>JANUYF010000002.1:380070046-381325046 GCA_026167975.1 Phrynosoma blainvillii
TTAAGAATTTGCTCCCCCCCCCCCCCATGTATATATTCCATTCAAGGAGGAAGAAATTCTTAGATTGAGTCCTTATGTTGGGAGAAAGGCAGGATATAAGAAAATAATATGTGTGTGTGTGTGTGTGTTCCTGTATGGAGAAAAGTGTGCAGAAAGAAAGGGCATGCACGTGTGTGTTTTTAGAAAGCATGCAAAAAATTAATTAAAAAGGGTGGTAAGACACTAGAAAGGATGGTGCAACCATTTCTGGTAAGATCTGGAAAAGGGAGGAAGGGGCAGCATGGAAAGTTTTGTCCTAGCAACATTTGTGTGGCCTTGGTTTGTGTCCTGCTTGCCACCAGACAGAGGGATTGGAGTTTATTTCATTGCATTGGATTGCATTGCATTCCCACATGTTAAAAGACTATGGGGGATTGCAGACTGCCAGAAATAGTGCAAATTGAGTCCACTTTAAGGGTTAGGGTTAGTGCTAGGGAATCATGGGAATTGGTTGTTGTTTTTCTGAGACATTGAGCCTTCTCTGTCAGAGAGCTCTGGTGCCACAATAAACTACAGTTCCCATGATTCCCTAACCCTAAAAGTGGACCCAATTTGCACTATTTCTGGCAGTCTGCAACCCCCTTTTGTGTGTGTTGTGTGCCTTCAAATAATTTCTGACTTAGGGTGAACCTAAGGCGAACCTATCCTAGATTTTTCTTGATAAGCTTTGTTCAGAGGAGGTTTGCCCTGGTCTTCCTCTAAGGCTGAGAGAGTGTGACTTGCCCAAGGTCATCCCAATGGGTTGCATGGCCAAGCAGGGAATCAAACCCTGGTCTCCAGAGTCTTAGTCCAACTCTCAAACCACTACACCACGCTGGCCATACAAAAGAAGGGACATGCATTGGGGAAACAGCCCTGCAACTAGCAGGGTAAGATGTCCTGTGCAATGTGCCTTGAATCTCATTTTAGGAGAAAAGTGGGATATAAAGTGTGTATGTGTGTGTTGTGTGCCTTCAAGTCATTTCTCACTTAGGGCGACTTTAAGGTAAACCTGTCATGGGGATTTCTTGGCAAGATTTGTTCAGAGGGAGTTTGCCATTGCCTTCTCATGAGGCTGAGAGAGTGTGACTTGCCCAAGGCCTCCCAGTGGGTTTCAGGGCCAGCTTGGGAATTGAACCCTAGTCTCCAGAGTCATAGTCCAACACTCAAACCACTACGTCACCCTGGCTCCTAAATCCAGTATATGTGTGTGTGTCTGTGTGTGTGTGTGTGTTATCACTTGCCTGGATTTCATGCTGCATGCCTATTCAGTGGCACCTCCTCAGTGGCTCCATGTTCTGGTGACATACACACCTATGCAGTTCCCATTGATTCACTGGTGGTGTTCTTGTTGGGGCTAACCATTGTGTTTAGGCTTTCGTATTTGCATCCTGTTCCAGTGCTGGGCAGCTATATCCAGTAAGTGGTTTCTGGTGTGCAAACACTTGAAATGTGTAGGCTAGCCATTGTTTTGGTTGGAAGATGAGATGGACATTTAAAAATAAGTAAAACATCAGCCTCAATGCATTGTGCAATGATAAGGTCTCAGCATGTGTATATTACTTTTGCAGTACAGAAAAGGTGCAGTGGGTGTACTGAAATTTGGAAGCAAAGGCCAGAAAAAATGCTTTTTGTTGTGTATAGATACTGATCAAAAGAAAGGGATTATGCTGTTGGTTATGTTTAGATGTCACAGTAAACTATGGTTTATGAATGAATGAAGTTTCTCCCTAGTCTCTCTTTCTTCTTTCCCAATTTTCCTCTGATGCAGCCCTGAGAAGACTTTCAAAAAGTGTTCACTTCAGGTTTGGATTTATTGTGGTTTGTAATGTTGTCCAAACCTGGCAAATTACAGATAGTCTCAACTTTGGATTTATGAAGCTGGCTTGTTTCAAACAACCCATAGTTAAGGATAGCTACACTTTAGTGTGCTATCAAAACATTAAATTCTACTTTGTTTAACAATGAAAGCAGAAAGTGTTGGGAGATTTTTGCATTCTCTTTCCCCCCCCCTTAGATAGATAGGGATTTCCTGCATGCAAACTCCCTCCCCCTCATTCAAACTAGCCATGTGACTTAGGTCACTCCCCCTTTGGGAATAATAGACACTCTTTCTAAAAGATTTTCAACTGAACTGTTGTGTTTCCATCTTCCTCTCTCAACTTTCTTTGAAAAGATGGTGAGATAAAGATTTCTTTTTACCTGAACTATTCACTAGCTAGATTAGGATATAGCTTCGATGTATATATAGATTAGAGCCATTCATAAACTTTTCTTTGAACTTCAAGCTACTTGTGTTGTTTTTAGAGTAGGTCTCAGTTCTTAGGGAAGCATAGTTAGACAAAGGCACATTTATGCTACTCTGCTGTTTTAAAGCTAGACCCTTACAGACTTGGCTTTGATATTTAAATATTTTTGTTTCCTCACCAAAGGCTGAAGACTTGGGAAACTTACATTACCTTACAGAAAGTCCTAGTTTTCTCACAGCCAGGCCAAAAGAGAAAATGTGGAGAGTGTGTTTGTGTACAGAAGAGGCTAGGCTTTTTCCTGTCCGAATAAACCAAGGTTTATTGTGCCATCAAAATGTCACCATAGAGAGCAAGGCATGTCAGTGTATAGCAGAAATCAGTGGAATGGAGGAATGGTAACATGAAAGACTAAAAGAGTCTACAATGTCTCTTGTGTGGACAAAGAGAAGAAGCAGGGAATATATATATATATATATATATATATATATATATATATAATATGATTTCTCTCCTGGCATTTCTTGATGACTGGACCACCAAGGATCTTCTTCATATAAAGAAACATGTTGTGTCTCTGAGCTGGAATCATCTTGTCTGTTTACACATGTATCTGCCACTGTTTTCAAAGGAGAAATGAGATTCATCTGTTGCAGAATGCTGTAGCACCTTCAGGATTAACAGATCCATTGTCACAGCATAAAACAGCAAGACCTGAGGGCTTCTTCTTCCATGGCCACAGTAGAACAGGAGCTGTTATGTGTGGTTTCATCCCTCTGTGCTGTAATAATAGGAAGCTGGATCCATAAAGATACAACCAATAACACAAGTCTTTTCTTCTGATTAAATTCCCTCTCTCCCAAAGGGGTGACAATCCTTTTGGGAAGGAACCATATTCTTTAAGTTTACCTAGAAGGTTCCTGCTTTCAAGTGGTTATTGCAACAGAGTGAGGCAAAGACCCTCATTTTGGGGCAAATGTCATGCAAAAAACCTCAACAGCAACATCTCAAGAGCCAGCGTGGGGTAGAGGTTTGAGGTTTGGCCTAGAACTTTGGGGGACGATTATTCAAATCCCTGCTCGGCCATGGAAACCCATTAGGTGACCTTGGGCAAGTCACATACTCTCAGCCTCAGCAGAAGGCAATGGCAAGCCCCTCTGTACAAATCTTGTTGAGAAAACCCCTGTGATAGGTTTGCCTTAGTGCTGCCATAAATCAAATGCAGCTTGAAAGGCACACAGCTTCCACAAAGACAATGTGCCATGGTACCCTAAATAAAAGCTTCAATCGATTGCAATGTAGCTGTTGGTCTAAATTAAAGTGTATACTTTGGTATGTGAGAGAAATTGGAACTTGGGTGATGGGATGAGACTGAAAAAATTGGAGTGAAAAAAAATGTGCAGGTTTCCATACAAGGAAAGTGCTTCTCTTGGCAGATTGAAAAATCTGGAAAAGATCTTACCTTCTGGAAGCATTTTAATTGAAGAACCGATTTGTTTGGCATTTTTTCTGCGCTCTAGGATATTTGAGGTCACAATACTAAATATGTACATGGTGTGTAGTGTTTTAACATCTCAATAGGTACCCTGAAGGCACCAGGTGCTGTCTGATCTTAGAAGCTAAGCAGGGTCAGCTGTGGTTACTACTTCAGAGAACGCCAATGAATACCGGGTGCTGTAGGCTATATTTCAGAGGAAGGAACTGGCAAGGCCACCTCTTCTCACTGCATAGTAATAAGTGTTCTTAGTGAACCTTCCTGTTTAGCAAGAGTGAGCAAAATATGGTCAATGAACCACGTACAGCCATTATTTTTGTAGCCTCCAGAGCCTCTCAGAGCTGTTGCCACTGAATTTCAGCATGATGGCAACAAAAAAGGTGCATTTTGATCATTTTAGAAAGCAATTGAACTTCAAGAAGCTTCTGGGAAATCCAGTAACCTTATAAAATGTAGTATATGCCCTCTTTTCATCCTCTTGTAGTGTGAAAATGTGAGGACAACAGAAGTATTTCTCTGTAGGGGTGCAGAGTGAAAACTGGAGACATCTTCTGTCCCTTCAATGGCTGTGTAGAAGAGGGAATATCAGCTAGTGTGGCTTGTCACACAACCAGGGGTCAGGCCACACTTGCCGAAATGCCTTCTTCTACACAACCATTAAGGGGAAAGGAGGTATTTCTAGTTATCATTCTGGCAGCCCTGTTTGTGGGTAGTATGAGGCTCTGGGGTGCTTGTGGTGGTAGATATTTTCCTATGTTTTTATGTATTGGCTTTCTGTATGACTTTGGAGTGAAAATTGCACCAACATTTTTTTAAAAAAATAGAGGGACTTGGAGGACTGGTAGGGGGCTTCGTGAGTGACAAACATGGGGTTCAGTGACCACAGTATGCCCATTCCAGTGTACAGTGTCAAAACTCATATCCCCTTCTTCTTTCTTTCCAGGCTTTTAGTTTTCGGCAGCTTTCCAGCCCTCAGAACTTTTGGCTCTGTCCTTCCTCCCACACAAAACAGTTGGACCCTCTTCTCCCTCCTACTAAGGACCAATGGCATCTGGTGTGGAGCTCCTTCGGTTCCAGCTCCCTGGCCATGAGGCGGCCACTTTGCGCAACATGAACCAGCTCCGCTCGGAGGAGCGCTTCTGTGATGTCACCATCGTGGCTGACAGCCTCAAGTTCCGGGGCCACAAAGTCATCCTGGCCGCCTGCTCCCCCTTCCTCAGGGACCAGTTTCTCCTCAACCCTTCCTCAGAGCTCCAAGTTTCCCTCATGCACAGCGCCAAGATTGTTGCTGACCTGCTCCTTTCCTGCTACACTGGTGCCCTGGAGTTTGCTGTTCGAGACATTGTCAACTACCTGACGGCGGCCAGCTACCTACAAATGGAGCACGTGGTGGAGAAGTGTCGGAATGCCCTGTCCCAGTTCATAGAGCCCAAGATCAGCCTCAAGGAAGAGACGGCAAAATATGGAAGCCACCGAAGGTCAAAGTCCCCCAGCGTGGTGGGCTGCACTACTTCTACCTCAACCCGCAAAGAACACTCACGCAAGAGGTTTGCTTAAAAGTTTGTGTTCCTCTTAACGCCTGCAAATAAAAGTTACTAATTTATGGTGATCTTGAGGTGAACCTGTTACAGGGTTTTGCCTCAAAGAGGTTTGCCCTTGTCTTCCTCTGAGGCTGAGAGAGTGTGACTTTCCCAAGGTCACTCAGTGGGTTTCCATGTCTGAAGAAGGTTTAAACCCTGGTTTTTCAAAGTCTTAGGCCCAGAACAGATGCCCCAGGAGGAGCGGCCAGAGGCCACTCTGGCCACGGTTGGGCCAGGACCGCGGTGACCGCATAGCCCACTCTTGAAGTTGGTTCCCACCGCGTTCCCAAACTGGCACAGCCAGGAGTTGGATTTTATCCACTCCTTTTTGATCCGGTCCAAAGGACTGGATCACAACACTGGAGCGGCTTCTGGCCACTTTGGGGGAGTGTGTTGCTTGAATACCACACCCCCAAAGCGGCTGAAAGCTGCCTTATTTGGCCCGTACGTTTCAAGCCAATGTTCAGCATTCAAACCACTACGCCATGCTAGTTAAGTTCCTAAAAGAAAAACAAACACAATTAGAACATAATTTTTGTACAGTTTCCCTGCCTGGTCACCTGGAGGCATTTCTTAACTGCCACAGGCGACTAAGGCAAGCAACTTAATTACTGTTCTCAATTATGTTTTTTTAACTGTGCTACCAAGAGCACATTGGATACATAAGGCAATTGCACCATCTCCTGGCAGCCAGAGTAATGATCACATGTCTGCTTCAGCTGGAGTAGAGAGCCCTACCACACTATCCTGTTAGAACATTATGGCCTCATTCCCACTTACATTTAAACTGGTTTGCAATTCGCCTTCGCTCCATGTCGGTGAATCGATTCCAAAAGGTCTGTCATTCCCATTGTGAAAGTGGATCTTTTCATTATTCCCTCGTAATCATTTCTTTTTCGGCACAATTGTCATTCCCATTAGTTTGCGCCGCTTCAAAATGCATGTCAATCATCTGCACATCATCGGCAACACAGTGAGGACAGGGCCAGAGCGAGGTGACTTTAGCAGGCTTCTCAAAAGTACACCATTTCCCCTTTGAGCAGCCCGGCTCAAAAAAAATCGATAGAAGATTCGATCCATTGGTTTTTCAACTGCTTGTCTCACTGAGTTGCCATCGGCCCAGTCTCCTAGTGTGCTGCCAAGTTGCAAAAACAATGGATTGTATATTCGGTAATTCGGTATACACACACACACGTGTGTGTGTGTGTGTGTGTGTGTATATATATATAGATATAGATATAGATCATGCACCCATAGGTCACACCACAAGCACAAAGGCCATAAGCACAAAGGGGGGGGGATGGTGGATCTCCCAAAAACTGAGTTGGGATGGTAAACACCCCTCTGCCATTAATCCCGTCATTCCCACTTGTGGAACACTCTTCAGATTCAATTCTTTTCAAAAGAACCACCAAAGAACTAGTGTCAGGAAACAACGGGTTTTTTGCATTTGCCTTGCTTCATCACGATTGCAACTGAGCTCAATAGGATCGGAACCAGTTTCAAGTGGGAACGATGGTCATATAACCTGATCTGCAATTCTCTTTAAATCATAGTGGGAAATATTTCTCACTGCCATGGCAACATTCTGTGGAATTCTGGGCTTTGTAGTTTCATGAGGCCCAAGAGCTCTCTGGCTGAGAATTCTACCTGCCCCTCTCTAAACTGCAAATCCCAGGAACCCATAGGATTTTGCCTTGACAATTAAAGTGGAATATAGTGCTATTAACAGTGTAGTGTGATAGGGCTCTTAATCTTTCTTGAGGCGTTTAATTAAGCTAAAAATGCTGGTCACATGCACAGACTCATCTGTATAAAATGTTTACCAGATCTCTTT
This sequence comes from Phrynosoma blainvillii, assembly GCA_026167975.1. NCBI lineage: Eukaryota > Metazoa > Chordata > Lepidosauria > Squamata > Phrynosomatidae > Phrynosoma > Phrynosoma blainvillii. The sequence continues at coordinate 380,077,223 of JANUYF010000002.1, forward strand.
GAGGATACAGTCATGAGAAGGATGTAATTTATAGTATGGCGTCTCCAGATAGAAATATAGGGGCCCTGTGGCAATCTGTGTGAGCAACCACTGGAAGAAAAATTGTAGTGATTGTAGAAATGGCTGCTTCTCTTCTGCAGTGGGTATGACAGCCAAGGACTTGGAAAAGTTACTTTTCTTGGTGTACAGTTTCCGTTATACCCTAGACATCACAGCTATTGGTCCTAGTGGTTAGAAGTTTCTGGGAACTATAATCCAAGAAAAGCAAATTCTTCAGTCTCCAGAATGGCTTACGTATTGTATCCTCTGTCTGAGCATGTTGTGATGATTTGCATGATGTGATCCAATTCTATTGGTTGTTTTTCCACAAATGCAGATTTTTTTTATATCTATGGAAATACCCCATAATTGGTATAGTGACAGAATGTGTTGCTTGCTTCAACTTCCAAACATACAATGTACATAGCTAAATGAAGATTTGTACAGTGTTCATCCTTTAAGGATTGGCAACCTTTCCCCTTTAAGGGCTGAGGGACTTCAGCTCTCAGAAGCCTCAGCCATGTTGGCCAATAGTCCCATGTTGGCCAATAGCTCCTGGGATTCTGGGAGCTGAAGTCCCTCAGCCCTTAAAGGGGAAAGGTTGCCTACCCCTGCTTTAAGGTATGCATATATGCTATAGTACTCCCCTGAAGACTGTCATGCAAAACATGCTGCAAGATTTTACATACAAACACATACCCTTGCTGGGCAAGAAAATATCTGCAGTTTCCCTTTAAGTCAGGGATTGGCATAGTGTGGCCTGCTGGCCAACATATAGCTCCTGGACCCTACCTTTATGGTCTCAAAGCCCCCTGATCCACCAAATGGTATGGGTTTGGGACAATTTTCAAGTACCACAAGTACCCCTACGTCAAATACCCCAGCTATTGCCCCCGATGCAGTGTGGGGCGGACTGGCCCCTGACGATTTAGCTGCCCACCACTCCATTGTAAAGTAATGAAATGGGGAAGGGGCATGGCACAGAAAAGAAGGACCACACCCAAATATCCTCTTCTGTAGGGGTGGGAATTGGATGGCTCTCTTAATGTTGTTGAATTGCAACTTCCAGAATCCTTACTGACTAGAGCCCTTGTGATTTTAATCAAACAGCATTTGAAGAGCCATATGATTATGCTACTGGACGATGTTAGCTGAGTCACATGGCAGATTCTTCTTAAAAAATAGCAGCCCCTCCCTCTTTGAGGTATGTCACTTTAGCAGGTTGTGAGAATTGTGTGCCCCTCCAATTGTTGTTGGACTGTAGCTTCCAAAAATCCTAGCCAGTGGTGAGCAATGCTGGGAAGTGCAGTTCAGTGATATCTGGAGGACTGCACTATTCCCGCATCTGCTTTATGGGCAGTTGTACCATTTTCCAAACCATTGTAGCACTTATTTTCAGAGATCAAGAGCTTGCCTTTCGATTTAAAATAAAGGGATAACAAAATGACAACAGAGAGCAATTAACTGATAGGGGGGAAAACAACCCAAAGAGCAGCAGTAAAGGCAGAAAAATAAAGCTGTTAATGAGACATTGGAGGTCAGCAAGTAAGAAAATCTATAGCATCACTTCGCAGCAGATGAAAATCAAGAGTGTTGCTCATGACAACGTCAAGTAGATGAAAATTTCTTTACCTGGAACGTAAAACAAAGTAGCAAGGGTACTATATGTGATGATATTTGCATGTACATTTAATGATCCATAGTAATGCAAATTTGCAAGGATGGCATTACTAGAACGCTGCTCTGAAAGTGATTAAAGAAAGGCCTCTAATGGAGGTGTATCCACTAGTAATATCAGAAAAATGCACCTCTGTGAAATACCTATCCCTGGCTTGCAAACATCCATACTGTAATACTATTACTTGGAGCTTACATAGTTCATAGTGGAACATGTGACTTGTGGATGGAAAGTTTCATATTCATTTCCTGACTTCCCAAAACAGGTAAGAATTATGTGTCTCTCAGTATGTTGCTGAACTGCAAAACCTAGCAACCCTCACCAGCACAGCCAAAAGTAAGAAATGAGAGGAGTTGCAGTCCAATATCATCTGGAGGATCACATGATTCCTGTCACTGCTTTAGGTGTATTGAATGCCAGGCAGGTGAGGAACAAAGTGTGGGGCTCAGAATTTTTGAGACTTGGAGTCCAACATCTTGAGGGTTATATGACTTCCACCCTTGACCTAGAAGAATAATGACCCCTTTTTCTGTGGAATTTTGGAAAGATGTAGCCAGTCAGTGAGAATAGACTTCATTGGTTAAGATTTGGTTTGGTTTAAGGAAGAGTTTCTCAACCCAGTGCCTTTCAGGTGATTGGTCTGCACCTCTCACAAGCACGGCCAGTGGACAGGCATTATGGGAATTGTAGACTAAAAAATCTGGAGACAATTGTGTTTGGGAAGGCTGGAACAGATATTGTGTACTGAGCACTAGTGTGGTCTACTGGTTCTCATTGCACTTAGACCCAAACATAGGGTTCCTGATAAGCTGCAAAGTTTGCTAGTTGACCTTGAGCCATAAGACATTAGAAGAGGGTTTAAGATAAACACGTAGGTCAGCTCTCAGTTAGATTTCCCATAGTTTTACTGACATTTGTATCTTTATGGTTCACAGATCCATGCAGCGCCCTGTGAAGTTGGAGTTCCCACTGGAAGAAGAGCTGGAGATGAAGGCAGAGGATGAAGATGAGGATCAGGATGATGATTATGGAGATGAAGATGCTGTCTCTGATATCTGCATTGTGAAGATTGAGTCAGCCATAGAGGTGGCCCAGAGACAGAAGAAGCAGCAACAGGCAGGCACTAGTTGGAACAAAGACATGTCACCCCAACAAAGCTGGAACAAGGAAAGTTCTCCCCAACAGACTTGGGGCAAAGAATCTTCTCCCCCACCAGGGTGGAACAAAGATGGATCTGGAGACCAAGAAGAACCTCAAGTCAACTCTACAGTGGCAGAAACCATGGGATCTTCTCCAGAATCAACCCCAGAGAAACCTCAACATGGTGTGGTGAAAGCCTCCTACAGCCTCTCTGAGGATGCTGAGGGTGAAGGCCTCTTGATCATCCCAGGTGGAAGCTACTTGGAGGAGACCAGTGAGGCGGCAGCTGTGGCAGCTGAGTGCCAGAGCAGTGGTGGTGGGATGGGGCTAGTGCTAGCAGGATTGAGTGGGCGTCCCTTTTCCACTTTTCCTGCAGCGGGGAGAGGTGGAAGTTCAGGAGCGGCAGGGGGTGGTGGAAGTGGCGGTGGCGTTTCAAGAATCATCCGTTGCACCAAGTGTGAGGAGGTCTTCCAAGGCGTAGAGAAGCTGGTCTTCCACATGAGGGCTCACCATTTCATCTTCATGTGCCCCCGCTGTGGCAAGCAGTTCAACCACAGCAGCAACCTCAACCGGCATATGAATGTCCACCGTGGCGTCAAGTCACACTCCTGCACCATCTGTGGGAAGTGCTTCACCCAAAAGTCCACACTTCACGACCACATGAACCTCCACAGCGGCGAGAGGCCTTACCGTTGCTCCTATTGCGATGTCCGCTTCGCCCACAAGCCTGCAATCCGGCGCCACCTCAAGGAACAGCATGGGAAGACTACGGCTGAGAACGTCATGGAAGCCAGCGTGACTGAGATCAACGTCCTCATACGTTGAGGGAGAAATGGCGGCAGCAGTGGCAGCGGCAGGGCTGGAGGTGGTGGGAAGTGGAAGGAAAGTCCTGAGCTCTGAGGGAGGGAAGTGGGATGTAGTGGTTAGACTGTAGGGGTGGCGAGCCAGGAGTTCTTTGAGTTTTTTTGGGATAGGGTTAGCATCTAGTATACTAGAGAGATGGAACTCCTGGATTCCGTGGAAGGGGTTTGTGGGTGGGCAGGGGCTAGTGGATTAGAAAAGAAGAGTAGGTCATATGGGAAGTGTGCGAGAAGTAAGGCTCCTGGATTGCCTGCATCATGAAGGGGATCTAGTCAGATTAGGGGGATCTGGGCAGTGAGGATACAGGATTCCATGCTTTTGTTCTCTTCCTTTCTTCACAATTCCCATCCCTCTGTCCCTAATGCCCTGTTACCAGAAACCACTACCTCTTTTAAAGCCCAGTTCTATGCGTGTTTACTTGGTAGTTAAGTCTCACTGAAGCCCATGGGTCTGATTCCCAAGTAAGTGGGTGTAGGATTGTGGTCTTTGGGTTGTTTGGGGAGACGCACATGATTCAGTAAATACCTCCCCCTCCACTAAAAGGGGCATGGATGAGAGACCTCATTCTATCTCAGCAGCCAAAGAAACTGAAAAAAAAGGTCATTAAAACAACATGATGTCAGCAGGGAGGGTGAACTGATCTGCCACTGTAAGGCATTGCAGGGGCTTTCTTAGATCAGCCACCTTTGACTCCGCTCAGAATCCAGTTGGTGTCCTACACTGGCATCACCACACCAGCACACACAGTGGCAACAGGAACAGGGGAAGCACAGTGGCCATGAAAGAAGTAAAACATTGGACAGATAGGTTGCTGGGAGCTAATAGGTTTTGTTTGCTTTCCTTTCGCACTGTTGCACAATCCTGGAAAAATGCAATTGCTGGCTTATGACACCAATAACATCCTGGCGTTTGTCTACTGTTCTTCAGTAATAGCGCAGAGGGGTTTGACTGGCAGCAGTCTTCCTAGAAGCTTGTAAAGGGGTCCTCTGCCCCAAAATCTGGTTTGAAGACACTGGGTGACTATAGTAGTGAAAGGGAAGTTGGCAACAACCTAAATTTAATGTGTGAATTTGTCCTGAGATCCAGGCCTTCCAAAAGCTTTGGTGTAACAATCTCTACTATGTAGTTTGACCGCAGAAGTGCGCATATCTTGGGTACCTAATAGGACACAGTTTTGTCCAAATACCAAGAAGTCAGTAGTCCAAGAGGAAAATGGAGGAGTGCAATGAGTAACACTTAAAGGGAGCAGGAATGTTAAGTATGTTCTGGTTATCCATGATGACAGTCTGTGATCCTGCAAATTCAACCTTCCAAAACAGTTTTTAAAAACAACTTAGGGACTTAAGTAATGTTCCTAGTCCTCATGGCTGTGAATATATGCTTGAAACCTGTTGTGTGGTATCAGCTAATGCAAGTTATTAATATTTTATTCACTTCTGGAGTCTGCTAACTTTTGCAAGTTAGAACACAAAGAATAAAAAGTCAGGAAGCTAATTTCAGGCTCAAAGGAGTTTACTACTACTACTACTACTACTACTTCAACCAGCATTCCAAATTCCACCAAACAGAGCCAGATGCAAAACTGTGAGCATAAAAAGAACTCTGCTGGATCACAACAAAGAGCTATAACCACAGCAAACAAACTGGTGCCTTTGGGAAACCCACAAGCAGGGAATGAGGGCAATAGACCTACAGCTGGGAATGGCTACTTTTTTGGACTACAACTCCCCATATTGTTGGAGATTTCTAAAGTGGCAGTCCAAAAAAGTATTGTTTCCAAGTCTAAACAGAACACCCTTGCTCTTGTTCAAGGCAAGTGAGATTCAGAAGCATACTGTCTCTGATAGTGGAGGTGATAAATAGCTACCATAATAAATAGTCACTCAGAACCTAATCCTCCATGGATTTCATTTTATCAATCCTCTTTTAAAGTTGCTTGCCATTGCTGCACCTTATGGTACCAAATTCAAAATGTCTGAAGGTATTTTCTTTTTATCTGTCCTGAATCTCCCATCATTCATCATCAATGGATGACCCCAGTTTCTGGTTGTTGTTATTACGTGACTTATGTCAACCCTATTCTGGGCTTTTCTTTGCAAAATTTATTCAGAAGGGATTACTATTACCTTCTGTGAGGCTTAAGAGAGAGTGTGACTTACCCAGGATGACTCAATGGGTTTCCAAGGCTGAGCAGGGATTCGAACCCTGGTATCCCAGAATCCTAGTCCAATATTTAAACCACTATACCATACTTCCTATCTCTTTTTTCCATACCAATCAATATTTCATGCACTTCTATATGATCCCACCACCCCTGCAGTTTTTTGCGTCAAAAGGTCTCAGATACCCTCAGATGAGGTCCCACTGCTTAATAATTTAATTATTAATTTATTATTTAATAATAAAAAGGCTGCCTTTTTCAGAGATTAAGAACCAACACTGAAGTAGCCAAATTTCAAACTCAACAGAACCTAATTTTTCAATCTAGGATCCCAGAGACCACCAACCAGAGCTAGATGCAAAATTGTAGTTCTGAGAAGAGGAGCCAATTGGCTTGCTAAGATCCATGATAGAGCCCCAGTTGATATGCCCTGCTTTCTATACAAATCTGCTTCTATTCACACCATACTTTGATTCCACTTTCATTGTCATGGATCCATCTTGAAGGATCCTAATAGTGTGAGAAGGCATTTAGGATTTTCTGCACGCCCTTTACATTACAACATTAAAACTCTTGCTGAAATTCTATGCACTTAATAGAACTACAGATCCCAAGTATCTGTAGGAGGGATCCATGATTTTAGCAAACTGTTATAATTGCATGATGTAGATATGCCCAGAGTTAATACATCAGGAATACAGACAGCCTTGTTTAGAAGAAAAACCTTTTAATTTTGGTATTAATCATACCATTGGAAGGAGCTTTGTTATTTTGTCTAACCCCTTGCTCTGAAAATCTCCAGTGAGGGAGAATCCACTATCCTTTTGGTGGTTGTGGTTGTGTGCCTTCAAGTTGTTCCAGACTTGTGGTGACCTTAAGGTGAATTTATTACGGGGTTTTCGTGGTAAAATTTGTTCAGACGAGGTTTGCCATTGCCGTCCCCTAAGGTTGAGAGATTATCATTTGCCCAAAGTAAGTATTAATAGAGACCTGTGATTATCTACTGTTGATCTTACAGGGATCCACGTAATAGATATTGCTGGACTGTTACACCCATTATTCCTGAACATTGACTGTGCTTGGCTAAGGTTAATGGGAACTGCAGTCCAGTGGCATTTGGGAGGTTACATGTTTCTGACCCTTGCTGTGGAATCTGGACTGCTTTCTGGACATACTTGGGCTTATGCTGTGAGACAAAGTGGTTCCTTCTTTTCTCATGTCAGCTATGGTTGCATTTCTGTGTTTATTTTTGAGAAAGTAAGCCCCACTGAATTCAGCAGCATTTATTTCTGGGTAAACATACCTAGCCTTGAGCTGCATACAACTTTTAAGACATCTGCTGTTCCAAAACTGTGTGGAGACTGCAATACTATAACCATTGCGATGGTATATGAGAAGTACTTAAAACTCAGGCATGATGTGCATATTCAGAGTATTAATTTCACTTCTATCCAAAATGCTGGTTGCAATCCAGGGAAGGATTTGGGCTTTTTCTCTTCTAGGCAGCACTTTCCATCATTATGTGTACCATTAGACTTTAAGAAGTGGCCTTATAGCCATATGCAAGGAAGAAAGAATTCAGTGCAAACAAAAAAAGAGAGGTTACTAGTAGTTCTGAAAGTTTTTTAGGGTTTTTTTGGTGAGGATTTTGACGCCTAGCCCTTAAAATGACTTCCCAGGTTTCCTGAAATTGTACTTCTAAAATGAAGGATGCTAGTTGTGTATGAATTTAGCACATACCAATAGTGAATTTTGGCATGGAATGACTGCTCTGTTCAGTTATGGCAGGGGTAGGCAACCTTTTTGAGCTGGGGGCCGGGTTGCTGTCCCTCAGACAATTGGGGGGCCTAAGCAAAAAATAAAAATAAAAAATAATTTTTAAAAAAACTTAAAAAAATATGCATGCACACTCTCTCAGCCCCAGAAAAGCCATGGCAAAACCCCAAGAACAAGTAATAACAACAATAATCATTGTCATCATGGAAACGACTGGAAGGCAGGCCCACAAACAAGCAGGGATGCATGCACACTCTCTCAGCCCCAGAAAAGCCATGGCAAAACCCCTGTGGAGATTTTGCCAAGAAAACCCCAAGAACAAGTAATAACAATAATCAATATCATCATGGTGGGCGGGTGCTTGTCCAAAGGGCTTGGGGGGGCCACATCTGGCCCCCGGGCCATAGGTTGCCTACCCCTGAGTTATGGTGTTCAAAACAAAATGCAAAAATAATAATTCTTTTAAGTAGATCTTTACAGTAGGAATTAGATGGCCCTTGGCTTCTTCCAGCAACCCTGTCCATCATAGGCAAGGATGAGAAATGCTGGGAGTTGCAGTCCAACAATTTAAGAGTGCCACATAATTCCCACGCCTTGTTCTACTGCGTCTGACTCCTCTTGGTGGACTTTGGCATTCTGGAGAAAACTAGACCCTACAGATGTGAAATCCCTTGACTCTCTTATGTGCCATGATGGTCATAGGGGAAAGGGACTTCTTTTTCACTTCCAGCTAGCCTGGGAATAAATAACTGGTCTCGTTGGCTAGTAACATTTTCATGTAAATTTTGTTCTAATAAGTCAGAATGCTGAGCTGTGAAAAGATGGATTCTGTAACCCTAGACAGGTGAGGAAAGTGAAACCAAATGTACAATCTGATTGTGTTATATAATTTCCTCTGCTAATAAAAATTAAAGGGTGGAAAGAGCTATGCCCGTCACGATTCTTGGCCACTGGAAAGCCTCATTGATCCTACCTCTGCTGTCTGAGGTAATAGTATTTACTCACACATTTTCAAGTAATGGTCACCAGAGCCTTGAGGACTAGAAACTTGATATTGTTCTTTTTTAAAGGGAAGTGAAGTTCTTTGGATTACTGCGTTCTGTACCCAGTACCAAAATGCCAACTTGCACAGAATCCTTACAGTCATGGAATTCGTCCCAGAGGCGACAATTGTTTATGGGAATTTTTCTCCTCATGATGATATTGACTCTGATCTCCTGGACCCTAATTAGCTTTTTGTTTTTCATTTTTTCTAAAAAATAACATAAAAATAAAAATACATTTAAAAACCAATAAAAGCTGCTGTGATTTTGTCATTTTGTTGAGCAATCGGTCTAATCTTCAATGGGACAAAGATCCCTCGGAATCCATGTTCTATGGAAAGATCTTAAGGAAGTATCAAAGAGAAAAGAGCTGAGAAGAAGAAGAGAAAATAGAATTATAAAAGCTGCCTGCCTTGCTAGGCTAAACCAGAGGCTTACCTTGCCTACTTGGTTACCTTGGAAAGCTTTGAAGTAACATGAAACCTGAAGCTAACCCATGACATTTTGCAGCCTGTGGCAGCCCAAAAAAACCCACAAAAAACTATGGATGCCGGCCATGAAAGCCTATGACTTCATCCCTGGGAATTCTGGGAGTCCAGAGGAGGGCAACCAAAATGGTGAAAGGTCTGGGAACCATCAAGCCCTATGAGGAGAGAGCTAAGGAGCTGGGTATGTTCATCTTGGAGAAGAGGTGGTTAAGAGGTGATACGATGTGTGTATGTGTTGTGTGCCTTCAGGTTGTTTCTGACTTCTGATGACCTTAAGGCAAATCTATCATATCGGGGGTTGGACTGGATGGCCCTTGTGGTCTCTTCCAACTCTATGATTCTATGATTCTATAGGCAAGATTTGTTCAGAGGAGTTTTTTGTGGGGTTTTTGGGCTGTGTGGCCATGTTCTAGAAGAGTTTCTGACGTTTCGCCAGCATCTGTGGCTGGCATCTTAAAGAAACTTTCCTCCATTGTATGTACTACTGATAGTGAGAGCATCTTCCGCTTCACTTGAGGACAGTCACAATTGGTAGATCCTTTGTCAATGGACTGGTCAGAAAGAAACTCTTCTAGAACATGGCCACACAGCCCAAAAAACCCACAAAAAACTATGGATGCCGGGCATGAAAGCCTACGACTTCGCATTGTTCAGAGGAGGTTTGCCATTGCCTTCCCCTGAGGCTGAGGAAGCGATTTGTCCAAAGTCACCCAGTGGCTTTCATGGCTGAGTGAGGAATCGAACCCAGGGTCTCCAGATTCATGGTCTAACACCCAAACCACTACACCACACTGGCTGCGATAGCCCTGTTTAAATATTTGAAAAGATGTCATACTGGAGATGGAGCAGGTTTGTTTTCTGCTGCTCCAGAGAATAGGACCAGAAGCAACGGATGTCTTGGAAACACTCTGAAAGTTTCCTTCCACCACTTAAGTGCAACTCTTCCAGGTGAAAGACTGGCAAGTTTAAAACCAAAGGCATGCAGATAATGGCACTTCTTGTTGATTTACTGCCACTCTTCTGATATTTTGAGGTATATTGTTAGAAAACCTGGAGGCTCAGTTGACACTTACCTTTTGACTAATCCACAAGTGAGGAATCTTTGGCTCTCCAGACTCCCAGTTTGTACCAGGCTTAGCTAGCATGGCTGTTGGTCATGGATGGTGATGCTTGGGAGTCCTTCTGTTATGAAGGAAGGATGAAGCTCTTGATGTTGTAGGACTCCCACATTTCACCATCCATGACCAACAGCCATGCTTGCTAGGTCTGGGAGTCTGGAGAACCAAAAGTTCCTCACTCATTGACTAGTCACTGGACTAGACTAAAAGAAAGGATGTCAATTGAACCTCTATGTCAGGGGTCCCCAAACTTTTTGATCTGGCGGCTGGTTTGCTGGCCCCTAGATCTCCAGGGGGGTTGAGGCACGCGCATGCGCGCATGCGCTCAACTCAGGTGCCATTTTCTATTCCATAATAGTGCCCGGAGTAGTGCGCATGCGCGTGACTCTGGACGCCATTTTGGAAGACAAAATGGTGTCTGGAGGCACGCATGAGCAGCGGTGGCAGCGGCGGCGGCAGGACCGGCCACGGGCCGGTAAGAAGGTCTCGACGGGCCGGGGCCGGCCCACAGGCCGTAGTTTAAAGATCCCTGCTCCATGTTTTACAGCGATGTAACTCAAAATATCAGATGACTGGCAGCTTAACAATGTCATTTGCGGCTTTGACTTTTGTGGATCTGATTAATATGTTCTCTTTAGGAATCTTTAGGTCCCCCAACACAACTCTGCTGGATAGAGTTGCGCTGGAGTGGAGAACATAAGAAGTTCTTCGAGAAAACACTTCTCTAGGGATTTGTAGGTCCTTCAGCATGATTCTATGATCAATTTCTGACAGATGTTGATCATAGAGTTGCACTGGAGGACCTGGAGATTCCTAGAGCGGTGTACTCTTAGGTCAAAAGAATAGTGTTGTGTGTTTTTTTAATATGCAGTTTTTCTGCGTTCAGAGGGATCCTTCACACCTAACCCCAGAGAATGTGGATGGACCACTGTATATTAATTCTTCTATAAGTAGCATTCTAAAAGTAACTTTTTTGATTTACTTTACAAGAAGTTCTGTATAAAGCGTCCATAGGCTCAAAGGTTTCATAACCTGGCTATATAAAGCATTCTGCACATACAGAAACAACAAAAGGAACCAAAATGCAAATACAGTTGCCCTTAGTTCTTGGGGACTTGAAGTCTGTGGTTTTGCATATTCACAGAGGAGCGACCTCCATTCAAATCAATGGGGTGCGCACCCCATTTAAGCCTATGGGGCTTGAATATTGGTGAGTCTCTATTTTTGCGGGAGGTTAGGAATGGATCCCCTGCGAAAACAGAGGGCCAACTGTAACCTTTTATTAAAGGCATAAAATACAAACATGGTGTGGTCTTTCACATTTTCCAGAAATGTTCAGTTGCAATTATCAAAAATTAAGCGGTAAAACAAAAGGGGGAAAATGCAGATAAAAGGTGTATCATGTTGTTCACTGTGTGCCTTTGTGTAGGTTCAAGATAAAGAACACATGTTTAGTGAGGAAGAAGAAATGTGAGACGTTTCTGTTCATACAGGCTTCCAGATGTTGTTAAATCACAGTTCTCAGCATTCCTTATCACCAATTATGCTGGCTATGGCTGCTGGGACTTGCAGTCCAATGACACCCAGAGGGCCACACAATTGCCATCCCTGGATTACAGTTTTCTAGGAGAAACAGTTAATGGTTTCTCTCCATCCCACAAAGACTAGAAGGCTGGCTAAGATTTAGGAAAGACTATAGAGAGAGAGATCTGGCAGTAGGCTCAGAGCAAGATCAATGGTCAGACCTGTGCTTTCTTTAAACTGATTTTCCAGTTATTTAAGTTAAACCTAGGGTAGGACCAATTGAAATATATATTTTTTAAAAACTTAGAAGTGTTAACGTGTTTACTAAAAATGACACTCTTCACAAATTCAAGGAAATTTTTTTGCAAAAGGCTTGGATAGGCTGAGCTATAGCAACAGACGTTATGGTCATTGATATCCAACATGCTTTCTACCTAATAAAGGACTGACTTTTAATATCTTTGCCTGATGAAGAAGCCAGTGGAGCTCTGAAAGCTTGCAACGTGCATATTGTGCATTTTGGTTGGCCAATAAAGGTATCCACTGTTTTGTGGATTTTGGATGTTACTCTACTTTGCTGACATGACCAATACGGCTACCCCTGGATACGTTAGCCAACATGGCGTAATTCTTTTGAGTACTGGATGAGTACTCTGGGAAACCAGGATCTGAATCCCTGCTTGGCCATGGACATCTACTGGGTGAATTTGAGCAGGTCACACTCTCTCAGCCTCTGGGGAAGGCTGTGGCAACCCTCCCCCCAAACAAATCTTGCTGAGAAAACCCTTTGATAGTTTCTCCTTAAGAGTTGCCCTAGGTCAGAAACAACTTAATGGAATCCAACAACAACACATTATAGTCACTCTGTGGTCTATTGGGATACCAGAATTTATTTTTCAATTTTGCAGATAGCGATGTTAAGTCTTGTTACAGCATTAAAAAATGGGTTGTGGGGAGGGGGTACAAAGAATCTGGTTGCATCTAGGTTTGTCAGATCTAAGGGCTTTGTCTCCCATCTCCAGTTTTTGCGGCTCATCTCCAGATGGGAGACGGGTGCAAATCTGCCAGTTTTGGGATGCTCACCTCTAGGCAAGAGGAAGGGGCTGGGTCTATAATATATATTGTTATCTGGTCACCGAGGAGAGCCAGCATGGCGTAGTGGTTTGAGTTTTGGACTATGACTCTGGACACTAGGTTTTGAATCCTGGCTCTGCCATGGAAACCCACTGGGTGACCTTGGACAAGTCACACGCTCTCAGCCTCAAGGGAAGGCAATGGCAAACCTCCTCTGAATAACTCTTGCCAAGAAAACCCCATGATAGGTTTGCCTTAGGGTTGCCGTACATCAGGAACACTTGAAGGCACACAACAACAACAACAACTATAACTATAAATATTTGTTGTTAACTGCCCTCAAGTTACTCTCGACCTGTGGTGACCCTATGGATGAGACGTCTCCAAGATCCTATGGATCCTCCCCTGCTCTGTTTAATTCCTGCAACCCCTTAGCCCCCATAGTGACCTCCTTCATAGAGTCCATCCATCTGGCATGTGGCCTTCCTCTCTTCCTACTTCCCTCCACCTTCCTCAACATTATTGTCTTTTCCAAAGAATCCTCTCTTCTCATGATGTCTCCAAAGTACGAGAATCTCAGTTTCATCATCCTGGCTTCCAAGAGGTTTCTGGTTTGATCTGCTCTAGGACCCATTTATTTGTCCTTTTGGCTGTCCATGGGATCCTCAGCACTCTTCTCCAGCCCCACATTATCTGAAATGCATTGATTTCCCTCCTATTTTCTTTCTTAACTGTCCAGCTCTCACATCCATACATTGGAATAGGGAATACAATGGCTTGTATGATTCTATACAATATATATATATATATATATATGTGTGTGTGTGTGTGTGTGTGTGTATGTATATATATATATATATATATATATATATATCTCAAATGCATATATATATATATATATATATAAAGCAATTATATATAATACACACCTATACATATAATATATATTGATGTAATTATAAATAATATATACAAATATGTGTGTATGTGTGTTTATAGATAGAAATGTATTCATACATATATATTAATATATATAACATATTAACGTAATTACATATAAGGTAATACATACAAACGTGTGTATATATATATATATATATATATTATAGCATAATATATATAATGCAAATATATATAATGTAATATATACAAGTGTGTATTTGTGTGTGTATATATCTATATATAGATAGATAGATAGATAGATCCATACATATATTTATGTAATTATATCTAATATAATATATGCAAATATGTGTACATGTGTATAGATATGTATCCATACATATATATTAATATATATAACATATTAAAGGAATTATATATATGTGTGTGTGTATTCATACATACATTATATATATATATATATATATTAAAGTAATTATATATAATGTAATATATACAAATATATGTGCGTGTGTGTATTCATACATATAATATATATATATATATATATATATATTAAAGTAATTATATATAATGTAATATATATGCAAATATGTGTGTGTGTGTGTGTGTGTGTGTAAATAAGGCTGCCCTCATGGAACCAGGGTGACCAGATGTCCTCACCACAAAGGAGGACAAGGCATTGCAAAATGTAGGACATTCAGAGGTGTGTTTGTGTGTGTGTGTGTGAGGGGAAATGTACAAAACAAAAGCTTTAAACACTGAATAGAAATATAAAATCCCTGCTTCTTAGTCAAGGCTCCTGGGCAGAAGAAGGCTAAGATGGAGGACATGCCCTGGAAAAAAGAGAGCCAAACATTTCGCACAGTCCCAGAGTTTGCTCTCCTAATTTCCCAGGGCCAGTTTTCCCTCACTCTCCCTCAGCTCTTCCTTTGCTCTTTGTCTGGGAAGGGAAAGGAAGGGGAGTTAAAGGCGGCTGGCCCTTTAAATTAGGCCTCCCTCCCTCCCTCCTTCCCCCTCCCTCCCTCCTCCCCGTGACGTCAGTGCGGGCCCGGCTCTGCTGCTACTGCTGCTGTGGCGCGAGGCCATGGAGGGTGCAACTGCAGGAGGCGCGCAGCAGGTTTGGGGCGGTGATGGTGGAGGGCCAGAGCAATGCTATGGGGCCATGCTGGGAGGGAAATAAACCCCAGTTTGGAAAGAGTCAGAATCACCCCTTTCCTTCCCTCCAAGGCTCCTGGCCTTGGGATTTTTTTTGGGGGGAGGGAGATAGAGACTTCCTATGGCCAGCTGGGAGGGGCTTAGGTTGCAAGGAGGCGATTTGGAAATGCAAAAAAAAAAAAAAACAAAACAAAACAAAAAACAAATTGCATTGTGTGTGTGTGTGTGTGTGGTGGGATTTGTTGTTTTGTTTTGCATCGATGGGGGTGAGTGGGTGGAGGAAACACACACACACACACACACATCCCTTCCCCCAAATGGCGGGTCCTTTCCTGGGAGAAGAAGCTGGGTTTTGGAAATAATTGGATGGGGCACAAGGGGAGGAAGAGAAGGAGATTGCCCACCCTTCCCAGATTGCACTGGGTCAGGTTGGAGGGGGAGTGTGTGCAAAGAGAGGGGAGGCTGGGCTGTTTTGGGACGGTGTGAGTCTCAAAGGTGCTACAAGATCTCTCTATATTATTATTATTAATCTAAATGTATCTGAGGAAGTAGATTGAAATCTAGAAAAGCTCATGCTGCCAACTTCTTTCTTCCAGTGAGTCTCAAAGGTGCTACAAGGTCTCTCTCTATTATTATTATTATTATTATTATTATTCTAAATGTATCTGAGGAAGTAGATTGAAATCTAGAAAAGCTCATGCTGCCAACTTCTTTCTTCCAGTGAGTCTCAAAGGTGCTACAAGATCTCTCTATATTATTATTATTATTATTATTATTAATCTAAATGTATCTGAGGAAGTAGATTGAAATCTAGGAAAGCTCATGCTGCCAACTTTCTTTCAATGAGTCTCAAAGGTGCTACAAGGTCTCTATATTATTATTATTAATATTAATCTAAATGTATCTGAGGAAGTAGATTGAAATCTAGAAAAGCTCATGCTGCCAACTTCTTTCAGTGAGTCTCAAAGGTGCTATGAGGTCTCTCTATTATTATTATTATTATTATTATTGTTATTACATCTAAATGCATCTGAGGAAGTAGATTGAAATCTAGGAAAGCTCATGCTGCCAGCTTTCTTTCAATGAGTCTCAAAGGTGCTACAAGGTCTCTATATTATTATTATTAATATTAATCTAAATGTATCTGAGGAAGTAGATTGAAATATAGGAAAGCTCATGCTGCCAACTTCTTTCTTTCAGTGAGTCTCAAAGGTGCTACAAGGTCTCTCTATATTATTATTATTATTATTATTATTATTATTATTATTATAAATGTATCTGAGGAAGTAGATTGAAATCTAGAAAAGCTCATGCTGCCAACTTTTTTCAGTGAGTCTCAAAGGTGCTACAAGGTCTATTATTATTATTGTTATTACATCTAAATGCATCTGAGGAAGTAGACTGAAGTCTAGGAAAGCTCGTGCTGCCAACTTCTTTCATTCAGTGAGTCTCAAAGGTGCTGCAAGATCTCTTATTATTATTATTACTGTTATATCAAAATGCATCTGATGAAGTAGACTGAAGTCTACGAAAGCTCATGCTATCAACTTCTTTCTTTCAGTGAGTCTCAAAGGTGCTACAAGATCTCTCTACGCACAGTTTACATTACAATGTGTAAGCCAATAGCCCCCAACAAGCTGGGTACTTCTCTTCATTTCCTTCTCTTTGGGGGTTGCCAAGGGATCTTGCAGCACCTTTTAAGATTCACAAAAGGTGCTACAAGATCCCTTTGCAAGGATGGAGCAAGCTTGTTTGCTGCTGCTCCAGAGACTAGGACACAGAGCAGTGGATTCAAACTACAGGAAAAGAGATTCCACCTCAACATTAGGAGGAACTTCCTGACATTAAGAATTGCCTTTGAGAGTATAATACTCTTGTCTCAAAATGTGGAGTCTCTTCCATTGGAGGTTTTTAGTGGCTGGATGGCGATGTGTCAGGGTTGCTTTGATAGGGAGTTCCTGCATGGCAGAGGGTTAGACTGGAGGGCCCTTGAGGTCTCTTCACACTCTAGGATTCTGTGATTCCAGATCTGATGGGCTTTATGCTGGAGAAGGTTGTAGGACCCTTTATAATCCCTAGGCATTGATACCCAAACTCTAGTCCTCCAGGTGCTTTGGATTTCAGCTCCCAGAAGCCTCTGCCATCTTGGCCACAACACTTAGAATCATAGAATCATAGAGTTGGAAGAGACCACAAGGGCCACCCAGTCCAACCCCCCTGCCATGCAGGAACTCTCAATCAAAACATCCCCGACAGATGGCTATCCAGCCTCTGCTTAAAGACCTCCAAGGAAGGACACTCCACTACTCTCCGAGGGACTTGAAAGGCCAGGGTTTGGGAATCATTGCTGCAGAATCTGGGACCCGGAGCAATGGATTCAAACCACAGGAAAAGAGACTTCACCCTTTCCAGACAGTAAGAGCTGCCTTTGAGCAGGGGTAGGCAACCTTTTTGAGCCGGGGGCCGGGTTGCTGTCCTTCAGACAATTGGGGGGGGCCGAAGCACCAAAAATAAATAAATAAATAAATAAAATTTAAAAAGATATGCATGCACACTCTCTCAGCCCCAGAAAAGCCATGGCAAAACCCCTGTGGAGATTTTGCCAAGAAAACCCCAAGAACAAGTAATAAAAATAATCAATATCATCATGGCGGAGGGTGGGGGTGGCAGGACCGGCCTGGGGCCAGTCCAAAGGCCTTGGGGGGGTCACATCCGGCCCCCGGGCCTTAGGTTGCCTACCCCTGCCTTTGAGAGTTGAATACTCTGCCTCAGAATGTGGAGTCGTCCTCTTTGGAGGTTTTTAAACAGAGGCTTGATGGCTACCTGTCAGGGATGCTTTGATTGTGTATTCCTGCATGGCACAATGGGGTTGGACTGGATGGCCCTTGAGGTCTCCTACAATTCTTAGAATCTCTGATTTTGCAGACTGACACGGCTATGTCTCTGGATTCTTTTTGGGGAGTTATGCCCACACTTCCCCCTCCTCCAAGCTGCAATCCAATGTGCATTTCAGCTGCTCTTTAATACTAATAATACTTCAACGAAGAAGATGTGTTGCGGAGCAATACTCCTTTCACAGAAAATTTGATTCCAGAGGCAGAGATAACTTGGAAGCTTTAGGCCACAGTGGTTCCGAAGCCTTAGTCCTCCAGATGTTTTGGACTTCAACTCCCAGAAGCCCCCAGCCAGTGTGGTAAACAGTCAGGAATTCTGGGAGCTGAAGTCCAAAACATCTGGAGGAGCAAAGTTTGGGAACCACTGCTAGGTTCCTACACCTCAGAAAAGGAAAGCAAGTGCTAGCAAACTTTTTTATTCAGCACTAACCAGATGTACTTGTGAAATGAGACAGCGAGTGCCTAAATCTTATTGTTGGTCCTAACTAGAGTAGACTCCTTGAATCAAATTGGATTTACCCAGGAGTTTGTTGTTGTGTGTCTTCAAGCTGTTTCAGTTATGGTGACTCTAAGGTGAGTCTGTCATGGGGTTTTCTTGGCAAGATTTGTTCAAAGAAAGTTTGCCATTGCCTTCCCGCTGAGGCTGAGAGAGTGTGACTTGCCCAAGGTCACCCAGTGGGTTTTCATAGCCAAGCAAGGAATTGAATCCTGGTCTCCAGAGTAGCAGTCCAACATTCAAACCACTCTCTTTCTCTGTTTAACAATTGATTCAACAGGACTATTTTATTGGAGTAATGCACAAGATTTCAACCCAGATCAGATTTAAGATGTTTTAAGGGGGTGGGTTGGGGTATGAATTTTGTTGTATGGGGTTTTAACTGATGTAAGCCGCTTAGATTGTCTTCATTTAAGCGGGGTATAAATAAATTTTACTATTATTATTATTATTATTATTATTATTATTATTAGATGTGCCTTGTGTCAAGTAAAACTATTTTGACCCTTCTGGAGACAACTTTAGAAAGCCAGTGTGGTGTAGTGGTTTTAGCGTTGACTCTGAAGACCAGAGTTCGAATCATGGCTCGGCCATGGAAACCCACTGGGTGACCTTGGGCAAGTCCCACACTCTCAGCCTCAGAAGAAACTTCTGAAGAAACTTGCCGAGAAAGCCTCACGATAGCCTTAGGGTCACTATAAGTCGGAAACAACTTGAAGGCACACAACAACAACAACAAGAGACAACTTTAAAGCTGGATGCACTGTTTCTCCTCCTTTTTGATAGCCAAATGTTTTTATCTGTATATTTTCTTTAAAATGGTGGGGGTAGCTAGTGAGGCAAGCGTTTCTTCTTTCCTCTTTTCTCTCTGCTTGGCTTTTCGTAGATGCTCAGTGAGGGATTCTGGGAGCAGTTGCGGTTTGCTGTTGGAGGCAGGCACACACAAGTACAATAGGATTGACTAGCACCCTATTCTTCCCCAGCTCAGATTTTATTGCATTGTTTTCTGGAGACCCACGTTTTGCAACCCAGCCCTAAAAGTCTTGCGTTTCTCCAGCATTCCTTCATCATCCTTCCTGTGCTGATGCCGCTTAAAAATCTCTGGCAAGATAGAGGATGAGAGCCAGTGTGGCATAGTGGTGTGAACGTTGGACTATGACTCTGGAGAGCAGGGTTCAAATCCCAGCTTGGCTGTGTAAACCCACTGGGTAACATTGGGCAAGTCACACTCTCTCAGCCTCAGAGGGTGGCAAAGGCATACCTCCTCTGAAGAAACTTTCCAAAAAAACACCATGATGAAATGACTTGAAGGCATGCAACAACACCAAGATAGAGGAGTAGGAAAGGGGAGGCTGGGTGGCTATAAGCAAAGAAGGGGCTTGTTTTTCAGAGGTTTTATTAACTGAGGCATCCCTATTTCTTGCAGCCTGTCTCCACTGCTCAGAAAATAAAATAAAAGATCAGGGAGCAATATAATCTACCTGCTTACTTCATAGGGATTTAATTTCCTGAGATCCAGTCTCAGGAGCCAGAGGCTGGTACCATATTTGTGCCCATTGGCTACAGCTGTTTTCTTTCTTTTCTGGAAACCTGCGGTCTGGCAGCCGATGGTTCGCTTCATCAGATATATATGAATATTAATAATTGTTTTTTTATATTATTATTTCTTACCCGCCTCTCTCCATGGATTGAGGCGGGGAACAACAATTAACAGACAAACATCAGTTAAAAAGACATTAGTTAAAACACACTTATCCAGAGTTTCAGGCATATAAATGGTGCAGTTGGACCTCCTTATCCATGAAAGTATATATATATATATATATATATATAATATATATTTAATATATATTTTTATATATATATATATATATATATATATATTGAAAGTATATTTAAAAAAAAAAGTATAAATTCCAAATAGCAAACCTTGATTTTGCCATTTTATATAAGGGACACCATTTTGCTATGCCACTGTATTTAATGGGACTTGAGCATCCTCAGATTTTGTTATCCACGGAGGGGTCCGGGAACCAAACCCCAGCGGCTACCAAGGACCCGCTGTATTAATTGTGGTGTGGGTGTGCTTGTATAATTTTGAAGCAAAATGTCTTTTCTGTTGCGCACAAATTAATTGCCAATGTGGCACAGTGGTTTGAGTTAGACTAGGACCCTGGAGACCAAGGTTTGAATCCTGATTCAGCTATGTAAGCCCATAGGGTGACCTTAGGCGAGTCACACTCTCTCAGCCTCAGAGACAGTGGCAAATCCCCTCTGAAGAAACTTGCCAAGAAAACCCCATGATAGGGTTGCCTTAAGGCCGCCATAAGTTGGAAATTATTTGAAGGCACACAACAACAGAAATTAAGTTGGAACAACAGATTAATAGATGGTGACAATCTCCTTATTAACAAAATACAGAAATTATTGCGGATAACACAAAACATCATGGTAGAGGATAAGTCCATTAAGTCATCAATAACAAACAGTATGTCTTAGCAGCCCTGGTGGCGCAGTGGTTAAATGCCTGTACTGCAGCCACTCATTCATAGACCACAAGGTTGCGAGTTCAATACCAGCCAGGGCTGAGGCTCGACTCAGGCCTGCATCCTTCCGAGGTTGCTAAAATGAGTACCCAGCTTGTTGGGGGGCAATCAGCTCACAGTTGTAAACCGCTTAGACATCCCATAGCGTGATATGAAGCGGTATATAAATAAGCTGCTTTTTGCTTTTGCTTTCTCAGTAACTTCCCCCTTAACCATTGATGTAGCAGTACTGGACAGTTTTTGGCACAAAAAAGCTGAATTTTTGGGGGGCTGGTCCTTAAACTTTGGGGATCCCCCCCAGAGGGTCTGCATGCAATCTGTAGACAGTGCAGTTCCCACTCCTAGAATAAACTGTGGTTTATGTGAATTATGATTTGTTGCCCAAAGCATACAAAAACAGCAGACCAAGTAAACCGTGATTTATCTTCAGATTTCTTGGTTGCAGTGGGCATCTGGGGAAATAAGCTAAGGATAACCCACAGTTGTGAGTTCAAACGCCACAACAAGCTGTATTTTGAAGATGTTCACAAGCCGTCAAACCCTGATGAGTTCATATTGTGGTTTGAGGTTGGTTAACAAACCATGGCTTGTTAAAAAGCAGGTTTGCCCATTAGAACAAGTCAGATTTCAGCCAAGCACTCTAGCTTGTTATGGGGATATTGTCCCTGTGTGTGAATAAAACAATAATGGAACGGTTATTTTGGTTCTTATGGAGTATCTTGAATAGGAATAAAGTTTTTGGAGGGGAAAAATCATATACAGTATGCAGGTCCATTGGCTTACTTGGTGCCAAATTCTTTGTGTTGTCAGCAACTATTGTTTTGTGCATGGTTGCAATATTGTTATTGCTTGCATTTTCTATGTTTCATTTCCTTCTAGCCTGAATATTACTCCTCTCCTCTTATGTACACAAAGCACACTATGTATTGTATACTGTATATGGACCTGAAATTCTGGGTCATATTTCATACATTCGATGAAGTTCGCAAAAGCTAATGAGATTTGATGATGATGATAATAATAATAATAATAATAATAATAATAATAAATTCTTATACCCTGCCTTTTGCCTTAGCAATCAAGGCAAATTAATATTCAAGGCATCCCGAGTTTAGTTGATAGTTTGAAACAAAAATATTAATACTACCCATACATAGGTGGGGAAGCTTTGGCCCTGTAGATGTTCCTTCTGAAAATAATAATAATAATAATAATAATAATAATAATAATAATAATAATTCCCCACCTTCCTCCCAGTTGTTCCTTCTGAAAATTATTATTATTATTATTATTATTATTATTATTATTATTATTCCCCACCTTCCTCCCAGTTGTTTAGGGTCTCAAAAATTCAAAATTCAAAACAGCGCAAGTTAAAAAAAAATTAAAGCTACAAAATTTACTATAGATACAAAAGATATAGATACAAAAATTTAAAAAGAATTAAACAGTTTTAAGAAGTTAAAAACATTACACATTAAAATATTAAAAACTTTATAGCATGCCTAGTGGTGAGTGGCTGTGGGATCTGTAGTTCAATGTTTAAACAGGGTCTTCATTGCTGACTTGAGCCACACTGCAGAAATAAAGCAGTTTAACACCACTTTTAACTGCCATGACACTATCCTACAGAATCCTGGGATTTGTAGTTTGGTGAGGCCCCAGGGCTCTCCAACAGACCAGGTGGAATACCTCATCAAACTACAAATCCCAGGTTTCTACAAGGTAAGAGTCCTGATGGTTAAAGTGGTGTCAAACTGCTTTATTTCTGCAGTGTGGAAACCAGGTTAGAACATGTCCAAGAGGTAAGGGTTTTACTTGTTTTCTGAACAGCTGAAGAAACAGACCTCCATTGAAAAGTTATTAATGTATATTAATGCTAGGAAAAGTTACTTTTTTCAGATTGCCAACCTCCTGCTAGAATAGACCTAAGGATTCAAAGGGTGCATGTACAGTGTAGAAAAAAATGTGGATCACCTTAAGTGTTATGGCTCCATCCTATCGAATCCTAGGATTTGTAGTTTCATAAGATATTTCGCCTTCTTTACCAAAGATTGCTGGTGCCTTGCCAAACTACAAATCCCAGGATTCTGTCGGATGATGCCATGGCAGATAAAAAGTGGTATCAAACTGCATTATTTTTACAGTGTAGATGCACCCTAAGAGATGTAGTTTTATACTTTATGATTTTTAGATTGTACGCCATTGGCAGGTTTTAATGGTGAATTGATGATATCTGTAAAGTGCCATGTAAATTTTATGGTGCTATATAAATACAACAACAACAAAAACAACAATAATAATATATTTTTCCATCATGCTGTGCTTATTATATACAACTCTAAGGAGGAAGAGGATGGCTTTGATAAAGGAAACAGAGGAATCCTTCTAGGTATAGGAGAGGCAGGGTTCAAAACTCACTGTAGAAATAATCCAGTTTGAGACCGCTTTAACAGCCCTGGCTCAGGGCTAGGGAATCCTGGGATCTGTAGTTTATTGTGGCGCCAGAGCTCTCTCTGCTAGAGAAGCCTAAATATCTCACAAAACTCCAGTTCCCAGGATTCCCTATCACTGAGCCAGGGCAGTTAAAGCAGTCTCAAACTGGATTATTTCTGCAGTGTGTTTTGGACCCAGGATTCAGGTTTGGTTTACGTGCAGAAAGCAGGGTTGGCTGATTTAAATAAAATGGTTTTAAACCATGGTTTAAACCAAATGATTTTAAAAACAACAACATTCTTGAGGGTTTTTTTAAATTGGTTATGCATATATATATATATAAAAACATCTGTCTGTTGTTATTATTTTTCAAGAATTATTCCCCCCCAATGAAATTTTCTACTAAATTTGTTGTACTTCAGACATCCCTTGCACTTACTTCCTGGAACAAGAATGACAGCTTGAATTTAAACATTTTAAAACTTTTACAGTTTATTGGCAGTTGTTCATTGTCAGAACAGCTATTATTTAAGCTACTGTTCCATAATGTATAGTGGTATAGAAATGTACTTGCTATTGCTAACTTCTGATCTGCATTTTACTAAAGTTTCTGGTTTAGTAATATATTTGAGCGATGGACTAGGACTCTGGAAATCAAGGTTCAATTCCCAGTCTGGACATGGAAACTCATGCCTTTTCTAAAGTGGGCAAGTCACACACTCTCAGCCCCTCAAAACCCAGCCTTAGGGGTCGCTCTAAGAAATGACTTGAAAATACACAACAACAACAACAATGGCCTACATATTAATGAAAATATATATTATGTTATATTATAATAACATACAATAATAAGCCCTTGCCTTTTTTAAAGTGGGCAAGTCACACACTCTCAGCCCCCAAAACCCAGCCTTAGGGGTCGCTCTAAGAAATGACTTGAAAATACACAACAACAACAACAACAACAATGGCCTACACATTAATGAAAATATATATTATGTTATATTATAATAACATCATATAATAAGTTAATGCCTTTTCTAAAGTGGGCATGTCATACACTCAGCCCCCAAAATCCAGCTTTAGGGGTCGCTCTAAGAAATGACTTGAAAATACACAACAACAACAATGGCCTACACACATTAATGAAAATATATATTATGTTATGTTATAATAACACCATATAATAAGTTCATGCCTTTTCTAAAGTGAGTAAGTTACATACTCTCAGCCCCCCAAAACCCAGCCTAAGGGGTCGCCATAAGTCAGAAATGTTTTGAAAATACACAACACTAATCCCAATGGAGTTAAAAGTTTGGAATAAGTGAATAGTTATTATAACTGGAAGGAAATGAAGTTTTTCTTTATTTTTGTCTGATAAATTGTGATGACCAATAATTTGTTATAATATATTAATTGTCGAGTATACTAAATGACAGAATTTATTTTTTTAATAGTAACACATATAGAAGTCAAACATCAGGCAGAATGACAAGCTGTACTAAATGAGAAAGTCATTTTTATTCACTATTTTTTTTCTTTTTTTCTCTTCTTTTCTTTCTTCTTTTCTTTTCTTTTTTCTTTTTTCATTTTTTTCATTTTTTTATTTTTTTATTTTTTTATTTCTTTTCTTTTCTTTTTTTACTTTTTCTTCTATACCTTTATTGTATACAGTATAGTTATAATTTATAAAAGAAGCAATGTATGACTTTAAGATAACAATATTGTAGATTTCTTTTTTGATTATTAGAGTAATCTGTTCTCTTTTTTATTATTGTTATTATTGATTGTTATTTTGAAATTGACACTGTAACTCTGTATTTGGTTCTTTTTCTGAATTTTTTGGTTTGGTTGGTTTTTTTCTTTTTCCTTTCTTTTTTGTTTGTTATGTATTATGTTTTTAATCAATAAGCTTTTAAAATTAAAAAAAGAAAATACACAACACTAACAATGGCCTACACATTAATGAATGAATATATAAGCACAGCATGAGGTTTTAAAACAAAAAAAAGTGGGGTTTTAAAAAACCTTTTCCCCAAACCCTGGCAAAAAAGACATCCCTTGCCTTTTCTAAAGTTGGTTATTGTTCACTTGGATTCTGGCAATGGATCGTAGATATTTATTTGTTGTATTTTCTGTCTTTTCCTTTTAAGGAACGCCAGGTGGAATACATTACTCTCCCCCAATTTTGTCTTTGCATGCAGCTGTGAGGAGAAGACGAAAATGAAGGCATTGCCATCTCCCAAATAAAATTTCAACCTCCCCCCCATACTTCCTTTAAATCCCCACATTTCTAGCATCGCTGTAACTTCAAACTTCAGTTCATTGTTTAGAAATAACAATTTAGACAGTCAAAGAAAAGAAACCAAAGGAATGCCAAACACAGCAAATGCAATCAAGCCCTCCATATCCATGGATTCTTTATCCACGGATCCAACCAACCACGGCTTGAAAATATTTAAAAATATATAAATTCCAAAAAGCAGACCTAGATTTTGCTCTTTTATATAAGGGACACCATTTCACTGTGCCGTTGTATTTAATGGGATTTGGTCATCCACGGATTTTGGGGTTCTGCAACCAAACCTCAGAGGATACCAAGGGTCCACTGTATAAGAGTTCTAGGTATGAGAGATATCTGAAGTCCTAGAAATTTGGAGATTAAGGAAAAATTTGGGGGGGGGCACAGTTCTTATTTTGGGGACAGAGACCTCTTTTTGCTGGGCTACCCTATAACTTAGCCTTGTCCTCACAACAGGGCTACCTTATAACTAAGCCTTGTCCTCACAACAGCCCTGTGAGGTAGGTTTGGGAATGATACAGCCGTGGTGAAATTCATATCTGGGTAAGGATGTGATCTTCGATCTAATAATAATAATAATAATAATAATAATAATAATAATATACCGTAATCTTATATCCCGCCTTTTGCTTAGGCAATCAAGGCGGCTTACAGATTAATATACACATATTATCCAGCCCAGCATGACCTATCCAGCCCAGCATGCAAAACTAGAACCTTTAACCTGCCCCCCCTTCAAATTTTAGACTTCAGCTCCCATTGTTCCTCTCTCAACTGACCAGCGGTAAAGGATTATGGGGGTTACAGTCCAAAACGTCTGGAGGGCCATATTGACCTAAAATAAAATTGCTTTTGCTTTTGAGGTGGTATTTTTTTAAATGGAATTTTTGGGTTCTTTTACACAGCTGCTTTTTCTTACCCAGAGACAGAAAAGTAAATTCCTCCAACTATCCCAGGGTGAAATCTCAAAAACTCAAGGTAGGCTGGGAAATCTTCCTTGACCACCATATATTCAGCTTTGAGGATTTCGGCAAGCATGGTTTTTGAACATAATCCCTAGAATAAGGGCTAGGAACTTGCGGTTTTAAACATGCAAGTTGCTACTATGCCTCAAGTCTTTTCTGACTTAACCACACCTCTGTGGCAACCCTATCCCTTACCAAATTTGTTCAGAAGGGATTTGCCATTGTCTTCCTCGGAGGCTGAGAGAGTGTGATTTGTCCAGAATCACCTAGTGGGGTGATTTGAATTTAGGCAGTCAAAGAAAAGAGACCAAAGGAATGCCAAACACACCAAATGCTGTTTTGGGGATTTGAACTCTGCTCTCCCACTCAAACTAAGGCATGACACTGGCTTCTGAAACATGTATAATTGAAAAAAGTCAGTACAATGACAGTATCCCTAACACGTATGCAATCTCTGAAGCATGTGCATATTTGGCCCTTCGTATCTACAGGTTTACAATGATCCATGGCTTGAAAATATTTTAAAAATATATAAATTCCAAAAGGCGAACCTTGATGTACATTTGATATAAGGGACACTATTTTATTGTGCCGTTGTATTTAATGGGACTTGGAACATCCATGGATTTTGGGGTCCATAGGGGGTCCTGGTACCAAATCCTAGTGAATACCAAGGTCCCACCGTACATGCATTCCAAAATAAAATCTCTTGAATTCAGTGGGATTTACAAATAAATAAACAAGAAGTCAAGAGCAAGATAGCAGATTGGATTAGAGAACATAAATACTGCTAGGAAAAAAATCCAGGTATTTTATCATTGTATACCATATATACTCGACTGTAAGTTGACCTCATTTATATAAGTCGAGGGCAGGTTTTGGGACCAAAATTATGGATTTTGATATGACCCATGGCTAAGTCATGGTTAAAATTTAGGGGTATGTAGCAAAGAATGTAAAGGATGAAGCAAAGGAAAACAATGCCAGAGTAAAAAAATCCAGCAGGCATAACTGTTCATGCATACCCTAAAGGCTGGATGGATAAGAGAGTAGAGGGGAGGTAAGTGCTTCCAGGACAGATTACACTTTTGTGGTTCCTTAAAAGTACAGTACAGTTGCCCCTCTGTTTTTGCAGGGGATCCGTTCCAGACCCCCCCCTGAAAACAGAAAATCGCAAATATTCAAGCCCTATAGGCTTGAATGGTGGAGTGCACCCGCGGGTGTATCCCCCATTTTGTCTCCCTCCGTCTGCCGCCTGTGAACGGGCGAGGGATGCAGACACGAAGTCTGCAAAAATGGAGGGGCGACTGTACTTACACTGACCTGTGGATAAGTCGAGTCAGCTTTTTTGGACCGATTTTTGGACCACAATGTCTAGACTTATACATGAGTATGTACGGTACATAAATAAGCAGGCAGTCAAGACCAAGATGGCAGATTGAATTAGAGAATATAAATACTGCTAGAAAAAAAATTCCAGATATTTTATAGTTGTATACTTAAAAGGAAACCATAGGTTGGCATTTCAAGAAAGCAACATAATTATATGTCCTTGATAACAGCTCTTTCCTTTCCCCCCATCATTGTCTCTTTACTCACACTCAGTGCAATTCAAGATTCTGTTTCTTTATATTATAATAATAATAATAATAATAATAATAATAATAATAATAATAATAATAATAATACTTTATTTATACCCCGCCTTTAGCCGAAGCTGTCAAGGCAGCTTAAAGTACTTTTATGTCCTTCAAGAGAATTTTCTAGGGTGCTTTACAAAGTGATAAACAAAATGTGAGAACAGTGGTTGGTCCTACAGGTGTTTCTGGACTTTACCTACCAGAAACTCCAGTTAGCTTGGCCAGTGTCAAGAATTCTGGGAACTGAAGTCCAAAACACCTGGAAGAACAAAGGTTGGGAATCACTGAAGATAAAGTGCTTTCTGTAACTATAAAGTAGCCCACTAATGTTACTTTCTACAAAAAAACAAAACCACGCTTAGGTCTGCTTAGCACTCTCTTTGCTTCTGTTCCTCAGAGTGAGGCTCTTCGAGGGATATCGGGAGCAGCAGCGTCACTGGTGGAAGTGGGACCAGATGAAACAGGTAGATTTTTATGGAAATTTGGGATTGGAAATGGGACAAGTTCTCCTTCTCTCCTGTCTTCAGTGTAACTTCATGACATCATGTATGTGTGTGTGTTTGTCTCTCTATTTAGGTTCTTCACCTTCCAGAGATGGCCCCGATCCTTCCTCAGAATCCTTGTCTCCCCGGAAGACCAAAAATACTTTGGGAGGAGTGGGAGAGAGCCTACTGGCCTCCAGCAGAAATAGTGACGATGGAGTACGGACACAGATTACAGGAGGTGGTAAAGAAGCAGGAGGCATGTCACCTGAAGCAGGGGGAATTTCGGCCGGCTCAAATACCAGCCCAAGCCCAGGAAATAAAGGTCTTCCAGGTGAGAGGGAAAGGTAGCAGACTGTGGGTTTGCATCAGTGGGAGGGTTCCAGTGCTGTGGGGTGTCCCACCTCCATTATGAAGCCTCCTATACTTGCTTTATAATACAGGTTGAGTATCCCTTATTCTGAAATCTGAAACTACCACAGATTATCTACATGGGTTGCTGAGATATTGACACTTTTATTTTCTGATCGTTCAGTGTACACAGCCTTGGTTTCATGTACAGAGTATTAAAAATACTGAGTATAAAATTACCGTCGGGCTCTGTGTATAAGGTGTATATGAAACATAAATGAATTTCATGTTTAGACTTGGGTCCCACCCCCAAGATATCTCATATATATTCAAATATTTAAAAAAAAAACACCACAAAAAGAAAACCGTGAAATCCAGGCACAGATGACCACTCAAAGAACTACAGTTACCGGTAAGCAACCTGTCCTAGACCCATATATTTCAGACAAGGGACACTCAGCCTGTATTTTGTGATTTCTAATTGTTTGATGACACACTGTTTTGTATTTTATATTGTTTTACTGTTATTTTAAACAGCTTTACTATTATTTCCATGACAGAAAAGTAGGTTAATGTGAATTCAACACATCAGACTAATTTGCGTGTGGAGGAGACCCTGATTCATTCAAGATACTGTGAACAAGAGTTCATATGCCCCCAAGTGTCAAGTCCAGTGATCCCCTTAGTTCAGAAATCCAGGTTTCAATAGTAAAACTCAGAAAACCTTCACTCAGCAGCTAGAGATGTACACCACAGACAGTGGTGTCAGAACTAAGCAGGAAGCATCAGCAAAGGATAATTAAAGCCCACACAGTTTCAAATCTTTGACAGGCTAACATCTCATTTGTTACAAAAGCAAAACATACTTTGCCCTCCCTATACCCATGAAGTCAGCGTTCTGCCAGCGATCCCTCAAGACAAGCTCAACTCCCTTCCTTCTGCTTGTTCACTACAAAGGAATGTGATCAACAGTCTCTAGCCATAAACATCCCACTGTATGTCCCATCATTCCCCCTCAGTATTGTAAAACAAATGAACACCGTTTATCATCAAGCAAATGCAGCTATTCCCTTCTAGGGGCTCATCTACATTTGCATAATAATAATAATAATAATAATAATAATAATAATAATAATAATAATAATAGTATATGTATCCCGCCCCTCTGCAGAGCAATCGGCGGCTTACAACATTAAAATTTCCATACAGATATGTTAATAAAATGTGAATAGAACCTAAAAATCCCAAAACCCACCTGCCCCTTAAAAAGTAAGGGTTCTTTTTAGTCTAGACCTGATGAAGCGGGGCCTGTATCTGTCCCTCAGATGATGTTGGATGGAGTGGAGGGAGGGCTCTTCGTCTTAGACTAGGCTAAAATGCTCTGGACTGCCCCCAAAGTATTCTGGCACTGACTTCCACCCAGATTTCCCCCTTACCTGCTGCAACAAAACACGTTGACGATGGGAGGTTGCCTTGCCACACAGTCTGTGCAAGCTGACTAGTGCCACTGCTGCAGGCACAAGTTGCGCTGAGGTCAGAACAAGGCACCCAGCTTCATCCTCACTTGTGTACATAGAGCAACTTGGGACCATGCAGGAAGGTAGCAGCCCATCATAGTTGTGTTTTGCTCTAGGCTTTCTAACAAACCCAGAAAAAAGGTAAATCTTTTTAATACAGGACAAAGGGTGGAAACCTCTGATCGGATCTGAGTTGTGTAAACAGCCCAGACCCGATTTGGGGTTTTGGGATTGTGTGATGTAAACAGCACACAGCCAACCTTGGGGGGGATTCAGGGTATATACAGTTGGCCCTCCACATTCACTGGAGTTAGGGGCACAGGACTCCCATGAAATAATACAGTAAATAAAAGTGGGAAATCCGCAAATAAAAAAACACAATGTTTTTACTTGAGAGAACACCTCTCTGGGCATCTCCAGGTCCTTCATTGCAACTGTGGTCAACATCTGCCAGAGTTTGATCATAGAATCATGCTGGAGGACTTACAAATGTCTAGAGAAGTGTTTTCTCTATAACCTCTTAAGGTTATAGAGAAGGCAGCTCTATTGTCAACCTCCAGCAGAGTTGCTTTGGGGGGCCTAGAGATTCCTAGAGATAACATATTTCTCAAATCTGCAAATAAAGCTGCAAAAGTCAAAGCTGCAAATGTGGAGAGCCAACTGTTTAGGTAATGTAGACAAACCCCAGATTAACACTTCAAACCATGGCAGGAAGATGCATGGTGCAGCTCCTGACACCAGATGAATGTAATAGTGGTTCTGTCATTTCCAGAACCTTCTGTCAGTGGTGTTCCCTTGTTACATGACAACTACAGCTTCCTTTTGGGTTACAAGGAGTAGAGAAAAGCAAGGACAAAGGTACAGGTGATGAATTACAACAACAATAGGGAGGCTGTCTTATAATGAGGGAGACTGTTAGTCTGTTGAGATCAGTGTTGTTTGTGCAGACTAGCCGTAACTTTACAGGGTTTCAAGACTAGGAATCCTTCCTAGACCTACCTGAAGATGCCAAATGTTGGCTGCTGTTCTTTCTCTTTGAGCTTGTCACTGCTTGTTCACAAGTGACAGATCTGGAGTGACCCTACCATTAAGCAGAGTGAGGCGATCATCCCATTTGGTGGCAGATTTGGGATGTCATGATGAAAAGGTAGCAAATAGTTTATTTGTTGTCACTGTGTAAAGAGATCTTGTAGCTCCTTTGAGATTAACTGCAAAAGAAGTTGTAGCATAAGCTTTCGTAGACTTGTTTTGCTTCCTAAGATGCGCGAAAGATTACACTACGACTGCTTTTGCACAGTTAATCTCAAAAGTGCTACAGAATCTCTTTGCAGACTGAAATTCCAGATTAATATGGCTATGTCTCTGAATTAGTCACAATGTTTTTATGGTCAATAAAATAGGGGGCATTTGCGGAATTTTTCTGCCTCTAGTGCCAAAGTTATTTGGTGGGCTTGGGTGCTCTATAGCTTAAATTAGAGTGTTGGAAATGCAGTTTAAAAGTCATGGGCTTTAATATTTTCTGATCCCAGTCCAGCCTTGATTTTATTGAGTTTCATAGTTCATTATTCAGAGGGTCTGCATTAGTAAGACATTACACTTGTCCCTCGCTGTTTACGGTCTTGCCACTCGCAAGTCCCTCACTCCTTCAGGGAGTACGCCCCCAATGAAATCAATGGGACTCCAATATTGGCAATTTCCCCAATTCACAGGGGTGGGGGAGGTCCAGAACAGATCCCCTACAGATTGGGAGGGGTGACTGTATTTGAAAAACTGTATCTCCCCATATGAACCTGCCAGAACTCTGAGATCTTCAGGAGAAGGTTCTCTCTTGTGTCCTTACCAAGCAAGCCTGTGATGGTGGTGGGCTCTTGGTCCCACCATCATCACAGGTTTCCTTGGTAAGACACAAGAGAGAGCCTTCTCGATGGCAGCTCCCATCCTTTGGAACTCCCTCCCACAGGAGTCTAGGTTGATCCTCTCCCTGCTCTCTTTTCCTCGGCAAGCAAAAACTACTGCTCAAGCAGGCTTTTAATATGGAATTGCGCTTAGGGAGGCTTCTTATTGGGGTGTTCGCTTTGGTACGTTTTTAATGGTTTTATATTTTTAACATAGTATTTTCTAAGGATTTTACATTTGTGTTTTATCATATTAATGTGGCATTTTAATCTGTGTTTTAAAATTGTGCTTTTTATTGTTGTTGTTGTTGTTGTTAAGCATCTTTTGTGAGCTGCCTGGGCTCCAGTTTGGGCGAAAGGCAGCATATAAAATAAATAAATAAATAAAATAGATCTCATTATTTAGTTTTGGACTTCAAGTCCCAGAAACCCCAACCAGCATGGGCAATGATGATGGAATCTAGAAGCTGAATTCCAAAACAGCTGAAAGGACCAAAGGCTGAGAATCAGTGTTCCTCACCATGAAGAGTGGAGGTGTAGTTGAGGGTTCTCTCTGTTCTTTCTTTCCCCCCATTTCAGGCCATGCTGCCAAGACTTTCCCTTCATCTCCCAGCAAAGCGGCTGGACCCAGCCGGGCAAAGATGTCCCTCACCGGAACCAGCAAGTCCCCCACATCTATCCAGAGTTTGGCTATGCGCCTGCTGAGTATGCCTGGGTCACGGCTGCCTGGGGATACTGGGATTCCTGCACCAGAAGCTCCAGCTCCAACCCCAGCCCCGGCTCCTGCTCAGCCTCCATCCCCAGCAGCTGAAGAGCCCAAGCCCAAGGTTCATCGGGCTCGGAAAACCATGTCAAAGCCAAACAGCGTGCAGGTAGATTTGCAGATGTCATTTTTTTTTCTTGGTGACTTTTCGATGAATAGTTGATAATGTTTCCATCATTTAGAATGTTCCACACAGACAAATATTTTGTTTAAGAAGAAGAGGAAGCTGCTTTATGAAGGCACAGTCTGGAAAAGTTAATTTTTTGAACCACAGCCCTCAGAGTCTCATAGCTAGCAGCCATGCTGACAATAGGATTCTGGAATTGTATTCTTTGCAAAAGTCATTTTTGTATTCTCTGACTAAGAGTGCATCTACACTTTAGAAATAATACAGTTTGACACCAATAACTGCCATGGCGTCATCCTTTAGGATCCTGGGATTTGTAGTTTTGTGAGGGGAAAAGCCTTTATAAAACTAGAAATCTCAGTATTCCATAGGCTGGAGCTACGGCATTTAAAGTGGTGTCAAACTGCGTTATTTCTACAGTGTAAATGGACGCTGAGCCCATTTAGTTCAAAATGTCTCGTAGGCACCAGTTTAGGGAAGGCTGTTACTGTACATATTATGAAAATTGAGACTCTTGATAACCAAACAGCATGGATACTTTAAACGTTCCATACAACGGGGAACAAAATGATGTTTTGCCAAGGAACAAACAGCTCTGGACTTATGACGGCTTCCTATTAGTGATATATGCACCTAAATGTGACCACATGCCTGCATGTCCCTTTTGGATTGGAGTGTCAGGGCTATGCATAGTCTGAAATTAATTTTATACATTATTTTTAATAATTTTGGACATGAAACAAAGTTTGTGTACACAGAAAGCAAAGATGACTATCTCAGTCCTCCATGAAAATTTTGGTTTTTGGAATATTTTGGATTTTGGAATTCTGGATAAGGGAGACTCCTTGCTCCTTTTTTGATTGGTAAGCAATGCCAGGGGCCCATCCTGAGGACAACAGGCAGAGCATTATGTTGTTCCACTTGCTTGGTGTTGGTTCTTAGCCTTCAACTTTAAGCAAAAAGGCTGACTTAGATGTCCTTCTAGCAAAGAACAAACAGACATTCTAAATTTCATGGTTGTTCCTCCGAAATCTGTTGCACAAAAAGTATGTAGTTTATGTGACAAAAGATCTGTATGACAAAGATCTCCGGTCATATCCCTGGATAACGCAAAGGTTCTGTTTAATTGCCAAGCCTGTGTGTCTTCTCTGTCAGCGTAAACAAATACTATGCAAGCTTACCGTAGAAAAAATTGAGTTCTATCAGGTTTTTTTTTTTCCTGGTGGTTTAAATTGTGATTTTGACAGATTTTCAAACCTGCTTCAAGGTGATGGTTTTAACCTTTAAAGCGCTATAGTAAGGGATTGTTTGGCTTGCAAGGGACCTGTCTGGAGGTAGGTAAGATAGATGGGAACCATGAGGTCCTCCAGAGTTATTAGATTGAAACCTCCAGCATTCCTCACCTTTGGCTGTGCCAAAGGGATGATGGGACTTTCAGTCTAACATCTGGAGGGCTACATGATTTCTGTCCATGTGGTAGATATTTAGGAGAGGCCCTCTTGGGACAACCATAACCTAGAGAGACCCAGGAGACAGACCGGTGTGAAATGCACTCCCTCGAGGCGTGATCAGTTTCTACTCATCATTTTTAGGAAGTAAAAAGACACATTAAACTGCCCTTTTAAACTGTTTTGACATATGTGTGTTTGATAATTATTCTGATTATTTTTAATGACTGAATTGTTTTAATTTGTTTTCAGTTTGTTAGCTGCATTGAGTGCTATTTATTTTAGTGGAAAAGTGGGATAGAAAAGTGTTTAAAGTAACCTTTTTAAAACCAGTTTGCCTCGAGCAATGGGCCTGTAGCCAAAAAGAAACCAGTCCCTAACCTTGGATAAAACTGTCCTTTCTTTGTAAAAAAAAAAAATCTCCCCCAAGGTCCCTGAAAAGCGAGTCTCTGAGATGCTACATTTCCGTGTTCCAGATGACCTGAGGAGCATTGAAGAGCCAGGTATGACTTTGTGGTGGTCACTCTGGTCTGGCATAGCTGGAGATTTCAGAAGTTAGGACTCCTGGGAATCAGAACAGCATATTGGGAATCACATTCTCTTCTTCACTATTTGGATTGCACTGGGGCTGTCTCTGAAGAATGTTCAGAAAATTTAGCTGGTCCAAAAAACTGCAGGCAGACTGTAAACCAGGGCTGAATACAGGGAGAGCATAAGTTCCTTGTTAAAATAGTTCCACTGCTTGCCAGTTTCTGAGCACAAATCAAAATGCTGGTTATGACCTGAGAAGACATATACAGCTGAAGTCCAAGTTTTCTGAAAAGACTGTGGGGGGTTGCAGACTGCCAGAAATAGTGCAAATTGAGTCCACTTTTAGGGTTAGGGTTAGTGCTAGGGAATCATGGGAATTGTTTTTTTTCTGAGACATTGAGTCTTCTCTGTCAGAGAGCTCTGGTGCCACAATAAAATACAGTTCGCATGATTCCCTAACCCTAAAAGTGGACTCAATTTGCACTATTTCTGGCAGTCTGCAACCCCCCTGTGTCTCTCTGTATGAGCCTGCTTGGGTCTTCAGATCTTCTGGGTAGACTCTCTGTCCCACCACCCTCCCAGGGAGATCTAATGGGAACCCAGGAGAGGACCTTCTCAGTGGCTGCTCCCAGGCTCTGGAGTGCCTTTCGAGGAGCAGTTAGATTGGCACCCTCCTTGCTATCCTTCTGTATGCAGGCAAAGACCTTTTTTATTTTGACAGGCCTTTGAAGGCTGATGGCTCAGGGGTAAACAACCTTTCATGCACTGTGTTGTTTATATTTGTTTTTCTTTTTAATGGTTTGTTTTTGTTGCTATTTGTGCATTCAAGTCATTTCTGACTTATGGTGACCCTAAGATGTTCCTAAGGTTGACAGGCTTTTCTTGCCAAGCCTGTCTTGCCAAGCCTGCCAAGCCTATGACAGGCTTTTCTTGCCAAGATTTGTTCAAAGGGGATTTGCCATTGCCTTCCCATGAGGCTGAGCAAATGTGACTTGCCCAAGATCACCCAGTGGGTTTCCATGACTGAGTGGGAATTTGAACCTAGTCTCCCAGAGTCTTGGTTCAACACTCAAACTACAGGTTGAGTCCCCCTTATCCAAAATGCTTGGAACTAGAAGTATTTTGGATTTTGGATTTTTTTTAATTTTGGAATACCTGTACACCCAAAGGGATCCACCTGCCCCTGCCTTTCATTGTTTCTGCAGTCCTATAGGTAACATTTAGAAATCTGCCAGTGTTCCCAACCTGCCTCTTCTCAGATCATATTGGCAGAAGATGATAGAAGTTTTATTTCAGTACTTACCGGGATAGGGGTATACCAGGTTGAGGAAAGCTATTCAGTCCTGTTCATCCAGGGTTTTGAAGGGCCATTTTATTGA
Organism: Phrynosoma blainvillii; assembly: GCA_026167975.1. Lineage (NCBI taxonomy): Eukaryota > Metazoa > Chordata > Lepidosauria > Squamata > Phrynosomatidae > Phrynosoma > Phrynosoma blainvillii. The sequence goes on from JANUYF010000002.1 coordinate 380,113,955, forward strand.
TGTACCTGATAACTCCCTACCTACCTGGTACAGGTTGAGCCTCCCTTATCCGAAATGCTTGGGATCAGTAGTATTTTGATTTTTTTTGGATTTTGGAATACTGTATTTGCATATGTGTATATAATGAGAGATCTTGAAGATAGGACAAGAAAGAGGTCCTTTCTTGTCTTCAAATTGATATACAACTTATATGCATAGCCTGAAATTAATTTTATACATTATTTTAAATAATTTTGGATATGAAACAAAGTTTGTGTACACAGAAAGCAAAGATGACTATCTCAGCCCTCCATGAAAAACATTTTGGTTTTTGGAATATTTTGGATTTTGGAATTCCGTATAAGGGAGACTCAGCTTATAGTATACCACACTCAAGAGAAGTAATAGTGCCACTCTATTCTGCTTTGGTCAGGCCTCACCTGGAATACTGTGTCCAGTTCTGGGCACCACAATTGAAAAAGGATGTGGAGAAACTGGAGCGTGTCCAAAGGAGGGTAACTAAAATGGTGAAGGGTCTGGAAACCAAGCCCTATGAGGAACAATTTAGGGAGCTGGGGATGTTTAGCCTGGAGAAGAGAAGGTTGAGAGGTGATATGATAGCCTTGTTTAAATATTTAAAGGGATGTCATATTGAGGAAGGAACAAGCTTGTTTTCTGCCGCCCCAGAAACTAGGACCCGGAACAATGGGTGCAAGCTGCAAGAAAAGAGATTCCACCTCAACATTAGGAGGAACCTCCTGACAGTGAGAGCTCTTCGACAGTGGAACATACTCCCTCAGAGAGTGGTGGAGTCTCCTTCCTTGGAGGTCTTTAAGCAGAGGCTGGATGGCCATCTGTCGGGGATGCTTTGATTGGGAGTTCCTGCATGGCAGGGGGTTGGACTGGATGGCCCTTGTGGTCTCTTTCAACTCTATGATTCTATGATTCTATGAGACTGTTTTTAACTGCTTTTAATTTTATTGGTTAAAATATATTTTTAACTTGTGCATGATGAATTTTTTTAGTTGTGTCTGTTTTAACATCTGTAAGCTGCCTTAAGTCATAGGCTGGGGAAAAGTGGGAAATAAATCAATCTTCTCTCCTTTTTCCCTCTCTGCTTGAAGAAGAACCTGCTAAGCGGAGGAAGTACGATTATATGACTGAAGCAATGCACAAGAGGATGCCTCTCTCCCTCCAGCGGTCAAGTCCCAGAGCTACAACTGAGGTAGGTGTCCTTTCTCGTCTCCAAATTTAGGAAGGAAAATTTTTCATAGACTCCTGACAGTATCACATCTAATCTTGATTAAAGCTCTCCACCTGATTAAAGACATCTTAGCAGGCTAGAAATGAGCCACGAGTGAGAACACCCTTCCACGGGATGTCCAGTTCCCACCCTCCTGTTTTCCGTTTTCTGCTGGGAAGTGAAGACATTTTTATTTAAAGAGGTCTTTGATGACAGCAGATAAAGCGTTTAATGCAGAAGGGATGTAATGTTTTTATTTCATCATGTTTTAAATGCCTTTTAATGCTGTTTCAACTTACGTTTCAAAATTAGTTAGTTTAGTTGTATTTTAACTTTTATATTTAGAGTTTTAAAATTGTGTTTTGTTTTTAAGGTGTTGTGCGCCACTTTAGGTCCTGCACCTAAAGTGGGATGGATGGATAGATAAGACCCTACCTAGATAGATGTTTCATATGAATAGAAGCAATGATTCTGACAGTAAAAGGGCATTTTGTTTTTTCAGTAATGCACAGATGTTTTGCATCTGTGGGGTTGTGCAGTCTTTATCCTTCCACACAATTACAACCCTACAGTCCCTTGCTTTTGGCCATGCTGGATATTGTTGATAGGCTGTCAGGGCGTAGGCAGCGACATGGATGCCCCAGGAAATCTTGAGGGCTACACTTGTGCCCACTTTTCAGACAACAAGAATAAGATAGGTAATCCGACAGTTTCTTCCCTTGGGTTTACAATCTAAGCAAGATATGACACACAAAGGAAAAGAGATGCAGAGGGAGGAGGAATGAATGAATTTGGAAGTTTTTAAAAAGAGGCTGGATGGCCATCTCTTGGGGGTGCTTTGACTGTGTCTTCTGCGTGGCAGAATGGAGTTGGACTAGGTGGCCTTTGGGATCTCTTTCAGCTCTTAAGATTCTGTGATCCTACACTCATTAATCCTAATGAACCAAGTAGATGGAATTAGTTTGAGCCACCTGATTAGAAGAGCTGTCACTAGGTGTCAGTGGAGAGAAACAGGCAATGGTGTCTTATTTTTCGGCACTGCTTCCTGTGTTCATGAGGTGTGCTTTGTCTTAGCCAGCAAAATGTCTTTTTCATGTATGTGTATGCAAACAAACAGGTGGACCTGGGGCCTTTCCCACAGTTATAATGCTATGATTCCACTTTAACTTGACCAGGATACCTGTCCGGAACATAGCCCACTTTGAGTGTATGTACCTTAGCCTAAAGACCAGGGATAGTTTGTGGATTCTGCTAGTTTACCGACCTCCCCGTTATCTAGCAGACTCCCTGACCAAGCTGACACAGCTGGTCTCTGAGCTGCTGTTGGAGTCCCCCAGACTTTTAGTCCTGGGGGACTTCAACATCCCGCTCGAGTCCAGCCTAACAGGTGTGGCTCGGGAGTTCATGGAGACCATGACAAACATGGGCCTATCCCAATTGGTCAATGGGCCCACACATTGTGCAGGTCATACACTCGATGCGGTCTTTAGTACGGAACAAGAATATCCATGGGCGGAGGTGGTAAGTACCTCCGCATTGTCATGGACGGATCATTTCCTGGTCAAGATGGAACTTAGAGCCAGTATCTGCCCCACCAGGGGTGGTGGACCCATTCGGATGGTCCGCCCTCGAAGGCTAATGGAGCCAGTACGATTCCAGAAAGCCTTAGAGGGTTTAATGGTTGGGAATGCCGGTGATCCTGTCGAAGCTCTGGTTAATACTTGGAACACCGACCTTACCAGGGCTATTGACACGATCGCTCCCAAGCGCCCTTGCCATCCCGCTCTCAACCGTAGGCCTTGGTATACGCCAGAGCTTAGAAGGATGAAGCGGGTTGGACAACGGCTAGCGCGTAAGTGGCGGAAGACTCGACTCTTATCTGACAGAACTCACCATAGGAATTGAAGTCCAAAACTAATTTTCTTCGTTCCTTTCTCCTCTGCACGTATTGCGTCTGCAGAGTCCCGTCCAGCAGAGCTGTTTAAGGTGGTGAGGGAGATGATGCAGGTGCCTCCTGCGCCAAACCCCTTACTTAACCCTGTGACAGCCTGCTGTGACGTATTTAACAACTACTTTGCAGATAAAATCTCTCAGATAAGAGCCGACTTAGATGCCACTGTTGAAACAGAGTCTATAGGCAAGGCGTCCAGCGACTCCGTCAATGTAGTTATACTGGATCAGCTTCAATCTGTAAGTACCGAGGACGTGGACAAGCTGCTTGGTAAGCTGAGGAAGACGACCTGCCCTCTCGACCCTTGCCCATCATGGCTGGCCGTCCAGGGGGGGGATGCATTGTTGAGGTTCCTCACGGATATCGTCAATGCATCCTTCAGGGAAGGATATGTTCCATCTTGTTTGAAGGAAGCGGCTGTTAGGCCGCTTCTGAAAAAACCTTCCCTAGACCCCCTGGATATGAGAAATTATAGGCCTGTGTCGTTGCTGCCATTTTTGAGCAAGGTAATCGAGAGGGCGGTTGCTCTTCAGCTCCAAGCTGTCTTGGATGAAACCGATTATCTAGACCCATTTCAAACCGGCTTCAGGACAGGCTTTGGGGTCGAGACTGCCATGGTTGCCTTGACCGACGATCTGCGTCTGAGCATCGACAGGGGTAGTGTGACCCTGCTGGTGCTCTTAGACCTCTCAGCGGCTTTTGATACAATAGATCACAGCATCCTCTTAGACCGCCTGAAGGGGTTAGGTATCGGGGGCACTGCTTTGCAGTGGTTCCGGTCCTTCCTCTCGGGTAGGTCCCAGAGGGTGCTGCTCGGGGACAGTAGCTTCAGTAAGAGGGAACTCACTTGTGGGGTCCCTCAGGGGGCTATTTTGTCCCCAATGTTATTTAACATCTATATGAAGTCGCTGGGTGAGATCATACGGAGTTATGGTGCTGGGTGTTATCAGTACGCTGATGACACCCAAATCTATTTTTCCGTGTCTCGTTCGTCGGCCTTGAATTCCAATGGCATCTCCTCTCTCAATGAATGTCTTCGGGCGGTAATGGGCTGGATGAGGAAAAACAGATTGAAACTGAATCCAGACAAGACGGAGGTGCTCACGGTAGCGGCCCCGAAACCAAGAATTGGGTTGCAACCTCCAGTCCTGGATGGGGTCGCACTCTCCTCCAGTGACTGTGTTCGCAGTCTGGGGGTGCTTCTTGACTCGTCGCTCCTGATGACAAATCAGGTAAATGCGACGGTCAGGAGCGCCTGTTATCAGCTTCGGCTGATATGCCAGCTGTGCCCTTTTCTGGAAGTAAGGGATCTCGAGACCATTGTGCATGCACTGGTAACCTCACGCCTCAATTTCTGCAATGCGCTCTACATGGGGCTACCCATGTGCTTGGTTCGGAAGCTTCAGTTGGTTCAAAACATGGCAGCCAGGCTTATTTCTGGAACATCTAGGAGGGACCACATCATCCCGGTTTTGAGGTCCCTCCACTGGTTGCCTGTTAGCTTCCGGGTCCAGTACAAGGTGTTGGTTATTACCTTTAAAGCCCTAAATGGCTTGGATCCAAGCTATCTCAGGGATCGCCTCCTTCCATAAAATCCTCCCTGCACTCTCCGGTCCTCTGGGAGGAATTTGCTGCAGCCTCAAAAATCTAGGCTTGCAGTGACCTCCCAGAGGGCTTTTTCTGTTGTCGCCCCCAAACTCTGGAACGGCCTGCTGGACAAGATCCGTCAGTTGACATCACTGGACAGCTTTAAAAAAGCTGTCAAGACGGATCTCTTTCGGCAGGCCTTCCCAGACTGATCACCCCGGCCTTGGGTTCCTTGACTCCTGCGTTCCTCTCGTGGCCCCATCAGTTGTTGATGGATGAGGAACGCAGTAGAGGTTGATTAGGGGGTGGGTTGGTTTTTCTTTAGAGATATTATTATTGTAAGCCGCTTGGATTGTCTGGCAATAAGCGGGATACAAATAAACTTTATTATTATTATTATTATTATTATTATCTGCCATGGCTCCATCTGGTGGAACCTTGGGATGTGTAGTTTGGCAAACCAATACAGTTCTCTGGTGGCAAATTCTAAATGCCCATCCCTAACCTGAGGCTCCCAGGATTTCACAGAATGAGCCATGGCAGTTAGTGGAACCATGATGCAGTAAGTATGTAAAGACTAACTGAAAGAAAGAGGTTGGTAGCATGAGTTTTCGTAGACTTCAATCTACTTCCTCAGGTGCATGTAGGCTCAAGTCCCTGAAAGCTCATGCTACCAGCTTCTTTCAGTTAGGGCCTTTGCAGACTGCCAGAAATAGTGCACATTAAATTGAGGCACTGCCCTGGCTCAGTGCTAGGGAGTCATGGGAATTGTATTTTTTTCTGGGACATTGAGCCTTCTCTGTCAGAAAGCTCTGGTGCCACAATAAATTACAGTTCCCATGATTCCCTAGCACTGAGCCAGGGCAGTGCCTCAATTTAATGTGCACTATTTCTGGCAGTCTGCAAAGGCCCTTAGTTTCAAAGGTGCTACAAGACCCCTTTGCATACTGATTTTCCACACCAACACAGCTATGTCTTTGAATTCTGCTATAATACTATAACTATATGGGGTGAATGGGTCCCAGTTGTATCCTGGTGTGTGCCTCAGACCTTCATCCTGTCTTCACCGAATGATCCCTTTACCTATGAATTGTAGGGAAAGATCCCTTTTGTAGTTGCAGTTGAGAGCTAGTGGAAGGGTGTCTCTTGCAGCGGCTGGGCCAGGCAAGATGCAGAGTAATCTTGGTATATTTGTGTGCATGTTTGAAAGAAATAATAATAATAATAATAATAATAATAATAATAATAATAACAACAACAACAAGAAGTTTTATTTATATCCCGCCCCTCTGTCAAGCAATCAAGGCAGCTCACAACAGTTTAAAGCTTCATACAATATTAAAATACAATGCAAAATCCCACAAGCCTCCCACCCCTTAAAAGAGAATTAAACAATTTTAACGTTACAACAAGCTAATTAAGACAGTCAATTAAAAAACAATTCATAAACAAACAAACAAATAATAGGCGGGGCAGTAATTGTAGCCAAATAAAGGAGGGATAAGGGGACTCCTGAGGCCGGGGAATCTAATCAGGGAAGGCCTGCCGAAAGAGATCTGTCTTAACAGCCTTTTAAAAGCTGCTTAAAGTTGTCAACTGACGGATCTCAAATGCTGGGGATGGTGTGGGTTTTGAGCATGGACAGTAGTAATGTAATACTATAGACCCTTTATCAGCGGGTTGACAATATGTGGATTTGACTGCCTACAGATCATCACGACCCATCTTATTCAGTGGTGGCATGTGTGTGTATTGCATGCATGTTGCCACCATTGAATAATATGGGGCAAAACCATCTGTGTTTTTTGCCATCCATAGGGCCCCCCCAGAATTGAACCCCTGTACATGGGGAAAGTTCACTGTACATTTTGGCTATTTTTCACATGTAGCCTTCAACAAGTAGTTGAGCTGTAGCTCTCTCTCTCTCTCTCTCTCTCTCTTTATCGATTTTTAGTAAAGGCCAATATTATTTATAATAAGCAATTTATTATTTTTCTTTACAATCAAACCATCCCCCTGTTCCCCTTCATTACTTCCTTCAGAATTTGATTTATCCACCTTGGTTTAACAATACTTTTCTTCAATTTAGTTCATTCATTCATTGCTATTCTTCATCCTTCTATGAAAATATCAATATTCTTTTCATATGATTGCAAGTTTTCATCTGTTAAATATATATAACATTCATATATTCATGTAATCAATTTATCCTATTGATAGCCAGCATGGTGTAGTGGTTTGAGCATAGTGGTTGGACTATGACTCAGGAGACCAGGGTTTGAATCCTGGCTCAGCCACATAAACCCACTGGGTGACTGTGGGCAAGTCACACTCTCTCAGCCTCAAAGGATGACAGTGAGACGGGACCCTCCCTCCCCCCCCACGAAACTTGCCAAGAAAACCACATGATATGTTTGCCTTAAGGTCACCATAATGACTTGAAGGCACACAATAATAACATATATGTAGCTCTGTAATGACTCCCCCCTCCACATTCAGTACAATCTCTCTCTCATATATATATATTGTACTCTCTCTCTCTCTCTCTCTCTATATATATATATATATATATGTACAATCTCATATATATATATATATATATATATATATATATAGTACAATATATATATATATGAGAGAGAGATTGTACTGAATGTGGAGTGGGGGAGTCATTACAGAGCTCCATATATGTGTGTGTGTGTGTGTCTGTATTCCAATATATATTCTTCCCTTTCCTCATTATTCTAACCTAATCTTTAGCTTTCCATATCTCACGCTTAATCTTCTCCTTCATCATTTTGTTAACTTGATCTTATGACTGCTAAGTCTCCCCATTTTTCTCTCCAGGATCTTACCATATGTTTCCATTCCTCTTCATATTCCTTTAATTAATTAATTAATTAATTATTAATAATAATAATAATAATAATAATAAATTTTCCTTGATTAATATTGTTAGCTCATCCATTTCCATCATATCATTTATTTTTTAATGGCCATTCTTCAATTGTAGGTGTCCTTTTTTTTCTTGGACTGTATCTCTTCAGCCCTCACCAGAATATTTTTTTTAGGGAAGAACACTGGGAGTTGCAGTGCAACGTGATCCCCTCCACTCTGGAGTGATTTGTGGTGTAGCTTTAAGAGAACTTGCCAGTTTTTAAGCTTCCCTTTCCTCCTGAAGGCTTGGGAGGTGCTCCCTCTCAGTGTAGTCCTGGAGCTGAGACAGTCTAGGCATGTGGCTCCTCAGAAGTTAGTAGTTTCTCGTGTGTTGTAGTAATAAGGAACCCTGTTGCAGAAGGTGCTCAAGGATCTCTGTGTGTGGTGGAAAGCAGAATCTATGGGGTGGATTGCAAGCTGAACAGGTAAGCTCTCCTTCACCAGCTAATTTATTGATCAAGTCCCGCAGGGCATGTTTAAACGAACTTGTTCCTGGGCATCCCTTCTCCCATTCAGAAGATTCAGGAGTGGAAGTTTCTCCATTACATACAATCCTGACATTTACATTGTATTGAAAATGTTGTGTGTGTTTTTAAAGTGGGGAGACCTGCAGATTTTCATTTACCAACATCAATATCCTAGCTATTTTGATTGTCCGTCCCACTGCTAATAATGCTTAAATTAAGAAGAAAAATCCCAACAACTTGTACTGAAATGGAGAAGGAAAAAAAATCATTTAAAAGCATGAATGATCTGGGATTGTAAATGCGGGAATTATTTTTAATGTTGGTTTCCAGTTACTTATTGAAACAGGGGTGGGAATCTTGCATCTCACTGATTAAATTCTGTGTGTCCGTTTGTATTGACTGGGTGTCTAAAGAGCAAGGGTTGGGTATCCATTTGGATACACAAATATTGCTGGTTGAGTCCCTTTTTCGAAATGTTTAGGACCACAATTGTTTTAGGTTTTGGAATACTTAAATATACATAACGAGAGATCTTGGAGATGAGACCCAAGTCTATACATGAAATTCATTTATGTACTGCATACACCTTATACAGATAGCCTGAAGGTAATTTAATAAATCATATTTTTAAAATAATGTTATGCATGAAACAACGTTTGTGTATACTGAACCATCCGAAAGCAAAGGTGTCACTATCTCAGCCACGCATGTGGACATCTTTAGATTTTGGCGTATTTCGGAGTTTTGGATAAGGGATACTCAACCTGTACTTTAAAAATGCCTTGAAGCCCAGAGATCATTAAATGTCTATAAAGATGCCATGGAAAGAACTGACAGTTTCAAACAGATGTGGGAAGACCTAGTCCGTACATGTTGTCTGGTGGGGGGAAAAGACAGGGATAGGTTTTTTTCAGAGACCCAAGTTCTATCTTTCTCAGTAGACATAGTACTACAGTCTTGTCCTTTTGACTCACCAGATCTACTAAATATGATAGACTTGCTTTCAAAGACTGCTAAGCCGGGAGGCTTTTGGTTTGGGTTAAGTTTTTTCCCCCCCAAGCCAAACAATATCCAGCTTTATTAAAGGTACTTTTCATAAAACGATCAATCAATGGTATTCAGGCAGGACATGGGCTACAATCTGCAATGTTTTACAACAAGTTCCAACTCCCCTTCTTCTTGGACTACCAAAATGTAAAGTTACTATATAAAACCCAATGAAGAATCTTCAATTCATACTTGGAATAGGGAAAGTTTAGAGTGAGGGTGGACACTTTCACATTTAATGTGTTGTTTAACAACTTTTCACAAGCCTACCCTGACTTTTAGAGAAAAACAAAACTGCAGAATTCTTAATCTGAAGAGTCACACTATATAAAAAAGAAATGTGGCTCATCTGTGAGCCATCCTTCCTCCCTCAATATTTGACACCAGAGGTCTGAATTGCCAGTGGGTTAAGTTTTTTTTTAAATGTGCAACCCTGCATAAAATGTGTAGTTCCTGAAGAACAGAGTTTGGGGAACTTATTTTTGGGGACTACAGGATCCCCCCCAAAAAAGCTCTGCAAAAGAGAATTTTTGCAGTTTGAAATTCAGCTAACGCAAAGGTTGCATAGTTACCTAATAATAATAATAATAATAATAATAATAATAATAATAATAATAATTTATTTATACCCCGCCTAAAAGTGCTGATAACAAAGGTAGTACCAGCTGTCCAGGCTTCTCTAAAACCACAAAAAGTGATAAACGGTTATTTTGCCTCTCTGTGCCAAAGATAAGCCTTGTGTCCTTTCTTGCTGTTTCCAGCATAGTATCCACCAAGGTTTCAAAGATAATGAAAACCGTTCTAACCCATGGGAACAGTTTTCCTGACAATGTTATGTGAAGCTATCAAGGTTTGATGGTGATGGAGATGCCAGAAAATACCAAATGCTTTCTAAACACCCGCTCTTTCATTTCCCTTCATTTGTTATTTTTTCTCTTCTTAGTTTTTAAAAAGAACATTCCTCCTTCCAAATAAAGTTTCATTGGCGCTATCTCTTGTGTGAACATTGACTATATAACATTCTCCTGTGGTAGTGCTGTCAGATTCCCAGGATTTCCCATTAATCTCTGTAAGATTTTAAGTGTCATGGAACATGACTCTAGGGCCAAAAGCATGTAGGAAGAGAATGTTTCTGGATATTGTAGCATTGTGCAAATTACATTGTACAGCTTTGCCCTATTCATTTCAGTGGATCTGCTCAAGTTGAGAGTACCATTATTATCAGTTTTAGGTTTTGTAATGGAGTTTCCTTATATCATAGAAACCTAGTAGATTATAAATTTTAAAAAGACTAGTAATAGGGGGATATAACTATCAGTTTCCGGGGGAGGAAGTCAGAATGTTTATTAGTTTTTGTTAGGGGTTTGTGTATGCGTGTGTGTGTGTTAGGATAGTTATGTTGTTCTGTTTTTCTAGTTATGTTTTTCTTTGTAGTGTTTATATGGTAGTTTTATATGGTTTTGAGTCATGTGTGTGTATAGTATTAGCAGGCACAGGCAACCTTTTTGAGACCTGGGCCGGTCTCCCGTTGCCCAGGTCTCGGCTGGGCCGAGGGGGGGGTGGCGACGCCTCCCCCCGCATGCGCGGCCGCCATTTTTGTAATCCGAATCGCAGCCGTGGTGCGTTTTGCACATGCGCAAAAATGTGTCACGGCCGCGATTCGGACTACAAAAATGGCGGCCGCACATGCGCCGTGGCAGCTGTGGCCTACGGCGGCGGCGGCAGCATGTGCGGGGGGGTCGCACGCGGCGGAGGAGGGTACCCTCCTCCGCCGCGCACGACCCCCCCGAACATGCCGCCGCCGCCGCGGTTGCGGCCTCAGCGGCCACGGCGCATTTGCAGCCGCCATTTTTGTAGTCCAAGTCGCGGCCGTGACGTCACGGCCGCGATTTGGACTACAAAAATGGCGGCCGCACATGCGCCGTGGCCTCTGCGGCCTACGCCGATGGCCGCCGCGTGTGCAGGGTGTCGCACGTGGCGGAGGAGGATACCCTCCTCCGCCGTGCGCAACCCCCCGCACACGCTGCCGCCGCCGCCGCAGTTGCAGCCTCAGCGGCCACGGCTCATGTGCGGCCACCATTTTTGTAGTCCAAGTCGCGGCCGTGGACTACAAAAATGGCGGCCGCACATGCGCCGTGGCCGCTGAGGCCTGCAGCGACGGCTGCCACATGTGCGGGGGGGGGGGTCGCACGCGGCAGAAGAGGGTACCCTCCGCCGCCGCCACCGTGGAGGTTGCGGCCGCAGCGTCCACGGCGCATGTGTGGCCGCCATTTTTGTAGTCCAAGTCGCGGCCGTGACGTCAAAATGGCGGCCGCACATGCGCCGTGGACGCTGCGGCCTACGGCAACGGCCGTCGCGTGTGCAGGGGGGTCGCACGCGGCGGAAGAGGGTACCCTCCACTGCCGCGCGCGACTCCCCTGCACACGCCGCCGCCGCCGCCGCCGCCGCCGCCACCGTGGACGTAACGGCCGCGATTTGGACTACCAAAATGGCGGCCGCACATGCGCCGTGGACGCCGCAGCCTACGGCGACCCCCCCGCACATGCGGCGGCCGCCGCCGTAGCACTTGCGGCCACAGCCGCCACGGCACATGTCGCAGCCGCCGTTTTGGATGTCAAATTGGTGGCCGCGACGCGTTTGCGCATGTGCAAAAGTTGCGCATGTGCAAACGCGTCACGGCCGCCATTTTGACATCCAAAATGGCGGCCGCAGCAAGTGCGCGGCCAAAAACGCGCTCGGACAGCGGCGCGCGGCGGCGGCAACGGCGGCAACCAACGGCTTGGGCTGGTAAGTCCGGCGAACGGGGCCTTTTCCGGCCCACGGGCCGTAGGTTGCCGACCCCTGGTATTAGTGTTTGTTGTTGTAATTTATGTTTAATAAAAATGAATTTTCAAAAGTTGAGACTACCATTAGATTTCTTTATTTTTAATTGTTTAATTGTTTAAATGTTGTTGCTTGCTCCGTTTGACACTTTCTTGGTAACCGAGTATCAGCTTACTGATTATTTAACAACCACTTCAGCCCTAGAGGATTTCAGATGCAGATATTCTGTATTCTTTTCCAACAAGCCAGTGTTATTCTTATTTATTTATTTACTTTTGTTCAGTGTATATCATATTGGGTTTTATAGTCTAATTTAGTTCACTCTATTATATGGAGCCAGCATGGTGTAGTGGTTTGTGCATTGAGCTATGACTCTGGAGATAAGGGTTCGATTCCCTGTCTGGCCATGGAAACTCACTGGGTGATCTTGGATGAGTCACACACTCTCAGCCCCAGATAGGTTCACTGGAGGGTCACCATAAGTTGGAAATGACTTGAAGGCATACAACAACAACAAAAACAGTTATGGCCACTGAAAACCCAGATTTCTTTAAAAACCTCTTGAACCAAGTTGTGACTTGGAAAGACTTTGCACCTGCCTGCCTCCCCTTAATTATAGGTTTCTCTGTGTGCAGATAACTTCATTTGGCTCAGAGCGCCTTCCAAGTGTTTAACCATAAAAGCAAAAAACAAAAAGCAAAAAAAAACAAAAAAACTACAAAGCAAAAAAAAATATTAAGAAGAATATTTTTTGACAAGATATCTTTGAGTCTATTTCTCCCTGCTCCTCCTTTAGCCCAGAGTCAGGTACTTACAGATTTAAAAACTGCTGTTGCATGATTGAGTAGAGTTTAGGAATATTATTTTTTGGACTATCCATCCCAGAATCCCCCTCCCCCCCCGCCGCCGCCACTGGCCAGTAGTCTAAAAAGTAGCTTTTTCACGTTCTGGATCATAGGGGATTGCTTTCTTTTTAATTGGTTTGCAGTGCCAATTGGATTGCATGGACAGACCATGTAACTCATGTACGTTTCGGACCTGCCTATCGATGCCACCAAATCTGCAACCTGACTCTAATAATAATAATAATAATAATAATAATAATAAAATTTATCTGTATCCCACCCCTCTGCAGATACAATCGGGGCGGCTTACAGTAATAAAACATCACAAATATATAGTCCCCAAAACCCTCCCACCCACTCTGCTTGATTGATCCTAACTTCTTTTTATTTTTACATTTTTTTAATAAAGTATTTTTATTACAAACAATGATTACCACTTTACTGTATGTCTAAAATCAAACATAGAGTGATAACAAACATAAAAACTACCTATCTAAAACTACCTAAAACAAAAAGGGAAATAGACAAAATGAAAACAAGGGAACTATGGCTTCCAACATGCCTGACCATGTTTCTTTAGAATTATTTTTATTTCCCTATAGCTGCTCTAAAATTTATAATATATTGAAAATACTATCTACCCTAATATAATATTAGAGTCAGCATGGTGTAGTGGTTTGAGCAGTAGAATATGGCTCTGGAGACTAGGGTTTGAATCTCTGCTTAGCTATCAAAACCCACTGGATGACCTTAGGCAAGTCACACACTCTCAGCCCTAGAAAATTGAAGGCACACAACAATAATATATTATCTTAACAATATAAGTCTTTAAAGGACCTAAACAAAGTAAAGCATTTTTCTATAATTCTCTATGAGATATAGCATTCCTTCCCTAAAACCATCACAGAACCCTTCTTATTTTTCATATATTCTGTTAACACCTTCCATTCGTTCTTAAAATGATCCATAGTTTTTTCATGTATCAACATAGTCAACTTATCCATTTCTACAAAATCATATAATTTTAACAACCAGTCTTACTGAGAAGGGATTCTTTTCTCTTTTCATCTCTGAGCATAGGTCATGCTGGCTGTGGTTATCATATATTGTATTAATCTTTTGTGATCCTTTTTCTGTTGTTCATCTAAAGTCCTAGTAAGAACAGTTTGGATATTTTGAATCTGCTTATAAATTTGAGTCCAAAATGTTTTAGCTTTCTCAGAAGTCCTCCAGATATGAAAAAGTTGTCTTTCTTTTGATATTTCCAGCACAAATTTAGGGGCCTCTATACATCTTAGAGTTTTTTTTCGGAGGTTAAGTACCAATGATACATAAACTTGTAACAGCTCTTGTGCTTCATTTTCAAAGTTTTGTGAGTTGATAGTGTACACACATATGTGAAATTGTGGTTGGTCAGTCGTGGGGGGAGGACTACTGGTAGAGATGTGGAAGTATGTGCCTCAGTGTTTTCAACCAGATGTTTGGGACTTAATGATCAGGATTGTGCAAAGTCCAAAATTTCAACGTTTGCTGAGGAGACATGGGAGGGAGCCTTCTTGGTGGTTGCTCCCAGACTGTGGAACTCCCTGCCACAGGATGCAAAGTTGGCCTTGGCCCTGTCTTTGCTCTCTTTCTGGTGGCAAGAGAGCTTTCATCTTAGAGCATTATCTGTCTTTTTGCAGAAGGTCTTTGAATTGGGTGTATTGTATTTGTATAATTATCATTATATTATACTTTAACTGCTTTTTTAAAAAAAATTTAAATTAATGTTTTCAATATGATTGTGCAGTTGTGTGTGTTCCTTTCAAACATTTGAATTACTGTATACTCTGTTTTAATGGTACAGTGGCCCTTGGTATCCCCTGGTTCCAAGATCCCTTGTGGATACAAAGATCTGTGGATGCTCAGGCCCCATTAACTACAATGGTATAGAAAAATGATGTCCCTTATATAAAACTGCAAAATCAAGGTTTGTTGGGGTTTTTTGGGGGGGGTTGTTTATTTGTTTTTGGAATTAATATATATGGATTTGAATATTTTCAAGCCATGGATAGTTGAATCCATAGATAAAGAATCTGTGGATACTGAGGGCTGACTGTATTTTGTTTTAACAAATTGTGAGCAGGCTTAGATCCCATATTGGGAGACAGACAACATATGAATTAAATTAATTTAAAATAATAAGTAACATAAATCTACATTAGGAAGGACAAGCCAGCTGGCCAACACATCTACCTGTGTTCTTATGCAAGTGATGGCCTGATCTCCTTCCAGTGGGAAGTATTATAGATGAATTCTTTGCTGTTGGACCCTTGCCTTCGAGATTTTCATCCAGGGAGCTTCTTCTGTACTCTCTTGGTTTTCTCTTAAGTGCCTGGACCTATTCCCACAGTCCCAACCCAGCACAAAATGTACAATTCTCACAGACCAGAGTTTGGGAAAGTTGCCCTTTTGGCCTATAACGTCTGCGTTGTTTGTAAGATTCAGGGAGTCATATTCCCAAAAAAGTAATTTTTCCAAGCTGTGCAAAAATTAGTTTGCAGTTTGAAATTATGTTTGTTCAGCCTTTTTTTTTCTTTGCATTTTTAAAAATGCAGTATTGTTTACCACTTCTGTGATTTTGTCGTTCTTTTTGTGTATTCTTAATGCTTTTACAATTCAAGCATCCCTTATTCAAAATATTTTGTTGTGCTCTATGTTTTGTTTTTGTTTTTTGGGGTGGGGGGATTTTGGAATATCTGTACGAGTTCCCTTATCTGAAATATTTGGGACCAGAAGTATAATGTATTTCAGATTTTTTAAAAAAATAATCAGATCTATTTATTTATTTATTTATTTATAGACTATCTGTACAGGCTGAGGGGCTATGCAAACCAGCACTAAACGCCAGCCTCAGGGTGGAGTGGGGCCATGGCGACCGCACGCCCCGATGCCAGTCTTATGCCGACTGACCAACTACCGACCCCCCCCCCGCAGTGTTTCTGCAGTGCAGCATTTAGATGCACTGCACTGCAAAAACTTTTTTAAAAAAAGCCACCACCACAGCAAAGGCATCTTTTTGCTGCTTTTAAAAGGAGTGTCATTTTGCCGGCCTTTTTGGGCCAGCAAAGCACCAGACTGGGGCCACGGTGTGTGGTTGCTGTGGCCCCGATTCAGCGCTCCCGGGGCAGGACCGAGCCACCTCTTCCAGGCAATCTGTAGAGCCCCTGTGTCTCCTTTATCCAAAATGCTTGATATGAGAAGTGTTTTAGATTTTGAATTTTTAAAAATTGTTTATTTATCTATCTGATTTTAGAATACTTGTATTTGCATATAGGTACATATTGAGATATCTTGGGGATGGGACCCAAGCTTGAACATAAAATGTAATTGTTTCTGATACACCTTATACACATAGCTTGAAGGTAATTTTATACAGTATTTTAAATAATTTTTGCATGAAACAAAGTTTGTGTCCATTGAACTGTCAGAAAGCAAGGGTGTTACTCAGCCACCATGAAAAAAGTTTTGTTTTTTGGAGTATTTTGGATTTTTGAAATTCTGGATTAGGGAGACTCAACCTGTATTTGCATATACATAGTGAGAAATAATGAGGCTGGAGAGAGGCTGAGGATCTGTGAAATGGTGGGAATCCAAGTGTAGTGCTTGGCATGAATCCAATTCTCCCACCATTTCGCAGATCCTTGCATCTCTTTCCAGCCTCACAAATACATTTGGCCCTCCATTTCCACAGATTCTTTATCCACAGATTCAACCATCCAAAGTTTGAAAACATTCAAAAATATATATAAATTCCTAAAGCAAACTTTGATTTTGCCATTTTATATAAGAGACCCCATTTTACTATGCTGTTGTATTTAATGGGACTTGAGCATCCACAGATTTTGGTATCCAGGGATTCTGGAACCAAACCCCACCGGATACCAGGGACCCACTGTACAGTACAGGAGGTAGCTCAAAAAGTTTTGGATTTTGCAGTATTTTGGGTTTTGGAATTCCAGATAAGGGCTACTTAATGCTGCAGAATCTGCTCTGAGAGCTGAGGTTGAAGAAGGGCTAATAGGTAATTCAAATGAAGTCTACGAAAGCTCGTGTTGCCAACTTCTTTATTTTAGTTAGTCTCAAAGGTTCTACAAGATCTCTCTACATACTGATTCTACAGACTAATACAGCTATATCTTTGAATTTCCAGATCACAGTAACAGAAGAGATGACTGCTCCAGCTACTGCGTCACAGGAGGAAAGAGGCCAGGAGTGGGAGACTGAAGTGGGAGACGACTTCACCCTCTACTACGACAGCTACTCTGTGGATGGCCATGTTGACTCAGACAGCAAGGTACTGAGAAAAAGAAACATGTATTTGGAAGCGGTAGGGGCTGTTTTTCCAGGGTTGAAGGGTAAGGTGGTTGATAGCTAACACAAATGCCACTTTTACTCCCTAATAACCCATATAAAACTTGTGGGCTTTGTATTGTTTGCAAATCTTTGGCCTGGTGTTATGGCATTTCTAGGCAGATGCCAGGTTTCCCATCAGGGCATGCCACTGACGAAGCCCATGAATAGCACCACTATGTGAATTGTGAGGATTTCAATTTCCCACAATTCACATAGTGGTGCTATCTCATTGGCTTTGTGGAAAATTAAAACCACTCCCAGCCATCCAGTGCTTATTCTTTTTTAATTATTAGTAGTATATTTTTAGAACAGTTGTACATCTTCCCATTGTTACAGACTGTCATCTTAAGTATTCCATTGAATCTAATCTAAAAATTACTTCTTCCTTTCCTTTATATCCATCTTTCACCAAGTACAATACTTCACTGATTTCCTTAGATCCAACCTCCTTTGAACAATTTTATCACCAATTCTTGACTTCTTTTTATAAGTATTCTTAATTCTTTCTTATTACAGAAGTTAAATTCTGAATTACTCAAAATTTTTAATCTATTGTACTTATAAATGGCTTATCAAACCATTTGTCTTTCCTGTATTTTATTACTTCCTGCTGTTGTTCCTCATATCTCTTAAGTGAGTTTTCCTTAATCATAGTTGTTAGTTTGTCCATTTGCATCATATTCATTAGTGCAATTAACCACTCATCCAATATTGGTATCATTTTGGTCTTCCAGTTTTTTGCATAAATAATCCTTGCTGCTGTGATCATGTATAATATTTTTTGTGGTTTCCTTCTGTATTTTTATCTGTCATATTTAGTGCTAATTCTGCTGATGCTGTCCATTCCAAGGTCCAAAACCCACTGCAGAAATAATCCAGTTTGAGACCACTAACTGCCCTGACTCAATGCTAGGGAAATTCAGAATTTAATTTCTGGGAACTGTAGTTTATTGTGGCACCAGAGCTCTCTGACAGAGAAGGCTAAATGTCTCGCAAAACTAAAGTTCCCAGGATTCTTTAGCATTGAGCCAGGGCACTTAAAGCAGGCTCAAACTGAATTATTTCTGTAGTGTGTTTTGGACCCAACAGACCATCACAAAGCACTTTGCCAATAGGCCTCTCAAGCCTCCAACCTCTTCCTGCTTTACACACACTGGTCTGGATTCTGTTGTTAATCTTGACTAGAGTAGATCCATTGAATCAATTACACTTAATTATATGTTGACTCAACTATTGTATAATCAATTAAATTGTTCTGATCTAGTTGGGACTAACAAGCAGGATGCCTGCTTCTCTCTGATTTGTGAAACATGTAAGCTGAGTTATGGGTATTTTGAGAAAAAGGCATAATTTTGTGCCACTTCAACTCAAATTCTGACCCCGAGAGCTGAATTTCGTGAGATGCCTAAATTGAGGAAGCATGCATCTCTTCCTTTGGATAATATCTTCTGCTTCAATTTGTTATGCATGATAAGGCAGGAACTATGCCTCAGCATTAGCTTTGAAACCCTGTCTCGTATGTTCTCTGCTTTTATAAATTTCATCAGGCATTGCCCCACACACTTCCATTTGACGTTTGTCTTAATAACTAGTTACTTGTTTGCAAAGAAGTGGGGAAGAAACATGTGATCCTTGGGAAGCTACATTCACATTCACAGTCAAAATCTCATTCTGTGGCTTTCTATCGTTTCACAAAATGTCATTGTACATAAAAGTGTGGGTATAAATTATCTATGGTGTAGATCTCATGGGGTCTAAATACCCCTAAGGCACCAGATCCTGTCTGGAAGCTAAACAAGGGCAGCTTTGCTTAATACTTGAATCCCAAGTGCTGTAGTCTATATTTCAAAGGAAGAACCTGGCAAAACTACCTCTGAGCATTCCTTGCCTAAGAAAACCCTATGAAATCAATGAGATCACCATGTCAAAAGGTGACTTTAAAGGCATGCACACACACACACACACACACACACAGGCAGAGTATGTGTGTAGATAGATAGATAGATAGATCGATAGATCGATAGATAGATAGATCGATAGATAGATAGATAGATCAATCGATCTCCTGTCCCTTTTTAGCAGAAATGGGCAAATTCAGGGTTTGAGGGTGCATCCCCATCAGGAACCACACATCTTCCCTGTCAATGGCAGCAATAAAAAGCAGCATTTTCACTTTAAACAAGATGCATGCTTCCTGTGTGCTTTATTTTAAAATAGAAATGTGTGGCTTTTCTTTGTTGTTTCTGGTATATTAGCAAATGGAAGGGGGTGGATGCTGGTTTCATGTTGCCCACCTGGCTTTAGAGAAAAAGTTGTCCTTCTTATATCTTTGGCTTGTCCTTTATATCCATGTCCTTAGTTACATCTGTTTTTAGAGTATTTGTTTCTGATTATTTTGGATTGGTTGTCTTAGACTGAATGGAACTAATATAGGAATATACCATCAGGAAGGCAGCAATCCATCCTATGGGGAATATTGAAACACACCTCACTGTTCCTTCCATCACTCCACCCAACCCTGGCTTCTAATTCCTCCTTTTATCTTATTTTGCAGTCAGATGCAGATGTTGCTGGAGAGCATATGAGTGAAGAAGAGGAGGAGGAGGAGGAAGAAGAAGAGGAAGAGGAGGAGGAGGAAGAGGAAGAGGAGGAGGAAGAAGAGGAAGAGGAGGAGGAAGAGGAGGAGGAAGATGAAGAATCTGGTAATCTCTCTGACAGGGTGAGTTGGGGCTCATCTTTTTTAATTTTAATTGCTCGATTAATGAATACAGCGGTAGGGCTTTTCCAGTTGTGGCCCCTCAGTTTCAGAACTCCCTTCTTCCTGCTTTGTACTTGCACCGTCAGACTCCTAGAGAGCTTTAAAAACAGTTGTTCAAACTAGCCTTTCCTGAATAACTAACAAATATGCATGTTCTGCTGTCGGCAATCTCTGGCTTAATTCCTTCTGTTTTGATTGTACTGTTCTCCTGTATGTATATGTGCTTCTGGCAAGCATGTTTTGTAAGCCAATATGTAAGGGTGGATCTCTGAAAGGGGAAATTCCTACAAAGTCAACCAGTCGATACTAAGCTTTGTTTCTTTTCCTGTTTTTTGTTTTATTCTGTTCTAAATTTTTATTCCCCTTTCCCACTTGACATTCCTCCTAGCCCCTGACTTTGGTGCTGGAATAATTCTTTTAGTTTTGTGGGTACTTGGGGAGTTATGTATCTAAGAGAATAACCAAAGCCTTGAAAGTGTTTATTCAGGGGGCTTTTTAAAGGACCAGACTGCCATTTATATTTTGAAAGGAAAAAATGACAGCAGAACATGTGCCCTTTCATGTCCGGAAAACATTTCTTCAACTTCTAAAATTCTCATTTCCTTGGACTAGTAATTTATGTCTTTGCTTTTTCATGTTGTTGTTTTATCAGTTCTGGTTTGTTTTCTTCTTTTTCTTTCTTACTTTTTCCCTCTTGCTTAGCTCTCTGAAAAATCACCCTAGGTATAGCAATTGAAAACTAACCCAGTAGCCAACTTAAGAGCAGTATGGTTTTTGAAAAAGCATACTGGTTGAGTCTCCCTTATTCAGAATTCCAAAATCTGAAATATTCCAAAACCCAAAACTTTTTTCATGGGTGGCTGGGATAATAACACCCTTTCCTCTGATTCAATATACGCAATCTTTGTTTCATGCACATAATTATTTTAAATCAATCATAAAACTACCTTCAGACTATGTGTATAATTCAGAATTTAACTTCTAGGAACCGTAGTTTATTGTGGCACCTGAGCTCTCTGACAGACAAGGCTAAATATATATGAAACCTAAATTAATTTTGCATTTAGACTCTCATCTCCAAGAATTATTATTATTATTATTATTATTATTATTATTATTATTGAGAGAGAGTTGCAAATGTACCGTAGATATTCCAAAATCCAAAAAAATCCAGAACACTGGTCCCAAGCAGCTTTTCAGATAAGGGAGACTCAACCTGTACCAGGTGGGTAGGGAGTTGTCAGGTACATCAATAAAATGGCCCCTCAAAACCCTGAATGAACAGGATAGAATAACTTTCCCAACCTGACACCTCCCCTCTCCCCTTAGGTAAGAACTGAAATAAAACTTTCATTATCTGCTGCCAGTGTGATCTGGGAAGAGGCAGGTTGGGAACACTGGCACAGATTTTTACCTGTCACCTAAAGGACTGCAGTAAGACCTATGGGGGCAGGTGGATCCCTTTGGACACATGTTCCATAATAGGGGGTGCAGCCAAAAGGAAGGTCTCTCTTGGTATTCTCCTGTCTAACCTTTACAGACAAGCACATCTGGAGATACAGTGTGGTGCAATGGTTTGAGTATTGAACTATGACTCTTGAAGCCAGGGTTCGATTCCCAGCTCAATCACATACTCTCAGCCTCAGAAAACCGATGAAACCCACTGGGTGACGTCCAAGTCACATGCTCTCAGGCTTAGGGGACAGCAATGGCAAACCTCCTCTGAAGAAATCTTGCTAAGAAAACCCCATGATATTTTCACTTTAGGGTGAAGGCACACGGCAACATGATCTGTAGAAGGACTTGGATGATATGACTTACTGGGCCAGGCTTGTACAGAAGGACTTGGATGATATGACTTACTGGGCCAGGCTTGTACAGAAGTCCTTCAAGTGTACAACGGAAAGGATCAAGACTGACTATACAGTCCCAAAAGAGTAAAGGGCAGTTATACCTATGATCAGGTCTCCCAACACATTTTGAAAGGTTCTCATCATCTAGGGATGCACTTTTTGATTAAAACTGCTTGTATCTTTTCTACCAGGTCACTTAAAATAGTTTTTTTTAAAAAAAAAAAAAGTATTGCCATTAAACTCCTACAGTAAAGAAAGCATATTGAAATAAATCAAGAATTTGGTCACCTATGTAGTCATGTTTTTCACTTTTCAGTCCTGCAGATGCTTGTAGAGTTAGAACAGACCTCAAGGATGTAGACCCATCCCCTGCTGCTGCAGGGATCCATGGCTAAAACTTCCCTGACAGGTGGCCATCCAAACTTTGTTTAAAAACCAGTCTCCCTAAAACATTTAGGGCAGGAACGAGCAGCATGTGGCTCTCCAGAGGTTGATAGATGGTCATGTCCATCATCCCTCACCATCAGCTCTACTGAATTGTGCTGATGGAAGTTGGGCTTTGGCAATGTCTATGAGGCCACAAATTATTCATCTCTGCAGTTTCTACAACTGTCTGTTAAAGCAGTGTGCAGCTGTTCTGTCTTTTCTTTCTTAGTGACTGACATGTAGTGGAAAAAAATAACTGATTAAGTATTAGGAAAACATGGAAAGCTTAAAATAAAAATCAAAGACCACATATTATAAGCCAGGATAGGAATCATTCAGCCCTTCAGATGGTTAATTGTTTAATTAAATTGTACACCTTTGGTAGGGATGTCTGTTTTACTGGTTTTATTTTATTTTTTTGTTTTTATAGAGTGCCTTATATTAAATGTCTAAACAAAACTAATAATACCAACAATATTTTCTTGTTGATTTTAAGATAATTATGATGATGGCCTGCAGCTCCCGACATTCCTTGCCATTGCCTATGTTGGGAGTTGCAGTTCAACAAAATCTAGAGGACCACATGTTTCCCACCCCTGATTTAGACCACCTAGTTTAGTTCCATTAGTTGTGCAAGAAAGTTGCACAATAAAAGCATTATCTGGAAGCATTCTACCTGTCCCTTGTGACCATAGTGAACACAGATGACCCATTCCAGAGTGGTATTCTTATTGCACAATTATAATGCTGTGATTCCACTCTTAATGCCCTGGGTCTGTCTTTATAGAACCCTGGGATTTGTAGTCTGGTGAGACACTAGAACTCTCTGGCTGAGAATTCTAAAGGCCCCTGCCTAAACTCCCAATTCCAGGATTCCATATGATGGAACCATGATAGTTAAATTGGAGTAATAGTGCAATGATTCTGTAGTGTGAATGGGCTGTTTGTCCATGTAGACCAGTATTGTCCTGGCTGGCAGCTGAAAGTGCCAGGGATTGGACCTGGTACTGTGTGTGTGTGTGTGTGTGTGTGTTTCCATGGCCTTTCAAGTCGTGGGCAAGATTTGTTCCCAGGAAGCTTGCCATTGCCTTTCCCTGAGGCTGAGAGCATGTGACTTGCCCAAGGTCACCCGGAAGGTTCATGACTGAGTAGGAATCAAATCCGGGTCTCCAGAGTCGTAGTCCAGTACTCAAATCACTACGCCATGCTGGCTCAGGTACTGTCTACATACAAAAGTAGATGCTCTTGTCTCTGAGTTACAGTTCTTCCCAATCTGTATGCTCTCCCATCTCATGGTCTCCTTTCTGTGCCCCAGAGTGCTGCCTCCAGCTCCAAACGAAAGGCCAGGAAGCGCTGGCGGAACGACAGCCCCTGGGTCAAGCCATCACGCAAGCGGAAACGCAAAGAGCCTCACCCCAAGGATAGCAGAGGTAATGTCCACCCAAGAACTCCAGAACCAAAACTGGCATGGAGCAGAGAAAGGCTGTTCTGCTGGAGGTCAATTGCTGCTTTACAAAGGACATTAAAGCTGCATGCCACCCTCAGATCACTCTTGGCAATTTCCGTATGTATAGGAACACAACTTCCCAGCACCCAGAGCCGTGTATATTCAGGCCAGTTGGAACTGAAGCTGCCTCATACCTTGGAACAAACTAGGCAAGATATTTGTCACACAGATTGTGCTTCTGTAATTGATTTAAAATAGGGAAGGACAACTATGTCAGGGAGGGGACAAATTTCACATACACACACCGCAACATTCTTCTGTCCATTGGGTCACAGTGACACATTTTTAGCTGGTTTTGGTTCATATTATTTCTGGTTTTTGTTTCTGTTATCCACTATCCACTTCTAGTTCTCTTTTTCTGATCTCTTTTTTTGATAAATTACCAGCTTGGTAGATGAAGGGAATGCTGTGGATATAGTATATCTTGATTTCAGTAAAGCCTTTGACAAGGTTCCCCATGACATTCTTGCAAACAAGCTGGTAAAATGTGGGCTAGACAAAGTAACTGTTACATGGATTTGTAATTGGTTGACTGGGCGAACCCAAAAGGTGCTCAACCAATGTTCCAGGTTCCTTTTCAACCTGGAAAGAAGTGACCAGTGGGGTGCCACAGGGCTCTGTCCTGGGCCCAGTGCTATTCAATATCTTTATTAATGACTTGGATGACGGTATTGAGGGCATAGTTATCAAATTTGCAGATGACACCAAATTAGGAGGAGTAGCTAATACCCCAGAGGACAGGATCAAAATTCAAAATGACTTCAACAGACTAGAAAGCTGGGCCAAAGCTAACAAAATGAAATTCAACACGGAGAAATGTAAGGTACTGCACTTAGGGCGGAAAAACGAAAAGTACAGATATACGATGGGGGACACCTGGCTGAATGAGACTACGCGTGAAAGGGATCTAGGAATCCAGGTGGACCATAAGTTGAACATGAGTCAACAGTGCGATGCAGCAGCTAAAAAGGCCAATGCAATTTTAGGCTGCATCAGTAGAAGTATAGTGTCTAGATCAAGAGAAGTAATAGTTCCACTCTATTCTGCTTTGGTCAGGCCTCACCTGGAATACTGTGTCCAGTTCTGGGCACCACAATTCAAAAAGGATGTGGAGAAACTGGAGCATGTCCAGAGGAGGGCGACTAAAATGGTGAAGGGTCTGGAAACCAAGCCCTATGAAGAACGACTTAGGGAGCTGGGGATGTTTAGCCTGGAGAAGAGAAGGCTGAGAGGTGATATGATAGCCATGTTTAAATATTTGAAGGGATGTCATATTGAGGAGGGAACAAGCTTGTTTTCTGCTGCTCCAGAGACTAGGACCCAAAACAATGGGTGCAAGCTGCAAGAAAAGAGATTCCACCTCAACATTAGGAGGAACTTCCTGACAGTAAGGGCGGTTCAACAGTGGAACACACTCCCTCGGAGAGTGGTGGAGTCTCCTTCCTTGGAGGTCTTTAAGCAGAGGCTGGATGGCCATCTGTCGGGGATGCTTTGATTGGGAGTTCCTGCATGGCAGGGGGTTGGACTGGATGGCCCTTGTGGTCTCTTCCAACTCTATGATTCTATGATTCTACTTTATTTTCTGCTCATTTGTGACCAATATTGAAAATTTGGTCAGTGGGTGTTGAGGGTATGCATAAGGCCAAACCACTGTGTGTGGACAAGTTGGGGACAGATTCTGGGGGACTAAGAGAACCATCAAAACAAAAAGAAGAAGAGGAATGTGCTTAAGTAGTCAATGGACCACACATTAACCATCCCTGAATTAAAAGGTGAGGGAGAGATAATAAAAGGTGAGGGAGAGAGAGAACTGTGGAGGGAGAGATATTTTAACCTTTTGCCCCAGCAATTGTCCTCACACACTCCTGCTTTTTACACAGCTTCCTCTGATTGGAACCATAGCAGGTGGAATAGATTGAAACCCTTCATCCTCTCCCCACATCAGGGTCTCAACCGAGAACTAGTATAAAATAGTAGTTTAAGAAGTTTGGACTAAGACTTGGGAGATCAAGAATCTAGTCCTCATTGGGCTGTGGAACTCATTGAATGACCTCAGGACAATCCCATGATTCTTAACCAGTGGCTAGTTGTCTGGTAGGGAGTAGGGAGATATCCTAGCTTGAAGATGTCAGCAGAAGCATGCTTTTAAACTGTTTTACTTTTATTTCATTTTTTAAAATACTATTTCAAGAAGAAAGTTTTTTTAAAAAACGATTTATCCCTATTTTGAATCTCATATTGATAGAAAAAAATACACACACACACACACACACACACACACACACACACACTACAATATATAAGTACAATATAAATAAAACAAACAAATCAGCTGTTCAGGAGAATGAATTCACCCACTCTAAATAATAATAATAATAAAAATATCTAAAAGAATATATCTGTTAGCTGAACAGCCATCAAAATGGTAGGCAAGATGTGAAGGATTCAGTGCATTGCTGTTTTTCCTCATTCTCTTTCTCCCTCTCTAGGCTTGAATGGTGGTCCTTCAGCCACCCAGAGTGAATATACAGAGGTGCCTCTTGGCTGTTTGGAGCTGCCCAACGAAGGGACGCTGTCCCCCAACAATGCTGGTGTGTACTCCCTCTTCCCCCTGTGAGATCTTGTGGAATCCAGCCAAGGAGATGTGTAGTGGGCTGAAATCCAAGCATAGCTATGGGTGGATGGCTTTGAATTTGTTGTGTTCTACATCCTCTGAGAGGAGATGAACCTGTATTTCATGCTGAGGGAAACTTTAGGTGGTTTTGCCTTGATTGAAAGAGCCACTTTTACTTTTGGACAAGCAGGAGGAGATCAGGAGGATGTTGTAGAGGTAAGTTGTTGAGCACTGGTCACTTGTTGTGTATCAGTTCTCTGCTTATACAACAGAGAACTGTTGTATTTCTTGGAATCAGTTACACTTCTACACTGGTAGCTTGTCTTTAAAAAAAAAAATTGGCTCCTGATGTATATTAGCACATGCTAATAATAAAACAGCCGTTCTTCTGCATTTGCTGATATTTGAGGCTTACTGTATTTGCTGCCACCTCCACTGCTACACTGTACGTGACTAAAAAATATGTTCTCGCTAGGCATTTCTAGATCCTCCAGCACAATTCTTTGGTCAGTGTTCACGAGAAATTGACAATAGAAGCATGCTGAAGGGTGTAGAAATGCCTAGAAAAATATTCTCTCAGGTAAAAAACAACAACAAACCATTCTATACTGTATTCCACTTTCGTGGGGATCCTGCGCCCTAACCCCATGAAAGTTGAAGGCCAACTGTAATACATTCTGCTGCTAAAGAGCAAAGGCCCCGTATCAGGGTGGGAACCATGTGGTTTTCAGGACATTGTTGGATTGCAATACCCAGCAGCCCTAGCTGGCCTTAGCCAGCATAACCAGTGATGAGGAATGCTGGGAGTTGCGTCCCTGGTCTATATATTACAGTATCCTACTTTCTTCTTCGTGGTCTCTGCGAATCACACAAATGGGTTATTTCTGCACCTGCACAGCTAGCTCGGAAGGTTCTAGTATCACTGTGCAAATCTTGGATTGCAACTTTTTGGCAGTAGCTCCGCCCACCTCTATAAAGCCCTGATGTTCCCACTCTTTTTCCAGTTCCTTTCGTGTTCCGCCATAGCAGCTAGCAAAGGAACTTCACTGTTGGATTGCTCATTCCACTTTGGAAAATTTGAATAAGACCATGCAGCTTTTGACCTATTCTTTGACTTGACTTTTCATTGGATTGCGACTTTGGTGACCGTTTGCGAATCGTTTGACTTGGACTGGACTATTGACTTTGTCTTTTGTCTCACGGACCTGTTGTGAATGGAAATGGCGTCTTTTAAACGTTGCTCCAAATGCAGCAGGAAAATACCAACCTCTGACCGCCATGATGAATGTGTTTTGTGCCTCGGTCAGGCTCATAATTCCAAGGCCGGCCCGATGTGTAAGGGCATGACCAGTCAGGCCTTGAAAAATAGGGTGCTTAAATTGAAAGTGCCCTATGGGAACAAGCTCTCCGACCTACTTCGGAGCCCCCCAGTACCTCTCCTGGAGAAGGAACCTCTGCCTCTGCAGACAAGAAAGACCAAGAGAGAGGTAGGACCAAGGAAAGGTCCCGGGATAAGTCTTCCAGAGAAAAGAAGACTCCCAGAGGTGAAAAGCATCGGGGTGATGGCGGAGGTAAAAAGTCTTCCAAGAGGAAACTCATTGAGCCCTCCGATAATGAGTCTCTGCATCCATCCCCCATTAAAAGAGCTCAGTCCACCTCTCCCAAGGGGTGACGAAAAGCACAGTCTTCTGAGACGGCTAAGACACCGCCAGCCTCCTTCGGCTCCAAGCCGATTTCACTCCCCTCGATACCGAGACCTTCGACCCCATCTGTCCATGTCGATTTGGGGTCCGAGAAGGGTGAGATATGGGAGCACGAGCCACCGTTGCTGACTCCCCATCAGCTCGCTCACCCGGTTCTGGTGGCCTCGGTACCGGACACCGCTAAGCTTTGGGAGACTTCTCCAGTGCCTCGAGGAGTACCATCCTCACTCGCTCTTCAAGCAGATCAAGCCACACTGGAACTGAGGCTGAACAGGCAGATAATCTGTTACAGCGCTATCCTGAGTTGGTTTATAATGCCCAGGCCGGGTGTTACTACTTACTTGTTTAACCCGGCCAGCTTGATCAACATTGGCTTCCTCAGGCGCCTCCATCCCATGAGCCATCTCTGCCTCTACCACCGGTGCAGCCCCAATGTGCTTCTCTGCTGGCCAGCAGGTTGCTCCCTAGATACCCAGAGGACTCCTCGGCTTCCAGTGGTTCGCGGTCCCGATCGCACTCACCTGAATCCGAGGTTGAGGGACCTTCCACCCCGGCGCCGATGGTGAACTTATCCTCATCTTCACCCTCTGATGACATCAGGTCATTCGCTAACCAAGTCATTAGGATGGCCAACGCTCTTGAATTGGACATCGCTTGGACTGATGAGGAGGCACTAGATCCAGTTGAGAAACACGCCCATGGCAGAGTCCCAACCCCACCAGCCAACCTGTATCTTCCCTCTCTTGAGAAGATCGCAAAACGATCTTGGGCAACACTAGCGACCATTCCTTTGACCTCCAGGAGGATCGAAAACCTCTATAGAATCTCTTCTCCCAGTGCCTCCTGGTTGGTTGAACATCCACACCAGAACTCTGCTATTGTAGAAGGGGCTCAGCTCGCTTTCACATCCCACACCTCTATTGCTCCCACGGACAAAGAGGGCAAGAAACTTGACGCCGTAGTGAAGAAAATCTATGCTGCGGCCATTCTGGACTTGAAGATGACAAACTATAATGCCTGTATGGGTGCTTATGCTCAACACCTAATGAACATAAGCACCCATACAGGCGTTATAGTTTGTCACTTGAACCTCTTCTGGCTCATGTTCCTGATAAGGACAAGGCCCTGGCCATGGCCATCCAGGCCGAAACACACGCATTGGGTGGCCAGCAAATAGTTTTGGCAAGGAATTCCACAGACTGTGCCACCAAAATTCTTTATGGAGCCGTTGCTCTGCATTGTCACTCCTGGCTCAGGGCATCAGATTTGACTCCCCAAGCAAGAACCACCATCGAGGACATGCCCTTTGATGATTCTGGCCTCTTTAATAAAGAGACAGATGAGAAGTTGAGAACTTCCGCTAGTGAATGAAAACAGCGTCAAGAAAGCACGGCGTGTCCTCTACCTTTCAACCATCAAGGTGACGATATGGGGATCAACACCGTCCCTGGTACCAACCGCTCCAACGTCAGTACCAACAACAGGAACACCTATCACAGAGCCAAGGTCAGTCCAGGCAGTGCCAACCATCTCATTCCTCCTCTTCTTCCTCAGGCTGGCATCAACAACATCCTTGGTACCAATAGGATTTCAGGAAGAAGCCTTAAGATTCGGGCAAGCGGAGGTTATGAGATGGGGCCACACACTTTGCCGAACCTCCCTTTGGGGACAGATTAAAGGCCTTTTATAACACCTGGGCCTCAATCACCTCCGACTCTTGAGTCCTAGACATTGTTTGTAGGGGCTATGCCCTCGAGTTCGAGGAGCTCCCTCCCACTGGAGCTTTTCTGTCCACCAGCCCCTCATACATCCTCCTCAATGAAGTGCGCACCTTGATAGAGAAAGGTGCCATTGAGCCCGTGCATCCCTCTTGGGCTCAACACTGTTTCTTCTCATGCTACTTTATCGTCCCCAAAAAGGACTCTGGCATCAGGCCGATTTTGGACTTAAGGGGTTTGAACTCTTTTGTTCAGTACTGATGCTTCCGGATGGTAACCCTCTCTTCTATTCTGCCCCTCCTACAGAAGGGCCATTGGTTCACGACTGTCGATCTCAAGGACACATACTTCCATGTGAGCATACGACAGGATCACAGGAGGTTCCTCGCCTTCACAGTCAGGACCAACATCTATCAATACAAGGTCTTTCTGTTCGGACTCTCTTCAGCCCCGAGGGTTTTCACCAAGTGCATGGCACTAGTGGCGGCCTATCTCAACCAACGAGGGATCTCAGTCTTCCCCTACCTGGACGACTGGCTCTTCTCAGCGCTGTCCCAGCAGAAACTTCAGGAGTACATTCAATTTTCTCTATTCCTGCTGGATTCCTTCAGGCTGGTGGTCAACAGAGAAAAATCGAACCTGACCCCCTCGCGCCGCATCAGCGCCATTCTGGATTCATCACTAACCTAAGCCTTCCTTCCAGAAGACAGGTTCAAAGCACTGACTAGTGCTATCAAAGTTTGCCTCAGACAAAGGCACATCAGGGCCCACCATGTTCAGGTGGCGATGGGACACTTAGCATCAATGACCTCCGTCACACCTTGGGCAAAGCTTTGTCTAAGGCCTGTCATCATTCGATCCTACCTGCAACTCCCTGTTGAAGTGGCTCATGGTCCCGAGGCTGGTAGCCGCATCACTGCGCTGGTAGCTCGAGCCAACCAATATGTGCATCGGGATACCCTTCCTGCAACCAGAAGTCAACCTGACAATGGATGCATCTCAGGAAGGATGGGAAGCGCACTCAAAAAGCTTGACCATCAAAAGACAGTGGTCCCCGGAAGAAAGAGCGTTCCACATCAACGCTCTAGAGATGCTGGCGGTGGAAAAAGCACGCAGGGCATTTCAAACAGAATTGGCTGGCAATGTGGTCCTCCTTCTAACAGACAACACCACTGTCATGTTTCATTTAAACAAACAAGGAGGCACCAAGTCCCCGACTCTTCTGCAAATCACCATACACATCTGGAATTGGTGCATCGAGAACAAGATTCTGTTGCAGTCTGTGCATGTACCGGGAGAGGACAACGACCTAGCCGACAAACTCAGCAGGTCCAGTAACCCCTGCCACGAGTGGCGCCTCCACCCCGAAGTGGTTTTGCACCTCTTCTCCATCTGGGGCAGACCGGAGATCGACCTCTTTGCCACCAAGGAAAACACACACTGTACAGAGTTTTGTTCTTGGATTCCAGCCTGGACTTCCTGAGGCGATGTCTTCCAGTTCAGGTGGTGCAGAAGGATGTTCTACGCTTTTCCTCTGTTTCCACTTATCACAAAGGTCATTGCTAAGATGAGGACAGATGGGACGGACGCCATCCTCATCACCCCATGGTGGCTGAGACAGTCATGGTTTGCCCCGTTGTTACACCTTGCCCGGAAGGACTGTTGCTGCCTTGAGCCTCGCCCCGGCCTCCTCACAATATGCAGTGGTCGAGTGCGACACCCGGACGTGGACTCTCTCCCTTTGGTAGCATGGAGGATTCATCCTTGACAGCTTTACCTACCTCGGTACAGTCCGTGATTTGGGCTGCACAGAGGCCCTCCACCAGGAAATCCCATGCATTGAAATGGAAAAAAATCCTGGACTTTCTGTCATCTAAGGACCTCTCTCCATCCTGTGTTTTGGTACCGACGGTCCTGGAGTTTCTCGTGTTTCTTGTGGATTCAGGCTTATGTCTCAACTCTATTAAATGTTACCTATCTGCTATTTGCTCACACTACTAACTTGAAGGCAAGCTTTCCTTTCTTGAGAATCCTCTAGTGAAGAGATTCCTCAAAGGACTAAACAATCTTCATCCACCGTCTTCGGTACCGACCTCAGCCTGGAGCCTAGATCTGGTACTATCATACCTCTCCACGAAACCGTTTGAGCCCCTGGCCACCATGGACTTAAAATTGCTGATGTGGAAAACAGCATTCTTAGTGGCCATCACTTCGGGTGAATTGTGTGCCTTATGGATGGATCAACCATACCTTCAATTCCACAAGGGCAAGGTGGTCCTCCATACCAATATCACCTTTTTACCTAAGGTGGTATCGGCCTTCCACATAACCAGGACATTGTGCTGCCCACCCTGGCCCCCAACTCGACCACTGATACTGAACGCAGACTGCACACACTGGACATTGGGAGGGCACTAGCCTTTTATCTGGAAAGGACCTCGGGTTCGAGGCACTCTGAGAAGCTTTTTGTCTGCTACTCAGAGTCCAAGAGAGGGCTGCCTGTCACACCCCAAAGACTGTCCTAAGTGGTGTCATCAATCATTCATCTTTGTTATTAACTGGCGGGCAAAACCCCACTAGGCCGAGTGCGTGCACACTCCACCAGGGCAGTAGCAGCATCCTTTGCATTTTTGACTGGGGTGCCATTAGAGTATGTTTGTAGGGCTGTTCTCTGGTCCCAGCCAATGATTTTTATTAAGCACTGTAGACTGGATACAAGGGCCAGACAGGAAGCCTCTTTTGGGAGGGCAGTGTTGTTATCTGGGTTGCACTGATTATTGCATTATTCTTAAGTACTTGAATCAAATGCATTGGTGCTTGAATGCAATTACAGTTTAAAGTTTACAGTTTATACCAGGGGTAGGCAACCTAAGGCCTGGGGGCCGGATGTGGCCCCCTGAGGCCTTTAGACCGGCCCCAGGCCGGTCCTGCCGCCGCCGCCGCTGCCCGCCATGATGATATTGATTATTGTTGTTATTACTTGTTCTTGGGGTTTTCTTGGCAAAATCTCCACAGGGGGGGTTGCCATGGCTTTTCTGGGGCTGAGAGAGTGTGCATATTTTTTTAAATTTTTTAATTTTTAAAAAAATTATGTTTATTTATTTATTTATTTATTTATTTATTTCTGATGCTTCAGCCCCCCAATTGTCTGAGGGACAGCAACCTGGCCCCCGGCTCAAAAAGGTTGCCTACCCCTGGTTTATACAGTTAATAAATTCTTCTTGTTTAAAACTCACAAACTGGAGTCAGGACACTCCCTCCTCCATGACCAAAGCTTGTCAGTCTGAATAACCCATTTGTGTGATTCACAGAAACCACGAAGAATAAAGACAGGTTGCTTACCTGTAACAGTATTTCTTCGAGTGGTCATCTGAGAATTCACACAAATCCTGCCCATCCTCCCCTCAGTCGTGTCCTGCTCTAACTACAAATTCCTTCTGTCGCTGCTCAGCGGTGTACGTTTTGGAACTGGAGAAAGAGCGGGAACACCAGGGGCTTTATAGAGGTAGGCAGAGCTACCACCAAAAAGTTGCAATCCAAGATTTGCCCAGTGATACTAGAACTTTCCGAGCTAGCCACGCAGGCGCAGACATAACCCATTTGTGTGAATTCGCCGATGACCACTCGAAGAAATACTGTTACAGGTAAGCAACCTGTCCTTTTTCTACAAGCACTTGTCCCAATGGAAAACCTGAAAGCAGGAACCAAGTTTAGCAACCCTGACCATTGTTTTTCCCCAGAGGCTGGGTTTCAGAATCATGGTGCCTCTGAAATTGGAGGTAATGTTGTTGTCCTGACGAATAAACAATGAGTGCGGGTTACTTGTTTTGTTCCATCCCACCAGAAAACTTCTGGGCCTCCAAACACACTTTAGATAGAAGTGGGTACACCTCCACACATTCTTTGTTATAACCAGAAATTAGAAGAGTCTCTTTGGACACCTGACTAGGAGATTCTAGGACTTTTAGTCCAAAAGGGCATATTCAGAGTTCTGGTTATAGCTGTAACCAAGTTATTATAAAAACTGACATATCTGAACTGTAATTGCTCTGTGCATGTTATTTGGTTTAATTTCTTTTGGAAAATTGTACAATATGAGACAATCCTAGCATGAAAGACTAGCTTAAAAGGGAATTGTTTACACATTCTTTGAATTATTCATTTACAATTTATAGCTGAAAAATATAATTGGTTATACAGATTTTTGTTCATTTGTTTTATTTGTTCTATTTATTCTCTGGCCTTCATACAAATCCCAGGATAGGTAACAATATTAAAACAATAAAAAACAATAAGCAATATTAAAACAGTCAAGTACAATATATCCAGTACTACCAAGAAGGTAAAGGTATTCCCCGTTGACAAGCTTGTCAAGTTGTGTCCGACTGTAGAGGGTGGTGTTCATCTCCATTACTAACCCAAAGAGCCACAGACTACTCTGTGATCATGTGGCCAGCATGACTGCACAGAACGCTGTTTACCTTCCCACCAAAGTGGTACCTATTCATCTACTTGCATTTGCATGCTAGGTTGGCAGAAGCTGGGACTAGTGACAGGAGCTCACCCCATCATGCAGCACCTGGGCCTCGAACTGCCAACTGCCGATCTTGCAATCAACAGAGTTGCAATCAACAGAGTTGCAATCAACAGAGTTGGCGTCTTAACCACTTGAGCCACTACGTATTACCAAACAGCATAGTTAATAAAAAGAATGACAGAGATAATAAAAATAGCAGGGTATACTTTATTATAAAGGCAAGATGAGACCCTGTATTAAATAGCAGGAATTCCTGATCTTGCCACAGATTTGGCCTTTTGAAGAGGATGGGCAACTGTTAGAAGTCAGGAGTTTCATTGCCCGCCCCCCCCCCCCC
The DNA here is from genome assembly GCA_026167975.1 of Phrynosoma blainvillii. Taxonomy (NCBI): domain Eukaryota; kingdom Metazoa; phylum Chordata; class Lepidosauria; order Squamata; family Phrynosomatidae; genus Phrynosoma; species Phrynosoma blainvillii. The sequence goes on from JANUYF010000002.1 coordinate 380,148,682, forward strand.
CCAGTAGTTTTTCAGGTCTGCTTTCCTCCACCACGTTCTTGCCCCTGAAAACAAAAATTGCAATAGATAAATTGGTTGAACACCAAAACGCCCTCCAAACTGTTGCCTAGGGTTGTTTTGGGCCCAGAAGAGACCTCTTTTCCACAGGGAGTGACAGTCAGTTTCTGCCTGGGTTTTTCAAAACGTGGCATTTGGGGGCAATCCTGCCCCTCAAATTGTGTTTTAAGATTTCTTGGGGGGGGGGGGGCTAAGGGCCACAAAAACATCTTTTGGATGTGGTCCCAAAACATCTTTCCCCAACATTGACTTACATGGTTTGTTACTGCAGCTTTATTACCAGTGTATCTGCTAGATGTTCTGTCTCCACAACCAAAATGTCTTGCATAGGGTTCCCATACTAAAAACAGGAAGGGCTTCTGTCTAATGGTTGTGTTGAAGATGGCAGGTGTGCTTGCCATACCACCAGGTAACAAGCAGCACCTGCTGAAATTCACTCTTGCACAGCCACTAAAGGTATAGGAACCCTCTCCAGTTTTCATTGTGGCAATTCTAGTCTCAGACCGTTTCTGGAACATAGCCAACCCAAATTGTTATACCAGGAAATACTATAGCATTGAGGGAAATAGCTGCAGGTTCAAGACTCATGAAGTCTTGTTGTTGTCAAGCTTAAAAAGCCTGTGGCTTGTGAACTACACTGTGGATGGGAGTCAGATTTTGTAGCTGAACTCAGCGATTATCTAGACTTTCAATTTTCCCCTCTCCAACCTGCCACAGGGGTGTCTAATGAGACGAGTTCTCTAGAGACGGAACGGTTTGAAGAGCTGCCCCTGTGCTCTTGCCGCATGGAAGCCCCAACGATTGAGCGCCTCAGCCAGCAGGCTGGAAATCAGTGCATGGCGACGGAGAGTGCGGATGGAGAGGTGAGATGATGGGGGATTTGGAAGGAAGCAGTCTTGCGTGCTCTTGCAAAGGGATCTTGTAGCACCTTTGAGACCAACTGAGCGAAAGATGTTGTAGCATAAACTTTCATAGACTTGGTCTACTTCCTCTTTCCATGGAACTGAGGAAGTAGATCAAGTCTACAAAAGCTCATGCTACAATATCTTTCACTTAATTAGTCTCAAAAGTGCTACAAGATCCCTTTGCATACTGATATTCCAGACTAACACAGTTATGGGTGCATCTACGCTGTAGAAATAATGCAGTTTGACACCATTATAAGTGCTGCAGCTCCATCCCGTGGAAGTCTTAGCTTTGTAGTTTTACAAGGTCTTTAGCCTTCTCTCCCAAAAAGTGTTGGGGTCTCACAAACCTACAAATCCCAGGATTCTATAGGATGGAGCCATGGCAGTTAAAGTGGTGTCAAACTGCATTATTTCTACAGTGTAGATTAGGGCTAGGCAACCTTTTTTGGTCCTGGGCTGGTCCCCCAAAGTCCTCGTCTCCGCTGGGCCAAGGGGGGGGGGGAATGGCTGCGCGCAGCCCCCCGCCGCGCGTGCACCCCCCGTGTGCACTGCCGCCGCCATTTTGTTCTCCAAAATGGCGGCCTCGACTCGTTTGCGCATGCACAGTATTCCTGCGCATGCACAAATGCATCGTGGCCGCACGGAGGAGAAAATGCGCCGCAGCGGTGGCAGCAGGGATTAGCCTGGGCCGGTAAGTTCGGCGACCTGGGCCAGAACTGGCCTGGGGGCCGTAGGTTGCCAACCCCTGGTGTAGATACACTCTGAGTCTCTGAATTCTTTATCCCCTTGGGTTCTTTTGTTCAGCGTTTTAGAGACAACCTCTTTTCTGTTTCATACAATTCAAAAGATTCTTTGCTGGCCCTCCATTGGCTATGATGATGAATGATAAAATTGTTGGTAATGTTTTTGTCTTTATGGCTTTACTGTTTTTTATTTGTTGTGCACTGCTTTTGTGGTTTGGGGGTTGAAAGGGTGGTATAAAATATAAATAATTAATATGTGAAAACAAAATAATTGTTTTCTAGAATATCAAAACAAAGTGGTGATTGCCTATCGAAATAGAACTAGACAGGACACAAAAATAATGAGGTATCAGCAGGCTTGGGGCACCCTAAGACTTTCAGAGGTCCTCACATAAACAAACAATTTCAAACAACAAACCTAATCGTCCAGTGAAAAATTATTTTAAACATGTTGTTTATTGATTTTATGTTATAACATCATAAAACGCCTAGTTCCTCCCCCTAAAGTGGTAAATAAAATTACTTTTCAGTTAAGTTGCACAGCCATAATACATAATAAAAGATTTCAGAAATATTTGTTTAATATTGTCAGCTAGTGTGAGGTGAAGGAAAATGTCAAAATGCCTGTGGTACAGATTATTTTTCATATACAGAAGAACATTCAAAAGTGTGGGTCTGGTGTGAATCAGAGCTTGGAATGATTTTTTAAATAAGTAATTTGTTCTCATAACTTGCTCTGGTCAGTTAGAAGTCATGTGTTGTCATATCACTATTTATTACACTGTTAGTAAAGCTCCTCCATATGTTTGTTACTGATTGTTACTTTAAAAAACAAACAAACAAAAATTAGGCTTACTAAGAGAATGGTAGAAGACTCCACAATTACTGTCAAAATGGCTCCAAAAATGCCCTTTAAAGTAAGATTGGTCCGAAACACACTGCAGAGATAATCCAGTTTGAGACCACTTTAACTTCCCTGGCTCAATGCTAGGGAATTCTGGGAACTTCAGTCTTGTGAGACATTTAGCCTTCTCTGTCAGAGAGCTCTGGTGCCACAATAAACTACAATTCCCATGATTTCCTAGCATTGAGCCAGGGCAGTTAAGGCGGTTTCAAATTGGATTATTTCTGCAGTGTGTTTTGGACCACAGAAAAGTAACTAGAGAATCTTACTTGTGACTTACTTACAGGAAAGTAACTTTGTCCAGTGGCAGCTGGAGTCTCTATGCTAGTAAAGTGGTGAATCTAAAGGAGCTCTCAACCACATTCCCAAAATAGGTGTGGCACCATGGGCATCTTCTTTCATGTTTGGACTAAAAACCAGACTGGATTTACTATCCTGCTGAAAACAGACCCACTAGCTGCTGTTGGTTGTTCTATTTCTGTTGTTGTTTTTTAAGTAACCAAAAATATCAGATACCCAAAGTATAACTTATTAAAATTAATTACATTTCTTGTATTTCATTAGGTCCAAGTAGGTTGACCCCATCAGAACTAGGGGGAGACCAGGCAGGTTTTGGGTAGGAGACTGGCTCTGGTGGAAGCTGGTGGTGGGGTTGTTGTTGCTTTTCAACTTTATCCTATCCCAGAGGGTGCTTCAAAATGGTTTCTAAATTGTGTTAACTTCATGATTCTTTTAACATGATAAAACACAAACATTAATATTAAACTTGATTAAATATTTTTTTTATTTTTAAAATAAATTAATATATAAATCAAAATGCAGCTAAAAACCACTGCAAGTTTAATGAGCGTTAATATATTTAAACTTACAGTGGTTTTAAGTGCATTTTGATTTGTAATCTTTTTTGGGGCCAGCTTGAAATCCCGGTTTTGGATTGGGAAAGGGGTTTGGGAAAGGGGGTTGGTTCTGGGGGCCCTGCAGACAGTAAAAAACGTGGATGCTCAAAACCCACATTATTCAATGGGTGGCAGTGTGCACACCCATGTACATGTGACATCATTGAATTATATGGAATGTGAAAAGCTGTGGATCCTCCAATCCAGTGTCCCCAAACTGTGCTCTTTAAGAGATTTTGAACTTCAGCTCTCAGAATCCCAGACTATTGGCCAACATGGCTGAGGATTCTGGAAGCTGAAGTCCAAAATCTCTTAAAGGGCACAGTTTGGGGACCACTTCTCCAATCCAATGGATAGCTATCCCACCAATGCAACGGGCCCACTATATAAATAACCATCGTATTTTGTGTATTCTAGCTGAATGGCTGCAGCAGTAGCATCTTGAAGCGGGAGACAATGCGCCCCTCCAGCCGAGTTCCTCTCATGGTGTTGTGCGAGGCTCACCGGGCCAGGATGGTGAAACATCACTGCTGCCCTGGATGTGGTTACTTCTGCACTGCGGTGAGAAAAAAGAACCAGGAAACTTGTGTTGGGCAGGATGAGGATGATGGCACACAGGACCTGAGGGAGCCATTGTCAGGACTTGTCTGAGGGGAAGAACATGGCTCCATGTATAGGAACTTGAACTTGACTTGAAGCCAGATTTGAGTCATAGAGTTGGAAGTGACCCCATAGGTCATCAGTTCCAACCCCTGTCCAGCCCATTTTTGAAGACATCTAGGAAAGAGACCCCACTGCCTCTACCAGTAATTGGTTCCATTAAGGAACCACTTTTACCGTCAAGGGGTTGCTTCTAATGTACAATTGAAATCTATCTTCCTGTAATTTAAAACCCTTAGTCCTTGAGATCCAGGGCCAATATTGATAGCACACAGAGTGAATCAGTAACCTGAAGCAGCAATGACTGAGAGGAAAGAAGGTTTTGGCGGAGATACATAACTGCTGTAAAGCCTGGTCTGAAACCTCAAGTGTGGTGGAGGCTGTTCCTTGGCCAGAATTGAAGAAAAAGTCAGTTACCAGTTCAGTCAGTTTCTGCACATGAAATGACAGGGAGTGCCATGTTGTTGTTTTCTTCAGGCAGCCAAATACCCTATGTGAGATCACTTGAGATCATTTTGTGCATTTTGTGCCTGAACTGTAGTAGGGAGAAAAGTACTGTATGCACTTGACCCTTCGTTCTCGTGGGGGATCCGTTCTGGACCACCACCACCCCCGTGAGAACGGAAAATCACGTATATTCAAGCCCCATAGGCTTGAATGGAGGCATGTGCCCATGTGCACCGCAGGGGGGGCGCCCCATTTTGTCCCCCATTGTTCACTACCTGCAGATAGGCAAGGGATGTGGATCCCAAGTGGGCGAGAATGGAAAGACGACTGTATACTCATGTATGAGTCTAGAAATTTTAGTCAAAAAATTGACCCAAAAGATCTGAGTCAGCTTATCCATGGGTCAATGAAATTACTGTACTTTAACTCTTATAACAAGAGGAACCATCCCTTGGTGAAAAGTAAGAGTATAATCTGTTCTAGAAGAACTGATTCCCATCTCCTATTTTCTCATCCACCCAGCCTTAGCTATAGGCAGAAACAATTATGCTTCCAGGAATTTGTTCTTTTGTTATATGCCCCTATGTTTTACCCTCAACTTATCCATGGGTCATATCAAAATCCATAATTTTGGCCCCAAAACCTGCGTTCGAATTATACATGAGGTGGACTTATAGTTGATTATGTATGGTATTTATTTATCTCTTTATTTATTTAGAGTATTTATACTTTGCTCTTCATACACAAAGGCTCTCAGAGCGGCTTGCAGATAGTTAATTTAACAATTCCCTGCTCTCAGGCTTACAGTCTAAAAAGACATGACACAAAAGGAGAAGGGAATGGCAGTGGGGAAGAGGATCAGGTCCAGCCAATATTGCCAATTCTTCTCTCCCTCTAAGTCCAGGGTGAGGGCCTTTCATCTGCCTCTAGGGCTAGGCATGGTAGAACTATGCCTGCCTCTTCTCTTCCTCTAAGACAAGGGTGGTGGCAGTTAAGATGGAGGGAGGGCCTCATTCACCAGGCAAGGGCTGAAGACTAGGCTTCAAATATATTTGCTCATTAAGTCCAGAGGAATTTTTCCTTCCTGCCAGTTGCTGAGGTTGATTGTTTCATGTTTTTGTTCCCTTCTGAAACATGGAATTGCTCACATTTCTGGCGCACTCAGTCATTTATTCTGTGAAGTTTCTGCTACTAGATGCCCAGAATCCTTTGACAACTTGTTATTCCTTCCCTCCTCAGGGTACTTTCCTGGAATGCCACCCTGACTTCCGCGTAGCTCATCGCTTCCACAAGGCCTGTGTTTCCCAGCTCAATGGCATGATCTTCTGCCCGCACTGTGGAGAAGATGCTTCTGAGGCCCAGGAAATCACGATAGCCAAGGCAGATACCTCCACTCCTGTCCCTATTCCACTATCACATGGACAGGGTGCCTCTGAGAGTACAGGTCGCGCTGACACTACCCAGCCCAGGTGAGGTGCGGGTGGCAAGCTAGGAGGCAGGAGTCTGGGGAGAGATGGGAAATATACACTTGATAATTTCCAAGTCTACAAAAGCTCATGCTATAACTTATTTCACAGGGTTTGTCTCAAAGGTGCTGCAAGATCTCTTTTCACATTGATAATTTCCAGACTACCATTTTAGTGTATAAAATTGAAAACGTGGGGAGGGAATAAAGTATTCAAGCAGCACCTTTGTGACTAGAAGTTGAGTATTCTTCATCTGTAATGCTTGGGACCAGAGGTGTTTTGGATTTTTCCCCCTGGATTCTGGAATACTTTTATTTGCATATATTTTCTTAATGAAATATCTTGGATATGGGACCCTAGTCTAAACCCAAAATTCATTTATGTTTTATATACACATAGCCTGAACGTAATTTTATACACAATATTAACAATTTTCTGCATTAAACAAATGTATATACATTGAACCATCAGAAAGCAAAAGTGTCACTATCTAGGCCAGGGGTAGACAACCTTTCCCCTTTAAGGGCCGAGGGACTTCAGCTCCCAGAATTCCAGGAGCTATTGGCCAACATGGGACTATTGGCCAACATGGCTGAGGCTTCTGGGAGCTGAAGTCCCTCAGCCCTTAAAGGGGAAAGGTTGCCCTGATCTAGGCCATTCCTGTGGATAATTTCAGGTTTTGGAGTATTTTGGATTTTGGCATTCCAGATTAGGGATGCTCAACATGTATTTTATTTTATTTTATTTTATTTCAGTAAGAGATTTATCCATGAAAGTTCATGCTAGAATAAATCAGTCACAAAGATGCTGTTTGATTGTTCATTTCCTTTTATGCTGAAACATACCAACTTTTCAATCTCTTCATTGTGTAGATCTTTATGCAGTTCTTATTTCTCTGAGAAATCTGGAGCCATTTGAGTCATAATCATTTTAAAACCACTGTATTAAATGTAACTGTATTTCAAATTCTCACTCCCTTAACTCATTACCTTATGTTTCCTTCTCTTTCCTAGCCCACTAACACCAGCTGTAGCTAGACCCCATATGAGACCCTCTCTCCTGAAACTTCTCCCATATGTGTGTGTGTAGCATGTACATGTATTCTCATGTACACATATGTACCTTCTGGAAGGGTAGTAGAAGACTAGTTTGGTTAGGATAAGCCACCCAGACCAAGGGAAGAAAGAATGCACAGTGGGCCTTTGATATCCACTGGGGTTTGGTTCCAGGACCCAGTGGATACCAAAATGCATGGATGCTCCATTCCCATTATATTCAGTGTGGTAGTGAAATGGCATTCCTTATATGAAATGGCAAAACCAAGGTTGGCTTTTTGGCTTTTCTTTTCTTTTCTCTCTCTCTCTCTCTCTCTCTCTCTCTCTCTCTCTCTCTCTTTTTTTTTTTTTTTTAATATTTTCAAACCATTGGTTAAATCTGTGGACACAGAATCAGTGGATACAGAGGGACAGTTTTATACAGTTACTTGTTTATCTTGTCTTGTAAGTTCAAGGCAGTGTACTGTCTCTTTTCCTCCTTTTTATCCTCATAATAACACTAGGTGGTACATCAGGCTGAGATAGTATGTGGCTGGCTGAGTGTTACCCAATGAGTTTCATGGCTCAGTGGAAACTAGAATCTGGATCTCCCAAGTTTCAACCAAAAACTCTATAAACTAGGGGTCGGTAAAGTGCTGCCTGCAGTCCATGGCCCCATGGCCGTTTGGGGACTATGAGGATGCCCTCAGGGTAAAATATGTTTTTTTGGGGGGGGGAAATCTCATTTGCAAAAAAACAACCCCTCAAAGGCCTTCTGGAGATGGGGGGGGGGGATTTGACACATTTCTGGGACGTTTCATACCTAAGAGTAGCCTTTAAAAAAAAAAAAAAACAAGAAGTGGCTTCCGGTACCTTCTCATTATTACAAAACCTCTCCAAGGCCTAAAAATATAGTGAAAATGCTCCCCATAACCCTAGAAGATATTTCAGGGCACAGTTTTTTGGTGGGTGAGTGGGTGTAGTGATGGACTTTTCTTGTGGGGCTGACATGGCTACCTAGCGTCTTACAGCTAGCTGCCTACCCCTGCTCTAAACTACACTGGCAGTAAGGGAGATTAAATGACCAAGAAAGCCACTCTGAAGTTATTGATAAGGCTGGAATGATGGCATATGTAATGTACATGCATATGTCTTGATATATTCCTATATATATTTAAAGGTAAAGGTAAAGATTGCCTAGTTGTGTCCGACTGTAGGGTGCTCATCTCCATTACTAAGCTAAAGAGTCAGCGTTGTCAAAGACGATTCATGTGATCATCTGGCCAGCATGACTGCACAGAAAGCTGTTATCTCCGCACCATAGTGGTACCTATTTATCTATTTGTACTTTTACATGCTTTCAAACTACTAGGTTTGCAGAAGCTGGGGCTAGTGATGGGAGCTTGCTCCGTGACACAGCACCTGGGCCTCGAACTGCCATCCTTGCAATTGTCAGAGTCAGCGTCTTAACCCCTGAGCCACCATGTAATTTATCTGTCATTTATACATTTATCTCTGTGTTAAACAGTCTTGCCTTCAGAACAATTTGGGTTCAAAGATAGTGAAATGTGCTATCTGCAGATGCCAAAGAACTGAGAGTATTTTGTAGCCCTGTGTCTTCTTTCTTCAGTGCCCGAATGCGAGGGGGTTCAAGTGTAGAGCACCCACCCGATGATACACCAGGTTTTGGTGGGCCAGGAATTGATAGTGCAGGGCCACGCCTGGCCCTGCCAAATGGAGCCGTCCTCTCTACTCAAGGTCTGCCGCCGGGACCAGGGCGGGAACAACTGGAGCGTGCCCTGGTGGTGCAGGAGTCAGAGCGGTAAGTAATACTGGATTATGCCCCCTCCCCACTTTTGCTATCAAACTATTTTTATTCTTAGAATTAAATCCAAATATTATAGTCACAGTTAAAGCAGACCTGTCAATATTTACTTAACTTCCATTGGTTCATTGGGTCTGCCCTAGTTGGGATGAATGATTGGGCATGTATTATTTCAATAACTGGTACAGTTATTTCTTACTGGTACAGTGGGCACTTGGTATCCACTGGGGTTTGGATCCAGAATACCCCCCACCCATGGATACTAAAATCTGGGGATGCTCAATTCCCATTATATACAATAGCATATTAAAATTGTGTCCCTTCTATAAAATTGAAAAAATCAGAACTTGTTTTTTGGAAGTGTTTTTGGTAATATTTTCAATATGTGGTTGGCTGAATCTATGGACGCAGAATCCGTGGATATGAAGGGCCAACTGTATTAGGTTCAATAACAAACCGGATTGAAAGTTCTCTTCTCAGTCCATCTGAATAAATAGCACAAAGCTGTTTTTTCCCTAAGGTTTTGAAACATCTTTTCTGACATGTCTTTTGATTTCCACCTTTTTGTGGGTTTTTTCCTGCTCTGAATTCACGTTTGCTTAACCTGAGGTGAAACATACCTGTCTTGTGCTCTCTTTCTTTCTCTCTTCCCAACAGGCGTAAGAAGTTGCGATTCCACCCACGCCAACTCTATCTCTCGGTTAAACAAGGTGAACTCCAGAAAGTGGTGCTAATGTTGTGTAAGTTTTGTTTTTTTAAAGGGGCACCATGTTGGGGAGGGGAATAGATTGCTTTCAGTGTACTTCCAACAGGAATCTTAACAAGCAAGCTGGTGCAGATGTGTGGAGCTGTAGCCCAATACCTCTGAAGAGTGCCAACTTGGGGAAGGCTATTGCATAAAACAGTGGTGGGCAACTCTGGTGGAAGGCTAGGTAACTGCAGGAGGCCTTGGAAGGTTGCATAGTTTCCGTCCCTGGATGAACATTTCACAAAAATGTGGATTGGAGGTGTTTTCAAATGGGAAGTGAACCTCTGGTCATTTCCAATTTTAAAAGGGGGAGGAGAAACATAGGTTTTCAGTGAGGATGTAGCCTGCAGCAAGTACCAGGGTGAGATGGTGAGAGTGGAATGAATCCCCAGATCTGCTGAAGTTGCCTGCCTGTAGTATGGACCTATCTTGATTGCATCTACACTGCACTGACACCGCTTTAACAGCCATGGCAATGCTATGGAATTCTGAGCTTTGTAGTTTTCATATCCATGGGGAGTTCCATTCTGGACCCGAAACCCCTCCCCAACGGATGCCAAAAACCACAAAATATCAAACCCTGTTCGTTTAATGACTGTGCGCTATGCATGTGCACACACTGCCATTGGGATGAATGGAGTGAGGCAAACCCACCCTTAGGGCTGTCCAGCTATATTTTGCTTCCTCTATTAGAGAGCTCTGGTGCCACAACAAACTACAAATCCCAGGATACCATAGGATGGAGCCATGACAGTTAAAATGGTGTCAACCAGTATTAATTTTTTTCACAGCAGCTATAGAGTTATCATTCCACTAGTATTATTATTATTCAACTTGATTTTTCCCCCACTCATGTCTGACTGGGGAATGGCCTTTATTATACCTCAGTTTTCAAATTTCTCTGTTTCTGTCCTTATTCCCAGACATTTGCCCTTCCTTTCCAGTGGACAGCTTGGATCCCAATTTCCAGACCGAACAACAGAGCAAGCGCTTCCCATTGCATGCTGCAGCACAGAAGGGTTTTTTGGAAATTTGCCATGTTTTGCTACAGGTGGGTTAGAGAAGCCTATTGGGGAAGCCTCCACTGCTCATCATTCTTTCCAATTAGCACAAACATTTTGTTCTTTTTTCTTTATTATTGTCTACAGCAGGGACACAGTGTAGACTAGAAGAGTTGGGATGTGTTTCTTAGAAGGGAACAAAAAACATGTTAGACAGTGGGCTTGAGGTCTGTCCCCGCTGGAGGAACCTTTAATCTAAAACTTTTCAAAAGCTTTAGAACAGAGGTTCCCAACTTGGGGTGTCTGCACCCATAGCAGGTGCGACAAAGAATGGTTTGTGTCCTTGAACAATGAATCAGAAGTCATCACTGAGTCAGCTCCTAGTGTGTCTTGAAAAGTTGTAGTATGTGGTTGTGTTGCATAGATAGTAGGCTCATTGTTTATTTAATGGAAAAGAGATAATTTTACAATTTACAATAGTTTACAGTTTTTTCCAAATGAATTAGAATCTAATTGCTCAGTTTAGATTGACATTTTAGGCACTGAGGGCCTTTGCAGACTGCTAGAAATAGTGCAGATTGAGTCCACTTTACTGCCTTGGCTCAGTGCTAGGGGATCATGGGAATTGCATTTTTTTCTGAAACATTGAGCCTTCTCTGTCAGAGAGCTCTGGTGCCATAATAAACTACAGTTCTCATGATTCCCTAGCACTGAGCCAGGGCAGTTAAAGTGGACTCAATTTTAACTATTTCTGGCAGTCTGCAAAGGCCCTGAGTTAATCGTGGTTTTTTTTAAGTTCAGTTTGTTCACCTGCAGTATTGTATGGTTCAATTTGCAGTTTAAAAATTAGAAATTTGACTTCTTCATCTTCAAATGTGAAACCAGTTTTGTAGGGGGGCGTGAACATTAACCAAACATTTTCTAGGGGTGTGAGGCATAGAAAAGGTTGGGAACCACTGCTTTAGAAAGATCCTTCCACCTCAAGCCCATTACCTAATGCATTTGTTGTTGTCCTCTGAGAAACATGCCCCACACTCTGAGAGTGGGTCTTGCTTGCAGCTTGGTGAATGGTGCCAGAAAGTCAGTTGTTAAAAATACACAACATGCAAGGTGAGTCAGTGTGTCATTTATTACCAAGGCAAGTCGTTAAAGTGATTTGCGTCTGACTTAAGTCCAAGTCATTTGACTCGAATCTACATCACTGGCAATTGGCAATTGACCCTGTGCCCTGAGCCATCCTGTACTTACCTCGTTTCTTCATCACCATTTTGCACTTGGTTCTGGCTGAGATTAAGGATGGAATAGGGTCAGAGAACAGAGCCAAGTCCTGTATTTTTCATGAGCAGTGATTGGTCTTAGTGAAAATCAAAGTAGCCCTCCAACATTGATTTTAGATCCTCCTGTTCATGTTTCCCAGCAACTGATACACAAAAGACTCAGCTGGAGAGGAATGTATGTGATGAAGTGTATATACACCCTATGACACCAGATGGGTTTGTATATACATCCTAATTCCTGGCTGGTAATTGTTGACAGCTGTGTCCTCCACTAATTCTCCCAGTCACTTTTTTGGAGACATCCAAGAGGCAGTCATTACTATGTTCTGACTTTCCCTCTTGTTATATCTTTGCTTTTGATTGTTCATTCTCCAACTCCATCTTTTTGTCTTTATCCTTTTTAAATAGAATTTTGCATGTCCTCCCTCATATCTGGAATGTTCTCATAACACAACCATGCAGTAATACCTCTTTAGAAGTCTATTCTCAAACTTACTTCTTCTGTGCATCCTTTGACTTAACCTCTTAATCTTCAGCACCAGTTGTATACAAGACTAAGTAAGTATACAGGCTATTTCTGGGTCAGAAACTGGCAACCCAAGCTACAGTTGAGTGGAACAAACCTTTTACAAAAGTGTGAGGGCTGAGAGGTTTGGAGGATGAGTGATTGTATAGTCTTGCATTGTGGGTTTGGGTTTGTGATGAGATAGAGTCTGTTTTACTCTCCTCTTTTATGATGTTGCAGGCTGGTGCCAATATAAACACGGTGGACAAATTGCGGCGGACACCTCTGATGGAGGCTGTTGCAAACAACCATGTGGAGCTGGCACGATACTTAATCAAAAGGGGCGGTTGTGTATACACCAAGGTTAGGCATCTTAACGATGTAATATTTTTCTGGATGGGGCTGCAAATGAGGTTAGATCATGCTAGTTCTTAAAGAGTTATTTAGGTATGTTTGAGCAATTGTGAAACTAGAGCATGTTGAGTCTCCTTCATCTGACATGCTTGGGACCAAAAGTGTTTTGAATTTTGGTTTTGGTTCCCCCCCCCCCCCCCCCGCCACAGATTTTGGAATGTCTGCATATACATAATGAGAAATCTTGGAGGTGCGACCCATTTAAACATGAAATTGATTTATGTTTTGTATACATGTTATATACTTAGCCTGCAGGTAATTTTCATAGAATCATAGAGTTGGAAGAGAACCGAAGGGCTATCCAGTCCAATCCCCTGCCCTGCAGGAACATACAGTCAAAGCACCCCGACAGATGGCCATCCAGCCTCTGTTTAAAAACCTCCAAAGAAGGAGACCACCACTCTCCAAGGGAGTGTCTTCCACTGTCAAACAACTCTTACTTTCAAGAAGTTCTTCATAATGTTGAGATGGAATCTTTTTCCGTATACACAATATTCTTAATCATTTTCATGAAACACAGTTGTACATTGAACCATCAGAAAGCAAAAGTGTCACTATCTCAGGCACTTATGTTGACAATTTTGGATTTTGGAATATTTCAGATTTCAGAATTCCAGATAAGGAGAGACAGCCTGAATTGTCACCTGTCTTCTGCCAGGTCTATATGCCTTTAATAAGTGTAAAATGTGTGCAAATTCCACAGTTGTCATTATTCCTAGGATACTTTACCAGTTGAATTTCTGCACATCTTGCTGCTATTAAGGAAAAAAAGCCCTTCTCTGGAAAACTTGGAAGCATACTCAAGATTTTTACATTTCTCTGTGATGTGCACAGTAGATATGAGTTAGAAGCAATCCACGTTACAAATGTACACGGTGGGAGCACCCAATGTAGCAAATGGTGTTAAGGATGCACATAAGTGGTAGTTGCAAAGATGTGAGTACAAAAGATTATTTAGATTACTTTATCTGAGGGAGCAAGTGGAGTTTCCATGGGGCTTAGCTTGGTAGCATAAGTGAGAAGATAGCAGTTTCTCACTGCCTTGAAAAGTTATGAGGTATAAGGATACCTCTGTGAAGGGAAGCAACAGATCTGTTTAGAAACCTCTGTGGGGTATCAGATACCAGTTTTTCTGGTTGAATTCCAGGGATAAACCTGGAATCGGTGAAGAAGCAGTAAGTCAGTTTAGAAACCTCTGTGGGGTAGCGTGTTCATCAGATATCAGGTTTTCTGGTTGTATTCCAGGGGTACCTGGAATTGTGCTGTGTTTTTGTTTGTTTGTTTGTTTTACCCAGCTTTTTATTTGAGTCTTTCTGTATGCAGATATGACTCACATATAGGGATAAAATACAGGTTGAGTATCTTTTATCCAAAATCTGAAGTGCTCCAAAATCCAAAACTTTTTTCCTGGCTAGCTGAGATAGTGACACCTTTGCTTTCTGATGGTTCATGTACACAAACTTTGTTTCATGAACAAAATTAATAAAAAATATTGTATAAAATTACCTTTAGGCTATGTGTATAAAGTATATATGAAACAGAAACCAATTTCATGTTTAAACTTTTGGGTCCCATCTTCACAATTACTCATTATATATATGTAGATATTCCAAAATCAAAAATACATTTCCAAGCATTTCCAATAAGGGATACTCAACCTGTAGAATTTATTCTGTTATTTTTTAAATAAAGCCACAACTGAAAAAGAAGGCAACAAATAAAAGCTCAGAAGTTAAAACATAACTGCTGCAGGTGCTTAATTTCCTCCCCAGGGCTGGTAAAGTAAAATGGTCCCAAGCATACAGTTGAAAAGGATGTGTTAGGCCTAGAGCTGGGTGAGAGTTTCCTCTGAGTATATTACTGTGGAATTACACATTCACAAATTTCTTTATATAATTTCTTTACATTCAGGATGGAAAGAATTTAAGATTACTGGCTGGCATTCTAGATTTGCAACCTAGAGGATCCATAACTGTTCTGCATTCAGTAAGACCAAATTGTAAGACTACATAAATGCTTCCCAATCCACCTTAACAGACAGCAGCTGCATTGGAAAAAAGAGGTCTATTCGGCTTCTGACCTGGGGCACAAGAAGGATGGCATTTCCAGCCCCCTCTTGGCAGTGAGTGAGGCTGTGATAATCATAAGCAGGATCCCTGGTAAAATTACTTATTGCAGCCTCACTTACTGATGGGTGAGGATTGGAAATATAAACCCCCTTGCATCCCAGTCAGCGGCTGAATGTATTTCATTTGCACAATTCAGCTGCTGGTTGTTAAAGTGGGCTTGGGGAGCGTTAGATGGGGAGATGTAAGTTATGATGACATAACTAAGTAGCCAATGGCAAATATTAGCCATCTTTTTAAAAAACAAACAATCCTGAATCTGATAGAAACCTATACATTCCTGTCCAGGCAGAGGACTTTTGAGTTCTTAACTCTAAAATGTCTTGGTTTGAAGCCTTATATATTCAATCATCTGTGTGGTGATGAATGAGAGTTGCCACCTCTTTTTCTTCTGAGGGACTTCTCATCATTAACCTTTTACAGAACAAGTATATAAAGCATAGTCCTGTTCTGCTGGGGAATAATTGTATCTTTTGAATCTGACCAAGGCAAATGGAGAAGAATTTCATTTCTTTTCATGCTTGACAAGAATTTACCAAAATTAACAAATTTCTTCATCAGGGGAGGGGGAGAACTTGAAGTTTGAATATGAGGGAAAATAAAGGTGACAGACTTTCTTATCCAGTCAGGTTAGACATAATACAAGAGGAGAGAGTCTATGAAAGGCTGAACCAAGAGGTGGAACTACAAGATGTCTGCCTCACACACATTAAATAATTATTCTTTTACTTTTCCCATGGTTCTACCAAAGGAGGATGATGGATCTACCTGCCTGCATCATGCTGCTAAGAATGGAAATGTTGAAATGGTCAGCCTGTTGCTCTCCACAGGACAGGTGGATGTTAATGCCCAGGCAAGTGAGGATTTGGGAAGGGTTAGAATTGGGTTTTGTCTATTTCCCAGAATTGTAAAATTGGTAGAGACCACAAGCATCTATTATAGAATCTTTTGTATATGGCGAAGGATTCTGGAGCCTGTTGTAGAGCATGGCACTTCACTCAGAGTTTCACAGTGACTCATAGATGCACAGAATTGGGAGGGATCTCACAGAGTTGGAAGGGCCTAGAAATCCACAAGTAAAACATTCTTGAGAGGCAACCATCCAACATTGTTTAAAAACTCCCAACAAATGGGAGTCTACCAACTACCCTGGTTCTCTTACTGTCTTACTGTAGCTCTGTCAGGAATTTCTTCTTAAAGTTTAGATGAAATCTCTTATAATTTGAATCCATTATTTCTCATTCTAGTCTCTGGAGCAGCAGAAAACAAGTTCACTTCATCTTCTCCAAGACATCCCTTCACATATTTAAAGTTGGCTGCCATGTCACCTCTCAGTCTTCTTTTCTCCAAATTAAACATTTTCAACTCCCTTACATTCATCATAGGGCTTCATTTCCAGGCACTTTTGCCATCTTGATCACCTTTCCCTGAAAAAGTAGGAAAGTTGGGTTACAGACCTTATGTCCCCCCCTCCCTTAAGCTGTTTTGCAGGTCCCAAATTGGGGGGGAATTGGCTAAAAATGTTCTCCCTTTGTGGCAACAAAATTCACCACCTTCTTTTAGCCAGGAAGTGAGCTGGATATTGACTTCTAAGACTCTCTGAGGCCTAAAACAGCTTTTGGGGAGGGGGTCAAAACATAGTAAAGTGGATGGTGCAGTCCTCACAGTCCAAGGAGGCCCATGTATCCAATGCCTGGTGGTTGTTCACCGCTATTGTAAACTATTGAAAACATTCTGACTGGGATTCTGGAAGTTTTAATCCTCCCCTAACCTGGGTAAATAAATAAATAAACCTTTCCAAGTTCTAAATCTGATTACAGGCTTCTTATTAGCAGTGGCATAGTTGGTTCAGTGTAGGAGTAAAGTAGAATAGCAGTAACAATAGCAAGTGCATTTCTATACCGCTTATCAGTGCACTTAAGCACTCCCTAAGCTGTTTATCATGTGTAAGCTAATTGCCCCCAACAAGCTAGGTACTCATTTTAGCAACCTACAGAAGGATGCAAGGCTGAGTGAACCTTGGAACCCCTGGCTGGTATCGAGCTCACAACCTTGTGACTGTGAGTGAGTGGCTGCAGTACCAGCATTTAACCACCACACCATCAGGGCACACTTTACTTGTGTCTAGGTACAAGGTGGTTGGTCGTCTTTTACGATTTAAACGGGGGGTTAAGTAGTAAATACTTGTCCCAGCCGTCTGCTGATTGAAAGAGCACATAGCTGAGTATCAAAGCACCTGCTTTACTTACAGAAAAAAACAGGTTCAATCCTTGGCATTTACAGGAAAAAAAAGATCTGGGACAACTGCTGGAAAACACATTCTAACAGAATCGCTGGAAAGCCAGTGCTAGTTAAATTAGGTATACAATACAGGTTTTGATGGACAAACCAGCTGAACTGGCATATGGAAATTCCTGAATTGTCAGTGGTACAATCAGCCCTCCATATCCATGGATTTTGCATCCATGGATTCAACTATGCATGTCTTGAAAATAATATAGACACACAAAAAATCCAAAAAGCAAACCTTGATTTTGCCATTTTATATAAGGAACACAATTTACTACCCCACTGTATATTATGGGGCTTGAGCGTCCATGGATTTTGGTATCCATGAGGAAGGTCCTGACACCGAACAATACCAAATTCCCTGGAAAGTTCCCTTATGAAAGTAGTTCAGTCCTGTAACTCAGAGTAGTGTTTTAAAAAGTGAGCCATTGCCATTAATCATTTCAGTGTTTGAAAAGTAACTCACTTGTACTGGAAGTGGTTCTAGTGTCAGTGGCATGATGAATTTGCTCTGGGTTTTAGTCCAAACTATAAAGGAACTCCCCCCCCCCCTTGAATCCTGAACTTATTTGGGGGGGAAGATTTCAGTACCTGTGATGGTTCCTTTATAGTTCAGACAGAAACCCAGAGTAGATTCACTACTCCCTTGACTTGGAAGCCACCAGCTGTCAGTGTAATGCTTGTTTATTTTTTCATATTTTGATGCTGTGTTGTTGTTTTTAAAAGGGGGGGGGGAGGTTAATGATAGAATACCTTAAACCTGCAAAATTCTTGTCAATTTTCTCTAAAAATACCATTTAATTTTGAGGGGGGAAATTAAGAAGTCTAACAACTTTATACCTATTCATGTTGCGCCTTACTTTGCAGGTAGCTGTGTCACTTGCGTCTTACTATTTTAAGCCTCCTTCACCACACCATTCTTGTACTAACCCATCACACAAATGTGGTCTTTTCCCCTCCTCATTTTAGGATAGTGGAGGTTGGACACCTATTATCTGGGCTGCTGAGCATAAGCACATTGAGGTGATCCGCATGTTGCTCACCCGTGGAGCTGACGTCACCCTGACTGACAATGTATGTGAGTTTGAGATCCCATGGTTTCCATGCTGGATGAGTTCCAGGCTTGCAGATTTGGAACAAAAGAGAACTGAGTGGGGATTGCTCTTGCTAACTAGAACTCTTCTTTGAGGAAAGAAATCTCAGGCTTGGTCTGCATGTGCAGCCAAATGAGGTGACATTGCCTATATCTGTACTAGAGCAGTATGATACCATTTTAACTGTCATGGCTCCATTCTTTGCAATGCTGGGATTTGTCTTTCAGTGAGGTGCTTAAAACTCCCTTAGAAAGGGCTCTAGTGCTGTAGTCTAGAAGAGTCCTGTTCCTAGAGCAGAGAATGCCAAGTTCTTCATAATATTACAAAGCCCGGGATTCTCTGGGATGGCATCAGTGCAGTTAAAATGGCATCAAATTGCTATAATTGTGTGGTGAACATTTTGAATGAATGTACCATTTCAGACTGCAGGAGGCACATTGCTGATTTGAACAAAACAAAAAGCCAGGAACTTTGCAAACAAAGAAGTTGTTGTCATTGTGGGCCTTCAAGTAATTTCTGACTTAGGATGACCCAAAGTGAAGCTATCATGGGGCTTTCTTGGCAAGATTTGTTCAGAGGGGGTTTGCCACCACCTTCCACTGAAGCTGAGAAAGTGGGATTTGCCCAAGGTCACCCAGCGGATTTCTTGGCTGAGTGGGAATTCAAACCATGGTATTCTGGAATCCCAGTTCAACACTCAAAACACTGCATCATTGCAGATGGAGGTGAGCATATTGCTGTGTAAAGAGACTGTACAGGTCCATTGAGTGTGAAACTCTGTTTTCTCCATCTCAGTAGCAAATCATTATTGACCTTGAGTGATGAAAAAAGAAATAAAAGTAGTCATAGTAGAATCCACAGTCAGGGAACAATAATATATACATTCTACCATGCCTGTTTCTGTTTTCTGTTGGTTTTCTGTCTGCTTAGGACAACGTCATATAGGGAAGTGCTGAAATGTGATTCCCTACTTGCAGCCATTCAACATGCCTCCTAGATTTACTCCATATATAGATCAGGACAATTGTTATCAGTAGTTGAAATGGATCAACTCATGAATCCATTTATACAAAACCCCATTGTAGAAAAAATGCCATGCTTTCTGAGTCAGAGCTGCTTAAAAAACAATTCTCGCTGATCTCCATGGGAATTCTTCCCATGGGAAACTGTAGACTTGTGATCTTACCAGCCTTAGCCCTAGAGATTAATTAAGGAAGAGCACAATGCATGTGGATTCTGGTGCCCTTTGTTTTGGCCAAACAGCCTCTGAAGATGCCGGGGGGTGTGTGGAGTTTTGAAGCCAATAGTGGTTCCCTTTCACTTCCAGATTTGATTTTTCATTGTTTTGTGAGACTGGTGGGAAGTCTGGGGACTGCTGAAGTTATGCATGCTCACTTTAATTCCTTTCCCTTCTCCCAAACAGGAAGAGAACATTTGTTTGCACTGGGCCTCCTTCACAGGCAGTGCTGAGATCGCTGAAGTCCTGCTGAATGCCCAATGTGACCTCCATGCCGTCAACTTCCATGGAGACACACCCTTGCACATAGCAGCACGGGAGAGCTACCACGAATGTGTTCTGTAAGTGAGTGGGCTTCTCTTCCTATTGTGAGGTATACAAGGTTAGGCTGGGTGTTCTGACACCTTTGCTGTAACCCTCTTCCACCCTCCCACAGCTTGTTCCTCTCACGGGGTGCAGACACTGAGATGCGCAACAAGGAAGGGGATTCACCTCTGGACCTGACGCTGGAGAACTCGGAGGTGTGGTTTGCCCTGCAGCTCAACCGCAAGATTCGTCAGGGGATCCTTAACCGCTCCGTCCGCACAGAACGCATCATTAGCAGGTGGGCAGTGCCAGTGCGCTTCTTGGTTGTATGTGAGATGGGCAGAAGAGAAGGGATGTTGGGCACATGCTTGTTTTTGATAACCCCTGCTGGATGAGGCTGTGTTTGCATCTCTATTCTTGAGTTACCTGCTAGGTTGAGAGGAGTCACAAAAATCTTCTCTCCAGAGTTATGGGTTCCTTCCTCATAATAACACCGAGCACTTCAGATTTCAGCTGTGTTGTGTGAGAAGTCAGGGAGAGCAGGGAATAGTATTGCTTAATTTCATAAAATCAAAGACTCATAGCAGAATCATAGAATTGGGAGAGACCACAAGGGCCATCCACTCCAACCCCCTTCTGCCATGCAGCAAGACATAATTAAAGCACTCCTGACAGATGGCCTTCCATCCTCTGTTTAAAGACCTCCAAAGATGGAGACTCCACCACTCTCCGAGGGACTGTGTTCCACTATTGAGCAGCTCTTACTGTCAGAAAGTTCCTCCTAATGTTTAGGTAGAATCTCTTTTCCTGTAGTTTGCATCCCAAGCTCATAGAACTGGAAGGGGCCACATAGGCCATTGAGTCCAAACCCCCTACTCAATCCAGGAACTCCAATTAAAGCATCCCCGGCAGGTAGCTGTCCAGTCTCTTTTTGTAGTTGTCCAGAGAAAGAAACTCCACCACTTTAAGGCAGTTGGTTTCAGTGTTGAACAGCCCTTACCATCAAGACATTTCTTCAGGTATTCAGTCAAAACCTGCTCTTCTTTAACTTAAAATCATTAGACCTGACCCCACTCTGGGGGGCAGCAGAGAACAAAACTCCTCTCTGTGACAGCCCTTGAGGTATTTAAAAAGTACAGAGTGACACCAGACTGAAGATGCCCAACTCTTTCAACTTTTCCTCGTGTGTTTTGTTTTCCATACCTCTAATCATCCTTGTTGCCCTTGTCTGAACATGCTCCAACTTGTCTCTATCCTTCTTAAAACTAAGCACCCAGAACTGAATACATTACTGCAGATTAGGCCTGACCAGCACAGACTATAGTGGTACTATAGTGGAGCCCTGGTGGCACAGTGATTAAATACTGGTACAGCAGCCACAATGTTGCATAATTGCGGAACCAGCAGCCACAACGTTGTGAGTTCAATCCCAGAGCTCCAGGGTCCACTCAGACTTCCATCCTTTCGGAGGTCGGTAAAATGAGTAGCCAGCTTGTTGGGGGCAGTTGGCTTGCACATTGTAAACCTCTCAGAGACTGCTTAGTTCAGTATGAAGCGGTATAGAAATGTAAATGCTATTGCTATAAGAAAGTATGCCTTTGGCGATACTTATCGTACAACATCACCTCCAATTTTTGAAGCATGGTAGGGCATCCCTTTCATTGCAGAAATCCAGCCTTGAGGTTATCAGCTACCATCTTTAGGTAATGAAAAAACATAATTGCTGTGGATTACAAACAATAAAACAGTTGTGAGCAAAAACGAAATAATAATTTGAAAAACTGATTTAACCCAGTTTTATAGGATGCCAGGACCAAGCTTGCTGAACTGTGTTGCAAATTTTAAAAACAGCTACAGCTCCAGTCACCATTTCTGCTGTCTCTTTGCAGGGACGTGGCCCGTGGCTATGAAAATGTGCCTATTCCTTGCGTCAATGCCATAGATGACGAGCCATGTCCGGATGATTACAAATACATCTCTGAAAACTGTGAAACTTCTACCATGAACATTGACCGGAACATCACCCATCTGCAGGTACTTGCGTGCGCTTTATCCTTCCAATGAGCATCAGTATTTGAGGGGAAAAACACCAGAAACTATTTCTGAAAATAGATTTGAGCTGTGAATGAGAAAATGCTGCCCTCTCTTGAATTGGAAATTAGAAAGGTAAAGGTTTCTTCAAAACCAAACTGGCCCATATACAACTCTCAAGCTGTCTTTGCCTGCCAGTGAAAGGAGAGCAGGGAGAGAGCTAGCCTAGCATCCTGTGGAAGGGAATGCCACAGGGTGGGGACATCCACTGAAAAGACTTTCTTCTATGTCCTGACCATTATGCCCCAGGTGTCACTTGTGTCTTACATCTCCTCTTTTGGCACTTCCCAGCATTGTACGTGTCAGGATGACTGTTCCTCTAGTAACTGTCTGTGTGGGCAGCTGAGCATCCGCTGCTGGTATGACAAGGTGAGTGCTCTGGTTTGGGCTGGGGCATGGGTGGCTTATTATCTGGCTAGAAATTAGTCAACAGAGAGAAGTCTAGATATATTGACTAGTTGGTAGTCAGTGCATGGGGGTAAAAGCTTGGAAAGATCCTTTTTTGGACAACATTTACCAGAATCCTCCAGGTGGGGAAGAGTTGCCCCAAAAGCTGGATTCCTTAATTTCACTGCCTTAATTTAATCTGGAAGTTGACACACAGAGAATCCATGAAGGAGAGAGTTGGCTTTCTCAGACATCTGAAAAAGCTCATACCACACCAGGAAGACCTTGTGCCAAATTCCAGAGCCCCTCCCATAATAGCTTATCTTCCTCACTCTTGTTATAGACTCTTTCACCATGTGAGCAGGAAGCAACGAGGACAAAGAAGAAAAAAAAATGACTGCACTTTTACGTACATTGCTATTATCTCTGGTATTCTAATGGGGGAGATGCATTCCCAGACTTGTTGTGGAAATGTGAAACCAGAGATAATAGCAAACCCTATTGAAATGAATGTCTTCTGGCAAAAGTTGACCATAGAGTCACACATCTCTAGGAATATTTAGGTCCTTCATTGTGACTATGATCAAATGTTTCCAGAAGCATACCATAGAATTGCGCTGGAGGACCTAGAAAATTTCTAGAGAGAACATATTTTTTCAGACATGGGTAAGTGAAACCACGGGTATCTGTCTCATGGATACAGTAGTCACACTGTACATTAATAAATGCCTGGGATCTGAAACATCAGTTACCAGAATTCCTGACCATTTTGGTTCTGGATGATACTTCTAGGAGCTGAGGTCTCCAGTACCTGGAAGGCCAGAGATTAAGAATCCATGTCTTAAAACATGTCCTCAGAATCCTTTGCATTATTGCTACATTTTGAGGCATTAGTGCTGGTGTTCTCAGGTGACAGGTCAACAAGAAATGACTCTAAATGTGGGGAATTCTCAGGTCCTTGCCCTAAATGATTTCTTTTCCTAGAGGCCAAAATTTCATTCAGGAGACCTGCAGCTAGCAATTCTTGTTTTGTTTCAGGCAGGATTCTGTCTATGGAGACAAACAAGGAAATTTTGGAATGTTATTCAGGCCTTTGTGCCACTCCATAGCTGATAAGAGGTTATAGATATGGGAGAGTGGGAGAAAAAGGCTGTTGCCACAACTCCTGACTGGCTAATACAGCTTCTTGTTCCTCCCTTTTCAGGATGGACGTTTACTGCAAGAGTTCAACAAGATAGAGCCACCCCTGATCTTTGAATGTAACCAGGCCTGCACATGCTGGAGAAACTGCAAGAACCGGGTGGTGCAGAGCGGCATCAAGTGAGCCTTTTTTGCCATCTCTGGGGAGGGTAGGAGAATGGGGTGTTCTCACAATCTCCTGAACTGCAACACTTGATTCTAGCCCTACAAGTGGATCTTAACCAGAAAAGTTACTTTGACAGGAATAGATTTTTTTTGTTTTTGTTTTTGTTTTTTGAAGGGGAATTCTAGAAGTTGTAGTCCAAAAAATTAACTCTATTAACTCCTGATCATTTTAACTTTTATCATTTCCCAGCCAAAATTAACAATGTAATTATAACAATATGTCTTAATACAGTTGTCCCTCCATTTTTGCAGGAGATCCATTCCAGACCACCACCACCCACGAAAATGGAAATTCGCATATATTCAAAGCCCATTGATTAAAATGGGTGTGCACTCCTCTGCACAGCTACCTGCGTGTGCCATTTTAATCCCTCTCTGCCTTGCTGTCACGAAAAGTGAGACCGCAGACTCCAGGTCCACAAATTAGAAGGGACGACTGTACGATTATACATGATCAATCATATTACCTATAAATAATATGTACAATCGGTCTTCTGTATCAGCAAACTAGCCATCCATGGGCTGAAGCATCTGCTAATGGCCCCACTCCATTATTGTCAATAGTGGCACATGCACACAGCCATACTAATGCAACCACACACATTGATGGTAATAGGACTTGAGGTGCCATGTTTTTGGTATCCACAAGGGGGTCAGGAACCCAACCCTCACTGATATGGAGGGCCCATTCTATCTATATGTATCCATGCATCAACCCACTGTGCAGTGTTTATTATCAGTTACTCTATAATATATTAATACCTGCTACACCAAAAATCATGTTCACTAGCTGGAGGCCCATCTTCACTATTCAGCATTCATTTTCTAAGCTCTGGTTTTTCAGTCTTCAAAACTAGCTCTCTCTTTTTTTTCTCACTCTGCTTTGTTCCCTTGTGTTCTTCTTCACCACAGGGTCCGTTTACAGCTATACCGCACCGCCAAAATGGGTTGGGGTGTTCGAGCGCTACAAACAATCCCCCAAGGAACCTTTATATGCGAGTGAGTGCTGATAGGGGAGAGGGAGACCTTGCCCCCTTTTCTGAGTCTTCAGATGTTTCTGGGAGAGGGGTACGAAACAGTTAACAGATCTCTTTCCAGGGCTTGCGCTACCCTTTTGCAGAGGGAGGCAGCTGCCTTGAGCTGTAAGAAATTTTTATCCCAGGAGAGGAAGGTATTACAGGTTGTTACTTGCTTTGTTAATTGTTATATTTACTTTCTTGCTCTTTATTTTTGCTGCCAATGATAGGGGGTTGACTTATGACAACCCTAAGTGAACCTATCACAAGGTTTTCTTGGCATGTTTCTTCACAAGGGGTTTGCTATTGCCACCCTCTGAGGCTGAGAGAGTGTGACTTGCCCAGGGTCACCCAGTGGGTTTCCATGGTTGAATGGGGATTCGAGCCCTGTTCTCCGGAGTCATAGTCCTGTGCTCAAACCACTACACAACACTAGCTCTCTACACCCTGCCCTCTCCCAAATCACTTGATGTTCTGCCTAAGGCAATGGTGTATTGTGTAAGGCAACTGCATAGTAGTTGCTGTGGATTTGCTAACATGGGCCATACACCATTGCACAGCCAGTTGCACAACTCAGGGTGGTGTGTAAGCCCTATATATAATGGTAGATGGGCCCTAGTCAAAGATTAATTTATGAGTAAGATGGAATTGTTGCCATGCCAATCAACAGTTGTAGCTTAGATTGGTAATTCTCCAGCAGCTGTGCTTTCATGTTTTGTGTGTGTGTGTGTGTTTGTCTTGCTTGTGCAACCCCAGGTATGTCGGGGAACTCATTTCTGATGCAGAAGCCGATGTGAGGGAAGATGACTCCTACTTGTTTGATTTGGACAATAAGGTGAGGTGGTTCACATTCCTGGATGGAAGTCAGGGGTCAATCTAGTGAGAATTAGTCTATGTCTTATAAACTGTCCTCAGTTTGGGGAATGGCTATCCCTTGGAGGGGGAAGTGACAGGAAGCCCCCCCCCCCGGAAGTGTGCATATAGCTCAGATATTGGAAAAAATATTGGTTTGGACTACAATTATTAGACTGCCCTGAGTGGCCATGCTTTTCCAGGTTCAAGTTTGTTAAGAAGGCAGATCGCAAGTTTAAATTATCAAGAATAAAAACTAGTTCCATTGCAAAAAAAAAAAGCATGCCACTCTTTGTTTATTTTTGTGACATTTCCTTTTGCATTTCATTTTTTGGAGCTCAAGGCAACGTGCAAGTCTCTCCTTCCCCTCTCCCTTTCTGCTTAAAAACAGTCCTAAAAGGTGAGTTAGGCTAAGACAGGGATGGGAGGAAATGTGACTCCAGGCTGGATGTGGTTCCTGGACCCAGTGGCATTACTGGGGTTGGTGTCACCCATTGCGGTAACCCTTGCTGTCACTCCTAAGGCTGTCTGTCTGGCATACATCCTAGCCACCCCATTCTGCCAGCCAGGCCACGTCTTCCATGATGGGGGTGTGGTGCTGCCGCTGCCCATTCCGAGTCTGGTGCAGCTGCTTGCCAAGCAGCCACACCAGACCCAAGAGGCACCCCAACCCACACCAGCAGCTGCTGATGGGGATGTGTTACTGCTACCACCTGGCAGCCCATTCTGGGCCTAATGCAGCTGCTGGGTGAGGAAGAAAGGGAGGAGAAACAGCAGCACTCCATCCCCACCAGCTGCTGCAGCCAGTGGGTAGCAGAGGCACCCTGGCTGATAGAGCAGGGTGGCTGGGGCAGTCTTGGGACAGAAAGGAGTGACTACCCCACCAGATATTCATACACACCCTTTAAGGTGTCACCTAATGCAATCCGCACCCTTCACACACCCCTAGTGATGCCCCTGCCTGGACACCACTTTTGCAATTTGAAGCCCCCCATTGGTCCCCAAAAGGATCCTCAATTCCCATTTTTTTAAAAACTTTGTGATTTTAGGGCAATTTTGTTCAACGCAGAACCCCTAATACCTCCCAATATTTCAATTTTCCTCTGCAGTCCCTCTTAAAACGGCAGCATGAGGTGATGTGACATCAATTCCAGTTGCCATTTTGAGAGGGACTGTAGAGGAAAACTCAGGTATTCGAGTTGCTGTGGGTTGGGTCTGCCTCACAAGGAGATGGGAGGAATAGGCCCCTTCCTCATATGCAGTTGCCCAATCCTGGACTAAAATATCATCCACTGAGTTTTCATGGTCCGGTAAAAGTTTCATGCTGCCTGAGCAATAACTGTGCCTGACTCTCTCTCCCCATCACTACTGCCACCCTGGAAGGACGGTGAGGTATACTGTATCGACGCACGTTATTATGGCAACGTCAGCCGCTTCATCAACCACTTGTGCGACCCTAACATCATCCCTGTACGGGTCTTCATGCTGCATCAGGACCTACGTTTCCCCCGCATCGCCTTCTTCAGCAGCCGGGACATTCAAACTGGTGAAGAGCTAGGGTCAGTAAAAGGAAGGGTGAATGGGATATAGGTGGGGTGCTGGGGTGAATGGGGATGAATGCAAAGAAGGGACAGGAATGGAGGGAGAAGATGCCCCTGGTAACATTATGAAGAAGGGGAACTGTGTGTGGTGTGTGTCTGTTGTATTTTCAGAATATATCCAACTATATGTCATTCTCATGGTAGGACCAGAGTTTGGAAAAGCTTTTTAAACTATGATTCACAGGTAGATCCAAAGAGTCATGAAACCCTCCAAGATGTTTTGGACTGCAGATCGAAGCAGCTCTGGGAAGCATTGTTTTTAGTAGCAAATGCTGGGAATTTTAATCCATCATCTGGAGGACTGTGTTGCTCCCAGCTCTGTTCAAGATAATACAGCATCGTGTGTGTGTGTCTTCACTTCATCTGTCGACTTATGGCAACCCCATTAACTTTGTAGGGTTTCTCTTAGGCAAGCAATACTCAGAGGTGGTTTTGCCAGTTCCTCCCTCATAAAATATTATGGTTTCCAAACATGATTGAAATATCTCTGTGAGGGTCAACTATGGATGGGTTACTTGGCTGAAGATCCCCTAATATGCTATGTGAGCAGGAGTCCCCCACCCCTGGGTTTCTTTGGTCAAAGTCCAACCTGTAAACCACCCAGCCTCTCAGTACAGATGAAATCTCTTATTGCAGCCTGCTCTGATATAGTTCCTTCCACATTCTTCAGACTCAGCTTCCATCAGCCCTAGCTGACCTGGCTGATAGTCAGGGATTATGGGATTGGTAGTCCAAAATATCCAGCAAGCACCATACTGAGAAAGACTAATCTCACTGTCACAAGGTGATATACCCCCTTACTCTTAGCATTTCTTTCCTCCCTGCAGATTTGACTATGGTGACCGCTTCTGGGATATCAAGAGCAAATACTTCACCTGCCAGTGTGGCTCAGAGAAGTGCAAACACTCAGCGGAGGCCATTGCCCTGGAGCAGAGCCGCCTTGCTCGCCTTGAGGCCCACCAGGATGTTTTGCCCGACAGCAGCAGCCTTCCTGCTGCCCAGGCATAACTAAAGCTGGGGGCCAACTGCCAATCCTGAACTTTGGGACTCTTTTTTTCCTCTTCCCAACCCTGCTCCCACATTCTGCCACCAACCGTAGGCGGTTCCTCAAGGGCCAGGGGTGTTGAACGAAGGGCTTCTCTTCTCCGTGCATATTTCTCCTCAAACCAGGGCATGAATTATGTGGCCCTACAGATCCATGTTGAAACTGCAACGCCCATTGTTCCTTACCATTGGTTATGTTGAATGAGGCTGCTGGGACTTGCAGCCCCACAACAACTGAAGGGCTTCATATTGCTGCCCCTGGCCTTGGAGGGAGCATCCAGTTGGTGGAAGGTGAAGAGAGACGAGAGAAAGAGGTCCCTGTTCCAGGAGGTGAAAGAAAAGGAGGAGATGGGGGAAAGGCCATATTCTCTGAAGAGAAGGAAATCCTTTGCATAAGAGATTTATGAATGTGAAGAACCAGCAGCTGAGGTTCTGGGATTCTTTCCTCAAGCAATTTGTGTCCTTCACTGTGTGCACATGCAGCTTTTTCCTTGTTTGGAGGCCAAGTTAATATTTAGGGTTTGGTAACAAAAGGTTCTGTTTTGAATTGGATCCAGGAGTCAGTCTCTCTCATTCCCACTTGCCCTTTTTGCTGCTGATTCTGTCACAACTTTTCCAGCTGACAACTATTCCAGCTTGCCAATGCAGGCAGCAAAAGTATCCCATCTGAACTCTAGTGTGTGTCACCGGTTGTATGAATCTGCGTTTCAGAACAAACCTAAGGCTCCAGGACACTTTAACTATGCATAGAAGGCCTCTAGCAGAAGAGTGGGCAACATGCTAGCTTCATATGCCCTCTGCTTGCGTTTTTGGGCCATCCTTGTCAACCCTGTTGCCGCCATCTAAATGGCTACCACACTGCCAAGCTACTCAGCATATGCTTTGCTAGGGAAATGTGCCACTTCGTTTTCAGGTTGAATCCTCCTCCTAGAAATACCATTTTGTTTGGCAAAATTAAAGCATGTGCTCTCCATGTTTCACCATTCTGCCGCTGAAGAAGTCGCACACCCCGGCGCAAAAATTGTACAGTTCTTGCTCATTCCCTGAGAATATGTATAAAAATCAAGATGGCGGTCCAGCTTCTACCAAGCCACAGTATATGGAAGGAAGAGCTCACATTTGCCTTGGCAGGGTCACTGTTTTGGTTACGTTTCAAAATATTGTTGCCACCTTCTGGTGTTGAAACGCTCTGTGTGTGTGTGTACATTTCTGTCTTAACTTTCCTATCTGGCTGGAAAAAAGTTGTGCACACATGGTCTTTTTTCCTCCTGCTCAAATTAGTGTCTTTTCAGTAATCAAAGAATTTGTTTTGTATTGGAGCCTTGCCTCAGTCATTTTTTGCTTCCAGACCTCCACTTTGAAGGCTGCAGTTATCAGAGCTGCCTCCTTTCCTTTCCATACCTGGAACAGCAGCAGAAGTTCTGATTCACTTTGAAAGGGAACAACCTTCTCTCTGTCTCCCTCTCCCTCTTTCACCCTTCTTTTTTCTATGGATTTTCACATTTGGAGTTTTTTTTTAATTGTATTTTTTTCTGGGGCCATAAAACTAATAAATGTTGGCATCTGGTGATTTTGATACAAACACAAGCAAAGAATGTGGATGGTGGATTTTATGTCTTCTTACTCTTACTCTATTCCTCCTGTCTAAATGAGACATCCATTTGGTGTTAACTTGCAAACCTATCCTGCAAGGCTGGCATTTCTCTGGAGCTTCTGGTGACTGGGGGTTGGTGGGGGTGATCCTAGCAATTGGGGAGGACAACATTTGTACTCCTCCACTCTGCTGTCAAGCATAGAGCATTCGCCTGACTTCATGGGTAGGCCAGCTGTGCTGTAGACTTGACTAAAAGAGTGATGCAATCAAGTTTTGGGTTTTCAGAGATAATCATACAGCAGCTTCTTTTAAAAGACCTGGGACCTGCAGGGAACACCTAGGAACCCTTTTTGCCTCATGGAGGGTCCTGGAGATAGGAATGCAGGTTGAGTCTCCCTTATCCAAAATGCTTCGGACCAGAAGTGTTTTGGATTTCACTTTTTCCCCCCAGATTTTGGAATATCTGTATATACATAATGAGCTATCTTGGACCCAAGTCTAAACACTGAATTCATTTATGTTTTTATATACCTTATACACATGGGTGGAAGGTAGTTTTATATACAGTATTTTTTCCCCATAATTTAGTACTTGAAATAAGGTTTGTGTACACTGAGCTGTCAGAAAGCAGAGGTGTCACTGTCTCAGCTACCCATGTGGACAGTGTTGGATTTTGGAATATTTCAGATTTCTGGATAAGGGAGAGTCAGTATGTCTGTTTTAAAAACTATTTAATGTTTCAATACCTAATGTTTAAAAAAGCAGAGTATTTAAAATATAAATGCCTCTAAATTGTGTCTCCAATCTGATCACCAATCTGAACACAAGTGATTTAAGAGAAGAATAATGAGAAAAAGAGTGTTTGCAACTCCACCAAGCATGTCTGATGGTAAGGCAGAATTGTGTGAGTTGTAGTCCAGGAACATCTAGTCAAAGCTTCCCTGATTGTGGTGTTTTCAACCTACAGTGACTCGTAAGGCAAACCTATCACGGGGATTTCTCGGCAAGATTTGTTCAGAGGGGGTTTGCCATTGCTTTCCTCTGAGGCTGAGAGAGTGTCACTTTCCCAAAGTTACCTAGTGGGTTTCTATGGCCAAGTGAGGATTCAAACCCTGGTCTCTAGAATCATAGTCCAATACTTAAATCACTGTACCATGTTGGAGCAAAACCCAGAACTATCTCATCACCTACTAAACCCTAATATATTGTAATCTCAATTTTCTGAGATCCATTCCTTGTTGAGTAAAAAGCACCCATTTGCAAGAGATGTATCGGCAAGCTCAGAGGAACTGCAAATGTACAAGAAATTCTAAAGGTATGATGCAAAAATGGACCAGCTAAGAATGAGCATGCATTGTGGGATTATTTGTTTACTGGTTAGAGACTTATAGGGGTGAAATGGAGTATTTTGGAAGAAGGGTTGACTGGAACCTAGAATGGGAGCACTCAACGCTGTAAGATTTTGTTGCAGCCCCTGCTTGCTAAGAAAATTACCTGTTGCTTTCTTGTCTGCCACAGGTTAATGAGAAGTAGTGTAGCATAGTGGTTTGAGTACTGGACTATAACTTTGAAGACCAGGGTTCAGTTCCCACTTGGCCATGAAACCCACTGGGTGACCTTGGGTAAGTCACACACTCTCAGCCTCAGGGGAAGGCAAGGCACAAACATCTGAACAAATCTTGCCAAGAAAACCACATGATAGACCTTAGGGTGGCCATAAGTCGGGAACAACTTGAAGGCAGACACCACCACCAATTTTCCTTAACTAGTAGTTATATAGAAAGCAAGTACCTTTTCAGATTCTGGGTATCTGGGTTTGGATGTGGGACACTGGTGTTACAAAGTGATCAGGAGAGGGAGTTGCTTCCCTTTGGCCTATCCTGCCTCATCAGGATGTCATACAAAATACTAACTTTGCTTGGCAACTTTACATTGAAAATTGCAACATCACAAATTTCATGTATTTCACAGAGCTTCACTGAGGATGCAAGTAACTTACGGATATGTTGTAACTTAACAGGGACAGGAGGAGGTGGGGGGAACAGAAAGGTAGTATTTTGAGGTTTAGGATAACCTGAATCATGGAATCACAGAGCTGCAAGGGGCCCCAGAGGCCATCAAATCCAGCCCCCCATTGAATCTCCTGAGAGACCCCTGTTTCCTTTTCAGTTGCACAGAAGTGAAAAACTTCATGAAGTATGTGGCTTTTCCCACTGTCTCCCCACAGGAGCTGAAGAAGCTGCAGCTGGAAAACTCCCACACAGTTATTTCTAAAGTGCAATGCATTTTACCTTCACAGGGTTGTAATACAGAAGTTTTAAACTAGGGGTTGGCAACCTACGGCCCTTGGGCCGGGTCCGCCCCCCTGAGGCCTTTGGACCAGCCCCTACCGCCAGCCCCCATTTTATTTCCAAAATGGCAGCCGCGACTGGTTTGTGCATGCGCAGTAGTTCTGCGCATGCACAGTACTTCTGCGCATGCGTGAACGAGCCGCGGCCACCATTTTGTTTCCCAAAATGGCAGCCATGACTTGCTCGCGCATGCGCAGTACTCTTCTTCGGGGTGAGGGGTGTCATTGCCATTTAAGGCTGAGAGAGTGTGACTTGCCCAAGTACAAACAGCGTATATTTTTCTTAGTATGGAGTGTGAGTAAAGGTCCTACTTATGTGTTTTTCTTACAGTCTGCCTCTTATCTACTCTTCTTCGTGGTCTCTGCGAATCACACAAATGGGTTTTATCTGCACATGCGCAGCAACTTCCTAGCAATTCCAGAAGTTTTCGAAGTTGCTGCGCATGCGCAGATAAAACCCATTTGTGTGAATTCGCAGATGACCACTTGAAGAAATACTGTTACAGGTAAGCAACCTGTCCACACTTATTTATTCACTCATACTCTAACCATCAGTTTCACTGATGTCTTTGGCTGCATCCAGACTGGGGGAGGGCAAATGTCCCCATCTTCAAAAAGGGGGGAAAAGAGGACACAACAGGAGAAATGCAGCATGTAGTACAGGAATACCTGGTTAATCTAAATGATTTTAGGTCTCCAGGACCAGATGAACTACATCCAAGGATATTAAAAGACTTGGCAAATGTAATCTCAGAGCCACTGGCAATAATCTTTGAGAACTCCTGGAGAACAGGAGAAGTCCCAGCAGACTGGAGGAGGGCAAACATTGTCCCCATCTTCAAAAGGGAAAAAGAGGATCCCAACAACTATCACCCAGTTAGTCTGACATCAATACCTGGAAAGATTCGAGAACAGTTCATTAAACAGAGAGTCTGTGAACATTTGGAAAGCAATGCCATTATTACAAAAAGTCATCATGGGTTTCTGAGAAACAAGGCATACCAGACTACTCTTATCTCTTTTTTTGATAAAATTGCCAGCTTGGTAGACAAAGGGAATGCTGTAAATATAGCATATCTTGTTTCAGTATGGCCTTTAACAAGGTCCCCCATGACATTCTTGCAAACAAGCTAGTAAAATGTGGGCTAGGCAATGCAACTGTTAGGTGGATTAGTAAATGGTTGACTGCCCGAACCCAAAGGGTGCTCAGCAATGGCTCCTCTTCTTCATCCTGGAGAGAAGTGACCAGTGGGGTGTCCAGTGGGGTTCTGTCCTGGGCCCAGGGCTATTCAACATCTTTATCAATGATTTGGATGAAAGAATAGGGGGCATGCTTCTCAAACTTGCGGATGACACCAAATTAGAAGGAATAGCTAATACCCCAGAGGACAGGATGAAAATTCAAAATGACGTTTCTGCGCAGGGTTTAAGCAATTTGCCTCCGTGTGATAAGGTTCTTACTTACGTCTATCTGGGAGTTTCTTTGTCCTTCCATTCCCTGTAACCTCCCTTTAGTTTGTGTCTCTTAATCCCATTTCTAAATTTAGGTGGGTCGTAAAGC
Source organism: Phrynosoma blainvillii (assembly GCA_026167975.1). Classification (NCBI taxonomy): domain Eukaryota; kingdom Metazoa; phylum Chordata; class Lepidosauria; order Squamata; family Phrynosomatidae; genus Phrynosoma; species Phrynosoma blainvillii. The sequence goes on from JANUYF010000002.1 coordinate 380,182,480, forward strand.
GAGTATTTGCTTTAGAGGAGTGGGATATTATTATTATTATTATTATTATTATTATTATTATTATTATGTCCCTAGAATCCTCCCAGGGCATGTGTGTTTATTTGCATGGACTGCCAAAAATGCTAAAACAGCAGAAAAGAAATAGAAGTCAACTTTACAAAATTGCAAATGTTAATGTTAAACCAGGGGTAGGCAACCTAAGGCCTGGAGGCCAGATGCGGCCCCCTGAGGCCTTTGGACCGGCCCCAGGCCAGTCCTGCCACCGCTGCCGCCATGATGATATTGATTATTGTTGTTATTACTTGTTCTTGGGGTTTTCTTGGCAAAATCTCCACAGGGGGTTTGCCATGGCTTTTCTGGGGTTGAGAGAGTGTGCGTGCATATTTTTTTATTTTTTATTTTTAAATTAATTTTTAATTTTAATTTTAATTTGTTTATTGATTGATTGATTTTTGGTGCTTCGGCCCCCCAATTGTCTGAGGGACAGCAACCCGACCCCCGGCTCAAAAAGGTTGCCTACCCCTGTGTTAAACAGTAAAGAGGCCCTCTTTAAAAAATGAATTTCATCCCTTGGAAACTTCCAGAAAAAACAATTCACAGGATGGGAAGGACAGAAAATGAGGTCTGGAGAATTCAAGAGCTGCAAAAACAGCCTTGGAGATCCCTGCTTTGCCTACAGAATCCTGGGAGTTGTAGTTTGATGCGGGACTGTGGCATGAGAACTCTCTACTAGGAAGTTCTACTGCAGTTCTCTGAACTACATTCTCTCCGTCCTGCTTTTGGGGCTATTTTAGGACTTCTAGTTCAAAGGAGCAGAGCAGAACATTCTAAGTACCTCATCAAACTACAGTCCCCAGGATCCCTTAAGTTAAGATAAAGCCATGGCAATTAAAGTGGTATCGAACTGATATAACTGTCTGGTGGAGATACACTTTCAGAAAAGTTAAGTATAAAACTTGAAAGATAATAAGGCATCCTGTGTGTCTAGCATACGGGGAAGACAGACAGAACTGGCCATCTTGAGTTTGTTCTGTTTGTTTTCTTTCTGCTTCCGCCAAAGGTTTGGGACAGGGAAGGAAACATTGCGCCACAAAATTTACAAAATTCTGTGTGTGGCAACCACAAAGTCCACCTCCTTCCCCAGGGGGCTGTGTAGAATTAGAGCTAAAGGCTTAATAGTCTAGGGAAGAGCGGGAAAATAAGGTGGCCTTCCAGATATTGTTGGACTGCAACTCCCAGCAACCTCATAGGTAAGTTTGGGAGTTGCAGTCCAACACCATCTGCAGGGCTGCATCATTCCTATCCCTGGAGTAGGGCAAAGGTGGGAAATAACATGGGCCTCCCAATATTGTTGTATTGCAACTACCATCTGGCATAGCCAATGGCGAGGGACACAGAGTGGCAGCATGCAAAGGGATCTTGTAGTCTGAGATTGACTCAGATAAAGAAGTTGTAGAAAAAGCTTTCCTAGATTTGGTCCACTTCCTCAGAGGCGACTGCCAGAAATAGTGCAAATTGAGTCCACTTTTAGGGTTAGGGTTAGGGATCATGGGAACTGTATTTTATTGTGGCACCAAAGCTCTCTGACAGAGAAGGCTCAATGTCTCAGGAAAAACAAAAAACAAAAAACAATTCCCATGATTCCCTAGCACTAACCCTAACCCTTAAAGTGGACTCAATTTGCACTATTTCTGGCAGTCTGCAACCCCCCATGGAGTGTAGGGCTGAGAGTTGCAGTTCATCAGGCAAGGTGCTAAAAACCATACAGGAGGGGGGATGTTAGTCCAAGGCCTGCATTTTGCTGATTCTGTTCTCAGTCAGGGGTAGGCCACCTTTCCCCTTTAAGGGCCGAGGGACTTCAGCTCCCAGAATCCCAGGAGCTATTGGTCAACATGGGACTATTGGCCAACATGGCTGAGGCTTCTGGGAGCTGAAGTCCCTCGGCCCTTAAAGGGGAAAGGTTGCCTACCCCTGGTTCAAATGGTCTGGAGGGGCATCTCTTGCAGACTGGATCCTCCTCCTTCTGCCCATGATGTGTAGCTGCTGGGAGCTTCTCAAAGTCCAGGGAATTTAATACCCTTTTGCAAGAGACACACACAAAAAAGATACTCCCTTTGCAATCCATCTGGGAGACATATATATGATTCTCTGGACTTGGAGAGCAGAGGCTTGGCTTGTCCCTGCAGGGGGCGTGGCCTGGGCCCAGAGGTGTGGCAGGGGGCGTGGCCAAGAGGCAGGTGAGGCAGGTGTGTCTGTAGGTGGGAGGCGGCTGGCCGGTGGCTCTGCTAAGCAACAGGTTCCAGATCAGAACCCAGGAGCCTCCCGTTCGGACCGGTCCTCAGGCATCTCAGATGGAGGGGCGCTCCTGAGACCCTGGGTCTCCTCCTGGCCATGGGGGCCAAGAAGAAGAAGGAGGAAGAAGAAGGGGGGGTTGAGCCCTCCTCCTCCTCTTATGGTGAGTCCTGCCAGGAACTAACTTCCCTCCCTTTCCCCATCATCATCATCATCATCATCATCATCATCATCATCATCATCATCATCATCTTGTTGGACCCTATCCTGAGGGTTTTTTTTTTTTTTTTTGGCAAGTTTCTTCAGAGGTTTTTGTTTTTGTTTTTTTTGCCATGGCCATCCTCTGAGGCTGAGAGAGTGTGACTGGCCCAGACTCACCCAGTGGGCTTTTGTAACGAAGGGTTGTAATGTGAGTATTGAAGCAATGTTCAACTTTTGTGTGCCTTCAAGCCATTTTTCTGACGGATGACGGCCCTATCATGGGGTTTTCTTGGCAAGTTTCTTCAGAGAGGGGGTCAGCCATTGCTTTCCTCTGAGGCTGAGAGAGTGTGCCTTGCCCAAAGTCACCCAGTGGGTTTTTGTAATGAAGGATGTATTGTGAGGATTGAAGTAATGTTCAACTTGATGGTTGTTGTGTCCCTTCAAGCTTTTTCTGATTTATGGCGACCCTATCATGGGTTTTTTTTGGCAAGTTTCTTCAGAGAGGGGTTTGTTGTGGGTGTCCTCTGAGGATGAGAGAGTGTGACTGGCACAGGGGCTTTGGTAATGAAAGAAGTAATGTCAGAATTGAAGTAATATTCAATTTTGTTGGTGTGTTCCTTCAAGTCTTTTCCAACTTACGGCAACTCCAAGGGGAACCTATCCAGGGATTTTCTGGGCAAGATTTCTTCAGAGGAGGTTTGCCATTGCCATTTTCTGGGCTGAGAGAGTGTGATGGTCATCCTGGGGGGGGGGTTATACAAGAACTTTTGTAATGAAGACTGTAATGTGAGTCTTGAAGTAATGTTCAACTTTGTGTGTTGTTTGCCTTCAAGTTGTTTCTGATATGGTGAGCCTATCGTGGATTTTTCTTGGCAAGTTTCTTCAGAGAGTGTTTGCCAGTATCTGAGGCTGAGAGATTGTGACTTGGGCAAATTCACCCGGTGGGTTTTATAAAGTGGCTTTTGTAATGAAGAATGTAATGTCAGTATTGAAGTAACATTCAGCTTTGTTGTTCTGCGCCTTCAAGTCATTTCCAATTTATGGTGACCCTAAGGTGAGCCTAATCATGAGGTTTTCTTGGCAAGTTTCTTCAGAGAAGGGTTGCCATTGCCTTCCTTCTGAGGCTGAGAGAGTGTGACTTGCCCAGGGTCACTCAGTGGGTTTCATGGCTGAGCCAGGATTCAGATCCTTGTCTCCAGAGTCCTAGTCCAGCATTCAAACTCCTACCCTGTATCAGCTCAATAAGATTGAGATGGAGGAAGGAAAGGGATTTATTTGTCAAGGAAAGGATGTAGGGTTTATTAAGGAACCCAGGTTGAGGTCCCAAACTTTGCTTCTTGGTTGAAGGTTTGTAAACCAAGGCTGGGAGTCCTTTGATTGTGTCTTCCTGCATGGCAGAATGGGGTTGGACTTTATGGCCTTTGGGGTCTCTTCCAACTCTGTGATTCTGTAAGAACCATCTCATACCTTTATTAAAAAAAGAACTACATCTCAAGAATTCAGAGACATAGACATGTAAGACTGGAATATCAATAGGCAAAGGGATCTTGGTGCACCTTTGAGACTAATTGGGAAGAAAAAAAGTAGTAGGATAAGCTTTAGTAGACTGGGACTACTTCCTCCAACTGAATAATAAATAAATAAACTTCTTTCACTCACTGATCCCTTTGCATATTTAATTCTAAGTAGTAGAAGATTCTCTGTTATTTATTTTTGTAAGAAGCAGACAGATGGGGCTGAAGAACTGGGACCTTTGAAAATGAACTAGCTTTGAAGGCCTTTGGAGCTCAGCTCAGCTCAGTACTTCTCTCCATCAGCCCCAGCTCTGCACTCTTGAGACTTTTCAAAATCTATTTGGATAGATCAGGAAGTTGGCTAAATAAAACCATCACGGTTGACTTCTTCTTCACAGTCTTCCTCCATCGGATGTGGTTGTGGTTTGTTGTTGTGTACCTTCAAGTCATTTCTGAATTATGGCAACCCCTAATGCGAACCTATCGTGGGGTTTTCTTGGCAAGGTTTGTTGCTATCGCCTTTCCTTGAGGCTGAGAGAGTGTGACTTGCACAACATCGCCCAGTGGGTTTCATGGCCGAGCTGGGAATTGAACCCTGGTCTCCAGAGTCATAATCCAGCACTCACACCATTATGCCATACTCTCTCTCAGTCAGTTACTTAGATGTATCTGACTACAATACCCAAACTACTGTTTTGGGTGGAGGTGATGGGGGTTTCTGGGAGTTGCATTACAAATTAGTAACTTCTCCAAAGTTCTGGTCTGTACTGCAGATCTTACTTGCAAAGCAGCCACCCAAAGCATTCAGGGCCAACCCAGACTTCTTGCTACCCGAGCTACATGGATCTATAGGATTATAGCTCCCACAATCCCCAGCCCACCTGATCAGTGGCCCTTTGGATTAGGGATTCTGAGTTTACGTGACAAGGAAGTAATTTGGCTACCTGCCTTAAGCACACAGGGCCAGCCAAGAAATCTTGCTGCCTGAGGCGCCAGTATCTTTAGGATTACAGTTCCCAGAATCCCCAGTCCATCTGATCAGTGGCCATTTGGATTGGAAATTCTGAGTTTGTTACTCACTTTAAACATACAGAACCAGCCCAGATATCTTGCTGCCTGATGATGACGCCCTTTGAATAGCACCTTCTGCTATAACAAAAGAGCATGGAGGCTATTATGGTTTAATCTACACTGCAGAAATAATGCAGTTTGACACTGTTTTAATGGTTGTAGCTCAACACTATGGAATCCTGGGATCTGTAGTTTCCTGTGACACCGGAGCGCTCTGACAGAAAGCTAAGTATCTTACAAAACTACAAATCCCAAGGTTTCATAGCATAGTAGTTAAAGAAGAGTCAAACTGCCTTATTTCTCCAGTGCGGATTAGACCATAGTGAGAAAGCAAAGGAAGCTAATCATTGCTTACCTGGAAAGGAAGTTTCTGTCTAATACTCATCTGTTTAATAAGTCACTTTTAAGTCATAATGACCAAATAGTCCTTTGTACCAGCTGAGTAATGTTAGACTCTTGGAGAAGTGGACTTTTTATTAGATCTTGGGGGAAAATAATTTTTAAAGCTAATTTTTTTTCTGCCACCTTTCTCCTAAATTGGACCCAAGGCAGCTCACAAAAGATACTTTAAAAACAGTACAACTTTTAAAACAGAACTAAAGACATCCCATTAATATGTTTTAGAGATGATGGTGCTAGTTTACTCGCTTCCCCATCTCGCTCACTCTCATGTGTAGAGCCCTCATTTCTAAGAGCATGAAGAATGCAATGGCGGTATATAAATAAAATTTATTATTATATTATTATTAATGTGTCAACACCCTGAAAATGGGGTACAGTTTGTTCACAAGCCCTTTGCTATAAAATATCGAAGCTTGCGGGAAAAAGAGGGTGTTTTTGTTTTTTTACTATAGGCCCAGAATCTCTGAGCCAACATGGCCACTCTAGTACCAAAAAGGGATTTTTCCAGCTCTTACGAGTGTTTTGGAATAAGAAACTCAGAAGACAGATCAAGAGAGAGGCTGCTCACTTTGGTGGACTGACAAAGCTAACAAGAGTGAAAACAGTCTTGATGAATAATTGATTTAGCTTCACAGCTTTCAGTAAGTGTCTTGAGATCAGAGTTCAGGAGAATTAAGCAAAATGCATGGTCCAGACACCATACTACTAGCAGAAAATACCACAAACCTAGAGCAACTGCTGAAGAAGGTCAAGGAAGAAAGTGCAAAGACGGGTATACTGCTGAACATAAAACAAAAATAAGGACCACAGAAGATCTCATAAATTCAACCTAGACAATGAGGAAATAGAAATATACCTTGGATCAAACACCCATCAGAATGGGGACTGCAGCCAAGAAATCAGAAGAAGACTAAGAATGGGGAGGTCAGCTATGAAAGAACTAGAAAAGATCCTAAAGAGCAAAGATATACAACTAAGAATGAAGATTAGAATCGTACAAGTCATTGAATTCCTAATCACCATGTACGGATGCGAGGGTTGGACAATTAAGAAAATGGATAAAAATGAAACACATTTATGGGAGATGGGTGTTAGAGAAGAGTGCTGAGGATACTGTGAACAGCCAAAAAACACAAATCCTAGAACCGATCAAGCCTGAAATCTCCTTGGAAGCCAAGATGACTAAAATGAGAATTTCGTGTCGCATCATGAGAAGACGCAAATCATTAGAAAAGACCGTAATGCTAGAGAAGATAGAGGGAAGGAGAAAGAGAGGAAGACAACACACTAAATGGATGGGCGCCATTAAGGAGGTCATGGGTATAAATCTGCAAGAACTAAGAAGAGTCATGGAACAATAGGGACTCTTGGAGATGTCTCATCCACAGGGTCGCCTTGAGTCAAGATGGACTCAAGGGTGGTTAACAACAACAAATGGTCAGAATGCCTCCTCTGCAAAGGACTGAATGCATGCAATCTGATGGGTGCTCAGTGCTGCGAATTCTCACCAGCCTTGGCTAGATTGCTGAGAAGGATGGGCAAGACACTGACAAGGGCTACACCAAATTCCCTGCTTTCCCGTGCTCCTCTGGCTAAGTCTAGATTTGTGTTCTTTCTGGAGAGAGACCTGTTTCTAGCTTATGCTTCTCTGTATTGAGCCAAGTGCCACACTAAAGTAACTTCCGTGGATATGAAAGGATCATGGCTCTGCGCTCTTGGAAAAGTTTGGAGAGCTTGGAAAAAATTAACAAAAAATTATAGCTCTCAGAATCCTTACTGGCCGGGGTGGGAGGTTTCAGGAATTATAGCTAATAAATTTTAGATGTAAAGGTCTCAGAGCCCTGAGAGAACATGAGAAATATGTTGGGTTGTGTGTCTGTACCTTCAAGTTGCCTGTTGACTTATGGTGACCCCATGAATTTCCTAGGGCTTTCTCAAGCAAGGAATCCTCAGAGGTGGCTTTGCCAGTTCCTTCCTCTGGCGTATAGCATACAGCACCTGATATTCACTGGCGGTCTCCCATCCAAGTGCTAACTAGGGCTGACCCTGCTTAGCTCCAAGAGGATTTGGTGTTATAGGATGTCAAAAAGAACTCAGTGTGGTTGTGCCTGGTAATCTTTGGAATGTAAGAGGCATTGCCCAGGGCTTCTGCCCAGTGCGCGTTTCCTGGCATCGTCTGCCCTGCCGCCAGTCCTGCCCTAAGAAACAAGATGGTAGCAGTCTTCCTTTACAAATAAGATGCCAATCTGTCCATACCCTCCAACATTTCACATATGAAAACCGGGACAAATGTGGCTATGCAATACCAGGATAGGATCAAGATGGCAAATGTTATTAATTAGGAAAAAGACACAACTTTACAGCAGTTTGTCTTTGCCTGAGCGTACTGGAAAGGACAAGATTCCCCCACTCCTCTCCTTTTCCCCTTTGAACTCAGCGTGCAGCAATGCAAGTAAGCTGAGGACAAAGTGGAAGGAAGAGAAAGAAACTGGGACGTTTAAAAGCAGTGGGGAAAGTGGGAGGAAAGAGAGGCTTAATTGGGACTGTCTACCACAGGGGTAGGCAACCTTTCCCCTTTAAGGGCCGAGGGACTTCAGCTCCCAGAATCCCAGGAGCTATTGGCCAACATGGGACTATTGGCCAACATGGCTGAGGCTTCTGGGAGCTGAAGTCCCTCGGCCCTTAAAGGGGAAAGGTTGCCTACCCCTGGTCTCCCAAATCAGGACAGTTGGAGGCTATGTTTGTAATGCTTGTGTCTGGGCCTCCAGGCACTAAACTATAAACCTGCGGTGAGCCACAAAGATGAGCGTTGTGTTTATAAGCCTGAATTCTCAGTGGTAAGACTGTAGGCTCTTCAAATACTTAAAAGAGACAGGCTTTATCGGTTGCCCAAGGCATTGCTCTTTTGTAGTTCTTTTTGTTTGTTTGTCCTAGTCTCAAAATAAATTGTACAAGTTAAGTCTCCCTTATCCAAAATGCTTGAGACCAAAAGAATTCTGGATCTTTTGGATTTTGGACTACTTGTATTTGCATGTATGTACATAATGAGAGATCTTGGTGACGGGACTCAAGTCTAAACACACACAAAAATTATGTTTCATAATAGACACCTTATAGACATAGCCTGAATTTTGTACACAATGTTTTAAAACATTTTGTGCATAAAGCAACGTCTGTGTACACCGAACCATCAGAAAGCAAAAGTGTCGCTGTCTCAGCCACCCATGAAAGAAGTGTTGTTTTTTGGAATCTTTTGGATTTCGGAGTTCCAGAAAAGGGAGGCTCAAGCTGTACTTATTTTAACATTGGTTAATGTTTGAATGCTCCTCCCTTCAATGGCTTTGGTGTTTAAACTTTCTCAGCTTGGGCAATGGCCACAACCTAGTAGCACTTGGGAGATGACTGCGATAGTGTCCAGGTTGGCATGTTTGGTTAGAAGGCCACAACCCAAGAAAGTCAAGGCAGGGAGGAAGGAGGTGAAGGCGGATATTTACTTACCTCTGCCCAGAGTCGGAACAAGGAAATGCTCAAAAAGAGAAGAGGAAGAAATATTTTCTGGAAGTCTATAAAGCAATCAAGGTCATAGCACTCATTTTCTTTGGTAGTGAGAAGGAAGCAAAACCCTTTTACGTGCATGTCTCTAAATTGCAAAAGAAAACATTTGCATTGTGTGAATTGTGGGGTGACTTTTCCGACCCCAAGTGTATTGAAGGTTTAGTTTTAATGTTGATTGTGTGATGTGCCTTCAAGTCAACTGGGACTTAAGGCAACCTTATCATAGGTTTCTCTTGCAAGATTCAGATTTATTTGCCATTGTCTTCCTCTCAGGCTGAGAATGTAACTTAACCAGCACCACCCAATGGGTTTCCATAGCTGAGTAAGGATCTAAAGTAACCTTGGATTTCCAGAGTCCTAGTCCACCACTCAATACAATACACCACACTGGCTCAGAGTTTAATGTATAGTTATTTTTCTGACCCCAGTAAGAATTCCAGTGTCTCCTACCTTCCAAAAAAAAAATGGACAAAAATTTGGTTTCCCCTTAATAGAGACAATCTATAGATGACTAGGGGAGCTAATGTGGCATAGAGGTTTGAGTGTTGAACTGAGACTCAGGAGACCAGGGTTCGATTCTCAGCTCGGCCATGAAACCTACAGTATGACCTTGGGCAAGTCACATTCTCCCAGCCTTGGGGGAAGACAATGGCAAATCTCTGAATAAATCTTGCCAAGAAAATCCCATGATAGATTCACCTTAGGGTCGCCATAAGTTGGAAACAACTTGAAGACACACAACAATAAACAAGGGATTATCAGAGCTCAACACTTCTGCTTCATATCCTTATGGTTTGCTGGAAAATGGCATGGCATATGTTTTGGGCAAAGAATAGATTAGCATCTCTCAGGCCACCAAGCATGGGACAATGCCACAAAATGCCAACATTTGTTGGTCTAGTTCTGTATGGCAGTTGCACCAAAACATGGATCTGTGGCGTCTAAAATGTCCCGTCCTGGTTAAGTGGAAGGAGGAGAGCTGGGACCTGGGTAAGTCTGGGGTTATGAGGCTCAAAACCTGAATCAGAACCCAGGGCTTTAAGTATTTGTTTGTACCAAAGTAACGGTGATTGCCAAACGGAGGCCAACTTTCAGCAGCTGAATTATAACCCCCAGTATTGGCTGTGCTGCCCAGGAGTTGCAAGTGGGTAGGAAAGTGTTTACCCTCCTCTACCAACATCATACCCTTCAACTGTCCCAATTTAGCAGAAACAGGCCCAGTTCATAGAATAACAGAATCACATAGAGTTGGAAGAGACCCCCAAGGGCCATCCAGTCAACCCCCCTGCCATGCAGGAACTCAAAATCAAACCATCCCTGACAGATGGCCATCCAGCCTCTGTTTAAAGACCTCCAAAAGTTAATCCTCTCCCCCTCTACTTTTTCAGATGCTTTTAAATATCCCAGTTTTTCTTTTCTCCTCCTACTTTCTATCTTTAATCTCAACCTTACTTCAATTGCTGTAAACTCAAAAGTAGTTTGTACTCAGTTAATTCAGTGGGAGGAGAGGAGGGGCAGAATCTTGCCCTTTCCAGTAAGTAGGCTGAGGCAAAAGCAAACTGCTGCATTCACCTGTCTTTTCTGTTTTTCTTGATTAAAAACTCTTGCCAGCTGGACCACACTCTGACATCCCTTGGCTACATGTTCCCAAATTTCATCCGTGAAATGTCAGAGGTCCTGTCTCGCCCCACCTCAACCCCAAACAGATGATAAGTACAAAGAACAAAGGGTATGAAAAAAGACTGAAGGAGTTGGGTATATTCAGCTTGTTGAAGAGGAGACTGACATGACTTCACTCTTTAAATATCTCAAGGGTTGTCACAGAGGACACGTCTGCTTCTCTGCCACTACAAAGAGTAGGACCAGAGGTTTGGTTTGAATTTACAGGAGGGTAGATTTTGATTGGAGAGCCAGCGTGGTTTAGTGATTTCAGTGTTGGACTAGGATTCTGCTACTCACCCACTGGGTGACCTTGAGCAAGTCACAGTCTCTCAGCCTCACAGGATGACAGTGACAAATCCCTTTTGAACAATTCTTGGCAAGAAAACCCCATGATAGGTTCACCTTAGGGTCCCTGTAAGTCGGAAATGACTTGAAGGCATACAACAACAAAGATTTTGATTGAACATTAGAAGGAACGTCTGGACAGTAAGAGTGGCTCGACAATGGAACCAATTGACTAAATAGGTGGTGGGATCTCCTCCTTTGGACATCATCAAAAAGAGGCATGGATACCGGGGATACTCCAGCTGGAGATCCTGAACTGAGCAAGGGGTTGGACTCCTTATGGCCCATGAGACCACTTCTGGCTCTGTGATTCTATATGATGCTATTACCTTTTCTCTCCACTCTGCAAAAAAGATTCTAGCCAAAGCAACACAGGACCATAAAAATCTCATGCTGTACCCTCAAGGGACTCTTGGTTAGAAGTATTTAGGGCCAACACTGGGCTTCAGCCCCGGTGGCTTGCAGAACTACTCCAGACAGCACCAGTCAGCTGAGTCTAACCAGAATTTTAACTTTTTCACAGTGGCCAGGAGCAATGTTGTGGGAAATTTAAAGGATATTTCACAGAACTCAGAAAGGTGAATGCTTTTAGATGCCAAAGGCCACTCCTTGAGCTCCAGACATTCCTCGGTCTTCAGAATTGGAGATCTGCCATTTTATTTCAACTCAGCATGCTTGACACCATTTCAAAAATTTCAAATACTTGAAACTTAAAAATCTACCAGTTCGTATTTTATTCAGCCTGCCATCCTACATCTTGAGACTGAGATTGGCCTGAATTGCATATGCCCAGCTACCATCAAAGAGGGCCAACATGCAGATAAATCCCATTGATTCAATGGGTTTGCTTTACTTTGACTAACAATAAAATTCAGATCCTTTAACTGCAGACCTCCTGGCCGTAACAACAAACTACCCTTTTCACACTTTAGCCTGATTCTGGGAAACACAAAAGTTTGCACACTTTTATTGCATTTTGATTGGTCACAAAAAGAGTATTATCTCCTGACTGTGGATTTCACTTATTAAAGACCAATATTTAGACTGTATCCACATTGCAGAAATAATCCAGCTTGACACTGCTTTAACTACCATGGCTCAATAGTATGGAACTCTATGGGCCTTATCACACGGGGTCTAAAGCAGTCCCATCCCTGCGCCATCGTGGGGTTTTTTCCGTGTTTCCACACGACGTCGCAGAGAAACCCCGCCCATCCCTGCACCATCCCTGCACCATCGCGGATCCTTGTCCCTTGTTTCCACACGACGTCGCAGAGAAACCCCGCCCATCCCTGCGCCATCCCTGCACCATCGCGGATCCTTGTCTCGTGTTTCCACACGACGTCGCAGAGAAACCCCGCCCATCCCTGCGCCATCCCTGCACCATTGCGGATCCTTGTCCCGTGTTTCCACACGACGTCGCAGAGAAACCCCGCCCATCCCTGCGCCATCCCTGCACCATCGCGGATCCTTGTCCCGTGTTTCCACACGACGTCGCAGAGAAACCCCGCCCATCCCTGCGCCATCCCTGCACCATCGCGGATCCTTGTCCCGTGTTTTCACACGACGTCACAGAGAAACCCCATCTATCCCTGCGCCATTCCGGTATCACCCGGCATCATCCCCGTTCTTTTGAATGCCGGGTTCTTTTGGGAATTACTTTGCTGATGCCGGAATGATGCAGCTTTCTATACCGCAAGGGAAAAGGAACCGCGGTGGCGCAGGGATGGCGCAGGGATGGGACTGCTTTAGACCCCCGTGTGATAACGTCCTATGGGAAATACTATGGGATTTGAAGTTTTTAGATATTTAGCTTTTTCTGTTAGAGAGCTCTGGTACCGCAATAAACTACATATGCCAGTGAATGTAGAGGGATGAGTGTATTTAGAATTTTCTGCAGAGAATTCTTAGCGCCTTGTTGTTGTTGTTGTTGTTGTTGTGTGCCTTCAAGTCATTTCTGACTTATGAGGTGACCCTATAATGGGGTAAGGTTTGTTCAGAAGAGGTTTGCCATTGCCTTTACCTGAGGCTGAGAACATGTGACTTGCCAAAGTCACCCAGTGGGTTTCATGGCTGAGGTGGGACTCGAACTGTGGTCTCCAGAGTCATAGTCCAGTGCTCAAACCACTACACCATGCTGGCTGTTAGTGTCTCACCAAACTACTAATCCCAGATTCTGTAGGACGTAGCTATGGCAGTTAGAGTGGGTCAAACTGCTATAATTGTGTGAGGTGACAGAGGCCTGTGATGTCTGACATATAGTTAACCCTCAAGCAGTGTTGTTCTTATTTTACACCAGTATCATTGTGTGGGCCAACCCAAGATGGATCAGGATTAGGGTTGCTAGGTCAAGCTTTTCCCAGGCCCTGAAGTTTCCAGACTAAAATCAAAGATATATGGATAGCCTCTGGTGCTCTCATGGGGTAGATCCTTGCGATGTCATGAAACAGCATGCTTTAAGCAGCAACCACAGTTGCTCACAACTTGTCATTCAAACTTACACAAAGAAATAATATATTTTTCTGGATAGAAGTTATGTGTATTTGCTAATTGCAACTCTTGGTTTACTTGGCCTTTGCAAAATGTGGCAAGCTACATAGCGCACTGGAAGGCTCTCTGCCTGATTAGAGTTTTGCATGCAGCGTCTTCCCTTACCTGGAACTAACCTTATGAAAATGGGAGAATCTGATCAGGCCGGTTAACTGGAGCAGACCCTGGCCCACCCATTACAGACTCCAAGAGGTACCCTGAGATCTAGCAACCCATTAATAGAACAACAGTGCTATAACTTTGTAGTGTAAATGGGCCCCTGGCGTTATTAGCTCTCTTTAATTTTCAACACTCTGCACAAAATCTTCTGTCATCCATATGAGACACTGTTGGCCAAATTGCAAGGGTCCCAGGAGGGCACCCACAACCAATATTTTAAATAGGAGAATTTTTAAGCTCATTTAAAGCTGCCAAGAGGGCTTGGATAACTAAAAGCAGGGATCAAGCTTGTGTATATCAGTTCCGAGAAACAGAACTCCAGAGTGCAAAGTCTGAATATAGTTTTATTTATAGTTAACAAGGAATCGCCATGCACACAAAAGCACACTCACAAACACATATTCAAGAACTAACAATATGGAAGGTGGTAGCAGAGAGCGACTTGACAGATTGCAGAGGGTAATACTTGTACCTGGTTCCAGAAGTAGAGGTTCCAGTTGGGGAATTCTGTGAGATGAAGGTTGCTCAGCAAGCTGCCTGTGGATCAGGGGCGGCTAGCGGTTGTTGAGGAGTCAGGTGAGATATAGACAGAGTGTCTGTATGACCTCAAAACAAGACCAAATTGAGGGTGCTTTGGCAGGCATATTTATAAGCAAAACCTATCCCGGGGAAGATTCTGGGATTAAAATGAAGTTTCCAGGAGAGAAGAATGAGAAGGGAACTTGTAAATGACTGGACAATCAGTGCAAATGTCTCTGGACAAAGGAGTCTCTCCTCCAGAGGGAAGTGTACTCAAGTTTCTTTTCATTTGTAAACTCAAGCTCTATCACCCACCATCACTCCTATCGATGAAGGGATAATGCAGATTCCGATCTTAATTTACCTATCCTGGCTATGTGCTTTAGCTTTCCTTCATGCTAAGCCAGTCGAATCTCCATATATCATGGCTAGCTTCCTGTCCTGGGAGTACCCTCTAGGCCACATGTCTAAAACATCCCTTTTGTCATCAACTTGATATTGGAAAAGAGGGGTGCAGAGGGTCCCTTTCTTGGGGTACCAACACATATAGGCATACCTCAGTTAGCAAAGCCTCTGACAAAGAAGCTCCCTTTTTATAACATCTTTTTATGCCCTGACTCTCTTTTTTCTTCCTTGTTCTCTGTCTAGCTGGAGGGTTGTTTTTTTAGCACCCTAGAATTGTCACTTGGACTCGAGCAGTTTTAAAATACCCTGGCTCATTAACGATGGAGCCGTCTGTTACGGCTGGTGAACTGGTCAGACCAGAATTGTGGGCAATTTATCTCTCTGCTCAGCCAGGGTACAAGAAATGTGAAAGCCATTCCTCTCTAGGGAAAGCTTTGAATGCGCATTGCCCTGCTGTATTCACAGATGTAATGCTCTTGCAGTTGAAAGCAAGTAAACAACACCAGTGACATTCCTCCTGCCACACTGTATTTATTTATTACACTTTTAAGCTGCCAAGGAACCAAAGTTCTCTGGGCGGTAATTATTGTGATTATTCATGCTGGTCATGAAGTAAATGCAGGATGGCAGAGTTGCCGGGCAGGCACAGGTATTGCCCATGGCCACCGGTCTCCCCCCAACACACAGACCCAGCCTTTTATGTTGGTGGCCCTTACAATGCCACATTGCAGAGAGAGGGCAGGATAGGGTAACATGTGAGGCCTCTTTGTACTATGCCCAGCACAAAAACAAAGCAAAAATCCACACTCCAGTACAATGATTTCTCTTTCTGTGAGCCGAAAGCTGAAGTTTACCCTTGTTCATTTTTCATGGTTGGTTCAACACACTTTGATTCCTGAGAATTCTCTAGGGGATACTGGGAGTTGTGGTTCAAAAATAAATTTTTCCAAGCTCTGTTCACTCCACTGAGGCAGGTGACAGTTTACAACAGGGGTCAGAAATGTATGGTCCACCAGAACTCTATACCTTCCAACTGTCCCAGTTTGGCAGGGACAGCCCCAATTAATCCTCTGTCATCCCACTTTTTCAGTAGCTTTTAAAATGTCCCAGGACGTTTTCATACTAGTCCTCCTAAAGCCGGGTGGAGCCATTCCGGAACGGGTCGTGCCGCCGATTCCGGAATGGCTCCGCCGCCGAAAGGCTAATTCCTGTTGGACAGCCGGAATTACCTTTCCGCCGCTTCAGCCGGAGTTATCGTTGGTTCGGCCGGAGTGACGCCGGACTTAGGGCTCCGTGCGTTTGAACACACGGAGCGAAAAGCCGGACGGATGCAGGGATGGCACCGGAAGGGGCGGGGTTTGCCGCCACGCACATGTGAACTACGCGGAAATGGAGCCGGAGTGGGGCCGGACGGAGGTAGGATTGCCTCCTCAAAAAGGCCAGTGTGAAAACGTCCCCAGTTTCCCTCTTTTCTTCATCTTTTCCCCTTTGTCCTCAGCTTACTGCAATTGCTGCAAGCTGTGTTCAAAATGTAAAAGTAGTTTGTACTCCACTAACTCAGAAGGGGAGAAAAGAGAGGAAGGGGCAGAGTTTTTCAATTCCCTGTAAGGTCCAACAAAAGCAAATAGCTGCAGCATTTCCTAGCTCGCGTCTCCTTCCTCATTCATAACTTTTGCTTTCTTGATCAAACTCTGATGTTGCTTGGCCATACATGTCCGCATTTTCATCTGTGAAATGTTGGAGGGTATGGAACTTTACCAGATTTAGGAACTAGGAAAACTCTTAGTACAAATCTACCTACCCAAAAAATGGCAAAAGGGATCAGGAAATTAGCCAGCCTAATCAAGGCTGAGGAAGGTTGGGAACTGTAGTTCAGCAATGTCTGGAGTTATTCCTACTCCTACCTTAAGACCAAAAACACACACACAAAATGAACAGGGAGAAAAGAAAAGAAGCAAATCAAGGTCATCCATACTCTTAAAACCAAACTACCTGATTATCAAAGTTTATTTCAGGCAGTGCTTTCAATGTGCATTTGCTTTTTCTGGAATTTCTGGAATGGTAAGGCTTGGCACAAAAGCTATTGTCTTATATTTGGGTTTGCCCACTATCGTCATTTTTCTTATCAGAGAAGATCTGTTAAGAAGACAGAATAGCTGTAAAATATGTTTTGATGGGTAGTGCTAGGCAGACTTGGAAATGCTCTGAACTACAGTGGTGAACCAGGGACAACCCCTCTCAAACCATTTTGTGATGGGCCACAAAATCCACCAAACGTGTTTTGCTGCCTGAGGCAGAAGAGTAACTGCTGCCTCATCCCCCATATAAAGTCAAAGTGCGTTGTATCCAAAGCGAAGCAGGTTATTTTGGCACTTGAGTCAGAAGATCCGGCAAGCACTAAAAATACCATAGTAGTAAAGTAGATGATTAACAACTTGCTGCTCTTTCACGAAAGGCTATCTGGGGTGGCCACTGCATTCGCACTAAAAGAGTGGCATCTCCCACTGCATTTAAGAACTGTGGGTTGGCTTAGAGGGCAGCCTTGGTGGTACATGTTACTCTAACAATGGGAAATATTGGGAAAGCTGGAGAAAGGGCTGCCACAGCTGTAATTACAACATATCCCACCCTGATGTATCACAACATCTACAAACCGGGTTGCCATATTTCACCACATCAAATCTGGGCATATAATTTGTATACAGTGGGCCCTTGCTATCTGCTGGGGTTTGGTTCCGGGACCTCCTGTGGATAGCAACACTGATGGATACTCAAGTCCTATTAAATACAATGGTGTCTCAAAATGGTGTCCCTTATGTAAAGTGACAAAATACTTTTTGAATTAAAAACAAAAATTAAAGCCATGGATTATTGAATCCGTGAATGCAGAAGGGCTGACTGCACTTTGCAGTTTACTAAAATTGTGCAAATTTAGCACATCTTTTTTTTCTCCCACTGTGTTTTAACCTTCACACCATTTTTACAGTTCCAGATGATCCAAGATGATCAATAAAGAGTAATATTTGAAGCACTGGACTTGAAACAGAGGGACCCAAGGGCAAATCTCTGCTTGGTCCTAGGAGTTACTATGTGACCCTGGACCACCACTAGTGACATCACGAAGGGAGTGATGGGGCTGCGGATTGCACCAGGTGATACCTGAGAAGAGAGGTGACACCTAATTCAGTCCTCCTTCCTCTGTGGGGATGTGGCCAGCATCTGCCCTTTCTCTGTTGCCTTGGCTCTTTCCACCAAGGAAGACAAGCAGCAGAGGAGGGACGAGCACATCTGTACCCCCACCTTCCCTGATGCCTTGGCCAGCTTGCCCAAGCTAGCCAAGCCATTGGGGAAGGGAAGAGAGTACCATTACATCCAGTCTCATTACATATATGAGAATTAAAATTTATCGGTAACATTAGTATAAAAAACATTACTAAGGATTCTGTATGGATGTGGGGTGGGAGGAGGTTAATTGTGTGTTTGTGTGTGTGTGTGTGACACCATGACTTACCACACCAAGTAACATCAACCTAGTGATGCTACTGCTCCAGCCACTGCACCCTGCTGTCTCACTTTGCCTTGAATACTGAGTGGTAGCTTAATTGGAGGGAAGATGCACCATTTTGTTGTTCTGCCTTAGAGTTATTTGTCAAGAGCCTGACACCAATTTTGCTCATTTCTTTATGGCATGGTAGTCTGCTGGTGACGTAATTCCAGGAAGAAATTTGCCGTGACAAAATGTGACGTTCTAGAATTCCAGAGCAGAGCACCTGACGTACTTTCTTTCTGAATTTATTTCCCCAATGTTTGGTTATTTCCTGTTCGAATGTTTTTATAGCCTCTTGCTCTCTCTCCCTGCTTATCTCTTATCTCTGGAAATTGGACTGAATGGCTTCATGGCATTAGCATTGTCATTGAACTTGAGAGTTTATCACACGGGGATAATTGGAAGTTTAAATGGGTCAGAATCCACAGTTACCCAGAGTATTAGGAGCAAATGCGCAAACAGTTTTCACACGACGTTGTGCGCAAACCGCTTGAAATCCAATAGGAAAGTGACATAAAACAGCAAATAGGTATTTTCAGGAAAATACCGTAAATTCATTTCCGTTGCATTCACAAATTCGCTTTTTTACGCAATTGCTCTAGTGTGAAAGCCATTTGCAGGATTCTCCCCATTTCTGTACTTGTTGCCAAATTTCCCATGCTTCTTTGGGATGAGTAGCCAGGGCATTTAAAGGAACAATTGCTGAGGCAAAGGCAGGGACACAGAGAAAAAGCTTGCTTTCCCTTTGGACGTTTTCACACGGGCCTTTTTGAGGAGGCAGTCCTACCTCCGTCCGGCCTCACTCCGGCTCCATTTCCCGGTTGTTCAGATGCGTGCGGTGGCGGCAAACCCCGCCCCTTCCGGTGTCATCCCTGCGTCCGTCCGGCTTTTCGCTCCGTGTGTTCAAACGCACGGAGCCCTAAGTCCGGCGTCACTCCGGCCGAACCAGCGCTAACTCCGGCTTCAGCGGCGGAAAGGTAATTCCGGCTGTCCAACAGGAATTAGCCTTTCGGTGGCGGAGCCATTCCGGAATCGGCGGCACGACCCGTTCCGGAATGGCTCCAGCCGGCTTTAGGAGGGTAGTGTGAAAACCTTATTTGCGTGAATGTCCCTTCCCATCAGCCGGTGCTCTTAAAGAAACAGCCGCTCAGGGAAGGCAGGGACACCGGTTGCTGAGAGGGACACAGCCTTTTATGCTGTTTTTTTATCTTTCCTACTTCTTTGGGTAACGTTTTGTTCTTTTTACTTAGGTTGGATACCATTTCTTGGAAAGTAAGGGACAGTACAGTATGTTTTTATAAAGAATATTGTGTAAATAAAATTGTTTATTTCTCTGGGTGATTTCTGATGATGCAACTACTACTTCTGTGCGCACGCGCAAAAAAAGTGATTCTCGAGCCATTATCGGGATTTACACTCATCTCTGTGAAAACCAAATGCACGTTCTACCCTCTTTCTTGCCTTAGTATTGAGCTTCTACTAATGCATTATTGTGTTCTGCGTGTGAAAATCATTTGCGCATTGCATGCTTTTGCAGGTTGAAGCCACTTTAATCATTATCGGGATGGAGGTACATATGGTCCCGGTGTGATAAACTCCTAGGAGAACCAACATGCAAACACACAAACGCACATTCCCAATCCAGCCAGTTCAATCCACTCTGTCTGGGAACAGTTTAATTTTTTCTTTTTCCCCTTAAAGAAATGACTAGCCATTCTTCACGCCTACAGCAGGGATGGGAACCCCCCCCAGAGCGGTTCCCAGATCACATTGTAAGGCCTATTCACCAGCCCACCTTTATTTTAAAAAACATTTATGTTCTAAAATATTTATGATAGTAAACATTGACAAAAAAATAAAGCCAGTAAAGAAAATTAAAAACAAAACTACACCAAAATCCCAGAGTTGTGCAGTATGTTTTGAACCAATGTTACTGTGATTTAGTGCTGGAGAACCTACAAGTGGTCAACTTCTGCCAAATGTCACACTGGAAGACCTACAGATTTCTGCAGAAAACACTTCTCTAGCCGTTTGTAGGTCCTGCAGTGCTATTCTGTGGTCAGATTCTGGCAGATGTTGACTGAGAGTTGTCCTGGAGGACCTAGAGATTCATAGAGAGGGGTTCTTTTCAGGTTAAAAAAATAGTGTTTTTTTATTTGAGGTTTTCCCACTTTCACGGGGGGTCCTGTGCCCCTAACCCCAGTGAACGTGGAGAGTCCACTGTCATGTGTTTTAACTGATGTTGTTAATTGTTGTTAATTGTTGATTTGTTGTTGTTCCCTGCCTCTTTCTCCCACAGCTGGGGCACAGGTGCTAGAGTTCTCCCTTGAGAAATCCAGGAGTCTTCTTTCCTGGGGTTAACCACACAAGTGACAGTATTGGGCTATTTGCACACATCTGGATAGGGTGGGCATGTGACAGTACTCTGTCTTGAGGTATCCTGTCTTTGAAGGGTGGTTCAAATCTAATTCTGGTTCAGAGGTATAGGATATTCTGAGAAGGGAGACCATGGATCTTGAGGTTGCCCATCAAACTTTAGTCCCCCAATAGCACAGACACTTGTGTGGCACACACAAGTCACCTACTAGTCACAGACTTCCCTGACCATGGTGAGATGTGCTGTATTTCTTGTTTGAATTAGGACCACATTTGCATCTATACATATAAAGTTAGCACATGCAAATTTTTATGCAAGTTTGTGCCCTCGATTTTGTCAGTGTGCGTGCAGCTTTTCAATGGAAGGGCTTAGTGGTTCTAACTTCAAGCTTTGTTCTACTTTTTAATCTTCTTTCTCTCTCACCAGGGGAGAAGTGTAAATACGATCCCTCTTTCCGTGGTCCTATCCAGAAAAGGTAATAAACCTTTGTCATATGAAAGAATGAATGGAATAAAACTTCTTTAAAAATGGTTTTTACTTTTGTTAGTGCTGAGCCTTGAAAGAAGTGTAAGCTCTCCAGGATGAGGAGCAGAGTTTAGAAAAGTTACCTTTTGGGCTACATCCCCCAGACAGTATCGCCAGTGGCGATGCTGGCTGGAAAATTTGAAGAGCAGTAGTCCAAAAAGTAACTTGTTCAAGCTCCAGTAGATGTGAGTGGTGTTGTTAGTAGTGGTGGTGATGTATGCGTGGGTTGACCTCACTGTGCCTTTTTTTCCAGGAGCTGCACGGATATTATTTGCTGTGTCCTTTTCACAGTTTTTATCGCTGGTTACATTGTAGTGGGGATTGTGGGTAAGTAGCACTGAAAACGTCACAGCTTAAAGATAAGGACGGGTCGGTCAGTCAATTATTTATTTATTGTATTTGACTAAAAGCCATTACGAATTTTCAAAATTCAATAAAATCCAGTAAAAGAATACTGGTCCGTACAAACATGTGCATGTACATCCTTGCAAAAAAATAAATAAATCATCACATTAATAAATCCACTGGACAATATGTAACAATATATTTCAAAAACTTTTTAGCAGCTTTAGCAAATAAAGCTGCTTTATGTGTGACATATGAATCACAGTCTGATAGCAACCAACATGGTTTCACGTCAGAGCTCTCACCTTGTAAGGAAACCGAAATCTGACCCAAGGATCTCTTCCTGGGGTTTTGGTAAAGGTGGCAATAGATTAAGTGGTATGAAACATCATCTACCTCTCCCACACCACAAATGCGGAGATTCAAATTTCCTGGAACATTTCTATATCTGCCATCCAAAACAGACGTTGGCATAGTTAAGATAAGGTAAGATAAGGTCAGGTGAGAATGGTAGAGTCAAGCTGGGATATTTGGCAGTCTGCTTTCCCTTTAACAGGAAATAAGAACCAAGGAAAACATTATGCTTTCACAGTAGGGAAGCCCAGTCATGCCAAATATATACGATCAGTGAATTTACACAAATAGTTTTATTTGCATGGACTTAATTCTGAAAACAAATTATCTTCCAGCAGCGGCAGAAGGGAAGAGCTTGAAGCATATTCCTTTATCCTGAGGTGGCTATTCCGCTTTCAGTAGAATGAGCGGAACATTAGAAGTTTACAGCCTTTTGCAATTAAAAATAAATTCTTTCTGCAGTCATAAAGACTAGAAATGTGCTGTGCATGTTATTTGCTTCCTGATAGGTTGCATCTGCATTGCAGAAATAATACAGTTTGACACCACTTTGACTGCCATGGCTCAATGCTATGGAATCCTGGGTTGTGTAGTTTTGTGAGATATTTAACCTTCTCTGTCAGAGAGCTCTGGTGCCGCAACAAACTGCAAATCCCCAAATTCCATAATATTGAGCCACAGCAGTTAAAGTGGTGACAAACTGCATTATTTCTGCAGTGCAGTTGCAGCCCAGGTGTGCATCATCCACCAAATGCCAACATGATAATCTCACTACACATCCAGATACCACAATCACAATACCTTGTACAGTGTGTGAGTGTGTGTGTGTGTGAGAGAGAGAGAGGGACATTATCATGTTGG
Source organism: Phrynosoma blainvillii (assembly GCA_026167975.1). Lineage (NCBI taxonomy): Eukaryota > Metazoa > Chordata > Lepidosauria > Squamata > Phrynosomatidae > Phrynosoma > Phrynosoma blainvillii. Next base: position 380,205,164 of record JANUYF010000002.1, read on the forward strand.
CATTTGTTGTATACTGAACAGCCAGGCAACATCCACACTGCAGAAATAATGCAGTTTGTTGCCACTAACTTTAATGTCTCAATGCTGTGGAATCCTGGGATTTGTAGTTTGTTGGGGCAGCAGAGCTCTTTGACAGATCTGGCTAAATATTTCACAAAATGACAAATCCCAGAATTCCATAGCATGGAGAGCCATGGCAGTTAAAGTGGTGTCGAATTGGATTATTTTTACAATGCAGAAGCAGTCATAATCTCACATAACTGATTTTCCCTGTGAGTGTGTATATTTAAGCAATGCACAACAATTCATAACTGATTCAAACAATAGCAGTATTCAAAAGGGGTAAAACACTGTATAATTTGTAATGTTCTAGTTCATTTTGGAGAAGAGCCTAATTATTCCTTGATGGTTTTAGATAACTTCATAGGATGAATATGTGCTGTTTACAACCTTTCCATGTCAATCTCCAGACTTAGCCTGACCTTAGACTGCATCTCTTCTATAAAATTTTAAGTGTATACTAATTTTCTTTTCTCTCTCTCTCTGTCTCTCCTCTCTTTATGTTAAGCCTGGCTTTATGGTGACCCTCGGCAGGTTATTTATCCCAGGAATTCAACTGGATCCTATTGTGGAGTTGGTGACAACCGGTGGGTTTTGGGGAAGGCAGGGGAACGAAAGGAAGTCCTGAGTCCCAGTCCTGGGAAAAGGACGGGATATAAACAAATAATAATAATAATAATAATAATGATGATGGAAGTGGCTCTGTTTCCGCAGGGAGCAGCTTTTATGATTTCCAAAAGCTGGCATCCCTAAAATATTGCTGCTGCTGCTTTGCTATCTGTACAAAGGATGTTAGCATATTTTATTTTCATGGAAACATGAAATTTATAAAATAACAGGAGATTGTGTTTTTTATATTTTAATTTATTGTGTGGCACTTGAAGTTCATTGCTGCACTTATGTATTATGCTTTGTATTTTCCTTTAAATCTTGTTGGTCATTGACCGAATAAACATGTATGTATGTATGTATGTAAAATATTGAAAAATATTTTATATAATATTTCCCAGCTTTTACTGCATTAAAGGATTTCCCAAAGACAAGAACAGCTTTGCTTATATAGCTATTCTGGCCAGCTGGAATCTCATTTCCGCCTCCTGCTTTTTTCTCATGATTTTCCCTGCTTTTTTCCCCCCTTCCCCCCCCCCCTTTTCCCTTTTACTTCCTCCCACTTTTCTGTTTTGTCCACAATGCTCTCTTTTACTCAATGTGCTATTGCAGCTCTCTTGTTGTTATGTGCCTTCAAGTTGTTTCTGATACCCTAAGGTGACCTGATCCTATCATGGGGCTTTCTTGGCAAGATTTGTTCAGAGCGGGTTTGCCTTTGCCTCCCTCTGAGGCTGAGAGAGTGTGACTCATGGCTGAGCTGGAAATTGAACCCTGATCACCAGAGTCATAGTCCAACACTAAAACCACTACGCCAAACTATTTCAGCTCTCTACCACATAATTTAAATAATTTTTTGTGCCCTTTCCTATCTGGGTTTTTTCTTTGCGCATGGAAGTCATGTTTTTTCTCAGAGGTTTTTAATGGCTGTTGACCAGAGCTTGGAGGAATTACTTTTTGACTGCACTGCCCAGAATCTCACAGTTAGCATGGCCACTAGGAGAGATTCTGGTCCTAAAAGTAACTTTTCCAAGCTGTGGTGTTAACACAATTTGTTTTTTGCAACTAAAGATAACTGGTTGGTCAGGGAGGTGGGTTGAACCACATCACATGAAAAAGGAAAGTGAGGTTAACTTTTGATTCTATCACATTACACTGATATAGCACTATTATTCCACTTTTAACTGCTATGGCTGCCTCTTATGGCATTCTGGGGTTTGTAGTTTAGTGATAGCAATAGCAAGTACATGTCTATGCCGCTTATCAATGAGCTAACATTCCCCAAGCGGTTTACAATCTGTAAGCCAATTGCCCCAACAAACTGGGTACTCATTTTACCAACCTACAAAAGGATGGAGGACTGATGGGGGAAGCAGACAGGCGGCACGGGGCTGCCCCGGGAAGCTGCGGATCAGGGCTGAGGTATCTGCACTCCTCGACCCCGAGCCGCAGCGTCCCAGGCCCAGGAAGGAGCGCTAAAATAGCGCTCCTTCCACAAGATGCCGAAGGTGCGCCGCAAAAGGCCTCCGGCGCACCTTCAGCGCCTCTTCTGCTGCAGCATGTGCTGATGCTGCAGCGGAAGTGCATTATCGGAGCACCGGCCATGCGGAGTGACGGCCGCTCCGATGACGTATTCAGGAAGGGGTTGGGGCACGCAGCGTGAGGCTGCCCCTCTCCTTCCTGGCCTCGAAAACGGTGCTTTGCGCCGTCTGCTTAGGCCCTGAGTGGACCTTGGAGCCCTGTCTGGGATCAAACTCACAACCCTGTGGCTGTGAGTGGCTACCGAAGCGGCATTTAACCATTGTGCCACCGGTGCCTAAGAGATCTCTGGCTGAGAATCCTAAACACCCCTCCCTAATCTGCAAATCCCAGGATTCCACAGGAGATAGTCATAGCAATTAAAGGGGAACAATAGCATTATATCAGGGTAGTGTGTTATTGTCCGCACGCCACAGTTATCGCACTGCAATTCCACTTCTTTAGCTGTGTTCTGTGGAATCCTGGGACATGTAGTTTGGACAGATACTAGAGCGCTCTGTCTGAGAATCCTATATGCTTATTTTTTCTAGGTTTTTCATGCTGTGCGGCCATGTTCTAGAAGAGTTTCTTTCTGACGTTTCGCCAGCATCTGTAGCTGTCAACTTCAAGATGCCAAGATCTGTAGCTGGCATCTTCAAGATGCCAGCTACAGATGCTGGCGAAACGTCAGAAAGAAACTCTTTTAGAACATGGCCGCACAGCCTGAAAAACCCACAAAAAATAAGCATATAGATAGAAGATGCCAGCCACAGATGCTGGCGAAACATCAGAAAGAAACTCTTCTAGAACGTGGCCACACAGCCCGAAAAACCCACAAAAAACTATGGATGCCGGCCATGAAAGCCTACGACTTCACAAATCCTATATGCTGCTTCCCAAACTGCAAATCCTAGGATTTCATAGGATGCAGTCAAAGTGGAATCAAAGTGCTGTAACTGTGTAGTGTGAATGTGCTCCTTGGAAAAATTCCCCCTCTTCCACCAAAGCTGCTGTTATCTTTGGTAGCCAGGGAGCTTCCATTGGAATCTGGCATCTATGGAGATTATCACAAGGGGTAAGGAGGGATTGCTCCCATCCTTACCCTGTCCTTATTGTGTCCTTTCTGCATCCATCCTGTCCTCCCATCAGTGGCCGTCATTGTATTAACAGGAGTTTCTGTTAATACACAGTGACGAAGCCATGCCACTTCAGTGATGGGAGGACAGGTTAAGCGTAATGTCATTGAATAATCTTATTGTGACCGCGCAATAAGGATGACTGAAGGATGGATTAAGAATAGAAGTCATCTGATAATCTTCACGAAATTGCACCATAAGGATGCGGTAAGGGCAGGAGGGATCCGTCCTTTATCCCGTGTGATAATCTCCCGTGCTATGGACTGTGTACCTGTTTCATATACTCACTGATTTCCTTCATTTTGTAGATGCGGGTGGTATTTCTAAGGTTTTAATTGCTCTCTCCTGCTCTCTCTCTTTGCAGCAACAAACCTTTCTTGCTGTATTTCAACATTATCAAATGTGCCACGGGTCTGAATGTCCTTGCAGCGGCAATGAATGGATTGCAGTGCCCTACGACACAGGTAGGATATAGGTCAGGGATAGGGAACACAAAGCCCATGAGCCACTGCCTGTTTTTGTGGCGTACCATCATTATTATTTCTCTCAGTTTCAGCGTCTACCAGATGTTATTTTGGATTCAGATTCTATCCACGAATTTAGGAATCAATGAGGTATCAATCAGCTAATGTGGCATGTTCCAGTAATGTCAGTTTTTGTAATTGTACTATTGTGATCCTATTACAAAAAGTGACACTACTTAAAACATACTACATGATCTAATGGTGTCCTATTCTGGATGCTGCTGCTGCTGATGATGATGATGATTACAGAAGTGCTATTTTTAATATGCACTTCATGTCTCTTAAATTGTTGTTAATGTCTTAGAAGTAGTGTTTTGATTCAGTTTATGGTTTAATGCTTTCCTGTGTTTAAAATAGCTCCGTGAAAAGTAGAAATTCAGTAAACATAGGGCCTTTGCAGACTGCCAGAAATAGTGCACATTAAATTGAGGCACAGCCCTGGCTCAGTGCTAGGGAATCATGGGAACTGTAATTTATTGTGGCACCAGAGCTCTCTGACAGAGAAGGCTCAATGTCCCGGAAAAAAATACAATTCCCATGACTCCCTAGCACTGAGCCAGGGCAGTGCCTCAATTTAATGCGCACTATTTCTGGCAGTCTGCAAAGGCCCAAAGTCTAGTCTAGCTCAGAGTCCAGGGAGCCTTCATTTGGTGTTCTGCTAGTGGTTGTGGTGATAGAGCACAATAAAAGTAAAACCACCATAGCTTTGTGCCATTTTGTAGCGGTTTGGGCAATTTGGGAGCAATTATTTCCCTATAGAGTTTCAGGGTCTGTGAAAAGAAGCTCAAGACTGCATACTTTTCCCATTCCAACCGTGTTTGTTCTTCTTTTCTCCAGATTTGTGTCTCATCCTGCACGAACCACTTCTGGGCAGTGCCACCAAGTGTCTTTGTTGCTTCGAGCATCCAGCCTCCTTCCACAATATGGAACCAGACGTTGTGCCAACCACGTATTGACCTTCAGAAAACCAGCCTGGTGTGTTAGGGGAGCAGTTTGCACTTTTGGCTAGGCTGCCTTGGATCTTTGCCCTCCCTTAACCCTACTGACATCATCATCCTTGAGGTTTTGCTTTGACCCTGTGTGGGACTTAAAATTTATGTAAGGGAGCTTTGGGACCTAAAATTACCCAATGCTTTGACCCTATGCGGGACTTACCGTAAAATTTCAGTAAGGGTCTTGGATGGTTTGATTGTGATTTCCCGCATGACAAAATGGGGTTGGACTTGATGGCCCTTGAGGTCTTTCCAACTCTATGATTCTATGAAATACTCAGAGGAATGTTGGTTTTTTAAAATAAAAAACACACATAAGTTGCCAGAACCCATTATTCAGTCTTGAATTGGAAATCATTTCCAAGGCTGAATAATGGGTTCTGGTAATAGGTGATAATAAGTTCTGGAGATAATCATAGAGTTGGAAGGGACTTCAAGGGCCATCCAGTCCAACCCCCCCTGCCATGCAGGAACTCTCAATCAAAGCATAACTGACCTGCAATGAACTATTTCAGTATAATGTCATGTACTAACAGTGGTTCGTGTGGTCATGGTGTAAGCCATGATGTCCTTTCTTCCTTTGATGTTTCCTTTTCTTCTTCCATATAGCTGAGACTCAATATTTATTTTTTTCCATGCTTGCCTAGGCTGGAGCTCTGGTGCCACAACAAACTGCCATTCCCAGAATTACATAGCCATGGCACTTAAAGCAGTGTCAAACTGGATTATCTCTGCAGTGCAGATGCAGTCTTAAATTTAGTCCCCATGTGAGAAGGTCCTTAGTTCTTTTAAACTAGTAGTTTTTCATATTTCTGTAAACTGAGTTTACTAAGGCCTCCTTCTTGTTTCTCACTAACTTCTGTTTGGTTCAGGGTTGGCTGGTTTAAACCAAATAACTTTTAAATAAACACTCCTGTTTCTGAATGGCTTTTTTTTTTGGCATTATAAAAAAAAGAGATTATAAAGAAGCAACTGACACGGGTCTTTCAATGAAGAAATGCCCATAAACCTCTAGAGTTAAAATGTTTAAATTTAAAGAGTAAGAGGTTGGAAAATAGTAATAATAGCCAGACTTCTTTTTAAAAATATGAATAATCTATTTTATCATAGAATCATAGAATCATATAGTTGGAAGAGACCACAAGGGCCATCCAGTCCAACCCCCCTGCCATGCAGGAACTCCCAATCAAAGCATCCCCAACAGATGGAGCTTGCACCCACTGTTCCGGGTCCTAGTTTCTGGGGCGGCAGAAAACAACCCCCAAAAACCAAAACCAGAATGGTTTAAACAGCAACAAAAAAGGTGTTTGTTTTTTAACTATTTTTTTCCTCCCGACCCTGGTTTGGTTCCAGTCGTATAGGAATTTAACCATCTGGCTTCACTATTACATTTAACTTCTTGGGGTCACTGTTAAAAGGAATAATCCTATTGGTACAGTCACATGCTCTCAGCCTCAGAGGAAGGCAATGGCAAACTTACTCTGAACAACTCTTCCCAAGAAGATCTCAGTATAAGGGTTGCCTTAGGGTTGCCATAAATTAGGAACAACTTGAAGACACACAGCAACAACAAACAGTGCAATGCAATACAGCACAATGCAATGCATTCTAATCCAGGTACTCATAACTCCCAGGCTTTCCTAGCACCATTGTCTTTTGTGGGTTTTCCTAGTTAGATGAGGTATAAAATAAAGATCCAGGTATTTTGGATACGGCACAAAAATAACCGCTTATGCTACCAGCTGATGTGTGTGTGCCTGTCAACATAGCAACCCCATGAATTTCATAGGGTTTTCTTAGGCAAGGAATACTCAGAGGTGGTTTTGCCAGTTCCTTCCTCTGAAACACAGCCTACAGCACCAGGGATTTATTGGTCTCCCATCCAAGTACTAACCAGGGCTGACCCTGCTTAGTTTCCAAGATCAGGTGGGATCTGGTGCCTTAAGGGTATGGAGGCTCATGACTTCTGTGACATCAGTTGTATGCTTTCCTGTGTAGAAATGGCATTCCTGTCTGCACCAGCAAACCAGATAAACTTTTCATTTTCTTCCCAGACTGCAAAAGAAATTCTCAACAGAGGACTTTGTCCTGAATACACCCTCCCAACCAAACCAAGTAAGTGCTGACTGACTGCAGCCACAGGGAGTTTTGAAGGCATTGCCAGATCCAGATCCAGCCTGCTAGTGCTTTTGTTAGCTTTATGAAAAAAGGCTGTCCGGTGCTATTCCTCTCTTCTTCTCTGTGCTGCAAAAAGAAAAGCAGCACTCATAGAACTCTGTTTCCTATAGCTTTTAAAGTCAGGGTGGGCAACTTTTCCATTTTAAGGGGTGGGAGGGTTAGAGGGGGTATTTGGTGATGTGTTATATCTTGTATTGTTTTAATCTGTTGTACGCCGCCCCGGTTGCTTTGCAGAGGGGCGGGTTAGAAATAAAACTTATTATTATTGTTATTATTCTCCAAGTCCAGGGGCTAGCATTGCCCTCCATGAAACCAACATGGACCATTCTCTCTCTCGCACACAGACACATGCACCCACACGCACCGGCTTAACATTATTTTGTTTCCAGTTTTACAAAACTGAAAGTGACCAGAAATTATTTTGTTACTATTTATATTTATTTATATGCTGCCTTTCTCCCAGACTGGGACCACTGTGGCTTCCACAAGAACAAATTACAAAAAGTTTTCAACCAATTTTAAAACACCATATTAAAACACTGGAGGGTGGAATATACATATATTAAACATACATACACAGAGGACCAGTGTGGTGTAGTGTTTTGAGCATTGGACTATGACTCTGGAGACCAGGGTTTGAATCTCCACTTGGGCATAGAAACCCACTGGGTGAGCTTGGGTAAGTCACACACTCTCAGCCCCAGAAAACCCTGTGATAAGGTTGCCATAAGTTGGAAATGACTTGAGGGTGCACATCACCAACAATAAAAGCATACTTACATATACACACTCTCTAAAACAAAGTCCCCTTGCCTTAGAGGAAAGTTGCTTTTCCTGGAGGAATCAGAGGCAGGGAGAGATGATGCTTTAGATTCTGCTTCATTTCCCAGAGATATCCATCATACACCATTTGAGTGAGAACAATAGAGAAAGCAATTATTAAGATGTTCTGGCTTCTCTGGACCCTTTGGAAAGAACCTCTCTATTATATATGGCTGTGGTTGTACATGTACGTTTTAGGTGTTTGTGTGTTTTCTCCTTATATGATTATGTACTTAGTTATTGAGAGACGATGGAACCTGTGTAGTTAAAGCTAGACTTCATCTGCCCTGCAGAAATAATGCAGTCTGACACCACTTTAACTGTCATGGCTCCATCCTATGGAATCCTGGGATTTGTACTTTGTTGTGACACCAGAGCTTTCTGACAGAGAAGGCTAAATCTCTCACAAAACTATAAATCCAAGAATTCCAAACTGCTATGAATCCCATTTTGGGGGAAAGGTGGGATATAAAGCCAGATAATAATAATAATAATAATAATAATAATAATAATAATACCAACAACAACACCATAGCATTGAGCCATAGTAGTTAAAGTGGTGCCAGACTGCATTATTTCTGCAGTGCAGATGCAGCCTTAAGTTCAAATTCCCACTCAGTTGGGAATCTCACTGGACAATCTTGGGGCAGACCCTAGTCTCAGTTTAACCCACTCCACAGAGTTATTGTGAGGAGGAACGTTGATTGGGAGAACTGTGTACAGCTCTGTTAGAAAGGTGAATGATGGTTATTAAATATCATTAATTGGTTTTATTGCAAACATTGGAGAATTTAGTACCTAACAGAGCTACCATTCAACAGAGCGAAGCCGCTATCCTGGGCGTCAGCCTTTGGTCATCATGAAAGGACAGCTAATTATTAAATTATTATTATCATGATAGTTGTATATTTACTGCCAGGGATGGAGAAAGATACTTACAGCACGTTCTGTGTTATGTACCAAAATAACTTGGCTGGCTTGGGGTACTTTTCATCGTCACTTAGGACCAGAGGATGGGGTTGCTATTTGCTGTTCCACTTCAGACAGTGCAGTGTCTTAAGCTGGCCCTGGCACCTGGAAGATTAATTTTCTACCCTGTGTTTGTATGCTAGAGATATTTTTAAATGGGTAATAGCAAAAGCAATAGCATATACATTTCTATACTGCTCAATAGAGAACTCAGTATTCTCTAAACCAGGGGTCGTCAACCTGTGGGCCGCACCCGGCCTGCTGACCAGCCGCCGCCGGCCCCTGCCACCGACGACGACGACCCCTGCCGCCGCCATTTTGTTTGCCAAAATGGTGGCTGCGACTTGTTTGCGTATGCGCAATACTCCTGCACATACGCAAACAAGCCGCGGTTGCCATTTTGGAAAACAAAATGGCGGCTGCGACTCGACACATGCGCAAATGAATCACGGCTGTCATTTTGTTTTCCAAAATGGCGGCCGTGGCTCGCTTGCGCATGTGCAGGAGTACTGTGCATGCGCAAATGAGTTGTGACCGCCATTTTGGAAAACAAAATGGCGTTTGCGATGTGCACAGCGCCGTGGCGGCGGGTTGGCCACAGCGGCGGGGACTGTGCACGCGCTACCATTCTCCCCCCCCCCGGCCCGGCGGAAGACCTGGGGACCAATGACCAGCCCCAGGTAGGAGAATGTTGCCAACCCCTGCTCTAAACGGTTTACAATCTGTAAGGCAATTGCCCCCAACAAACTGGGTACTCATTTTACCAGCCTATGAAAGGATGGAAGGCTGAGTGGACCTTGGAGCCCTGCCTGGGATCGAACTCACAACCTTGTGGCTGCAGGACTGGCATTTAACCCCTTGGATAATGTTGGGAACTGAAAGGAGGAGACTATCTATAGAAGACTTTGGTGCTCAAAATGGAGCAGAATTTTAGTATTCCATTAGTATCACATTAAAAATCTCCCCTGTAGTTGTCTTTGAGCAAAGCTCTGGACATGTTGCCTAAACAGTTCTGCAAATTCTGATGCAAAAAAGTAAAACTGTGAACCTTTCCCCTGAGGCTTGGGATTTTGAAGGGGTGTATGTGAGAAAGAGAGAGACAGATACTGAAAGTGAATGTATTAGACAATTCTTTAATGTTAATGCAAACCCTTTCAAAATAACTCCTGATTTTCTCCTGTTTCTTTATACAGTCATTAATCGCTGCTTTCCTACTTTTGATGTCTCTCAAGCTGAAAATTTTACCTTGGGTGGAATGACACCAAATCAAACTGTAGAATACATCAAATCTGGTACAGAGTAAGTCCTTTTTTAGTTAGATCCTTGGCCCAGTCATTTGTAGGCCTCTAACCTCTCTGGGCAAACTAATATGCACAGATATAGGGGTGGGTGATAGCTGGCTTGACAACAGTACATGTGAAAGGGATCTGAGTGTCTTAGTGGACCAGAAGCTGAACATTACTCAGGAGTGTGATGCAGCAGCTAAAAAAGCCAGTGTGATCCTAGGTTGCATCAGAGGAAGTGTAATGTCTAGACTGAGGGAGGTAATAGTACCACTCTATTCTGCTTTGGTCAGATGTCTTCGATATGGCATACCTTATACCCGCCTCGGATATAAACAGCTGCACTATTGACGATCCTCTCGTGGCCCCATCGATAGATGGTGAGGATTGTGGAGTCAGGCTTTTTTGGATTTATTCTTGTATTGGGGTTTTAAATTGAACTCTGTTTTAAACTATTATTGATTTAATATTATTTTAAGGGGGGAGGGGGGTATGTTGTATTTAGATGTTTTATTGGGGATTGTATGTTTTACGATGTATATTTTATGTTTGTAAGCCGCCCTGATTGGATTACCATTGGGCGGGGTATAAATATTATTATTATTATTATTATTATTAGTCACCTGGAATATTGTGTCCACTTCTGGGCACCAAGAGGGATATTGACAATCTGGACCATGTCCAAAGGAGGACAACCAAAATGGTGAAAGGTCTGGAAGCCATATGCTGTGAGGAGCGGCTTAGGGGACTAGGGACGTTTTCACACAGAGCAAAAAAGGGAGTCGTTCCTACCTCCATCTGGCCCCACTCCGGCTCTGTGCAGGAAAAGTTCACATGACGTCGCAGCAAGCCCCTCCTCATCCTTCGCCATCCCTGCGCCATCCCTACCTCACTCCGGGGTCTTGCTCGACGTGTTCAAACTACGTCGCAGCAAGCCCCGCCCCATCTTGCGCAATCCCTGCGCCATCCCTGCCGCTAGCCGGCTTTAGCGCCATCTTTTTAATTCCTTTTTTAAAAAGGAATTACAGGCCCTTCTGCCGGAGGCAATCAGGAGTCATTCCGGCGGCTGCTGTTTTCGCCGCCGGAATGACTCCTGATGGCTTCCAGGGGGCTTCCAGGTGGCTTTAGAGCCGCCTGTGTGAATACGTCCTAGGTGTATTTAGCTTGGAGAAGAGAAGGTGACATTATAGCCATGTTTAAATATGTGAAGGTATGCCATATGGAAGAAGTAGCAAAGTTATTTTCTGCTGCTCCAGAAACTAGGACATGGAACAATGGTTGCAAGCTACAGGAGAAGAGATTCCACCTAAATGTTAGGAGGAACTTCCTGACAGTCATTGCTGTTTGACATGGAACAAACACCCTTTGAGTGTGATGGAGTCTCCTTCTTTGGAGGTCTTTAAACAGAGGCTGGATGGCTACCTGTTGGGAGTGCTTTGATTATGTCTTCTGCATGGTGGGGAATTGGACTGGACGGCTGTTGGGGCAGTCAGTGAAGCTTTTTTGACAAGGAAGTTATATGCTCCCTATGCCTTTTCTCGCAAGGAAGAGATGTGGGAATCATAGGGGTAGGCTCTCTCTTGCATTCCCAATAAGTATCTGTTGAGGATTGTGGCATCAAGAGAAAGGTCTCCCCTAAAGATCTCAGAACCCAAGCAAGTTGGAGAATATTTCCTTTCAAATAGCCTGTGTTACATATTATCCAGAATTTTAGAATTAAATGCTGGAAGTACTATACTGACGGGACAATTTCATTATCAGCAGCAAACTATTGTGGATTTCCCTCATTCCTCAGTCTCGCCCCCAACCTTGTGTATTATATATACCTAAAATTATGGGTAACGTTTCACAGTAGACGTGGGCTAGAGTTCAAAAAGATCTTCCTAGAATATACTTAATCATCCAAAATCCACAAAACAGCGATACCTTTATTGGGCCAACCAAAATGCACATTATCCATGTTGCAAGTGTTTTGAAGCTCTGCTGGCTTCTTCATCAGAAAAGGTGGTATTAGAAGGTTAGACCATACAGGAGAAAAAACATACAGGTGGGGAAAAAAATTCAAGATGTTAGTTATAGGTCTTCATTTTGTTGTTCTTGTTCTCCGTTCAGATGGTATGAAGAGGTTATTCATACAAGCGGGCCCCTCCTTCTGGTCATGTGGGTGGTGGGAGATTCAAGAGGAAATAAACTTTAAATTCCATTTGCAAGATAAAAGGCTACTGCCTTTGAGATCCTAGAATATACTTGTTTGTCATTATTGGTTGCCCTAGATTTTGCTGTGATAAAATAACCTGGCTAGCACAATCTACCTGCTTCCCCTTTCTGCACTCCCTAGCTTAGCAATGTATTTAATATGCCTAATTGTGAATTCTCTTCTAATAACCTCCTTTCAATTCCTTATCTTGGCAGCCAGCTGATAAAGTCTCTCGATGCTAAAAATATTGGGCTGAAGATCTTTGAGGATTTCACGCGGTCATGGTACTGGATCCTGATGTGAGTGCCAGCAGTGCTGTTGTGGAATAGGGAGTGGAAAACAGTCTTTCATACATTAGCAAACAGAATGTAATTGTGGTTAATGGTGAACAATTCCAGTCAGTGATGTGTGTACTTTGTATGCATTTGATTTCACTGAGTAAGAATAATTTGTGGCATTTGGCTTGGGATCTAACATCCTAGTTGGCTTTGCGGATGTCTATGGAGGTGAAAAAAATTGTACTTACTTTGGCCTCATTCCCACTATGATTTAAAGTGAAATGCAAATCGGGTTATATGACCGTCGTTCCCACTTGAAACCAGTTCCAATCCTATTGAGCAAAAAAACACTAGTTTTTTTGCCAGTTCCTTCGAAAAGAATTGATTCTGAAGTGTGTTCAACAAGTGGGAACGACGGATCTGAATCGTATCATTCTGAAGGGCAGTGACTAATGGCAGAGGAGTGTTTACCATCACGCCTCCGTTTTTGGGAAATCAGCCATTTTTCTCCCCTCTCAGCGCTGCCTTTGTGCTTGTGGTGTGACCTATGGGCGCATTATATATATATATATATAAAATAAAAAATTGACAGAATATGTGATCCATCATATTTGCAACTATTTGCAATTAGGGGTGGACTGCAGCTCAGCAAGGCAACTGGTTGCAAAATCAATGGATCGCATCTCTTATTAATTTTTTTAAATATATTATTATTATCTGCTCAAAGGGGATATGGTGTGTTTGAGCAGCCTGGGTTGCTGAGGGGCAGAGGAAAGCTCAGTTGCTAAAGTCTCCCCACTTGGCACCTGGAATGGCCCCATCCTCACTGTGTTGCCACTTGCGTCACTGATGACACAAGATAATTGACATGCATTTTGAAGCAGCGCAAACTAGAGGGAACAACAATCGTACCAAAAAAGAAGCAGTTACAAGGAAATAATGAAAAGATCCGCATTCATAGTGGGAATGATGGACCTTTTGGAATCGATTCACCAACATGGAGCGAAGGCGAATCGCAAACCGGTTTAAATGTAACATACGGTGAAAAAGTTTCTTTTAGGCATTCATACAATTTTTTAAATAAAAGAACTCACATTTTACTCAGCAATTTTAGGAAAAATTGGATTATTATTTTTTTTACATGAACGGGGTGGGTGGGCTAATTGGAAGGTCACTGTCATCCCACCCATGATAAAATCTAGTCTGGCAAGCTTGATGTGTGTTGCCGTTTTAATTTTTATTTTAACGTTCAGGGAATAGTAACCAAAGGCTGGTGAGACTTCTGAAATGGAGGCGTATTTAGTATTTTATAAACATTTTTACATGCAGTTATCCCTCCATATTTGGAGGGGTTGGGGTGCCCCTCTGCATGTGTATTTGTTTGCTGTGTACTTGTTCACTTGTTTGTTTGCTCAGTCAGGCAAGGGGGGACAAAGAAGAAGGGGGTAGGCCATTCTACCATTAGCTCCGATACATCATGGGGAATAAAGCTGCCTATCGCCTTTGCTGCCGCCCCATTGCCAGCCTTGCCCAGCTGTAAGGTCAACAGTAAGGGGTTAGACTGGGCTACTCCCTCACTGTCGCTTTACTTCAAAGCAACTTTGCAAGTGGGGCTCTGCTGGGAAGGGGCTGGAAGCAACTGGGATGAAGCGCTCCATTGTTGGCAGTAGCAGTGAAGGAGATGGGCATCTTCCATCCTTCACATCTGGATGTACATCTGGAGACATTAAAAAACACATTTTTAAAAAATAAATCAACAGATAGGGAGGAGGAGATCTCTCCCTTACTCATGATCACTCACTGGGATATGAAGGGGAGAAAAGGATTGGATATGGGAGCAAAAGTGTATGCTGGCAAGATTGATAGGTAAACAATAAGGCTGTTGGTTGATATGTCTTGCCATGATGGGAAGCGGGGGGGGGGAGGAAGCAAATCCCTTTTGTACTGATTTGAATTTGGCACAGGAAATATGTGACAGTCAGTACAACTTAAGTCTGGTTTCTTTCAAGTAAGTGGCAGTAACAAGGTTACTATGGGGTCACTGCAGACCAGGAAATTAGGAGATGAAGCTGATTTTTTTCCCCAGTGTAGATAACCCCTTAGTTTTTGATTTAAAAAAATAATAATATTTCTAGTTCTTATGACTCCCTTCCAAATTAGCATAAAGAAGAATTCATTCTCTCAATATAGCTTGTTGGGTTTAGCCAGGCTTTGTTGCTGCTGGAATGGAGTGCTGTGGAAGAGAGACTGACCGGCTGGCATGTTGAACAGTAGCACTCCACAGTGCAATATTTTGTTGTCGGTTCCCCAATTACATTTGTATTCTGCTCCTCTGCTGAAGGGCTGAAGCCCCTGGCCCCCGAGCATGCCAAAATATTTCTGTTTTTATCCCTATCCTTCTCAAAATGTCAACTAAGAGCAATGCTGGTCACTTCCACTTGCCATTTTGGGCAGGTCATGCATAACAATAGAGGTACGGTATTTGGAGGGTTATATATGTAAGTGTTTTTGTGCATTTTTCACACATGGGGGGCAGGGCTTTTGTATCTTTTATAAATTGTGGGTTGAGGGATTTGTTGGCTGCATGAGGTCTGCAGCCCATGCTTTCCCCACTCCAATCTAGAGTAAGGTGGGACACACTCTCAAATCTTCAGGACATAGTTGAGTTGTCCAGCAGAGATGAAAGCTTGGAATTCATAGAAAGATTTAGATCTAGGTGGGGGTACATTTTCAGCAAAGCTTAGATGTGGAGAAGAAGGTCTGGTCTACATTACTTATATACCCTGAATTCTCTCTGGGCTGCATGCTTTACATACTACACAGTTCCAAAACACTGAATCAGGTCCAAGCTGTTTATATAACACCAGGATCTGATTTGGGGTTTCCACCCCTTGTCCTGCATCAAAAAGACTTATACTCCAAAATGTGGCAACAACAGTTAGATGCCTTTCCGCACAGTCCCTGTTTTGACCCCAGAATGACTCGCACCTGTACAGGTGTGTCAGCCAGCTTGCAGAGGCTGTCTGGGAAGGCAGCTGCCCATTGTTGCTATGTTTTGTTGCATCAGGTAAGTGAGTGGGGGGGATTCGGTTGAAATTCAGGGCTAAAATACTCCAGGGGTAGTCCGGGGTATTCTGTCAAATGTAGACGATCCCAAAAATCACCTTTGCACTCTTAATTATTTTTTCATCTGTCTCTTTTTTCTTCCCTCAAGAGGGCTCCTGATTGCAATGGTGCTGAGCCTCCTCTTCCTCCTGTTGCTCAGGTTCACCGCTGGGGCGCTAGTATGGATTCTCATTCTTGGGGTGCTGGCAGTCATTGCATACGGTGAGTACAATGCATGAAAGCACCTTGTAGGAAACTCACAGCTCCTTGTTCTATTTGAATTGGCCCAATAAGTCTAGAGTAGAGGTGCCAGTATGAAATCTATAATTGTGTCTCTTTTGGAAGCCTAACACGAGAGGCAATGCTTGCCTCATCTCCAAGAAATGTACTTTTTCCCTTTCTGTGTTCCTCCAACTTATGTATGTTTGTGTATGTGTATAGAGGTGATGCAGTGGTTTGAGTGTTGGACTACGACTCTGGAGACCAGGGTTCGATTCCCAACTCAGCCACAGAAACCCACTGGATGACCTTGGGCAAATCACATGCTCCCAGCCTCAGGGGAAGGCAATAGAAAACCTCCTCTGAACAAATCTTGACAAGAAAACCCCAGGATAGGTTTACCGTAGGGTTGCCATAAGTCGGAAATTACTTGAACGCATACAACAACAACAACAAAACAACAGATGTGGGCCAATATTGTATAGGATCCAGGCAGATGGATTTAACTGGTTCTGGTTTGCTATGGTTGGTAGACAAATTTGACCATGGAACAAGATGCTACCATAGACATGTGCTTGTTACTGAAGATGGCATCTGAGTGTTATATTCTATCTTCTACTATGACATACATTGTGGAATTATGGAATCATTGAGTTGGAAGAAACCGAGGGGGCATCTAGTCCAATCCTATTCTGCCATGCAGGAATACATAATCAAAGCATTCCTGACAGGTGGCCATCCAGCCTGTTTACAACCTCTAAAGAAGGAGACTCCATTACACTCCCAGGCAGCATATTCCACTGTCAAACAGCTCTTATTGTGAAGAGGTTCTTCTTAATGTTCAGGTGGAATCTCTTCTCCTGTGCTATTCAAAGTGGTGGTCCATGGACTGGTGCAAGTCGACAAGCCATCGGCTGCCAGTCCCCAGAGAGTGTCCAGAAATGGACACAAATATGATATAGATCTCTGGTGCAGTGGAGAAAATATGGCCAGTACCTTATTATTATTATTATTATTATTATTATTATTATTATTATTATACAAATTGAGTCTCCCTAATCTGAAATACTTGAGACCAGAAGAATTTTAGATTTTTTTAAAAATTTTGGAATATTTGCATGTGCATAATGAGATATCATCTTGGAGAAGGGACCCAAGTCTAAAAACAAAGTTCATTTATGTTTCATATACCTTATAGACATAGCCTGAAGGTAATTTTATACAAAATATTTTAATCATTTTGTGCCTGAAACAATGTTTGTTTACACTGAGCCATCAGAAAGTAAAGGTGTCACTATCTCAGCCACTCATGTGGACAATTTTGAAATTTTGGAATAGTTTAGATTTCAGAATTCTGGATAAGGGAGACTGGACCTGTAGCTTTACAAGCCCTGACATTTAGACATTTAGACAGGCTACCTTTGTGGGCTGCAGCTTCCATAATTCCCCAGACAGCTGGTTGGCCATACTGGTTGGGAGTTGTTGTCCAAAAAAATAAATTTAAATAAATAAAATAAAAATTGTAAGAGATTGATAATCTTGTTTGGAGATTTTTCTTCATCTTTGTCAGGATATTTTGCTGCCCAAAGCAGAACAACAAAGGGTGCTCCCCACTCACGCAAGTGAAGGGATGCGCTATTGCAAACCTGTGAAGTTATTTTGGCATGTGAGGCAGAAAATCCAGTAAACACTTCTCCTCATAAGGATACAACAACAACAACAACAACAATAATATCAAACCAGATCAGCTAATTTCTGCCTTTCTGTGACACCCAAAAT
The DNA here is from genome assembly GCA_026167975.1 of Phrynosoma blainvillii. NCBI lineage: Eukaryota > Metazoa > Chordata > Lepidosauria > Squamata > Phrynosomatidae > Phrynosoma > Phrynosoma blainvillii. Next base: position 380,222,830 of record JANUYF010000002.1, read on the forward strand.
CTGCTCTCTGGTAGTTTTCTTATTCTCCCCAATAACAGATCTGGCCCTGATCTCTGCCTTTTGCTTTTCAGGAATTTACCACTGTTATATGGAATACAGTGAGCTCAACAAAGAGGGTGCCACTATCCAGAGCATTGGATTTACTACCAACTTCAGTGCCTATGGCAGTGTCAAGGAAACCTGGCTTGTGGTCTGTAAGTTGGGGTTGTAGAGAGTGGCTTGGACAAGGATGTGGGGTGTGGAAGCAGACAAAAGAAGGTGTGCTGGTGTGATGTTGTAGAGTGCAGTCTTCTGAGATGAAATAGAAGAACTTAAGTACAAATAGCCTCAATGCAGGTCCCACCATAAGAAGTGGATGTTCTTGCAGAGGAACAGTGGTGTCCATTTGTTCTTGGCTCATATCTATTTTCCATCTGCTGGAGGACACACATAGTCTGACCCAGCAGATGGAAAATAGATATGCCTTCAGTATGATGAAGACACAATTCTGTGACCCTTGTTGAAGGGCTTATCTACACTTGCCAGAATACTCTGGGCTGCCCTTGGAGTATTCTGACTCTCATATTTTCCCCAAATTCCTTCCCCTTACCTGCCAAAGATGATGGGCAGCTGTGGTCCCTGCAAACGCCACCACTGTGGATGCGAGTTACTCTGAGATCAAAATGAGGTGCCCATCCATATTCTGACCTCAGAGTGACTTGCGTCCTCAGAATTACTTGGCACAGACAAAGAGGGACTGGCAGCTGTTTGTCACTGCCTGTCATCACCATGTTTTGCTGTGGGTTTTCTGGAAAACCCACAGCAAAGGTAAGTTTTTAAACTGTGGGACAAGGCATGGAAACCTTGAATTTGGTCCAGACATTTAGGCTTATCTCACAGCACTTACAAGAATGGCAATGGAACGGAACGGAAGGGGGCAAAAACGCATTTTACTGGACAGGAGAACGCCACCGATGCCACCAGGAGTCCCCAAGGCATTCCCCAGCCGTTCCTGGCAGCCAATTTTGAAGAATGATTTTGAATCGTCCTTCAAAAATTGGCTGCCAGGAACGGCTGGGGAATGGCTTGGGGACTCCCGGCAGCATTGGTGGCGTTCTCCTGTCCAATAAAATGCGTTTTTGCCCCTTTCCGTTCCTTTCTGTTCCCACTCCTTAAGTGCCGTGCAATAAGCTTAATTATTGTGTAAACAATCTGGATCCAATTTAGGGTTTGGGTGCTGCATGCTGTAAACATGATGTGGCCAGCTTGGAGGGAATTCGGAGTATAGAGGTAATGTAGACGAGTCCGAAGAGAAGTGAAATTCAACTGCTGGTACAGACCAATTGATTTCTATATGTGGAATGGGGCTATAGAGGTGCCATCTTGTCCTTCACCTCAAGCAGAAAAATCTCTTTGGCCAACCCGAGTAGCTTGTACATTTAAAGCAAGAACCTGTTTCCACTAGCATTACCCTAATAGGTCTTTGGATGGATTGGAGGCTTCTTTGTTGGAGTTCTCTGCTCTTGGAACACCTTCTGTTAGGATGTGCTACTTAATTATAACATTATTTTTTTATTTAACCCCACTCACCCATCAAGTCTTTTTCACAGATTGATTTAGACATGGGGCCATATCTTATCCTCCAAGATTCACAGATGGAAGCTGGGATATGTGTAGCCAAGCAACATCAGTGTGTGCTTAAGATGGCAAATATTTTTAATGAAGAAGAACAGATAAGCTAGGAGAGGCTGCAGCAGTTTACTTTTGCTTGAGCCTAAGGGAAGAGCAATAATCTACCCCCTTCTTTTCCCTACCCATTTACTGAGTCAATTGAATGCAACTGCTTTTGCATTTGAACTCAGTAAACCAAGAACAAAGGGAGAAAGTGGGAGGAGGAGAACGAAGCTGGGACATTGTGAAAGCAGCTGAAAAACTGGGACAACAGAGGATAAATTGGGGCTGTCCCTGCCAAATCAGGACAGCTGGAGGGTATGCCATATAAATCTTTCCTTCTTTCTCCATGTCTTCCCTTTAGTGATTATCCTCTGCGTGGTGGAAGCCATCTTGCTTCTCACTCTCTTGTTCTTGCGGAAGCGCATCCTCATTGCCATTGCTCTCATCCGGGAAGCCAGTCGGTGAGTGAATCTCTGTGAAGAATTGTCCTGCTGGCAGGGCATCAGATTTCCAGAATAATTTGTTAAAAATGAATGAATTACCCCTAATTTTTTAACATTTTCCACAATGAATTGTGGAAATATGTTCTAATTGTTAAATGGAAACGTTATTTTTTGAGTAATGAAACCTTTCCAATAGCGACTAATATTGCATATGACTTGTAATAGTTATTGAAATTTTTATATATCTTTAATTTAGCAAAGTAAGAAATTAATCTTTATCTATATTTTAAAAGTCCTTAATATTTTAACAGTAACCTTTTGGTAAGAATATTAATGGGTTGTGATGTCTGATATTTGATAAATAATATGTTGAATGTAGTTTACTAAATGTTTAATAATAGAGGTCTTTCTCTTTGTCAATGTTGTGTTTTGTGTCTATGAATTTGTCTGGTGAAATGGGAATATGTATGATTTGTTTGACTTTTTTAAAGCTTCAATAAAAATTCTTAAAAAATATATTTTAACATCAAGAATTAATTTTTTGAACAATTTAATGTCAGTGGACTAATGTTAACACTAACGTATCTGACAAATGCAGATTTGTGATAGAAAATGATGGGAACTGAAAGTCCCGTAGCTTGTTCTTAAAGTGGTTCCTATTCTCTCCTTCAGTGCTATCGGATACATGATGTCTACCCTCGCCTACCCACTACTGACTTTCATCTTGCTGGTGATATGTGTAGCCTATTGGGGTATGACTGCCCTGTATCCTTTCTGAACGGAAACTTGCATTTTGCTCCATGACCTTCCCTTCCCTTCTTTCAAAGGATTTTCAAGCTCCTAATCTATACATGAATGAGACTGTGAATTATTGAATTTACCTGCTTTAAAATCTATGCTGGAAATATCATTTTAAACATTCTTTTAAATCTCTGCAAATAAACCATCCTATAAGCCCTCTTTCTGTTGTGCTAGCTTTCTGCCTTTAAAGAGTTTTGTATGTTAGGGTTCCCAGGCATCTTGTTTTGTGTGGGATGCCCCATATTTAGGAGCTGAAAATCCTGTCCCATATTACTGGATTCCTAAAATCCTATATTTTGATCAGGGTAAGTGGGAAGAGGGAGCAATTGATCTCTTTTTCTCAGTGCTTTCTTCCTAGGTGTAGATTGTTGTTGTTACGTAGCTTCATAGGGTGGTTTTTTTTAGATTGTATTGATGTATTTTTAATTGCTGCAAGCCGCCCCGATTGTTTTAGGGTGGGGTATAAATTATTATTATTATTATTATTATTATTATTATTATTATTATTATTATTATTATTATTATTATTCACATTGGAGATTATAACACTCAGATGGGATAGGGATAGGGTCCCGGGGGAGGGGAGGCGGAATCGCACAAAAGCCTTTCATATCGTATGCACTGATTCTGAACTCCTGTTAATGCAAAATGCCAGGGCAATGCCACTTAAATGACAGGATGAGATAATCACAGGATCAGCGCAACATCATTTGAAAGGCTTTTGCGTGATCACTGTCACTCGCACTTTCCAAACGGGTCAATGTCCAGATAAGCGTGATTTCATATGAAAGTCCTACCCACGATCGCATGGGAAGGACGGGACAGTGTGATAATCTCCACTGACTCTGACTTATGGTGACTTTCTTCTGGGTGTTTTCTTGGCAAGATTTGTTCAGGGGAAGTTTGCCATTGCCTTTTTCTTAGTTTGGAAAGGTATGACTTCCCCAATGTCACCAGTGGATTTCCATGGCTGAGGGGGATTTGAACTCTGGTCTACCAAAGTCCTAGTCCAGCACTCAAACCACTACATCATGCTGACTTTCATTAGGTATGGCAGAACCTCACTTTTTGAATGACAGCATATCTCTGAACAAGTGTCAAATGTCCATCTTCAGTCAAGCCAATTACTCAAAACTAGTGAAAGCATTTTGAAACATGAGGCAGAAAATATTTCAAGCATCATTTCCTATCCCATACAGCAAAATAACAAATAACTAGCAATATGCAGCCCTTTAATGACATACAAAATCCAATGCCAGAGGTGGTTGCTTCACTCCACCTAATGGCAGAGCCAGCCCTAACAGAGGTTGCCTGTTGACTTCATGCCCTACTAAAAGGCTATGTGGAGGAGTTTTCCTGGCCACTGTTGGAAACAGTCTGAAAACATTTCCAGCCATACTACCTAGTCAGATGCCTTTACTATAGACTAATAGGCGTTACTAGTCTTATTAAATAGAGTCTTCCTTCCATGAAGTTAACTTGCTTCATTGTACAATCTAAGCTAGTAACCATCATCACAAGATAAGGTAGTTAACTTAATGAGCGTGTTTGTATTTGCCAAAGTCTTGGTTTGTATTAATCATGGTTTGTTGCTTGGGTTGTGAATTTCATGACAGATGACCAAACCAACAGTGGTTTGTCTTCCCCATTTAGCTTTGATTGACCTGGTTTGTTGCTCTCTTGTGCCATTTTCTGACAAATAGTTGGAGAAACAAGCCAAAAACAAGCCACACTTGGAGGTTCAGATGTCATAACAAAGTAATCGTTTGCTATCTTTTCATTACTCAATATCTGCTGCCACAAGTGACTGCCTCACTCTACTTAATGGTAGGGCTGGGCCTGTGACTGTCCCATTGTTGCTAAGCTTAGAGTAGTGATAAGGCATTGTTATTGCTGCTGTAAGAAAGAAAAAACAAACCCTTTGCTGTTTCATAAAGGTACCGCTGTCTCTCCATTCAATTTATTTTAATCCCACCCATGATAAATCCCACTATCTTGCCCTTGTTGTTAACTGCCCTCGAGTTGATCTTGACTCATGGTGGACCTGTGGATGAGACATCTCCAAGACTCTCTTTCCTCCACTGCTCTACTTAATTCCTGCAACCGCTTAATACCCATGACCTCCTTAATAGAGTCCATCCATCTGGCATGTGGCCTTCCTCTCTTCCTACTTTCCTGTACCTGTCCCAGCATTATTGTCTTTTCCAAAGAGTCCTCTCTTCTCATGATGTGTCTAAAGTATGACAGCCTCAGTTTTGTCATCTTGGCTTCCAGGGAGCTTTCCGGTTTGATCTAATAATAATAATAATAATAATAATAATAATAATAAATTTTATTTTTACCCCGCCTTTCCATGGATATGATCAAAGCGGCTTACAAAGAGTTAAAACAATAAAAAAAGTTAAAATTGCTACAATATAAAGGTTAAAAACATCGGTGCAGGGAAAAGGAACAGGAATCAGACAAATCACAAATATCAGGGGCAAGAAGTGGGGAAAAAAAAAAGTTACAAACAGTCCGGGGTCACAAGAAAACACATGGGGCAGAGAAAGAAAAAAAAAAATACCATTACTTAAGGTGGAAATGTCAACTGAAATAGATACGTTTTTAGATTTTTCTTAAAAGAGACTAGTGATGCAGAGGAGCGAAGCTCTGCGGGAAGCTTATTCCAGAAGGAAGGGGCGACGATGGAAAAAGCCCTCTGAGAGGTCCCCACAAAGTGAGACTTGGGGACCTCTAGCAGATTAGTCCCAGATGATCGGAGTGTGCGGGGCGGATTATGTGGGGAGAGGCAGTCCTCTAAGTACCCTGGGCCCAAGCCATTTAGGGCTTTATAGGTCAAAACCAACACCTTGTATTGAGCTCGGAAGCGAATAGGCAGCCAGTGAAGGTCTTTTAGGATAGGTGATCTGCTCTAGGACCCATTTGTTTGTCCTTTTGGCTGTCCATGGGATCCTCAGCACTCTTCTCCAGCGCCACATCTCAAAATGTGTGGATTTTCCTCCTATCTTCTTTCTTGACTGTCCAGCTCTCTTATCCATACATGGTAATAGGGAATACAATGGCTTGTATGATTCTGACTTTTGTGCTGAGTTTTAGAATATTTTCTAGTTCTTTCATAGCCACCCTCCCCATTCTTAGTCTTCTTCTGATTTCCTGACTGTAGTCCCCATTTCTATCAATGTTTGATCCCAGGTATGGGAATTGTTTTACTATTTCTATTTCTTCATTGTGTAGGTTGAACTTGTGAAGGTCCTCGGTGGTCATTAGTTTTGCATTCTTTATGTTCAACATTAAGCCTGCCTTTGCACTTTCTTCTTTGATCTTCCTTAGTAGGTGTTCCAATTGTGTAACGTTTTCTACTAGTATCATGGTGTTATCTGCTAGATTGTTGATATTCCTTCCTCCTATTTTCACTCCTCCTTCTTCTGTGTCCAAGCCTGCTTTTCTTATAATATGTTCTGCATACAAGTTGAATTCCCATCTTGTGCACTATGCCATTTAACCAATGCGTGAAACCGCTTGGAAAGGTCATTTAGAAACAGAATTTGATCCAACTGTCATGTTGTCACTTTACATCTTTTTTTCCTTTGCCACTAAAATAGTGAGGGGAGGTTGTGTGTCCCATCCCATAATTCCCTGGTGGGAGCCATTATCATTGTTGAGGTGGTGGAGAGTGAAAGGAGATAGTCTCCTTTTCTACAGATTGTTTTCTTGTTTGTTCATATTCTTGATATCATCCTTGACTATTTCCTGCTTTATAGATATCTTGCCACTTCTGGAACACCCCTTTATCGCGTGACCCCAACAAACCACAGCGATCCTGCCTGCGTAAGCGTCTCTGGCAATGAGAGCTGTAATCCATTGGTAAGTGATAAGGCTGGTCTAAATTCTGCAACCTTAAGCAAAGGCAAAGTCAACTAAACATTTGGCACCTGAAGCTTAAACTCCCCTCTCATTTGGGATAAAATCATGACAAAAATAAATGAGCAAATCTACATAACTTTGATTATTATTATTTTATCTAAAGTTATAAGTTTGTGGATAGTTTGTGAGTCTTGCTTTCTAGGGATCTTTATGACTGTAGTTTGCTCAAGAAGTGATCATTCTTGTTCAGATTATCTTATCTATCTATCTATATGACTCAGGTCCAGGTTACCTATAGACACCTTTCTCAAATATAAGCCTGTGTCTTCAGATCTTCTGGAGAGGCTCTTCTCTCTGTCCCACCATCCTCACAGGTGGGAAAACTAGAGAGGGCCTTGTCTGTGGCTACCCCAAGCTGGAACTTTATTTTTAGGAGATTATCGGGGGGGGGGGGGGAAACGACTAAAAGGCATACTCCTGACAAAGTCACACGATTGCACTGAAGATTTTCAGACACATCATGCTCATCCAGGACTTAACCCATGAAGATCCAGGAGTGCTGGAGCATTCCTGGATCTTCATGGGTTAAGTCCTGGATAAGCATAACATCGTCTGAAAATTTTCAGCACAATCGTGCAACTTTGCCAGGAGTATGCCTTTTTCTTCCCCGATTCCGCCTCCCCCCATCTGATAATCTCCTTAGAGTGTTTTGATATCCTATCTAGGATATCCTTAGAGTGTTTTGCTATCCTTCAGCAGGACTTTGAGGGCTGACTGCTCAGGGGAAAGGGCCTTTCGTAATGTAATGTGTTGTTTATGTTTTTTAATGGTTATATTTAAAAATTATTGATTGTTTAATTATATTTTTTAACTTTCATATGATGTAATTTTTTAACTTTTTCTGTTTCACCTTTTGAAGCAGTAGTAGTTTTCTTTTTAAACTCTTTTGGAAACTTTTAAAAAATGTTCTTGAAACTCTTGAGTCTCAGACTAGAAAAAAACTTAAAGAGGGAAGTGTTGATGCTGTTGTTGTATCCATTCAAGTTGTTTCTGACTTATGGCAACCCTAAGGTGAGCCTATCACGGAGTTTTCTTCACAGATTTGTTTAGAAGAGGTTTGCCTTTGCCACCCACCCCTGAGGCTGAGAAAGTGTGACTTGCTCAATTCACCCAGTGGCTTTCATGGCTGAGTGGGAAATCAAACCCTGGTCTCCAGAGTTGTAGTCCAACTCTCAAACCACTACCTCCTTCTCCTCCTCTTTCTGGCTAGAGAGAAATGATGCAGCGATTAATATGAGGAAAATATTTTTATTTTATTGACACCTGAATGTATAGAATCTTACCAGGGCAGATGATGCAACCAACTATTTCTCTTGCCCATATTCCAGAGTAGAGATGTTTCTCATCCCCTGCAGTTTCCATTTTCCCTGAGGAGTGGCCAACTTTTAATAGTTTGGAAACCAGTCCCCCATCCCCAGATCTTGAAGGACACCAGCCCCTGCAACATCTCAGGGTTTCTCTCAGGGGGGGCTTGCCAACAGTGCCTGGCTCTGAGGAAGGACTCCTTCTTCTCACAACCACCTTGTGAGAAGAGACTGGGAAAATTAAGATTGAAAACTCCCCAGAATTCCAGTTTCTCAACTGAGGTTGAGAAAGAAACAAAGCTTAGGTTAAGTATCAGACAGGGAAAGTGTGCAGGGAGTGAGAAATTGAGAAGAGGTTAGGTTGATTGAAAGAGAGAATCAGAAAAATTAAGTTGAGAAAGAGAGATCTTCTCTCATGAAGTCTGTTTTGCTGTCCTGGCTCTTGAATTTCTTCCAGTGATCAAAATGGATCCTACTCAGCTGTTGAATGGCTTGTGGAACCTACTATCTTCCTCTGTTTTGTTTCATATTTGTTTGAGAAGAGCCACTTTCATGCCCACCTGTATTATAGTGTGCTACCTCTTTCTTCCCCAGCAATTCAATGCTTCTGCATACCTCCCATGCCCAGTGGAATGCGTCTTCTACAAGTACAATGACCAAGGGCTGGTCCAGCGCAACCTCTTCAACCTGCAGATTTACAATGTCCTGGGCTTCCTCTGGTGCATCAACTTTGTCATTGCCCTCGGACAGTGCGTGCTGGCAGGAGCCTTCGCCTCTTACTACTGGGCCTTCAACAAGCCCCGAGACATCCCAACCTGTGCTGTGTCTGCTGCCTTCATCCGAACATTACGGTGTGCGACTTGTGGGGGATTCCCCTATGTTTTGTTGGAAGGATGTGTCTAAGGTTGCAAGGTCAGAACTGTCCATGCCCTGTGATGTGACAAGGAGAAGCCTCTGGTGATATTATTTGTTGTTATGTGCCTTCATTTCTGACTTGTGGTGACCCTAAGGTATGGGGTTTTCTGGGTCTGGGAGTGTGTGGTCACCCAGTGGGTTTCCATGGCTGAGCGGGAAATCGAACCCCAATATCCACTACCAGGGGCAGGCAAACTCGGCCCTCTTAGGGATTTTGGACTTCAGTTCCCAGAAGCCTCAGCCATGTTGGCCAATAGTCTGGGATTCTGGGAGCTGAAGTCCCTCGGCCCTTAAAGAGGACAGTTTGCCTGCCCCTGCACTACACCATGGTTAAGCATGATAAATTAAGCATCAACCACAGATAGAATGTGCCATTCGAATTTTTTGGGGGGACGGGACCCCAAGTCTAAGTAATTAGGAATACACATATGCATTCTTTTCAAGGCAGTGCTTATGCCCCGAGATTCCTTCTCCTCACCCTGCTAACTGGAGAAGAGACTGTAGGCCCTATAGGCTGGGAACCCTAGATGTGTCGTGTGATTCAGATTTCTCCTTCTCCAGCACCTTCTTTGGGAAAGAGGATGTTGATAGTTCTTGCAGGGTCATAGAGGGAACTGTGTAGTTTTGCCTGCTCCTGCAAGGTTCAATTGTCAGCATTTGCTCACATACAGAGAGTAGTGGTCGGAAACAGTTTCTTTGGAGGTGGAATCAGTGGCTGATGGGGCTGACCATTGACCCACCTATTGCTCTAAAACAGGAGTAGGCGATCTTGGGGAGTCTATTTGAGAGAGTTTCCCCCTCAGGGACCCATTACAAAGTCCTCAGAAATGGAACAAGGCGTTGGAAATCATATCAGGCACTGCAGGCTAGCAATGTAGAGACCCCATTCACTTTGGGGTGTGAATCCTGATGAACTTTTAGGAAGCATTTGGCTATAATGTGTCACCTGGTGTTGTCCACACCTTCAAGTGATGCCTCATTCTGGAGGGCCTGCATACTTTAGGCCTAGTATTTTGAGGATGCCATGATCAGCATCTGGTGGTTTGTTTTAAGGTAACTCAAGACTCCATTTTGCCATTCAGATAAATTATCACATATTCTTAACTTTAATACTGAATGTGTTGAGGAAGCTTTTTGTGTGACAAGTCTGGTCCTCTCTCCTCAGATATCACATAGGATCTCTGGCATTTGGCTCCCTGATCCTCACCATTGTCCAAGTCATCCGTATCATCCTAGAATATCTGGACCACAAGTTGAAAGGCAAGTGGTGAAAAGTCCAGGTGGAAGGCAGGTCAGAAATAACTTCCTATTATTAAGGCTAACATACTGTGAGTCACATCCAGTGTAATTAGAAATAAATTAGCATGAATGGTCTTTCACATTCTAGAGAATTTTGAAGATGGATTTTAACTGGCAGGGCAATTGGGGAAGAAATCGAAGGTCTTATCTGTTTAGAAGCATATCTACAAAGAAAAGTGGTTGCAGAATTTTCTGTTGTGGGACAAACTCTATCATTTCTGGTCCTCAGGTGTCATAGTTAAGCCTAGTTAAGACAGTCACCTTTACCAAGTTCAGATCCCCTCAAACCTGGAGCTGGACTTCTACCCTAACTTTTGGAAAGTTACTCTTTGGACTACAACTCCCATAATCCCCCAACAGCATAACCAGTGGCTTCTAGGATGTATTGTCCAGAAAGTAACTTTTCCAAGCTCTCCATGTCCTGTTGTTCTGTGCCATCAAGTCATTTCTAACTTAAGGCGACCCTAAAGGAACACTTTAATGGTGTTTCCTTGGTGAGATTTGTTCAGAAGTGGGTTGCCTTTGCCATCCTCTGAGGTTGAGAGAGAGTGACTTCCCCATGGACACCCGTTGGGTTTCCATGGCTGAGGAGGGATTCAAACCCTGGTGTCCTCATCCAACACTCAAACTACTATACCATGCTAGCGCTCTCTCTATGTACTCCAAAAGCTTGCAGTGTTTTTTATTTCTTATATAAAGGGTGCTTTAATGGGTTCTATTATGCTTTTGTCCTGTTTACTATGTTTTAAGGTGTTTTTAAAATAAAATTGTTTATTCATTATTATTTTTTCACTTTTGTGTCAAATACGGTTTAGCTGTACTTCCTTTTAATTTCTTGGGTCCCATACCAGGAGAAAGGCAGGCTATAAATTAAACAAATAAATAAATTAGGCCGAGGGAAAATAATGAACACTGTAAGATAATATCCTGCTAAAATCAGTCACTATCACACAGCCTAACAGAATCTGAAAGAGTCCATTAGCTATATAGCTAAGGCTGTGTGCATGCAGGGCATGGTCTAATCCTATTCTCTGTGTATGTATGTGTGTAATTTTCAGATTCCTATAATCCAGTTGCCCGGTGTATCTTGTGCTGCCTGAAATGTTGCTTCTGGTGTCTGGAGAAGTTCATCAAGTTCCTTAACAGAAATGCCTACATAATGGTGAGAATTATTGGTAGGCCAGAAGGAAGATCTTGGGGTGGGATAGGATGGCCCACAGGACTAATTTTGGGGAAAGCAGAATGGGCACTCAAAGGGGCACATCATGTAAGATAGAGTATATCCTGGAGCCAAGGGAGCCAGAATAGTGTAGTAGCTGGAAACACAAAACTTGGGAAAGTTACTTTTTTTGGACTACAGCCCCCAGAATCCCACAGCTTGCATGAGCACCGGCCACTCAGGAAGTTGTTGTCCAATGGCGTCACTAGGGTTGAGCAATTTATTGCGCAGACAGAGGGCCTCGGCAGACGACTAATAGGGTCATCTTGGAGGCAGGGAAGAGGAGGGGCAGCCGCATGAGCGGCGCCCCTTCCTCCTCCCGAGGTTGCCCTCGGAGCTGCCGGCCCTCCGCACGGCTGGCACTCCGAGGGCAACCTCCCGCCGCAGCGTCCGCACACGCTGCGGCAGAAAAGTCAGGGAAAGTGTGCCCGACGCGTTTAGGGCGCACTTTCCCTGACTTCTGAAAGGAGCGCTGATTTAGCGCTCCTTTCAGAGGCACCGACGGTGCGCTGCGGTGTGGCTGCGTCACTCCAGCGGCGCACTGTCCCGCGGCACCCCCGACGCCATCGTCTGCTTCCCCCTAAAGTAATTCGGAAGCTATCTTTACTTCGCAGAGGAAGAACCCCCGGCAACCTTGGAGCTGGAATGCATCCTCCCAGCCTCCAGTGAAACAGACTGAAGCCAGGTTAACTTCAAAGAGGCACATTTATTGTTCAGTTGCGATATGTACAGAGAAAACTATTTACACTCATCACCGACCAATGAAAACCCACACCACAGCAAAAATGTGTTATTTATAGACACTTGCCATGCGCCCACTATGTCCAGCCTCTTCCTGTGTCTTTCTTCCTGTGTCACTTGAAATGTTGTCCCCCCCCAAACATGACGACATAATGTGTTTACACTTGGTCAACCTACTGTTTGGCACATACTGACCTTGGACACTGCTATGTTGTTTTGTATCCCAGCTGCAGACAACTTTCCAGACTAGCAAGCTGTAAAGTGTAAAGTGACCTGTAGTACCCTTTGTCACTTTCCCACATCTGGACATTTAAACTCAGGTTACAAATCCCAAGAGGTGTCATCCCAGTACAGTAACTCACAGTGTCACTCTCAGGCTGACTATCCCCACCCCAACCAGGCCAAGAGTCCAACAGAAGTATATCGAGACACTGTGGAAGAGAGAGGCTTTAGTCTACATGCCACCAATGGCTGGTGGACCAGGAAACCTCAAGGGACATCCTTGTCCCAAGCTGTTTCAATCTGCCTGCCTTGTTTGCAACTCCCAAAGGATTCTAGGCATTGTTTGGTGAAGGGAGTGGCCATCTTCCTTGCTCTGGACAGGTGGACCTTCAGCTTCTTGGAGTCTAGTCTACCCATGGAGAGGCACAGCAGTACACACCGAAAGACAGTCCCTTCCCACAACCACATCAGGAGACCCCTTCTGAGGTGTCACCTGGTGTGGTCCACATCCTTCACACCCTTCTAGAATACCCCTGTTGTTGTCCAAAAAAATTTAAGTCTTCTAAGCTCTACACCAGGGGTAGGCCACCTTTCCCCTTTAAGGGCCGAGGGACTTCAGCTTCCAGAAGCCTCAGCCATGTTGGCCAATAGTCCCATGTTGGCCAATAGCTCCTGGAATTCTGGGATCTGAAGTCCCTCGGCCCTTAAAGGGGAAAGGTTGCCTACCCCTGCTCTACACAGTAACATTTGGATATGGGGAAGCCAAATTCAAGCTCCTCCTCTGCCATTCACCAACTTCCCTGGACGTTTTTGATGAGGACCAGCTCTACTATGAGGCAGTGTGAGGCAACCACTTTAAGTGGCAAAGGGTGGGAGATAGTGATGGAGGCTTCTAGGCTATTCAGCTTGACTTATCCAGATGCTTCCTTTTATTGAAAATCAGAGAACTATATGCCACCTAGCCTGCCCTGAGCCCACTAAGCTATCTTCCTATTTTGTAGCACCTTTGAGATTAATTGAATGAAAAAAGTTGGCAGCATGAGCTTTTGTAGACTTCCTCTACTTCCTCAGATGCATTTGATGGAGACGTCTCTCTATATACATTCAAGATCTTTCTACATACTGATTTTACAGACTAAAACGGCTATATCTTTGAATTCTATCTTACTTTTGTTTTATGGAGGGTGCCATCCATTCAACTGCCAGTCCAGTTAGTGCCTGTCTTTGGAATGGTGGAAGGGAACCATCTTGTCTTTTGCCTCATGCAGCAAAATACCTTTCATCAGCTCTGATTCCTAATTTGCTTAAACAGGACCCTATGAAAATATAACATGGTGGTTGCTGTGTGCCTTCAAGTCATTTCTGACTTACAGCAACCCTATCATGGGGTTTTCTTGGCAGAATTTGTTCAGGTTTGCCCTTGCCTTCCTCTGAGACTGAGAGAGTATGACTTGCCCAAGGTCATCCAGTGGGATTCCATGGCTGAGCAGGGATTCGAACCACAATTTCCCAGTTTATGGTCCAACACTCAAACCACTATACCTCACTGGCTCTCAAAATAAAACAAAATAAAATTTGCTCACAAGGGCCCAACCCTAGGAACATAATATGCTTCTCTCCAGAGGAATTTTCTCTGTCCAGCATTAACTGTTTGTGTACACTGTAGCTAGAAAAGCGGTCTCCTCCAAACTGATTTGCAAACCCAAATGGTCCTTTCATGGGCTCCATAGTTAATTCTGTCTGTTATTAATTACGTACCTGTATTTGTACCCTAGCTTTCAAGCAAGATTAGCTCCCAAATCAGCTTTAAAATATATATTTTTTAAAAATACAATACATGAGGGATAAGTGGAGGTGTGTTTCGGATTGTCTTATTCTGGCCTTGTGCCATTAGTAATGAAGTCAGGGTTCCAGGCTCTTTCCTCCAGCAAAATAATAGTAAATTGAAAATCATTGCTCGTGTGAGTAGCTGAAGATGGAGAGAGAACCAATTTCTGGCCTGTATGACCAGCTCACATCTGAGGAGACAAAATCGGCTGAGAGAGGATGTGGCGACATTGTGTGTGCGTTTTAGGGGTCCTGGAGAATGGAGTCCTGTAACCTTCTGGAGGATATAACCAGTTTCTTTTGTCTTTTGGAATTCTTCTATACCTCAGATTGCCATTTATGGGAAGAACTTCTGTGTCTCTGCCAAAAATGCCTTCAAGCTATTGATGAGGAATGTTGTCAGGTAACCAAGGCGAGAGGGAAAGGGTGGGATGAACCAAAACCATGAGGAAAAGCAGGCTGGTGGATTTTAATGAGAAGATGTTATTCCCAATTCTACCTTTGCCTTTGCTCCATTCAGGGTTGTGGTCCTGGATAAAATCACAGACTTGCTGCTCCTTTTTGGGAAGCTTTTGGTAGTTGGAGGGGTTGGCGTACTAGCCTTCTTCTTCTTCACGGGACGGATTCCCATTAAAGACTCCCAGTTCCACTCTCCTGTTCTGAATTACTATTGGCTGCCCATTCTGGTATGTATCTAAACTCATTTATTGAATCTTTTCCTTCCTTCCTTATTATCTATCTATCTATCTATCTATCCATCCATCCACCCTTTAATATCCCCTCTTTTTTCCAAAGAGATTTTGTACACAATTTTAATTGTTGCTGTTGTGTGTCTTCAAGTCGTTTCTAACCTATAATGACCCTATCATGGGGTTTTCGTAGCAAGATTTGTTCAGAGGAGGTTTCCTTTTGCTTTCTGTGAGGCTGAGAGTGTGTGACCTGCCCAAAGTCACTCAGTGGGGATTCAAACTCTATTCTCCAGAGCCATAGTCCAGTGCTTAAATCATTACAGCATGCTGGCTCTCACAATTTTAATAGAAATAGTAAAATTTAGACAGATTAAAAAACAGAAGTCTAAATATACCCTGAAGGCACCAGATCCTGTTTGATCTTGGAAGTTAAGCAGGGTCATGCCTGTTTGGTACTTGAATGTGGGACAACCAAGGAATACCAAGTGCTGTAGCTAAATTTCAGAGAACAGGAGATATGTCTCAACACCATTTACTGGGGGGAAATGGGGTGTAGAATTTCAGCTCCAGAAATATCTAAAGTTAAATTCCAAACAGCCCTTGAAAAAGGCCTTTGAGAACATATACAAGTGGAATGATTAATAAATCATTCTTGAGACATACCTCCTGTTTTCTGTTGGTTATATTGGGCTCTTCCCAGTTCTAGTTTTCTATATTTCAGAAGAAGGCAACAGCAAAACTGCTCTGAGTTGTCCTTATCCAAGAAAACCCTATGAAATTTGTGGGATCCTGTCAACAGGTGGCTTGAAAGCACATGCTGGCACAGATCAAAATGCATATAAAGACATTTGTTGTTGGTTATTGTGTGCTTTCCAGTCATGACTTATGGTGAGTCTAACTCAAACTTATCATGGGGTTTTCGTGGCAAGTTTCTTCCGAGGAGGTTTGCCCTTGCTTTTCTTTGAGGCTGAGAGAGTGTGAATTGCCCAGTGGTTCTTATGGCCCAGCCAGTATTTGAACCCTGGTCTCCAGAGTCCTAGTCCAACATTTAAACCGCTATGCCATGCCAGCTCTCCACGAAGACATTAGTAAAACAGATTTAAAGTATTTTTAAAGTGCAATTAACCTATAGAATTAAAACCATTTAGAAATCTATTAACTAACAGGATTAAGAGCACACTGTGAGAACAGAAATGTTTTTACTGCCAGCAGAAGGCTAGCATGGACAGAGCCGTCTTAACTTTTGTTCTCAGGATGTAGAAAAATGATGGGGAACCTCAGGCCCTTGGTCTGATCAGCTCCTATTGGGGTCCCAAGACAGTCCTCTGGATTTCCACTGATGTCCATATCTCTTCCTTTTTGACAAACCACCATTTGGTGGTTTGCTAGCTTTTGGACAGTTCCACCTTCTCCATTCTGAAAAGCTGAAATACTTCTAAGGCTCAGCTCTTGGGCACAGGAGTTGTAATACTTATGTCTGCTGGGATTTTTGGTTTTATCTTTTTGCCTTTGGCTCCACCTACCACTGGTAACAACCTTTGAGAACTCTGAAACTAAATTTGGGCTTGGGGTTGAAAAAAGCAATGGAGTTTATCACACGGGGAGTCCCGTGCAGAAACCCTGCTTTAAGTAAAAAAAACCCACAAAAGTGGAAGCAATTTATTAATGGAATTCCCCAGTGTGAAAAGTGAAAACAATGTTAAAATGGGGTTAATCCGAACGGAAACTGCTTCTTTTTATTTTCGGAAAAACCCAAAAGTAAAAAGAAGCAGTCAATGAGGGGTTTCCATTCAGATTAACCCCAGTTTAACCTCCTTTTAACAGCAACGTCGTCTGAAAAAACATCCGCTTTTGCGTTTTTTTTCTACTTTAAACCCCCGTTTCCGCACGGGATTTCCCCCGTGTGATAAACTCCTTTGTCCACCCTGGGTACAGAACAGGGCTAAGCAAAGTACATCCCTTCAGATATGCTAGGACTGCAACTCTCATCAGCCCTATTCAGCCAGTGTTGAGGAATGCTGAGAGCTGTAGTCCACCAGCATCTGGAGGCCAGCACTTGCCCACTCAAGCACTCAGTTATGTATAGGCAAAGCTGAAGTTCCTCACAATATTTCTAGCATGGAAATAATCACTATATCCAGGCCAGCATGTTGCTTGAGATACAAAAAGTGATCTAAAATTAACTAAAATGCAGTGCAGCCCACCCAAAACGAAGTCACTGGCAGGAAACTATAAGGAATAAGAATAACAACAACAACAACAAAACATTAGGAGGATCTTCCTGACAGTAAGAGCTGTTCGACAGTGAAAACATACTCCCTCTGAGAGTGGTGGAGTCTCCTTCCTTGGAAGTCTTTACAGTTGGATGGCCATCTTTCAGGGGTGCTTTGGTTGTTCTGTTCTGGAACCACCACCACCTGCAAATTCAAAAATTTGCAATGGCAGCGCTGATACTGTACAACGCCGATACTTGAATACTGTATTTCCCTCCCTTCCCCTCCTTCCCTCTTCCCCCTGGGCTTCTTCCCCTGGGAAGGCCGCGCTGACCGGGAAAATGACCACGTGGCCAGAGTGACCAGGAGAAGGTAGTGCTGCCTACTGTGAGGCCGGCATGGCCAGGAGAAGGCAGCAGTGGCCTGGACAATGCCACGCCGCCTACCATGAGGCTGCAGTGGCTGGGAGAAGGCAGCGCTGCCCTAGAGAAGGCTGCGCTGGCTGCCCCCCAGACTTAAGAAAGGCCCCCTCCCAGCCCCCAAGGCAAAGGTAAGCCTGGGGGTAAGAAAGATGGCAAGAAGGGAAGGAGGGAGCCGCAAGCTTGCCATTCGCGAGTAATTGAAACCGCGAATGGCAAGTCTGCGGATATGGAGGGACGACTGTGTATGTTTTCTATGGTCTACTAATGGGTGAAAAATTCATTTAACTTTTAATAAGAATTTATCAGAATCCTCAAATGTCTTCATGTTTATGGTGGGAAGACTCTGAGACTAATAATAATAATAATCATTTTAATATTAATATCATATTTTAATAGTCATATTTTAAGTTATTATAGGGGGTTGCAGACTGCCAGAAATAGTGCAAATTGAGTCCACTTTTAGGGTTAGGGTTAGGGAATTATGGGAACTGTATTTTATTGTGGTACCAGAGCTCTCTGACAGAGAAGGCTCAATGTCTAAAAAAAAACCAAAAACAATTCTCATGATTCCCTAGCACTAACCCTAAGCCTAAAAGTGGACTCAATTTGCACTATTTCTGGCAGTCTGCAACCCCCCAAAATTAGTGAATAGTAGAATTATGAAGACAGGAAAATGAGAAGATGAAACAATTGGAAACAGAAGAAGAAGAAGAAGAAGAAGAAGAAGAAGAAGAAGAAGAAGAAGAAGAAGAAGAAGAAGAAGAAGAAGACAAATAAATAAATAAGGAAGGATTAGAGACATTTGTTTTGATACAATCATAAGTTTTTATTGTTTCCCTCTTAATCGTGTAAGATAAGAAACAAAAGTAATTAGATGTATACTGATTGCTTTTCTTTATTTCTCTACTTCTTATTGAATATGTACATAACACAACATTCTGTAATGGAAAATTAATGATGATGATAATAATAATAATAATAATAATAATAATAATAATAATAATATCCCGCCTTTAGCCTTGGCCATCAAGGTGGCTTACATATAAATCAAATACATAAAAACCCTTACAACAATATAAACAAGACAATTTACCCTCCATTAAAAATACATTACATTCAATCTCAGAGTTAAAATTTTAACAATAAACAGGGTTAAAAACAATAGGTATTCTGGGGCAAGGCCAAAATAAAATAAAATAAAATAAAAATGTCTGACAGGGGGAAATCAAAATAGGTGAATAGTTTATTTCGGGTAAGCCTGCCGGAAGAGATCCATCTTGATGGCTTTTTTAAAGCCATCTAAGTTGGTTATCTGACGGATCTCTTCTGGCAAGGCATTCCTTAAAGAAATTAAGGGCCTGAACAGACTGCCAGAAATAATCCAGCTTGAGGCCACTTTAACTGCCTTGGCTCAGTGCTAGAGAATCATGGGAACTGTAGTTTATTGTGGTACCAGAGCTCTCTAACAGAGAAGGCTCAATGTCTCAGAAAAAAAACGCAATTCCCATGATTCCCTAGCATTGAGTCAGGGCAGTTAAAGTGGTCTCAAGATGGATTATTTCTGGCAGTCTGTAAAGGCCCTAAGTGTGGAAGAACACTGACATATTCATCTATCTATAGCCAAGGCTTAGAAGACTTTAATTCTTTAAAGTCTAATTTTCGATCCCTGTGCATTCAAGCATTTTAGTACTGGATTTAGGTCTCTACTTCCCTTTTTTTTTTCCTGATAGACTTCTCATGTTTAACACCTGTTAAGCCTGGCTATACATTGTGTTTCTCTCCAGGCTAGGAATTGCTACACCTGTTGAATTTGGCAGTGGCACATGAGGAAGATTTTCAGTTCAGTTGTTTTTGAAAAAATTACCAAAATTTGAAACTGTCTTCTTAATCACAGTGGAAAGAATTTGAAGTTTTTGAATTTGGAATTTGAAAGTTTGGAAGATTTTTTTTAATATGCAAGAAAGCCGTACAAATTCTTTCCACTTCTGTATAGAGAAGTATCAAGCTGATCTGTTATAAAGGCCATTGGATAACTACTACACAGTCAGCCCTCCATAACTACAGATTTTTTATCTATGGATTCAACCATCCATGACTTGAGAATATGTTTAAAATAGATAAATTCCAAAAAGTAAACCTTGATTTTGCCATTTTATGTAAGGGACACCATTTGACCACATCACTGTGTTTAATGGGATTTGAGCATCCACTGATTTTGGTATTCATGGTAGGTCCTGGAACCAAATCCCGGTGGATACCAAGGGCCCACTGTATACGTTTCAAAAATAGCATGGTTGAGGATCTGTTGTGGAAGATCTTGGCATATGAATATTACTTGTTCCCAGCACATGCTTTTTCTTCAAGTTCTATTGCAACTATTTTGTTGAAGAAGAAGAAAAAAATGCCTTTGGAAGTTGATTTGAAAAATGAGACTCAAGAAAAAGTTGCTGACAGGAATACCAAAATACCAAAATGTCTGGCATTTTGGAATCCTCTTTAAAGTCTCACCATTTCATTGTGTTCATTCCATATTTTTCTTTTCTCTTTCTTTCCCTTCTCCAGACCGTGGTGGTAGGTTCCTATCTCATAGCCCAAGGCTTCTTCAGTGTCTACAGTATGTGTGTTGACACACTATTCCTCTGCTTCTGTGAGTATTTTTCTGACCCGTCGTGACTCATTTCACTGTGTGCAATAGGGACAGGCCTGAAGCAAGATTTTCTCATTTTTCTCTGCAGTGGAAGACTTGGAGCGCAACGATGGCTCCCAGGAGAAGCCGTATTACATGGACAAGTCACTCATGAAGATTCTCAACAAAAAGAACAGCAAACCCAAGGACCAGAAGAAATAATTCTTGCGAGTATGGATGTCCCAACCCCTCAACTTGCTGATTTGCATTACTGGTCCACATCATTTCTTGTTCTAGCATTTCCTCTCCGCCACTATTAGATTTTAAGCCTTGTGGCTTAACAGCAAGTACAGTTAATATGCATTTTCTTCCTTCTATTCCAGTTTGCATTATATACTGGATTTTTTTTTTAATGGACCTCACATGAGAAGACCTGCCAATTTTGCTTCATTTTTGTTTGACATACTGATTTTCTTTAACTTTGCCATAATTGGAATATGGCCAACAAGAGGCCCTTTAATTGATTTGGCCATGCTGATTTAGAAAAGATTTTTGGACAGTGGCACCCATTTTAACACAAAGCCTCACTCTTGGCCCAGTCATGTTGTTTTTGGAAGTCTTCTGTGGCTAACTGTGGTGGTATTCCTTACACTGTCAAACTGGTCAGTGCTATCATGTCCACTCATGTAGCCCCTTTCAGACTGTCTATCTTGTCTTCCAAACACTAAGTCTTGCCAGTTGTGTTCCTGACTGAATGTATACTGAATTTATTCTCGCCCACCTCATGGTTGTCTACTTTTCTCTTGGCCTCTGTGCAATGTCTTAATAAGCACCAAATTTCTTTTTGGTCTTTTCCATTCTTTGAGTCTAACTAAGTGACTGGGAACCACATAGATGCCTTTTGTGAAACTTGTGGTGAGTGCAGTGTCGCTGTATTTCCCTAGTTCTTTCACAGAAGGTTTCAAGTACTACAACCTAAAACTTTCAAGTGGCTTCTGCTTATTCCCAGTTGCCTAGTTCTATCCTGATAACTACTTCTGATTTTTTAAAATCCTTTTTTTTCTCTCCCATTTTTTCTTTTGTTGCTACTAACTCTCTGATGCCATGTGGTCGCCAGGTCCAATGATGGTGGCTTTCTTTTGAAGTATCTTGTCTCCTGACCTCTTCTCTGGGGCATTAGCACACTTCCAATAATTAATTATGCTTTTAAAACTAGTGAAACAAATGGGGCTTAATCCCACTTAATTCTGCCCTGAATAGTGGACTGTCTTGTTTCTAAGTGCCTTCACTGAAATATTTAATTTATCTCTTCCCACAATGGTTAATAGGGTTGTTATGCTAAGTCTACCTTCTCAGACCCATAAGGAAGGCAGACTTTTTAAATTTGTACATTTTTAACCCGGCCTTCTGCCAATCAGCTCTTATTTTTGCACTGTTTCTATGGCTCTGGAAGGCCCTTTTAAATAATATTTTAAAAGTCCGGATTGTGGCATTCTTCAGATCCATTTTTATATTGCCGGGTGAGCTGGTAAAATGTACTGTATATAGACATTTTTCTTTCTGTACAGAAATAAATTTTAAAAATTGTAGGAAGCATATAAATTTATTAAAACTGATTTTAACTAAACCTGATTATTGAACCTCTTACTTATTTCCCAGGACAGTTGGATAGTTATGAGGGGTATTGTAAAGTTTTAATTATCACCTTTAAAAAAATTGACAGAAAGTTTGTTTTGATTTGTAACTGTTAACTTATCTCTGCGTAGTCACCATCCAGATTTACACATTTTTCCCAGTGTTTCCTGACCCTCTGAATACCATTATTGTAGAAGTCTGCAGATTGTGCCTTAAACTACTCTTCCACTTCATTAATGACGTCATCTGTGTTGTCAAATCGGCGACCCTTCAATGGATTTTTCATTTTTGGGAAAAGAAAAAAAATCACTTGGTGATGATGACACTGATTAAATTTTATCAATATACCCTAATAACTTCCGGGTGATAATTATTACTTTACGCTACACACACACGGTATATCACAGCAGAAACAAATAGAAAACTGTATCCTATTGGTTGGTCCCAACTAAGAACTACTGAATCAAGTGCTGAATGCTAAATTATTACATAGGTAAATTCCATTGAATTTGTATGGGTCTACTTCAGTGGGGACATTAAAAATAGAATTGAGACCAGTGTGTCTTGTGGCATCTTAAAAGTATGATGAGATGGTCTGTAGAATACAAAAATGTATTTCAATTATAATTTATTAGGCCTTGAGGTAATGCTTCTATTTGCCTTTTTGGGGTCATTGGAAAATGCATATTCAATATCTCTTTGAGCAATATCCACCATTATGTGGCACATTCCACATGCCATGACCGTGTACTGCCTGAGAAGGTATGGCAGGAAATAATAACTTTCTTTTCCCAATTTTGGTTCTGCAGCCGGGTGCTTCCTCGTTCCTCCTGCCTCCCTCCACTGCCCCAGGCCAATAAATGACTATGGCAGTGTGCCCCAGTGCATGGAAATTGCCTTCCCTGGGCAGACAGGCTGCAGGACTGTGTAGATGGAGCATTGTGCAGTGCCTATATGGTACTGGATCACAGCTTTAATAATAATAATAATAATAATAATAATAATAATAAATTTATTTTTATCCCGCCCTTTGGGAACCCAATCAGGGCAGCTTACAACAGTTAAGAATATACATAATATCCAAAACAATCCCTCCCCCCCTTAAAACAGCATTAAATCAAAAGGGATTAAAACAGCTTTTGTTTCAGGGCAGTTAAAGTGGACTCAATTTGCACTATTTCTGGCAGTCTGCAAAGGCCCTTAGTCAAACAAACTCTGTGGAAAGCATCAAATGACTGTCTGCACCTCCACAGCTCAGACCAGTGTAGGCAGATGCCAGAACACCTCTTGCTTATGCATGAATTACTTTTATATTCATACTCTTTAGGAAGACAGCTTGAGTGACATAACAGGATTTGCTTAGCCTGACTCAGGATGGGTGCTCTATGCTGGATCTTGTTGCATACAGGTTTGTTGCTCTGGAAGTACCTTTAAAACAACTCAAATTTCAGCTGGCTCAAAATGCAGCAGCCACACTTTCATCAGGTGCCCAACGACCATGTTTTATTCCATTTCCATTTGCTCCTCTTTTGTTTCCAGACGCCATTTAAAGCGCTAATCTGGGCCTTTGAATTTCTAACCTGTCTGCTCCCATGTCATGTTGTCTAGGCTTTTAAGGACCCCAAGGGTGCAGACCACACCAGGTGACACCCCACAAAGCGGTGTACATCTGGTGGGGCGGTACACTGGGTGGGATGCATGGTTGCTGGGTGAGCAAGAAAGGGCATCACCCCCCTTTCTTACTAACTCAGCAGTCACACCAGACCCTGAACAGAACCTCCAGAGCCACAGCACCATCTCCCTCAGCAGTAATACCTTCTGTTCAGAGTATGGCACAGCTTGCTGGATCATGCAAGTGGGGCTGGTGTCATGCCTCTCCTTGAAAGTTTGGTGTCAGAGGACAAAACAGACCTACTACAGCTATGACCTCCTCCAGCTCAGTCTGACAGCTATCTGAGTTCTCCAGAGGAGGAGGAGGTAGGAGAGAAAGAAGCGGAGGCTTCGGTATTTGGCACAAACCCAGTTCCTCCCCTACAGGCGAAGTGAGAGGCTGTGTGCATGCAGCTGGGAAACACACTCTTGAAATATGGTCTCTACATTGGGTGGGGCTGTGGCCTTATGGGGTGTTACTCCATTTGGTTTGTTGGAAGCAAACTTTATTTCTCTCTCAGCCTGTTCTACTGTGATTTATGACTCTGGATTGATGCTTGAGTCTGATATCTTGCTACTCCTACATGGACTTTGATATATGGCTTCTGACCCCAGACTATTTCTTATCATACCATTGCTTGTTCCTTCAACTACTGCACTTTTGGCACGCTACATTCTGTTGCAGTAGGACAGATGGGAATATAAGGCAGCCAATTTTCAGTTGACAGAGGAATGGATCTCAAAGGCTGCTTACTGGTAAATGGGGTTTGGGGGACTTTCAAAGTCACTGTGTAGTCCCTAAATTAGGGGCTCCATGAATACATAATATACTGCAGGTTATATATTCATAACTGCCTAACCAGATTTTGGTTATACCTGATAAAAACAGGACACACCACTGTGAACACTAATTTGTCAGTCAAAGGCCTGCCTAAATAAAAAGGTCTTAACTTGCCAGTAGGAAGGCAGTTAACTGGACCTCCCCTGGGAGGACATTCCAGATTCTGGGAGCAGCCACTGAGAAGGCTCTCTCTCGTGTTTTCACCAACTGTGTGAAGGGGAAAGAAACTAGCATGGCTTTGCATGGGATAAACCAGAACAATGCTTGCATATTTTCTTGTGTATCTTGATCTTAGGAAATTTCCACTAAGGGATTGGGGAATGGGTTATTTAGCAAGGATTTGGAAATGGTGATTTATCTTAAAGGAGGCTGTATATGACCATTTGACAGCTAGTCTAAAGTTAGTGGGAAGGTAAACAGCGTTCTGTGCAATCATGCTGGCCATATGATCACAGAGTAGTCTCTGACAATGTTGGCTCTTCGGCTTATTAACAGATATTAGCACCACCTCTACGGTCAGACACGACTTGACAACCTTGTACCTTTACCTTTACTAAAGTCAAAACTTCTATCTAATTTGTTAGCTTGATGGAATTTTCCCAGTGCCTTTTCTTTCAAGTAGTGACTTGGCAGCCTTAGCAAACTATATTACAATGTAAGGATGCTGAACTCAGGGCCCACTCTATTCAGGTTCAGGTCTGGCAGGGCATGGAACAGGAATGCATGTCTTTCAATAAAGTTGGATCCTTGATTCATCAGGCTTGATCTTGTAATTTCTCTACTGGGGAAGGAAATTCCCCTTCACATGCTTGCAAAGATGATGAGAGAATACCCTCCTCCCCTCCAAAAAAACCCTTGAAATCTGACCTTAGGAATGTGATTCCCACCCCTAGCCTAGATGTACACATGCTTTTTAGTTGCATGCTTCATCCTCATAGCATTCCTTCCCTCCTCAGTGTACTACAATAAACCAGAAAGCTACCATTAACCAGAGTTTGCATTAACTGCTGAATCGGGAAGCAATGGTTACTGGGTTTGAAATAAATCTGAATCTCAAATCACGTGGACTGAACCTAGTTTAACACAGTTGCCCCACTTTAAACGTAACTAATTTAAGACCCTCAAATTAGTTGTGACATAACCCAAAAACAGAAGAGGAAAAGGACTCCCATTTTGGGTTTTATGTTTCCACTGAAGAGACCTTCACTAAAGACACCATCATGGTAGCTTCTCCATTGTCCTACAAGCTTATTCAGGAAGATGTCTAGGGCTCTTAAATATGAGAAGAATGTGTGTGCTATTGTCAATTTCTAACTAGGAGACAGGCACACTCTACCTGAAAGGATTCCTTTACCAGCACAGCTGGGGAGTCTAAGGTTGCTGTTTGTCTAACGCAGGGGCTGGCCAATTTTGGGGGCTCGGGATGGACCAAATTTAGATCAATATCACACTGCATTGTTATAACACTATTATTCCACTTTAACTGCTCTGTCAGCCTCCTCTACATTCTGAGATTTGTAGTTTTGGGAGGCCTAAACTGGCTGAGAATTCTAAATGCCCCTCCCCAAACTATAAATCCCAGGATGCCACAGGAGGCAGCCATAGCAATTAAAGTGGATTAATAATGCTATAACATTGTAGTCTGATATTGATCTATATGTGGTCCTCCATGGTCCACCCCAAGCCCCCAGAAATGGCTGGCCATAATAGCACTGTAACAGTGTAGTGTGGTATTCAGGCTGCTTGCCACCTACCATTTTCAACCTTCTCCCATGACTCTACTCCAAACTGGTTTTACCTTGTCATTTGCCAGTCACTCCCCAGAAGCCTCTGTCTTAGACCTAGGAAGGCCATTTTCCTGATAACCAAAAGTGTCTTCAAATCGGTAGGTTTTTGTGGGTTTTTCGGGCTGTGTGGCCAAGTTCTAGAAGAGTTTCTTTCTGACGTTTCGCCAGCATCTGTCATGTTCTAGCTCTTCTCCTTGACACTTTTTAAAATTAAACAGCCTCGACTGGTACACAGAGCAAATTGCCACCAAAAATAAAAGACTCCAAAGACATTAGAACTGTTTTTCAATTTTTATTCCACATAGGCAGTAT
Organism: Phrynosoma blainvillii; assembly: GCA_026167975.1. NCBI lineage: Eukaryota > Metazoa > Chordata > Lepidosauria > Squamata > Phrynosomatidae > Phrynosoma > Phrynosoma blainvillii. The sequence goes on from JANUYF010000002.1 coordinate 380,249,356, forward strand.
GCTCCCAAGACACAGTTTGGTCCCCCAAGAGAGTTGCTTTCCAGCATCCTCAACATTAATTTCCACAGAAAATGAACAGGGAAGAGATATTCACTCCACAACACTCCCCTTCTGAAATAACGTGGTAGTTTCTTCCGTTCTACCTATCCCTGTAGTGTTTCTGCCGATCGGTTTCCATTCTGTTTTCTTGAACATCACTCTGTTCCTTAAAGTTGGGTGCAAGTAGGTTCAATTGGAAGGCAGGTGAGAAAGGCCTGGAAGTGGGAAGAAGCAACGCAGTCAAATTGTCGGCAAGTCTTCTGACTGGCAAAGGCCCCTATAAAACATTCCTGGCCCTGGGAGAACAAAGCCTTGCAAATGCAATCTTACCTGTTACTGGCCTGTTCCAGCCTTACTTTTCTTTTTCCATTCATACCATCTGCACTTCTTTCCATCGCTTACCTTGTCTCGCTGGGAGCTGCTTCATCCCCTTCAACCAGCCTTGCAAATGCAATCTTACCTGTTACTACAGAGTCTTGCAAATGCAATCTTACCTGTTACTACAAAGCCTTGCAAATGCAATCTTACTCATTACTACAGGGGTAGGCAACCTTTCTCCTTTAAGGGCCGAGGGACTTCAGCTCCCATAATCCCAGGAGCTATTGGCCAACATGGCTGAGGCTTCTGGGAGCTGAAGTCCCTTGGCCCTTAAAGGAGAAAAGTTGCCTACCCCTGCGTTACTATAAAGCCTTGCAAATGCAATCTTACCTGTTACTACAAAGCCTTGAAAATGCAATCTTACCTATTACTACAGAGCCTTGCAAATGCAATCTTACCTGTTACTACAGTGTTCCAGCCTTACTTTTCTTTTTCCATTCATACAATCTGCACTTCTTCCCATTGCTTACCTTGTCTCGCTGAGAGCTGCCTCATCCCCTTCAACCAGCGTTCTTGCCACTTCCGCAGGATCCGGTCTTTTTCATCTCCCTCTCGCAGAACTGTCTGCCGATGAAGAAACAGAATTGTTTATAACAAGCTCTCAAGCCACAAAGCTATGAAGGATTTAAACCAGGCCTGCCACAAAAAGAACTCAGCATGCCTGATTGTTGCCGTTATTGTGTGCCTTCTAGTTATTTCCAACTTTTGGTGACTCTAAGGCAATCATGGGGTTTTCTTGGCAAGATTTCTTCAGAAAGGGTTTGCCATTGCTGTCCTTTGAGGCTGAGAGTGTGTGACTTGCACAAGGCCACCCAGTGGGTTTCCATGGATTCAAAACGGTCTCAAACCACACCAGTCTCCTGATTATGAAAACAGTGCTAAATACTGGAATAAAGGATGGAAACAACTGCCAAGACAGAGGAAATTTCACAATATCCTTTAACATGAGAGAAATGCTAACTGGTGCACGCACTTTGTTTTCTTTTCTAAAGCCTTCAGGCCAAGCTGATTTTATCCAGGATGCACATGTTTTATATAATGCCTGATGGAGAAGCCAGTGGAGCTTCGAAAGCTTGCATGGTGGATTTTATGCATTTTTAATTGACCCAATAAAGTTATCTTGTACATTTTGGATGTTGTTGTATCTTGCTGTATGGTCAATATGGCTACCTCTGCATATGTTTTCTATTGCCTTAAAGGGTCACTTGCCTCCTGCCACCCAATTTATTCCTCTCCTGCCCTTTTTTTTTTGGCTCACCTCAAGGTTATGATCCTTGACATCTCCTATCTGCTGGAGTAAAGCCAGCTTGGTGCGATGCTCCTCCAGTGCTGCAGCCTTGTGGACCAGTTCTGCCTCTGCCTGTGCCAGGCGCCTGCGTAGCTTTTCAGCTTCCTGTGCCTGTTCTTGGGCATCCTGGCCATACTGACACAGCCGGGCCTGCAAAGTTATAGAGAAAGATGACTATTGGTGGTGATGGTTGTTTTTTTTAAGTATTTTCTTACTTTTAAAAGGGTATAATTTTAATTTACTTTTTTTCCAAATAGAGAAAGGTGAAACAAAGATGAATGATACAACAGCCTATGGTTTAAAACTGTAATGGAAAACTGATTTATCCAAACACAACCACTAGGCTAACAGAGAAGTTGCATTCATGGGTGGGGAGGGGGAACCCATCAGGAAACCAACTGCTTGATATTCCTTGGTTGGTGTTGTGTGCTTTCAAGTCATTTCTGACTTATGGCAACCATAAGGCGAACCTATCATGGGACGTTATCACACGGGGAGTCGCGGGGAGAAAGTGGAAATAAACGGGCACAAGCGGAAGTCTTTAATTTACGGGATTTGTCCCGTTCCACCTCGTCTGCTAACTAAATTCAAATTTAAAAGGGGGTTAATTCGAACGAAAACCTGATCTTTTCATTTTCGGGATTTTTGAAGATTTGAAAAGATCAGGTTTTCGTTCGAATTAACCCCCTTTGAAATTCGAATTTAGTTATCAGACGAGGCGGAACAGGACAAATCCCGTAAATTAAAGTCTTCCACTCATCCCGTTTATTTCCACTTTCTCCCTGCAACTCCCCGTGTGATAATGTCCATGGTGTTTTCTGGGGCTAAGAGTGTGTGACTTGCCTGAGATCACCCAATGGGCATCCATGGGCAAGTGAGGATTTGAACCCTAGTCTCCAGAGTCCTAGTCCAACACTCAGACCACTGCACCACCCTTCTCTACCTTTCTGCTTTTGTATTCACTGGGCAGCCTACATGTGTGCCTCCCTGACATCCAGTCACCTGTCGACTTATGATGACCCCATTAATTTCATAAGGTTTTCTTAGACAAGGAATACTCAGATGCGGTTTTGCCAGTTTCCTCCTTCTCAAATATAGTCTAAAGCACCTGGGATTTGTTGGTGATCTCCCATCCAAGTACTAACCATGCTTGATCCTGCTTAGCTTCCACAATCAGACAGGATCTGGTACTTTAGGGGCCTTATGCTACTTGCTGTTCTGCTTTCAAGCAACAGCTTGATGTGCATCTACTAGCAGGTGATTTAACATTTCTTCTTCACAGCCTGAAAGGCTTTGTCTTTAGATCAAGCTGCTGAAGTAGGCTAGATCAGGGTTTTCCTGGTCAGCTGGCGATCATACTTATCTCACTTGGCAAGACTACACCCAGTTTACTTCTTACTGCACAATGAGATAAAATGAAAGCCAGATTTACATATGAACTAAGTAGTCTACAGTTTAGTGCAGGGGTAGGCAACCTTTTTGAGCCGGGGGCTGGGTTGCTGTCCCTCAGACAATTGGGGGGCCGAACCACCAAATATATATATATATATATATATATATATATATATATACACACACACAATTAAAAAATATGCATGCACACTCTCTCAGCCCCAGAAAAGCCATGGCAAAACCCCTTTGGAGATTTTGCCAAGAAAACCCCAAGAACAAGTAATAACAACAATAATCAATATCATCATAGCGGGGGGGGGGGGGGGGCGGCAGCAACGGCAGGACCGGCTTGGGACCGGTCCAAAGGCCTCGGGGGGGCACATCCGGCCCCCGGGCCTTAGGTTGCCTACCCCTGGTTTAGTGCATCAGGTTGGGGGTGGTGGTGGCTCTAAGTGACAATCAAATAAACTATTATGTATCAGGTTGCACATAATTGTTAGAATAATACAGGGTTTTGTTATATAATGCTATAGTGGCTTCTTGAATTTGACGCAGGACCTCAGCATATCTTAATCTGACAGTGGGCAAAATTTCACCTGCATTATTTGTTTGAGGGAGATTTTTGCTCCTTATTTTCATAACTGAAAAGTGGATTTGCTTTGCCCAGAGCTAACCCCACTATTAGCCAAAGTGAAGGACTTAGGCAGAAAAATGTTTTGAGACAGCCCTAGCTTTGCCATTCTCCTCAAATTAAAGGATAAAGCGAGGGCCTGGGTCAATATTATCTCCACTTCTGGGTTAGAAAATGGTGTTGTGAGACAGCCTTTCTTACCACTCCATGGAGGGAGAGATCTGCAGCTTGTGGCTGTTGCTGATTAGGAATTTTGTAACCGGTAGAAAGTGCCTCTCACATATGAGAAGCTCAGAGGCTATCCTTATTTTTGTCAGTTGTTGGTTTTAGGCATCCCAGGACACTTCTCTGCCATCGGCACATGTAAGGAACTAGAGAGACCAAAGGACAACATCAAGCCCCATTGCAATCAAGCCTTGGAGCAAGTTGTCTTTTGCAGCTCCAGAGAATAGAACCTGGAGCAATGGATTGAACCTGCAGGAAAAGAGATTCCACCTCAATTTCAGGAAGAACCTCCTGACAGTAAGAGCTGTTTGACGGTGGCAGTCACTCCCTTGGAGGATGGTGGAGTCTCCTTCTTTGGAGATTTTTTAAGCAGAGGCTGGGGGTGCTTTGATTGTGAGTTGCTGAATGGCAGGGGCTTGAATTGGATGGCCCTTGGGGTCTCTTCTAACTCTTCTATGATTCTATGATTCTTTTAGCAATGCCTACCCAACTCTCTCAATTGCCCTATGAATAACATCCATAGCAAATTAAGGAACTTGCCAGTATATTGGGAACTTAATATTATCTATGAGGCTAGTCATTGTAGAGGTCACTGTGTGCTAGACTACCACACCATCCACACGTGCATCCATGGTCCCAGTGGCTACCTGCAGTTCTTGTTCCCGAGCAGCTGCTGCCTCTTCTGTTGCCTGCAGGCGTCTTTGCCACTGGGCTTGGATTTGATCCCGCTCAGCTAAGGATTGGGCCAGCAGGTCTTGCTTCTCGTGGATTTGATGGAGCAGTCCTGGGGCAAAGTCTGGGCTGTTGAGGGAATTTGCCAGGGCCTTGAACACACAAGGGGAGAGGGAGAGAAGGGCATAAGAGAGGTTGCGACCAGCCCTCATGGATGGGAGTATGTGTCTACCTAAATCTCCTTGAGTTGCTGCTCAATGTTCTGTGCCAGAGCTGGGTGTAGTCCCAGATCTCCCCAAGAGTACTTCCCAGTGCTGTACACTGACACATGTTACTACCAGTGATGTAGACATGAATCAATGGACTAAGACTCAAGTTGGACTCAAGTCATTTCAGTGATTCAACTTGGACTCCACTTGGCAGTAAATGATGCACTGACTCAACTTGACTTGAGGCTTGTACTGTGGGCTCTTCTTATCCATGGACTTGCCATCCACGGATTCCAGCATTTGTGGATAATAAGCCCCCAGTTGTTCCCAATGGTGGCACATACATTCAGCCATGTCACCATTAAGGACAGCCCCGGTTGTCCCTGCCATGCCACCATTGGGACTGCATTTGCAGTTGTGCTCACAGGAGGATGGCTACAACCAGGACCAGCAGGCAGAGCTGGACTGACCAGGTAGGTGCCCACTCCACCGAGTGAGGCTTCGCTGGACACCGGGGTCATGGGCAGGTGGGTGAGTGGGCAAGGATACCTACCAGGAGAGTGGCATGGGGTGCCTGCAGTGCCCTCGATGTAGGCTGTTCTGCTGCTGTTGCTGTTGCTGCTGCTGTGGCAGCCCAGTTGCAGAGCTGCCTCCCTCCTCGAGTGCAGTGCTCTTGCCTGTTCCACTCAGAATTTGCACCAGGAGCCCCTTTCCCATGTCCCAGCTTCAACAGAAAGAAGGGAGGAAGGAAGACTTGGCAGCCCCCAGCCTTCCATCAGAGCGCAGGGTATGGGAAAGGACTCCCAGTGCAAATTCTGCATGGAGTGGCCAAGAGCACTGCACTTGGGAAGGGAGGCAGCTCTGCAACCGGAAATCCCGCTGTAGCAGCAGAGCAGCCTCCACTGTGCCTCTCTCCTGGTAGGCACCCTCATCTGCCTGCCTGCTCCAGTGCCCATCGAAGCCTCCCTTGCCCGCTTATTGACTTTCCCATGCCCCATGGAGTGGATGGTATCTGCCTTGGCACCCCAACTCTGCCCACTGCTCTGCCAGCTGCCCTGTGCCCCCTTCTGCTCCCTGGGCACCCTGGCTGGCAGGAGCAATGGCACAGTTGTCCTCAGTGGTGGTGTGGCTGCATATATACACCACCATTAGGAACAGCTCCCGTTGTACCCAACGGCAGTGTGTGCACACAGCCGCACCACCATTAGGGACAACAGAACTTGAGCATCCATGGATTTTGGTATTCTGTGTGTGTGTGCAAACAGACCCCCCACGGATGCCAAGGGCCGATTGTATATTTTGACTGTATATCTTCACTGATGAGGCCCAGCATAATTTCCCCAAAGCTAATGGTACAATTGGGGCCCCAAACTAATTTTATCCAGACTATCCTTGGTGGGCAATCAGTCCCTGTCACTAGTATATGAGGCACCTGAGCTGGGATGCACCCCAATCCCAGTCTCAGGATGATGGAAGATGGATCCCAAGATTATACAAAGCAGAAGCAAACAAAGAAAATCAAAGTGTGCAAGTGTGAGTTCTTCTTCATGGTCTCTGCGAATCACACAAATGGATTATTCTATGCCTGTGCCATTAGCTTCGGAAACTTCTGAAATCACTAGGGAAGACTTTTTGGCAGTAGCTCCACCCATCCTCTATATAAGCTTGGCATCTTCCCACTCTTTCCCAGTTCCTTTCGTCCGCCGCACTAATAGCATAGGAACTTTGCTTGTTGTAATCACTCTGGCCTTGAGACCTCCTTCTGCTTCCAGGCTTCAAGAAGCCATGATCCCTCCAGCCTTGATCTCTGACAAGCCCAAAGAGAAGGAAAAATCAAGGGCGAAATCCCCTAAGAACAAACCTCTTAAGGAGAAGTCCAGTAAGACTGATAAGTCTGATCAGGATAGGAGCTTGGATGACTCCAAGTCTAAGAAGGCTTCCAAGCACAAGCAATCTGAAGACAAGGACTCCCCATCCAGACTGGAGAAGTCCTCTGAAAGCTCGGCCTCTAAAAGATTTTAGTTTCTCCTCATGGGACCGATTCCTGCAGGAAGTCCAAGCCAGTGAAGTCGGTCAAGAACACCCCCCCCTGCAGCCCTTGGGTCCGACCCTGAACGGATTGAAGAGCTGCACTCGATCTTGCAGCCACTTCCTAGGGTCTTGAGAGTTCAATACACTCATTCCATATCGTACAGGTAGATCTCGGTTCCAAATCCGAAGGAGAGATTCGTGACCTTGACCCTCTGATCCTAATACCCAACCTGGAGTGAACGCCCTCTAAACATACTTGAGACTGACTCCCCACATTACCAGGATCTCAGGACCATACAAATCTTGGTACCAAGCACGAAGATGTCTGTCGGGATATAGACTTGCATTTCCCAGAAGACTCTCTCTTCCGTTATTACCCAGACCTAGTCTATGATAGCAACACCAAGCGCTATTTCATGTCCGTTGATCCCAAGCGTCTTTGACGGTGCATGACACGCCAGAAGTCTCCTCCTCCAGAACGCCCCGCATCTCGAGTCATCACCACGCAGAGTCAAGTCATCCGGGCTGCCACTCCAACACCTCCTCCTGTCCCGGTCCGGCATGAGTCCTTGAAGGATAAGGCTCTGCCTAAGACACCAGTGGATTCTTCGAGGTGCTCGCATACATCTTCCTCTGACTCGGATTCTGTGAGAACTTCATCTCCACAGACCTTGATTGTACATGATCCAGTCTCTTTCACCCACGATGTCAAGTCCTTTGCTGAGCAGGTGGTGAGAATGGCAAATGCCCTCAATATCGAAGTCAATTAACATGGATCAGGATACGTTGGATCCCACTGACTGTAGAGTCCACGGAAAGGTATTTTATACCTGCCTCCAAAGCCAAAGTCTGCAACTGTCAAAGGCGCCCAACTTACCTTCACTCCAAAGATGTTCACAATTCCAACAGATAAGGACAGCAAGAGGATAGATAGGATGGCCAGAAAATTTTATGCAGCCTCAGTGTTGGACCTCAAAGTGGCCAACTACTCTGCCTGCATGGGGGCTTACCAGCAGCACATCATGGAACGTATACTCCCGCTGCTGGACGATTTGCCTGACAACAAAAAGCTCCTAGCACTGGCACTTCAGGCAGAAGCCCATTCCCTTGGGGGCCAACAGATCACTTCATCCAGACACTCAGTGGACTGTGCCTCTAAGGTGCTCTCAGGTTCTATCACCCTCCATAGATACGCCTGGCTCTGATCCTTGGTCCTCATACCTCAGGCCCGAGCTATTGAGGACATGCCCTTTGACGATTCCAGCCTCTTCAATGAGGAGATGGACAAGAAGCTCAACTTCCGTTATAAGATGAAAACAGCCGCACTGAAGTATGGTATGTCTTCATTTTCCTTTCAGTCATCTTCACGTTGCCACTATGGAGGCCAGCGCCCCTGGTACTCTCCTTACCAACAGAGACAGTACCAATACCAGTCTCAGGAGCACCAGTACCAACCTCCAAAGCAGTCCCAACAGTGTCATCCCTCACAGTCCTCCTCTTCATTTGGCTGCCGCCAACCCACCCAGCCTTGGTACTGTCAAGGGTACACAAGAAAGATGTGGACCAGGGCAAGAAGAGGCTTTGAGATGGGGCTGCACACTTCACTACAACCCCCTTTGGGGATAGACTGGCCCCCTTTACTAGCAACTGGGCCAGTATAACCTCTGACTCATGGGTGCTTGATATTGTTTGGAAGGGCTATGCCCTTGAGTTGGAAGAGCTCCCAACCACCAGAGCTATTATCTCCACACCACCCCTTCAGATACCTTACTCAACGAAGTGCACTCTCTCATTCAAAAAGGTTTGATTGAACCTGTAGACTCTGCTTGGATACATTGCTGCTTTTTTTTTAATCGTTATTTTATGGTGCCTAAAAGAGATGGAGGCAGAGTCCCATTTTAGACTTACATCTTTTGAACCTTTATATTGTTTACTGTCACTTCCACATGGTAACTCTTGCCTCTATTTTACCATTGTTACAGAAGGGCCTTTGGTTCACAATCCTTAATCTCAACGATGCTTCTTTTCACATTGGAATCTGACAAGATCACAGGAGATTCCTCACCTTACCATCAGTTCCGAGATCTTTCAGTACAGAGTGCTTCCCTTTGGATTCTCCACGGCACTGAGAGTCTTCAGCAAATGCATGGCACTCATACAGTCTATCTTCATCAGCATACTTGGATGACTGGTTCTTCACTGCTTCCCATACTTGGATGACTGGTTCTTCGCTGCTTCCTCCTAGGAGGAGCTCCTCAGGGTTGTCGAATTCACCTTGTCCCTTCTGGATTCCCTAGGCCTGATGGTCAAATCCAGTTTGACTCCCTCCAGACAGAATGGGTTCATCAGTATCATCCTTGACTCCAATTGGTCTATCACCTACTTAACAACAGACAGGTTTCAAGCACTCTCGAAAGCTGTTCAAGACTGTCTATCCCAGAGAAGGATCAGTGCTCACACAGCTCAAGTAGCCTTCAGACATATGGCCTCACAACCTATGTTGCCCCCTCGGCAAGGGTTTGTCTTAGACCATTCCAAGCCTGGTTCCTCTCCGTCTTCGATCCCATGCCAGACCATCTTACCAAGTGGCTCATAGTACTGAGACCTGTAGCCCGGACACTCAGATGGTGGCTCGATCCTGAGAATGTTTGCATCGGGATGCCATTCCTCTCACCTCAGCCCCAGATCACTCTGATGATGGACGCATCCATAGACACCTTAAACTTTACAGTCAGGGATAAGTGGTCCACACTAGAGAGAGCTCTCCACATCAATGCTCTCGAAATGCTTGCCTTTGAGACCCTCCTTCTAAACAAAGTGGTACACCTGCTGACAGACAACACCACTGTCATGTACTACCTAAACAAGGGGGACAAAATCTCAAATGCTCCTCAACATCACCCTTCGCATATGGGACTGGTGCATTCTGAGAAAAATCTTTCTGCAAGACGTCCACCTCCCTGGAGAGAAAAACCATCTAGCAGATGAGCTCAACAGATCCTCAGACCCATGCCACAAATGGAGACTCCATCCTGAGACAGTGGCCTACTTGTTTCACAGGTGAGGTGGACCACTCATCAATCTGTTTGCCATCCCCCTCAACAGCCAGTGCACTCAATTCTGCTCACGGATCCAGTCGCTGGGCTCCCGAGGAGATGGCTTCCCATTTGAGTTGTCAGGAAAGATGCTTTACGCCTTTCCTCCCTTTCCACTCATCACCAGAGTGATAGCCAAAATGAGAGTGGATCACTCCAACGCCATTCTTGTCATCCCTTGGTGGCTGAGACAGCTATAGTTTGCCCCCCTCCTTCACCTATCCTGGAGGGAGTTCCATCACCTCCCATTCTGTCCCAACCTCCTAATGCTCCACAGGGGTCAAGTCCACCACCTGGACATTGACGCTCTTCCTCTGGTAGCATGGAGAATCCATCCCGAGGCCCTTCTAGACTCGGTACAAACGGTTAGTCTGGCTGCCCAGAAGCCCTCCACAAGGAGATTGTATTTGCTCAAGTGGAGCAAGTACCTGGACTTTCTTACTCTTAAAGGCCTCCCTCCATCCCGAGTTCACATGCTGACCATCTTAGAATTTATAATGACCTTGGCCGACTCAGGATTATGCCTCTCATCTCTCCAGTGCTACTCGGCTGCCATCTGTTCCCACTACCAGTTCGATAGCTGCCCCTCCTTCTTCAAGAATCCATTGATCAAGAAGTTTCTTAAAGGGTTCAACAATCTCTATCCTCCATCCTCGATACCAACCCCGGCATGGAGCCTCGTGATCTCATTTTTATCTGCAAAACCCTTCAAGCCCATGGCCATGATAGACTTGAGACTCCTGACTTGGAAAACCACCTTTCTTGTGGCCATGACCTCTGCTCAACGTGAGAGAGGGATTTGTGTCTTGCGTGTGGACCAGCCCTACCTCTGATTTTATAAGGATACGGTAGTGCTCCATCCCGACATCACCTTTGTGCCTAAGGTGGTGTCCTCTTTTCATCTCAATCAGGACATTGTTCTGCCTACCTTGGCCCCAAACCCAATCTCCAATACCAACCAACAGCTCCATGCCCTAAATCAGGGGTAGGCAACCTTTCCCCTTTAAGGGCCGAGGGACTTCAGCTTCCAGAAGCCTCAGCCATGTTGGCCAATAGTCCCATGTTGGCCAATAGCTCCTGGGATTCTGGGAGCTGAAGTCCCTCAGCCCTTAAAGGGGAAAGGTTGCCTACCCCTGCCCTAAATGTCCAAAGGGCACTCACCTTTTATGTAGACAGAACCTTGGGTTTGAGATGTTCTGAGAGACTCTTTGTGTGCTACTTGGGGTCTAAGTCCCACCAGTCTGCCACACTTTTTAGCCCTTATCATTACAACCTACCTCCACATCCTTGTTGCTACTGGTCAGTGCCTCCTGCAGGGCTTTGATTAAGGCTTCCTTCTCCTTCACAGTCAGGAGGAAGGTTTGGTCACGCTGATGCCAGGATTCTTGGGTGGAGGCACAGAGGGATTCCAGCCGCTGGATCTCCTGATCCTTCTGGTGCAGAACCTCACGCAATGCCTACAGAGAGAGGAATGTTTACAGGAGGTAAAACAGTGTGGTCAACTCAACAGAATAAGGCTCCAGGCAGTGCCAGGCAGCCCTGTTTTTTAGGGATCTCCTTTTGTCCTAAAACAGGAGCCATGACAGCTGAGCCCTTATCTCCTAGCAACTACACAACCCAGACTGCTAACCAAGCAGACATTTCGTATCCAGGACTGTCTTTCTAACCATGGAAAAATCCAGACTAGTTATACAACAACAATGGATCTTTTAAAATAAAGTTGAAAAGAGCACATGATGTTATTGACTTACTGAAAAGGGGGGAAATGTGAAAGGGAGACAAGATGAAATGAAAACACTAGTAAGGCCCACAGTTGAAATTAAGTGGGACTACACTTCCCATGATGACATTCAGGACTGCACTACCCCTTTGCATTCTTTGTAAAGCATGAGACAACCTCTTTGGACCTTATCAAACGCTGGCCATGAAGCAAAGAAAAAGCGAAGAAAAACAGAAGTAGAAATAAATTCGGTTCCATAGCGAAATCGCCCTTTTGGCCATTTCGCAATTAATACCAAGGCTCCCTTCTCTCCCGTCACAAAAAGCCGGGAGGAAAGGCAGCCATGGGAACCGGGGAGGAGGAGGAGGGCTGGAGGACTGGAGAAGGGAAGGCAGCCCATGGAGAGAGAGAGATCGCCTCCCTCTTCCCTCTTCCCTCTTCCTCTCCTCCTCTTCTTTCCAATCCGGTTTGCCTTTTGCCAAGGCAATCGCTTCCCCTCGCTGGGATTTTCGCCCTGCCCACCAATTCGCCTTGCCCACCAATTCGCAATGAATGCGAAGGCTCCCTAGGTACATCCTCTACAAACCGAATGTCAAAATCTCCCTACTCCTTACGGATTAGCTCCGTATTCTGCCGAGTTCTGGGGCAGCGTCGTGTGTAGACACGGGGAACAATACGGATTAGCTCCGTGTTCTGGGGCAGCGTCGTGTGTAGACACGGGGGAACAATACGGATTAGCTCCGTGTTCTGGGGCAGCGTCATGTGTAAACACGGGGGAATAATATGTATTAGCTGTGGATGCCCTTTGGATTAGCTCTGCTTCAGACCCCATGTGATAAGGGCCATAGTTTTTGTGTGCCCTTTTCCAGTCATTTTTCAATTCATAGCAACCCTGAGGTGATCCTGTCACAGGATTTTCTTGGCAAGACCTGTTCAGAGGACTTTGGCATTGCCTTTTTTTGAGGCTGAAAGAATGTGACTTGCCCAAGCTCACTAAATGTGTTTCTATGGCAAACCAGGGATTCAAACCCTGATCACTTTAGCCCAATGCTCAAACTACTACACCAGCTTGACCATGCAAGACAACATCATCTCTCTGTTTATCTAGCACAAGGCAGACATATCATGTTAACACACCTCTGTAGCCATGAGAGCTAGAAACTTGTTGGGATTTTTTTTTTTTAACCAAAGCAATGCCAACATCTTCAGAATTATTTTAGAAGATGTCATATTCTGGCGTAAGGTTTCTTGCTCCCAGAAACAAAAGGTGATGAAGTATGAGCCCACACACTACCCCAAATTCCAGCCCTGCCCAAAGGAGAGGGCCAAACACTGAATCGCTTTTTCCAAGACATGGCACCATGAAATAAACTTCCACTCTGACTGTCTGCTGCTCAGTCCCAGACCCTTGTTCCCTTGATTCCAACATTAATCTCTCCATTCATACATGCAAGGTCTCCTCGCCTGTACGCAGGGCAGTCTGAAGTCTTGCCAGGTCGGCATCTTTATCCTTCAATGCCTCTTGTAGGTGCTTCACTTCGCGATGCACAGACTCCAGTGCGGAGAAGTGACTGGATAATGTCTTCTGTATAGGGAAAAGTGAGTAAAAAAAGGGGAAAAGTTAAGATATGCCTTGTATATGGGCAAACAAATGGCCCACCTGGAGGTGGGAAGAAGGGAGGTCAAAGTCTACTGGTAGCAGATTACTGGAGGATTTCCAATAGATCAGCAAAGGTTTCTTGCTCCCAGAAACAACAAAAATTTGCCTCTGGTTCTGTACTGTACTACTATAGTAAAAAATAAAAATAAAAGATATTTAAAACTTACAATATCTTCAAGTTTGTCCCACCAGACCAATACTACATGGCCTTCATTAGCAGTTGCTTTCTCAGAAATATGCCATGAAATAGAATGGGAGAGCTGTTTCAGGTGGCAGATGTTATAGGATGTGCAACAGGTATGGCAGCCCTCCCCAACCAAGACTAACTAGCAGTCCCTCCTGAGTTCCCCAGATGTTCCTCTCTTTTGAGGACAGAGCTGTGTGTGTCCCTTGCACTACTCAATGCCTCCAATTGCCTTCTGGGTGAGTCTCTATGGGGAGCCAAGGTTGAAGGCAGATTCAGCCACTAGTCTGGTTCACTGCTGCAAGTGGAATGACGATTCACCTAGGGTAGCAATCTGGACAGTGGTATAGTAGAATCAGAGCACTATAAGGGTGAACTGCCAGGGCTTTTTCATGAGCAGGATTGGGACATTAAGCTTCCTTGTCTCTTCTCAATTTAGTTGCAAATCTCACAAACAGTTGTGTTGAAGAGGACAGAAAATGCCCCCACCTCAGAAGATATGAGCTTGTTGTTGGGTACCTTCAAGTCATTGTATAACTTATGGAGACCCTAAGGTCTCTTTCTTTCTTTCTTTCTTTCTTTCTTTCTTTCTTTCTTTCTTCAGAGTGGCTTAGTGGTTTGAGTGATGGACTACGACTCTGGAGACCAGGTTTCGATTCCCAGCTTGGCCATGAAACCCACTGGGTGACCACTGAGCAAGTCACATTCTCTCTGCCTCAGGGGAAGGCAATGGCAAACCTCCTCTGCAAACCCCCCCACCCAAAAAAACCCATAATAGCTTTGTCTTAGGGTTGCCATAAGTCAGAAAATTACTTGAAGGCATACAACACACACACACACAGCCACAGATGCTGGTGAAACATCAGAAAGAAACTCTTCTAGAACATGACCACACAACCTGAAAAACCTACAAAAAACTACACACACACACACACACACACACACAGTTTCTCCCAAAATGGGATTCAAGGCAAAATCCTATCAAGAGGGTTTCTTGACAGAATTTGTTCAGAGGAGTTTTGCCCTTGCCTCCCTCTGAGGCTGAGAGAGTGTGACTTGCCTAAGGTCACCTAGTTTCTCAGACTCCTAGTCTAACATTCAAACCACTACAACATTCTGGCTCAATCTTTGTTGATATCCAAAGTATTTGGGGATGGTTTGGTTATGGATGGCCAATCAAACACCATTAGCTTTACAGAAGATCTGCTCCAATGGAGTGAAAATGGCTGGAGCTGGTTTGCTGGCACAAATCAAGCCTGCTTACTGTGTTTTGGACTTTCTCTGGGGGCATCCTCAGTGCAACTGTCAAAAGGAGAGCCTGCATTTAAAAATGTATCCCAATACCTCCTGCTTGTTTTGAGAAAAGATTCAACTCTGTCATTCTTCGGTATGTGAACACAACTGTTCATCCCAGGTGCACATTCTCTTGCAGTGGGGGTCTTCATGCTATAAAGATTTTTAATTAAGGCCAGCCTAACATTAAGAGAGAGGCAACTGGGGCCTTCTGAAGGTAAATCATATGTTATGCTGTGTTCAGACCTTGGAAAAATTACTTTTTTGGGCTGTAATTCCCAGATTCCCCAGGCAGCGTAGCCATTCACCATGCTCTCTGGAAAATTCAGAGAGATTTAGTCCCCAAAAATAACTTTGCCAAACTCTGTATTACTGAAATATCCAGGGGATCTTGGTTCCCAGTTCCCCAACCAAAAACAGCCAAGGATGCCTAACTTGCCTCCAAACAGACAGGTGTAATTCTTACTCACCTCTAGAGCCTGGTCTCTGTCTTTCAGGCGTTGGGCCATTTGCTTGACCAAAGCTTCCAACGCAGAAGGCTTGGTCCCTGGAGAGCCAAGAGACTGCAAAATCACCAGATAGTCCTAGGGGAGAGAAAAAGGGGATGGATGGATGGACAGATGGATGGATGGAGACCTTCACACTGAAGAGCCCAGATCCTCTTACTTCCCTTCCCTCCCTTTCACATGACCTCTTCTCTTGCCATGTGGGAATGAGGCATCTGCTCCCCTCCAACTCTTCTCATGTTTATTATGTTCTATATATTATTTTTTTAAAAATTCCAACCTGCCTCCAGGGAGCATATTAAATTATTTGCATGTAAAGTTGGAACTGAAACGAAACTTGAGATGTTTCTTGCTAAATATAGTAGACAGGAAATTAGAAGAGAACATAGGAAAATTATTTTATATATGATAACAGCTGCCAGAATAAAATATGCAAAGAATTGGAAGATGAAAATTAAATCAATGGTCGAAGACTGGATAATAGTTATTTGACACAATACAATTGGACAAATCAACTTTACAAATCCGAGAAAACTCACTGACAAAATTTGAAGAACAGTGGAAAGATCTGATACAATATTACAAAAAGAGATAGGGAAATATGGAGATTATGAATACAGTATATTAAGATACCTAATGTTAGTTGAAAGGAGATAAACGCCTGTACTTTCTGTACTGTTGCTGTTGTGTGCTTTCAAACAATTTCTGACTTATGGTAACCCCAAGGTGAACTTATCATGTGGTTTTCTTGGCAAGTTTCTTTTGGGGGATTGTCATTGCCATCCTCTGAGGCTGAGAGAGTGTGACTTGCCCAAGGTCATCCAGTCGGCTTAGCCAAGCCAGGATTCAAACCCCGGTCTCCAGAGTCAGTCCAACACTCAACCCACTATGCCACACTGGCTCTTGCTTTTTGTATAGATGTACATTTTTATGAATACACAGAAAAATGTAGACTATTAAAAATAAATGGCAATAGGAAGGGGTAAAGATAAGGAACAAGCAGGAATGCACGACTAAACTAAACAATAAAGGGAGGTTAAGAGAGGAGGTTTAATGTAAATGTGGAAAATTATTGTTTAAAGTCAATATAAATGGATAATGTTAGATTGGTGAATAAAAAGTAAGTTAAATATTCTTTGCATGCACCACCATTTCATCCTCACAACAGCATTGCTGGGGTAGGTCAGGCTGAAAGCATATGGTACATTAGGCCAAAAGGGTACACAGCAAACTTCCAGGATCAATGAGGATTTGAATCTCAACCTTCTTGTTTATTCTGAGCAGGTACAAATCCACTGGTTTGGCATTGTATTTACGTGATGTCAGTATAGAAAAAAGTGCCCTGCTGGATTTTTGTCTGACAGAAATCCTTTCAAAAGCAGCAATCTTGGGCTTCTCTTCTTCACCTCTGATTACTTATTCATTCCTTTCATGCACTTGGGAGAATGGAATTAATAAAACACTTATGATCTGAAATGCCAGCTATTTTTCCCCAACCCAACTCACCTGTAATACCCTCTCCTTGCTCTGTAGGCACCTTGTTAGCTGATGGATCAGAAGCTCTTGGCTACCTGCTGTCTTCACCTACGGGAGAGAAGTCGGGGGAGAAGGGACAATTAAAATAAGATTATTTTTGCCCCCTTTGAGGCAAATATGAGTTCTAATTAGTTCTGCAGAGTGAGGCAATTGCTTCAACCAGCAGATGTTGGGAAACACAGATGTCCCTTGGGCCTTTCCTCCTGAGCTCTTCTCTTGTGTTGGAGGCTCCTATTAGGTGTAAGATTACAGTCGGCCCTCCCTATCCACGGATTTTTTTTATCCATGGATTCAAGCATCCACGGCTTGAAAAGATTACAAAAATATATACATTCCAATAAGTAAACCTTGATCTTCCCAATTTTATAGAAGGGATACCATTTTACTATCCATTTTATTTAATGGGACTTGAACATCCATGGATTTTGGTATCCCCCAGGGGGGATCCTGGAACCAAACCACAGCAGATAGCAAAGGGCCCACTGTACTTCATATTTGAGCTAACAGAGTGCAATGGATTAATGCAATGTGAGCTTCTGGTTAAAAAAAGAAAAGGAGTAAATTCTCACAATGCACATTGTAAGGTTAAAAAGAAAAAAAAAGTTATGTTTATTGTCTCAAGAAATCCACTAAGGGATAAAAAAGGAGTTTCAACAGAATTATTACACTAAACATGCTGACAAATACCTCTGAAGCTGGCGCAGAGGAGTATGCTGGAAGTGGTCTTCACAAAGCTGCTGCTCTTTATGCAGCTACACTGTAAAAATAATGCAGTTTGACAATACTTTAACTGCCATGGCTCCATTCTATAGAATTCTAGGATTTGTCGTTTTATTAGACACTAGGACTTTTTAGCAGTAAGGGCTAAAGACCTTATAAATCCTAGGATTCCATAGGATTAAGCTTGTTGTTGGTGTGTAACTTCAAGTTGTTTCTGACTTATGGTGACCCTAAGTCGAACCTATCATGTGGTTTTCTGAGGTTGAGAGTTTGTGACTCATCCAAGGTCACCCAGTGGGTTTCCATGGTCAAGCTGCAAATTAAACCCTGATTTCCAGGGTCATTGTCAAATGCTCAAACCACTACACCATGCTGGTTCTCACTTGAAATGGAGTCAAACTGCATTATTTCTACAGTGTAGATGCACCCTCAGACAAGTGGAGCAAAGGTACTTTCTTGAAGAAGCCGCATGTGAATTCAATAGGTAAGTAGGAAGGAAGCAAAAGACCTATATATATATACACAACCCTGTCTATGGAGCTTATCACATGGGGGAAATCCCATGCAGAAACAGGATTTAAAAGGTGGGGAAAACCCGCAAAAGTGGGTAGATTTTCACACACATCACTGTTAAAGTGTGCTTAACCTGAACGGAAAGTAGACAAAAGCCACTCCTTTTTACTTTCAGGATTTTCCAAAAGTAAAAAGAAGCAGTTTTTGACTACTTTCCATTCGGGTTAAGCATACTTTTAACAGCGACGTTGTCTGAAAATCTACCCACTTTTGCAGGGCGGTGGTGATTTCTGTTTCTGCCCGGGGATACAGACAAGGCACCTTAAGCCAAGGACATGAAACTATTGCTGTAGTCTAGGCACTGGCTCAAGAACAAGGAAAGAGCATTGTGGAATTCAGAAAGAACAACCTCAAGGTTGTGTTGCCACTATTCCACAGCATCTGCTGCTAAAGGCAGCTGTCTCATACTTTCTAATCATAGGGCCAGCCTTGACTGAGGATGCCAATGCTTTTAACAGCCCTGTGTTGAAAAGAGAATTTAGAAAAGTGCAGCTTGCCAAAGATCAAAATGCTGGAAATCAGCCAATGTGACAACTCTCTCTACAGTCAGCTATCACTATCCACGGCTATTTTTATCCACAGATTCAAGCATCCAGAGTTTGAAAATATTTTTATAATATATATCTTGATATATCTTGATTTTGCCATTTTATATAATGAACATGATCTTACTATGCCATTGTATTTAATGGGACTTGAGCATCCATGGATTTGGTGTCCATGTGTGTTTGTGTGTTTGTGTGCTTGTGTGTGTCTGCTGGAACCAAACCCTAGCAGATACCAAGGGCCCACTGTATATATACCTTGGCTTCTTTGCATGTGGTCAACTTTTCCAGAAAAAGCTCCTAATCTGGCTCTGTGGGTTTCCCCAAAAGTTGATCCTACCCCCCCCCCACAACCCCAGTCCCTGCTCTCCCCAAACACTGTGCAAACTAAGAGGCTGCAAGGCTTCTGCTAAGGCTTGGTTACTGGCAGAAAGAGCACTCAGCTCAATTATACTGGTATTTTTTGACTCCATTCTTTTGCCTCTGGCCCCATCCATTGCTGGAATGCAGTCTGAGAACTTCTCTGAAATTGAATTCAGTCCTCTGACTCACTTCCCTACCCCTTCATTTACAGCAAGGGTGAAAATCATGAGGCCCTCTCAATGCTGGTCTACTGCAACTCCCAGCATCCCTGGTCAACATGGTTAAAGTTGAAGAATGCTGGAAGTTGTAATCCAATAACATTGAGAGGACTTCATGATTATCATTCCGTTTTACTGCAAAAGTGATTAGGGCCAGGTCCGCATGGGCCAGAATACTTTGGAAGCAGCTTGGAATAATCTGGCCCCAGAGCTGCCACAATGTCGTCCCCCCCTCCCAATTACCTGAGGTCCTTTGTTGTGATGCCAGGCAGCTATTCAAATGCACTAGGGCACTACAAAAGGACACATTGTAAACAGCCACCCAGTTTCGCAGCTGAGGGCTGCAGATTCTTCGGGAAGATCTGGGGCAAAATGTAAATTTTTTAAAACATTTTGAGG
This sequence comes from Phrynosoma blainvillii, assembly GCA_026167975.1. Taxonomy (NCBI): domain Eukaryota; kingdom Metazoa; phylum Chordata; class Lepidosauria; order Squamata; family Phrynosomatidae; genus Phrynosoma; species Phrynosoma blainvillii. Next base: position 380,269,033 of record JANUYF010000002.1, read on the forward strand.
GCAGTATATGGAAGGTCTGATGCTAATTTGATGCACCAGAACCAGGGGTTAGGCTATGTCTCATTCAGAGGTTGGGAGGAGGACATTTTATTTGTCCCATGCAAACAATCCCAGGTGAAGTCGTAGGCTTTCATGGCCGGCATCCATAGTTTTTTTGTGGGTTTTTCAGGCTGTGTGGCCATGTTCTAGAAGAGTTTCTTTCTGACGTTTCACCAGAGAAGATGCCAGCCACAGATGCTAGTGAAACGTCAGAAAGAAACTATTCTAGAACATGGCCACACAGCCTGAAAACCCCACAAAAAACAATCCCAGGTGACTTCTAGGAGGAACAGAAGGCAATGCTTTCAATTGGAGGGGGAGCTACAGGAGCACTCAGGGCCTGAATCATCCTCCTTGAAGCCAGGAGAATTCCATGCATAGTTAGTTATTTTCTGTTTCTTCAAACTCAGGTGCTGCCCTGAAGTCCAGGAGGTTTCAAGACACAGCAGGGCTATTTTCCATATTCAAAAGTGGATTTGAATATTTGGAGGGCAGATTACCTCTCACCAACCTCCGCAGAGCAAAAGATATCACAGCATTTATTCCCTAGACAGAGTGCTTCTTGGTGTTAACTGCAACCATTGTTTGAACTGTGGAGCAGTCCTCACTGTGTTTGGCATCTTCTCACCTCGGGAAATGAATGCCACCCACCACAAAAGTTCTCCCAGCCAAGGGAGCAGCTTGACGAACACTGCCCCAGCCCTTACTTTCCCTCTGGAAAGGATGTGGGGCAGGTGAAGTGCTTAGCTTGCTGTTTCCCATCCTCATTCCCACTCCCATTTGCAGTGGCATCACTAGGGGAGTGCAGAGAGTATGGACCACACTGGGCAAAGCCTCAGAGGAGTGACACCCAGTCAGGGCCTCCTGCCCCTCTCGCCTTCTCCAGTAGTGTGGCTTGCTTGGATGAGAGAAAGCAACAGAGAGAAGGCAATAGAGAAGGAGCCTTGCACCCTTCCTGCCTTCTCAGGTGCCATGGCTTGCTCAGACAAGAGAGCCAAGCCATTGGAGAAGTGCATGTGCCCCTCTCACCTTCTCCAGTGCCATGGCTCTCTTGGACGAGAGAGCCAAGGCAATGGAGAAGGGAGCAAATGTGCTTGCACCCATCCCACCTTCTCTGGTGCATTACTTGCTCAGACAAGGGAGCCAAGGTACCAGAGAAGGAAGAGCAGTGCATGCCCTTCCATCCCTTGCCACTGCCTCACTTGCCCAGCTGTACACTTGGTCCTCAGCAACCCTGGGTGGGCATCTGGGAAGGTGGAGGACATTGGCTGGCTGGGGAGCCATGAAAGAAAGACGTGAGGGGAAGGGGGCAGACCAGGCCACTGGCTCCCCCACAATCCCCTTCTAGGCACCCACACCAGGTGACACCAATGCTAGGGATGCCACTTCTCCTGTGCACTGCTTGTCAAAGCTTGAAAAAGTTGCTTTTTTTTTTTGGACTCCAAGTCCCCCCTTCCTAACCAGCATGGGCAGGTTAGATAATGATCCTCCACAACCCAGATCAGGCCGATACGCCTGAGGTTCCCTCCTGCTTGACAAGAGCTGACAAGACCTAAGCAAAATGACTCTCTACCTGACTTGCAGCCTCTTCTCCCTTCTCTTGAAAGCTCCCGAGTTCCGCTTCAGCTGCCTTGAGACGTTCCTTCAAGTTGTCAAAAGCCCCTTGGAGGTCCTGCTGTAGGGCCCTCTGAGCTTGGAGCTTTAGAAAGGAAAATAGGTTAGAGAAGATCTTAAACTAGGAGCCAGTGTTCTTGGGTTCATAGGCAGATTTTGTCTGGCGAAGATCTGAGGGCCTGGATTTATGGGTTCCATGGATTTAGCTTCCTTTGGGCCCCTGGGGAAGGAGAAGTATCTCAGAATAAGGGCCAGAAGAATAAAGAGGGACAGAGACTATTCTCCGCTTAGCATCTGCTTTTCCAATTCACCCCATCACAGTCTACTGGTATCTCCTTCAGGTTCTACTCTGAGTGGTCAGGTGGGTGGCTTCAGCTGCCCCAAAATTTAGGAATATATGTTTCCAAAAGTAATTAGAGCGATAGTTCCATCCCCTTACCCTAATAATCAGTATTTATTATAGCTACAATTGACTGCTGTTTCACACAAGACACTACAGTAGTCACTTAATTTTTTTTTTTTTTAATCTCCATCTTGGGACAGGACTTGAGGGATGTGATATTCTTCCTACACTAGCACTTTAAAGGTAAAGGTATTCCCATTGACAAGGTTGTCAAGTCGCACTTTAACCATGGCATATTCATCCTCATTATTTGGTGCAAGCCATACTCCCTTAACTAAACAGGTAGCTAAAACTTCGCAGATTCATTGTAAAAGGAGTAAAGCCATCACTTGTTAAGTTACAACCGTAATGTTATGTAGGAATACATTTGTTATTGTACAATAAAATGGCAAGTTACTAGTCATTTCTAAGTAGTTACATCCAAGTTCTGCTTTGTCCCTATTGCACTCCCCACTCTCTGCTTGTACTTCTGCTGAAGTTTGCAAGTCTGCCCTCTGCTTCTTAGGACCTTATCACACGGGGTCCAAGCAGTTGCATCCCCGTCCCATTGCGCTTCCTTCAGGTCGCGGGAAATGTAATTCCCATTTCGACCAGGAAGCCAAAAGTCGCGGGATGATACGGGGATGCGACAGGAATGGGCGGGGTTTCTCTGCGACGTTGTGTGATCGAACGGGGTAAGGAAGCGCGATGGGACGGGGATGCGACCGGGGTGCGACGGGGATGGGCGGGGTTTCCCTGCAACGTCGTTTGATTGCACGGGTAAGGGAAGCGCGATGGGACGGGGATGCCACGGGGATGGGACTGCTTTAGACCCCCGTATGATAAGGTCCTTAGACTGAGCTGGACAAATGTAACACAGGATCACTATAATGGTAGCAAAATTAGAGGTTAAGTTGTCAACCCCTAGGTATGGGACAGGGACTATGTGCCCTTCTAGATGATGTTTGGTAGTACTTCCCATCATCTCTCATCCTTGATAATGCAGGCTAGGGCTGATGGAAGTTGCACCCAGGAATATCTACATTCCCCATCCTGCCCTAGAACACAACAAGCCTGAGTTATGTAGAGGATTGCAAGGTTATTTTTAATACCCTAATTCCTTTGCTTTTTCAGAATCCGAGCTGAATTTGAGGGTGTAATACAAAGGGCCAGCAGGGAGTAGTGGCTTGAGTGATGGACTATGACTCTTGAGACCAGGGTTCAAATCCCCACTCAGCCATGGAAATGCACTGGGTGACCTTGGGCAAGTTACACTCTCTGAGCCTCAGAGGAAGGAAAAAGGTAAACTTCTTCTGAACAAATCTTGCCAAGTAAACCACGCCTTAGGGTCACTGTAAACAGGAAATGACTTGAAGGCACACAACAATACAAGAATGACTAGTCCTCTACTTCTCTGGCTTTACCTGTAGGGTCAATTCAAAGAAAGCAAGAAAGGAGGGCTAATGGTTGAGCAGACAAATTCAGCAAGGACCTCACTTCTCTGCACTCCTCAGTGCCTCTTACCTTCACTTCCAGGGGCAGAAACTCATCCACCATTTCTTCATATGCCTCCTCTCCCAATGGACTCTCTCTCTGGGCTGGGGATGCATGCCTATTCCCTGCCAGCACTGGGATCTTGCTGCCCGCGGGCACCCTCAGGTGCTTCCTTCCAATGCCCTTCAGGGCCCTCAGAGCCTCCCAGGTCAGATCTGGCTCCGGCAAGGTATCCAACGACAGCATCGAATACGACTCAGCCTCCCCCAGGCTCTGTGACCTCAGAGAGGCTTGGGAACTCATGTGGTGTACTGTGGGCATGCTCTGGGATTTATCCCGGCATAAGGGATAGATGGGAGACAACACCCCTAGCCTTCTTGGGGTCCGGCACACCCACTCATAATCAGAGTCCTCAACCCGCAGGCCATGGCAACTGTGGCACTGCCGGTTCCGGCAAGGTGTGCCTGGCTGTCTACTGTCTGTGTCATTTGCCCAGCATTCGTATTCAGAGAGGGCCATATCATCCTGCAAGAGACGCTGGTACCGGACGTGTGGCAAATCTGCTATGCTGGCTGAGATCTCTTGGCCTGTGTAGAACACCGAATCCTTGTCATCTGGGAACTGTCGTGCATGGATGTGGCGCAGGGAGCGGGCCAGCTGGTCCTTCTCTGAAAGGAGGCGCTGGAGCCGGTCAATGGAGAGTGCTTGAACCCGGGCAATGACAGTGTCGAAGCGGTACACACGGCCCAAGGCCTGGGCACATTTTCCACAAAGGAACTCTCCATGTCCATCCCCACGCTGAGGTGGCTCTCGACCAAGGACATAAGACAGCACTACTAGCAGATCAGGGCGCGAGTTGCCACTACTACGGCTGAATATCCATCGCCGATGGTTCCCACGTAGCACTGCGCCACACAGGCGGCAGAAATTGTTAGGGCTATCCATGAATACAGAGGCAAGGAGGAAGAAAAGGGAATCTTGTATTCTCAGTGTCTCTTGTTTCTGATGTCCCAATTTAGTTCTACGTAGTTATAAATTACTAAAAGATCTACAACTTCTTGAGTCCTAAAGGAGTACCTTGACTGTATTCAACTACTAGGTCAGTCTAAGAATGAGACATTTCTGGATTTTATTTTCTCGATCCCCAGAAATTCTCAAGATTCTGTGTCTCACTTCCCTATTATAGGGTTCTGATCTCCGGATCCTAGTGCCTAGCATTCATTTTTTGATAAATATATGGAACTCTCCAAACCAATTTCAATTTGATTTGTTAATCTGGTCCTTCCAGACCCTAGCTTAGCCAAAAATAAACAGAAATCAGTTTTTAGACTTTTGGCTTCCACTAGAACAGAATTTACTATCGACAACTCCTGATTGTTTCTAAAAGTATATTATAAATATTCAAGTGCTCAGAATCCCTGTGACTTGATTAGGATTACGTTCATGAATGATCTAGAGACTACAACAGTATCTAGACAGTAATCCAGTCTAAAAGAGTGCTTTCCCCCCTCCAGTTCGAGAGAGCCTAGACTTAATACAATTCAAATATCCCTATTCTGACAACCACTTGAATCTCAAAATATCTGTTGTGCAAGATTAAAGAATGTGTAACTAAACTTAACTTTCACTCCTACTATCAGTATTAAATCTGTATCTAAACACCTGCTATATGGTTTTAATTCAGATATGACTCAGTAAGAGTCCTATACTACTTAAGGTCCCAGATAATCTAAAACTTTAAGATTTTAACTATCCTCTTCCTGGTAGCCATTTGGAACAAGCAGAGCAATTATATGAGTTACAGAGTCAGCATATTAGACTTTGGGTCCTCTATTTGAAGTATTTTCAGTTGAGGAAAGTTCAGAGGGCTAGTTAGCTATAATCAGTTGAAAGGCTGGGCATCTTCCTTTCCCTCCAGATTCCACAACTTTCTTGTTCTTGATTCATTCCTATAAAAATGGGAAAAAATTACTCCAGTAAATCAAGGATTTGAGTTTTTGCAAGAAATGGCTGACATAAATAAATGGTGGGCTAGGTGGACAAAAACTTTGACCTGCTGGTACAAGGTTACTCTTGATTTTCTTAAGAATTCCTGAGAAGCAATAGTATTTAACAGCATGAACTCTGGTTATACTGGTTAATGAGTTTCTAGAACTCATCAGCTGTTTAGGGAAATTGTCCTCTACGAAAGAACTGGCCTAAGGCATTTTGCTGCGTGAAACATAGTACCAAAGTCTTCCCAAGGCCATAGTATATATAAGCTGAGTTTCCCTTATCCAAAATGCTTAGGACCAGAAGTGTTTTTGATTTCTCAATTTTTCCAGTTTTAGAATACACTCATCCCTCCAGATTCACTAGGGTTAGGGTCACAGGACCCCCATGAATGTGGAAAAACCGCAAATAACAAAAACACTATGTTTTTACCTGAGAGAACAACTCTCTAGGAATTTGTAGGTCCAACTCTGCAACCCACAGAGTGCAACTCTGTGGTCAACATCTGCCAGACATTGATCCTAGAATTGCACTGAAGGAGCTACAAATGCCTAGTGGAGTCTTCTCTCTAGGAATCTCTAGGTCCTTCAGTGCAACTTTTGGCTAAAGTTGACCAAAGAGTTGTGCTGGAGGACTTAGATATTCCTAGAGAGAACATTAATAAAATCCATTAATAACCTAGCCTGCAAAAATCAAAGACGCAAATGTGGAGAGACGAGTGTATTTGCATATACGTAATGAGATAGCTTGGAGATGGGATCCAAGTCTAAACCTGAAATTCATTTAACTTCTATATACTCTTTACAGACATAGCCTGATAGTAGTTCTATACACAATATTTTTAATCATTTTATGCACGAAACAAGGTTTGTCTACACTGAACCATGAGAAAGTAAAGGTGTCACTATCTGAGCCATCCATGTGGACGATTTTGGAATTTGGAATTTTTTAGATTTTTGAATTCCAGGTAAGAGAGACTCAATCAGGTTGTTTGGGGTATTTCTGGCAGGAAATAACCTGGCAGAAATTTCAGTGAAAGTCATCATCATCATCATCATCATCATCATCATCATCGAATAACTCTCAGTTTGTTGTTATTGTTGCTGCTGTGTGCCTTCAAGTTGTTTCCAACTTATGGGGACTCTAAGGCAATGAACCTATCATAGGACGTTATCACATGGGGAGTTGCGGGGAGAAAGTGGAAGTAAACGGGACGAGCGGAAGACTTTAATTTACGAGATTTGTCCCGTTCCGCCTCATCTGATAACTAAATTCGAATTTAAAAGGGGGTTAATTAGAACAAAAACCTGATCTTTTCATTTTCGGGATTTTTGAGGATTTGAAAAGATCAGGTTTTTGTTCGAATTAACCCCCTTTTAAATTCGAATTTAGTTATCAGACGAGGCGGAACGGGACAAATCACGTAAATTAAAGACCTCCGCTCGTGCCCGTTTATTTCCACTTTCTCCCCGCGACTCCCCATGTGATAACATCCATAGGGTTTTCATGGTAAGTTTTTTTTAGAGGGGGTTTGCCATTGCCTTCCTCTGATGCTTAGAGAGTGTGATTTGCCCAAAGTCACCCAGTGGGTTTCCATGGCTGAGCCAGGATCAGTGATACACAAAAAGGTACCTCAGTCTAGCCTAGGATAGAGAGTGTGGCCCAGCCAAGCGCCACTAGAGAACAAAAGCCCAACAACCATGGAGTTCCAGCTATTTGCAGAAGTCTTTCAGATCCTTATCCTGCAGCTGACAGTGAGTGTGAAGTTCTAAGTAATCAAATCAGTTAAATTAAATTTAAAATGTTCAAGCTAATTACAGTTAATCAGAGTGTTAATTCAAATAGTTAATGTGAATGTATTCAGCTTACTGTCATTTCATTTTAGAATTTAGAATCAGTTTAACAGTCAGGAATTATGGGAGCTAAAGCCTTCTGGAGGTCCAAAGGTTGGGAACCACTGCTTCTAGCTAATGGTAGGGCTGGATCTGTACTTCATGAGGCAATATTTCAAATGTGGACTTGGGATATGATCATGAATTGCAATGTTCTAGTTGACTCGTAAGCAACAGCAGACCTCTTGGGTCACCCAAAGGAGTTGAATTTTTTTTTTTAAGATTAAAAACATAGTTTTGTAGCCCAGTATCCATATCCTGTATTAAAGGGTAGGACTGCCAGCATGGCATAGTGGTTTGAATGCTGGACTATGACTCTGGAGACCAAGGTTTGATTCTCTGTTCAGCTATGAAACCCACTGGAGTGACCTTGGGCAAGTCACACTCTCTCAGCCTCGGGGGAAGGCAATGGCAAACCCATCTAAACAAACCATGCCAAGAAAACCCATAGGCTGCCTTAGGGTTGCCATAAATCAGGAACAACTTGAAGGCACAAAACAACAACAAAAGACTGCCAGAATCCAAGGCCCCTCTTCTCCAGTCCTCAGGGCAAGAGTGCTGACTAGAAAAGTGTGTGTGTGCGCTGTGTGTGTGTGCACTCTGTGTGTGTGTGTGTGTGTGTGTGTGTGTGTGTATATATATATATATATATATATCTCCTTCGTTTAACATGGCATTGTAATTTGAATTACATACTTTGTGCAGCTGTGGTTGATGCTTAATGTATCATGCTTAATGACATCACTGGAATCCACCCATTATAAACCCATTGTAAAATCACCTTTGTCACTGTAGGAAATATTGGTATTTATATTAAGTAGAGAGCAGTGTGTCCCAGTGCAACATGAATGTCTAGTATAAAACATAATAAAAATAAGCAGGATGCTTTGGTAAGGTTAAAAAAAATCAAATGTACATTTATCGATGCAAGAAATCCATCAGAAATAGGAAAGTAGATAAACAAAAGAATGTTACCTATACTTGGTATAAGAGTCTCTAATGCTGCCTCTTGTGTGTTTGAATGAACCATCCTGAAGCTGTGAAGCTGCATGGATGCTTCCTTCTCAGACAAGTCACATGGGGGAAATCCCATGCAGAAATGGGGTTTTAAATAGGGAAAAAACCCACAAAAGTGGGTAGATTTTCAGACGACGTTGTTGTTAAAGTGTGGTTAACCCAAATGGAAAGCAGTCAAAAGCTGCTTCTTTTTACTTTCGGAAAATCCCAAAAGTAAAAAGGAGTGGCTTTTGACTACTTTCCGTTCAGGTTAACCACACTTTAACGTGATGTGAGAAAATCAACCCGCTTTTGTGGGTTTTCCCGTTTCTGCACGGGATTTCCCCTGTGTGATAAGGTCCCAAGGATTGCAAACCACTAAAAGCAAACTTTTGGATAGAAAGGGGAGGCTGGAAGCAGAAAAGGCTTGAGTTACATAGATCAGGGAACACAGGGGTGAAAACAAGACATCATCAGGGAGGCTTTCATATGGGGTCTTTTATTTATTTATTTTAAAGTCTTGCCCTGGGATTCCTACCCCATGCCCTGAGAACCAGAGAACAGGGTCTGAGACTCAGGGCCAAGTCCTGAAATTTGGCAACCCTAGCTTCAAGCTTTCTCCTTATTCCTACTCCTCATCATCTGACCCCCTCCCCAGTCAAAAACTACTGCTTTTTTTCAGCATCAGCCATTCTCCTATCCACAGAGATAGCAGTACAAACTTACAAGGTTGCTGTAATGATTACTGGGATAGCAAATAGAAACACAGTAAAGGCTATATTCAAATAAGTAAATGCAGTGGGCCCTTGGTCTCCACTGGGGTTTGATCCAGGACCCTCCATGGATACCAAAATCTGTGGATGCTCAAGTCCTGTTATAAACAATGGTGCAGTATAATGTCCTTTATATAAGATATAAGCTTACACTTTGTAAACTGCTTAGGGAGTGCTGAGTGCACTGGCAAGCGGTATAGAAATCTACATGCTATTGCTATTGATACGATAGCAAAATCTATGGATGCAGAATCAGTGGATACAGACGGCCAACTGTAACATTTTGTCTGCATTTTAAGGTGTGCTGTGTCAGACTTTGAGAACTTTCACTGGACGTTATCACACGGGGTCTAAAGCAGTCCCATCCCCGCACCATCCCCGTCCCATTCTGGATCCTTTGCCCCTGTGATCACACGACGTTGCACAAAACCCCGCCCATCCCTGCACCATCCCTGGCGCATTCCAGCATCATCCCCGTTCTTTGCAATTCCTCTTTCAAAGAGGAATTACAGCTGCCGCGACCAGAACCATACCGGAATGATGCTGCTTTCTCATCTGAAGCTACGGGGTCCATTCCGGTATGGTTCTGGATTGATTCCATGCCGCTTTCTTGCAGCCGCGTGTGATAACGCCCACTGTCTGGCAAGATGTAGAAAAAGAAATGCCTGCCAGCTCCTCTACACAGCTCCTTTTGGATTCTGCAGTAAATTGTTGTTAACTGTCCTCAAGTCAGTCTCAGCCCATGATGACCATGTGGATGAGACATCTCCACGACTTCCTGTCCTCTATTGCTCTGCCTAGGTCCTATAAACTCATACCCATGTTCTCCTTAATATATTCCATCCATCTGGCATATGGCCTTCCTCTCTTCCTAATTCCCTCTACCTTTCTTAGCATTACTGTTTTTTCCAGTGAGTCCTCCCTTCTCATGATGTCTCCGAAGTACAACAGCCTCAGTTTGGTCATCTTGGCTTCCAGGGAGGTTTCCGGCTTGAGCTGCTCTAGGACCCATTTGTTTCTCCCTTGGCTGTCCACAGGATCCTCAACACTTTTCTCCAGCACCACATTATCTCAAAGGAATTGATTTTCTTCCCATCATCTTTCTTAACTGTCCAGCTCTCACATCCATGCATGGTAATAGGGAATACGATGGCTTGTATGATTCTGCCTTTTGTGTTTAGTTGCATATCTTTGCATTTTAGAATCTTTTTTAGTTCTTTCATAGCCATCCTCCCCATACTTAATATTCTGATTTCCTGGCTGCAGTCCCCATTTCTATCAATGTTTGATCCCGGGTATCAGTGGTGTCCATAAGGTTGGTGTCACTCAGTGTGGTCACTCATGGGGTGCGGGCAGGACTTATGAGGGTGGGACGTCTGGCGCACTTCCAGTGCACACGCCCCCAAAGATGCCTGTGCGCCCCCAGGGAGCAGCTGTGGGGGGACAGGGAGGAGGTTTTCGGCCCCGCTGTGCCCCCAGGGAGCAGCTGCAGGGCCTGGGGAGGAGGCGTCTGACCCCACCACACCCCCAGGGAGCCACTGACCGGGTGTCACCTCCCTCTTCTGTGGTGTCACCCCCCCTTTTGTGGTACCCGGTGCAGTTCGCAACCCCCATACTCTCCAATGACACTACAGCCAGGTATGAGAACTCTTTTACCACTTCTGTTTCTTCATTGTCTAGGTTGAATTTGTCAAGATTCTCCATTATCATTATTTTTGTTTTCTTTATGTTCAGCAATAGGCCTGCCTTTGCACTTTCTTCACTGATCTTTCTTAGAAGTTGTTCCAGGTCTGGGAAATTTTCTGCTAGTATTATGATGTCGTCTGCATATCTCAGATTGTTGATATTCCTTTCTCCTATTTTCACTCCTCCTTCTTCTGTGTCCAAGCCTGCTTTTCTTATAATATGTTCTGCATACAAGTTGAACAGATAGAATGAAAATATGAAGCCTTGTCTGATTCCTTTGCCAATTGGGAACCATTCTGTTTTTCCATCTTCTACAGATTCCTCATCAGGATTATCAGATGTCTTGGCACTCCCATGTCTTTAAGGGCATTCCATAGCCTTTCATGATCTACGCAGTCGAAAGCTTTGCTATAGTCTATAAAGCACATGCTGATTTTCTTTTGGAATTCCCTGGTGCGTTCCATTAGCATGTTTGCAATAATTGCAGTAATATTTCATATAACATGTATCAAAAATATTACCTGCCAGAAAAAGAAAAGAGCATTTGCCCAGACACAGCACACTGGGAATACCTGCAGGGCAAGGAATACCCTTTATAAATACACACCTACATATTTTTGAGTAAAACAAAACCACTAGAAATATCACGGACTTCAGCAGATTAATCTTCCTGGATGAAATTCCCTCTTGCCTCAACTCCAGGCAAAGCATGTTCTACAGGTTTGCTTTGCAAGCACAGCATTGTAACTTTACACATAGAACGAGACACATCAGGTACGGTATTTTCATTCCTTAAGTTCTTACAAAAAAGAAGAAAAACACGTTTCCAATCCTGCTGGTTCTTGAACTAAAGATTTCTAACTTGAAGAAAAGAACCATAGAGTTCAGGGAACAAAGATGTTGTTGTGTGCCTTCAAGTTGTTTCCTATTTATGTTGACCTTATCAGAGAATGTGCTTGGTGAGATTTGTCCGGAGGCCTTTCTCTAGGAGCATATGACTTGCCTTATCCTTTTCATGGTTGAGTGGGAATTTGAACCCTGGTCTCCAGAGTCATAGTCCAACACACAAACCACGATACATTGGCTCAATTTATTCTGATCACTGACAGTGCCACTGAACTCACATCTAATCAGAAATTAGTCTTAGTGAATTTAATAGGTAAGCAGGTATATAGGGTTGCACAGCTTCAAACTGGTTTATTTCGGATTATTTCCTGCTGCAAAGCCATGACTTCTGACAACAGTGTGTACAAAGTATACACTGCTTTAATTGATGGCATTAAAAACAAAACATACTGTATTAGCTTAGCCTCTCAAAGACCAAGGAAGTCAGTTCTTCCTGGGTGGCAATTATTCAGAAACACTGAAGATGACAGTGATATCTCTGTTAGAATGTTGGGACTGAGTCACATCCTTAAATTTAAAAAAAATGAGGCTACAATGTTGATTAAATTTTTAATCAAATTAATTTATCATTTAAGCTCTTAATTAGCCTGGCAACAGATTATAGCTAGCCCTCCATATTCAAAGAGTCAACCATCCATGGCTTGAAAATATGAGAAGAAAACAAAAAGCAAAGCTTGATTTTTTGCATTTTATAGAAGGGACACCATTTAACTATGCCACTGTATATAATGGGACTTGAACATCCACTAATCCCTTAGTGTCCAATGGAGGTCCTCCAGAGGATTGCGAAGAGCCACTCTATAAATTTATTACAGTTATTTTTTTTAAAAATGCAATTATTTTTTTAAACAAATAGGGGGAAATGGGGACAAATTCTAAAAGAGTTCAGTATGAGCTGCACATAGAAAGCTGACCTGTGGGATGGGGGAAGGATAGGGAATAAAACACCCTGGAAAAAAGGTATTATTGATTGAGTTCCTAGCACCCTGAAACATTTTGCTGCAGATTTTTCTTAATTAAACAGCATAGAATTAATATACAAAGGGTTATAAAGAGGGAGTTTGATGTCTTGCGTCCTCCTTAGAAATGCTCTCTGTGGAGGAAAAACATAATATGCAAGACAGCCACAAGGTACCAGGGATGTAGAGGGAGTCCTCCCTGTGTCCCACTTTCCAGTATGACAGATGGAATAGGGGCTATAGCTAAAAAAGATGGCCAGGGAAAAATGGGGCAGATGGTGATTGATTTGTCAGAGATAGAAAGGGAGAGAAGATCAACAAAGAGAGGGAGAGAAGTAATCTCCTTGTTCTCAGAAACAGCTGCACCCAGTAAAGGTATAGATCCGACAGATGGATACTGATCTTGAGCTTCCTTAAAAAGGTACAAAATCAACAAACCTTAGCACAACCCCAAAAGAGCTAACTTGCTTTTATCAGGAGATCAGCACCCTTTTCTTCAGATGAACATCTTAAGCGAGTGAGTTCTTCTACTTCATAAAAACTGATGCCCAATTTGTAAAATGTGCAAAATCTTCCAAAGATGCCACAGGACTCTCCTGTGATTCTTCTCCTCTTGAAGAAACACCTTTCCAGAATGTTGTCTTCGTTTCCAGGCCTTGCCCAGATCTGGCATTACCAACCTAGAAAGATGTCTTACACCACATCTGACCACTGATCTATTTAGCGCAGTATTTCTTACTCAGGACTTTGTCACACAGGCAAACGAAATGGGATATTAGTGCTATGCTCCCGTAAATATTGTGCAATGATGTGATGCTTTTCACACGATGTCGTCATTATTGCACTATTATCCCATGAATAAAGTGGTAAAGTTGTGCCACTTTTTATTCATGGGATTTCCCTGTGAATAAAAAGTGGCACGATTTTGCTGCTTTATTCATGGGATAATCACGCAATAATGACGACATCATGCAACACTGTGTGAAAAGCATTGCGTTCTTGTGCTATATTTACAAGATATTGACGGGAGCATAGCACTAATATCCCATTTCTTTTGCCCATGTAATAAAGTCCCCTGACTGCACTAGCAGTGGATCTTTAGAGTTCTAGGTACATCTTCCCCGTCTTTCCTGAGCCTGTTAACTGGAGATGCTGGGATTCAAACCTGGGGCTTCCTGCATACACAAAGCCAGACCAACCCTAACGTTTGGCAGAATGAGGCAGCCACTTCAGGCAGCAGAATTTTGGTGCACAAAAAGACAGCATATTGGAATTAGTTTATTATTGCTGGTGAGCTTTTGCTGTCAGGGAAAGGGAAAGCATTTGTAGGATTTTCTCCCTCAGATGCAAAAAGCAATAATAATAATAATAATAATAATAATAATAATAATAATAATAATAATAATAATAATAATTTTTTATTTATATCCCGCCCCTCTGCATAGCAATCGGGGCGGCTCACAACAATTAAAATACAGTAATTAAGAAACATTCTAAAAACCCAATCCCTCCACCCATCCCACCCACCCCTTAAAACAGAATTAAACTTAGAAATTTAAAACAAATCGATAAAACAAAATTATCAAATGATAGTAGCAAAACAGCAGAGAGCATAGGGAGGGGATTCAATATTTCTTTCTGTGAGGGAATCAATCCGGGAAGGCCTGCCAAAAGAGATCCGTCTTAACTGCTTTCTTGAAAGCAGTGAGTGTTGTGATGAGACGGATCTCATCTGGCAGGCCGTTCCATAATTTAGGGGCGGTAATAGAGAATGCCCTCTGCGAGGTCTGTTTAAGTTTAGATTTCGGTTGCTGGAGTAGGTTCTTCCCGGCTGACCGAAGGGCACAGGGGGGCTCATATGGGGAGAGGCGGTCCCTAAGATAGGTTGGGCCCAAGCCATGTAGGGCTTTAAAGGTCAAAACCAACACCTTGTACTGCGCCCGGAAACTAATTGGCAGCCAGTGGAGGGATTTGAGCACAGGTGTAATGTGCTCCCTCTTAGATGTGCCGGTAATTAATCTGACTGCCATGTTTTGTACCAACTGAAGTTTCCGAGTTAGGCACAAGGGTAGCCCCATGTAGAGTGCGTTGCAGTAATCCAGGCGTGAGGTTACCAGTGCGTGCACAACGATTTCCAGGTCTTTCCCATCCAGGAAAGGGCGCAGCTGGCGTATCAGCCGAAGCTGATAGCAAGCACTCCTGACTGTCGCATTCACCTGATTGGTCATGTGAAACGACGAGTCAAGGAGTACCCCCAGACTGCGCACATGGTCCTTGGAGGAGAGTGTGACCCCATCCAGGACTGGGGGCTGTAATCCCGGGCCCGGATTCGGACCTGTGACCGTAAGCACCTCCGTTTTGTCTGGATTCAGCCTCAATTTGTTTTTCCTCATCCAATCCATTACCGCTCTAAGACAGTCATTGAGAGGAGAGACGCCATCGGAGGTCTGAGACGATGATTTGGTCATGGAGAAATAAATCTGGGTGTCATCAGCGTACTGAAGACACCGTGCTCCATGCCTCCGGATGATCTCTCCCAGCTGCTTCATATAAATATTAAATAACATCGGAGACAGGCTGGCGCCCTGAGGGACACCGCAATTAAGCTCTATTTTAGAAGAGCAACTGTCCCCGAGCCTCACCCTCTGGGATCTGCCCGAGAGGAAGGAACGGAACCACTGCAAAGCAGTGCCTCCAATTCCTAACTCCCTCAGCCGATCCAAGAGGATGGCATGATCTATAGTATCAAAGGCCGCTGAGAGGTCCAAGAGCACCAGCAGGGTCACACTTCCCCTGTCGGTGCTCAAGCGGAGGTCATCGGTCAGAGCAACCAAGGCAGTCTCAACTCCAAATCCCGTCCTAAAGCCGGTTTGAAATGGATCGAGATAATCGGTTTCATCCAAGATAGCTTGGAGCTGGGAAGCAACTGCCCTCTCGATCACCTTGCTTAGAAATGGCAGCAAGGAGACTGGTCTGTAGTTGTTTCTGTCCAGGGGGTCCAGGGAAGGCTTTTTTAAGAATGGCCTAACAGCCGCCTCTTTTAAGCAGGATGGCATACTGCCTTCCCTAAGGGACGCGTTGATTGTGTCTCAAAGGAACACCCTCAACGCGCCCCCGCCCTGGACGACCAGCCATGATGGACAAGGATCGAGGGGGCAGGTCGTCTTCCTCATCCTTCCAAGCAACTTGTCCACGTCCTCAGTACTCACAAATTGAAATTGATCCAGTAAAGTGCCATCCACGGAGTTACTGGACGCCTCATTTACAGATTCTGCTGGAATACTGGTGTCCAAGTCGGCTCTTATCCAAGAGATTTTATCTGCAAAGTAGATGTTAAATGCCTCACAGCAGGCTGTCGTCGGGTTAAGTAGAGGGTTCGGCGCAGGAGGTATCTGCGTCAAATCCCCCACCACCCTGAACAGCTCTGCCGGGCGGGACTCTGCAGACGCAATACGTGCAGAACAGAAAGATTTCTGCGCTGCATGTAAAGCCTCCCTATAGGAATCAAGATGATTCCTAAGGCGAGTTCTGTCGGATAGGAGACGAGTCTTCCGCCATTCGCACTCTAGTCGTTGTCCAACCCGCTTCATCATCCTGAGCTCTTCAGTATACCACGGTTTGCGATTCGGAGCGGGTTGGAAAGGACGCTTGGGAGCGATTGTGTCGATAGCCTTGGTAAGGTCGGTGTTCCACATGTTAACCAAAGCTTCGACAGAATCACCGGCATTACTCACCATTAAACCCTCTAAGGCTTTCTGGAAGCCGATAGGTTCCATTAGCCTTCGAGGGTGGACCATTCTAATAGGTCCACCACCCCCGGGAGGGCGAACAATAGCCTTTAGTTCCACCTTGATCAGAAAGTGATCCGTCCATGACAATGCGGAGGTTTTTGTAACCTCCGCCCACGGATGTTCCTGCTCCGTACTAAAGACCACATCGAGGGTATGACCAGCACAATGCGTGAGCCCGTTGACCAACTGGGATAGGCCCATGTTTGTCATGGTATCCATGAACTCCCGAGTCGCGCCTGTTAAGTCCTGTAAACTGGTTTCGAGTGGAATGTTGAAGTCGCCCAGAACCAGAAGTCTGGGCGACTCCAACAACAACTCAGAAACCAGGGCCGTCAACTCGGTTAGGGAGTCTGTTAAGCAACGGGGTGGCCGGTATACCAACAGAATCCCCAAACTATCCCTGGTCTTCAGGCTAAGGTACATACACTCGATGTGCGTCGTTTTCCGGATAGGCTTTCTGATCAGGGTTAAGGTGTTCTTATAGACCAAGGCTATGCCGCCCTCCCGCCCACTTTCTCTCACCTGCTCACAAACTGAGTAGCCAGCTGGGAGAGCCTGTGCCCACGTTGCAGAGCTAGCATCCCCCAGCCAGGTCGCAGTAAAGCAAGCCTGGTCGGCCATCTCATCCACTAGCAAATCGTGGACGATATGGGTCTTATTTTTGACCGACCTGGCATTGCAGAGGAGCAGGTTGAGAGTCAGTGGAATGGTGAGTTTGCTCTCCAACTTATCATGGGAAACAGAATCAACTGAAGAAGGGATAGATAAAAGGCATCGATCCCGTCTTCTTTTGTAACATTTGTTGAGACTGTTACCGCCATATCTGCCCCGCCCCCATACAACCTGAATATCTGTCCCCAGCTTCAGTCAGCACACAGGGCAAAGCCGTAAGAACCCACTGATATATGTGACCCCGGTCTATATATTTGACCTCCCCGCTCCCGCGACTGCCACAGTTCAGACTGCCCTTAATAAGAGGCTCAAAGGGGGCCTCTTAAGTTGGCCCAGCTGGTCCCGCCTCTTTGCTGCCGCGCCACGCCTCCAGAGCCGGTGGGAGAGACTTAGAGCCCTTGCAGGGCGATGGAAAAAGTCTCTCTCTCCCCCGCGTTGCGCCGCTGACAGAAGAATAATTTGGCCACAGGGTGCTCTGCATCTTAATAGGTGTATGCCAACCACTCCTTAGCCAACCTTAGTGCAAAAAAAATGTTGTTCCCACACTGCTGTGTCCTTTCCCCACTAGCCAAAGAGCAGATTATCTATACTGGAGCAAATGCTCCAGGGATCACAGTGTCCTACATTGCTTCTGGTAACACATGCATGCTCCTATATAGAGTTATGGGCAAGCTTCTTTGTACCATGCTGCTCTCAAAAGAGGAAAGCTCTTGGGAAGAACAGGACTGGAGACCTTCCTCTTCATTCCTTTTCTTCCAAAGGTTGGCTGTGTTCCCCATTCATTCTAGCCCTGTACGCCAGTTGCAGAAATAGTGAAGAGGCAGGTGGTGTGCTGGTGTAGAAATAATGTAGTTTGCCATAACTGTAAGTGCTGAAGCTCCAGCTTATGGAATCCTGAGATTTGTAGTTCTGCAAGATCTTTAGCCTTCTCTGCCAAATCCCAGGATTCCATTTGTCGAAGCCGTGACAGGTAAAGTGGTGTCAAATTGCATTACTTCTACAGTATAGATACACCCCATGCCCCAGTCACTGAAGCCCTGGCTTTGGTCATGCCAGCTAGGAACCATGTGTGTGGGGAGAAAGGAACAATACGCAAAGGGCACTCTTCCACGGACTTGAAGGAAGAGGCCAGGCATAAGCACAAGGGAGAGACTGGTTTTGGAACTGCTGCATGGCCCTAACCATCTTGTTGTTGTTGTGTATCTTCAAGTCGTTTCCCACTTATGGCAACCTTAAGGTTTTCTTGGCCAGATTTTTCAGGGGAGATTTGCCATTGCCTTCCCCTGAGGCTGAGAGCATGTGACTTGCCCAAGGTCTCCCAGTGGGTTTCCATGAACGAGTGGGGAACCGAACCCTGGTGTCCAGAGTCGTAGTCCAACACTCAAACCACTATGCCATGACGGCTCTCAACAACAAGATGGTTCCAAGAAGGCTGTCAACAGCAAGATGGTTCCAACAAGTAACAACCATCTTACTCCAGGCCAATTTCCCTCTAATACCAGGAAGAGTCCTAGTCTAGGAGGCTAGTCCTCCAGGGTGGTTTTTTTAACAGATCCAAAAGAAGTAAAAACAGAGATGAGGCACTTACCTGTCATAACCCTCCATGGAGCTCCCGAGACATTGCCAGTGACTCCCGCAGCACACTCTAACCTTGAGCAAAGGTTACACAGAGAGAGACCAATGCCTCCAGCCCCAGCTGTGCCTCAGTCTCCTCTACCTGCCTTTCTCCTTCCCTCACTCCACCCAGAGCAAAGGGCAGAGAGATTAAAGTAGCACACCTGGCAGATACGGGAGTCACAAGCCCCACCTTCCAGTCTATGGGGAAGGGAGGGACTCCCACTCAGGGATCCCAGCCAGGTGCTTTTCCAGCTTGGTGTCTCTTCCTGCCCTAAGCAGGTTATTCTCTGCGTGCATAGAGCCCTCCGGTTGTTTTGGCTCACATCATGTGCCATTAGGGGTCATCAGATGCCACCTCTTGTGCATCAGATGCCACGTCTTGTGTATTAGGGGCCATCAGGGGCAGCCTCTTATTATATATATATTTATAATGATTTGTCAATAAAAAAGAGAAAAACAAACATTTCCATTGTTAACAAGTCAGGTGAGAAAGAGTTGCAATTCCACATGCGTTCAAAAGTAGAAGAGAGCCAGTTTGGCACAGGGTTTGAGTGTTGGACTATGACTCTGGAGCAGGGGTAGGCAACCTTTTTGAGCTAGGGGCCGGGTTACTGTCCCTCAGACAATTGGGGGGCCGAAACACACACACACACAAAATAATTTTTTTTAAAAAATATGCATGCACACTCTCTCAGCCCCAGAAAAGCCATGGCAAAACCCCTGTGGAGATTTTGCCAAGAAAACCCCAAGAACAAGGAATAACAACAATAATCAATATCATCATGGCGGGTGTCAGCGGCGGTGGCGGCGGCAGGACCGGCCTGGAGCCGGTCCAAAGGCCTTGGGGGGCCACATCCGGCCCCCGGGCCTTAGGTTGCCTACCCCTGCTCTGGAGTCCAGGGTCTAATTCCCCATACAGCCATGGAAACCTACTGGGTGACCTTGGGAGAGTCACACGCTCTCAGCCCCAGAAAACCCCATGGTAAGGTCACCGTAAGTCGGAAATGACTTGAAGGCACACAGCAGCAGCAGCAGCAGCAGCAACAAAGAGTAGAAGAAAGGATGCACCTTCCCTTTTCAAAAGGAATTGTGGTTAGTGAGTAATAACATCTTTACACAAAAGAGGCACAGAGTTAGTGTTATGACTGGTGTAATGAATAAATGAGTATCCAGTCTTGTAGAGCCCAGATTCAGTATCAAGCATCTTTTTTCATGCACCTTTGTTTGGCCTACAGCTCCCATCAGTCTTAGGCAGTAGAGCCAACTGTTATGGGAGCTGCAGTCCGAAAGCAGCTGAAGAGCCACAGCTGCCCATCCTTGGACTAGAATTGCCACTGTCTCATTCCCTCACTCAGCTGGCTTTTGTGTGACTGTGACAGGCAGGAGTTCATCTGGTGAAGCGGTCCTCTTCACCTCACCAATCCAAGGGGAAAAACTAAACCTGACCAAGTACTATCTGTTAAGGCATAGGAGTCTATTTTCACACACACACACACACACACACACACACACTTTCCAACAACAAGGAGGTCCTGGCTCCCCTGCCCTCCTCTGGTTTTTTATTATGGCTGCATCTGCACTGTAGACTCAAGTCTTGGAAAGCTCATGCTGCCAGCTTCTTTCTTTCAGATAGTCTCAAAGGTGCTATAGGATCCCATTGCATACTGATTTTCCAGACATAGGACCTTATCACACGGGGTCTAAAGCAGACCTAATCCAAAGGGTATCCGTAGCTAATACATATTATTTCCCCGTGTTTACACATGACGTTGCACCGAAACTCGGCAGAACCCGGAGCTAATCCATAACGAACTGAGATATTTTGACATTAGGTTTTTTGGGGAAGTACATCCGAGCTTTCGGAATCATTGCGCAATGGCCGCGCAGGCGAAATACATATGAGCACGCGATATGTATTGTGAAGCATTTCCCCGCCCTGACCCATGGTTCCCCGCGCTACTTCCCATGGATCTGTGAGGAAGCATCTTATGCCGTGTCCTTCCTGTTTGGATTGGGCAACAAATGGGACGGGTAAACATGGTCCTCTCTTTGTAATTTATGGGATTTTCTAACTTGTGTGTGCACGGAGAATACGTTTCCAGGATGCGTGTCCCGGGAAGTGCGATAAATGCGCTATGGCGGTAATTGCGTGTGGTAGGCATTTATATATTGTGGGGGCTCTTTCAGTTCATTTCGGTATAGAACTGAATTTATTCTAATTTCGGTTACTTTTCGTTTCGTGGCCAGCGTGTGATAAGGTCCATGGCTAGGGACATTATCACACGTGGGCCAGAAAGTGATAATAAAGTGGAAATGAGGCATTCCGAAAATAAACCAAAAATAAACCTTGATTCTGCAAATGGCTTTCACATGTAATTACCTTAATTGCGAAATTAAAGTAAGCGCATTTAACGTTCACACACAAGTGAGAAAAGCCCGTAAATGTACTAGAAATGAGCTTCTTGCACATGCGCAGATAGAGGAATGCTCTCTGGAACCATGGGAAAAGCAGGGAAATGCTCCCAAATGCTCATTTGCTTTTCACATTACAGTAAATGCGAAATTACCTTAATTGCGCATTTGCATTTCCTCCAAACAACCGAATTTCAAAAGATCACGGTTAACACCAGTTTCTGTCCACTTTCTGTCCAGTTTCTGTGCGACGTCGTGTGAAAACGCGAGGCACAAATCCAGTTTTTGTTTGGGATTTGTGTGGATTAACCAGCTGATTTGCCCCGTGTGATAACGTCCCTTGTCTCTGAATTCTAGCTCCTTATAGATACATCCTAGTCCTGATGAGAAATTTGTGCCA
Organism: Phrynosoma blainvillii; assembly: GCA_026167975.1. Lineage (NCBI taxonomy): Eukaryota > Metazoa > Chordata > Lepidosauria > Squamata > Phrynosomatidae > Phrynosoma > Phrynosoma blainvillii. The sequence goes on from JANUYF010000002.1 coordinate 380,290,658, forward strand.
AGAGGCCACTGTCATAACAGAAGACGGAGAAACAGAATGGTTCCCAGTTGGCAAAGGGCCGCATCTTATCACCCTACCTGTTCAACTTATATGCAGAATATATTGTAAGGAAAGCAGGCTTGGACATGGAAGAAGAAGGAGTGAAAATAGGAGGAAGGAATACCAACAATCTGAGATATGCAGATGACACCATAGTACTAGCAGAAAACCTCCCAGCCCTCGAACCATGACCAAGGAAGATTAAGGAAGGAAGGCTTACTGTTGAACATAAAGAACGCAAAAATAACAACCATGGAGAATTTACACAAATTGAACCTAGACAATGAAGAAATAGAATAGTAAGTGAGTTCTCATACCTGGGATCAAACACTGATTGGAATGGGAACTGCAGCCAGGAAATCAGAAGAAGTCTAAGAATGGGAGGGTGGCTGTGAAACAACTAGAAAAGATCCTAAAATGCAAAGATATACAACTTAGCACAAAAGTTAGAATAATAGAAGCCATTGTATGCCCTATTACCATGTATGGATGTGAGAGCTGGACAGTCAAGAAGGACGATAGGAAGAAAACCAATGCATTTGAGATAATGTGGTGCTGGAGAAGAGTGCTGAGGATCCCATGGACAGCCAAAAGGACAAACAAATGGGTTCTTGAACAGATCAAGCCGGAAACCTGCCTGGAAGCCAAGAAGCCAAAACTAAGACTGTCGTACTTTGGATACATCATGAGAAGGGAGGACTCTTTGGAAAAGACAATAATGCTGGGAAAGGTGGAGGAAAGCAGAAAGAGAGGAAGGTCACAATCTAGATGAATGGACTCTATTAAGTAGGTCACAAGTATGAGTTTGCAGGACCTAAGCAGAACAGTGGAGGACAGGGGGTCTTGGAGGGGTCTCATCCACAAGGTGACCATGGGTTGAGATTGAGGGCAGTTAATAACAACAAATAGACATATCCTAGCAGCCAGCGTGGTGTAGTCATTTGAGCATTGTACTATGACTGAGGACCAGGGCCTGAATCCCCACTTGGACATGAAACCTGCTGGGTAACCCTGGACAAGTCACACTCTCTCAGCCTCAGAGGATGGCAATGGCAGACTCCCTCTGAAGAAACCTGCCTGTGATAGGGTTGCCTTAGGGCCGCTACAAGTTGGAAATGACTTGAAGGCACAAAGCAACAATAGACATACTTGCCAAGTGCAATAACATCCAAAATCCACCAAACAGTGATACCTTTATGGAGCCAACCAAAATGCACAATATCCATGTTGCAAGCTTTGGAAGCTTCACCGGCTTCTGCACCAGGCAAAAGGTGTTAAAATCAGACACAAACAGGGTGACCAGATGTCTTACTTCTCCTAGACTTGTCCTCCATTCAAGGAGAATGGAGGCCATGCCTTGAATGGAGGACATACCTTTCTTTCCAGGAGGAGTGTCAAAATGTCCTCCATTTCAAGCATGACTTAAGAAGCACAGATTTCCATTTGTCGGAGTGTTTTTAGCTTTTATTTTGTCAAGCCCTCCATTCTCCTTGAATGCCCTACATTTTGCGCCGGCTTGTCCTCCTTTGCCGTGAGGACATCTGGTCACCCTGTACAGGAAGAGAGAAAAATATAAGACAGTGTTTTTATAGACAAAACAGACAATAGACCTAATGGGCTGTAACTCCCTCCTGTCCTGGATTCCAATTCATCCCACTCTCTTTCTCTCTCCTCCAGACAAGCGCCCAGGACTCCTGATCCCTAGACCAGTCTTCCCCAAGTGGATTCTTAATTATTATTATTATTATTATTATTATTATTATTTGTATACCGCCCTATGGCGAACCAATCCAGGCGGTTGACAACAGTAAATATAACAAGAGTAAAATATAACATTAAAACATTATAATCCCTCCCCCCCTTAAGAAAGTATTCTTCTTAAGATTCTTCTATCAGGTCCAAAACACACTGCAGAAATAATCCAGTTTGGGACGGCTTTAACTGCCCTGCAACGTGGGGAATTGGTAGTTTTGTAGGACATTGAGCTTTCTCTGTCTGAAAGCTCTGGAGCCACAATAAACTAGTCCCCAGGATTCCCTAGCATTGAGCCAAGGCAGCTAAAGCGGTCTCAAACTGGATCATTTCTGCAGTGTGTTCTGGACCTCTCCCACACAATCACACAAACATACCTTCCTCCCCTTCTCCTTGTAAGGTTTTTACCTTTCTCCTTGGCCTCCAGGACCAGCTCCATCATCCTCCCAAGCAGTGTGAGGTTTCTTCTTTCCCTTTAAAGGGCATCTCAGAGCCCCCCTTCCTTTCCCTGACTCCTAATTGCCTTGCCAAGCTGTTTGTAGACAAGCCACTTAAAGGGACCATGTGATGACTGGCAATCCAAGGCTAATCCTTGGGCACCTCGGCCAAGCCGCCTCCGTCTGGACCTCCAGATGGCCTCCAGGGAAGAGAAGAAAAGAGGAAAAAGTTAGGGATGGACACAACTTCTGCTGCTGCTGGAAGCCAGGACACTTGGGGACATTGCCATAAGCAGCCACCAGGGGGCGCCCTGGCTCAGCCTATGCCTCCTTCCCAGGGACTAGGGACTTACCGTATATACTTGACTATAAGTCTACCTCATGTATAAGCCGAGGGTAGGTTTTAAATAAATAAATAATAAAACTTTTGTGAAGTCGTAGGCTTTCATGGCCAGCATCCATAGTTTTTTGTGGGTTTTTCGGGCTGTGTGGCCATGTTCTAGAAGAGTTTCTTTCTGACGTTTCGCCAGCATCTGTGGCTGGCATCTTCAGAGAAAACAGAGAAAGAAATCTTCTTTCTCTAAAGATGCTACCCACAGATGCTGGCGAAACATCAGAAAGAAACTCTTCTAGAACATGGCCACACAGCCCGAAAAACCCACAAAAAACAATAAAACTTTTATTTGTATCCCACTTTTCTGCTATAATAGCAATCAAAGAGGCTTACATTTTTTTCCATTATATTTTATTAACATTCAAACATACATATCAAATTGAAATATTAATGTGTTTTACAATAATTATATACAAAATATTTACATTTGACTTCCAAAGTATCTCCAGTTTGTACTCAGCCATACTTCAAAGTTTGCTCATTATCTTCATATACAAGCAATTTCACATATTAACTCCACTGTGTGTTATAATGTCCGCTTTAACCATTTTTGATCTCTAATAATAGCTCTTATACATGTTTTCTGTTAGTATTCACATTTTCCATTTTAAAACAAACCAATACAATACATAATAACAATACATGATAATATATCTTACCCCCTCCCCTTAAGAAAGAATTAAACTTAAAAAATGTAATCTGTTAAAATCTGTTCATAGCAAATGGTCTATTAGGCAGAGAGGCAGCGTAATACAAATATAAGGGGTTTGTTTATAGCCAAGGAATTCTATTCAAGAAAGGCCTGCCAAACAAACACACAATAAGGAAATAAATCTAGTCTTCTCCAAAACTACTATTGGGATGGGGGTTGGGGGTTGGGAAAGGACTAATTTTGCATTTTATTGTATTCTATGTATTTTTATTGCTGTAACCTGCCCGGATTCCTTGTGATTGGGTGGGCTATAAATAAATAATTTATTATTATTATTATTATTATTATTAAGAGGGGTCAAAAGTTATGGATTTTGATATGAACCATGGATAAGTCGAGGGTAAAATTTAGGGGCACGCAACAAAGGATCTAAATCAGGGGTAGGCAACCTTTCCCCTTTAAGGGCCGAGGGACTTCAGCTCCCAGAATCCCAGGAGCTATTGGCCAACATGGGACTATTGGCCAACATGTCTGAGGCTTCTGGGAGCTGAAGTCCCTCGGCCCTTAAAGGGGAAAGTTGCCTACCCCTGATCTAAATGATGAAGCAAAGGGAATGATGCCAAAGAACCTACAAAATTCTGCCAGGCGTCACTGTTTGGCTGGATGAGAAAGTAGAAGGAACAGAGTCTCCTTCCTTGGAGGTCTTTAAGCAGAGGCTGGATGGCCATCTGTCGGGGATGCTTTAATTGGGAGTTCCTGCATGGCGGGGGGTTGGACTGGATGGCCCTTGGGGTCTCTTCCAACTCTATGATTCTATGATTCTATGTGTTTCCAGGACAGATTACACTCTTGCATATCACCAGGGGTGATTCCCTTTTCTGTGAGCTGAAGTACAGTATCTACATTGACTCAGGGTTTTGGAGTCAATTTTTTGACTCAAATTTCTAGACTTATACAAGAGTATATACAGTAACTTACCTGGCACCTGGAGGCTGGATTCCTTGCTTCCTTGCTTGCCCAGGGCGGGGTTCTTTCTTAGTGCCACGTTGTCCTCGCTTGGGCTTCTGTTGGTTTTGTGCCACGTAAAACCCTCGCCCTGCTCGGTTCTCACACCCAAAGTTTCCTGGATTTAAAGACATAGCCGTGTGAAGTGTAAAGCAGTGGTTCCCAAACTTTGGTCCTCCAGATGCTTAGGACTTCAGCTCCCAGAATTCCTGATTGTTGGTCAAGTTGGCTGGGGCTTCTGGGAATTGAAGTCTCAAACACCTGGAAGAGTAATGTTGGGAATCACCGGTGTAAATGATGTAAAGCACTGGTTCCCAAACTCTGGTCCTCCAGATGTTTTGGACTTCAGCTCCCAGAATTCCTGACTGCTGGCCAAGCTAGCTAGGGCTTCTGGAATTTGAAGTCCAAAACACCTGGAAGACCAGAGTTTTGGCATCACTGATGTAAAGAAATCTTGTCGCACTCAAAGGTGCCACAAGCAGTGGCATCAGGACATCGGTGCGAAGGGTGCGGACTGCACCAGGTGACACTCGTAAGGCAGTGGTTCCCAAACTTTGGTCCTCCAGATGTTTTGGACTTTGGTTCCCAGAATTCCTGATTGTTGGTTAAGTCGGCTGAGGGTTCTGGGAACTGAAGTCTCAAACACCTGGAAGAGTAATGTTTGGAAATCACCGGTGTAAAGGACATAAAGAAATCTTGTAGCACTCAAAGTTACCACAAACAGTGGCATCAAGAAGTAGGTGCGGACTGCACCAGGTGACACTCGTAAGGCAGTGGTTCCCAAACTTTGGTCCTCCAGATGTTTTGGACTTTACTTCCCAAAATTCCTGACCATTGGCCAAGCTGGCTGGAGCTTCTGGAAGTTGAAGTCTGAAACACCTGGAAGACCAAAGTTTGGGAATCACTGCTCTAAGGGGTGGTGAGATCACTCCTTCTCAAACATCTGCATTTGGGCAGAAATGGGTTTTGACGTTTCCTTGTATCTCTTTAAAAGGCAGTAAGAAATGGGGGGGGAGTGGGGGGAGGCTCAGTGGGAGGAGAAAGGAGAGGCCCCAGGTTCCTTTATCAAAATTAATTTTGCAAAATTTCAAAATTTTTACTTTTTTTAAAAAAATATTTTTTTTAATATTTTGTTTTAAAACATCACATTTTACCAAAATTTCACTTTCACCCTTGAAACTATGCATATGTAAACACATTTATTCTGTGCATGTGATGTTGTTATTTAATTTTTCTTTTAGATTAGAATCATTAGAGCATCACATTTTGCCAAAGTTCACAGAATCAAGGAGAGACCTCAAGGGCCATCCAGTCCAACCCCATTCTGCCATGCAGGAACTCATAGGACCTTATCCCACGGGGCCAAAAGCAGCAAGAATCCACTAAGAATCAGGCGCTATAGCGCTATATCTTCCCTAGTGATTACACAACGTCGCTCAGAATCCGCTAAGAATCAGGCGCTATAGCGCTATAGTTTTCCATGTGATTACACGACGTTGCTCAGAATCCAGCAAGAAACCGCTCAGAATGCAACATCATTCGCATTCTTTTGAATGTCGGTTTCAGCGGGCATTGCAATGGCGCGAGCGTATCCATAGCGCTATTATAGCGCTAGCGCCATATTTATACTAGCGCTATAGTACTGCAATGATGCTCATATCGCTTTCTTGCCACTTTTGAGAGCAACGTGGGATAAGGTCCATAATCAAAGCATCCCCGACAGATGACCATCCAGCCTCTGTTTGAAGACCTCCAAAGAAGGAGGCTCCACCACGCTCCAAGGCAGCATTTTCCACTATTGAACAGCTTTTACTGTCAGGAAGTTCCTCCTAATCTAATGTTCAGGTGGAGTCTCTTTACCTGTAGCTTGCATCCATTGCTCTGGATCCAGTTCTCTAGAGCAGCAGAAAACAAACTTGCTCTAGCCTCAATATGACATCCCTTCAAATATTTAAACAGGGCTATCATATCACCTCCTAACCATCTCTTCTCCAGGCTAAACATCCCCAGTTCCCTAAGTCATTCCTCGTAGGGCATGGTTTCCAGACCCTTCACCATTTTAGTCGGCCTTCTTTGGACACGCTCCACTTTTTCAACATCCTTTTTGAATTGTGGTGCCCAGAACTGGACACAGGATTCCAGGTGAAGCCTGACCAAAGCAGAACAGAATGGTACTTTGACCCCCTCAGTCTAGACCAGTGATTTTCAAACTCGGTTCTCCAGGTGTTTTGGACTCCAGCTTCCAAAAACCTCAGCCATCTTGGCCAATATTCTGGGAGCTGAAGTCCAAAACACCTAGAGGACCAGAGCCTGAGAATCACTGATCTAGACACAAGATGCTTGTGGTTTTGTGAGACACCAGCCCTCTTGGGCAGAGAAGCCTAAAGACTTTGTAAAACTACAGATCCCAGGATTCCAGAGGATGAAGCTACAGTACTTAAAAGTGGTATGAAACTGCATTATTTCTACAGTGTAGATGCATCCTATGCAACCAACTTATTTCGTTCTCTCAAAGGTGCTCCAAGATCCCTTTGCAAAGAGGAGAATTGCTAGCAAGCAGTCTTTCAAAGACTTTGTGTGAGCTATTTTGTGGGGAGAAAGTAAATACTGAAAATGTGAAGTTGAAGGCTTTCACGGCCGGCATCCATAGGTTTTTGTGGGTTTTTCGGGTTGTGAGGCCCGAAAATTATTGTCTTTTTCTATGAGTCGTGCCTTCTCATGATGTGACCAAAGTATGACAGCCTCAGTTTGGTCATCTTGGCTTCCAGGGAGATTTCCGGCTTGATCTGTTCAAGGCAAGGTATGTTTGTCTTTTTGGCCATGCACAATATCCTCAGCACTCTTCTCCAGCACCACATTATCTCAAATGAGTTTTCTTTTTGTCCACTTTCTTCACTGTCCAGCTTTCATGGTGATGGGGAATACAATGGATTGGATAACATGAACTTTAGTGTTCAGTTGTATATCTTTATACTGAGGATCTTACCTAGTTCTTTCATAGCTGCCCTTCCCATTCCTAATCTTCTTCTGATTTCTTGACTGCAGTCTCTGTTCTGATCAATGTTTGATCCAAGGTATGGGAACTCTTAACTATTTCAATTTCCTCATTGTCTAGCTTCAATTTATGTAGCTCCTCCATGGCCATTATTTCTGTTTTCTTTAAGTTCAGCAGTAAGCCTGCCTTTGCACTTTCATCTTCCATTTTCTTTAGTAATTGTTCCAAGTCTATGATGTTTTCCCCTAGTATTATGGTGTCATCTGCACATCTCAGGTTGTTGATATTCCTTCCTCCTATCTTCTCCTTCTTCTGAGTCGAAACACGCTCTTTGTATGATATTTTCTACATACACATTGAACAGATAGATTGATAAAATGCAGCCTTACCTGACCCTTTTGCCAACTGGGAACCGTTCTGTTATACCCACTCAGAACTTCTCATCGCAACCCACAAATTCCACATCTCCGAAAATGATTGTTAAATTTTGTTAATCAAATGATTGTTAATTTAAATGGAATGTATTTTCTCTATTCTCCATTAGGGTGTCACTTGGTATGGACCACACCACCCACACTCCCTTGGTGACGCCTTTCTACTTCAAAAAGATTTAGTGCATTAAATCGGATTTATGAGCTAGGGCTTTCCCAGAGTGGCCATCTCCTGACCCATAACTAATGCTCCCTGGCTCCCTGCCCTGTTTAAGAGGATTGGTAATAAAGCCATTGGCCAGGATTGCTTGTCACATTCCATGAAAGTAACAGTCTATATATATATATATATATATATATATATTAAAGGCCGAGCATGAATAGAAATCGTGTTCAACCCCCAAACAGGCTGTAAGGCAGAGTCACAACCCCCAGGGTTTCCTGAACCAAAGAAGGAAATATTTTCAGTATTTATAAGTTTTTGTGGGTTTTTCGGGTTGTGAGGCCGTGTTCTAGAAGAGTGTATTCCTGACGTTTCGCCGTCAGGAAGATAGGAGGAAGGAATATCAACAACCTGAGATGTGCAGATGACACCATAATACTAGGGGAAAACATCATCGACTTGGAACAATTATTAAAGAAAATGGAAAGGTAATGGATAGTAGAAAGAAAGATCACACACCAGATGGATCGACTCAGGGGGGTTGCAGACTGCCAGAAATAGTGTGAATTCAGTCCACTTTTAGGGTTATGGTTAGTGCTAGGGAATCATGGGAACTGTTATTTTTCTGAGACATTGAGCCTTCTCTGTCAGACAACTCTGATGCCACAATAAAATACAGTTCCCATGGTTCCCTAACTCTAACCCTAACCCTAAAAGTGGACTGAATTCACACTATTTCTGTCAGTCTGCAACCCCCCTTAATCAGAGAGATCATGGGCCTGAATTTGCAAGACCTGAGCACAGCATTTAAGGTCTTGGAGATGTCTCATCCATGGCATTGCCATGAGGTGAGGTCAACTCGAAAGCAGTCAGAGCAACAGCATAACAAAAATAGGAATGCTAGAGTTTTCATTTTGTGAGTCATTTATTCTATAGCATTCCTCCTCCCCCCCCAATTGCTTGCTCATGTTAAAAAAAACCAAAATCTAAGCCAGCTAAACCCCAAACAAATCCCATTTGTGGAAAGAAAAAGAAAAAAACAGGACTGCTTTGTTTTGATAACAAATACGGGCTAAAACATCGCTTACAGTTTTCTGAACAGAATCCATGCTGCTGAGTGTTGAACATCATTCAGCTGCACAGGCTCTATTTTTGTTTTTGGTTTGGCAAAGAGATTTCAATGACAAGCAGAAAAGCTGTATATAAATATTTTAGTGATGCTCATTGTAGAAATGTGGGCACTGAGATCCTCTGTGATCGTTCCCTCCTCCCACGACTCTGATTTTCCTTTTAAAACGTATATTGCCCTATTTCTTGATTTTTGATCTTGAGATGTTTTTATCCCAACGTTAGCAGCTTCAAAGGCCTTTCTAGTGGAACTGCAGTACGAGAGAGAAAGAAATATCAGATAAATAGGATACGATTCCTACATGTACAATATTGTACTTCAGAGGAGTGCTGCCCAAACTGGTGCAGGGTGACCAGATGTCCTAACCGCAAAGGACAAGGCACCACAAAATGTAGGACATTACCAAAAAAAGAAGAAGCTGAAAACTCCCATATAAACAGAAATTCATTTCATGTGGTTTATTTACTTCTATAATGCATATACTGCATTTTATTATACTATCAATTGTATTTTTCTTCAAATGCTTTGTTGGCTTGCAATGTGAGCCAGTGTGGCATAGTGCTTTGAGTGTTGAACTCGACTCTGGAGACCAAGGTTCGATTCCCCACTCAGCCATGGAAACCCCCTAGGTGACCTTGGACAAGTCACATACTCTCAGCCTCAGGAGAAGGCAATGGCAAACCTCCTCTGAGCATACCTTGCTAAGAAAACTCCCCTAAGTCGGACATGACTTGAAGGCACATGACAACAACAATTTGCAATATACTTATAGAACTCTGAGCAAGACAAATGCTTAAAATTGTATTTTACTAGCAACAAACCCTTAACTTGCATCTACAATTAAATTATTCTTTTGATATGTCTATTGTGCTAAAATTAAGGGGGGAAACCTTTCGACATTTGCATTGTATCCTCAAGAAGCCCATTGCCTAATGCATTTGCTGTACTTTCCCTTTCTACGAAAAAAAATGTGTCCTGAGCTCTGGGTGCGAGTCTTGCCTGATACTGCTCCTAGGAAAAAAGGAACTTTAGAAGGATCCATCCTATCCCCCTATTTGCTGCGAGGACAGTAGACACATTTCTTAAAGGGCAACTGCAAGTGGTTTTACTCAATTGGCTTCCTAGGTTGCATCCACACTGCAGAAATAATCCAGTTTGAGACCAATTTAACGGCCAAGGCTCAATGATATGGAATTCTGGGAACTGGGACATTTATCCTTTTATTTCAGAGAGCTCCGGTGCCCCAACAAACTATAATTCCTAGAATTCCATATCATTGAACTATGACTGTTAAAGTGATGTCAAACTGGATTATTTCTACCATGTGGATGCAGCCTTCGTCATGCTCAAAATGGAGAGCATTTTGGAATTCTCCTACGGGACAGACGGTTGAAATGTAGGACATGTCCTAGAAAAGGAGGACTCCTGGTCAATCTGGACTGGAGCCAATCAAGACAGCTATTGAGTCAACAGCACCCTCTAAAGGCCATGTATGAGTACTGAAGCCTCATACGCTGCCTGTTTTGCAAAAGCTAGCACACATTTTGTGATCTTTTTTGTTGGTGTGTTATCAAGGGCATCACCAGGGTTGGCATCATTCATGGTGTCATCCCCACCTTGATTTTTTATTGTTTTAACTCTTTGTAAGCCGCTTTGATCATATCCATGGAAAGGCGGGGTAAAAATAAAATTTATTATTATTATTTTATTATTTCCCCCCATACCATACCATACAGAATCCTTAGTAATGTTTTTGTACTAAAGTTATTCACAAATTATAATTCCCGTATGTCACTGAATGCAATGGCAATAGTTGTGACGTAAAACAACTAGCAAAATTAAAATTATACCTTTAATTTACAGTTTCATTTGCACAGCCTGAATGTGTTTACATGTACAAGGTTTCATGTGGTTAAAGTGAAAATTTGATAAGATGTGATGTTTTTAAAAACAATTTTAAAAGAATTTAATTTTTTAAAATTAAAATTTGATAAGATGCCAGCTACAGATGCTGGCGAAACGTCAGAAAGAAACTCTTCTAGAACATGGCCACACAGCCCGAAAAACCCACAAAAAACTATGGAGGCCAGCCATGAAAGCCTACGACTTCACATTTTTAAAAACAGTTTTAAAAGAATTTAATTTTTTAAAATTAAAATTTGATAAGATGCCAGCCACAGATGCTGGTGAAATGTCAGAAGGAAACTCTTCTAGAACATGGCCACACAGCCCGAAAAACCCACAAAAAACTATGGAGGCCAGCCATGAAAGTCTACGACTTCACATTTTTAAAAAAAGTTTTAAAAGCATTTAATTTTTTTTTAAATTAAAATTTTAAATTTAAAACAATCCTAAGACCTCTCCTTTCTCCTCCTGATGAGCTTCACCCCACTTACCCCATCTTTCCATTGAGCTCCAACATTTTTAAAAGGCACAGGCAAATTCCGCAGCCTGTCTCTGCTGAAAGGCAGATGTTTGGGGAGTAGCGGTGTCACTCCCTTTAGGTATCACCCGGTGCAGTCCACACACCTTGCAATGCCCTTGCAATGTCCTTGCCTATTATTATATTTATATTTATATTCCAAATTTTTCCCCAGTTTGGGGTTCAAGGCAGCTTACAGCAGACAAAACGAACACTGTTAAAAACTCACCGCATACAAAAATAAAAAAAGCAGTCAACCCATCCTAAAATTATAAACAACTTGAAAACTTAAACTATTAAAAACAAACAACCAAAAGTTCAGCACATTGTACAAGGCCTGTTTCTCCTTTTAAAAATATTCGCAAAGTCCTGCTGGAAAAATCAGAGAAATTCCCTCCTCCTCCTCTTCTTCTTCTTCTTAACTAAGGGGGGTTGCAGACTGCCAAAAATAGTGCAAATTGAGTCCACTTTTAGGGTTAGGTTTAGGTTTAGGGAATCACGGGAACTGTATTTTATTGTGGCACCAGAGCTCTCTGACAGAGAAGGCTCAATGTCTCAGAAAAAAAAAAAAATCCCATGATTCCCTAGCACTAACCCTAACCCTTCAAGTGGACTCAATTTTCACTATTTCTGGCAGTCTGCAATGACCTCGACTCTTCATGACCCTGTGGATGAGACCTCTCCAAGACCTCATGTCCTCCACTGCTCTGCTCAGGTCTTGCAGGCCCATGTCCTCCCTAATCAAGTCCATCCATCGGGCATGTGGTCTTCCTCTCTTTCTACCGCCCTCCATCTTTCCCAGCATTATTGACGTCCAGTGATTCATGGCTCCTCATGATATGGCCAAAATATGACAGCCTCACCTTGATCATCTTGGCTTCCAGGGAGATTTCTGGATTAATCTGCTCTAGGACCCATTTGTTTGTCTTTTTGGCCATCTACAAGTATCCTTGGCACTCTTCTTCAGCACCACGTCTCAAATGAATTTATTTTCTTCCTATCTGCTTTCTTCACTGTCCAGCTCTCACATCTGTAAATGGTGATGGGGGAAGATAATGGGTTGGATGATAGGGAAAACAATGGATTGGACAAGTCTAATTTTGCTGCTCAGTTGTATATCTTTAAACTTTAGGATCTTGTCTAGTTCATTCATGGCTGCCCTTCCCATTCCTAGGAGTTTATCACACAGAAGCAAATTGCTTAAATCCTATGCAGAAATAGGATTTAAAAATCTGAAAAAACCCGCAAAACGTGTTCATGTAAAGGAGAAATAATGCAACATCAACCCGAACTGAAAGTCACCAAAGCCCTTTCCTTTTTGCTTTCGGAAGTTTCTGAAAGTAAAAAGGAGTGGGTTTTGGTGACTTTCCGCTTGGATTAATGATGTGTCATTTCTCCTTGACGCCAACGTTGTGTGAAAAAACAACCTGCTTTTGTTATTTCTACTTTTTGTTCGAGTTAAATCCGAACGTTGTGTTTCACTTTAAATCCAGTTTCTGCATGGGATCCGTCCCGTGTGATAAAGTCCTTAGTCTTCTTGACTTCAGTCTCCATTCTGATCAATATTTGACCCAAGGTATGGGAAATTTTTAACTATTTTGATTTTCTTATTATCTAGGATGAATTCTTGTACACCTTCCATAGTCATTATTTTTTAAAAATAATTTTTAATCCAACCTTCACACTTTCCTCCTTAACCTTCTTCAGTAATTGCTCCAGGTCTTTGTTTGTCCCTCTTCTTTGTTGTTGTTGTTAACCACGCTTGAGTCAATCCTGACCCATGGCAACCCTGTGGATGAGATGGCTCTTGATCTTCCACTGCTCTGCTTAGATCCTGTAAATTCATGCCTATGAGCTCCTTAATAGAGTCCATCCATCTAGCCTATGGCCTTCCTCTCTTTTTACTTCCCTCCATCTTTCCTAGCATTATTGTCTTTTCCAAGGATTCATTGCTTCTCATGATATGACCAAAGTACAACAACCTTAGCATCTTGGCTTCCAGGGAGATTTCTGGCTTGATCTGCTCTAGGACCCATTTATTTGTCTTTTTGGCCACCCATGGGATCCTCAGCACTCTTCTCTAGCACCACATTTTCTTCCTATCCATTTTTCTCACTGTCCATCTCTTGCAACTGTACAAAGTAATAGGGAAATCAATGGCTGGTATGATTCTAACTTTCATACTCAGTTGGATATCTTTACTTTTAAGGATCTTTTCTAGTTCTTTCATAGCTGCCCTTCCCATTCCTAATTGTCTTATTTCTTGACTGCAGTCCCCATTCTGATCAATGTTTAGCCCAAGGTATGGGAACTCTTTTACTCTTCAATTTCTTCATTGTCTAGGGAGTTTATCACATGGGATGGATCCCCTGCAGAAATTGGATTTAAACTGACCCCCCTCTACAAAAGCAGATAGTTTTTGGGGCTAAGCAGACGGGCGGCCGTGGGCCGCCCTGGGAAAGTGCGCCGCGGGACCGAGGCATCCCCATGCCTCGATCCTGCGCCGCACCTTCGCCGCCCCTGAAAGGAGCGCTAAATTAGCGCTCCTTTCACAAGTCAGAGAAAGTGCGCCGCAAAAGGCTGCGGCGCACTTTCGCTGACTTTTCTGCTGCAGCGCGTGTAAAGGCTGCAGCGGGAGGTCCTCCTCGGAGCGCCAGCTGTGCGGAGGGCCGGCTGCTCCGAGGACGACCTCGGGAGGTAGAGGGGGCACCGAGCGTGCGGCTGCCCCTCCCCTTCCCTGCCCCCAAGACGGCCTTTTAAGCTGTCTGCTTAGGCCCTTTCAGACAAAGTTTGGGGTTAACCTGAACAGAAAGTAGAAGAAACCTGCAAAAGCGGGTTGTTTTTTTTCCAGACATTAGCGTTAATGAGAATTAACGCGATATTAACCCAAATGGAAACTAGACAAAACCTGCTCCTTTTTACTTTCAGAAAATCCCGAAAGTAAAAATGGGTGGGTTTTGTCTACTTTCTGTTCGGGCGGAGCAACGCGGGGCAAGTTTGGGCCCCACCCACCCCTCAGAGGCTTCTTTGGGCCCGTCGGGGCCAGAGAGAGGCGGCGGAGCAGCGGCGGCACCCGTGCGGGGCAAGTTCGGGCCCCACCCACTCCCCAGAGGCTTCATTGGGCCCGCAGGGGCTAGAGAGTGGCGGCGGAGCAACGCGGGGCAAGTTTGGGCCCCACCCACCCCTCAGAGGCTTCTTCAGGGGCTCAAGCCCTTATATTTTTATATTTATTCTATATTTTATACTCCTATCCTATTACACTGTGAGTCTTGAAGTTCCCCCTTCTGTGTTGTTATCCATTAGTTGTTATTCCTTACTGTCTTGGAATAACTATTAAAATGGGCACCAAAAAACGTTCTAGAACAAGTCCTGATATAAATAAACATAATAAGGCCTCCAAACAGCTTAAGATTGACGACCTATTAGCTAATGAGGAAACCCTAAGCTTCCCAACCAAACCTGTAAACTCTAATTTGGAGTTTGCAATTCCAACTGCTAATAGATTTCTTCCTTTGGATAAAGAAAGTGAACTTTTATCCGAACATACAGTATCTCTCGGAAATGAGACAGTGGTCTCTCATGAAGATGTGTCCCTAGAGTTAAATGAGTCCATTTGG
Source organism: Phrynosoma blainvillii (assembly GCA_026167975.1). Classification (NCBI taxonomy): domain Eukaryota; kingdom Metazoa; phylum Chordata; class Lepidosauria; order Squamata; family Phrynosomatidae; genus Phrynosoma; species Phrynosoma blainvillii. The sequence continues at coordinate 380,305,694 of JANUYF010000002.1, forward strand.
GGAAAACTGACAGATATGGAAAAGAAACACTTTACTAAACAACAATTAAATTCTCCTGATTTTGTGACCAAACAGTGTCTTTTGACAGCCCATACTGTTATCTCAATTTATGAACGACTAGGGAAGATCATGCACCAGGTGGAGCTTCTTAAACACTCTATTGAGACCTCTAAACAGAAACAGACAGTGATAAAGGAGAACCGGGATGATATCAATAGAGTAACATCTAGTAAAATGGGGAATCTCATTATATGTGATTCTAGGGGCAACTTACCATCTAAGGAGAAAGGAAAAAGAGATTGTACCAGGGCTTTACAAGTGAATCAAGTTATGTTGCAAATTGCCCATAATAGAATAAACAATGGCAGATGGGGGTCAAAAAGAACTATTAAATCCTCGTTGAGCCAATTATTACAGGTACCCCCTTATGATATTGACATTCTTACTGTGGAATGGCTACCTAGCATATTAGCACATAAGCGCATTTTGTTAACCTTTGATCAATCTACAATTCCCCTTATGTTGATAAAAATGAAACCTTTTCTATCTAATTTCCGAATAACTCCAATACAGGTTTTCCGAGATTAAACAATAGTCCCTTTATTTCTTTATAGGCATAATAGTGAGGAATTATAGGACAAAATAAGACCTGTTTGACACTTTCTAAAGGAACTCCCAAAGAAACTATATTAGAGCTCGGTTCAACTAAAATCTCCAACATCAGGACTGAGAGTCAACCCACAGAAAAACAAATTATAGATTCAAGGAACATAATAACTAATGTAGAACAAAATGACTCTATTGCTAGAGTGGACGATCTTAAAAATATGTTGCTCACCACTAAAGATCTGGCCTTACCATTGTTGAATTTAATATCCACTGCAGAAGCCTCCGATATAGAGAGGGTTCCGCCCAAGAATCTTATTGATACTTTATTATCAATGAATGAAAAAGACTTTACAATTACAACTTCAATGCAACTCTTAGAACCTACGAGAGCTAATATTACATCTTCCCAACATGAATCATCCTGCAGTCCAAAAGTCATAGCTCAAACAGAAATTCTGAATATTGGTGATGATAAGGCCTTGATTACATCAACTTGACAATTAAATTTGCTAAGTTGGAATATTATGGGCTGGGGAAACAAATTCTATGATGCAGATTTTGTAAACTATCTACAAAACTTCAAAATTCTTTCCCTACAGGAGACATGGGCTTTCGAAACTAATTTACCATCTCTACATGGATTCCAAGCATTTTCTGTCCCTGCAGTTAAAACCTCCATAAGAGGTCGTGGAAGTGGTGGACTTACAATATTCATTTCAATTGATTTACATGCTGAGATCCACCCAATAACTAGTGTATTTCCGCAATATATACAAGTGTTGTTTATTAAGAGCAAGTATTTTGATTCTATAATCTGTATAAACATCTATTTCCCGCCTAATTTAGCAAAGAATGTAGGTCCTAATAATATCTGGGATGGCTTATCTGAAACCTTGACCTCTCTGAAAAATCAATATCCTTCCATAAAGTTATTAATGTGTGGAGATTTTAATGCTAGAATTGGAAATGATCTAAGGCAAGTGGAGAGCACTAATCATGGGCCAGCAGCCCATGGTGTTTCCATTCCTAGAGTCTCTCAAGATATGAATGTTAACAAATCTGGTTTAAAGCTAGTAGAAATCCTATCTTTACATGGATTACAATGTCTAAACGGAACGCATTGTGACCTGACATTGGGACTTTTTACTTACGTCACCAGTAGGGGAGCAAGTACGATAGACTACATAATAGTCTCAGCAAATTTGCTATCTGATATTTGTAGATTAGAAACTGTTAATCGAGCTGAAAGTGACCATTTTCCATTGTCATTACTATTTAATTGCAGGCCGCTCGATCCTCCAAACACTCCTCAAAATTTAAATGGAATCCACATAGGAGAACGGAGAATACGATGGTCAGTCAATTTAAATACTTCTATCTCCAAGATTTTGGAGAGTTCCATTTTTAAGTCTTTACAAAATGATATTCTAAATATTAACTCGGATATCTTGAAAGTTTTTCAAATTATAATTCAAAAACTTAGGCCCAAGTTAGTGAGCAATAAACAATTTAATCCCAATAAAATAGTAATTAACAGGTGGTTTGATGCGGAATGCCGAAATGCCCGGAGAACGTTAATGAACTATTCTCGACAGGTACTCAGAAATAATAACAACATCTCCCCTGAATATCTAGCCTCTATGAGACAATCTTACAAGATACTTCTAAAACAAAAAAAGGACGCATATGTTAGATCACAATGGAAACAACTAGCACAGGCTGTCTCAGGAAGAAATGAAAAGCAATTTTGGGATATCACTGCTTTAGGTATGAATAGGATTAGACCGGTCATCGTAGGACACATACATCACAGCAATGGTATAGTCACTTTAGTAAACTTTATGGAGATATAGGTGTAGAACATCATTCTTCCATTGCTCAAAAAACTAATTATCTGCCCCACTGGTTCCCTGTATCAGAGTCTGAGATAAAAAAGTTGATAGCATCCCTTGCACTGAATAAAGCTCCAGGTGAAAATATGATGCCCCCTGAAATATTTAAAATTTTTCCTGATTGGTGGGCCCCAATTCTAGCAAAGGTCTTCACCCAAATAAATAACACAGGGATAATTCCATCAGGTTGGAAACAGAGTGTAGTGGTTCCAATATACAAGAAGGGTGATAAGCAAGATCCCAATAACTACCGGCCTATAAGCCTGTTGGATGTGGACTCCAAGTTATATAGTAAACATCTGCTAAATAAATTAGAGGAATGGGAATCAAATAACCAAGTCATTTACCCTGAACAAGCAGGATTTAGGGAGGGCCAGAATACTATCGATCACTGCTTAACCCTCTATTCTTTAGCTCAACAAGGAATCAATGGCCCAACAAAACATCTATTTGTCACCTTCATTGACCTAGCTGCAGCTTTCGATTCAATCGATAGAAATTTGTTATGGCTCAAATTGGCCAACACCAATATGGATAATCGTTTACAATCTTTAATTAGGGAACTTTACTCTAACACAACAGCAAGGATAAGAGTTGGTACCTCTGGTTTATTAACTGAACTAATTCCCACAAATAAAGGAGTTAAACAAGGGTGTCTTCTGGCACCATCACTCTTTAATTTGTATTTAAATGATATCATTCCAGCACTCTCGGGCCCAGAATTTTTCCCTCCCACACTTGGGTCGAAAAAGATATCTATTTTGTTATACGCAGATGATATGGTGCTGATTTCACTTACGCGTATTGGCTTGAGAAGATTAATTTCCAAACTTGTAATCTTTTGTTCTAAAGAAAAACTTGTTATCAATTATAACAAAACAAAAGTGATGGTGTTTGGGAATAGACACTCTGACTTCCATTGTTCTATTAATGGTCACCAGATTGAACAATGTAGGGAATTTAAATATCTTGGTATTTATTTTACGGAAAATCTCTCTTGGAAATCTCATATTGAGGCTATCAGAATAATGGCAATGAAATCTATTGGAGCAATCCTTAAATTTTATAACCAAGCTGGGGGTCATTTGGTCGCACCTGCTCTAAAAATATTTCAGAGCAAAGCAATAGCTCAAATTCTCTACGGTGCTGCTGTGTGGGGATGGGATGATTTCCAATTGAATAAATTGGAAACCCTCCAAAACACATTTCTTAAGAAATTACTTATTCTCCCGCCTGGTACACCGGCAGCTTTAGTCAGAGCAGAGGTTGGCTTACCTTCCATTAGAGTCCGTATCCATTTTGCTTTATTTAACTACTGGAAATCGGTAAAAGATTCTACAATTAAGGTTTTCCCTAAATTGTGTTTTCAATATCTACCAAAATGTAAAACCTGGAGTTTAAAATATCAAAAATTGTTGGAATTATATCCTGCTTTAATTGAAAATCCCTCTATCTGGAACTCAAAAGAAAAGTTACGCAAATATATTTACAATCACGGTGTACATTTGGACAGATTAGCTATTAATAATTCAAAGTTTTCTGAATGGTTCAGGTTATATAAACTGGATCATCAAATGGCCATCTACTTAGAGAAGCTCACATTTCCAAAGCTCAGACAGGCTTTTACAGCGCTTCGTTTTCAAACAATGCCCTCGGCCATGATTGATGGAAGATACTTACGTACACCAAAAGACTCCCATCTGTGTATTTGCGGAGCACCAGAAGTTGAGGATCTGCCTCACTATTTGTTTTCTTGTCCACTTTATATGGAACCGAGGACTAAATTTTTGGGATCTATCTTGTCTAATTTACAGTGTAATAGTATTTCTGAAAAGATATTTTATCTGTTATCTGATATTAATCCTAAGGTAACTTATAAAGTCGCAATGTTTTCCACAGCAGCAATCAAAATCCGGGCTAGTGTTATAGCTGATATTGCAGTTGATTGCCGTGGAGATGATCGTATTTAATTTATTAAGTTGTTTTTAACGCTGATTTAGTTAACTGTTTATAATGTTAAAATTGCGAATGGCCTTTGGCTTAAGCAATAATAAAGCTAAAGTAAAAGTACTTTCTGTTCGGGTTAATGTCACATTAACACAGTTGTGTGTGAAAAACCACCTGCTTTTGTGTTTTGTTTGTTTTTTCAGTTTTTAAATCCCGATTCTGCATGGGATTTTTGCATTTTGCCCCCATGTGATAAACTCCTAGATTGAGTCTGTTCATTAAAGGGACAGGAGCCCTCTCCATTTTGCACTCTGATAGTCCCTTGACAGCTAATAAGGTTGGCTGAGTTCCCAAAGACCAAGTAGTGAGGAGCAAGGACTAGAATTTCAAACTACAACATGCAAGTCTCTCTCTATCTCTCTCTGTGTATGTGCATGGAAACTTAAAGCTGTGTTATTTTACAAATGTTTACTTTCCTCCTCTGGTTTGTATATGTAATACTATATATATTATGGAAAAATGGCAGACAGTGGACGTAAAACTATCTAACATATTTGTGTTACACACACACACACTTATATATAAATCCCTGCTGTTTTGTAGTGAATGCTTATGGGTAAATATGCTAACAGGATTCAAGACAAACTGGATCTCAGAGGCAGGATTTTTTTGTCTTGTTAATGGAATTTAAAGGTTGTTTCCTGGACTTTAAGACAGTGGCGCCACTAGGAAATCCAGACTGCAGGAAATGTGGACTGCACCAGGTGACACCTGGCCACAGCTTCCACATTCCAATGTCAACATACTTTCATAGAATCATCCAGTCCAAACTCATTCTGTCATGCAGGAACTCACAATCAAAGCATCCTCAACAGATGACTATCCAGCCTCTTGTTTAAAAACCTCCAAAGAAGGAGACTCCACCACACTCCAAGGCACTATGTTTCACTTCAAACAGCTCTGTGTCTTCGGGCTTTATCACACGATCTCCTTTCACACTGCAGTCATGCAAGAAAAAATAAAACATACAGTACTGATTTTGGAGCAGCCACCACCGCACTTCTTTCATTGGCAGGATCGGGGCTGTTGCCCCCCATCATGCTCTCTTCCCATTCTCTCCCTTAATACTGCTGTCCCTCACTTGTGCCTTATTGAACATGCCTTTAGGGGTTTTTATTATTTTATTTTCAACTTTTTTTGAGCAAATCCGGAGTTCTACTGCCCTGATTTAAGTTTCTTTAAAACTTCGAGGCTTCAGAGGTCCAGAATTGCACAAAAAAGAGGGGGGGAAATTAAAAGTGAGGGGGAAGAGAGCAATTGCGCTACTGCCCCAGGAATGTCTTTTCACACCTGCAGCATTGTGAGATTGCCATCTTATTCAGGGGTTTCCCCCATGAATGAAAAGGGACAGCTGGGAGACAGGGCAGCTTTGGGAGGGAAGTGGAGTTGTGTGATCAGCATCACTTATGCCGCTTCCTTCCTATGGGCATCATGGTTTAAAAGCTGCATGTGATAATGCCCCAAGTCTCTGGAGCAGAAAACAAACTTGCTCCATCCTCACTATGACATCCTTTCAAATATTTAAACATGGCTATCATGTCACCTCTTGACCTTCTCTTCTCCAGGCTAAACATCCCCAGCTCCCTAAGATTTGTCTCATAGGACATGGTTTCCAGACCTTTGGGATAAATGGAGAACTTGGAAGATAACTTTTTGGACTATGTGTGTATGTGCTTTCAAGTAAAGACGGATCTCTTCCGGCAGGCCTTCCCAGAATAACAGCTGTTTGTTGGGAGATGAGTTTTTATCTTGTTTCATATCACTGATTCCTGTTTTATTGTTTTATCGTTTTATTGTACTGCTGATTTTAACTCTTCCTTAGTTTAATTCTGTTTTAAGGGGATGGGAGGGTTGGGCTGTGGGTCCAGGGAATGTTTTTAACTTTGTCTGTTTTAAATGTTGTTACCCGCCCCGATTGCCGTGCAGAGGGGCGGGCTATAAATAAAAAATTATTATTATTATTATTATTATTATTATTATTATTATTATTCAACATATATGGTGACCTCATTAATTTCATAGAGTTAAGGAAAGAATAGTCAGAGGTGGTTTTGTCAGCTCCTTCCTCTGAATATAGCCAACAGCACCTGGTATTTGTTGACTGTCTTCCATCCAAGTACTAACCAGGGCTGACTCTGCCTTTGCAATGGTCCCCAAATGGGGCTCTTTAAGGGCTTTTGGACTTCAGCTCCCAGCATCCCAGACTATTGGCCAACATGGCTGAGGCGTCTGGGAGCTGAAGTCCAAAATCTCTTAAAGTGCACAGTTTGGGGACCACTGCTTTAGGGTATTGAGGCCCTCTTTTGAACTATAACTCCCAGAAACGTGCAGCCAGGATGACCTGTAGCTATGTAGGTAGGGAATTCTAGGACTTCTAGTCCAAAAATGTATTTTCTAATATCTGGAAAATGTGATATGAATGTGTAAGAATAATGTTATTGTGTAAGAGCAAACCAAGCATGCAGAGCAGACTGTAAGGATGGAACAAGTTCTTTAGATGAGCATCTCTCCACTGGCCCAGATATCTCCCAGATATCTTTGAAATATCTATATTTCAGGAAACAAGTGATTCTGTGGTTCTTTGAACACACAACAGACATAACACACTCCTTTTGGGAATGAACTGTTTTATTCATATAAATACAGAGATAATTCAAGTGGCAGGGAAGGCAGCCACATTTCAAGCAATCAACAGATACATCTCTTCATCTTTTGCCTCAAAAGGAGGCAGTATAACTGTAACCTATTTATAAAACTGTGCCTGACCTAGGAAAAGAGGTAGAATTTTTACAAGGAATATTTAGAGAAAACACTTAGCCAGTTCCTTCCAAATAAAGCCATCAGAGAAGCCATGCCTAGAATGAGCAAATTTTAAAAACCTCAAAACCACAGATTAGATTTTAGAGAAATTCACTTAAATCTGAATAATTATGGGGTCAGAATATTGCCCAGGTGCTTTTTAGGATGGACTATATACACATAGGAGTTTATCAGACGGGGAAAATCCCGTGCAGAAACGGGGTTTTAAAATGGAAAAAAACCCGCAAAAGCAGGCAGATTTTCAGACGACGTCGCTGTTAAAATGGGGTTAACCTGGAAAGTAGTCAGAAACCGCTTCTTTTTACTTTCGGAAAATCCCGAAAGTAAAAAGAAGCAGTTTCTGACTACTTTCCGTTCGGGTTAACCCCATTTTAACAGCAATGGGTGTGAAAATCTGCCTACTTTTGCAGGTTTCCCCCACCCTTTAAATCCCGTTTCTGCACGGGATTTCCCCCGTGTGATAAACTCCATAGCTTTGGCCACCATTTACCTTCCATCTGGACCTGACCAAAGCATTGGGGAAAGAAAAACCTGACAGGGAAACAGATGACAGAGATACATACATTTCATCATCACACAACATATATCACACCAAATGAGGTGGTAAAAATCCACATAACACCACTTCAGGTTTGTAAACATAATGCTTCTGAATGTTCCCCTACTTATAAATTTCCTCTCCACAATTGGAAGGGGTGCAATCCAGAAATTTACCAGCCTATCCGAACCTGGTGTCCCCTACATGCCTTTGACTACACTGGGATGGACAAATATTTATTTATATCAAGGATTTATATCACACCTTTCTTCCACAAAGCTTCCTTGGGAGTGCTTTGCCCACTCCCAAGGAATCCTGGTTTTCGGTTTCCATCCCAAGATTCTGAAAGTGTGCTTCTAAGGAAGAGTAAATGTACACAGATACACATATTGCCTTTAAATTCAGTTCAATAACTTAGCCATTAACTTTGATGTATAGTTAGAGCGACAAATTCTGAGGTTCCGTTCAACTATGCTATGAAAAGAGACAGAAAAAAGTTATTGTAACATGGAGCACTGAACTATGTGATGGTTTTGTGGTAACAGTTTTACTCCTAATTTTGAAAATGCCATGAAACCAGATTTTTGGTAAAAAGAATATAGGTTGGCCCATTTTTTTTCCCCTGGAGAAATGTCTAGACAAAGATTTGAGTAGAAAAATTAGACTAAACTAAATGAAACAAAACAAAAAGTAGACCTAACCAAAGCTTTCTGCAAAGTAATTTTTGCTGGCATTTCAGACTATCATCTCTCTTAAAAACTTTGGACCTTATCACACGCGGGCCACAAAGCGATAAGAAAGCAAAATAAGAATAAATCCAGGAATAAACCGAAAGAAACCCCACAATACGTAAATGGCTATCAGACGCAACTAACATCATCGTGCAATTAAGGAAAGCGCGATGAAGCGCTCCCGGGAACTGTATTTGCTGTTCGCACACAAGTGAGAAAATCCCGGACATAACCAAGCAATGATGCCCTGCACATGCTCAGTACAGCCGCGGCTGTCACTTGCCGCGGCTGTCAAACACACCCCTTCCCAAGCCGGCTGTCTCCCAAACCCCTTCCCAAGCCGGCACAGGGTCCGCGCTCCGAGCAGAATGTCCTCGGAGAGGCGCCTCTCCAAGGATGTTCTGCTCGGAGCTCAGGCCCCGCGCAGGGTCCGAGCTCCAAGGAGGACATCCTCAGAGAGGCGCCCCTCCGAGGACGTTCTGCTCGGAGCTCAGGCCCCGCGCAGGTCCGAGCTCCAAGGAGGACGTCCTCAGAGAGGCGCCTCTCTGAGGACGTTCTCCTCGGAGCTCAGGCCCCGCGCAGGGTCCGAGCTCCAAGGAGGACCTCCTCAGGTCCTCCTTGGAGTGCAGGCGGGGGCGGGGAAATGCTCCCCAATATGTATTGTCTTTTCAAACTGATAAGGTCCTTATGGTAAAAGCGAAATGATTCCCGTCGCACACTTGTACTTCCTGAAGAAACCGAAATACAAAAGATCTCGGTTGTCGGGGTTCTGTCGGGGTTCTGATCGACGTCGTGTGGACACACGGAAAAATAATACGTATCAGGTCAGGATTTCGTTTGGGTTCTGACTGCTTTGGGCCCCGTGTGATAAGGTATTATGTTGGGTAGTGGCAGTTGGCATCTGGACCTGAATGTGAAACATGAAACTTGCAAAATTTAAAAGACACTTTCCAAAGTTGGGGCAAAATAATTCAAAGCCATAGCCCAAGATGTTGCCATTTTGCACACAGCATCAATTTTCTACCCAAGGTTTAAAAGTGGGAAATATGACAAATGAATGCATTTGATTAAGTTTAAATATAACTGATTTCCTGTTTGCAGTCTCTTTGCCAGACTCAGCATCTAACCCTACCCAACATCTCACTTCAGTTGTCTGATACCAGATTATTCTTCTGTGGTTTCTCCTACCTCTTTTATAGCTCTAGACCAAACAAACCTGGAATCCACCAAAAATTCCTACAGAAAAAGGTATCTTCCATTATGAAAGGAAGTATCAGTCATTCTAGAAAAACTACAGGTATCAAGAGTTTATGCCTTGCAGGAGAAGAAATGCCAAGACAAAGTAAAGTAGCCCATCTGAGTTGAAGACTTTCTCCTCTGTCAGCTTTTTCCTCAGCAATTCCAGTTATGTCAGCCATTTGGCAATGCAAGTGTCATAAACTGTGTGATTGGAGTGCCATTGTGTGTGAGCAACACCAGGCATGATGCAAAAAGCAATGTCTCCACGAGCATCTAGGGTCTTCAAACCAAAAGTGTCCTGGAGGTAGACCTGAGAGAAAGGGGGAGAGACAAAGGGTGGTTTGCCATGTGTTCCTTAGTATAAGGGATATCCCTTATCTGAATGTAAGAAAACCTGACCCTTATAGGGAGAGCAGGTGTCCTTCATTATATAAGTGATGTCCCATATTTGAGGTGTATGCCTTTATTCACAAACAACCATTGTTGAAACTGGACTTGCCACTGTATAAAGGAATACTTTGTCCATACACAAAGGATTTTGAATTTGAATTGACATTCTCATACACCAATGGCATATATGTCTGTCGCTGGCTTTCCCTTCTACCAAACGCATCTGAGGAAGTAGACTTAAGCCTATGAATTTCATGCTGCCAACTTCTTTCTTTCAGTATTCTCAAAGGTGTAGTCTCAGTTAGGTCCAAAACACAGTGCAGAAATAATCCAGTTTGAGGCTGCTTTAACTGCCCTGGCTCAAAGCTAGGGAATTCTGTGAACTATAGTTTTGTGGGACATTGAGCCTTCTCTTTCAGAGACCTCTGGTGCCACAATAAACTATACTTCCCATGATTCCCTAGCACTGAGCCAGAACAGTTAAAACAGTCTCAAACTGGATTATTTCTGCAATGTATTTTGGACCTTAGTCTTTCAGTTAGTCTCAAAGGAAGTAGACTTAAGTCTACGAAAGCTCATGCTGCCAACTTCTTCCTTTCATGTTTTTTTGTGGGTTTTTCAGGCTATGGGGCCATGTTCTAGAAGATTTTATTCCTGATGTTTTGCCAGCATCTGTGGCTGGCATCTTCAGAGAATGCTGGCATGGAAGTGAGATATATATATATATATATATATATATATATATATATATATACTGTGTGACCCTTGGTTGAGAGAAGGTGATTTACATGTTAATCTGTGCGTTGTTCTGGGTGGGAGGATATGCAAGGAGGCATTGTGTTTATTTAATTAATGATCCATTGTCTGCTGAGAAAACCCCTGACCCTGGGTGGTTTTCATTTGCACATGCTGGGTCTTGATTTTGGTGTTTTTCAGGACTGGCAGCGAGACTTTGGGGGAAAGCAGACAGGCGGCCGTGGGCCGCCCCGGGAAGCTGCGGCGCGGGGCCGAGGTATCCCCACACCTCAGCCCAGTGGCGCAGCTTCGCCGCCCCTGGAAGGAGCGCTAAATTAGCGCTCCTTCCACATGTCGCTGAAGGTGCACCGCAAAAGGCTGTCGGCGCACCTTCGGCGACTCTTCCGCTGCAGCGTGTGTGGATGCTGCAGTGGGAGGTCCTCCTCGGAGCCCCGGCCGTGCAGAGGGCCGGCTGCTCCGAAGACAACCTGGCGAAGGGGTTGGGGCGCCAATCGTGCGGCTGCCCCTCCCCTTCCCTGCCCCCAAAACGGCCCAATTAGCCGTCTGCTTCCCCCCTTTGTTTACTTTAAGGGTTTCTTTTTTCCTGTTGAAATTGTCTAGGTGTTTGTGGATTTCAGTGGCTTCCCTGTGCATTCTGACCCAATAGTTGTTGGCATGGTCCAAAGTTTCAGTGTTTTTGAATAGCATTTTATGCCCAGGATGGTTTATAAGGTATTCTGCTACTGCTGATGGAATAAAATCTTCTAGAACATGACCACATAGCCCAAAAAACCCAGAAAAAAACATGGATGCTAGCCGTGAAAGCCTTTGACTTCACATTCTTTCTTTGTTACAAGATCTCTCTATATAGCATGATGATGTCTGTTGTTCAATCATCACAGCCAGTGTCTTTAACAACACTCTTTATTCTTCCATATGTACTGTGTGCCTAAATATAAATTATACCCCCTTCTTCTCTCACTAAAGCAAAATACATCCCTTTTCTTCTCAACTGAAGCAGTTGTGCCTCACACAACTCAAGCTGGGACTCATGCCTCACACTCACCGGCTGAGATTTCATTTCCCTCACTCTTCCATAACCATCAAAGAAGCCAAACAGACTGTAAAGACAGACAGAAAAGAGAGAGAAAGGAAAAGATTTTATTAGAAAACTATTCCCAGTTCACATTACACAAATATCACATATATATTCTCTGATAACAAAAAAAACCTCCACAGATTTATGCAGCAGAAATATAGCCTGGCTAGCAAGAGTCATTCATCCGTGGCCCACACAGAACCATTGTAATCATTTGAGACACGTCAATACTGTTAGTATAAAACTATGGTGAATAATCTTTTTTTGGATGGATGGAGTGGATGTCCTGCCAGCCCACCCAGGCCAGATGACACTGGCAATGGGGGGATCTCTTTGGTAAGTTGTGAAATCTTTGGTTGAACTACTGGCTGCAGCTTCTCCAGTCAGTACTCTAAACTTTAGTTTTTCAAGACAGAGCCCTTCTCGAGTTAGGTCTCAAATGAGGTGCTTTCAACCACTGGGGGAGGAGGAAGGATGGATGAAGCATTCACTGGCCACTCTCCCACTTAATCTGGAGGTCAAGAAATATGTTGTTATCTCTGAAAACTGATCAGAGATAGCAGTAGGGATTTTCCTTCCAGATGGCCTACAGAGAGAAGGGCTAGGTCCTAGGATATGAACCACAGCAAGGTTGGATGGGAAACTTAAATACAGTGACTTTGGCCTGTGGTCTGCAAATCCCCCACCCCAGCTTTAGAAGAAAACTATCAGTTGGGGTGTAAGACAGCTCAGAAAGCTGTTCTGCCTGTTCCCTTGGAAGTCATTCTGGTTTGCCAGAGCTAAGAGGTACTTTGCAAATGTGTGCAGTACAATTTTCCATATGCCATTTGGACTTTTTGTTGCCGTAGCAAAATTAATTTTATTTCAACAAAGAACTGGCAGAATGTTTTAGAAAATGCTCAGGTCTGTTGGGATTCCTTGCCCTAACAGATGATTAGCAGTGGTCAATTTTTAAAAACCGTTCTTTCTAAAATATTGATACTTAATTAAGGAAAACATTGGTAACTAATTAAGGATACTGAGAGCCAGCATTGTATAGTGGTTTGAGTGCTGGCACTACGACTGTGGAGACCAGGGTTCAAATTGCCGCTCAGATATAGAAACCCACTGGGTAAAATCTTGGGCAAGTCACACTCTCTGAGCATCAGGAGAAAGCAAAGGCAAACCCTGTCAGAAGAAATCTTGCCAAGAAAACCCTGTGATAGGTTTGTATTAGGATTATCCTAAACCAGAAACAACTTGAAGGCACACAACAACAACAACAACAACAACAACAACACTATTTTCTACTGAATCAGACCATTGGCTCATGTAGATTTGTAGCACCTCACCAGTTCCAGTCCTTCCTGGAGATTTTGGGAAGGAATCTGTGTCCTTTTGCATTCAGAGTATATATGTGCTCTAATCACTCTCCTCCCCCAAATCCTATATCCATGGCTTAGCAGAAATACTTATCTTGACCCCCTTCTCTAAAGGGAGACCTTCCTCTTCCCAACTTCAAGAACATACCTGGACTCCCACGGTTCAATTACACCATCATCCGGACCCCCAATGAGAACCAGTTTGCTGATCCGCAGGAGATTCTTCTTCCAGGCTGCCATGAAAGAGAAAGAGAATCGGGGACTCCAGAAATCTGGGTTACCAGGTTTGCTGCTCCATCTCTGTCCCAACCTCCTCCTCCTCCTCCCCACAACTTATATCAGAGACCGCCTTCTCCCATATAATCCTCCCCGCGCTCTCCGTTCCTCCGGGAGGAACTTGCTGCAGCTTCAAAAAACAAGGCTTTCTCTGTTGTCGCTCCCAGACTCTGGAACGGCCTGCCGGATGAGATCCGTCAACTAACATCTCTGGATAGCTTCAAAAGGGCTATCAAGACGGATCTCTTCCGGCAGGCCTTTCCAGATTAAATTACCCGGTCTTGTAACCTGCGATTAGCGACTGAGTGCTTATTAATGCACTTTTTAATTTCCCATTAGCAGGGGTTTGGTTTGTATGAAATTTTTATTAATTTTATTAATTATTAATTTATAATTAGGATAATTTTTTACTTAGTTTTACATTGATCTTGATTTAATGGATTTTTAAGGGGGGGGAGGGGGAATGTTGTTGTTTTACATTGTATTATTGTATATTTTATTTATCATGTTCACCGCCCGGATTGGTCCGCCATAGGGCGGTATATAAATAAAAATTATTATTATTATTATTATTATTATTATTATTTATTAACTCTGAGAGAAAACACAAGAATTATTTTCCCCACTCCCAAATTTGCAAAGAACTTCAGCTGGGGTCTTCTGGGAAAGGAAGAAGCAGCAAAACAAGAATTTGTGCTGCTACGCCAATTCTGGAAAAGCCCAAAAGGGAGAGAAGGACCTTTCCATGTCTCTGGCAAGGACAGAGGACATAGATGAAGGGTACTTTTATCACATTGTGCCATGCCTTGGGGGGGGAAAGTGATGGAGGGAACCCACTCATTGCTCTTCCTGCACATAGATGTTTGAGTGTTAAAGAAAAGAAATCACTCTTATTAGCAGTGACAAATGTTAACTGATTTAGCAACATCCATGTACTAGAATGTGACTATTATTCTTGTGCTTAAGCATGTCTGTACCTGTTATCTGTAGGCAAAGATATTCCAGATTAACACAGCTATGGAAGTTATCACATGGGGAGTTGCGGGGAGAAAGTGGAAATAAACGGGCACGAGCGGAAGTCTTTAATTTACGGGATTTGTCCCGTTCCGCCTCGTCTGATAACTAAATTCGAATTTAAAAGGGGGTTAATTCGAATGAAAACCTGATCTTTTCATTTTTGGGATTTTTGGGGATTTGAAAAGATCAGGTTTTTGTTCGAATTAACCCCCTTTTAAATTCAAATTTAGTTATCAGACGAGGCAGAACGGGACAAATCCCGTAAATTAAAGTCTTCCGCTTGTCCGGTTTATTTTCAGTTTTCGGCGGCGGATCCCCGTGTGATAACGTCCTATGTTTCTGAGGGCACATTCACACTAGGAAGTAACCCGGAGTAGAAACCAGGTTATTTCTCTATCAAATCTCTCCTTGGCATTTTATCCCTACTGTCGTTGATACTCGAGGAATTGCAATAGGGATAAAATGCCATGGAGAGATTCAATCGTGGCAGGAGGAGGGGGAGGAAGAGGAGGAAGGGGAAAGGAGTATAAGAGGAGGTGTGGAGGGGAAAGGAAGAAGAGGGAGGAAGAACAGGGCCAGATTGTTTTGAAAATGGAGACACCTCCATTTTGAAAACAATTTCCACACAATCCGGATATCTTCACTCTACGGAAGATCCCGAAAGTAAAAAGAAGCAGTTTTTGTCTAATTTCCGTTTGGATTAACCTCCATTTAACTGCGCTGGAGTTTATCACATGGGGAAATTCCATTGATAAATTGCTTCTGCTTTTGCCGTTTTTTTCCAATTTAAAGCAACGTTTCTGCACGGGGCTCCCCGTGTGATAAACTCCAGTGATCCTTTATCTATTGGGACAGAGAGGTGGTGATAATTATTACCAGTTGCATTGGGATGGGGTCTCTCGGCATTCAGCAGAGGCAGGAATTTGTTGTATTTGAGGTAAAGATACTGATGATATGGATCTGAAAATGAAGACACCACAGGAGAAAAAAAGAGATAGCCGTGTTACTCTGGAAAAACATGCATCTGAGGAAGTAGGCTATAAAAGCTCATGCTACCAACTTCTTTCTTTCAGTCAGTCTCAGATGCTATGATATCTCTTTGAATGGGAGGAAAAGGTTGACAGACATCATGTTTGGTTCCTACACTCAATAGACTGCTCCACCCAAATAACTTCTCTCAAAAGAACTCAGGAGACTGACCCTCTAAACTTGTTGCGTAGTTTTAAGACCTACATTCCTTCCCCATATGCCATAAATCTCTCTCTTTATCTTTGGAATTTAGATCTGAGCACAACATTAGAATCTATTTTTAATGTCAGGCCCATCATTAGTAAAGCTGAATCAGAGCATATGTAGAGTACTTTTCGATGCCACTGAGAAATCATACAGCACTTCTCATCACCATCACTCACATACACCTTTCAAGCTGGCTCTAAAACCATTGTCTCCTTTCTTCTCAAACCCCTCACCCAGACATCCAAGGAATCCTGACTTAAAACTATGTATTGTGCTATAGAGGGTTGTGTTTGCAGAAGATCAGAAAGGAGTTTAGCAATTGGGCTTCTCATTCATACATGGATATTTATTATAATAAAACCACATGTATATATGTTAACTTGCTTTAAGTCCCCTCTTAACTGGTTCACGCCTGTCTTGCACCCTGCCTGAGTTTACTCAGACCATTTTCCCACTACATTGTTATAGCACTATATTCCACTTTAACCATATAGTAATATCTTGTGGATTTCTGGGGTTTCTAGTTTTGTAAGGCACACACCAACAAGAACAAATCTTACCGTTCCAGTAGTTACAGATGGAGTAATTTTGCCCCGAGTCTGAATAGCAGAAATGGTACAAAGTGGATTTCACTAACCCAGGAAAAAACAAATCCACGTATGCCTCTGGATCAGAAAAGAGAGAGCAAAAGAGAGAGAGATACACACAGAGTGAGACCAAAGAAAGTCAGGTTCAACCAAGTGAAGCAGCTTCTTCAGATCCTTTATCTGTGAGGTAGTATGGAAGAGTAGCAGAAATGTGTAGGAGAACAGAATTTTATGCATACCTTATAGCAATTATGGCAAATCTTTTTTGGGGGGTGGGTGGGTATAAAATTCTTTATTAGTATTACAACCTACATATAATAATATTTTAAAAAAACCTTTTACATAATATTCCACATACGGTATATATGGTAACTCACATTAATTATTCATTCTTTACTACTTTATCTAAATCTAATTCATATTAAACCATTTAATATTGATAAAACCCATAAATTAAAAAAAAAACCACATAAAATTGATGTTAATATCTTCATTCTTCTTACTAATTCCACATAGGTATAATACTGTTAATTTATCACTAATTCATTTTCCCCCTTTTCTTTTCTTTTCTTCTCTTCTCTTTTCTTTTCTTTCTCTCTCTCTTTCTTTTCTTTATTTTTCCCCCTTCCCCAAGTGCTCCCCATTACCAGAGCCTAGTATCTTCATATTACTCTCCCCTCCAAAATTGTAACTCTTGTGATGGCAAATCTTTTAGAGACTGAAAGCACCGTCTTCAGGGCAAGGAAGGGGAGGGGCAGCCACACGCTGGGCACCCCAACCCCTTCCCGAAGACGTCGTCAGAGTGCCAGACCCTCCGCACGTCCGGCGCTCCGAGGATGCCTATCCGCCGCAGCGTCCACACACGCTGCAGCGGAAAAGGCGCCGAAGGTGCGCCGCGGTGATTTGCAGAAGGAGTGTTATTTTAGCGCTACTTCCTGGAGTGGCGAAGCTGCGCTGCGGGGCTGAGGAATGCGGATGCCTCGGCCCCGATCTGCAGCTTCCTGGGGCGGCCCCATGCCGCCCGTCTGCTTCCCCCCTGAGTGTCCAAAGTGCAACCCAAAACCCACTTATTTATCGCAAAGTGCTGTGTCTCTCTGGCTTTCTAGTAACAAAATCTGGCAAACTCTGTGCTGGGCCAATGACACGTGTGCCCACAGAGAGAGCCCTGAGTGCCACCTTATAGCCTGCCTATCATCCTCTATTAAACTAGTCTGCTGCCCTTAGGGCCTTATCACACGGGGTCTAAAGGAGACCTAATCCAAAGGGTATCCGTAGCTAATACATATTATTTCCCCCGTGTTTACACATGACGTTGCACCGAAACTCAGCAGAACCCGGAGCTAATCCGTAACGAATTGAGATCTTTTGACATTCGGTTTTTCGGGGAAGTACAACCGAGCTTTCGGAATCATTGCGCAATGGCCGCGCAGGCGAAATACATATGATCGCACAATACGCATTGTGAAGCATTTCCCCGCCCTGACCCATGGTTCCCCGCACTACTTCCCATGGATCTGTGAGGAAGCATCTTATGACGTGTCCTTCCTGTTTGGATTGGGCAACAAATGGGACGGGTAAACATGGTACTCTCTTTGTAATTTATGGGATTTTCTAACTTGTGTGTGCACGGAGAATACGTTTCCAGGATGCGTGTCCCGGGAAGCGCGATAAATGCGCTATGGCGGTAATTGCGTGTGGTAGGCATTTACATATTGTGGGAGCTCTTTCAGTTCATTTCAGTATAGAACTGAATTTATTCTTATTTCGGTTACTTTTCGCTTCGTGGCCAGCGTGTGATAAGGTCCTTAGTTGCACCAGAGGCTGCAACTAATGATAGTGCCATAATTGTGTAGTTTGAAAGGGGCCCTGTAGAAATATACTGATTCCATGAGATTACATCTGGAACCATAAACCTGGCAACCCCATCTTTGTCCAGAGCAGCCATTTTTTCTTCAACGATTTCCTCTTTCCTATTTAACATGTGAAGTAAATGGGAGAAATTGCTCCATTCACTTACACAATAGGGAAAAAGCAGTGGGAATCATGAAGAATCTAGTGTGTTCTTCAGAGACACAGAGCTATCCATGTTGACTTCATTAAGAATGCCAGCTGTACTGCAATGCTTTTAATCAATTCATTGTCTGAATCCTCCTCAGAGCAAGCCCAGTTGTAGGCACAATGTTACATTCTAATCTGCACAGCAGAAATCATGCAGATCGGCAGCACATTAATGTCCATGGCTCAATGCTATGGAACACTGGGATTTATAGTTTGTTGTGGCACCAGAGCTCTCTGATAGAGAAGGCTAAATATCTCATAAAATTACAATTCCCAGAATTCCATAGGATGGAGCCATGACATTTAAAATGGTGTCAAACTGCATTATTTCTGCAGTTCAGATTGGACCTACATAACTACGCGAGGGGCCAAAATTCAGGGGCTCCTCCCACAGTGATGTATGCATCTAGGAGAGAAGGCACTGCTGGTATTCTTGGAGCAGACTACACAAGAGAAGCTTGTGAGCCAAGAAATGTCCCAAGATGCATTGTCAAGAGCTGTCTAATACCCTCACTGAGTTGCTTGATGGTCAAATCTGCTTTATTTTAAAAAAGAATGTTATCAGACCTAAATTACTTTGGGTCTGGAATAGGTCACTTTTAATGCCAATTTTAACATGTAATATAATGTCATTTTTTAAAAATTATTTTCTGCCACAGGGGAGTCAGAGGACCTGTTCTGGGGCCCTGGAAGAACACCTTTTGCCCACTCTTTCCGCCACAAAATATGATTAAGCCAATGTTTGGGGACCCTCCTATTGCGTGAGACCCTGCTGAGTGGCACTGAGTTGAATCTTTAGTCCAAATTCCAATGGCACCACTGTGCTCTGAGCTCCTCACTTACCTCCATACTGCCCCATTTGTGGGGAGGAGAGCGAGATGAATGTGTCCACGTTGTGATCAGGCATTGTGGAGAGGAGGGCACGACAGATGAGTCCACCTACATAAATGAGGAAAATGGAGTCACACTTTTAGGACAGCGGATAAAGGCTAAATGAACCCTTACTCCTGTATAAATTCCACATCAATCCATCTGGTGAAACCAGATGTCAGAAGTGTTCTAGTTGCTCAGGCTTTAATACAGCACTCTTAAAATGGATCACCTTTCTATCTAGGAGCCTAGGAAGCTGTCTTATACTAAGTCAGACCCCTTAGCTTAATACTGTCAACTTCAGCTGGTCTATTTGCATCATTATTCATACTGCTGATGATGCAAATCTTTTTTAAAAACTCGGGGGGGGGGGGAACCTAATACTGATTTTCCTAGGGGTTTTTTGGCAACCCCCAAAAAGCTGAATTGAGTGCATTCGGGATGCATGTGAACAACAAAGATTCAACCCGAATTATTTTCACTGTCTGAATAACCCCTTAGTGTCTTTTTCAGGCCTTCATTTGCAAAACACATGCTGTAATGGTGGTTGAGAAGATACATAGCAGAAGGGGAAGCGTTTGTACTGCCAAAATATTATTATTATTATTATTATTATTATTATTATTACAGCACCATTTGCAGCTGAAAATATCTGGGACAAGGTTAGCAGAGGTGTGATCCTGTTCAAACCTGGACAGACCTCATTTGAAAAACTTGCAACATGTCCATGGCCCAGCAAATATTCAAATTCTGGATTCCCAAAGTCCTACTTTAACACTCAAACCATCACACTATGCTGACTCTATTCTTTATAGAGTGTACACAAATGTTTCCAGACAAAAGCAAAAATACTGCTATGGGCAACATCTTGAGATCTGAGGACCATATATGCCCTTCAAAGAACCTTGGAAGGTTGCAATGCCAGTTATTTTTATTATTTTTATCATTTGAAAAAAATATTCAGAATGCTCCCCTCCTCTTTTAAGAGGTTATGGGGGAGATTTATTCATGGCCGGGGGAAGGGACAGGTGATGTATTTTAGACCCAGGAGGGGTCTTTTTCCAAAACATAAAATAATCAGAAGTCTGATGACAATGCAAGAGTACTGTCAAATGCCCTGAGCATCACCAGGAAACTGGATCATGCCTCCATTTATGTCGAGTGCTCCTCACCTAACGTTCTGTTGTTGTTAACTGCCATCAGGTTGACTTTGGAGAAATGTAGAAAATAAAAAGCATGGCTAGCCCCAGGTGCCACAGTAATCCGGCAAGCCCACCCGGACCTACTGATAGTGGAGACTTATCATAAGAGAGTGGAAGAGACCTATCAGATCTCCTAAAGCAGGGGTAGGCAACCTTTCCCCTTTAAGGGCCGAGGGACTTCAGCTCCCAGAATCCCAGGAGCTATTGGCCAACATGGGACTATTGGCCAACATGGCTGAGGCTTTTGGGAGCTGAAGTCCCTCGGCCCTTAAAGGGGAAAGGTTGCCTACCCCTGTCCTAAAGTAAGCTTTCCCCTCCCTACCTCTGCCCCATAAGAACTCATATACCTTGTGAATAGCAGATGAGGTGGACCCCGTCAGCAGCATTCTGCATTATAGGGTAAATAGCTCGCCTAAAGCCTTCGACTTGTTGCCAGAGTGGGTCTAGGCTGTCTTGACCGTCATACAAATCAACAACTGTTACATTGGTTCCTGGATGAGTCTGTAAGGAAGTAGCAGGAATTGCGTTACTGTTAGAGAGATAGGCAGAAAGATTCTAACATTCAGGAAGAGTTGACAGCTTTTCCCAAAATATTCAAATGTTGGTTGCTTGAAGTCTGGAAAAGTTGCTGGTTTGAAAGCAAAAGCAGATAGGAAACTGGTTTCTGCATCTCAGTACCACATCCTCCCTTTGCACAATGCGACTAAGGCACATAGCTTTGTTTGTTTTTTATATATATAGACTAGGAGTATTTTAATGTATTTTTAAAAGTTTTTTTAATATTGGCTTTTATTGGTTCAATGCTTCAGTAGCCCTTGTGCACTGGGAAGCGGTATGAGAATACTTAAATATTGTATTGTACTGGGTTTTTTTAAGTGTTTTAGGAATTATTTCTGGCTTGCACAGCGCAGTGCCACAATGTATGACTCCCCCACACCAAATGAGATCTGGTTCAGAAGCAGGCAATGTGAGATTCAATGGACCAGATTCATGGACAACCCCTCTCCAATCAGCTGAACTGGGATGACATGACAGTGGCCATAAGCATAACAAAGTATTTTCACCTTAAAATGGATGGTAATTAATTAATAATAATAATAATAATAATAATAATAATAATATTTATTTGATACCCCGCCCCTCTGAGTGCAATCGAGGCGGCTAACATCATAAAATCGTCATACAGAAGTTAAGAACAGTTCACCCCCCTCCCCCCTTAAAAAAATATTAAATCAATTACAATTTAAAACAAAATATAAAGGAGGTAAATTCCTCCATATAAAAACAACACTAAAACATAACCGAAAAGTGCTGGCAAATGTGTAACTACTGGCTCATAACGGAGCCTGGTCACAGAAGAGGGAAGCGTCTCGGAGGGAGATCCTGGAGCCAGAGATGGTACATTAATCTGGGAAGGCCTGCCGGAAGAGATCCGTCTTGACAGCTTTCTTGAAGCTGCCCAGTGATGACAATTGGCGGATCTCCTCCGGCAGGCCATTCCACAGTTTGGGAGCAACTACAGAAAATGCCCTCTGGGAGGTCGTCACCAGCCTCGTTTTTTGAGGCTGTAACAAATTCCTATTGTTGTTGTCCTGTGGGATTACATGCATTTTGAGGGGGTCCAGGGTTGTTCTCAGGTTCCCCCAGAGCCCCAGTACATTGCCCCATTTTTATTTACTCTCTTACAAAAACTGATAAGCTGGCTTTTAGAGTCAACCTTTTTCCATTGGTTCTATCTGCTCAATATTAGAGACTAATTGAGTCCACTTTAAGGGTTAGGGTTAGGGTTAGGGAATCATGGGAACTGTATTTTATTGTGGCACCAGAGCTCTCTGACAGAGAAGGCTCAATGTCTCAGAAAAACAACAACCAATTCCCATGATTCCCTAGCACTAACCCTAATCCTTAAAGTGGACTCAATTTGCACTATTTCTGGCAGTCTGCAACCCCCCATAGCTTCACATTCCTTGGCAGCAGAAGGCACAGCAGGGAGCCACCAAGAGCATAGCCTTTTCTGTATTGGCACCCATCTCATGGAAGTCACTTCTAAATGAGGGGTGTCTATCTCAATACAACATTTTAGTGAGTTAAAACATAACTAAGGTGAGGCTGACGGGTCTGGAAAGGACTGTATCTGCCCATATGAGCCTGCCCTAACTTTAAGAACTGGAGGAGAGGTATGGGAGAACAGGCCTCTTGTATCAATAGGATTTGCGTAACCGTTGCCTGACCAAGTTTCCACTCTAGTTGGGAGTAACAACTAGCTTTCTCCTTCTACATATTCCACATCATCTCCCACATTCTGGCTCCCAGGCTTACCTTACTGATGAACTCAAGAAAGAGCTGAAAATCTGAAGGGCTCTCATTTAAGCCATGGATGACAATGACCGGTTTGTAAGACGCTGTGAGAGTGAACAAGATGAAGGTGGCCAGAATACAAAATGGAGCTAGTACCCCAATGTAGCTTCGACCCTGCCACATGATCCCACCAGCTGGAAAAGACAGAAAAGGATAGAAGTGAGCACTGAGTGCATTTTCTCCTCCTGCCACTGTCCATGCTTCACCTTTGCTCTGTTCTTGGTTGACCATCTCAGTCTGTATACACTCCCGCTCTACCCATCATGGCTGATCAATGGTGACCCATAAACTCAGCTTACAACTTGACAAATTCTGAAGTCTTTCCACTCCTGCCCCATGATTTCCCATGTTATTAAAATAATATTACAAAAAAATCCTGCATACATCATACTTTAGAGGGAGGTAACATAAAATTATTTATCCTATAAGATAGGATGCATTCTTCACATATTACAAAGAGGGTGCTGAAAGAGACAGGAGCTTACCTGAAGCACTTATGGACCAAGAAAAGTTTAAACACGGCACTTGTCCTCTGTTTTAACTATTTATTAGCTTGTTGTTGTGTGGCTTCAAGTTGTTTCTGATTTATGGTGACCCTAAGGAGAACCATACCGTGAGGTTTTCTTGGCAAGATTTGTTCAGCGGGGGTTTGCCTTTGCCTTCCTTCAAGGCTCAGAGAATGTGACCTGCCCAATGCCACCCATGGATTCAAACGTTGGTCACCAGAGTCATAGTTTGACACTCAAATGGCTCTCATTTATTAGCTATTGTTAATTATTTGATTCTTATTTCTATTTGGTTTTATTTTATGGTTTTTCTACTGGAACACTTGGAATCACTTTGAGGAAAGGTGGTACAGAAGCTTCTTAAACAAATAACTTCTCAGTTGACTCAGGCAAAGCTCTCACTGAGATGGTTAAATCAGGACCTTCTTTTTTAAAATATATATTCAGTAACTATGCAAAAAAACAAATATAAAAAACTGCAAAGAGGGGGTATCAGTATTATAGGATTTGACACATAGAAAGTAAAGAGGTTTTTTATGTTTAGGAAATAAATTTAGATTAAAGGTGGAAAAACTAGATAAGATAAATAGTAATAGTAAGGAGAAGAGGAGAGATTAGGATAATTTGTTAGGTTACCTTCAGAGATAACCTGGAAGTCATTTTAAAAGGGATGTATGCAAAGGCAAATTTATTGTTGTTGTGTGTTTTAAGTTTGTGTGTGTGTGTTTATGTTATTTTTTATAATTAATAAATATTATTTTTTAAAAAATAAAGAAAAAGAGAAGCTGAGCTTTGGAAAGAGAGTGAATTGCCCAGGATCACCCAGAAGCCAATAAATCCAGGACAGAGCTGGGATTTGAAGTCCCGCAATAACTGACAACAGAGTAACATCTGAGACAGAATATAGGCATGTAATCTCCACCTTTACTTCCCCTGTATGACATTTTTTAACCATCTAAGCATAGGTTGAGTATCTCACCACTGCACAAAACTCAGAAAAGTTCCTTTTTTGGAGCTTTCAGAGTCCCCCAGCCACTACAGCCTAGTTGGAGATTCTGGGAGCTGCAGTAAAAAAAAAAAAGAGTAACATTTCCAATTTCTGCCACTGGGTAACTATCTGAGGCTATATAGTGCAAATATATAGGCCAAGGTTCTGTAAATTCTAGCCCAGTCCTTCCCAAACCTGCATGTCTTCCAAACAGCAATAGCAATAGCAGCTTCATTTATATACCACTTCATATTGCACTATGTAGTCTCTAAAGCGGTTTACAACTGTAATCTAATTGCCCCCAACAAGCTGGGTACTCATTTTAGCAGCCTTGGAAGGATGTAAGCCTGAGTCCAACTGGACTATACACTGGACTACAACCTCCACCAGTCCTTGGGCTGGCTGGGGATGACAGGCGTTGTAGTCCAGTCTGTTGGGTGCCTGGCATTAGTGTAGATCTTTGATTAATCTAAACTTGACAAGTTGTCACACCTCTCCCGTTAATGATTTATGATTCCTAGCCTCTTTCTGATGACTCCAGAGCTATCAGCAATGCAACAACACACATAATTGCAATTAAAGATTTTGATTATCTTACAGAGGAGGTCAGGAGAGAAGACTGGGGACGTTTTCACACGGGGCTTTAGGAGGACGCAATCCTACCTCCGTCCGGCCCCACTCCGGCTCCATTTCCAGCGTGTTCACACTCACGCCGGTGCCATCCCTGCGTCCATCCGGCTCCTCACCCCGTGTGTTCAAACGCACGGAGCAGCAAGTCCGGCCTCCCTCCGGCCTCCCTCCGGCCTTACCACCGCTAACTCCGGCTTCAGCGGCTTAAAGGTAATTAAAGGAATTAAGTTTTTGCCGCTGGAGCCATTCCGGAATGAGCGGCTCCAGGCGGCTTTAGGGACTAGTGTGAAAACGTCCAAAGAGATCAGATCTCAGCCTTCAAGTCACCCCAGAGCTCTTACCTGGCACAAGCCTATATGTGGCTGACACACTTCCCAGCTCAGAAGTCTACAACCTCCTCCTGACTGATTTCCCGCCTCCCTGGGATTATAAAGCCTCTTCTAAGCCCTGCCCCTCTCCTTCAGCCAATCCCAAAACTCGAGGGCACGGACTGGACCTCTACGGTCATCCATCTCATCACATGGCGGTCATCCACATAGATCAAGGACAATTATTATCCGTTGGTGAGTTTTCTGGCTCGTGACCAGAGTTTAGAGATAATTTGTGGAGAATTATCTCGTTATTCCAGCTTCACTGAAATTTTCAGCACCTTCTGGGAGAAAAGACAGCATACAAATTAAGTAAATAAATAAAAATGTCACTGTTTTAGCTCTTAAATGTCAGAATATTATTCATTAATACTGTTGAAATTAATATTAATATTCATATAAAATTAATTTTACTAATTTAATGTTATATTAATGTAATATCAAATTAAAATTAATATTGTCATAACATTGTTGATTAATAAATAAAGCAATAATTTACTGATCTATTAGTGGCCATTCTGGTTCACTTACTAGTTAAACAAATTAGCTCAACAAATAAATTCTATTAAAAAAAAGATGCTAACGGGGGTGTAGCTAAGGTGGGGGAGACATAATGAGAGCATATTGCACCCCAAATAAGAATTCTGCCCCCATTAAAGTTTCCTTCAGTCCCCAAATATCTAGAATTTCAGAGAGTGAAGGTGAATCTACATCAGTCAGAATGGTCTAGGCTGCTCCTAGAGTATTCTAGCCCCAGAGCTGTCCCAAATTCACCTCACTACCTTCACACTTTGGAGTGATGCCAGGCAGTTGTTTACACAAGTATCCCACCATGCCACCAAGCACTGGCACAAGTCATTCCCTCTGAGGTTGAAAATGAGAGGCCCAACATCGATCAGAGTGTGTGACTTGTGCCAGCACCACTGGCATCAGGTGGCACAGCAGGATGTAAACAGCCACCTGGCATTGCTCTGCAGTGCTCTGGATTTTCCAGATTTATGATTTGATTAATTGGTTTTGTCAGAAGACAGGAAAATAATAACTCTAATTCTGGGGAGAAATCATTTCTAATTTCCAGTTGAGTTCATTTATTATAACCATCCTGTCTTCAGTTGAATAAGCTGACTTAGCTGGAAGGTGGCAAAATAAAATTCAACATGTGGTATAGCCAGTCCACCCTTCTTGGAATTAATAAATCTAAAATATTTTGGGAACTGAGAATCTGATTATTAAAAACAAACATACTAATGGATACTTGCCAGAATTTAAAATAAGTAGGAGGAGTGTTAATGGTAGTGTCTGAAAGAGAAAGAATAGTTTAGAGAGTAAGAACATTTTGATAAGGAGAATACATCCTAGAAGGGATAGCTGGAGGTTTTTCCATACTTCCAGTTTCTCTTTCATCCATGTATTGATTATTAGAGATCAGTTGAGAGAGATCATTTGTAATAATTATTCCAAGGTACATAATGTCAGAAGGTTGTATTTGAAAACCAGAGAGTCTTTGCCATTTCTCTTGGGAGTCAATACAGGTATTAAGACATAACATACTAGATTTCTGGAAATTAATCTATATTTCAGTAAATCTATCACAAGCTTCTAAAGTTGTAATTAAGGGTGAAAGTGAAGAATGGATCTGACAGGAAAACTAAAATATCATCCACATAAAGACTAATTTTTTGCCCAGCTTTATTGATCCTAATGCCCTTTATCACAGAGTTATTTCTTATTCAATAGGTGAATGGGCCTCTCTGTAATTTACGGTAATTAATAGGGAGTGTCTCCTGTTAATACCTATCATTGCATGATAGTTCGTGTAATATAAGAAATATAAGAAATCCTCCACCAGGGTACCACTAATTTGCCTAGCTGAAAAGGACATAATTTGTCAAACAAAATAGCTATTCACTTTGTCTTGCTGGTCCCCCCTACTACATATTGATCCATCCACAACTGAGCTTTCAAAACTGGGTCTATATGCTTGTTATGTGTTTCTTGGAAAAGCAACACATTTGGATTGAGGCTCTTAATCTGCTTGAAGATTTTTTCCCTCTTGAGAACCGATCCTAAGCCATTTACATTTAATGAAACTACTCAGAGATCTGTCTTTGGAATGGATAATGCCTACTATGTCTAGCAGAACCCCTCAGTTTCCTCCTCCCTCCCAAGGACAGAAAACACTTTGACTGGAGCTACCAATATGATTCATGTCACTGTATACAGAATATGTACAGTGTGTAGATAAGGGTTTATAGAGATTTACCTGAGACTGTGGACCAGCAAATAATGGGTTTTCTTCCTGAATTCCCAAAGGGCCGCAGTTTTGTCTTATAGAGTCCTGTCATTCAGGGAGTTCTGGCTGGATATTCTTCTGACTCTAAACATACCAGTTTATCCTTATCTGAACCAAATACACTCATGTTAGTTCTTGTCGGGTTAACACTACTGGCTCTAAAGGTTTTTCGAGGGAGATAGAGTGACCCAACTCCCTATCATCTAAATATCTCATAGCTAACTAGTTGGAGCTATTCAGATCCATCTACTTATGCTGATTTTATTTAGACTGATTGCTTTTAGTTTCTGCTTGTCTATTGGCCTCATAAATCTGTATATCTTTCAGGTAGTTGCATAGTCTATCTAGTCTTCCCAAAATCTCTAATTGTATTTTGCTTGATAATACTTGAAAGGAATTGAGAGGGGCAAACTCCACCACCAGAAGTGAATTGTTTCCCCACGTATCCAATTGGGACAGATCAGGAGCAAATAGTTTTAACTGCAAAGCTTCATGTGACTCTTTTGACTCAAGAGATTACTTATGCTTTATAATTTTACCTGATGATTAGCCTTACATATATGGGGCAGGGGGTGATTTGATTCTCAATAAATCTTGTTAAAACTAATCCGGTCTTTAAAAAAACATCTTTGCCTTAAAAATAAAACTAGCTATATTCTAATCCTTAAAAAGAACAACTGCATTCATCTTTATATTTTCATTGGATAGATAGTCTATATGCATGATATCTGCAGGGAGCAGGGCACCTGGCAAAATCTCATATGGGATATTAAAAAGGTGTACAATTTGATCTGATTGGCCTGTGTGGCTCCTTGGTTTAGGATAGTTCATAAACACCACCTTTTGAGGGATGAGCACCAAATTACAACTGGGGTTTGAACTCCCATTCACCCACAACTCAATGAGACGAGGACTTGTCTCCTGCTTCAAGGTTTCTGCATTCTCCATCTGTATTAATATCTTTTCTTCTTGCTGGTCCTGCATCAATTTCAACACCTTATCACCAGTCTCCTTAATTAAAGTAAGGTCTTTTATGCTTTGATTTTTCCTTCTTTTTTCATTGGGTCTTCTGAATGGCCTTAAGTGGGACTGTTTTTGCAGAAGAATCAATCAAGGCAAACAATCTTCCAAGCGTATATAGTTGAGTTCCCTTGCTTTCCTGGCTTCTTGATGGTCTTCTTGATGTTCTTACTTTTCTTCTATATCTTTCTATTTTCCTCTATCTCATGCCCCCCTTTTTGGATCGTTTCCCCCTACACACACACTTTGGCACAAAACAGATGGGCCAAATGAAGCACCTTATGGGTGCTTTGGGGGCATTGTGTTCTGATGACGCACACCCTAAACCACCTGGAAGTTGCTCCTAGGCCACCTAAGGCATCCTGAAGCCAGCCGGAAAAGGAGAGGCAGAAATCTGCTCCAGCTGGCAGCATGTTTGGGACCATGGTGGTGGCTCACTTCCAGACTGGGCCATGTCGTTGCTGCAGTCCTTGCTTGACCGCAGCCGGAGCAGCTATGGGCTGCTCCTTTTGGACCATGTGCTTTGGGCTTTTAACATCTTTTTTGGATTGATATTTTGGACACTCTTGTGGGCCTTCAGCTTGGCTTCTATTGATGTCTTTACAGTTCCTCTGCAGATCACTCTCCTGGGTTATGTAGAGTTCAGTTAATATTGTTAACAATCTGTTACTTTCCATTGAGATTTTTTTTTAATAAGTAATTATGTTAGGCCAATTGACTATTTGCACTTTGCTTCCTTCTGCTTCTTCTCCTTGGTTGGAGGTTGAAGGATGGTGCAATATCTGGGACTTAGAAATTTCACCATCAAAGGGTTTTCCATGACCTTCTACATTTGTCTGAATTGGGGTCTCATGATGTTGAGGGCTTATTACAGAGATAAATTTGTGGCAGAGCCAACTCACCTGCTAGGTTGGTGGAGGCTCTTGAATTGATAGGCTCTTGCACGGTTCCTTTCCAATCTATTGTCCAATTCAAGGCCGTGTAGTCTTGGTGATGGCTACCCTGCAGTGCCTCTCCCTTTCTATCTCGGTCTCCATCCTGTGCAAAGGACTAGGTGATTTTAGTTTCCTTAACTAGTTCTTTACATGGACTGGATGAACCATTGTGTAAATAGAAAGGAGGGCCAGTTCCTTATAAGTCTTTCTGGTGAACACCATGCTTAGCCTCTGCAGATAGTTTTGGACTGAAGTAACCACTGACTTTATTTAGTCCACTCGGCTGCCCCCTTTTCATAGAATCATAGAATCATAGACTTTGAAGAGACCACAAGGGCCATCCAGTCCAACCCCCTGCCATGCAGGAACTCAAAATCAAACCATCCCCAACAGATAGCCATCCAGCCTCTGTTTAAAGACCTCCAAAGAAGTCGCACCTGTGATCCTCTACCACCACAAGGCATCAGACCATCCAATCATGACCCCCCTATATGCCCCTTTCACCCTATGCTCCCTCTTGGACTGTTTGGTTTGTGTATGTTGTACTTATATCCATTGGAGGTGTCACACTTTAATCTTTTCCATCGCCACCACCATCGCTTGGGTATGCCAGCTCTATCCTTTTTTAATGTGCTCCTACATCGGGGCATTTATATACAGCTTTAGGGTTAGGGTTAAGATAGATTGCTCCTTTAGAGCCACTCTGGTGTCGGGGCATTTATATGCAGGGACGATGCTGAGCATTTTCCAGCCTAAGTCAGAATATCCCAACTTCTTTTTGCTCCAGTTTTTAGCCCTGGAGCACAACTTAGGAGCAGTTTTCCCCTGCTTTGGATGTGTGCATCATCTAAATGCGTGCCCCATCTCCAAAGCAGTTTGAAACCACTTTATTCGGCCCGTGTGTTTCTCCCCAAGGTAAACCTTGATTTTGCCATTGTATATAAAGGATCCCATTTTACTTTGTTGTTGTGTGCCTTCAAGTCATTTCTGACTTATGACAACCCTAAGGTGAACCTATCCTGGGACTTCTTGGCAAGATTTGTTCAGAAGAGGTTTGCCACTGCCTTCCCTTCAGGTTGAGAGAATGTGACTTGCCCAAGGTCACCCCGTGCATTTTATGGCTGAGTTGGGAATCAAACCCTGGATTTCCAGAGTCGTAGTCAAACTCTCAAACCACTAGGCCACACTGGCTGTCCGTTTTACTACCCAATTGTATATAATGGGACTTCAGCATCCACAGGTTTTGGTATCTGGGGAGGGGGGTGTCCTTGAACTCAACCCTAGTGGATTACAAGGGCCCACTGTATCCTGCAAGAAAAAATAATTTTAAAATGGCGTGAACAAAAAAAATCAAAACCAATTTTCTGGGCCTTCCTACCACTGAGGAAGGACATACACACCTATGGGGGAGGGGGGTGCTTAACTATAATTCCCATCATTCCCAACCTGCATGATCTGTGGTCAGGGATTATGGGAACTGTCATCCACCAACATCTCAGGGTCTAAACATGGGAATCAGTGAGACCAAGGACCCAAAGCCAAAGTTCTTTGAGAAATGCTAAGATCATAGAATCATAGAGTTGGAAGAGACCCCAAGGGCCTTCCAGTTCAACCCCATTCTGCCATGCAGGAAATCACAATCAGAGCACCCCCGACAGATGTCCATCCAGCCTCTGTTTAAAAACCTCCAAAGTAGGAGACTCAACCACTCTCTGAGGGAGTGCATTCCACTCTAAAACAGCTCTTAATGTCCAGATGTTCTTCCTAATGCTGAGGTGAAATCTCTTTCCCTGTAGCTTGCATCCATTGCTCCGCATCCTATTCTCTGGAGCAGCAGAAAACAAGCTTTTCCATCTTCAATACGACACCCCTTCAAATACTTAATCAGGGCTATCATATTATTATTATTATTATTATTATTATTATTATTATTATTGTTGTTGTTGTTATTATTATTATTATTATTATTATTATTATTATTATTACCCCACCCCTCTGTTAAAAACAATCGGGGTGGCTTATAACAGTTAAAAGTACATCAAATTACAAGCTGAAAACCTCTTTACCTTCTCTTCTCCAGGCTAAACATACCCACTTCACTACCTCACTCTCTTCATAAGGCATGGTTCCCTGACATTTCACTATTTTAGTTGCCCTCCTTTGGACACGCTCCAGCTTGTCAAGATCCTTTTTGAATTGTGGTGCCCAGAACTGAACACAGTATTCCAGGTGAGGCCTGACCAAAGCAGAATACAGTGGAACTATTATTTCCCTTGATCTAGACACAATACATCTATTGATGCATCCTAAAATTGCATTGGCCTTTTTAGCTGCCACATCACACTGTTGATTCATGTTCAACTTGTGGTCTGCTAGGACTCCTAGATCCCTTTCACACGTAGTCTCATTCAGCCAGGTGTCACCCATCCTATATCCACCTGACCCAAATTAAAAATATGTCCTAAGACGACCTGGGTGAAGGAAGACCATCACCACCTACGGCACAGACTGGTATTTCAATTTTATTGTAATCTTAATAATTTGTAATTTTATTGTAATTTTAATAATTCAATTGTATTAATTTTATTTTTATTATTTTTATTTTGTTATGGTTTATTGCTATGTTTTAACGTTGTTGTATTGTTCCTTTTATCTCTGTACTCCCGCCTCGATCCGCAGGGAGAGGCGGGATATATAAATAAATTATTATTATTATTATTATTATTATTATATCTGTGCATTTCATTTTTTCTGTTTAAGAAAAATGTACCTTACATTTCACTCTGTTGAAATTCATTTTGTTAGCTTTGGCCCAGCTTTCTGAGCTATTAAGGTCATTTTGAATTTCCATCCTGTCTTCTGGGGTATTAGCTATTCCTCCTAATTTGGTGTCATCTGCAAATTTGAGAAGCATGCCCCCTATTCTTTCTTCCAAGTCATTGATAAAGATGTTGAATAGCCCTGGGCCCAGGACAGAACCCCACTGGACACCCCACTGGTCACTTCTCTCCAGGATGAAGAAGAGGAGCCATTGCTGAGTACCCTTTGGGTTCGGTCAGTCAACCAGTTACTAATCCACCTAACAGTTGCATTGTCTATACATTATAATAGCTTGTTTGCCAGAATATCATGGGGGACTTTGTTGAAGGCCTTACTGAAATCAAGATACGCCACACAGCATTCTCTTCATCTACCAAAATGGCACTTCTATCAAAAAAGGAGATAGAATTAGTATGGCATGACTTGTTTTGAGAAACCCATGTTGACTTTTTGTGATTGTGGCATTCTTTTTCTCTATCTGAGACCCTGGGAAGCCAACGCCAGCTGGACTACAGACTTATCCTTTAACTGCGTTTATTATAGATAGCACTTTTGTGAGAGGTTTGTGTGTTGAGAAATGAATCAGAGAACAGTGCTGGAAGAATGTTTCACATTCCAGAGCATCTCTTTGAAATGGGGATTGAGAACAGATCTACATTATTTTGCAGCATATTCAAGTTTTTGTCAATGTTTTTATAGATCCATTCTATAAAAAGCAAGTCAGCATTATGAGCTAAGTATGTGTGTTTGTGTGTAGAGCAGGGGTCAGCAACCTTTGTTGTCGGGAGGCCAGGAGGGGGGGGAAATGGTGCGGGGGCTGGGCAGGCGGGTGCGCGCAGGCTTGGGCGTGTGCGCTTGCCCCTGCACGCATGCGCACAATGGCCGCCATCGTGCACATGACTGCGCGTGTGGAGGCACCATTTTGGAAGGCCCAACGGCGTTATGCACATGCACACAACGTCGTTGGGCCTTCCTAAATGGTGCCCTGCGTCACACGCGCATGCACGCTTGACGCAGATGCCATTTTGGAAGGCCCCACCATGCGTGCGTGGGGCGAATTCACCTGGCGCACGCATGGTGGGGCCTTACCAAGGACCAGGGAAGGCCCCACAGCGGCTGCGCAGCCACCGTGGAGCCTTCCAAAATGGCGCCTGCGCTCATGCGCGCATGCGTGTGCAAGCGCGGGCACCATTTTGGTGTCCAAAATGGCGCCTGCGCTCATGCCATGGGCCAGTCCCAAGGCCTCCCCGGGCCGCAGGTTGCCGACCCCTGGTGTAGAGAATCAAAATCCACATTTAGGTTATATTTTTAATATTAGGCCAACAGACTGTTCATTGACAAACACACATTCAAAAACTAAGGGAGACCATGATGTCTTTAGTACACCATTTAAAATGCAGAAAGAGAAAAACATTAGCCATGGGGCAATCTAGAGCCCATATTTATATATTTTGTTGCTGTTAATTGCCATCAAGTTGGCTTTGACTTCTGGCAACCCTAGGAATGAGAGACCTCCAAGTCACCCTGTCGTCTACAGCCCTGCTCAGATCTTGTAGATTTGGGACCTTGGCTTCCTTGCCAGAATCTATCCATCTGTAATGGAGTTTTCCTCTTTTCCTACTGCCTCCCCCCTTTACCACTCATTATACTCTTTTTCTAAGGACGCATGTCATTTCACCACATCGCCAAAATACAATACAGTATTGACATTTGTGTCTTTGAACTTCTGCAGATTTGATTACTCGTGAATTTTATTAATGTGTTCCCTCTAGGAATCCCTAGATCATCCTCCGGCATGAATCAATGTCCTGCCTTGTGAGTTTTCATGCGTCAGTATTCCTAAGAAAGTCAATGTTGCAGTTGCACCAGACCCACTTGGATGGGAGCCCAGATGCGTGGTGCCAAGGTGAGTGATTGCCATCATTTATTAATAATTTAGAAAGTTGCTGTCCAAGGTTTTTGGCTTTAGAGAACTCTATTAACCTCAGCCATGGAAACCCACTGGGTGACCTTGGGCAAATCACACTCTCTCAGCCTCAAAGGCCCTTCTGAACAAATCTTGCCCAAAAAACAACAACCCTGTGATAAGGCCTTGGGGTTGCCATCAGCACACAATGCACACATTAACTTATTTATACTTTTAAGCCTGATTTTTGTCCCACAGTATTTCCTATATACAAGAGATCTCATTTTACTTATTGTTGTTAGTTATGACTGCTGCAAATAAAATCCCAAACAGAAGAACAGGAAAGAGTTGGAACACTTTTTATTTCTCTCTCTAAAAAAAAAAAAAAAAAGTATTTAAAATTATGTAACACTGGTCATTATTCTTATATATGATTCAAGGAAGACAATTCTCCAAGTGTGATCTGTGCGAAGCAGATCTGAGACAGTTCAGTTTCTGTATGAGGAGTTTAACCTGAGAACCTGAAAGAAAGCTAGTGTGGTCCAATGTTTAGGGTGTTGGACTAGGGCTTGGGAGACCTGGATTCAAGTCCTCACTCAGTAGTGAAACTGCCAATCACTCTCTCTCAACCTGCCTTCAATTTGCCTCTCAACTCATAGTGACCACATGAGTTTCACTGGGTTTTCTTAGGCAAGGAATACTCAGAGGTGGTTTGGCCAGTTCCTTCCTCTGAAACTGAGCCTGCAACACTTGGCACTCCTTGGCAGTCTCCCATCCAATTACTAACCAGGGCTCCCCTTGCTTAGCCTCCAGAACCACATAACAGGATTATTGTGGGGATGAAATGGAAGAGAAACACATACGTTGGCTATGTTCAGTGGAAGAAAGGCAGGATCAGAGCATGCCAAAGTTACTTTTTAAAGTCAAAAAAATCCAGAATTTCTCTAGCCAGCAGAGACACTGGCAGCTGTAGTCCAAACAATAACTTTTACAAGCTCTGAGCAGGATAGAAATGCAACAGTAAAAATATTTTTAAAAAATAAAAGAAACATGAATGTTACTTTTGAATTTTACAGAGCAAAAGTAGGATATGAATGTAACAGATTAATTTGAAAAACAGTAACACAGGTCTGGAATACTTGGTATGCAGAGGTATAAGGTGAGCTCTTGGTGTCCTCTGGGGTTTGGTTCCAGGCCCCTGCATGGATACCAAAATCCATAGATGCTCAAGTCACATTATATATAATGGCATAGTAAAATGGTGTCCATCAGCTGGATGAAGCGGGTCCATTTTGAATCATGTCATTCGTCAATGTGAACCACAAGTGGATTATTTTACAGCAAGAAAATGCGATCGGGGCAAATGTAATGTGAACCATGCGCCACTGTCGAACTGATACATCAATTCAGATCACAAACCGATTCATTTGTAAGTGGGAATGAGGCCTATATTTACACTTTAGGATCTTGTCTAATTCTTTCATGGCTGCTCTTCCCAATCCTAGGACTTTATCATACGGGGGGAAGCGTGGGGAAGCTGGGATTAAAAGGGCATTTTCCCATCAAAGTCTCAAGATCGTGGCAAGACACATCACGATTAGAGAGGACTTATCCCGGGAATAACCAGGGAATAATCAGCAACAAATCATTCACAGGATTTCCCTGTGAATTTTTTTCTTGCTGGTTATGTCCTGGTTATTCCCAGGATAAATCCTCTCTAATCATGACTTCATGTGAAAATCTTCACCACAATCTTGGGACTTTGCCGGGAAAATGCTATTTTAATCCCAGCTTTCCCCTGCTCCTTCCCCATGTGATAAAGTCTCTAGTCTTCTTCTAATTTCTTGACTTTCTTTGACAGTTCAATTTTCTCAATATCTAGGATCAATTCTTGCAGATCTCTCTGTGTGTGTTTTAATGCTCAGCATAATCCTACCTTCACACTTTCCTCCTTAAGGTTCTTCAGTAATTGCTCCAGGTTTTTGTTTGTCTCTATTCTACACAACAAAGGGACAGGAGCCCTCGCCAATGTTTCACTCTGTTGGTCCCATAATAGCTAATAAAATAATAAAAAGAAACAGCAAAAAGTCATTCATAGGAAAATTCCATGAATGAGTTACTGTTGGTTTTTGCCTGGTTCTTCACGGGATAATGGCACTTTAATCACCTTTTGTCTCAACATTGGAGTTTATCACACGGGGACCCCTGTGCAAAATCACTCTTTAAAGTAAAAAAAAACCCGCAAAAGCAGAAGCTTTTAATGAACGGGATTTCTCCTGTTCTGCCCTGTGTGAAAAGTGAAAACGCTGTTAAAAGGAGGTTAATCCGAACGGAAATTAGACAAACACTGTTTCTTTTTACTTTCGGTAAAGTAAAAAGAAGTAGTTTTTGTCTAATTTCCGTTCTGATTAACCTCCTTTTAACAGTGACGTCGTCTGAAAAAACACCCGCTTTTGCGGGTTTTGTTTTATTTAAAGCCCCACTTCTGCATGGGATTTCCCCCGTGTGATAAACTCCATCATGTGAAAACTATTCGAGCAATTGCGGGTTAATCATGAGTTTAATCACCATTTATACTTCCAATTTTCTCCCGTGTGATAAACTCCTTAGTCTCTGGAGCAACAAAAAACAAGCTTACTCCATCCTCAATACGACATCCCTTCAAATATTTAAAACATGGCTGTCATCTCATCCCTTAACCTTCTCTTCTCCAGGCCAAACATACCCAGCTCCCTAAGTCTTTTTAAAAAAATGTATATATGAACTCTTCTGTGTGTAAAGGCAGGTAGTTTTACAGATGACGTTCGGGGTTAACCTGAACAGAAAGTAGAAAAAACCCGCAAAAGCAGGTTGTTTTTCAGACAACGTTAGCATTATTGAGAATTAACGTGACATTAACCTGAACAGAAACTAGACAAAAAAAAAACCCAATTTTTTTTTGGGGGGGGGGAAATCCCAAAAGTAGAAAGGGGTGGGTTTTGTCTACTTTTTGTTCAAGTTAATGTCACATTAACCCCGTCGTGTGTGAAAAACTACCTGCTTTTGTGTTTTTCTTCTGGTTTTTAATTCCCGTTTCTGCATGGGATTTTTGCACTTTGCTCCCGTGTGATAAACTCCTAAGAAGTAGTAGATGGCAATTTAAAAAATCCATTGTGCTGGTCCTGTGAGAAACAGGCATTTCTACATCTGTCTATGGAATGCTTAGATCAGATTAGTATGTAGAGAGATCTTGGAGCACCTTTAAGACTAACTGAAAGAAAGAAATTGGCAGCATGAGTTTTCAAAGACTTAAGTCTACTTCCTCAGATGCTTTTAAGATCTTTCTACATACTGATTCTACAGACTAACACAGCTGTATCTTTGAATTCTAGATCAGATTAGGTTTCTTTCATAGAGTCATGGAGTTGGAAGAGACCTCAAGGGCCATCCAGTCCAACCCCCTGCCATGCTGGAATTCAGAATCAAAGCACACCTCTTCTTTACTAGAAGACTGTTCTCTATACACAACATGTGTTCTGTTTTCCTTTTCATTCTTTAGTAACATATATAACGAATCATATATCATTCATTCACATATATAATGTATGAAAGTAAACATCCTGCCTGGATTCCAATATAGTGACTGGCATTATAGCTTTGTTTGTGGACATATAAGGACCATGAGATCTGTCATTTCTTCACTAGGATTGATTTGAGTAATAAATGCCCCATTCTAGTCATTCTTTGATTTTGCAAAATCAAGTAAAACTTTGTTCCCGTTTTAATCCACTGTTTCTTGTCTATTTGACTACTGGACAGGGGGAATAATTGCCTTTTCCAGGCTGTAACAGCAGGAAAGATTTTTTTTCCAGAACTTTGCAACAAACTGAGAACTTGGAAATGTAACTTTTTGGACTATGTGTGTATTTGCCTTTAAATCGATATATGGTGACCTCATTAATTTCATAAGGTTTTCTCAGGGAAAGGATAGTCAGAGAGTCAGAGATGGCTTTGGCAGTTTCTTCCTCTTAAATATAGCCTACAGCACCTGGTATTTGTTGATGGTCTTCCATCTAAGTACTAACCAAGGCTAACTCTGCTTAGCTTCCAAGATCAGATTGGATCTGATGCCTTTAGGGTATTTAGGCCTCCTTTTGAACTATAACTCCCCGAAATGTGCCGCCAGGTTGACATGTAGCCATGTAGGTGGGGGATCCTAGGACTAGTTCGAAATGTATTTTTCTAATATCTGGAAAATATGATATGAATGTGTAAGAATGTTATTGTGTAAGAGCAACCCAAGAATGCAGACTGTAAGGATGGGACAAGTTCTTCAAATGAGCATCTCTTCACTGGTCCAGATATCTCCCAGATAACTTTGAAATATCTATATTTCAGGAAACAAGTGATTCTGTGGTTCTTCTCTGGTACTCTGAACACACCACAGACAAAACACACTCCTTTTTACAAAATCATGAATGAAAGAAAACTGGAAAAGGAAAGCGTTACACATACTATGATGAAATGGGTCCAGGATATTGGAAGAAATATAAATTTAGAATAATGGGGAAAGGCATGGCAAATGTGAAGCAAATTCACATTAGGCCAAAAATTTAAAAAGATTTTAAAAAACATAATAATGTATAGATGGTATTTATCACTATCTAAATTAAATGCCATGTATAAAATGAGCTCAGTAAAATGTTGGAAATGTCAAGAAGCATACTGCTCTCTTTTCCATATCTGGTGCAAATGCAAGATTGCAAGCAAATATTGGGGACAAAATACGCTATAATGACAGAAATATTACAGGTGTTGTTACCTTTTGAACTGTTTGGTTTTTTTTTTTTTTGTTAAATATGACTTTTATGCTAAATAATAAGCTAGAAATGAAATTTAGAAGAGTGATATTATATATGTTAACTTTGGCTAGAACCATCTATGCTAGATATTGGAAAAGAAAGAGATAATACCACCTATAGAAGAATGGTTAATTAAGTTAAAGGAAATGATGAATATGGATATACTTATGGCATTATTACAGGATAAACTAAAAGAGAGGACAGAAAGAATGGTGCCCAATAAAAGACTATTGGATTAAGAAATGGATATGCTTAGCAGATATAGAAAGTTAAAGTAAAATTATCAAAAAGTAGTATAAAAAATTATTCTCAGTTACTAAAAAAGTAGATTTAAGAGAAATAAGGATGAGAGAAAAACAACTATATAAATAATAGATGTTGAAAAAGCTTAGGAAATCAATTAGGAAATAGGCAGAAATCTTAAGAATAAGACAAAAAAAAAGAGAAAGTCTAGAATATCAAAGTGATATAGGAAAAGACAACCTATGGAAGTTTTTCGTTATTTGTGTTTAGTTGTTGTTACTTATTAAATTAACTAGAATTGTATAAAAATTTAAATATCTTTTTATATAAAGGATACATGTATGTATGTGGATGTATGTAGGAATGGGGGTAGGTATATGAATGTATGTATGTATATCAATATGTATGTGGTTATGTGTGGTGGAGGGGGGATGGATGTGAATGTGAATTGTTGCTATTATTTTAACCTTGGAAACATAATAAAAATATTTTTTTAAAAAACAAAAAAACCCCACACTCTTTCTGGGAATGAATTACTTTATTCTTATAAATACAGAAACATTTCAAGTGGCAGAGAAGGCAGCCACATTTCAAACAATCAACAGACACAACTCTTAATCTTTTTGCCTCAAAAGGAGGCAATGTAACTGTAACCTGTTTATAAAACTGTGTCTGATCTAGGAAAAGAGGCAGAATTTTTAGAAGGAATATTTGGAGAAAACACTTAGCCAGTTTCTTCCAAATAAAGCCATCAGAGAAGCCATGCCTAGAACGAGCAAATTAAAATAAAATAAAATACCCCAAACCCTATCATAGGTATGGTGTTGAAAACCATAAATTTGTAAACATTTCTGGTTGCAAGGAGAAAGTTCCAATCATATGAGTGTCTACTTCAAAGCAACCTACAAAGTTGAATGAGGTTTACTTAAAAAGTAAAAACAGACAAAATATAAAAACAGAACGTATTGCACATTGCAGGATGAACCCACCTTTAGGCCAGAAATGTATACCAGCAAACTGAGTGCTCCTTCAGCTCTCTTGCTCCTTGCTCATATTTCACAAGGTCCATCTGCTTTTTAATTTGAAGCAATGTGAAGGATCATGCATTTTCTCTTACTGTTTCATTTTTAAAATAAATCTAAAAGAAAGAGCCTCCAATGAGATGTGGAGGAAAGAGAGATTTCTTGGTGACATAATGTTAACCAGCCAAACACTGCCCATTTTCTGTTCAGGTTTGTAGAATCTGTTTTCATTTTCCAGATGCTGATCTTGAAGAGAAAGAAGCATGGCTCTAATGAATGCACTGAGATAAGTATCAGAGCACCACCCGCACTATACCAAAAAAAGGGAAAAGGCTAAATTTATCTTTGCTTTAAATGTGCATAAGCTTGCAGACATGGGCTGCATGCACCCAGACAGAAAGAAAAGCAGAAACATGAAATAATTTGGGTATGCAGCTTATACCAAATCCTTTGCAGGATGTAAATAAGATGTGTGTAACAGAGGAGGAATGACAATCATTCCAGCTGTAGTGAAATCCAATGTGGCATATTTCAGCAGGTGCAATAACCAAGTTTGTGCCTTCGGAATGGAAAATGTGCAAAATATCAAACAGTACTTTAAACAGATGCTATAGGCTTTACAATAGAGGGAAAACTATCATTTCCATATCTTCTTCCTACTGTCTAGTTTGCAATGCTATGACCATACGTTCTATTGCATGGGTAACTCAAGGTAAAACATCTTCTGGTGATTAAAATATTTAAAAGCCTATTATTAATGAAGCCTACCCCTGCCACCAAAAAGAAAATCAGCCAAGCCAATTTAATTTATGATCAGAACCTTTAAAAGCCAAAATTTAGCAAAAGGATGTTAATATCCAGTAGCTTTAGAGCTGTGGGCAAATGAAAAGGAGATAAGGAACAGCAGTCAAAGACATCAGGAAGACCAAAGCTTCCCCACTCAATTCCAGGTTTTGCTGTGCTACCAAGGCTGCATCTACAGTGCAGAATTAATGCAGTTTGACACTGCTTTAATTGCCATGGCTCAATGGTATGGAATTCTGGGGTTGCTAGTTTTGTGAAATATTTAGCCTTCTCTGTCAAAGAGCTTGGGGTGCCACAACAAACTACAAATTCCAGGATTCCATAGGATAGAGTTAAAGTGGTATAAAACTGCATTAATTTTGCAGTGCACAAGCAGCTCCTGTGGTAAATCATCCACCTTGGATAATAACACTGGAAAAAACAAGAGTGTAGTGTTTCTATTGTAGTTAAAAAAGTATGTACCTCTGTAATCTACATTAAAGCACTGCCAGAGTTACAGCAGCAGTTTTGCTAAAATGGGGAAAAACTTTTCAGGGTCTAGTCATGGAATACTTACGTTAAGCTGATTCAGAGTGACTGGGTGTGCAGTGTCCGATGTGCCAACATGGCAATCTCACTGCACATCTAGATGCCACCATCACTATCATAATCCCTCTGTAACCAGGTTTTGCAATGGGGAGGAAATGGGGGGCATAATGGTTTCACCATCCACTCAATAGAGTCTACAATTTGCCACAAGCCCAGGAGTGTGTCAATCCTACAGATCTGCATAAGAATGAAATCCTAACACCCAAGAATCTTAACTTTTTTGCTTTAGGTTTCTAACCTTTATGGATGGAGGATACAGTTGAAATTCAGGAGCCAAAACTTCATAGTTCCGCATGGTAGAAATGAACTAAATGTAAAACAAAAGGAAGTTAAGCATATTTGCTC
Organism: Phrynosoma blainvillii; assembly: GCA_026167975.1. NCBI lineage: Eukaryota > Metazoa > Chordata > Lepidosauria > Squamata > Phrynosomatidae > Phrynosoma > Phrynosoma blainvillii. Next base: position 380,348,028 of record JANUYF010000002.1, read on the forward strand.
AATTGGATTGCTGTAGCTGTTGCAAACTGCTTATCCCTACACCAGAGATCCAATATGATATAGCGGACTATGACTCTTGAGATCAGGGTTCAATTATCACCTCAGCCATGGAATCTCACTGGGTGACTTTGGGCCAGTCACACTCTCTCAGCCCCAGAAAAAAAAACCCATAATAATTTCCCTTTAAGGTTAACATAAATTGGAAACAACCTGAAGGCATACAACACCACCATTTGCAGGTGGTGAAAATTGGGAAGGAGATTAAATTTGGGCTGGGTGAGGCTTACCTATGTTAAACCATTACAAGGTACCGTAATTCTGAGGAGAAAGTAAAAGAGAAAGGGAGTGGTGCAGTGCCATAGTAAGCCATCCCAAACTGCCACCATCATTCATCGGTTCCCCATTTCCCCGTCCCTGAACTTGGCCTATGATTTCAGGTTGATTTTTTTCATCACCCCTGCTTTCCTTCTCCAAATTCTAGTAATATTTACAGACTAAAAAAATCCAGGTCTGATGCAGAATGATTGACCTATCCCACCCCCTGACCTATCCCACCCCCACCCCACCCCCACCACAAAAGTCAAGAAAGTTACTTTTGGGGCTGCAGCTCCCAAAGTGTGCCAGGTGCAATAGTCTAAAAAGAAAAGGTAACTTTTCCAAGCTCTGGCACAGAGGAGTACCTACAGCTTTGGCCAACATGATCAGGTGAACCATCTCCCAACTGATTTTGAAAGCAAGTCATTCTTGAACTGTAAGATACAATATTGTGAGAAACAAAATGATTTAAATATGCTAAAGTATTATGAAAACTGAAACTATTTGCCTACAGGAGGAAGAGGCAGCCTTGGAAGAAGAAGGGAATTTATTCTGGCATGGCTTTGCAACTGGCCTCATTCTGATGCTCCCAGATGAGCCCTTTATCATGCTCAGTCAGGGAATGAGGAGAAGTGTCCAGACACCAAAAAGTATTTGTAACCCTTCTGTCTCACCTCTCCCACCTTTTATTTAACTTTATTTTCAGTGCAAACAGAGGGAATCACTTGAGAAAAGAAGGGGCAGACAGAATAGCTACGCTGATACCCAGTCTATTTTTTGGTAACATTCTAGCCTAACAAAAAGATTTGGAGATTTCAAAAACTTGTGTCCATCCTTTTGGTTGACCAAATAAAGATATTATTCTAAAATAGATTTTGGGTTTTCCCCCCCTTATGGTCAGAACAGCTACAGGTCAACTCTCCCTTATCCGGAAATCTGAAATATTCCAAAAGCCAAAATTGTCCACATGGGTGGCTGACATAGTGGCACCTTTGCTTTCTGATGGTTCAGTGTACACAAACTTTATTTCATGCACAAGATTATTTTTAAAATTACATATAAAATTACTTTACCCCTATGTGTATAAGGTGCATACAAAACATAAATGAATATCATGGGTCCCATCTGCAAGATATCTCATTATGTATATGGAAATCTTTCAAAATCAGAAAAAATCCAAAATTGAAAACCATTCTGGTTCCAAGCATTTCGGGTAAGGGAAACTCAACCTGTACCTGTGTTCTTTTTCTATCCCTCTTCAGGGTTATTGTTATATTTTAATTCTTTAGTTGTCTGGAGGACTATTTACTCTTTTCACCCATCCATACAACTCCATTCGGAAACTGAACCCAATTGACTATCTCAGTAGAATGATCCTTTAGTCAGTATATCCAGCTACTAGGGCATGAAGGAATTTGTTGCCCTCCAGATGTTCTCAAACTCCAGGTCCCAGCAGCACCAACCAGTATGGTCTGTAATCAAGAATGATGGGAGATGTAATCCAAGAGAAATGGAGGTTCCCACTAATGTTGTAGCAGAAACAAATGGGGGTTAAGGCTTGTGGTCCTTCCAAGATACTTATTTTGAACAGACACACTTTTTCTTGGAGACTAGAACTAAATTAAGGATGGAAAGCATACAGCACTATATATGTTCCTGGATTGCAACTGTCAGCAGCCCTAGCCGACTAGATATTCATATCAAGGGACTACCTTTACCTTTACCTTTTTATGAGATCATGGGAGCTGCAATCTAACAACATATGGAGACCCATATAATTTCGATCCCAATTGCTGACTCTTGGGTTGCCAATTTGCCTCTGAATGTTCTGAGACTGCTTATCCTAAGGGTGACAAACCTTCTTCAGGCCAAGGTTCATATTCAATGTCTGCAGGATGGTGCTGCACTTCAGTTATGATTGTGGCCAAAAATACCAGTATGCTTTAGCTGTCCCTCTGCCCATTTTTAGGAGAGGCTGCAAATAAGACGACAATACAAAAGTCAGGAAACAACCAGTATTTTTATTGTGGGGAAGGAGGCATGGCTCTTTGAAATACCCCAGAAGACTGGATTGGGACCCTAAGAGGGCAGGATTCAATCCCTGAGCATGAGGTTTCTCACCTCTGTTATAAAATCAGACAGTAGGGCTAGAAGGATATTTGATGAAGAAAGAACTGGGGATGGGTTTGTACCTTTACAGATTCTAAAAGTAAATCTTTTCACCTCCAGTTTTACCTAAAAAATCTAAACTACACACTTCATCCACCAGAAATTAGGGAAATACCTCCATACCACAGATTCTCTCCCAAAATTCAAATCAGAGCCAGATGATGAGTACAATATTAACTTTTTACAAGTTGCATTGCTACCAGATAAAATAAATATTCATGCATAAAAACACGGTTTTCTCTATAGTGTAACACAGATCAGAAAGCATTTCAACCATATTAATAATAATAATAAAATGAAATAATGAATCATAAGTTACCTCAGAATTATCAAGTGGGACTCAGAGAAGCCTCAGAAACACAACTATAACACTAAAAAGCCACACAAACATAAGGATTTTGAGGTTATTATTGGTCTGTTCATCCTGAAGATGTAGGCTTGATGCACAAAGGGCTAAAGGAACCTTCACTTCCTGACATCTCAAAAATCGATTCTAAACCCATACAGAAAACCCATATCCTAAATGAATCTCAATATGAAACAAACCCAGGGGGAAAGCTGTACATTGGTGATGGGTAGAACCCATGCTTTGCAAGTAATATAACAACAACAACTCCTTCAAAAGCTCCTGTATTCAAAGATATAGCCATGTTAGTCTGTAGAATCAGTATGCAGAGAGATCTTGTAGCACATCTGAGACTAACTAAAGAAAAAAGTTGGCAGCAGGAGCTTTCATAGACTTAAGTCTACTTCCCCTTCACCAAATGCATCTGAGGAAGCAGACTTAAATCTATGAAAGCTCCTGCTGCCAACTTCTTTCTTTAGTCTCAAAGCTGCTACAAGATCTCTCTACTCCTGTATTCGGTTACTGATACCTTCAATTTTTGACATCCCTAACTAGGAGGCTTTTAAAAGGATTAAGAAAAGTCTTAATTAAAAGTAGACAGTCATAGTGGGCCACTGCAGGGTTTGGAAAGCTTTTGGTTACCATGCTCCCTTTCAACATAGCTAATAGCCACGTTCGCTGAGGGATTCTGGGAGCTGCAGTCCAAAAAGTAATTTTTCAAGCCCAGGACCAATGCAGTATGCCACTGCATCCCTCCTACTACCTCTTACCTGGGTTGCAAGCTAATGGTTTCTTTCTCTAACAATGATGGCAGAAATAATGCAGTTTGACACCATTTTAACTGCCATGACTCCATGCTATGGGATTCTGGGAATCCTACTACTTTGGACAGAATATTTCAAAGGAAAGGAAGTGTGGGGAAAATTTGCCCATCTCCGTCCCCTCCAATAGCACCACACCCTAAAAAAAAACCTCCTCTCAATGAACAGTCACTCCTCATATGTCAGCACAGTTATTTTTCACAGATCCTCAACTTGCTTCGATGCTTGGGGTTTGTGTTTTTATGCTGTTGTTTTTGTGTGTGTGCGTGTTTTAAGTGTAATTGGATTTGTTTCTCACAATTACTTTTGACCAGACAGCCAAATGTCTTGGGGCACCTTAAGATCTAACAGATTTTATCTGGCACCAGCTTTTGTGGATTCCAGCCCATAAATAAGACTTGCTAATTTTTTAAGTTTCTGCAAGACTTCTTGTTTCTGTTGTGGCTCATTTAACACAGCAAGCTAAGCTTCTCTCTCCGGAAAATGTAGATTTTGCTTGACTTTGGCACAGTGACTGGTCACAAGAACATTACAGTTCATTTGGTATAGTTTTTCACATCATAAACATATTACAATCTTTATAAAGTTTGCTCAGTCTTTTAATTGAACCCAAGATGGGGCCACTGCTGAGAGTGGAGTGAGCATCACCTCAAAAAGAACATGGTCAATATCCTCACACCACCCTAATCCCTGGTTTTAAATTCAACCAGTCACTCTCTTTCAATCTAACCAACCTCACAAGATTGTCACGAGGATAAAATGAGGAGGCACGATGGGATATAACATAACTAATAAACAACATTTTTCTGCAGTGCACCTATAATGTTTCTGAATACAAGAATCCTAGCCACTCTATTCACCAAAAGTATGTAGTAACCTCTCTAGAAAGAAGGGCATGGGATACTGGTTTACCCCAACAAAAAGTTACGCTAAAATTGACTGTTAATGTTAAAAAGGGAATATAGTTTTCTACATGTAGAATAACAGGCAAATAGTACAAAGGCAAAGCACATGTCCTTGTTCATTGGAACAAGAGGCCTCCTGCTAGTTACTTCCCATTCTTCCTCACTAGGAATGCTTCCAAATTGCAGATATAAAGCAGTTTAACAACGCTTTAAATTACTTGGCTCAATGCTGTGCAATCCTGGGATTTGTACTTTGGTGGGGCATCAGTGCCCCTTGACAAGGCTAACTATCTCACAAAACTACAAACCCCAAAATTCACCAGCATTGAGTCATAGCAGGTAAAGTGGTGTCAAACTGCTTTATTTCTGCAGGGTGGCAGCAGCCCAGGTCTCATATTTTGATCTGAGAGACAAATCAAGACAATCTGGCAGTTGTAGCCTCCAAATCTAACAAGCTTTGATTCTCATCATCACCTTCTTCTCTGATCACAATTCTGAGACCTCTATCTTTGGGATCTCTTCCAACTCTATGATTCTATTTTTGCCAAAGGAAAAATCAGAAAAGTAGATTTCTTTGTATTCAGACAGACCTTTGGCATTACTGATGGAGGAGTGTCTTTGGATAGGGTTATTTTCCTTCTACTGATGCATTTTTATCTGCTTTTAATCTGTTGTTCATTGCATTTGTTGTTCTTCGACTTTATCACCATCAGCCACCTTGAGTACCACTAGAGGAGAGAAAGGCTCCTCTTGCATGCATTCAATAAATAAATAAATACAAGTTATTTGCAAGTCATTACAGGAAAACCTACAACACAGTGTGCCTCTGTATTAATTTCCAGAAACATCCAGGCAACGTGGGTCTAACCTGTACTGCAAAAATAATGCAATTTGACACTTCTTTAACTGTCAAGGCTCCATTCTGTGAAATCCTTGGGTTTGTCATTTCTTGTGGCACCAAAGCTCCCTGACACAGAAGGCTAAACAAAACTACAACTCCCTGAAGTCCACAGCATTGAGCCATGGCAGTTAAAGTGGTGTCAAATTGCATTGATTCTGTAGTGCAGATTAGACCTTAGGCAAATGCACTTAAATCTGCACAATGATGGAGTCCAAATATTGCCTAGTTGCTTTTAGGATGGGCTATATACAGACAGCTTTGGCCACCATGGGCTACAAACAATTCACCTTCCATCTAAAGCACTGGGGGGGGGGGGGGGGACAACCTGAATGGAAACGGATGACTGAGATGCATACATCTTATCATCACACAAAATACATCACACCAGATGGGGTGGTAAAAATCCAGGTAATACCACTTCAGATGTGTGTGCATGATGCTTCGGAATGCTCCCCTACTTATAAACTTCCCCAAAATCAGAAATGGTGCGATCCAGTCTTTCTGTACTAATTTATCTGAACCTGGTGCCCTCTGGATGAGCTTGACTACACCATGGTAGACAACTGTTGGGGGCTGGAGGCCACTTTGCCCATCCCCAAGGAATCCTGGAGGGTCTTCATTCCCCACCGCATCCCCAGAAAATATATTTGATATTTTGTTTTGTTCTGAAATGCCTTCTAGGAGGAATGGGGTGGGGTTTTCACCACCTTACTGGTTATTTTAAGTCCAGGAGAGGCTTTTTCCCATCACATAAGAAGTGACCCAGACATTAGCTACCAGGTCACTTCCTTTGGGGGAAAAAGTCTGCTCCTGGGTTTAAGCAATAATTTTTGCACACAAAAAAAATGTCAAAATTGCCTTCCACACCCACCAGGCAGCATTAGTAGCATTTTCCCCAACTTAAAATAGGGCATGGGGTTAGAAACATGGCCACTTCCCTGACTCTTGGACTACAAGTATGATCATCCCCAGCCCTGCATTGCCATGCAGTCCAGCTCATCTAGAGGCCATTGGATTAGGGAAGGCTGGTATAGAATATCTCATTATTTCAGAAGAAATGTTTCAAATCCCACCAAGCCCATCTTAAAGTGCACCATGTCTTTTACTCTGCTGATTTCCATTCTTGTACCTCCATTTGAGAGGTTAAAGATAAACCTGAGTCCTATTGCATTTGTTCTGTTGCACCTTCATGAAAATAAAGGAATTAATACTGTAACAATGAAGCTCTGAGGTTTTCCCTCCAAAAGATATAGCAAGGGTACCTTAGTAAAGGCTACTCTAATGCAACCATCCCACAACTACCAGTGAGATGGTTAAAGTACACATTATTCTAAAAAAAAATAAATAGAAGCTAGAGCAAGTTATGAATTTTTCTTGTCTAACCTGATTTTCGGTTGCCATCCTGAGATTCTGAAAGTGTGCTTCTAAGGAGGAGGAAACGTACACAGATACACATATTGCCTTTAGATTCAGTTCAATAACCTAGCCATTAACTTTGATGTATAGTTCAAGGGACAAATTCTGAGGTTCCTGCCAATTATGCTATGAAAAGAGACAGAAAAAAAGTTACTGTAACATGGAGCACTGAACTATGTGATGGTTTTGTGGCAATAGTTTTACCCCTAATTTTGAAAATGTAATGGAACCAGAGTTTTGGTAAAAAGAACAAAAGTTGGCCCATGTTTTCTGGTGAAATGTCCAGACAAGGATTTGAATAGAAAAATTAGACTAACTCTGCAAACTAAATGAAACCAAACAAAAAGTAACAACCAAATCTTTCACCAAAGTAAGTTTTGCTAGCATTTCATATACCATCTCTCTCTTAAAAACAATGTTGGATTGTGGCAGTTAGCACAGGTGTCTGAATGAAAATCTTGAAACTTCTGAAACTGAAGATACTTTCCAAATTTGGGGCAAAGTAATTTAAAGTAATTTAAAGCCATAGCCCAAGATGCTGCCAGTTTGCACACAGCATCAATTTTCTACTCGAGGTTTGGAACTGGGAAATATGACCCCTGAATGCTTTTAATGACATTTAAATGTAACCTATTTCCTGTTTTCAATCTTTCTCTGACTCAGCATCTACCCTACCCCACATCTCACCCTCAATTGTCTGATATCAAACTGTTCTTCTGTGGTTTCTCCTACCTCTTTCATAGCTCTAGAGCCAACGAAAGATAGATCTGTTTCTTCATTTTGCCCACACCCAAACCTGGTGCAGCAACCTGGAATCCTACCCCCCCCCAAAAAAAAACCAGCTGCTGGCATCCACCAAAAATTCCTGCAGAAAAAAAGTCTCTTCCACTATGAAAGAAAATATCTGTTGTTCTAGAAAAACTACAGGTAACAGAGTTTATGCCTTGCAAGAGGAGAAATGCCAAGACAAAGTAAAGTAGCCCATCTCAGCTGAAGACTCTCTCTTCCATCAGCTTTTTCCTCAGGAACTCCAGTTACGTCAGCCATTTGGCAATGCAAGTGTCATAAACTGTGCGACTGGAGTGCCACTGTGTGTGAGCAATGCCAGGCACGACATAAAAAGCCATGTCACCACGAGCATCTAGGGTCTTCAAGCCAAAGGTGTCCAGGAGGTAGACCTGAGAGAAAGAGGGAAAAAGAGAGGAGTGATTTGCCACATGTTCCTTAGTATAAGGGATGTCCCTTATTTGAATGCCAGAAAACGTGACCCTTATAGGGGTGGCAGGTGTCCTTATATAAATAATGTCCCCAATTTGAAGATTAGAAAGATCTTCCTTTTGTACAGATTGAATGAGGGCCCATGTGGACTCTTAGTAAAGACAGAAAAGTGTGTTTCAGGTAATTTATGAATATCGACAATATACTAATTTTGCAGAGAAATACATGGCTAGCTTAACTGAAATCAATACCTCCATGTGATATTTTGGTAGAATACAAACGTTACAGGTTGAGTCTCCCTTATCTGAAATTTTGAAATCTGAACTATTCAAGAAACCAAAACTTTTTGCATGGGTGGCTCAGATATTGATACCTTTGCTTCCAGATGGTTCAGTATACACAACCTTTTTTGCATGCACAAAATTATTGAAAATATTGTATAAAATTAACTTCAGGATATGTGTATAAGGTGTATATGAAATATAAAGTTTTGTGTTTAGATTTGGGTCCAATTGCCAAGATATCTCATTATGTATATATATAGAGAGAGGTGTTCTCTCAGGTAAAAAGAATAGTGTTTTTTTATTTATTGTTTTTCCACATTCACAGGGGTCCTCACCCCTAACCTCAGTGAATGTGGAGGGACCACTGTACACCCCTTCTCTTCTCCCACAACTCCTTGGGACTCAAGTAGTTGTGCCTCACACTCACCGGCTGAGATTTCATTTCCCTCACTGTTTCGTTATCATCATAGAAGGCAAACAAACTGCAAAGACAGACAGAAGAGAGAGACAAAGAATAGATTTTATTAGAAAACTGGTTTTGACTATTCCAAGTTCCCATTACACAAATATCACATATATATTCTCTGATAACAAAAAATAACACATATATATTATCTGATAACAAAAAAAGTCTCTGCCAGAATTTACACTCCTGCTTCATTCAGTTTCCCACTTTCTAACAAGGAAGGCTCTGACAGAATTTAAACTGCCTCACTCCGTTTCCCATTTTTGCACAATGAAGTCTCTGACAGAATTTATACCTCCTTGCCCCACTTCTTCTGCTGCCCCTCCCTGAGGTGGACTGGTGGCAAAGGGGTTCAAAATCTGCCAGAGGTTTTGGGATGGAAAAGTTGAGAAGGAAACAGTACAGGAAGAATGTCTTCCCGGTGCCTGGCCCTTGCTGCCCAGGTAATTTGAAATGTTAAATCCTGACTGGAGCATCTTTGATTTTTCATATCAATGGTGGGTTTTGGAACCACACCCCGAAGGATACCAAAGGTCCCACTGTATGCATGTGTTCTAATCACTGAATAAATGGGACTTCCAACTGCATTTAACATTCTCCTCCCCAACCCAACCCCTCTCTCTATATATATAGGTCAGCAGAAATACTTATCTTGACTCCTTCTCTAAAGGGGAACCTGCTCTTCCCACCTCCAAGAACGTACCTGGACTCCCATGGCGTGATAACACCATCATCTGGACCCCCAATGAGAATGAGTTTGCGGATCCGCAAGAGATTCTTCTTCCAGGCTGCCATGAAAGAGAAAGAGAATCAAGGTCTTCAGAGATCTGGGTCACCAGGTTTCCTTCCCCATCTCTGTCTCCTCCTCTCCTCCTCCCTACATCCCTGAGAGAAAGCACAATAATTCCCCACTCCCAAATTTGCAAAGAACTTCAGCTTGGGTCTTATTGAAAAGGAAGAAGTAACAAAACAAGAATCCGTGCTGCTACTCCAGTTCTCGAAAAGCCCATAAGGGAGAGAAGACCCTCTCTATGCCTGTGGCAAGGGCAGAAGACATAGATGAGGGTACCCCACATCATTAATCACATTGTGCCATGCCTGGTGTGTGTGTGTGTGTGTGTGTGTGTGTGTAAGAGATGGAGGGAACCAACTCATTGCTCTCCCTGGACATACATTTTTAAATATTGAAGAAAAAATGTTGATTGATTTAACAAGATCCATATGACTGAATGTAACTATTATTCTATACCTGTTATCAGTATGCAAAGATATTCCAGACTAACATAGCTATGTTTCTGAATTCTGCACCTGTTATGTAATGCTATATTTAAAATAATTAGAAAAGTAATACTTGAGCTGAATGCCTGACTCTTCTGGTTTCCAAGGCATATCACAACATAACTTGAAAGACCTTAACATTCGTTCAAACCCTCTTTTTCTGGTCGATTTATGACCTCTGCCCATACTGGCTGAGGGATTCTGGAACCTATGATCCAAAAAATTAACTTTTCCACATTCTGATTCTATCACCACAAGTACTCTTGTCCCAACTTTGCATTAACCTCAGAAGTAAACCAGGCAAGTGAGAAAAATACTTTAGATACACACGAAGTCAACATATGAATTGCCACCATCTTTTCTAGTTTGACCCAAGAAGGCAGTTTAGAAGTTTGACCCAAGAAGGCAGGGACCAATTAGGTCCCTGGTTCTAATTTCACCTCAGCCACCGCTGTATTTTTCAAAGGAGGGATCACAAGTGTATGAGGAAGAGATGGCCCAAGAATAAGAATGTAGACACTGTGTAGCCCAAAGATGTGGGCCCAGGCTAGCATCTATTTCTTTGTATTTAATTAAGATATTTGGGTAGTATCTCTCAGTCCACCAGGGCCCCAAAGACAATGCACAAAAAATAAAAACATTTAAAACATTAAATACATAGATAAAAAACTATCTAAATGCTCCTTTAAGAATAATTTAGAACTAGATAAATAAAACAGCCAAGAAAATTTCAAAGCCCAAAACCCATACATTGTCTTAGCTGCTCAGAAAACAATTGAGAAAGTTTAACTTTCTTTGATGGGGAGTTCTACAGTTGAGGTGCCGCTACAGAGAAAGCCCTATGACATGTACACACCACATTAATCTCATGGGATGTTGGGCACACAACTGGACCTCCACTGAGGATAACAGACAGTAGAGATGGAGATGTGAGGCATGCCTGTCACTGGGGTCTATCATGATTCTTTGTATATTGGGACAGCGAGGTGCTTTTTATTATTACCAGTTGCATTGGGATGGAGTCTCTCATCGTTCAGCAAAGCCAGGAAATTGCTGTTGTTGAGGTAAAGATCTCGATGATGTGGATCTGAAAATTAAAATACCATGAGAGAAAAAAGACATAGCCTTGTCTTTTGCATCTGAGGAAGTAGGCTCAAATCTATTAAAGTTAAAGAATGCGAGTTACCAACTCTGATGCAACTGAAATCCATGCATGCATGTGCGAAAACAAGCATTTCCTAAACAAGCATGGGAAACAATGCCTAAGTGAAAAATGCGAATGCATGATCATGTTGTCAATGAAGTGCTATTATGCAAAAGTGCAAAAACATATGGTGCCATAGCACAAAAGTATCAGTATTGGCAGGTCGTGCAATACTTGCAGGAGGGTGCTGAAAAGGAATCCAGTGTGATAATTTCCTATGAAAGCTTATTCTATACATGTCTTTTTTTCAGTTAGTTTCAAACTTGCTACAAGATCCCTTTGCATGGGAGAAAAAGGTTGAGAGACATCATATTTGATTCCAAATCACTTCTCTCAAAGAACTCAGGAGAGACCCTCTAACACCTTGTCCCACAATTTTAAGACCTACATTCCTTCCCCATACCCCATAAACCTCTCTCTTTGTCTTTGGAATTAAGATTTGTGTACAGCATTGGAATCTGTTTTTAATGTCAGGCCCATTTCTGGAAGAAGTAAAGCCGTAAAAAAGGTGAGTGAATCTGTAGAGTACTTTTCCATGTCACTGAGAAATTATACAGCACTTCTCATTGCCATTATTCACATATTCCTTCCAAACTGGTTCTAAAACCATGGTCCCCTTTCTCCTCAAACCCTTCACTCAGACATCCAAGAAATTTTGACTTAAAACTATAGTTGTCCTGTAGAGAGCTGTGTTTGCAGAAGATCAGTAGAGTTTAGCAATTGAGTTTCTCATCCATACATGCACATTTATTATAATAAAACCACATGTATATATGGTAGCTTGCTTTAAGTCCCATGTTAACTGGTTCACACCTGTCTTGCTGAGTTTACTCAGATCAATATCACGCTATATTGTTATAGCACCATATTCCACTTTAACTGCCATAGTAACTTTCTGTAGAATTCTGGGGTTTGTAGTTTTGTAAGGCACGCAACAACAAGAACAAGTCTTACCATTCCAGTAGTTACAGATGGAGAAATCCTGCCCCAAGTGTGTATAGCACAAACGGTACAAATTGGATTTCACATGCTCAGGAAAAAGCCACCTCAAGTACTCTGTGTCTGGATCAGGAAAGTGAGAGAGAGAGACAGAGAGAGAGAGAGTGAGACCACACAAACAGACAGGCAAAAAGAGGTGCTTTCAGGCTGACTTGGAGGTGTGGCATTTAGACAACACATGCCTAAAAACTAGCAGAAAAGTGCCCCCTAGGCACCATATCCCGGGAAAAGCCACTCCAAAAAGGAGCTGCTTTTTTCTGCTTCTTCAGCAAAGATGCGCATCTTCACACGTGCAAATGTATGCAGTGACACCGGCACGCCAGAAAAGGCCCTGGAGATCTAAAACGGCTGTATAAATGCACCACCGCACGTGTGGCAGAAATTGAGTCGGCAATCCAGACCATGCACCATATGATGCAAGCTTTAATTTAAAGGGCCCTATGCTTCCATGTGTGGATGCACTGGCGCAGGTGCACTTTAATATTAGAACCCTGACCCTAACCCTAATTGTAACCCTATGCATGTGCCCCAGCAACTGTTCTCTATTATGACAATAAATGCATTCTGTCGCATGTACGCTTGCTGTCAGCATGCACAGCAGTTTGCATGAAAGAGGCTTTTGTGGCCTCTTCTGTGCAGGTGTGCATAAGACCTGCACACCACTTCCTGGCATGCTGGGGGGGGTTCCCTGGAGTAACGTTTGTCCGTGTGTCCTGCTGACCATGTTCCTTGCATGATCACCATCTACATGTATCCTGTCTGTCCACACAAACCTCCCTTGCATGTACCTCTCCTCTCCCCCAGATCTGTGTAGGACATGTTTTGTGGAGGATGATGGAGTGTCTTTTCAGTTGACAAACTCTTTCCTTCGCCCCAAGGGTGGCACAATCAGACAGTGGCACCTGTCTACTGCACCCACTGCTTGGGGGAAGCCAAGGTCAGTGAATCCTTGTATGATCTGTGGGTGTATGACAGGGCCTGCGCAGGCATGCCGAACTTCAGTCATCTTTGTACACAGAGAATGACAGACAGTATATCACCCTATGACATTTTCTGTGCAGGAGCGCAGGGATGTGTTCCTGCGCACGTGCGCATACATCTGAGAGAACGGAAAAAAAAATTAAAGCAGCCACTGCTGGCTCATGTAGTTGCTCTGTCCCCATTTAGGGCATCCTTGGGATCAGCAGTGTGGTTAGTGGGGCTTCAATACAGCTTCAGAAAAGCCGCATTGACTGCCCCCCAGTACGGTTACTCCATCCCCATTTAGGGCATCCTCAGGGCAGGCGATGCGGTTGTTGCAGCTTAAAGAAAAGGCAGCTTCAGGTCACCTTTTCCTGCCTGTCTGTATAGCCCCAAAGTCAGAGCCGGCCCTACTATTACAGAGAGTGAGGCAACTTCTTCAAGTCCTATATCTGCAGGGTGGAATGGAAAAGTAGCAGAAATGTGTAGGAAAACAGAGCTCTATGTATACCTTGTGGCTTGTCTTTCATCCTTTGTTAAACTAGTCTGCTGCCTTTAGCTGCACTAGAGGCTGTTAGCATGGAAATAAGGTCTGACCACTGGTCTGGTCAGCTTCTGTACATGGAGCTATCTTGACTTCAGCAACAAACATTGGTCCAGCCCTGCTTATACTCCTGTCGGCATCACTTTTTCAAGGTCTGGTTAATGTCACTCTTACTTGGGGATCATAGGTGTATTTGAAAATTTTCACAAAAGAGCCAACACATGAGAAAAGACGTCCAAAATAGAGCAGGAGAACAGTGGCTTTCTCCATGCTTCTCCACATGACTTCCTAGCACTTCCATTCCCCCCCCCCCCCCCGGCAGATAGCAGTAAAAGCATGTCTTTTGTCAAGCTGGAAAAGTCCATTTAGAAAAAAGGCATCTCCCTGAAGAAGGAGAATGGAAGTGCTACAAAGTCAATGTGGAGGGGCCCAGAGGAAGCTCTGTTCCAGATTTCTTTCCTCATGCAACAAGGCTCTAAATAAAAGGCTGCTAATGGAACATCTTTGCAATGAGCTAGTCAGGCCTGGTAACCGCTGAAAAGGAAGATGGGTACTGTAACTCAAACCACCTCTATCCCTCCTTGCCCAGTACTGCTTGCCTTGAAATTTATTTGTCTTGCCTCCTGGAAATCTGTGGCCAATTCACACTACACAATTATAGCTCTATGATTCCACTTTAACCACCATGGTACCATCCTATGGAATACTGGGATTTGTAGTTCTATTAGGGATTCAGAATTTAGTAATGCCTCATTAAACAACATACTCCAGAATTCCATAGAGTGTTGCCAGGGCAATTAAAGTGGAATGATAGTGCTATAATTGTGTAGTTTGAAAGGGGCCCTGGAGAAACACAGTGATTCTATGAAATTACTTCTGGAACCATAAACTTGGCAACCATACCTCTGTCTGCAGCAGCCATTTTTTCTTCAGCCATTTGCTCCTTCCTATTTACCCCGTGAAGTAATGGGGAAGGGATTGCTCCATCCATTTACACAGCAAGGAAAAAAACCCATGAGAATCTCCCAGAGACACAGTACTGTCCCTGATTACTTCATTAAGAATGCCAGCTGTGCTGCAATGCTTTCAATCCATTCATTGTTTGAATCCACCTCACAGCCAGCCCAGCTGTAGGCACGTTAAGTTCTAATCTGCACTGCAGAAATAATGCAGTTTGACAATGCTTTAACTGCCATGGCTCCATCTTGTGGAATCCTGGGATTTGTGGTTTGTTGTGGCACCAGAACTCTCTGGCAGAGATGGCCAAAGAGCTCACAAGAATACAAATCCCAAAATTCCATAGGAATTAAAGTGGTATCAACATGCATTATTTCTGCAGTGCAGACCGGACCTACCTAACTACCCAAGGGATCAAAATTCAAGGACTTGTTCCACAGTGATGCACATGTCTAGGAGAGAAGCAACTGCTGGTATTTTTGGAGCAGACATACAAGAGAAGCTTGCGAGCTGAGAAATGTCCCAAGATGCATTGTCAAGAGCTGTCTAATGCTTTCACTGAGTTGCTTGATGGTCAAATCTGCTTTATTTTTAAAAAGATTGTTATCAAACCTAAAATACCCTGGGTCTGGAATTGGCCTTTTTTAATGCCAATTTTAAAATGTAATATAATGCTATTTTTACATTTTTATTTTCTGCCATTATTTTCTGCCTGTTGTGGGACCCTGGCAGGATAGCCTTTGCCTGTTCCTTCCACAACAAAATATGGTTAAGCCAGGGGTAGGCAACCTTTCCCCTTTAAGGGCCGAGGGACTTCAGCTCCCAGAAGCCTCAGCCATGTTGGCCAATAGTCCCATGTTGGCCAATAACTCCTGGGATTCTGGGAGCTGAAGTCCCTCGGCCCTTAAAGGGGAAAGGTTGCCTACCCCTGGGTTAAGCCAATGTTTAGGGATTCTGCTGAGTGGTACTGAGCTGAACATTTAGTCCGAACTCCTGTCCCAATGGCACCATTGTGCTCCAAGCTTCTTACTTACCTCCATACTGCCCCATTTGTGGGGAGGAGAGCGAGATGAATGTGTCCACGTTGTGATCAGGTGTTGTAGAGAGGAGGGCACGACAGATGAGTCCACCTGCAGGAAAGAGGAAAATGGAGTCACACTTTTGGGACAGCGCACAAAGGCTGAATGAACCCCTACTCCTGTATAAATTCTACATCAATCCATCTGGTGAAACCCAATGTCAGAAGTGTTCCAGTTGCTCAGGATTTAATATGCCCCACTTAAAATCGATCACCCTTTTACCTAGGAACATAGGTAGCTGCCTTATACTGAGTCAGACCACTGGGTCCAGCTAGCTCAATACTGTCAGCTCTGGCATGTTTCTTTTCCTAGCCAGATCTAGAAGTACCTGGGATTATTAGCTCAACCTGGTTTCCCATCCAAATACTAACCAGGCCTTGATCCTGCTTGGTTTCCAAAATCAGACAAAATCAATTATACGTATTGAGGGTGATCTGGTGTTTAGCATTGTATTCAGTTTGTTTTCCACAAGTAAACACCTGTTTGAAGCTTGCCTTTCTCTGCTAAATTTCCAGGCCAGGTCTTTGCATATGGTTAACCTTTTCTCCTTCTTTCAAACTTGAGTTTGGCCTCAGGTTATATTTGCCAGATTCAAGGCCATGAACTTGGAGATGTGACTCAGAAAGTCTACTCTTCAAACCATTTCCCCCTGCCATCATGAGAATTCATGCAAACTCATGCAAACCACTGTCTTCTGTCTTGGCCTTTGTTTGCAAAACAGATGCTGTAATGGTAGCCAAGATGATACAAGGGGAAGTGTCTGTACTGCCAAAATTGATAATAATAATAATTATTATTATTACAGCCCCATTTGTAGCTAAAAGTGTGTGGGGCAAGGTTAGCAGATGTGTGATCCTGTTCAAATCTGCACTGATTCCATTTGAAAAACTTCCAACATGTCCATGTCCCAGCAGGAATTCAAATCCTGGATTCCCAAAGCAGTCTAGCCCAACACTCAAACCACCACACTATGCTGACTCTATGCTCTAAAGAGTATAGACAAATGTTTCCAAGAAAAAAGAAAATCATTCTAGAGCCATATTGCATTATTAAACAAACCCGGCAGGCAATACACATACTTTTTTCCTCCTTCCACATAATTTTTATTCTTTTCAGGTTATAAAAGTGTGGGAGAGTATTGCAAAAGCATCATATTTGCCAAACGGATTATTCCAGCTTGGCAAATGGGACACTTTTACAACCTTCTCCCACATGATTTTACAACCGGAAGAGAACAAAAGAGAACAAAGGCATGTGGAGGGAGGGGGGGGGGGAAAAACCACATGTCTTTTTGTTTGCCAGCCAGCTTTGTTTAATAATAAGATAAGGCTTGGGGTGGACAACATCTTGGGATCTGAGGACCATGTATGCCCTTCAAAGAACCTTGGAAGGTCGCAGTGCCCTATCACAGATATTTTTATTATTTGGAAAAACAATATTCAGAATGCTCCCCATCTCTTTTAAGAAGATATGGGGATGATTTATTCATATCCCCCTGAGGGAAGGGATGGGAGATGTATTTTAGACCCAGGAGGAGCCTTTTTCCAAAACATAAAGTGATCAGAAGTCTGAGGATATTGAAAGAAGCCTTGACAGATGCCCAGAGCATCACCAGGCAACTGGATCATGCCTCCATTTAAGTCCCATGCTCCTGTCCCAGTGTTGTTGTTGTTCATTGGGTTGAAGAAATGTGAAAAATAAAAAGCATGGCGAGCCCCAATTGCCATTGTAATCAGGCAAGCCCATCTGGACCTACTGATAGTGGAGAAGGCTTATCAGAAGACAGTGGAAACGGGCCTGTCAGATCCCCTAAAGTGGACCTTCATCCTTGCTCCACAAGAACGCATATACCTTGTGAATAGCAGATGAGGTGGACCCCATCAGCAGCATTCTGCATTATAGGGTAAATAGCTCGCCTGAAGCCCTCGACTTGTAGCCAGAGTGGTTTCAGGCTCTCGGTGCGGTCGAACAAATCAACAACCGTTACGTTGGTTCCCGGATGGGTCTGTAAGGAAGTAGCAGGAATTGAGTTACTGTTAGAGAGACAGACAGAAATATTCAAACATTCAGGAAGAGTTAACAGTTTTTTCCAAAATATCCAAATGGTGGTTGCTTAAGTCTGGAAAAGTTGTTGGTTTGAAAACAAAAGCAGATGGGAAACTGGTTTCTGCATCTCAATACCACATCCTCCCTTTGCACAGGGCTACTAGGGCACATAGGATTGTTTGTAGACTGCTTTTAGGAGTCTTAAAAGAGTATTTTAATGTGCTTTTAAAAGGTTTTTATCTTCGTATTGTTTTCATTGGTTTTTATTTGTTCATCACATTGGGAGATTTTCTCTCTCTTTTGGACAACAGAGATGTAGGTCACACAGGCTAATCCCAGGCCCCTTAAATTAGTCTAATGCTGTGGCTGACTAAACTACAAGGTGCATCTACACTGCAGAAATAATGCTGTTTTACACCTCTCTAAGTGCTATAGCTCCATCCTATGGGATCTTGAAATCTGTAGTTTTACAAGGTCTTTAGCCTTCTCTGCCCAAAAATGCTTGTGCCTCGCCAAACCCCGAGATTCTGTAGGATGGAGCCATGGCAATTAAAGTGATGTCAAATTGCATTATTTCTACAGTGGAGATGTACCCATAGTCTATCCAGCTTCTGTACTTGAAACTGGGAGGCAGGCCCATCTTGCCCTTTGCCTCAGATAGCAAAATTTCTTGGGTCACCCAGTGTGGTATAGTGAATAGGACAAAACAGGCACAGGGTCCTGATCCAGGGGTCCCATATGGCCCTCCATTGATCTTGGGAAGGTCACAACTTCCCCTGTTTAAACCCACTGTGGGCACACACTATTCATCCCAAGGATATAGCATTAAATTAGGGCTGAGGAGACCCAGATTCAAATTCCTAGTGATGAAACTCACTAGGCGACTTTGGCCTCCCCTGTTAAGGCTGACATACTTCACAGTGATGTTGTAAAGGTAAAATGAGGACCCAGGATATACGTAGTGCCTGGTATTCTTGAGGAAGGGGGGAGATAAAAGCATACATTTAAAAAACCAATTCCCAAATAATAGCAATGGCAGACTTAAAATGGTTGGGGTACAGACTAAAACCACACACACACACCCACACACACTTCCCTTCAGTTTCTGAAATTTCACAGGCCTTTTGCTTGTAATAATATAAAATCTTATTTTCCTGCCTTATACTGAC
Source organism: Phrynosoma blainvillii (assembly GCA_026167975.1). Taxonomy (NCBI): domain Eukaryota; kingdom Metazoa; phylum Chordata; class Lepidosauria; order Squamata; family Phrynosomatidae; genus Phrynosoma; species Phrynosoma blainvillii. The sequence goes on from JANUYF010000002.1 coordinate 380,367,105, forward strand.
TGTATGGTTATAAGGCCACATACAACTGTGTCTGGAAAGTTCAGTGCCCTGTAAATCAGGTTTTGTTCCTTGGTTTCCTTTCCCAGAATTTGATTCCACCAAATCTTAAAATGTACATTAAAACCCACTCTGAGAACCACTAGCTTGTTTTTCATCAGATCTAAAGACTCCAATTATTGCCCCTAAATAGCAACCCTCATGAAGCATTCAATTTCCTCCAATGCATTCTGATTCAGGTTGTATTAATGTTTTACAGGTTGAGGCTCTCTTATCCAAAATGTTTTGGATTCCAGAGTTTTTTTTGATTTTGGAATACCTGCATACATATAATGAAATATCTTGGAGATGGGATCCAAGTCTAAACATGAAATTCATTTAGGTTTCATAATTAGGTTAATTATTAAATCATTATCTTATACACATAGCCAAAATGTACATTTATACATAATATTTATTTAATTTTATTTTTAGTGATTAAAACTATAACATCGCTTCTAAAAAACGGAAAACACAATAAACATAGAACATCGATAACCATAGTTAACTATTTCATCTTAAACAATTCCTGTCTCACTTTTGCCTTTAACTCCTGGCAGGTTTGTAACATGTTCATATTTGTTTAAAAAATATTATATAACTTAAACATAAATTATATTAATCCTATTCAAATAATAATTTTATTAGTTTTACCAGATTTCTGTATGACTTGTTTGTCTTAGATCTTTTTAAAATTTCTTCTAGCTTCTTCCATTTCATTTCATATTGTTGTGTAGATTTCCCAGTTGCGTACATCGATAAATTATCCATAACAGCTAATTCACTTAACTTATTGTACCACTCTTGTATGTTTGGTTGATTATTTACTTTCCAATATCGTGCATATGTGGTCTTTGCTGCCGTTACCATATATAGGATTAAACTTTTTTCTTCTCGACTTAATTTATTTTTAATAATAGATAACATATTCAGTAAAAATAATTCTGGTTCGAAGGGTATATTTTTCTGTGTAGTTTTTTCCATCAGGGCGTGTACTTTTTTCCAATAATTCTTTACCACTATTCATAATATTTGTAATAATATTGTGCACAAAACAAAGTTTTAATCATCAGGAAGCAAAGGTGTCATTATCTCAGCTACCCATGTGGACAATTAAGAGATTTTGGAGTATTTTGGAATTCTGGATAAGGGAGATGCAACCTGAGCTGGGTTTTTAAAATTAGGAGAAAGGCAGGATATGGATTATAATTGATAAATAAATATAAATAAATAAAAATAATATGTTAAAATACATAAATTCCATGGGCTAAATATAAGAGTTAGCTGTCACAAGAACAGGCCTGTTGTATCAATGGGATTTGCATAACTGTTGCCTTACCAAGTTTCTACTGTAGTTGAGAGTAACAACTGGCTTTCTCCTTCTACATATTCCACATCACTGCCTCTGTTCTGGCTCCCAGACTCACCTCATTGATGAAGTCAAGCAAGAGCTGAAAATCCGAAGGGCTGTCGAACAAGCCATGGACCACAATGACTGGTTTATAAGACGCTGTGAGAGTGAGCAGGAGGAAGGTGGCCAGAATACAAAATGGAGCTAGTACCCCAATGTAGCTTCGACCCTGCCGCATGATCCCACCAGCTGGAAAAGGTAGAAAACAATAAATGTGAGCACTGAATGCATTTTCTCCTGCCACTGTCCATGCTTCACCTTTGCTCTGTTCTTGGTTGACCATCTCAGTCTGTACACTCTCCCGCTCTACCCATCATGGCTGATCAATGGTGACCCATAAACTCAGCTTACAACTTAACAAATTCTGAAGTCTTTCCACTCCTACCCCACAATTTCCCATGTTATTAAAATAATATTACAAAAAAATCCTGCATACATCATACTTAAGAGGGTGCTTACATAAAATTATTTACCCTATAACAGTGGTGGTGAACCTGTGGCACGCGTGCCAGAGGGGGCACTCATAGCCCTCTCTGTGGGCACACATACCGTCGCCCCAGCACAGAGTTTGCCAGAGTTTGTTACAAGAAAGCCAGAGGGATGCGGCACTTTGCAATAAATAAGTGGGTTTTGGATTGGAGTTTGGGCACTAGTTCTCTAAAAGATTTGCCATCACTGCCCTATAAGATAGGATATATTCATCACATATTACAAACAGGGTTCTAAAAGAGATAGGAGCTTACGTGAAGCTATCTGGCAGCACTTGTGGGCTGAGAAGAGTTTAAACATAGCACTTGTTGCCTGTTTTAACTATTTATTAGCTTGTTGTTGTGGGACTTCAAGTTGTTTCTGACTTATGGTGACTCTAAGGTGAATCTTAGGTTTTGGCAATATTTGTTCAGTGGGGATTTGCTTTTGCCTTCCTTCAAGGCTGAGAGAGTGTGACCTGTCCAATGCCACCCAGTGCATTTCCATGGCTGAACAGGGATTCAAACATTAGTCACTAAAGTCATAGTTTGACACTCAAAGCACTACACCACGATAATAACCATAACCATAACCATAACAATAATAATAGCTTTTATTTGTATTTTCCTGCCTCTCCCTGCGGATCGAGGTGGGATTACAGCAAAAATATAAAATAATGTACAAAAATGCAATATATAAAACCATGACAATAACAATGGCTCTCATTTATTAGCTATTGTTAATTATATAATTATTATTTCCATTTGGTTTTATTTTATGGTTTTTCTACTGGAACACTACTAATCACTTTAAGGAAGGGTTGTATAGAACAGGGATCGGCAACCTACGGCTCCCGGGCCGGTTCCGGCTCAGGTCGGCGGACTTACCGGCCCAGGCAGACCCCTGCCACCACCGCCGTGGTGCGTTTTCGCCTCCGTCCGGCCGTGCGAGTGGTGGCCGCCATTTTGATTTTCAAAATGGAGGCCGCGACGTGTCTGCGCATGCGCAGGAGCACTGTGCATGCACAAATGCATCTCGGCCGCCATTTTGAAAATCAAAATGGCGGTCACCACTCGCGTGGCGGCGACTGTGGCCGCGTGCACTGCGGTGGCGGCGGTGGCGGCAGCACGCGGGGGGGTTGCATGCGGCAGCAGGGGTGCACACGCACGCGCCCCCCCCCATTCCCCCCCCCCCGGCCCAGTGGAAAGAAGGACACACACACACCGGCCCAGACCGTAAAAAGGTTGCCTACCCCTGGTATAGAAGCTTCTTAAACAAATAACTTCTCAGTTGACTCAGGCAAAACTCTCACAGAGATGGTTAAATCAGGATCTTTTAAAAAATATTTTCAATAATTACACAAAAAAAGCAAACATAAAAACAGCAAGGAGGGGATATCAGTATTATAGGATTTGATATACAGAAAGTAAAGGGTTTTTTATATTTAGGAAATAAATTTAGATTAATAGTGAAAAAACTAGATAAGATAAATAGTAGATAATAGTAACGAGATGAGGAGAGATTAAGATAATTAGTTATGTCACTGTCAGAGACAACCTAGAAGTTATTGCAAAGAGGTGTCTGTGCAAAGGTGAATTTATTGTTGTCGTATGTTTAAGTCTCTCCCTGTGTGTATGTTATTTTTTATAATTCTTTTTTATTATTTTAATAAATATTATTCTTTTAAAAAGAAAGAAAAAGAGAGGCTGAGCTTTGGAAAGAAAGTGAATTGTCCAGGATCATCCAGGATCCAATAAATCCAGCACAGAGCTGGGATTTGAAGTCTGACCTGTCCAATTTTCTGTCCAGTATTGCTGAGCTGGCAACAGTTCCACCCAACCCACTCTCCTATAAAGAAGAAGAAGAATGGAAGAAGAGATTTTAATACATTTCATCTGGCTGCACACACACACACACACACGTCTAAATATAGCATTCCTCTTATTTGGGATGCAAAGCTCAGAGCCAACTGATCATTCAGCATTTTTATCATAACCAACGGCACTCTTGTCAGAATCTCCTGCAGGTACCCAGGCGGCTCCACAGTTCCAAACATGTCAGGATGAATCAATAATCTTATCAATAATCTACCAGTTGAAGTTGGCCTGTGGCTCCTAAGCTCCACTGTCTCCCCAATAATTATTTTTCCCATTAAAAAAAGAACTGCACTCCTGGAAACCTGCAAGAAGCATGATTCCCCCTAGAGGACAATGCCCCCATGCCTTGTTTTAATCCTCTGGATTAAACCAACCTCATAGAGCCATTCTGGTCCCAAGCATTTGGGACTAGAAGTCCCAAATGTGAGGATAAGTGACAAGGGCTCCTTGGTGGGTGTTCTCAGACTTTGAAATCCTTTTCCACAGGAGACCAGGTTGGCCCCTTCTCTGCTTTTCTTTCACCTTTTTAGTCAACCAAGCCTTTGATGGTTTAACCCAGGGGCCGGCAACCTACGGCCCCCGGGCCGGTTAAGGCCCAGGTTGCCAGACTTACCGGCCCAGGTCGATCCCTGCCACTGCCACCGCCACCGCGCACTGCTGCGGCGCGTTTTCTGCTCTGTGCAGCCGCGCGCCCCGCGGCCGCTATTCTGAAAATCAAAATGACAGCCGCAACGCGTTTGCGCATGCATGCAGGAGTACTGCGCAAACGCGTCGCGCCCGCCATTTTGATTTTCAAAATGGTGGCTGCGACATGTGCCACAGCGGTGGCGGCCGCACGCACTGCAGCGGCGTGCGCAGGGGGGTCGCGTGCGGCGGAGGAGGGTGCACGCGCGCTGCCATTCCCCCCCTCCCTCGGCCCAGCGGAGACCTGGGCTTCGGGGGACCGGCCCAGGTCTGAAAAAGGTTGCCGGTCCCTGGTTTAACCGTTTGTGCATAATGACTTTTAACAGAGTATTTGTGTATGCTGAATTTTAATCTTTACTATTATGACTTTTAAATGATTGCATATTGTTTTAAGTTATGGGTGTCTTTTACATAATAGCTTATTTATTTATGTATTTATTTAAAACACTTTTGTATCATTAGGATTTTAGTTGTATCTTGTTTCAATCTTGTGGTAAGCCACCTTAGGTCCCTCGTTCGGAGAAAGGCAGGGTATAAATTAAAATTAATAAATACTTCTGGGATTTTTTAAAAAGGAAAATGGATCTAGAGTTTTGGCCACTTCATAGTGCAGAGGGTGACCCTTAGACCCACATGCCTTGGCTACCTATGTTATAGATCTGTTATGCTCCCTGTCTGCATGGGCCAAAGAAAACATCCTCCCATTGTTCCCAAGTGATGAGTTTGGATGATGTAGAGGTCAATCTCCAGTTCTGGTAAGAGGTATCCAGATGATGTTCACTCATTATCTTTTGTTTAGAAAGCATCTGAAAGGCCACAAGCAGATCAAACCTACCCTTGACATTGCACCATATAGCCTCTCATATTTAAATACATTTTAATGCCCAACCAAATAGAACCCAGACTTCATCACTCCCTATCAGGAAACATATTCAAGGATACATATAGCAAAGTACAATAATATCCGAAACCCACAAAACAGTGATATCTTTATGCGGCCAACCAAAATGCACAAAACGCACAATGCAAAATGCTTTCGAAGCTCCACTGGCTTCTTCGTCAGGCAAAGGTGTTTAAAAAAATCATACAATTTTTTTTTTTAAAGGGTGATGTTAGTCACAGACCTGCATTTTCTTAAGCGTTGGTGATGTGTTGGTGGTGGTGAGGTTTCCAACCCCCAACAAAGGTAAAATGTTTTCTTTTTAAATTGGGACTACATTTGGCATGTTTTACCAAAACAGCACCTAACATTTTCCTAATGCAAAAGCATGGAGGCTCCTCTTCAGAGATCCAATGCTCTCTGCCTAACAAAGGGAACTTTGAGCTTACAAAGGATGGAGACATCTTGGATCTCAGAAGAAGTACCTTTTCGTATTGCAAATGGAATTCAAATTTTATCTCCTGGACTTTGGAATGCTTTGTTCCCAGTGCTACAGGACCAGAAGGAGAGGCCTGCTTACAACACACAAACACCTTGACAAAATGCAGGCCTGTGTCTAACATGTAATTTTTTTTAAAAAAAATATCCTGTATTATTATTTTTAACACTTTTGCTTGAAGAAGAAGCCAGTGGAGCTTCAAAAGCTTGCATCTTCCTATCAGGTTCTTTTCCAGTCTCACTCAGAGCAGAAGGAATATCTAAATCCAAAGCTGCAAAGCAGGCATGCACACATATATATATGATTTTATAGTATCTAAATTAAATAATCTGAAGCTCTGCATGTATATGTGTGTGTACATATACACACATACACACCAACCACTAGCTTTTCCAGTAACAGCTGCTAGATCTTTTATTCTATGCTGGGGGGAGGGGGGTGGGAGAAGCAAAATATAAATTAAATAAATAAATAATCTGCAAAACCACACCAAACCAGGCTTCTCAGACTATCTTCTAATAAGTCTTCCATACACACAAAAAAGCACCCACTAGATTTCGCTGAGCTCCAGTTAAAAAAACAGTGCAAAAATATCAGCGCCTTTCTGACCACTCACCAATATTAGATCCAAAAGCTGATAACTTCTTCTGACTGATATAGATTGATGTTGGCACACACAAGCTTTCAAAGTTCGACAGCGTTCTCCCCAGGCGGAATAGAACAGCAGCAGAATCTCAGAAATGCGTGTGTGTGTGTGTGTCTGTGATTGCAGTTATTCGCATTGCAGCTAAAGAGTTATTTTACAAAGCTGAAAACACGTGCCTTGACAGTAATAAGCTTTTTGGGAAAACTAGGTTACAAGGCACTGGAAGCATTTGCATTTTTGCTCCTGGTTTTTTTCCAGTGAAGCAAACCCCCAATATTCACAGTAGGACGGTAGATAACTGTAACAGCCCATAAATAAATCCGCAGGCTAGATTACAAATCCCTGGTCATGCCTTTTGCGTGGATTTATTTCCCCAGAAAAAGAAAAGAAGGGGAGAGTCATGGTAATAGTGGGGTGGGTAAACTGCAGCCCTCCAGATGTTGTTGGCGTGCAAGGCCCAGCATTCTTCTCCATTAGCTCTGTTGACTGGGGCTCATGGGAACTGTAGTCCAACAACATTCAGATGGTCACCCTTTTTCCCACTTGTGCACTAACTGGAAAAAATGTGACACCAACAAGGATGAGATATCATAGGCTTTCATGGCTGGCATTCATAGTTTTTTGTGGGTTTTTCGGGCTGTGTGGCCATGTTCTAGAAGGGTTTCTTTCTGATGTCAGGGGCTTTCCCAGCAGACAAGAGCAGACAATATCCTTGTTTGCATATCCTTCCACCCTGAAGCCATGCCATCAACAACAGAACAATACACAGTTTACATGAGAATCACTCCTCTCTACCCAGGGTCTCACAGTATATATAGACCCACTCTCTTCCATTCCAGCATTCTCTGAAGATGCCAGCCACAGATGCTGGCGAAACGGCAGAAAGAAACTCTTTAAAGTAATCAAGGTTTGGCTACCAGTCCTACAAAATAGGAAAATCAGCACTCAGCAAAGGCAAATGGAAAACCAACCAGGGTCAGGGGATTTCCCAGCAGACAATAGCAGACAATATCATTGTTTGCATATCCTCCCACCCTGAAGCCATGCCATTAACAACAGAACAATACCTATTCAACACAGAACAATACACAGTTTACATGGGAATCACTCCTCCCTACCCAGTATATATAGACCCACTCTCTTCCATTCCAGTATTCTCTGAAGATGTCAGCCACAGATGCTGGCGAAACGTCAGAAAGAAACCCTTCTAGAACATGGCCACACAGCCCGAAAAACCCACAAAAAACTAGGGATGAGATATGTTCAACACAATCATCAGAGGGGCTTCAGAGAGATGGCCGGCTGAAGAAAGAGGCACTGAACAATAATAGAAACAGTACAAGGCATGAGTGAAGAGAACGTCTATGCCTTTAGTAGACCCTGAGGAGTTGGGATTCATACTGATTGTGGGGAACTTTGACTATGCTAGAGGCCAAATTTTCCCCCCAGCCAACCATTTATTTGTTGTTGTATGCCTTCAAGTCATTTCTGTCTTATGGCGACCCTAAGGCGAACCTATCACAGGGTTTTCTTGGTAAGATATGTTCAGAAGGGGTTTGCCTTTGCCTTTCTCTGAGGATGAGAGAGTGTGACTTTCCAAAAACCACCTAGTGGGTTTCCATGGCTGAGCAGGGATTTGAACCCTGGTCTTCAGAGTCATAGTTAAATGCTCAAGCCACTACAGCATCCTGGCTCTAACCATTTATTTCTACCCTGCCTTTGCCTCAAGGTGGCTTACAGAAGAGCTTCTTAGGCTATCTGATTTGGGGAACTGGCAATTCTTTTTCCCCAGTATGCGAGGGACCAGTACCATATTTGTTCCCATTGGTCACAATTGTTTCTTTCTTTCCTGGAAACTCACCAGGGACTAGCACTGGTCCATGGAGCACTACTTTGAACAGCACTGGCTTGCAGGCTAAAAGTATGAGCACACATGTAGCTAAAAACATAGAGAAAATAAGACTGAAACAGTATTACAGTGTCTATAAAATCAAAGCAATTTAAAATTTTTACTGATTTGCACCCAGAACTCTTAAAAATTAGAATGCCTTCTCAACTCGTGTTCTTGTTGACTTGCTATTCTTGTTGGGTGGCTTCTTTCTTCTACAGTATTTTAATAGAATTGTGTTAGCAGCCTGGGGTTCAAGGAAAGATGGGATATACTGTAATTATTTTAAATGCAGTATTAAAAATTTCTAACACACCAGCTTATAAACCTTTTCTGTCTTAGAGATAGGAAGGCCCGGAAAAAAAAACTCAGAAAAATTAGGGAGAAAATGTCATACTTGTCCCAGTTTTTCCCTTGAAGCCTTTTTTGTTTTTTTCTGAAAAACTGGAAAATTTGAAGAAGAAAAAAAGACAATTATGGAATGTTTTATTTTAGCATGATGAATAAAATCTTTAAGACAAGGTGTTCATATATTCTCCAAATCATTTCTAAAAACTACGTACAGTATCAGATTATTCTAATTTCTCTGCACTGAATGATGACAGGAAAGTCCTAAGATGCAAACTAAAGTCTCCGATGGAAGAGCAAGATGCATTTCATCCTTTGGAGGCACTGAAAGGATCTGGTCTATGTTTGGAAACACTCACACTAAATCAAGAAATAAACTGACATGTGAAAAAGTACAGAAGCTTCTTTTAATCCAGGTACACCATCAGTTTTTAGAAGTCCATAATAACTGTGTTGATGACAAACGTATCAAAGCAGAAGCAGAGACTGAAACTGATACCGATAACCAGTGCTGCATCCACACAGCAGAAATAATGCAGTTTGACACCACATTACCTCCCATGGCTCAGTGCTATGGAATTCTGGGATTTGTAGTTTTATGAGACATTTAGCTTTCTGTTTTAGAGTTCTGATGCCACAACAAACTACAATTCCCAGGATTCCCTAGCATTGAGCCATGACAGTTGAAGTGATGTCAGACTGGAATATTTCTGCAGTGCAGATGCAGCCCAGAGCTCAGAAAATGAATTAAATTTCATGCCTAATAATTGAATCTTAGTCCCTCCTCCTTTCCACACACACACACCCAATTCTTTTTAAGGGAATGGGTGCTTTATATCTATTTGATACTGTGGAGAAGAAATATAAATAATTTTCTTTGTTACTAATGTTGATGATTTCTCCTGATTTGTTTGTTTGTTTGTGGCCTGGTCCACATAAACTAGCAAAACCAAAGTTCGGGAGATTACTACTACATTTGTTGCAAATAAAAATAAAAATAAATGTAAAAGTAAAAGTAAATTCCATTTGCAATAATTGTAATAATAAAATAACTGTATTTTAATATAGCAATTGTGATAATTTTATGCCAAATCAAATTGTACATAGTTGTATTATTTATTCCTAAAGCAACAGAGTGACTTTAAATCTGTAAAAAAAATGCTAAGGTTCTATTTTTTCAATTTTTCTGAAAATTTCAATTTCCCCCCCTAAAAAAACAAGGAAAAAAACCCACATCCCCCCCCCCCCCCGCTTCCAAATTTCTGGAGATTTTATATGTTTAGTCTGCCGACAGGCTTAAACTGCAATCCTATATTTCCATAGTGGGAATTATGTGGCCCACCGGATGTTGTTGGACTGCAACATTTCTAGCCAGCATAGCCAATAGTGATAAATGCTGCGAGGTGCAATCCAACACATGGTCCCCATCCCTATTATACCCACTTAATTCAAAGATATTCCACCAAACTGACACTCATTTGTGAGTGGTTATGTATAAAGTGCCAGTGTGTTGTAGTGATTTGAGTGTCGGGCTAGGTCAGGACCTGGGTTCAAAACCTACTCAATTTATGGAAATCCACTGGGTGACTTTGGGCAAGTCACACTCTCTCAGCTTCAGAGGATGGTAAAGGCAAAGCTCTCACTGAACAAATCTTGCCAAAAAAAATAAATAAAATCTTTGATAAGTTTGCTTAAAAGCTGGCATAAGCAGAAGCAGCATGAAGGCATAAAAGAACAACGATGTGTATAAGATTGCATTGTGGAGCACTGAACTGAGCACTCCTGCACCGATGTACCCCTAAGAAACAAGGCCACCGTCGACTACAAGATCCACAAGGCAAAGCCACAAATGAATGACAAACTTGTGAAAAATACAGGCTTGTTCCTTGGGTTGTTGTTAAGGCAAAGCTGGAATTTCCATCCACAACCTGCTGGAAGCTTATGTAGTGTAGCAGAGGGTAGATATAGGGATGTTGCACTCCCAAATAAGAATCCTACTTCTCCAATGAAATTTTCCTCCACTGCTCCAGTTTCTAGCACTCCAGAGACACATGGAAAAATTTTCACACCTAAAACTCTTAACATCTACTGTGTTTGCAGACATTACACCCTGTCACAATCATGCTAGTTTAAGAATGGACACAAACCAGTTTGGCATCAATTGTATCACACTTTTCCCCACAATAATGCTTTGGTGATCCATGGTCACATGAATCATAGAATCATAGAGTTGGAAGAGACCACAAGGGCCATCCAGTACAACCCCCTGCCATGCAGGAACTCCCAATCAAAACATACCTGACAGATGGCCATCTAGCCTCTATTTAAAAATCTCCAAAGAAGGAGACTCCACCACTCTCTGAGAGAGAGTGTTTCACTGTCGAACAGCTGTCAGGAAGTTCCTCCTAATGTCCAGGTGGAATCTCTTTTCCTGTAGCTTGCATCCATTGCTCCGGGTCCTGTTCTCTGGAGCAGCAGAAAACATGCTAGTGCCCTCCTCAATATGACATCCCTTCAAATACTTAAACTGGGCTATCATATCACCTCTTAACCTTCTCTTCTCCAGGCTAAACATTCCCAGCTCCCTAAATCATTCCTCATAGGGCTTGGTTTCCAGACCCTCCACCATTTTAGTTGCCCTCCTTTGGACACACTACAGTTTCTCAACATCCTTTTTGAATTGTGGTGCCCAGAACTGGACACAGTATTCCAGGTGAGGCCTGACCAAAGCAGAATAGAGTGGCACTATTACTTCTCTTGATCTAGACACTATACTTCTATTGATGCAACCTAAAATTGCATTGGCCTTTTTAGCTGCAGCATCACACTGTTGACTCACATTCAGCTTGTGGACTCCTAGATCTCTTTCACACGTAGTCTTGTTAAGCCAGGTGTCTCCCATCTATGCATTTCATTTTTTTGCCCTAAGTGCAGTACCTTACATTTCTCCATGTTGAAATTATTTTGTTAGCTTTGGCACAGCTTTCTAATCTATTCAGGTCTTCTTGAATTTTGATCCTGTCCTCTGGGGTATTAGCTATTCCTTCTAATTTGGTGTCATCTGAAAATTTGATAAGCATGCCTTCTATTCCTTCATCCAAGTCATTGATAAAGAAGTTGACTCCTAGATCCCTTGCACACGTAGTTGCGTTAAGCCAAGTGTCCCCCATCTTATATCTATGCATTTCATTTTTCTGCCCTAATGTTTTCCACATTGCCAAAAACCACCTTCTGGGAGGAAGGAGGAGAATGAGTGATCCGGGCTACCAACCAACTCATGAAGATAGCTCACGTGAGAATGTGCACACAGTAGCCGGCTTCATGAAGGTGTTGGTAGCTGCACTCACTTCTCCTCCTCCCTCCCAAAGCATGAGGCTGCCGTGTGCATATTTTCACAGCAGCCCTGTGCTTTGGGAAGGGCAGAACAATTGATAATGGCTGCCCTTCCTGGCAGCTGGCTTCGGAAAGCAGCTGGTGGCCACACTCACTTTGAGAGAGAAGAGCAGAATCATACCGACTCACACTACATGACTGCCTGGGAAGCAGAACTGCAGCAGAAGAGACCTATCGCACGAAGGCAGTCATGGAACAGAGCAGGACAGACACCATTGACAGGTTTTGCTTATCAATGTAAAGGTGCATACAGTCATGAATTGAATGCAAGGCAGCAGCAGGACAGACACAACATCGTGTGATAAGTACAGTCAGCCCTCTGTATCCATGGTTTCTTTATACAAGGATGCAACCATCCACAGTTTGAAAAATATTTTAATATCTATATAAACTCCTAAAAGCAAACCTTGATTTGGTCATTTTATATAAGAGACACAATTGTACTATGTCATTGTACATACAGTGGTCCCTCCACATTTGCTGGGGTTAGGGGTGAAAGACCCCCATGAATGTGGGGAAATGTGGAAAAAATGTGGGAATGTGGGTCCTATTCTCTGGAGCAGCAGAAAACAAGCTTCTCCATCCTCAATATGACATACATCCCTTCAAATACTTAAAAACAGGGCTATCGTATCACCTTTTAACTGTCTCTTCTCCAGGCTAAACATACCCAGCTCCCTAAGTCTCTCCTCATAGGGCATGATTTCCAGACCCTTCACCATTTAAGTTGCCCTCCTCTGGACATGCATAGCCTTGTTTCATCAAAAGGGTAGCTTTCCCCCAGGTTTTTTAAAAAAACTGGCTTTCTATAAGCCAAAGATGCAAAATTTCTGGAAAATTTTGAGCGATGGAGAGGGGGAATATTTTTCCTGCTTTTTATTGGTTTTAGAAAAACAGAAACATTGTAGGAAAATGGAAATTTTAGTATCCTTCACAGATTGGAAAGCTCTTTGTTACTTTAGGAACATAAAAGGAAGTATGTAGAATATTTAATTATCCTGCACAACATATTAAAACACAGATTATCCTTCTCTTCCCTCCCCCCCCCCCTTTCCTCCTTTTTGTTACAAGTAATGCTACAAGGTACATTTGGATTTCCCAGTTTGAAGAAGGCAAAAACTCCCAATAAAAACAGAAGAAATCATCAATATTAGTAAAACAGCAAATTAGTTTGCCTCCATTAATTTGCCGTAGTGTCACAATGTAGCCATTCCTCTAAAAATAATGAAGAAAAGGAAACCAAGACCAAGAATTGTAATAATCTGATGATGGAGCTAATTTTGTACAAATTCTCCTCTTACATAATTTTTTGAAATGATTTTGGGGCAGTAAATCTGTGAATGAAGCATTTGATTCATTTTTCTAAAAGAAAATATTTCATAATCATTTTTTTAAAAAAAACTTTCTGGAGGGAAAACTTCAGGGGGGAAAATGGGGGGAAATCTCAATTTTTTTCCAGTTTTTTTTCCAGGCCTTCACCTCTCTCTACTGGTGACTTTTCATTTCAGAGGGAGACAAATTTTTGGGGTGGTGTGTAACCCTGGCAGGTGATACACACTCCCAATAGACCAAAGTGGTCCCCTATCCCACAATACAGCATCCACAAACCAGCTCAGGATGTGTAGGAAGACACTATTAACTCTTCCAGTCATTTTAAGGGCAAGAAGAAAAGGAAGAATCCAGCCCTTCCACCCTTACAGTTAGTCACTGCTCTAATTTTACTTTAAAAACAAATGCTTCATGTGTGCTGGTCTGAGATGCGGAACCGCACACAAAACAGCCTGCCCTACACTTTCAGCAAAAATTAACAACACACAACTGGCAAGTTTGTCTTCTACAGCACCTAATGCTTTTCCAGATGTAACAGCACATAGACTTGTTTCTAGATGTAACAATACATAGATTGGAAAATTCAATGTTCTCTGCCTAAGAAAGGGCACAAGAACAGGTGGATCTCAAAGGAAGTTAGTTCTCTGTTGCTAATGGTGCTGACGTCTTATTGCTTGTCTTTTTCTTGCTCTTTGTCCCTGGTGCTTATATGGCAAAGAAGGAAGCAGCTGAAAATCTCTCAATACCATCTTAACTGATAACAAAATGACATTTGAGACAAAACGTAAGCCTATGACTCTAACATCTCCACCTTTTCTTGTCCTGTATGACTTTTTTTTACCACCTAAGCATGGGTTGAGTATCTCACCACTGCACAAAACTCAGAAAAGTTCCCTTTTTTTTTTACTTTCAGAGTCCCACAGCCATCACAGCCTAGTTGGAGATTCAGAGACCTATGGTCAAAAAATGTAACGCTTCCAGATTCTGCCACTGAATAATAACCATCTGGGGCTATAGCACAAATTTACAGGAAAAAAAGTTCTGCAACTTCTAGACCAATCCTTTCCAAACCTACATGTCCTCCAAATGCACTGGACTACAACTTCCGTCACTCCTTGGATTTTCGAGGGGTGACGGGAATTGTAGTCCAGCCTGTTGGGTGCCTGGCAGTTGGACAGACCTCTGGCTAATCTCAACCTGACAAGTTGTAGCACCACTTCCCTTAGCGACTTATGAATCTAAGCCTCTCTCAGATGACTCCAGAGCTATAAACAACACAACAAGACATGCCACTGCAATTAAAGACTTGGATTATCTCACGGAGGAAGACAGCAGAGAAGGCAAAGAGATCAGATCTCAGCCTTCAAGTCACCCCAGAGCTCTTACCTGCCACAAGCCTATATGTGGGTGACACACTTCCCAGCTCAGAAGTGTACAACCTCCTCCTGTCTGCCTTCCCACCTCCTTAGGATTATAAAGCCTTTTCCAAGCCCCGTCCCTCTCCTTCAGCCAATCCCAAAATTCAAGGGCGGGGACTGGATCTCTACGGTCATCCGTCTCATCACATGGCGGTCATCCGCATGGCTCAAGGACGATTGTTATCCGCTGGTGGGTTTTCTGGCTCTTGACTAGCGTTTGGGAATAATTCATCGAGAATTAACTCATTATTCCTGCTTCACTGAAATTTTCAACAACAATGTTGGAATTCAGCGTTTTAACTGTTAAATGTCAGAATACTGTTGACTAAATGTTGCTGGGTCTAATTCAAAGACATAGCCGTGTTAGTCTGCAAAATCAGTACGTAGAGAGATCTTGTAGCACCTTTGAGACTAACTGAAAGAAAGAAGTTGGCAGCATGAGCTTTCGTAGACTTAAGTCTCCTTCCAAATGCATCTGAGGAAGTACACTTATGTCTAGGAAAGACATTTCTTTCTTTCAGCTAGTCTCAAAGGTGCTACAAGATCTCTCTACATATTGCTGCACCTAGCTGCTTTACTGACTTATTAGTGGCCATTCCAATTCACTTACCATATCAACAAATTGACTTAGCAAATGAATTCCACTTTAAAAGAAAATTCCATTTAAAAGAAAATGCTAACTGAGGTATAATTAAGGGGTGGGGATAATGAGTGTAGTGTTGTTTGTTGTTGTGTGCCTTCAGGTTGTTTCCGACTTATGGCGACCCTACCAAGATTTCTTCAGAGGTGGTTTGCCATTGCCGTCCTCTGAGGCTGAGAGAGTGCAACTTGCCCAAGTGGGATTGACTGCCAAGCTAGGAATTGAACCCTGTTCTTTAGAGGCATAGTCCAACACTTAAACCACTATGTCATGCTGTCCGCCCCAAATAATAATTCTGCCCTCCATTAAATTTTCCTTCAGTCCCCAAATTTCTAGTATTGCAGAGAGAGAAGGTGAGTCTACATGAGCCAGAATACTCTGGGCGGCTTCAAGAGTATTTTGGCTTCGGAGATGCCCCGAATTCCCCCCCCCCACCTCTACACACCAGAGTGATACCAGGCAGTTGTTTACACACGTCCCACTGTGCCACCCAATGTTGGCACAAGTCGCTCCCTCTGAGGTTGGAAATGAGGTGCCCAAAACTGATCAAAGGGAGTGACCCGTGACCCATGGCAGCACCGCTGGCATGAGGTGGCACAGCGGGATGGGTGTGTAACAGCCACCTGGTGTCACTTTGGACTGCACCAGATTTCCCAGATAAGTCTTTTTCATCTAGTTTAAGATGGCCTAGATTTGGTGAGGAACTGGCCTCACATTGTGAAGGCAGTCCACAATCAAATCAGTGCCCTGGGATTCCATTGTGAAGATGGGGTACCATGAGAGTGGGATTAAACTGGTTCATTTGGCCCATGTAGACATACCTGGAGGCACTGAAAATGCTTCATACATAAAACACTTATGTTCATATTCTTTGCCTTTCTTTGGGTACATAAAGTGTACTTCTGAAAGTTCAACCAAATTCCAGTAATCCGTCTCCACGGATTCTTTATCCATGGATTCAACCATCCACAGCTTGAAAATACTTTTTAAATATGTAAGTTCAAAAAAGCAAACTGTGATTTTACCATTTTGTATAAGGGACACCATTTTACTATGCCATTCTATTTAATGTTGCTTGAGCATCCACAGATTTTGGTATCTACAGGGGGCCTGGAACCAAACCCTATACTGGATACCAAGGGCCCACTGTACTGCAATGCTAGAAATTTGGGGACTAAAGGCAGATGTCAGGGAGAGGCAAATTCTTATCAGAGGGGATGCCCTTATCTACCACCCCCCAGTAACTACACCCCAATGTTAACCAATTGTTTTTCTTTCACAATTTAATGTCAGTCCCTTGGCAGCTACAACATTAACCATTCCAACTTCATCTCATGATGACTGCCAATACAACTGGCCCACCATATCCACAGATTCTACCAGCCGCTGCTTGAAAATATATATATTTAAAAATCCAAAAAGTAAACCTTGATTTTGCCATTTTATATGACACTATTTTACTATCCAACAGGACCTGAGCATCCATGGGTTTTGGTATTCAGAGGGAGGTCCTGGAATCAAAACCCTAGCAGATAACAAGGGCCCATGTTGCAAAAAATGAAAATAAAAAATGGGGTGAACAAAAGAAATAAACCCCGTTTTCTGGTCCCTTCCACCAATGAGGAAGGGCATACACTAATATGGAGTCTTTGTTTTATTGCTTAACTACAACTCCCATTATTCCCAACCTGCATGATGGGAATCATCAGGGATGATGGAAACTATCATCCACCAACATCTCAGGGTCTAAACATGGGGACCCCTGATTCCAAGGGCCCAAAGCAGCAGTGATTTGAGAAACGTTCTGTCTGAAACCTTGGGAAGCCAGCACCAGCTGGACTACAAACATACCCTTTAACTGAGTTTATTATAGATAGCCTTTTTTGGTGAGGTGGGGGGAAAGAATCAGAGAAACAGGCTGGAGCAATGTTTCACATTCCTGAGCATCTGTTTGATATGGGGATTGAGAACGGATTTACATTCTTTTGCAGCATAATCAAATTTTTGGTCAATGTTTTTACAGTCCTGGGGCACTGTGGCCTCGGCTTTCTGTCAAACCCACTCGGAAATTAGATTCATTACATAGAGAGCAAAGACAGCCTTAGGAGCCAAAAGCAGGGGTGAAGGGAATCAAAATCCACATTTAATATTTTTAATATTAAGCCAACAGATCTTTCACTGACAAACATATTTAAAAGCCAAAAGAGACAATGATGTCTTTGGTACATCCATTTAAGGTGCACAAAAAGAAAAGCAATGGCCAGAAAGGGGTGGGGTGGGGAAATCCAGATCCCATATTTATTTATTTTGTTGCTGTTATGATGAAGTTGGCTTTGATTTCTGAATGAGAGACCTCCAAGTCATCCTGGCATCAACAGCGCTGCTCAAGTCCTGCAAACTCAGGGCTGTGTCTTCCTTGGTTGAGTCAATCTATCTGTAATGGGGTCTTTCTCTTTTCCTATTGCTTATCCCTTTACCACGCATTATAGTATTTTCTAGTGAGCCATGCCATCTCACTATATTGCCAAAGTACAACAGTCCATACCCTCCAACTGTCCCGATTTGGCAGGGGCAGCCCCAATTAATTCTGTATCGTTCAACTTTTTAAACTGCTTTTAAAATGTCCTAGTTTCTCATTTCTCCTTCCATTTCCCCCTTTGTCCTCAGTTTACTTCAACTGAGACAATTCAGCGTCTGTAGGAGGAGATTACCTGTGAACCTGAAAGAAAACTAGTGTTTGGAAGAAAGGCAGGATCACAGTTTGCAAGGGTTACTTTTTAAAAACTACCGTAAAACATCCAGAATTTCCCTAGCCAACAGGGATGGTGCTAACTGTAATCCAAATATATTACAGTTGGCAGCATGAGTTTTCGTAGACTAAAGTCTACTTCCTCAGATGCATTTGGCAGCATGGAAGCCAGGGACATATATATGTCCATGCTGCCAAATGCATCTGAGGAAGTAGACTTTAGTCTACGAAAACTCATGCTGCCAACTTCTTTTTTTCAGTTAGTCTCAAAGGTGCTACAAGATCTCTCTATGTACCGTAATCCAAACATGTGTTGGCCATTTAGCAAATTCAAACAAAAATCCACCAAACAGTGATACTTTTATTGGCCAACCAAAATGCACAATATACTTGTTGCAAACTTCAAAAGCTTGTAATCCAAACAGTAACTTTTACAATCTCTGGGAAGGATAGAATAGGATAGAAATGCAACAATATATATTTTTAAAAGAAACATTAATGCAACTTTTGAATTCTACAAATTGAATTGAACAAAAGTAGGATATGAATGTACCAAATTAATATTTAAAAAAAAACAAATCTAGAAATAAAAATAAATTGGTATTCAGAGGTAGACTCTTGGTATCTGTTGGAGTTTAGTTCCAGAACCCTCCATGGATACCAAATCTGTGGATGCTCAAATCCCATTATATATAATGACATAGTAAAATGGTCTCCCTTATTTATAAAAATGGTAAAATCAGTGTTTGCTTTTTGCATTATTTTTTTCGGGGGGGAGAACCAGCGTGGTGTAGTGGTTTGAGCATTTGAGCAAAGACTATGGCTCTGGATAGCAGGATTCGGATCCTCACTCTGCCATGAAAACACACTGGGTGACCTTGGGCAAGTCACACACTCTCAGCCTCAGAGGATGGTAATGGCAACCCCCCCTTGAAAACTCTGTGATAGGCTCACCATAGAGTCACCATTAAATCGGAACTGGCTTAAAGGCACAAGATACACACACAGTATTTTCAAGTTGTGGCTGGTTGAATCTATGGCAGGGGTAGGCAACCTTTTTGAGCCGGGGGCTGGGTTGCTGTCCCTCAGACAATTGGGGGGCCGAAGCACCAAAAATAAATAAATAAATAAATAAAAATAAAATAAAATAAACACTCTCTCAGCCCCAGAAAAGCCATGGCAAAACCCCTGTGGAGATTTTGCCAAGAAAACCCCAAGAACAAATAATAACAACAATAGTCAATATCATTATGGTGGGCGGCGGCGGCGGCGGCAGGACCGGCCTGGGGCTGGTCCAAAGGCCTCGGGGGGCCGCATCCGGCCCCCCGGGCCTTAGGTTGCCTACCCCTGATCTATGGATTCAGAATCCGTGGATATGGAGGGCAAACTATACTGTTTCTAAATACCGATGGTTATCTCTATCACTTCATGCTCAGAAGCTAAACTGCATAGTAATGCAGAATGAAGGGCAGGATGCATCTTAAGAAGAATGCAGTAAGTCAATTTTGTTTTCTTTTTTATTCTTAAATTTCAAATCAATAATGGATCACAGGCAATACAGTTTCCCTGGTGACTGAATTAACCAATTAATGGTCTTCCTTGGCATCACCTCATGGCATTTGTGATTATAATATATCACTGGTCACAATCGCCTTCTTGATACACTATTCTTTTTTAGCCCACAGATATGGCAAAAGTTCCAGAAAAACTCTCTTGTACCTAGTCTGATGAATTAATGGTCCACTGACCTCAGTATTATTTACTTTGGGCCTTTGCAGACTGCCAGAAATAGTGCACATTAAATTGAGGCACTGCCCTGGTTCAGTGCTAGGGAATCATGGGAACTGTAATTTATTGTGGTACCAGAGCTCTCTGACAGAGAAGGCTGAATGTCCCAGAAAAAAATACAGTTCCTATGACTCCCTAGCACTGAGCCAGGGCAGTGCCTCAATTTAATGTGCACTATTTCTGGCAGTCTGCTTAGGCCTTGAGATTGGCAGTAAATCTCCCAAGGTTTTAGGCAGGTATTTGTTTTTTCTCCAGCTTGCCTGGGAATTACTGGAAACTGAACCTGGGACACAGAGCTATGAAGGTTTCATAATAGCCCCATTTAAATGGTTACTGTAATAACACCATCCACCAAGTGGAGCCCCATTCACACTACAAAATTATAGCACTATGATCCCATGATTGTGTCCTATGGCATCCTGGGAGGCATTCACACTTGCGTTTTTGTTTTGTCCCAAGGAGATGTGGATTGACATGCTGATGCACACTGGGTTTGTTGTTCCCATTTTGTTTTGGGGTCATGAATTTCTTCGAGTCATTATAACCCCTCTGTTGTTCGCACACACCATCATTTCAGGATAAAATGGAGCCGACTACCTTTCTTTGAATGATACAAAGCGATGCGGATCAATGTGGACCTTTCAGGAAAAGTTGGGGGGAAACCCAGTATCGTATATCCTGGGTTAAGTGGTATTAAGTGCATCGAGTGCATTCGGGACATGTGTGGACAGCAAAGATTCAACACAGATTAATCCCAGATTTTGTTTCGTAGTGTGAACAGGCCCCTGGATTTGGCAGTTTACGGAGAGGCATTTACAATTCTCAGTCGGAGAGCTCTAGTGCCTCCCCAAACTACAATTCCAAGAACTCCGTAGGATGGAACCATGACAGATAAAGTGCAATAGTAGTGCTATAATTCATTAGTGTGAATGGACCCCAGGACACCTTGAAATCATACAACTGGAATGGCACCATGGAGTCTTGCTCAATAGAGAATCTCCAACTAAAGCATCCCCACCTGTTTTTGAAGATGTCCAGAGAAGGAGACCCCACCATCTCTTTAAACAATTGGTTCCATTGCTGAACCCCTCTTGCTCTCAAGACATATCAAGACATTCAAGGCATTCGATTTCAATCAAATGTCCTAACATTCGATTGAAATCTACCCTCCTGTAACTTCAAACCATTAGAGCTGTTCCTACCCTCTGGGACAGCAGAGAACAGGCCTGTCCTCTCCTCTTTGGGGCAGCCCTTGAGATATATAAAGAGTGCCTTCATGTCACCCTTTAGTCTTCACTCCACCAAGCTGAACATGTCCATCTCCTTCAACCTTTCCTCATGTGTTTTGTTCTCCAAACTACTTATCATCCTTGTTGCCCTTCTTTGCGCTTCCTCCAACTTCTCTATATCCTTCTTAAAATGAGGCACCCAGAAATGAATGCAGTACTCCAGATGATGCCTCACCAGTGCAGAATATAATGGGACTATTACTTCCCTTGACTTGGAAATGATGCTTCTTTAGTAATGCAGGCTAAAATAGCATTGGCCTTCTTTGCTACAGCATTACACTGCTGGCTCATGTTCAATTTAAGAACAACAATAATTCCAAGGTCCTTTTCGTATGTAGTATTTACCCCAATCTGTACTAACCACCAGCGCCACTTAAGAAGACAATAAAGATGCATGGATAGGGACTCATACAAGTGCAAATGGGGTGGTAGTGTCCTTTAATGGACTGTAGCTCTTCAGGCTGAAAATGGGGGTGGGGAGTTTCAATCTCTGATTATTCTCCCACTTAAAATTGTCATGTTGATATGCACCTTCAAGTAGACTTATGACTTATGGTGATCCTATCATATACCATATTTTTCGCCATATAAGACGCACTTTTCTCCCCCAAAACAGGGGTGGGGAAGTTGGTGCGTCTTATAAGGTGAATATACATCTAAGGAACGTCTGAGGCCGCGGCTAAAAGGAGACCTCCTTTCAGCCGCGGCCTCGGTGGTTCAATGGGATGCTCCTGGGATCGGAGGACGCCCTCCGATCCCAGGAGAAGCCCACTGAATCACCGAGGCCGCGGGTAGAAGGAGGCCTCCGCGGCCTCGGTGGTTCAATGGGATGCTCCTGGGATCGGAGGACGCCCTCCGATCCCAGGAGCAGCCCATTGAACCACCAAGGCCGAGGCTAAAGGAAGGCCTCCTTCCACCCGCTAAGTAGAGGTACCACTGTATTTGGTTAAGAATCTTTTTTTCCTAGATTTTCCTGCTTTAAAATAGGGTGCGTCTTATATGCCGGAGCGTGGTTTTCTTGACAAGATTTATTCAGAGGAGGCTTGTTATTGGCATCCTCTGAATACAACCCACAACACCTGATATTCCTCAATAATCTTACTTCCAAGCAAGGATGCAGTTGCAGGAAGGGGGCAAAATGAGGCCCTGGAAATAAGACTTCTTCCCCCTCCCAAATTATCTCCAAATTTTTAGCATCGTAGAGAGAGACACTGAAAATCATTCACTCTTGGATCTGTTATGTTGGCATTCCCTTTTTCTTTGGACATCGAAATTCTATTCCTAAATGCTTAAGCTAGATTTTAAGTTCCTGCAGCAAACCCAAAAGCAAATCTTGATTTTTCCATTATATAGAAGAGACACAATTTTACAACATCACTGTATATATCATGGAACCTGAGCATTCACAGATTTTGGAATCCATGGGGCATCCTGAAACCAAACTCGAGCAGATACTGAGGGGCCGCTGTATTTATTTATTTTTAAATTTTGTAAGTTAAATTTTAATTTAATCTTGTTTTAAACTTCTGCAAGCTGACATAGATCCCATCCTGGAAGAATGATGGGGTATAAATCGAATGAATGAATATTAAGTATTAATGGCAGCCTGCTCCCTTATGGGTTAGATTTCTACTTGCAAGTTGCTTGTTTTGTGTTTTGTTTTGCACAAGGGAGCAAAAATGCAATCACCCATCTGCATTCTAATACAGTACATATTTCAAATGGTGCCTCTTTGCACACGGAGGAAGTAGCACTTCCTTCCTTCTCTAATCCATTTCTGTGTACAAATGAAACAAAACATTCAATATAAGAGCTTATTCCATATACAGTGGGTCCTTGGTATCGGATGGGGTTTAGTTCCAGATGTCCCTTATATATATATAAGTTACATATAATGGCATAGTGAAATGGTGTTCCTTATATAAAATGGCAAAAATCAAGGTTTGCTTTTTGGATTTTTTTTTAATTTCTGGGCATTTGCCTTATTCAAAATTATTAACTCAATGTTGTTTAATAATTTTTAAGAGGTGGGAGGGTTAGGGTGGGGTCTGATCTTATTGTATTGTATTTTTATGTTGGAAGCCGCCCCGATTGCAATGCAGAGGGGTGGGGTACAAATAAAAATTAGTATTAGTATTATTAGTATTTTTGGAATATTTTCAAACCGTGGATGGTTGAATCCATGGATAGAAAGCCCATGGACATGGAGGGATGACTGCATGTGAAATATTTACCTGCATGTCTAAAGTGAATATCAGTTCTGTGTGTCTAAATTCTCCCTGTTCTGCAAAAGAAAAGTTTCTTAAGCAGCCTCATTAAAAAACAGAGGCCCTGTCCCCTGATGCTTAAGGTATACCCAGTTTGACACAAGGGAAACCAGTTTGACCAGGAAGGTATCAAAGTCTGTTTTGCCAACCATCTTGGAGAAATTCTTCCTTCCTTCTTCCCACCCAGTTTTTAATTGGTTTGCAATGGTACCAGGCGAAATACCATGATGCCAACCTCGGTGATTCAATCTCAAGCTAAATTGCAGAGGAAACCCACAATCACTCAAGCACAATCTGTACAACAATGCGGAAGGCAGGTTAAGAGCCTCCGACAATTAAGATAGGAATATTATAGGCCAGAGATTTTGACAATGGCATTGAGCCTAGCAATGTTCTCACATAAAAACAGAAGGAGAGAACACCAAGTCAAATGGATATGAAAGTTTAGTGGGAAGAGAGCACAGACTCATATGTCTGACTTGGAAAATTATTTTTAGAATTAAATTAGTTGATGTTATAAGTTGTACCAAGTATGACACAAAGTACTTGGTTGCCACAATTCTTCCTATTTATGTTCTTCAAAAAGTAACATTTTGGCTGCATCTATGCTGCAGAATTAACGCAGTTTGACACTGCTTTAACAGCCATGGCTCAGTGCTATGGAAATTCTGGGATTTGTCGTTTTGTGTGAGATTTAGCCTTCTCTGTCAGAGAGCTCGGTGCCACAAGAAACTACAAATCCCATGATTCTACTTGATGGAACCATGACTGCTAAAACGGTGTAGAACTGGATTAATTGTGCAGTGTGACAGCCTTTACATTCCTATTTCTCAAAAGTAACTGAGATTATTACATTAAAAATAAACACCATCTGAATGCTACAAACTGCTGGCCAGTGGTATAAAACACCAGAGCCTGAAAATGTACTTTTGGACTATATTTCCAGAATCCCTTAGCCAGGATTTCAATCCACAACAATGCAGGCTAAAATAAACACATTGGTTACATCTTACCAGTGTAACAAGACTGCTCCTCTCCGCTTTATTAATTTTTGTACTGAAACTTGGGGCTCTTTCATACTCTGTATACACTGTCTGGAGATTAGTATTACTGTGGTTCAAAAAAGTAATTTTTCCAAGAGCAACAAAATAGATTGTTCTCCCAGTTTATAAGATCCAGCATATATAGTGGTTTGATTGTTAGACTATGACTCTGGAGACCAGGGTTCAATTCCCCACTCAGCCATGAAGCTCACTGGGTGACCTTAGGCAAGTCACACTCTCTCAGCCTCAAAGGATGGCAATGGTCAACCGCCTCTGAATAAATCTCCGCCAAGAAAATGCTACAATAGGATCACCTTAGGGTTGCCATAAGTTGGAAACAACTAGAAGGCACGCAACAAAAACAACAATATACATTACACAATATTTTAAATACTTTTGTGCATGAAACAACGTTTGTGTACATTAAACCATCAGAAAGCAAAGGTGCCACTATCTCAGCCACACATGAAAAATGTTTTGGGGTTTTGGAATATATTGGATTTCAGAATTCTAGATAAGGGTGACTCAACCTGTACCGAAATCTTGGGTTCTTTCATACTACACAGTTATAGCGCTATGATTCCATTTTAACTGCCATGGCAACATCCTATAATTTCCAAGGCTTTGCTGTTACAACTATTTTCTGAGCTCATAGCTGCCTCTGTCAATTTTCATGCAATTATTATTCCCATAGAGTGCCACAGATAGGTTCTGTTGTCTGCCGTCTGTCCTCTTTGGTCTGAGTTAAATTACAAGAAAGCAAAGGTGTCACTATCTCAGCTACCCATGAAAAAGACGTTCTGGTTTTTGGAATATTTTGGATTTTGGAATTCCAGATAAGGAAGACTCAATCTGTAATGGTGAAAAGGAATGTAGCAACAATAGTGTGATGCAATAAGCATACAACAAATGTCAAACCATGCAACACAACTGTCTGATCTTTTTTAAAAAAAAACCATATCTACAGTATATAAATGCAGACCATTGTTACAAATATACTGTATATCTAAATAAGTTGTTATTAAAAATATACAGGGTGATAAACCCAGGTGGTACCCTTGGACAAGTCACACTCTCTCAGCCTCAGAGAATGGCAACAACAAACCTCCACTGAAAAAACTTGCCAAGAAAGCCCCACGATCGTTTTGCCTTAGGGTTGCCATAAGTCAGAAATGACTTGAAGGCACAGAACAACAACAACAATGGCAAAGGGCCTTTTTACACTGACGGTTATACCACAATGATTCTGCATGAACTGCCATGGTTCTATCCTAGGGAATCCTGGGATTTGCAGTTTAGGGAGGGTTACTTAAAGTTCTCTCCCAGAAAGCAACCATAACCCCAATGATTCATCCAGAAACAGTCTTATTACTTACAAAGTATAAACAAATTATCATAAATTGCATCTCAACAAACAACCCGATGTACTGGAAACAGAACAAACTGTCCAATATTCAGAAAGACACACACTCGGTGATTATAACCTTTTTCATAACCTTCTTTATAACCTTTTATATAACCTTCTTTATAACCTTTTATAACCTTCTTCAATCTAATTATCAGCTGTTGAAGAAATTTGCAGTTTAGGTTGCAAGAATTGGGTTGCAACCTCCAGTCCTGGATGGGGTCACACTCTCCTCCAGTGACTGTGTTCGCAGTCTGGGGGTGCTCCTTGATTCGTTGCTCCTGATGACAAATCAGGAAAATGCGACGGTCAGGAGCGCCTGCTATCAGCTTCGGCTGATACGCCAGCTGCGCCCTTTTCTGGAAGTAAGGGATCTCGAAACTGTTGTGCACGCGCTGGTAACCTCCCGCCTCGACTTCTGTAATGCGCTCTACATGGGGCTACCCTTGTGCTTGGTTCGGAAGCTTCAGCTGGTACAAAATATGGCAGCCAGGCTTGTTTCTCGTACATCTAGGAGGGACCACATTACTCCGGTTCTGAGGTCCCTCCACTGGCTGCCTATTAGCTTCCGGGCTCGGTACAAGGTGTTGGTTATTACCTTTAAAGCCCTAAATGGTTTGGGTCCAAGCTATCTCAGGGACCGCCTTCTCCCATGCAATCCTCCCCGCGCTCTCCGGTCCTCTGGGAGGAACTTACTGCAGCCTCTAATATCGAGGCTTGCGGCGACCTCCCAGAGGGCGTTCTCTGCTGTCGCCCCCAAACTCTGGAACGACCTGCCGGATGAGATCTGCCAGTTGACATCATTAGACAGCTTTAAAAAAACTGTCAAGACGGATCTCTTCTGGCAGGCCTTTCCAGATTAACCATCCCGGCCCAGGCTCCCTGATCCCCTCATTCCTCCCGTGGCCCCATCTTTAGTGATGGTTGAGGATCCCCAGAGGGACATCAGGGTTTTTGTTTGTTTTAATTATGGTTTTATGTTTTGATATTGTGTTTTTAATTTGTCATATTGTTTAATACTTTCTTAAGGGGGGAGGGATTATAATGTTTTAATGTTATATTTTACTCTTGTTATTTACTGTTGTCAACCGCCCGGATTGGTTCGCCATAGGGCGGTATACAAATAATAATAATAATAATAATAATGAAGAAATTTCACAAAATGGCACCTCCAGTCTTTATCACAAAGTTTCACAGCCCATAACCTTACCAGGAAAAATGCTGATTTTTCATTATTATCAGCCTGTTTGTTTATATGGACATTCATTTGTTTTAATTGTTTGTAACACTTTGTCCTGAATCTCATTGACAACTACGCCGTCATTGGCGGCAAGAGAATAAGGCCATGGATGTCGCGGCCATGAAGGCAAGCAGGCGCTGGACAAACAATGAGTATTACTGTGGACAAACAGACTACTTGGAGCCAGCAAAAGTTTTATCTACCAGGGTGGCACAACCCTGGGAAAAGTGCCCCACTGGCATAAGGGCCTGAACAGGACTATGGGCCATAAGCACTCTGGTTTTGTACAAAAATTTCTCCTACGTCCTTATTATCACAGTCATGCGTTGTTACACTTGGATTGCAACATGGCATTTTGTATGTATTTGAGATTGATTCAGTTTCTCATGCAATGTATGATTTTGCCGTCTTAATTTTGCCAGTCCTTTTTCTTTATTTTATTTTTTAAATAAACTTTATTGTATAAAACATCAATAAACAATCTACAATCAATAGTTCAAGCACATAGTTAACATTACATACCAACTTAGTCTTACCATCTTACAATCTTACCGTTTTACACATCCTTTTCCCTCAATTATACCTTTCTCTTCTTCTCATTTCTTCCTCCTTCTTCTCTCCTTCCTTCCACCTCCCCTCTCTTCCTCCTTCCAATTTCTTCTCTTCTCACCTTCCCTTTACATCTCTCTTTCTTATACTCCATTCTTCTACTCATTCAACCCTTCTATCCACATACTCAAACCTTCTTCTACCTACCGTCATCCCTTCTACTACCTTCTATAACCTTTTTAGTCATCTTCACTCCTCTCTTTCACACATGACTCCCTCACAACTGATTTCTTTCTATTACTGAAATCCTTTCATAACCTTCTTAGTGCCAAACTAATATCAATATTTAATAATCTATAATCTGAAATCTTTAATCTGAAATCTTAATACCGATTTAATGATATTGGATTCCGGTGAAGGTATAAGAATGATATTGTAATATAAGTGATAGGGAGAAAAGATAGTGGTAAAGAAGATTTAAATCATTAAGTCCTTTTTTGTTTTGACTGTTTGTCCATCTACATACAGGACATCTTCCACCCAACTGGCTTGGGACCTCAACAACTGAAGGAACACCTTTCCCTATGTACACCTGCCTTAGGACAGAGATCTGCTAGAAGGCATCTTCTCTGTGTCCCACCAGTTCAATCCATTGGAAGAAAATGTAGGAGAGAGCCTTCTTTAATTTGGCACCCAAATCGTGGAAAACTCTCCCCTTAGAGGCCCAGTCGGAACCAACACCGCTGTTATTTTAGTGCCAAAGTGAAAACACAACTCGAGCTTTTGGGACCTAGTTGATTTTCCTGAATAGATAACCGACCTCTGAAAATAGTTATGCCTGTCCCTGATTTCCACTACAGCTATTTTAATTGATTTGTCATTTACTGTAATTTATTGTAGTTTGTTATTTTTAAGCATGTTTTTAAACTTGATTGTTTAATTGTATTTTAGGGGAGGTGGG
Organism: Phrynosoma blainvillii; assembly: GCA_026167975.1. Taxonomy (NCBI): domain Eukaryota; kingdom Metazoa; phylum Chordata; class Lepidosauria; order Squamata; family Phrynosomatidae; genus Phrynosoma; species Phrynosoma blainvillii. Next base: position 380,395,913 of record JANUYF010000002.1, read on the forward strand.
CTATTGAGGGACAGGATTGTCCGTCTTATCGTGGAAGCCGCTCCGGCTGTATTTTACAGAGAGGCGGGATACAAATAAATTTTATTATTTTATTATTATTATTTTGCCCAAATCTACACATTTGCCAGGTTTTAAATTATCTTATACAGTCGGCCCTCCCTATCCATTGATTTTTTTATCTGCGGAGTCAAGCATCTGAATAACTGACCTCCGAAAATAGTTATGCCTATTTTAATATTTTTTAATATATACATATAATTTCCAAATAGCAAAGCTTGATTTTGCCATTAAATATAAAGGTCACCATTTTGCTATCTGCTGTGTTTAATGGGACTTGAACATCCACAGATTTTGGTACCCATGGAGTGGGCGTCCAGGAACCAAACCCCAGCGGATACCAAGGACCCACTGTGCAGCCCTGTTTTAGCTGTTTTAGATTGCCTTGTTGTAAGTGTTAAATTGTTTTAAATAGAGGTGTCACTAGGGTGTGCGGTGGTATGTGGAATGCATTGGGTGACATCCCAGAGGGGGTGTACACCAAGCAAGGCGGTACACCCAGAGGGACTGGCATGGCTACTCGGCAAGAAAGAAAGGGTGTTGCTTCCTTTTTTCATTCACCCAGCAGCCACATCAGACCTCGATCAGGACCTCCAGAGGATGCAGTGCCATGCACCTCAGCAACAATCATTGTGGTACCTTCAGAGATTGGTATGGTTGCTGGACAAGCAGCCACGCTAGACCCTAAATGGGCACTCCAGAGGCCACAGCAACCCCCAGCAACAGTTTGAATGGCTGGCTGGCCAGGTGGTAAGCAAGCAAGACAATGGGAGGGAGGGCATGGTATTCCACCACCACCCTGCATCGGGTGACACCAACCACAGTGGTGCCACTGGTGTTAAATATGCTTTTACTTTGGGCACATCATAAGAAGGCATGACTCATTAGAAAAGACAAGAATGCTAGGAAAGGTGAAGGACAGTAGAAAGAGAGGAAGAACACAAGCTAGAGGGATAGACACTATTAGGGAGGTCACGAGTATGAGTTTATAGCAGAGGTTGGCAACTTAAGGCCTCTGCGGGCTGAGTGCAGCGCGCGGAGGCCTTTGGACCGGCCCCTGCCTGGTCCTGCCGCCACCGCCACCGCCGCCACCTTTCAAGGCCACGGGGTCCTCTGGGGCGCCATTTTGGATTCCAAAATAGCACCCCGGAGGATCCCCGCGGCCGCGCCGGGCCTCTCGGAGGCCCGGTGCGGTCGAGGGTGCCCTCTTGGGGGACCCCCGCAGCCACAAAAATGGCACTCTGGCGTCATGCGCATGCGCGCGCGACGCACACACCATTTTGTTTTTCAAAATAGTGCCCCCCATGCACGCACACATGCGCACAACGGTGGGAGTCGTGCACATGCACGGGGGGTAAGTGCGCGTGCGCAAGTGCGCACACGCCACCCCCTGCACCATTCCTCTCCCCAGCAAAAAAAAGTTGCGGACCCCTGGTTTATAGGACCTAAGCAGAGCAGGGCAGGGCAGGGAGTCTTGGAGATGTCTTATCCACAGGGTCGCCATGAATCAGGAATGACTTGAAGGCAGTTAACAAGAATAAACAACGTGTTTGAATTATTTTTACTGTTATAAATTCTTAACATGTTTGCATTGCATGCCACTTTGAAATTCTTGGATATGAGACTTAATATAAATACGCGGCTATAGATAAATTGGTGGCGCACACCTGTGCGTGACCTCGCATGAGCGCCATGGGCACGCATGCCATTATTTTCAATGGGACTCAAATATTTGCAAGCTGCAACGTTCGTGGGGTGTGTGTGTCCGGAACGGATCCCCTGCGAATTGGGAGGGGTAACTGGATTTTAAAAAATAAAATCTGCATCTGTATATAGGCAGAGGTAACTAAACTTTTGTCAAAAAGGCTCTTTTTTACAAAGTCTTTTATGCTCCCAAGCTTCCCCGTTGCCTCCTTGTCCTCTGTCCAACTGGAGGATTTTTAAAGCACTTTCAACACTGGGAGGATGGTAAAGAAGGGTTGGAAAACTAAAGTTATCTGCAGTGGGTTGCAGCAGTGCGTCCGAAGCAAACAATGCAATAAACTTTTTGTTGAGGAAGAATAAGATTCTAATTTATCCTATCCTATTATAGTCAAGTGTGTTTACCAGTGTGGCACAGCGGTTTGGACTAGAACTATGGAGATCAGGATTCGATTCCCCATTTGGCCATGGAAACCCACTAGGTGACCTTGGGCAAGTCACATACTCTCAGCCCCAGAAAACCCCATGGTAGTTTTGCCTTAGGGTCACCATAAATTGGGAATTACTGTACTTGAAAGCACACAACAATAACAACAAATGTGCCTGTCTAAAACCGGCAAATAAACGGCAGATGCCTCCAGAATCCCTTGAACAGCAAAACAGAAAGAAATGGGGACAGCACATTAGCTGCCTTACCAGCTACCCCTCCTCCATGTTACAAAAACACAGTTCTCGCTGTTGTTGTTGTTATATGCCTTCAAGTCCTTTCCCAACTTATGACAATCCTAAAGCAAACCTATCATGGGATTTTCTTGGCAAGTTTCTTCTGAGAGGATTTGCCATTGCCATTGCCATCCTCTGAGGCTGAGAGTGTGTGACTTGCCCAAGGTCACCTGGTGAGTTTACTTGGCCAAGCTGGAATTCAAACCTTGGTCTCTGGTCCTAGTCCAGTGCTCAGATCACTACTCCATACTGGTTCCCTCAGCTACAAAACTGGAAATTGCAAGAAAAATGGAAGCTGGCAAAAGAAAAAGTCATCCCTGGATATATTTTGAAAGAAGCCTTCAAGAGGTCTCTAGAATGGTCAACATGATTTTGGTTCCCTTGAACTGGTTGTTTTATTCCACATTGCATATTGTTGGTTTTGAATAAAAAGTTTGCTGAAACAGGTTGAACTGCTCTTCTTTTTTTATGATGCAGGAACCATTCTTTCTATATTCTTTCTGCCTCTAGGACCAAATTTTCAATTAAAGAAGTCATGTCCAGGAGCACATCTACTTTGTTAACTGAGGTGTACCTGTATAAATAAGAATTTTCAAATGTTATGCACAGTTTTACTCCCTTTATGCTCTTCTTTAGTCATATACTTCCTTTTCCTTTTTTGAGGAGAGAGTAGTATATAGTTATCCTATTATAGTCAAGTGTGTTTACCAGTGTGGCAAGCTTTTGGTGAACTTTTATTAGCAAGCTTTTGGTGAACTTAAATTACCATGTTCACATTTATGCGCATCTTTATCCCTTCCTTTCTGATGATTCATTTCCTTTTTTTAAAAATATATATATGCTATATTGTTATTGTATATCATAATCTTTATTCAATATTAAAACAGACAAACATCAGCACCTAATTCCCAAAACATATTATTTTATTTTTGATGGATGTAATTATCCCTTGTAATTATTAGCCAGCTTGTTGTGAACATAAGCAATGTTTCTGGCATCTTGCGCAAAGGAAGCATCATACGGCAAGCCTTGCATTTCCATTAAAGCAAAAGCAAATATCTGGCAGAAACAGACTAGACAAGGTGCCCAGGAAATACTCTAGCAACTGAGTGAGACCAAAGTTCTTGTCATACTTGTGAAACTGGCTCTATGACACCAAAAATAATAGTATGTCAATTTTGTTTTCATAACAGCTTAACTGGAACCTACCTAAATTTAGAAACAGCTTATGAAATTTCTCAGTTTGATTCTGGGTACAGGCTTACGAAATAAAGATCCACCCTGGCTGCATCCGCACAGCAGAAATAATCCAGTTTGACGCTACTTTAACTGTCATGACTCAATGCTATGGAGTTCTGGGGATTGTAGTTTTATGAGACATTTAGCCTTCTCTGTCAGAAAGTTCTGGTGTAAAAACAAACTACAACTCCCAGAATTTCATAGCAATTAAAGGGGTGTCAAACTGGATTATTTCTGCAGGATGAATGCAGCTCTGTCCCAAAAAAGGCTATATGTATAATGAGGGATTGTTGTTATTGCTGTGCACCTTCAAGTTCTTTCTGACATATGGAAATCCTATCATGGGGTTTTCTTGGCAAGATTGGGTCGGAGGTTTGCCGTTGCCTTCCTCTGAGGCTGAGAGAATGCGACTTGCCCAAGGTCACCCAGTGGGTTTCATGGCTGAGCTGGAAATCAAACCCTGGTCTCAAGTTTTTTGTAGGTTTTTCGGGCTGTGTGGCCATGTTCTAGAAAAATTTCTTTCTGACGTTTCGCCAGCATCTGTGGCTGGCATCTTCAGAGATGGCATCTTCATCTCTGAAGATGCCAGTCACAGATGCTGGTGAAACATCAGAAAGAAACTCTTCTAGAACATGGCCATACAGCCCGAAAAACCTACAAAAATTATGGATGCCGGCCATGAAAGCCTTCGACTTCACACCTGGTCTCAAGATTTGTAGTCCAACACTCAGATCACTATACCAGGCTGGCTCAATATGAAGGATTAACCAGTAAAAAAAGGCATGTTTAACCAAAGGTTCAGAGACATTGTGGAAGTCAAAACCAGGAACATCTCCAATAACCTTGGCCAATATACATCATCATATGATCACTGGGATAACATTTACTTTATTAGTCTAGCTAGCAGGTTGAGTCTTCCTTATCCAAACAACCCAGGTGTTTTGGATTTCAGATTTTGGAATACACTTGCCCCTCCATTTTCACAGGGGATCCATTCCAGACTCCCCTGTGAAAATGGAAACTCACCAATATTCAAGCCCTATTGGCTTCAATGGCCGTGCGTGTGCCATTTTATCCTATGGAGCTCAGCCCTCCGCGAAGAATCAAAATCGCAGACTTCAAGTCTGCAAAAACGGAGGGGCGGGTGTATTTGCATGTACCTGTCCATCCATATCTACTGATTTTTTTATCCATGTATTCAACCATCCATGGTTTGAAAATATTAAAAATATATATATTCCAAAATTCAAACCTTGATTTTGCCATTTTATATAAGGACACCATTTCACTATGCCATTGTATATAATGGGACTTGGGCATCCATGAACTCTGGTATCCACAGGGGATCCTAGAACCAAACCTCAGAGGATACCAAGGAACCACTGTACGTAATGAGGTATCTTGGAGCTGGGACCTAAGCCAAAAAATGACATTTATTTATGTTTTGTACATACTTCATACACATAGCCTGAAGGTAATATTATATGTAATATATTTAATAATCTCATGCATGAAACAAATTTCTGTACATACAACCATCAGAAAGCAAAGGTATCACTATCTCAGCCACACATGAGGATGATTTTGGAGTATTTCGTATTTTGGAATTCCAGATAAGGGAGACTCAATTTATAGTAGCAAAGCAGGAATGGAGATTGTGCGGATCTCAAGATGTTGTACAACTGTAACACTTAGCACACTCTTAGCAACAACATAATCAAATGCAAATAATGCTGAGAGCTGCAATCCAAAAGCATCTGGAGGGGTGCAAAATTTCCACCCCTAGTCTACCATTAGAAATTATATTCACAGGGCTAACTGATACTTCGTTGTTGTTGTGTGCCTTCAAATCATTTCTAACTTATGAGATCCTTAGGTAATCTATTCAAGGATTTCCTTGGCAAGATTTTTTCAGGGAGGTACTGCCATTGCTGTTTGGGGAAGGGGTTGAATTCCTCTGAAGCTGAGAGAGTGTGACCTGCCCTAGGTCACCCAGTGGGTTTCCATGACCAAGCAGGGTTTTTAACCCTGGTCTCCAGAGTCACAGCCCAATGCTCAAATCACTATACTATGCTGGCTCATTCATATCATACACCAGAGGTAGGCAACCTAAGGCCCAGGGGCCGGATGCGGCCCCCTGAGGCCTTTGGACCGGCCCCAGGCGGGTCCTGCCGCCGCTGCCCCCGCCGCTGCCCCCACCCGCCATGATGATATTGATTATTGTTGTTATTACTTGTTCTTGGGGTTTTCTTGGCAAACTCTTCACAGGGGTTTTGCCATGGCTTTTCTGGGGCTGAGAGAGTGTGCATGCATATTTATTTATTTATTTATTTATTTATTGTGCTTCGGCCCCCCCAATTGTCTGAGGGACAGCAACCCGGCCCGCGGCTCAAAAAGGTTGCCTACCCCTGTCATACACCAATATAGTGCTCAGCATCTTTGGCATTCTTGTTGTGTGCCTTCAAATCATTTCCAACTTATGGCAACCCAAACATGAACCTATCATAGGGTTTTCTTGGCAGAATTTGTTTGGAAGGTGGGGTTGCCTTTGCCTGAGGCTGAGAGGGTATGACTTGCCCAAGGTCTCCTAATGGGTTTCCATGGCCAAGCAAGGATTTGAACGCTGGTCTCCAGAGTCGTAGTCCAACTCTCAAACCACTACTTACCTATCACAAAAAGAAAAAAGCAACAAGTTGTATTTCTACACCCAGCATAGGTGAATATAATTGTACAGGCAAAAACCATCTATCATTCATTTGTCCACAGATGGCTTCAGTGAGTGGAACAAGAAGGAAGATCATTCCATCTTTCACCTCTAAGCCCCCCAGCCCCAAATCCACTCTGTAGGATTAGGGGATACCCGCAAACAATTTTTGGGCATGCAGGGAGGTTGCATGGGGCATTACTGGAACGACAAAGTTTGTTGCATGAGAAGTTTATTTCTACCATGGCATCTTATGCCATCATATATTTTCATATGATTAGATTATATGCTTTTAATGGCATTTTGGACACAGTATATTTGTACATTTTCTGAATTGCTTGTTAGCTGCCCCAGGAGGATATAAATCTACAGTGGGCCTGCCATGGATACCAAAATCCATGGATTTGCAAGTCCCATTAAATATAATGTAAATAAAATGGTGTCCCTTATATAAAATGGCAAAATCAAGGTTTGCTTTTTGGAATTTATATATTTTTGAATATCTTCAAGCTGTGGATCAGGGGTAGGCAACCTAAGGCCCGGGGGCTGGATGCGGCCCCCCGAGGCCTTTGGACCGGCCCCAGGCCAGTCCTGCTGCTGCCCCCGCCTCCCGTCATGATGATATTGATTATGGTTGTTATTACTTGTTCTTGGGGTTTTCTTGGCAGAATCTCCACAGGGGTTTTGCCATGGCTTTTCTGGGGCTGAGAGAGTGTGCATGCATATTTATTTATTTATTTATTTATTTATTTATTTATTTGGGATGCTTCGCCCCCCCAATTGTCTGAGGGACAGCAACCCGGCCCCCAGCTCAAAAAGGTTGCCTACCCCTGCTGTGGATGGTTGAATTTGTAGATAAAGAATCGGTAACTATGGAGGGCCAACTGCATTAAGTAAAACCAGGGGACAGGAGATAAATACAAAAATGGGACGAAGGAATATAATAACTGGGAGAGGACGACAGAGAGAAAAGAATCAAGAACATAATGTAGCAATTATATACTGTAACTCCATGTTCTGTTCTCATACCTTCCATTATTTATTTATAACATATTTTTGACCTGCATCTTCTAGGTCATCTCAGTTAAGATTCTCATGCCAGCTAATAATAATTGATGATATCATAAAACATTTAAAATATATATATACACAAGCAATCCATGGAACAATCATCTATGTTTTTTTTGTGGGTTTTTTCGGGCTGTGTGGCCATGTTCTGAAAGAGTTTCTTTCTGACGTTTCGCCAGCATCTGTGGCTAGCATCTTCAGAGAAAACTGAAATGGAAAAGCCTTGGGAAAGTAGTGAGGAAACACAACCTCCAAATTGTTTACAAACCACCAAGAAAATCCAACAAATGCTGCGCTCAGCGAAGGACAGGAGAGACCCTCTCACAGCTGCAGGAGTTTACCGCATACCATGCAGCTGCGGACAAGTCTACATAGGGACCACCAAACGCAGTGTCCAAACACGAATCAAGGAACATGAGAGACATTGCAGACTGGGCCAGCCAGAAAAATCAGCAGTAGCAGAACACATGATAAACCATCCTGGGCATAAAATGCTGTTTGAAAACACTGAAATTCTGGACCATGCCAACAACTATCAGGTCAGAATGCACAGGGAAGCCATCGAAATCCATAAACACTTAGACAACTTCAACAGGAAAGAAGAAACTCTTAAAGTAAACAAGATATGGCTACCAGTCCTACAAAATAGGAAAATCTGCACTCAGCAAATGCAAAGGGAAGACCAACCAGGGTCAGCAGACAACAGCAGACAATCTCCTTGATTGCATTCCTCACCTGGAAGCCATGCCATTAACACCAGAACAACACCTATTCAACACAGAACAATACACAGTTTACATGGGAACAGCAGACATATCCTGGATTGCATAGCCTGAAGCAAAGCCATCAACACAGAACAATACCTATTCAACACAGAACAACACACAGTTCACCTGGGAACCACCCCTCCCTACCCAGGATCTCACAGTATATATACAACCAGGCTTTTCCATTTCAGTTTTCTCTGAAGATGCTAGCCACAGATGCTGGTGAAATGTCAGAAAGAAACTCTTTCAGAACATGGCCACACAGCCCGAAAAAAACCCACAAAAAAAACTATGGATGCCGGCCATGAAAGCCTACGACTTCACAATCATCTATGTGTCTGCTCAGAACAAAGTCCAGTCCCATGTAAGTGTTAATAATGTTGCAGCCTTAAATGGCTAAGAAAGAAACCAGAAAACAGTACTAAAACCAGAAACTCAAATCTGAGCCAGACAACCAAGCAAAATGGACATGTGCTAGAAAACTAGGTGAGATTTTCAAAGGAAGCTTGTGCTTCGTGAACCCAGGAGAACATGTTGGTGAGTACATGCGACAGGGCTTTCTCTGCAGTGGCATCTTGGATGTTGAACTCCCTCCCAAGGAAAGTCAGTTTGACTCCATCCTTGTTGAGCAGCCAGTGGGCAGCTCAAAGTATTCTCATTCATTGTTGTTGTGTGCCTTGAAGTTATTACAACTCATGGCGACCCTGAGATGGGGTTTTCTTGGTAGGTTTCTTCAGATGGGCTTTGCCATTGCCATCCTCTGAGGATGACTTGCCCAAGGTCACCCCGTGGGTTTCATGGTTGAGCTGGGAAATGAGCTCTAGTCTCTAGAAACATAAGGATGCAGTAGCACAAGTGGGTCAGACACTGACTCTGTTGATTGCAAGATTGGGAGGTTGGCAGTTCGAGGCCCAGGTGCTGCATGACTGGGTGAGCTCCTATCACTAATCCCAGCTTCTGCCAACCTAGCAGTTCGAAAGCATGCAAATGCAAGTAGATAAATAGGTACCACTTTGGTGGGAAGGTAAACAGCGTTCTGCGCCATCATGCTGGCCACATGATCACAGAGTAGTCTCTGACAACGCTGGCTCTTCAGCTTAGTAATGGAGATGAGCACCACCCCCTACAATCAGACATGACCTAACAACCTTGTCAACAGGGCATACCCTTACCTTTTACCCTCCAGAAACATAGTCCAACACTCAAATCACTATCCCACACTGGCTCTCATAGCCTGCAACACTTCACAGATGAAAAGCAGGGCCCATGTGTTCAGTGGCATCACTAAAGTTAGTGTCAGTACAGTAACTCATGCTGTCACCCCCTGGCTGTCTGGCACACACCCTTTGCTGGGGTGGCAGTGGGGTGCTGCCGTTGCATGGCACCCCCTTCTGCTGGTTGAGCAGGAAGGGGAGACCCCGTCAGCACCTTCCCAGCAGCAGGATATTTCTGAATATTTATAGGATATAGTATTCAATGAGTATTAATTATTTGTTTGTTTGTTTGGTTTTCTATTCTAGTTTTCTCCAGAATGACACTCAAATTTAGCAGTAAAGGCTGAGTCTTCCTTATCCAGAATTCTGACATCAGAAATACTCCAAAATCTAAAATTGTCTACATGGGTGGCTGAAATAGTGACACTTTGGCTTTCTGATGGTTCAGTGTACACAGACTTTGTTTCATGCTGAAAATTTTAAAATGTTATGTACAAAATTACCTTCAGTTTATGTTTATAAGGCGTTGTTGTGTGCCTTCAAGTCGTTTCCAACTTATGGTGATCCTAAAGCAAAACTATCATGGGGTTTTCTTGGCAAGATTTATTCAGAGGAGGTTTGCCCCTGAGGCTGAAGGCATATACCTTGCCCAAGGTTACCCAGTGGGTTTCACAGTGGAATTAGGAATTGAACTCTGGTCTCCAAAGTCATAGTAAAACTTTCAAACCAGTACACAACACTGGCTCTCATGAAACATAACATATGTTTTGACTTTTGTGCCATCTCCAAGGTATCTCATTACATATATGAAAATATTCCAAAATCCAAAACACTTCTGGTCCAAGAACCTTGGATAAGAGAGCCTCAATCTATATTTGCTGAGTATTTCCAGGTGCCAGTCGACAGTACTTTGCCACAGGGGAAGTAGGAATGAAGCCAGGTCCAAAAAGACGAGTAAAACAGCCCCATCCAGCATTTTGGTCACAAAGTTGGTGTCATTAGGGGCATGGTCACCATCCATGAAATCATCCTGGCATCCAGCCTTCAGCACAATATGATTCCCCAACCCTGAAGTATGCAACTAATAACACAGGTTGAATGCTACTGAGAAGATCCTCTCATGCATCCACAACCCCTACACCCAAAATGGTGGTAGACATGACTAACTACTGTGGCCAGACAGCAGTCCTCCAGATACCTAAGGCTCAAACTATTTACTGTGTATATGCATGTATAAGTCTAGCAATTTAGGGCCTTTGCAGATGGGCGGCACAGAGCCGCCCCGGGAAGCAGCGGATCGGGGCCGCAGCAACCCCATGGTGTGGCCCCGATCTTCCCTTTTGCCACCCTGAAAAGAGCAGCAAAAGGCTGCCCTAAGAGCCAGCGCTGCAGCTCTTCAGCGCCCTTTCGGCGCAGCATCAGGACGGTGTTGGCATGGGGTTGGGGCGGCCAACATGCCTGGGTAGCAAAATGGTGGTGGCGGCGGCTTTTTGGCACTTCCTTTCAAAGGAGAACTGAGAGGAATTGGGCTTTGAAGGATATGAATAAGACATCTGTGCATGTTTGTCAACTTTTCTGGATTAAAATCAGACAAAGTTGTTACATTAAAGTTAAAGGCTGCCATTTTTGCCATTTTCTTTGCTTTGCCTTTTCATCCTTTTTGACATGTCTGCATTTCATTAGCCTTCTTGCACTTTGTCACCCCCCCTGCCTTGCATTGCACAGCCACGATTTACCATAGTTTCCTTTTCATCCATCCAGTCTTTAGGGTGAGCGCAAACAGTTATGCATGTTGGCATTCTGTAAGTTCTTTGTCTTTGTTTTCCTTTGCTTCATCCTTTGAATCCATTGTTACATGCCCCTAAGTTTTCCTCTTGACAAAACCATAATGTTGGCCTCAATACCTATCCTTGACTTATACATGATATCAACGTATAATTGAGTATATAGGGTAGGTCAACATAAACACCTCAAACTAGACCTAGAAATAAAATGGGTGCTGCCTTTCTGTCCCTTTTGGCTTGTTATTAGGAGTACACAACATGTACATTGATGGCGTGATGCCATCTGCCTCAAAGAGCCGCTCTCCCTTTCATGGAAAGAACTTAAAAGGTACTTTTATTTTGCCTGTATCATTTACCCTGCAGTGACTATTATACCTGGCTTGGCAGAGGCACACATTAGCAAATAAATGGGAGACAAAACAACAAGCACAGTCATGGAAGAACACAAAGCTACACTGAGTCACAAGCCAGAGTGCTTTAGTAGGTAACAACACTTCAAATAGGACCATTTCCAAAGGACATCTTCATAGAGGGGAAAAACATGCATTAATAAGTGCAGATACTTATTCTGGAGTAGAAGCTGGAAACATATACTATCGGGACCATGCTGGTTCTCTAGATGTTTTGCTTTTAGACGTCCCAACTAGCATGGTCAGGAATTATGGAAGTAGACATCCAAAACATCTGGAGAGGAAAATATATCCCCATGCAGTGGGAGTCTGTTGGATTTGCCTCCCCTCCCTTTCTTCTTTTAATTAAATGAATGTTTTTGTTTATATAATACAATCAATAAAAGTAACTGCCATGGGACTTAATGATTAAAGTCAACTCCAACTTGAATAAGGTCACTATTTAAGTTGGAGTTGACTTTAATCATAGAATCATAGAATGTAATTTAAAAAATTACATAAACAACCCACTGAACCAAACTTAAGAAAGCACAGAATTCCAAAGGTTTACATGTCATTTTGGAGTACAAGTATAAATACTATCAGAGCTGGTGTTGATATATTCAATACACTGAGACTGAACACTATAAAAACTTTATGCCATTTTTGTGTTATGCACAACTTTACAAAGATCTGTCAGGTTCTCCGTCAGAACTGAATTCCATACCCTGCCTTTTTAGCTATCCAAAAACAGATTAGAGTTCTCTTTCTAATTTGTGGCAATTTCTAAATGTGTTGCTCCACACATTAAAATAGTTACTATTACAGGTTGAGTCTCCCTTATCCAAAATGCTTGGGACCAGAAGTATTTTGGATCTAGGATTTTTTCAGATGTTGGAATATTTGCATACACATATTGAGATACCTTGGAGATAGGGCCCAAATCTAAACATGAAATTCATTGACGTTTCAAATATACCTTATACATATATCCTGAAAATGATATTATATAGACAATATTTTTTAAAAATATGTGCATGAAACAAAGTTTGTGTGTGTTAAACCATGAGAAAGCAAAGCTGTCACTATCTCAGCTACTCCTGAAAAAAAGTTTTGGATTTTTTAGCATTTTGGATTTTGGAATTCCAGATAAAGGGGGCTCAACCTGCCTTTTTGTACTGTACCTGTCAATCTTTCATCGATAAACCAAGAGAGAAGCGCAGTTGTTGGGTGACACTTACAACATTTGCCCTCTCTTCCTTTGAGAGATTATTGTTTCTAATGGCAAAAAGGCCCTAAGTTTTTCCAAACCATCGAGTCTCAGATGCCTCCTTCCAGATATTCCACAGCTGGGGTCTTCATGGCAAGCTGCCATATTAAAAAGCAAGGCTACCCGAAAGAGCGAGATCAGCCCTACCATTAGGCATAGTAATGCCCTGCAAGAACATTAAATTATTAGTTGTATACTATATTATTATTGGATTTTTACTGAGCAGAAGGGAGAGCAGTGCCTGCCTCACGCTGGCATGTAACTTTGCCAACTTTGGATATTATAGGTATACTATAGGAACAGGATGGGTATTTTCTTTTCCTGCTCACCTTCATGCAGGAAGATGTCCTGGGCTGGTCCTGCATGTTTATTTGCATCTATTTGACAGATCAATGGTTCTCAATGTGGTCTTCAGTTGTGCCCACACACAGATGGGCACACACTAATAGGTGTCTGCAGCCACAGTACAAGCAGTACAAGCTTACTCTCTGTTAATAAGGTAGATGTGTTCTGGACATTATTTCTTTAATAGAAAATTTGGTACTGAGAGTTAAAGAAAAGTAAAGGAAGAAGCTATTTTCTTTTTCCCCTGCCAACAGCAATGACATTTTAAACATCAATTTATGGCTGCTGAGACAAGGAAGCAAATGGAAGAAAACATCCCTCCCACATTCTTTCACATGCACACACTGCAACGAAAACTTTTAACACTGAATAAAACAATCTCCTTTAAAGGCCCTAAAGAGGTAGATCTTTACAAAGAAAATTACTAAGCTACCACAGCATTAGCTACAAACAGGGCAATGTGTGTGCTTTATTCTGCTGTAGCACAGAAAAGGTGCAGGCAGTGCTCAATTTTAGCAACTTTCTAGGTCTTCTGGCTACAAAAATATGCTTGAAAGGCAGTGTGGGGGACCTAGATCGAAGGAAGTAATAGTGCCACTCTATTCTGCTTTGGTCAGGCCTCACCTGGAATACTGTGTCCAGTTCTGGGGACCACAATTCAAAAAGGATGTGGAGAAACTGGAGCGTGTCCAGAGGAGGGCAGCTAAAATGGTGAAGGGTCTGGAAACCAAGCCCTATGAGGAACGACTTAGGGAGCTGGGGATGTTTAGCCTGGAGAAGAGAAGGTTAAGAGGTGATATGATAGCCTGTTTAAGTATTTGAAGGGGTCATATTGAGGAGGGAGCTAGCTTGTTTTCTGCTGCTCCAGAGAACAGGACCCGGAGCAATGAATTTAAACTAGAGGAAAAGAGATTCCAACTCAACATTAGGAAGAACATCCTGACAGTATGAGTTGTTCAACCATGGAATACGCTGCCTCGAAGTGTTGTGGAGTCTCCTTCTTTGGAGGTTTTTAAACAAAGGCTAGATGGCCATCTCTCAGGGATGCTTTGACTATGAATTCCTGCATGGCAGAACGGGGTTGGACTGGATGGTCCTTGGGGTCTCTTCCAACTTTATGGTTCTATGAATGCTGAAACCTCAGGAGGAGAAAACTCAGCATTCAGCTTTCCAACAACTGGGGAATGGAGCCTCCATATTCTGTACAGCTTCTTAATCTTTCTACCACACCCACAATTAAACCAAACATTGAGTTTAGTTATGGAAGAATAAATTATGCAAAATGAAATCGTAAGAAATGCTTTCTATTTACATAATTTTACGCTGGTTAACAGGACCCAACAGGGAGATAGCTGGGTATAACGGTTCAAGCATTGGGCTACAACTTTGGACTACAACTTTGGACTACATATAACCAAGGTTCAAATCTCTGCTCAGCCATGGAAACCCAATGGGTGACCTTGGCAAGTCATACTCTCTCAGCCTCAGAGAAAGGCAAATGCAACCCCCCTCTGAACAAATCTTACCAAGAAAAGCCCATGATAGATTTCCCTTAGGTTCACCATAAGTCAGAAATGACTTGAGGCCGCACAACAACAACAGCAGCAACAGGATCCAGCTTTTTCTCAATATAGAAGTAGGAAGGCACAGGTACCGAATTTTACATTTTTAAAGTATCCAGGGTAGAAGTGAAAAGTTTATGATAATACAGCACTGTATTATTGACAAGCCCTAACTCTCAATACAGGCTGGAGTAAGACAATAGAAATGAATGCATAACAGAAATACTTTAAAAAAAATTAGTCCAATATGACTGAAGTTACTTAATTTGCTGAAGGCAAGATTTAAAAACTGAACATCCCAAATACTTGCCTTTCATTTCAAATTCTTTGCACTTGTCCAAAAGCCAAAATGCCAAAAAAATCAGTGGACTATAAGAGCAAGCTTACGGCTTAGTAAAAACCAACCTGCACATTTTTGCTTAAATATCATGGATGTAACCCTCCATATGTTGTTGGACTGCACCACACATCAGCCCTAGCTAGCCCCGCAAAAAGTGAGGAATGATGGGAGTTCCAATCAAGTAACATCTTGGAGAGTTGCAAGCTGCCCATTCCTGTAATATACAGTACCTTTAAGTAAAAAGGTCTTAAGACGAATAGTTTCCACTATGCAGATCCCAGGAAGATGTTGGTCTTTAGCTCCAAAACAGCTCACCATCAACTATACTGGGTGGGGATTCTGGAAACTGAAGTCTAGCAACATCTTGGGAACCAAGTTTGGAAATCAGTAGTTTAGAGCAGTAGGAACATGTCACCCTACAGTTCTCATAATTCCTGACAACTAGAGAAATTAATTAGGTGTCATGATGTCCAGATAGATCCAGAGGGCCACAGATTGTTCACATCTAACCCAATGATTTGTATTTTAATATATAACTGTTTTTAACTCTCAAAATTGTTTAATTGTTTTTTAAATATATTTTAATATTGTTGTATTGTTTTTAAATTGTATTGTTGTTCGCTGCCTTGAGTCCCTATAGTGGGAGAAAGGTGGGATTAATAATAATAATAATAATAATTAATAATGCACCCCCTAGAATACTCCAAATCCTGTCTGTTCCCTACCTAGCAATAGCCCTGGGAATCTTTTAAAATTAACTTAGACCCCGCTTTTCTCTCAATAATGGGACTCAGGCTGGCTAACAACATGTTTAAAAACAATACAATCCACATATTTTTTATCCAAGGATTCAAGCATCCATGGCTTGAAAATATTTTTAAAATATATAAATTCCAAAAAGCAAAACTTGGTTTTGCTATTTTATAGAAGGGACACCATTTTATTATGCCATTGTATGTAATGGGATTTGAGCATCCACGGATTTTGCTATCCACGGGTGTGTATGTGTGGAACCAAAACCCAGCAGATACCAAGTTCCCACTGTACAATTAAATAACCATTCAAAGTAATTAATAAAAGAGTAAATTGTATATTGTTATTGTTTTTAGTTTGCTTCTTTTTATGATTGGGTGGGGGTCAGGGGAGAGGATTATTTAGAAATATGGTTTTTAATTGTATATTGTATTTTATTATTATTCTTATTTGTTGTAACCTGCCCCAATCCACAGGGAGAGGCGGGCTATAAATAAAATGTATTATTATTATTATTATTATTATTATTATTATTATTATTATTAGTAAGATTGACTTAGAAAGCCAGTAAACAATTTTAAAACCTTAAATGTTAAAAAACATTAAAATTCATTAAAAGACTCTATGCGAACCTTACAAACAGCACCACACTGCATTAAAACCCACCCTAGTCAGTTTCTAAAAGGCGGATGGAATAAAAAAATTTTGACTTGAAAAGAGGGGAGCAAGGATGTATCCGTTTTAGGAGCAGCCACCAAGAAGGCCCTCTCCTTTGTTCCCAGCAAATGAGCCTGAGAAGGTGATGGGACAGAGAGAAGGGCTTCTCGGGATGATTTTAAAGCTCTACTGGGTTCATAAAGGGAGATATGCCACGTCAGAGAACCTGGACCCAAGCCATATAGGGCTTTATAGGTCAAAATCAACACACTGCATTGCACCCAGAAATGGACCAGCTGCAAATGCAGCTGTTGCAACAAGGGAGTTGCGTAGCCATCTGTCTGCAACTGTCTGGACCAAATGAAGTTTCTGAGCATTTTTCAAGGGCAGCACCATTTATTTTACAGAAATCCGAGTAGGATGAAAACAGAAAGACAGAAAGGCTGCATCTGCACTACAGAAATATTGCAGTTTGACACTGCTTTAACTACCGTGGCTCAATGCAACGGACTTTTGGGATTTGTAGCTTTGTGAGCATTTAAAATATGGTCCTCCAGACCGTACCTTTATATGTTTTTAATTGCAATGTTAACTGGTTTGAGTCCCGGTTTTGGGGGGGGGAAAGCGGGATACAAATGAATGAATGAATATATATATTATATGTTGTGTGTGTGTATATATATATATATGTGTGTGTGTGTGTGTGTGTGTATATAATTTAGCCTTCTCTGTTGGAAAGCTCTGATGCCACAAGAAACCACAAATCCCAAGATCCCATAGCAATGAGCCACGGCGGTTAAAGCAGTGTCAAACAGCATTATTTCTGCAGCACAGATGCTGCCGAAGTCTCTCTTTCTCATCTAAAGCTGTTCGGTCGCAACCCATATGCTTGTAAATGTGTCACTAAAATAAGAGACAGGACAACCATGATTTTGCCTGGCAATACTAAGTACCAGGAACCTCTTGCTGAGGAATGGAGGCTGGGCACGAAAAGCCCTGGGTTGTAATAGGGAAAGAGAAAAGAGTGGAAACCGCAGCTGACTCATGGATCGGTTTATAGTTGTTTCCATAAAAGGGATCAGCGCTTCTGAGGCCAGCAATTGCCAGCAAGAGGCATAGTGCCTTTGCAGACTGCTAGAAATAGTGCAAATTGAGTCCACTTTAACTGCTGTGGCTCAGTGCTAGGGAATCATGGGAATTGTATTTTTTTTTCTGAGACATTGAGTCTTCTTTGTCAGAGAGCTCTGGTGCCACAATAAACTACAATTCCCATGATTCCCTAGCACTGAGTCAAGGCAGTTAAAGTGGACTCAATTTGCACTATTTCTGGAAGTCTGCAAAGGCCCTAAGTCTTTAGTCAACAATTTCTCTATGGATGGACCAATGCACCGAACAGACGGAAAGAAGAAGATGAAAAAAAAAGCAGGACGAACAACTGCAGCATCAAAAGCACACAAGGAGTACTGCAATGCTTAATAATAATAATAATAATAATAATAATAATAATAAATTATTTTTATCCCACCTCTCTGCGTAACGCAACCCTCTGCGTAACCGTAACATTAGCCATTGGAAGAGAAGATGCCAAGATGTGAACACAGAATATATCACTGTACTTAGACTAAATTTTAATTTCTCTTAATTATTTTTTAAATGTTATGAAAATTTACCATAATCATAGGTTGTCCTGTTCCAGCTTATCCCAGCTTGCTCAACTAATACGTTTTTCTTTCATATGCTTCCCCTGTCCATCCGTCCCCAAAAAAACCATGCAGAGTTCGGAAAAGTTACTTGTTGGACTACAGCTCCCATAATCCTCTTGTCAACATGGCTCCTGCCCATACTGACTGGGGGATTCTTGAAACTGCAACACAAAAAAAGCACACAAGTGATGTTTACTTACAGTGCAGAATGAATGCAGTTTGACACCGCTTTAACAGCCATGGCTCCATGCTAATGAATTCTGAGATCTGTAGTTTTGCAAGATGTTTAGCCTTCTCTGTCAAGAGAAGCTCTACTGCCACTACAAACTACAAATCCCAGGATTGTACAGAATGGTGCCATGACAGTTAAAAGTAGTGTTAAACTGCATTCATTCCGCAGTGCGGCCGCAGACATAGCAATGCCTATCTATGGAAAGGAAAGATGGCAAGAATTAAGACTCCAAGAACACAGAATACGTTCTTTCCTGAGCTGAGGAGACGCCTTGCTTTGTAGTGAGCATTGGTTGTTTTTAACTGTTTTAAATTTTATTCTAATGTTTTGTTTTGTTTTTTTAATCTGTGAGCCGCCTTCTGAGAGAAAGGTGACATATAAATGAAAATAATAATAATAATAATAATAATAATAGAATTCAAAGATATAGCCGTGTTGGTCTGTAGAATCAGTATGCAGAGAGATCTTATAGCACCTTCAAAACTAACTGATTATTATTATTATTATTAATATTACATAATTAATAATTTTAGATTGATTTTAGTAAATTGATTGTATTGTATGATGTTTTCTATTTTAATTGGGGGTTAGGGAATTATGTTTAATTAATGTCATTATGATATTTTATGATTGTTATCCGCCTCGATAATTTGGGGAGAGGCAGGCTATAAATAAATTAATTATACTATTATTGTTGTTGTTGTTGTTGTTGTTGTTGTTGTTCTGTTTTAGATTTGTTAGCCGCCTTGAGTCCCTGTGTTGGGAGGAAGGCAGGATATAAATAAACAGAATAAATAAATACGGTAAATAATTGTTACAAAACCCACAGCTTGGCCACATCTGGCTTTGAACTACAGCTCCCAGAATCCCTCCGCCTGAGTGGCCACTGTCCATACTAGCTGGAGACTGTGTGAGTTGTAGTTCCAAACCAATAACTCTGCTAAAAAAGAAAGAGAGAGAGAGAGAAATCTTATTAAATTAGCAATATCACATGTGAACTCTGGAAGGAGTTGACTGGCATGATCAGAAAAGAAAAAGCAGGCAAAAGCTTTGTTGTCCTCTTCCAGCAGAGATCGGTGGAGTCATGAAGGGACTAGGGAAAAAACCAATAATTTTATGCATTTTATTTTATTTTATTTTGCTTTTGACAGCAGCTTGTTGCAAAAGCGATCATGGAAAAAGGTGCGACATGAGCACCCAACTGCCCACAGAAGTTCAACTTGACAGGAACCAGTTAGAAAGATGGTAATCTTCGAAGAGAAAATTGTGGTGATGGTGGAGGAAAAAAGGCCACAACAACATCCACAATGCCTTCCAGTGTTCCCACAATTTTAATTCAGTTTATACCCTGTGAACATGACTCAGTCCCCGATTCTTCACGGAGATCTCCCTTCCTCAACTAATTGGAAGAAATGTGCACAGTCTCCCCTCCCTCCAAGCCAGCAGAGAAACAAAGGCTGCAAGCTAATTATTGCTCCCAATTAAAGTAGATCCCATTAAATCAATGGGAGGCTTGGTTAGTCATCCCTCACGCATGTCCCATTTAATTCAGTACGCTTACTTTAGTTGGAACAAGGAATTAAATTTTGGCCAAAGACCTTCCCTGCCAGTACATAATCTCTCTCACACACACACACTTCGAAAACTGAAAATCCGCTCTCCTTGCCCACAGCTTTGTTGTATGCGGGGCATCACTACCACCACCATCATCCACAAAAGCCTCCTAGGATCTGGCGCTGATATATAGGAGATAGCCAGTGTGTTGTTGTGGTTTGAGTGTTGGACTATGACTCTGAAGGCCAGAGTTCAAATCCCCACTCAGCCATGGAACCCCATTAGGTGATCCTGGGCAAGTCACTCTCTCTCAGCCTCAGAGGAGGGCAGTGGCAAACCTCCACTGAAGAAACTTGCCAAGAACAACCCGTGGCCTTAGGGGAACCATAAGTTGGAAACAAGTTGAAGGTTCTCTCTATATATTGCAAACATAACATATACATATAATGTATATATACATAAGTGAGTGTGTGTGTGTGTGTGTGTGTGTGACAGCCAGTGTGTCATAGTGATTTGAGTGTTGGATTATGACTCTGGAGACAAGGGTTCAATTCCCCGCTCAACCATGAAACCACTGGGTGATCTTGAGCCATTCACACTCTCTCAGCCTCAAAGCGAGACTATAGCAAACCTTCTCTGAACAAATCCTGCTTAGAAAACCCCATGACAGAATTACCATAAGTTGGAAATGACTTGAAGGCCACAACAACAACAACAACAAATATATATATATATATATATATATATATATATACTGTATATATATATTATATAAAGAAACTAGATAGATAGATAGATAGATAGATAGATAGATAGCAAAGGACATATATCTGACTTTTATCTTCCATACTGTGGGTGCATTTCCACTGTAGAAACAATGTAGTTTGACATCACTTTAACTGCCATGGTTCCATCCCATGGAGCCCTGGGATTCGTAGTTTGGCGAGGCACCAGCCCTCTTTGGCAGGTAAGGCTATGGTCCTTGTAAAAAAGCTACAAATCGCAGATTTCCATAGGACAGCACTTAAAAAGTGATGCCAAACTGCATTATTTCCACAGTGTAGATGCATGCACCCTACAGATCCCTAGGCCCTTGTGAGGCAGAGCAAACACACACACACAGACACACAGACACACAGACTGTATGTGTGTGCGTATATATATACACACACGCAC
The DNA here is from genome assembly GCA_026167975.1 of Phrynosoma blainvillii. Classification (NCBI taxonomy): domain Eukaryota; kingdom Metazoa; phylum Chordata; class Lepidosauria; order Squamata; family Phrynosomatidae; genus Phrynosoma; species Phrynosoma blainvillii. Next base: position 380,417,151 of record JANUYF010000002.1, read on the forward strand.
ACGCATACACACACTGGTACACACACACACACACACTTATAGACACACACATATAGATATATAGATTTATATATTGGTACATAATGAGGAATCTGGACTCAGAGCAGAACAGAACATGGAGAAACAGAATGGTTCCCAATTGGGAAAGGATTCAGACAAGGCTGACATCCTATCACCCTATCTGTTTAACTTGTTTGCAGAACATATTATAAGAAAAGCAGGCTTGGACGTGAAAGAGGGAGGAGTGAAAATAGGAGGAAGGAATATTAACAATTTCATATATGCAGATGACACCATAATACTAGCAGAAAACCTCACAGACCTGGGACACCTAATAAGGAAGATCAAAGAAGAAAGTGCAAAGGTAGGCTTAATGCTGGACATAAAGAAAACAAAAATAATGACCACAGAGAACTTACACACATTCAAACTAGACAATGAGGAAACAGAAATAGTAAAAAGAGTTCTCATACCTGGGATCAAACATTGATAGAAATGGGGACTGCAACCAGGAAATCAGGAGAAGATTAAGAATGGGGAAGGCGGCTATGAAAGAACCAGAAAAGATCCTAAAATGCAAAGACATACAACTCAGCGCAAAAGTCAGAACCATACAAGCCATTGTATTCCCTATTCCAATGTATGGATGTGAGAGCTGGACAGTTAAGAAAGAAAATAGGAGGGAAATCAATGCATTTGAGATAATGTGGTGCTGGAGAAGAGTGCTGAGGATCCCATGGACAGCCAAAAGGACAAAGAAATGGGTCCTAGAGCAGATCAAGCCAGAGATATCCCTAGAAGCCAAGATGGCAAGACTTAGGCTGTCGTACTTTGGACACATCATGAGAAGGCATTGGAAAAGACAGTAATGTTAGGAAAGGTGGAGGGAAGTAGAAAGAGAGGAAGGCCACATGCTAGATGGATGGACTTTATTAAAGAGACCAAGAATATGAGTTTGCAGAAGCTGGGCAGAGCAGTAGAGGACACGGGGGGGTCTGAAGATGTCTCATCCATAGGGTCACTGCCATGGGTTGAGACCAAAGCAATGGCAGTTAACAACACACACATACACGCATATATACACACATTTATATACATATATATGTATATATGCACCAGTACATAGACACACACACACATTTATATACATATAGATGTATGTATATATAAACATATATGCACACACACACACATATTATATATATATATATATATATATACACACATTTGTATACACATATATAGATACACACATATTGTATATATACACAAGCACATGTACACACATGTATATACCACATTTATATACATATATAGATACACACATATTGTGTGTATATATATATATATATATATATATACACACATTTATATAGACACATATATACACATATACACACATGTATATACCACATTTATATACATATAGATGTATGTCTGTATGTATATATAAATACACACAACCACATATATATAGATACAGACATATTTTATATATAGACACATATACACACATGTATATACATTTATATACATATAGATGTATGTATATATAAATATGCACACACACACACACATATATACACACATTTATATACATATATATAGATACACACACATTGTATATATATATATATATATATACACAAAATGTTTATATACACACATATATACACACATACACGCATGTATATACATTTAGATACATATAGATGTATGTTTATATATATATATATATATACACACACATATATATACACACATTTATATACATATATAGATACACACACATAGTATAGATAGATAGATAACACACACGTTTACATAGACACATATATACACATATACACACATGTATATACCACATTTATATACATATAGATGTATGTATGTATCTTTATATAAATACACAAAACCACATACAGATACACAGACATATTATATATATATGTATAGACACACATTTATATAGACACATATACACACATGTATATACATTTATATACATATAGATGTATATATATATATATATATATATATATACACGCACACACACATATATATATATACACACACACACATATATACATACACATTTATATACAAAAATATAGACACACACAGTGTGACACACACAATGTTTATATACACACATACACGCATGTATATACATTTAGATACATGTAGATGTATGTTTATATAAATATATATACACACATATATATACACAATTTATATACATATATAGATACACACACGTTTACATAGACATATATACACATATACACACATGTATATACCACATTTATATACATATAGATGTGTATATATATATATATATATATATAGATGTGTATATATATATATACACACATATTGTCTTCATTTAGATTCTCTTCATTTAAGCGGGGTATAAATAAATTTTATTATTATTATTATTATTATTATTATTATTATATATTCATTGCTTTCCTTGGGAAGAAGCCTGAGGAGGCCACTTTCCCTGCAGAGCCCCATCATCGCAGAGCCCAACCAATGCCCTTCCTTGCCTTGACCGACTTTCCAAGCTGCCAAGCCATTCATTCTCCAAGTTTTCCCCTTCCCTTCCCTTCCTCTTCCTCTTCCTCTTCCTCTTCCTCCTCACCTCCTTATCTTGCATGGGTTGATCCAGCCTTGGAGCTGCTCTTCTTCTTCTTCTCCTCCTTATTGCTCGGCCTCCTCAGTCTGCCTCCATCCCACTGGGGCCATGGGAGCTTGCCTGGCTCAAAGCACCAGCACCAGCACCAGCATCCGCCTCCCTGCCCCCTTCCTTCCTTTCTTCCCTTCCCTTCTTTTCCTTCCCTCTCCTCCAGCTGATCCGGCGCTCCCTCCTTTCCCTTGTTTATTTCCCTTCGCGTGCAGGAGGCAGCGGCGCGCGCGTCAGATCCGGGAAAGCTCCTCCTCCTCCTCCGCCGCGTTCCATCCCCGGCAACCGCCCAGGCGTCCCTAGCAACGGTCACCCAACGTTCCATTGCCCCTCTCCTCCCACCCCTCCCAATGAAAATAGGAGGAAGGAATAGCAACACTCTCAGAGATGCAGAACTTGTAGGCAGAACATATTCTAAGACAGGGGTAGGCAACCTTTTAGAGCCGGGGGGCCGGGTTGCTATCCCTCAGACAACTTGGGGGCCGAAGCACCAAAAATAAATAAATAAATAAATAAATAAATATTTTTTTAAAAAAATTAAAATATATATTTTTGCATATCTTTTTTTTTTTGTGTATTTATATAAAGATACATACATACATCTATATGTATATAAATGTGGTATATATATATGCATGCACACTCTCTCAGCCCCAGAAAAGCCATGGCAAACCCCCTGTGGAGATTTTGCCAAGAAAACCCCAAGAACAAGTAATAACAATAATAATCAATATCATCATGGTTGGGGGCGGCGGCGGTGGGGGGTGGTGGGGGGCAGCGGCGGCGGCAGCGGCAGCGGCAGGACCGGCCCAGGGCTGGTCCAAAGGCCTCAGGGGGCCGCATGTGGCCCCCGGGCCTTAGGTTGCCTACCCCTGTTCTAAGAAAAGCAGGCTTGGGCACAGAAGAAGGAGGAGTGAAAATAGGAGGAAGGAATATCAGGGTAGGCAAACTGTCCCCTTTAAGGGCCGAGGGACTTCAGCTCCCAGAAGCCTCAGCCATGTTGGCCAATAGTCTGGGATTCTGGGAGCTGAAGTCCCTCGGCCCTTAAAGGGGACAGGTTGCCTACCCCAGATAAGATATGCAGATGACACCATAATACTAGCAGAAAACCTCACAGACCTGGAACACCTACTAAGGAAGAGCAAAGTGCAAAGGCAGGCTTAATGTTGAACGTAAAGAAAACAAAAATAATGACCACTGAGGACCTTCACAGGTTCAACCTAGACAATGAAGGAATAGAAATAGTGAAAGAATTCCCATACTTGGGATCAAACACTGATAGAAATGGGGAATGCAGTCAGGAAATCAGAAGAAGACTAAGAATGGGGAGAGTGGCTATGAAAGAACCAGAAAAGATCCTAAAATGCAAAGATATACAACTCAGCACAAAAGTTAGAACAGTACAAGACATTGTATTCCCTATTGCCATTAACTGGACAGTTATTATATAATATATTTTGTTTATTGTTTTGTTTATTGTTTATTTTGAGATTTTGAGACTTGTGTTAATGTGTATCCACTCGTCCCTCCACATTTGTGGATTTGCCTTTTGCGGATTTGATTATTCACAGATTTTATGAATATGTTCCCTCTAGGAATATCTAGGTCCTCCAGCGCAACTCTATGGTCAACTTTAAACAAAAGTCACACAGAAAGACCTAGAGATTCCTAGAAAGAATAGTCCACTAGGCCTTTCTATCTCCTCCAGAGCAATTCTATGGTCAATATCTTGCAGATGTTGACCACAGAGTTGCACTGGAGGACCCAGAGATTCCTAAAGAGGTGTTCTCTCAAGGTGTTCTCAGAGGGGCAGGGTACAAATACATTTTATTATTATTATTATTATTATTATTATAACATAGCATTTTTGTTGTTTGCAGTTTTTCCACAGTCACAGGGGTCCTGTGCCCCTAAATAAGAAAATATTTATTTTTAACAAAAAATATATCTAAAAAAAAAAAAAAATTTAAAACAATTAAAATAATTTTAAAACAGTATAAAACTTCATTTGTTGTTGTGGGAGCGTGCCTTCAAGACATTTCAACTTATGGCAACCTTACAGTGACCCTGTTTTATAGGTGTATATTATATTATATTATTTATTTATTTAATTTGTATGCTGCCTTTTTCCCAGGAGGGACCCAAAGCGGCTCACAGATAAAAAAAACATTTAAAAACTCTCAAAACAATGGGGGGGGGATTAAAATCATCTACAAATAATATAAAATTGCATAAAAACATCCAAAAGTTAAAAGCATAACTACCCCCCACCTGCTCCATAAAAACCACCCAGGTTTTGTCTAGTCCAGGGGTAGGCAACCTAAGGCCCGGGGGCCGGATGCGGCCCCCCGAGGCCTTTGGACTGGCCCCAGGCCGGTCCTGCCGCCGCCACTGCCGCTGCCATGATGATATTGATTATTGTTGTTATTACTTGTTCTTGGGGTTTTCTTAGCAAAATCTCCCCAGGGGTTTTGCCATGGCTTTTCTGGGGCTGAGAGAGTGTGCATGCATATTTTTTAAAAATTTTAATTTTTTTTTAATTTTTAAATTTTTATATTTATTTATTTATTTTTGGTGCTTCGCCCCCCCCCCATTGTCTGAGGGACAGCAACCCGGCCCCCGGCTCAAAAAGGTTGCCTACCCCTGGTCTAGTTCTTTCATAGCTGCCCTTCCCATTCCTAGTCTTCTTCTGATTTCTCGGCTGCAGTCTCTGTTCTGATCAATGTTTGCTCCAAGGTACTGGGAATCTTTACCTATTTCAATTTCCTTATTATTTGGGTTGAATTTATGTAAATCCTCCGTGATCTTTATTTTTGTTTTCTTGATGTTTAACATCGATGAGGCATATCCAAGACCCCCTGTCCTCCATTGCTTGGCTAAGGTCCGGTAAACTCAGGCCAGTGACCTTCCTGACTGACCGTAGCTATTTGAGGTGGGCTCTTCCTCTCTTTCTGCTTCCCTCTACCTTCCCTAGCATTATTGTCTTTTCTAATGACAATGTGGCCAAAGTATGACAGCCACAGATTCATCATCTTGGCTTCCAGGGAGAATTCACATTTGATCTGATCAAGGATCCATTTGTTTGTCTTTTTGTCTGCCCCTGGGCCTGCATAGATATCCCTCCACATAACCTCAACATAGAGCAACACCAACAACATCTTGACAAAATGGAGGCCTTAAGAGGTGATATGATAGCCCTCTTTAAATATTTGAAGGGATGTCATATTGAGGAGGGAACAAGCTTGTTTTATGCTGCTCCAGAGACTAGGACCCGAAACAATGGATGCAAGCTGCAAGAAAAGAGATTCCACCTCAACATTAGGAGGAACTTCCTGACAGTAAGGGCGGTTCGACAGTGGAACACACTCCCTCGGAAAGTGCTGGAGTCTCCTTCCTTGGAGGTCTTTAAGCAGAGGCTGGATGGCCATCTGTCAGGGATGCTTTGATTGGGAGTTCCTGCATGGCAGGGGGTTGGACTGGATGGCCCTTGTGGTCTCTTCCAACTCTTATGATTCTATGATTCTAGGCCTGTGACTAACATTGTTATTTTTCATATTTACATCTCCAGTATGATTTTGAAAACCTTGGCCCGATGAAGAAGCCTGCGGAGCTTGGAAAGCTTGCAACATTTGTGTGTGTGTGTGCATTTTGGTTGGTCAAATAAAGATATCACTGTTTTGTGGATTCACAATCACAAAATTAACCAGAGCATGGAGAAGTTTCTCCATTTCTGCCAAAAAGCCTGTGTGGGCTAATACTTTTATTGGACCACCCTTGTACGTGAAAATGAGGACATATGTGGCCAAGCAACATCCAAACGTGGTTCAGATGGCAGAAGTTGTTAATGAGGAAGAACACACAAGTTAGGAGAAGCTGCAGCAACTTGCTTTTGCCTGAGTCTACCGGGAAAGGCAAGATTTTGCCCCCTCCTTTCTTCCCCACACTGCTGAGTTCATCCAGAACAAACAGCTATTGCACTTTTAACTAAGGGCCTTTGCAGACTGCCAGAAATAGTGCAAATTGAGTCCACTTTAACTGCCCTGACTCAGTGCTAGGGAATCATGGGAACTGTAGTTTATTGTGGCAGCAGAGCTCTCTGACAGGGAAGGCTCAATGTCTCAGAAAAAAATACAATTCCCATGATTCCCTAGCACTGAGCCAGGGCAGTTAAAGTGGACTCAATTTGCACTATTTCTAGCAGTCTGCAAAGGCCCTCATTCTGCAGGAAATTAATTAAGAAAAGGGATAAAGTGGATAGGAGAGAAAAAATTGGGCTTTTCCCACACTGCAGAATTAATGCAGTTTGACACCACTTCAACTGTAGTGGCTCCATCCTATGGAAATCTGAGATCTATACTTTTGTGAGATATTTAGGGCTTTTGCAGACTGCCAGAAATAGTGCAAATTGAGTCCAGTTTAAATTAAGGCACTGCCCTGGCTCAGTGCTAGGGAATCATGGGAATTGTATCTTTTTCTAAGACATTGAGCCTTCTCTGTCAGAGAGCTCTGGTGCCACAATAAATTACAGTTCCCATAATTCCCTAGCACTGAGCCAGGGCAGTGCCTCAATTTAAAGTGGACTCAATTTGCACTATTTCTGGCAGTCTGCAAAGGCCCTTAGTCTTCACTGTCAGAGAGCTCTGGTGTCCCAACAAACTACAAATCCCAGAATTCCATCTCAGTTAAAGCCATGTCAAACTGCACATTAATCCTGCGGCATTGATGCAGCCTGGGACATTTTTTAAAAAAGCTGAAAAAGCGGGATGGCAAAGGATCAATCAGGACTGTCCCTGCCAAATCAGGAGAGTTGGAAGGATAACAACTGCATCTGGAAGACCACAAGTTCCCCACCTTGAGCCTACCCACAAAAAGTCCTGAAGGTGACCTTCCTCCTAAGAAGTGCATCACCTTTCCCCAAGAACAGCTGTGTTACAAGCAGGGTAGAGTTGGCTGCACATGATCATGTTTGCTGGGCAAACAAGCTGAGGTCAGGAAGAGCTTGTCAAGTGGGAAATGTCAAAGATCCTATTGCTCAAGGAGCTGTAAAAGAGCAGGGAACAGTCTGAAGATGCCAAAGAAGCAGGAAAATGGGGCTGAATAAGCTTGGAACAGGTGCAAGCACACAAGTACAAGTACAGCTTTAGAGAAGTGTTGAAGATTCCTATTATTATTACTATTATTCACCTATATTAGCCTTTCTGGACCTTTTGATCCTGAGGAACCCTTGATATACTTTTCAAGACCTTTGGATAAAAGTTATATGGGCCTTTGCAGACTGCCAGAAATAGTGCAAATGAGTCCACTTTAAGGGTTAGGGTTAGTGCTAGGGAATCATGGGAATTGTTGTTTTTTTCTGAGACATTGAGCCTTCTCTCTCAGAGAGCTCTGGTGCCACAATAAGATACAGTTCCCATGATACCCTAAGGGGTAGGCAACTTTTCCCCTTTAAGGGCCGAGGGACTTCAGCTCCCAGAAGCCTCAGCCATGTTGGCCAATAGTCCCATGATGGCCAATAGCTCCTGGGATTCTGGGAGTTGAAGTCCCTCGGCCCTTAAAGGGGAAAGGTTGCCTAATCCTTAAAGTGGACTCAATTTGCACTATTTCTAGCAGTCTGCAAAGGCCCATATGTCTCACAGAATCCCTGCATATAAATTATTACAAGTTGAGTCCAGAATTATCCAGAATTCCGAAATATTCCAAAATCCAAAGTTGTCCACATGGGTGGCTGAGATAGTGACACCTTTGCATTCTGATGGGTCAGTGAACACCAGCTTTTTGTTTCATGCACAAAATATTAAAAAATATTATGTATAAAATTACCTTCAAGCTATGTGTGTATAAAGTATTGTATGTTGTTGTTGTTGTGTGCCTTCAAGTTATTTCCGACTTATGGCGACCTGAAGGCAAACCTATAATGGGGTTTTCTTGGCAAGATTTGTTCAGAGGAGGTTTGCCACTGTCTTCCCCTAAGGCTGAGAGCATGTGACTTGCCCAAGGTCACCAAGTGGGTTTCATAGCTGAGTTGCGAACTGAACCCTGGTCCCCAGTGTTGTAGTCCAATGCTTAAACCACTCACACTGGCTCTCTGTATATGTGAAACATACATGAATGTAATCTTTAAACCTGGGTCACATCTCCAAGATATCTCCTAATGTATACTATATGTACAAATATTCCAAAATCCAAACAAATAAAAAATGCCAAACACTTCTGGTCCCAAGCATTTCAAATAAGAAACCTGTATATCTATGTTGCAAAACATTTTAATTTTCTTTTAAATCATGAACGCTTCTGGAATCCCTAGCGACCTCTCAAGGAAACCAAGGATTTCAGGGAACCCTGGCCGAGAAACTCTGATCTATATCCTGGTTTGTTCCTAACAATAGGACTCAAAGAGGCTTTTGTTGTTAACTGCCCTTGAGTTAATCTCGACTCTTGGCGACCCGATGGATGAGACACCTCCAAGACCCTATGGATCTTCCCCTGCTTTGCTTAATTCCTGCAACCCCTTAATACCCATAGTGACCTCCTTCATAGAGTCCATCCATCTGGCATGTGGCCTTCCTCTCTTCCTACTTCCTTCCACCTTTCCCAGCATTATTGTCTTTCCAATGAGTCCGCTCTTCTTATGATGTGTCCAAAGTACGACAGCCTCAGTTTGGTCATGTATATTATTAAAACCAATGTACAAAGAAGGGTGGATAGTCTCATTCAAGGAAGCCACAGTCCTACCTTTGCAAAACCTTGGCAAGGTTATTGATAACAATTTGACTTAAGTTGACAAGATGACAATTAGCAGCAAAACCATACAAAAACATCTATAAAATATTATATATATTTTTATTTAAAAACAAGCAATTTATAGAGTTACAACAGTTTAAAATTAATTAAAAGACAATATTTAAAAATAAACGAAACAGCACAGCCCATCACATTCAATTCCTAAGAGCCTGAGCCCAAAGGGTATTGGCCTTTGCAGACTGCCAGAAATAGTGCAATTGAGTCCACTTTAACTGCCCTGGCTCAGTGCTAAGGAATCATGGGAATTGTATTTTTTTCTGAGACATTGAGCCTTCTCTGTCAGAAAACTCTGGTTCCACAATAAACTACAGTTCCCATGATTCCCTAGCACTGAGTCAGGGCAGATAAAGTGGACTCAATTTGCACTATTTCTGGCAGTCTGAAAAGGCCATATCCTTAAGCCACTCTCTTTATCAGACTCTTGTTGTGACATCTAATTATTTACATTGTAGTTTTAATATAATTTCTTGAAAGAAACAAATGTTTCCTCAAAGTGGGTTAAAATCAGTATCATAAAAAAAATTGAAAACATTAGTTTATTTTAAAATTAAGAACAGCAGCAAAACACAATTCCCAATCCAGATCAGCAATACAAATAAAGCCATTAAATTGCTATTATGATATAATATAGATTATATATTGATAGTTTCAAATTAAGTCATCATTTGAAACAGTTAGGTGAAAAGTTTTTAGTGCCCCCAAAACACATTGGACAGGAATCAATCATACCTTTCATGGAGGAAGTTTCATATATATGGGGCCAAAACTTAAAAGTCCCAGTCTCTTGTATCTGCCATCCAAATTGACATTACTAGAATGGCGCAACTAAGAAGTCAAAGCCTGAGTGACCAAGCTTAATATTGTGAAAGAGCATGAGTTCATAGGAAGAAGGGTGGAAATAACATGTAAATAATTATTAACACCATTTTGATTCCACTTTGCCTCCTACAAGGTTGGGGTGGCTGCCTGGTTCTCCTCCCACCAAACCAGTTCATCTTCCTAACACTGTTAGGTAGGTTAGCTGGAGAGATACATGGCCTCCAACTGTCTTGATTTGACAAGGACTGTCCTGGATAATCCTCTGCCATCTCACTGGTTCGACTGCTTTTAAAATGTCCCGGCTTCTCTCCCCTCTTCTCCCTTTGTTTCTATTGCTGCAACCTAAGCTCAAAGTGCAAACATAATATGCACACCATTAAACTCAACAGAATGGAAAAGAGAATAGGGGACAGAATATTGTCTTTCCCGTTAGGTTCAAGCGAAAGCAATCTGCTGCAGGCTTTCATAGCTTGTGTGTTCTACCTCATCAATAACTTTTGCCATCTTGACCATGCTCTGAAGTTGCTTGGCCTGGTTTTCATCTCTGAAATGTAGGTGTTTTGGAGACAGTAATTGGCTCTAGCAAACTTCACAGCCAGGATGAGATCTCAACCTGAATCATAGAATCATAGAGTTGGAAGAGACCACAAGGGCCATCCAGTCCAACCCCTCCCCTGCCATGCAGGAAATCACAATCAAAACATCCCGGACAGATGGCCATCCAGCCTCTCTTTAAAGACCTCCAAGGAAGGAGACTCCACCACTTTCCAAGCGAGCATCTTCCACTGTCGAACAGCTCTTACTGTCAGGAAGTTTCTCCTAATGTTGAGGTGGAATCTCTTTTCCTGGAGCTTGCATCCGTTGTTCCGGGTCCTAGTCACTGGGTCTAGGCTTCCTCCATCCTCAATGTGGTACTCCTTCAAATACATAAACAGGGCTATCATATCACCCCTTTAACCATCTTTTCTCCAGGCTGAACATACCCAGCTCCGTAAGTCTTTCCTCATAAGGCATGGTTTCCAGACCCTTCACCATTTTGGTCACCCTCCTCTGGACATGCTCCAATTTGTCAACATCCTTTATTGAATTGTGGTGCCCAGAACTGTATATCTGCTTCTGCTCCAACACTCAAACAATGTGCAACAGCTGTCTAATGTTTCAATACTGTCTTTCTGGGGAAGTTTAGTGTTTCTCAATAAGAAAGGTCAGTTATGACAAAAAGAGTAACCGGGAAAGAAAGCTTGTCCGACATCTGTCATGACTGTACTGCAACACATAGTCATGCAGAGGAATGTTGGGTGTGTACATTAGACAAGGTCACATTCTTCGTTCATTCAGGCCGATGGCGAGACCGAACAGGCCAGACCAGAGAGCCTTGTATGAACTGAGTTTGTCCTTTAGAAAATGCCCCAGAATCTCTTGCTGCACATGATCATTCGATGTTAGATGTTCAGGTGTTTCCAGAATAAGAGGTGTTTCTTTTTAAATTACATTTTAGAAATATGATTACAAAGAGAAGAAACAGAACATTCAAGATAGACAGATTAAAGGAATGAAAAAGGGGAGCGGAATACATTGGATCTATATAGGATATGAGTTTAGGATATGAGAAAGGACTAGGAATACATACGATATGAGCAAGGTAGGTACGTTGATACGTTGTCCATATTTGACCATATTCCCATCAAGGTTGACTATTTTCCAAAAAAAACCCCAAAAAATTCTTGAAGTTGACACTTATAAAATACAGTGGGCCCTTGATATCCATTGGTATTTGGTTCCAGGACCCCCCATGGATACCAAAATCCGTGGATGCTCAAGTCTAATTAAATACAATGGCGTAGTAAAAATGAGGTCCTTTATATAAAATAGCAAAATTAAGGTTTGCTTTTTGGAATATATATATATATATATATATATATATATTCAAGCTATGGATAGTTGAATCCATGGATATAGAGGACCAACTGTCTATATTAACACATACGTCTTCTGACCACTGAATTATAGTGATAGTTTATCTTTCCATCCTTGGAATATAAGCCTTTCAGCAACAGTAAGAGCATGAGCGAGCCAATAATCCCCCTTCCCACCCTGCCCTCTCTCTTTTTGAATTTCACAGGTTTTTCTTAAATAATAATAATAATAATAATAATTGATACTTTATAGCCGGCCCAATCACAAAGAATCTGGGCAGGTTACAACAATAAAAATACATAGAATACAATAGAATTAAAAAATTAATCCCTTCCCAACCCCAGAGATGGTCTGCCATTACTGTCCTCTTAAATGGAGCCTAAAGCACCTGGTATTCCTTGATGGTCTCCCATCCAAGTACTAACCACCCTCAATTAAGTTCCATGACACAAAAACATAGTTTTAAAAGAACATAGTCATCTGCAGATGCCAAATATTTTTCTCAGACAAAATTAATGCCTTGTAACACATACAAAGAAAACGGAATCACCATTGAACACAATCACATCACATGTCACAAGGAAGCATTATCTGCATTACATAGACAACATTTTGTTGAAACAGACAGTTAATTTTTTTTCACAGGTGTAATGGTGTCTAGTATATCCAAAACATTCATTTTTGCTGAATCAAATGTAATGTTAGGTCTCCAGGGGTTTAAGGTAATTCAGTCTGGGCAGTTTTCCATTTGATAATTTGCACACTGCAATCTATCTCTTTGTTCCACTCAACTCTAACTTCCTTAACATCAAATGTAGTGCTTTCCAACAAACTAGCCTTGTTGGTTTCTGGTTCTCCAGTATGGTATATTATTATGTTTCCACAGAGCTAGCTAGCTAGAGATATACGGGTAAATGTCAAGAGGTGGCTGAAGCACTTAAAGCTGATGGTCCATTTATATGCACTATATAATTGCATCCATAAATATTGCCATAGTGCACCCATGGGTAACTGCCAAAGAGGTTGTTGTTCTTGTTTGTCTTCAAGTTGTTTCTGACTTATAGCAACCCTCATGGAGTTCTTCAGAGGGGGCTTGCCATTGCCATCCTCTGAAGCTGAGAGAGTATAACCTGACCAAGGTCACCCATTAGGTTTCCATGGCTGAGACGGGATTCAAACCCTGGTCTCCAAACTCAGAGTCCAACGCTCAAACCACTATGCTACACATGATGTAATATTTAAAATGGCAAAAATTATTAGTCTTTTGACCTATTAATTGATTCAAAGAATAAACCTCACAATCCATGCATGACTCTATTCTGCAATACTAATCTGTCAATGGCAAGGCAATCCTTTTTATGGAATGCAAAGGGATCTTGTAGGACAGGGGTAGGCAACCTTTTTGAGTTGGGGGCCGGGTTGCTATCCCTCAGACCAGGGGTCGGCAACCTACGGCCCCCGGGCCGGTTCCGGCCCAGGACGCCGGACTTGCAGGCCCAGGCGGATCCCTGCCGCCGCCGCCGCGGCACCTCCGCCTCCTGTTTTGGTCAGCGCGCGACTGCGTGTGCCGTGGCCGGCATTTTCTTCTCCAAAGTGGCGGCCGCGACACGTTTGCCCATGCGCAGGATTTGCGCATGTGCAAACACGTCACGGCCAGCATTTTGGAGAATAAAATGCCGGCCACGGCGCGTGCAGTCACGCGCCGACCAAGACCAGCCATTGGTGGAGGCAGCGGCGGTGGAAGCAGTGGAGGCGGCGGCAGAGACGGAGGTGGAGGCGCCACCGCCTCCGCTGCTGTCTCTGCCTCCGCAGCTGCCTTTGGCTCCGCCGCCGCTGGCTCCTCCTCCTCCTCCTCCTCCGCCACTGCCACCTCCCCCTCCTCCTCCTCCTCTGCCACCTCCGCCTCCTCGTCCTCCTCCTCCTCCGCCGCCGCCTCTGCCTCCTCCTCCTCCTCCTCCGCGACTGCCGCTTCCGCTACTGCTGCTGAGCCCGCTTTTGGCAGAGCGGGACGCGCCCGGCATTTTGGTATCCAAAATGCCGGGCGCGTCCCGCTCTGCCAAAAGCGGGCTCAGCGGCAGTAGCGGAAGCGGCGGTCGCAGAGGAGGAGGAGGAGGAGGAGGAGGCGGCGGCGGAGGAGGAGGATGAGGAGCCAGCGGTGGCGGCGGCGGAGGAGGAGGTGGAGGAGGAGGAGGAGGAGCCAGAGGCGGCGGAAGGGGAGGAGGAGCCAGCGGCGGAGGCGGCGGCAGAGGAGGCAGCGGAGGAGGAGGAGGAGGCGGAGGAGGAGCCAGAGGCGGCGGTGGTGGTGGCGGCGGCAGGGGTCCGCCTGGCTCGGTAAGGTAAGGGGACTCGTGGGGGGCGCGCGCGCACGTTAGCAGAGGGGGTGCACGCGCGCACACGCGCCGCCATCCCCCCCCTTGGCCCAGCCGAGACCTGGGCTAGTGGAGACCGGCCCAGGTCTCAAAAAGGTTGCCGGTCCCTGCCTCAGACAACTGGGGGGCCGAAGCACCAAAAATAAATAAATAAATAAATAAATAAAATATAAAAATATATATGCATGCACACTCTCTCAGCCCCAGAAAAGCCATGGCAAAACCCCTGTGGAGATTTTGCCAAGAAAACCCCAAGAACAAGTAATAACAATAATAATCAATATCATCATGGCTGGCGGCAGCGGCGGCGGCAGCAGCAGGGCTGGCCTGGGGCCGGTCCAAAGGGCTCGGGGGGCCACATCCGGTCCCCCGGGCCTTAGGTTGCCTACCCCTCTTGTAGCACCTTTGAGAAAGGTGTTGTAGCACAAGCTTTCATACACTTGGGAGTTTATCACACGAGCCCCGTTCTTGGTGCGATCGCACTAGTAAAAGAAATTGGATACATACCAGTTTGGGAGCATTCTGTATCACACGTCTCCACAATAGTACAAGAGGATCCTTGCACTCTCTTCCACAGTCATCCTTAACCCTGCCTTCCTGCCCTATGCCCTGCCCAGCACACATTCTGGGTTGTTGTTGCTGTTTTGGGGAGTGTTAACGCAATTCTGGAGGTAAGCTAATACAATTTAAAAATGAAAAGAACAAAATCAAATAAAATATAGCAAAAAAATAAGAAAATCAGCCTATTCTGGAATAGTGAGGGGGAGGGAGAGAGAAGACATTGACACCAGTGACTGCCAATATTGCCACTCAAGGAGATTATTGCACTGGCAGACTAATGCTACAGTAGCATGTTTGGGAGCCTATTGACAGGTTTTCCCTATCAGTTACAAGGTATACCCTAACAATGCTTGGAGGGCAAGGCAGTGACAAGATCAAGATGGCATTGTGTGACAGGTATTGCCAAAGGAACAATTTTTCAAATTTAATGGTGGTTTAAAAATCTCATGTGATAAAGTATTTGGTCTACTTTCCCAATCTATGAATCGACACAATCTACAAAAGTTTATGGCATAACACCTTTTGCTCAGTTATTAGTCTCACCGGTGCTACAAGATCCCTTTGCATACTGATACTCTAGACTAATACAGCTATGACTTCTTATGGAAGACATGGAGAAAAACATCCTTGAAAGTATAATGTATGAACTTCACCGAGAAATCCTGGGATTGAACCAAAAAGAGTCCTCATGACACTTTACTGGCAAGCCATTTATTACAGCAGAAACGTCTGTGGAATACAGCCCACTCCATCAGATGCCTGAAATGTTACCCAGGGTTTTACACATGAAGGGAAGAATGCTGAATTAGGCAAAATGTTTATTAACATTGGCCTTGCACCAAAGCATGATTCAGTGTCTCTGGCAGTATTTCCCCCCATATAATCCATCCTCCCTCCCTTGCAGGATTTCCAGGAATCAAAGAAAGGAATGTAAGTGCTTTGCAGAATACCTTTTCCCCCTTCCTTTTAATTAGCAAAGGCATAATTACTTATGCAACTAAGTATTACCATGCATCTCTTCTGAACACACAGGAGGCAGAGAACCAGGAGGCATGTCTGAACTATAGGCAGGTGTTGCTTAAAGTTGATGATCATTTGACCCCAAATAACAGTGCTTTGAGCAAAGCTCATCCTGTTCACAACGTTAGCAGACAGTGTTTGTTTAATGCTGGCAGTGCTGTTAGGGGGGGAAATTAAGCAGTAGCATCGCTATACTTGGTGTCCCCCCCATTGACTTCCTCTCCACCCCACATCATACAGAACATTTAGTAAAAAAAAATTGTACTAATGTTACTCTTTACTCCTTATTCCTGCCTATCACTGAACGTAATGGCAATAGCCGTGACATAAACAACTAGCAAAATTAAAATGATACCTTTAAATTACATTATCATATGCACGGTCTATATTTATTTACTTGTACACAATTTATTCTTTGTTGGAAAGCACTACTGTAGGAGATAAAATAATATAAAAGAAATTACAAAGCTCATGGCTAATTCGGGGCTGGATTGGATGACTCTTGGGGGTATCATTTTCTATGTTTAAAACTGTGCATTTGCAGAGCAGTTTGTAAAAGGCTTTTTGGCTCTGCTTCACTAGAAGAGAAAACAAGGGATATTGTTTTTTGACCTTGAAGGCAGAATGTTTCATTGATGATAACATTGATGGTACAAGGAAGAAATCCAAATTCGTTCGCGCATGGCAAGTAGAAGTGTAACATAATCGGGAAAGGAGGGGGTTTGGAGTTATATCTTGTAACCAATGAAAATGTTGAACCGTGCATGTGTTAATATAATTATAAACTAGCTGTGTAAGATGGTATATAAGGCTGTTGATTAGCTGAGGAGGGGTCGCTTTCTGTCTGAGAGGCCCGTCGACGTAAATAAACTCTACTTTCCTGACTTCCGAGGTCTCTGTTCCTGTTTATCCACAACACTACACTAAAGTGAACGTTTGGTAAGATGTGATGTTTTCAAATGAAATGCAGAAATAATTCAGTTTGGCACCACTTTAACTCTCGTGGCTCAATGCTATGGAATTTTGGGAACTGTTGTTTTGTGAGACATTTAGCCTTATCTTTCTGAGAGCTCTGGTGCCGCAACAAACTACAATTTCCAAAATTCCATAAAGCGGTGCCAAACTGGATTATTTCTGCAGTGCGGATGCAGCCTTACTTCAGGATGGAGTACATCTGCCCTGCTGTATTTGAGGCTCCTGCTGCTCAGTTTGTTGAATGGGGGAGTCCTGGATATCCTTGCTTAAGTCAGAAGCATTTGACTAGGGGATGCAGGGAATTGTCAGCACCAGGTGACACTAAGTGCTGTGTTTGTGTGTGTGACATCACTGCTTCCCAAACCACCTGCCTTTTGGCAGAAACAGGCCGTGGCATTCGCCTGCATCCTTTTAAAAGGCTGGAGATCAACAGTTCAGATGATGTGAATGGGGACTAAACATCTGGACCCAATGCAAGGCTAGGACTAATATCCTCAATCTTTCTCTTTCTTTCTTTCTTTCTTTCTTTCTTTCTTTCTTTCTTTCTCCTATATAATTTTTAACACCTTTACCTGATGAAGAAGCCAGTGGTGCTTCGAAAGCTTGCAACATGTATTTTGTGCATAGTGGTTACCACATAAAGGTATCCCGTTCTGTAGATTTGGGATGTTCTTGGACTTTGCTACCTGGCCAGCATGGCTACCCCTCGATAGGTTCACAATATGTAATGTAGCTGCAAATAACCATAGGAAATGCTATATTGTATACTGTGTAATGCACACATATAATGTGCGTTTTGGTTGTCCCAATAGAGGTATCCACTGTTTTATGGATGTGGGATGTTCTTGGACTTTCCTGCCTATGTTAACAATATGTAATGTTGCAAATAACCATAGAATATACTATATTGTATACAGTATAATGCATGTGTATAACGTGCATTTTAGTTGTCCCAACTGTTTTGTGGATCTGGGATGTTCTTGGACTACACAATATGTAGTATAGCTGCAAATAACCATAGGGAATTATATATTGTATACAGTATAATGCACACATATAATGTGCCTTTTGGTTATCCCCATAAAGGTAGCCACTGTTTTGTGGATCTGGGACGTTCCTAGACTGCTACACAATACGTAGTGTAGCTGCAAATAACCATAGGGAATCTTATATTGTATACAGTATAATGCACATATATAATATGCCTTTTGGTTGCCCCCTTAAAGGTAGCCACTGTTTTGTGGATTTGGGATGGCGGACTATGCTAATATGTTCACAATACGTAATGCAGCTGCAAATAACCATAGGAAATGCTATATGGTATACAGTGTAATGCAGGGGAAGGCAACCTTTTTGAGCCGGGGGCTGGGTTGCTGTCCCTCAGACAATTGGGGGGCCGAAGCACCATAAATAAATAAATAAATTTAAAAAAACTTTAAACATTAAAAAAAATATGCATGCACCCTCTCTCAGCCCCAGAAAAGCCATGGCAAAACCCCTGTGGAGATTTTGCCAAGAAAACCCCAAGAACAAGCAATAACAATAATCAATATCATCATGGCGGGGGTTGGCGGTGGTGGGGAGCAGCGATGGGGGCAGCGGCAGGACCGGCCTGGGGCCGGTCCAAAGGCCTCAGGGGGGCCGCATCCGGCCCCCGGGCCTTAGGTTGCCTACCCCTGGTGTAATGCTTGTGTATAATGTGCATTTTAGTTGTCCCCATAAAGATATCCACTGTTTTGTGGATCTGGGATGTTCTTGGACCACACAGTATGTAGTATAGCTGCAAATAACAATAGGGAATGATGTATTGTATACACTGTATACTATACAGTATAATGCACATGTATAACGTGCCTTTTGGTTGTCCCCATAAAGTCAGCCATTGTTTTGGGGCTTTGGGATGCTCCTGAACATTGGCTACAGGGAAAGAGGAAGCATGGTTGCCCTGCACAGAAATGCTGCAGAGCTACTTTGCAACTTTGTGCAACAGTCATGGGCGACCTACTTGCAAAAGTGTTTTTGATTGTTGCAAGGAAGGAAGGAGGGCAATCCTCTCTTGCAATGGCTGAAGCCAGAGATGGTGGAAACCTTGCACTAACTTGCACAAGGAAAGGGGGGGGGAGAGGAAGGAAGCACCATTCCCCCCCTCCTTTCCAGTTCTTTAGCTTCCTCCTCCTTTCAGGAAGTGACAAATATTTGCAACCGGGTCAAGCCGACCTCCTAATTCATGCCCCCCCCCCTCCTTGCACGAGGAACAACACCCTTCCAAACTCAGAACCTTTCTTGCAAGCTTTGCAAAAAAGGTGCATGGGCTCCTGGCAATGGGGAGGTGGAGGCTGATGTGGAGGCCCTGGGGCTGCAAAAGTGCTCAGGTTTCCAGGTCGACGGTGAGTGGAAGTCCCCTTTTGGGGTGCAAATCCTGATGCATGCAAAAGGAGGGTGGTTTGTTTTGCAAGCATCTGTGGACGTGCAGGCAGAGGCGTTTGCAAATGGAAAGATGGAGATCCCTGAAGGAAAGGGCTTGGCTGGTCTTTGCAAAGGCTGGGAACCTATCCAGTCTACTTTTGGAGGAAGAGTGCATCCCCACTGCAACAATAATGCAGTTCTATACCGCTTGAAGGGCTGCAGGTCCATCCTGAAAGTATAGTGAACCCAATGCTGGGATCCTGTCTTGCCTACTTTGGAGGAAGGGTGCATCCACACACCAGAAATAATGCAGTTCTATACCACTTGAAGGGCTGCAGGTCCATCCTGAAAGTGTAGTGAACCCAAGGCTGGGATCCTATCGCCTACTTTGGAGGAAGGGTGCATCCACACTCCAGAAATAATGCAGTTCTATACCGCTTGAAGGGATGCAGGGCCATCCTGAGACTGTAGTGGTTGGTTTGAGGGTTGGACTCCAACTCTGGAGACCAGGGTTTGTTTGAAGTCCCACTCAGCTATACAAACCCATTGGGAGACCTTGGGTGAGTCACACTCTCTCAGCCTTAGAGGAAGGCACAGTCCCCTGAACTGATCTGACCTGTGATAGGATCGCCTGAGAGTTGCCCATAAGTCAGAAGCTATTTGAAGGCCACAACAACAACAACAGCAATGATGTGTTGGGATTTTTTTTAAATAAATACTTTTTGTTATAAATTGAATACATTTATCTGTTGCTTACTTCATATCAGACAAGTAGACATAAAATTTCTTATAAGCAAAGGGGGAAAAACCTATTATAACAAAAGAAAAAAGCAATTATGTATAACAAAAGAAAAAATGTTTATTAGTATGCAAAGGGATCTGGTAGCAGCTTTGTATACTGATTTTCCACACAAACACGACTGTGTCTTTGAATCCTACAGTTGTGTTTATTGTGTGTGTGTGTTGTGTTCCTTCAAGTTGTTTCCAACTTAAGGCAATCCTAAGGTGAACCTATCATGGGGTTTTCTTGGGAAGATTTGTTCAGAGGAGGTTTGCTGTTGCCTTCTCCTGAGGCTGAGAGAGTGTGACTTGCCCAAGGTCATCCAGGGTTCAGCCATAATTGAACCCTAATAATAATAATAATAATAATAATAATAATACATTTTATTCATAGCCCGCCTCTCCCTGTGTATTGAGGCGGGTTACAACAATTAGGAATAACAATAAAATACAATGTACAATTAAAACCAGATTTCAGCACTAAGACCACTCCGCCACATTGTTACACTGCTTTTCACAAATTTCTCCATCCTCAATGCAGTCAGGGAGCCAGTGGCTTGTAGTGGTTTGAGTACTGGATTATGACTTTGGAGATCAGGATTCAGTTCTTCACTTGGCCATTGGAACCCACTGGGTGACCCTGAGCACAAGTCACACACTCTCAGCCCTAGAAAACCCTGTGATAGGGTTGCCTAAAGGGGGTTGCAGACTGCCAGAAATAGTGCAAATTGAGTCCACTTTTAGGGTTAGGGTTACTGCTAGGGAATCATGGGAACTGTATTTTATTGTGGCACCAGAGCTCTCTGACAGAGAAGGCTCAATATCTCAGGAAAAAAAAACAATTCCCATGATTCCCTAGCACTAACCCTAACCCTAAAAGTGGACTCAATTTGCACTATTTCTGGCAGTCTGCAACCCACCTAAGTCAGAATGACTTGAAGGCACACAACAATAAAGCTCCATCCCATGGAAGCCTGGGATTTGTAGTTTTGCAAGGTCTTCAGTCTTCTTTGACAGCTACACATCCCAGAATTCTGTAGGATGGAGTTGTGGCAGTAATGTGTGTGTGTGTGTGTTGGTGCCTTCAAGTTGGTTCTGACTTATGGCCACCCTAAGGCGAACCTATCATGGGTTTTTCTTGGCAAGATTTGTTCCGAGGTTTGCCATGGCCTTCCTTGGAGGCTGAGAGAGTGTGACTTACTCAGGGTCAAGCACTGGGTTTCCATGGCCAAGCAGGAAATTGAATCCTGGACTCCAGAGTCATAGTCCAATGCACCAACCACTACACCATGCTGGCTCTGGACTTGAGCTAATATTCATTGCATTAACAACAAAAAGGGCAATGCTTGTGCTTTATTTTTCTGTAGTACAAAAAAAGTGCAGGAAGTAAGGCAACTTTGGCCACTTTCTAGGCCTTTTGGCTATATAGGTTGGATTTCCCTTTTCTGAAATGCTTGGGATCAGTGGTGTTTCTGATTTTGTTTTTGTTTTTTATATATTGGATTTTGGACTACCGGTATTTAAAAGCCTACATAATGAGATATCTTGTAGATGAGACCGAAGTCTAAACCTGAAATTCATTTATGCTTCGTATACATCTTATACACACAGAGACTGTTTTATGCATCTGAGGAAGTAGAATGAGGTCTAGGAAAGCTCATGCTGCCAACTTCTTTATTTCAGTTAGGGCCTTTGCAGACTGCCAGAAATAGTGCAAATTGAGTCCACTTTAACTGCCCTGGCTCAGTGCTAGGGAATCATGGGAATTGTATTTTTTTCTGAGACATTGAGCCTTCTCTGTCAGAGAGCTCTGGTGCCACAATAAACTACAGTTCCCATGATTCCCTAGCACTGAGTCAAGGCAGTTAAAGTGGACTCAATTTGCACTATTTCTGGCAGTCTGCAAAGGCCCTTAGTCTCAAAGGTGCTACAAGATCTTTCTGCATACATAGCCTGATGGTAATTTTATACAATATTTTAAAGTTTGTGTACATGGAACCATTGGAAAGCAAAGGTATCATTATCTTGGCTGCCCATGAAAAAATGCTTTGGAGCATGTTGGAATTTAGATTTTCAGATAAAGGAGACTCAACCTGTACAAATATGCTTGAAAGAGGTGTGGGACAATGCATACTGAAACCTCAGAAGGAGAAAACCCGGCTAAGTCAGATTTCCAGCTGGGGTGGAACATCCGCATTGTTTGCCTTTCTGCTATGCAACGTATTAAGCAGAATAAAGGGTTTAGTAACAAGAGGAAAATTATGCAAAATGAAATAATAAGACATGCTTTCCATTTACATATTTTTATACTGGTAACGGGATCCAGCTGGGAGACAGTGTGGTGTAGTGGTTTGAACAAACCCAGCTCTGGATACCAGGGTTTGTATCCCCACTCTGCTATGAAACCCATTGGGTGACAGTGGGCAAGTCACACTCTCTCAGCCTCAGGGGAAGGCAATGGCACACTTCCTCTGAACAATCTTAGGGTCACCACAAGTCTGAAACTACTTGAAGGCACACAACAACACAACAACAAGCACCCACTTTTAAGGAGAGGTACCAATTTTTTGTACAAGAGAGAATGGAGTTTTTTATTTTTATTTTTTGTGATGGCCCTGAACTTCTTGAGTTCAGTTGTTCTGTGTGTATATTAAATTGTTTATTTGAACTGTACACTTGTCCCTCCACATTCGCTGGGGTTAGGGGCACAAGACCCCCATGAATGTGGGAAAAACCACAAATAACAAAAACATGATGTATTTACCTGAGAGGACACCTCTCTAGGAGTCTCTAGGTCCTCCAGTGCGACTCTGTGGTCAGCATCTGCCAGACATTGACCATAGAGTTCTCTGGAGGAGCTTCAAATGCCTAGTGGAGTGTTCTCTCTAGGAATCTCTAGGCTAGGGCTTTCAGTGCAACTTTTGGTTAAAGTTGACCATAGAGTTGTGCTGGAGGACCTAGGTTTTCCTAGAGAGAACATATTAATAAAGTCCGTGAATAATCAAATCCGCAAAAGTCAAAGCCGCAAATGTGGAGGGACGAGTGTAGTTAGTTGACATCCAGTCTGCTTTGACTTATGGCAGGGGTAGGCAACCTTTCCCCTTTAAGGGCCGAGGGACTTCAGCTCCCAGAAGCCTCAGCCATGTTGGCCAATAGTCCCATGTTGGCCAATAGCTCCTGGGATTCTGGGAGCTGAAGTCCCTTGGCCTTTAAAGGGGAAAGGTTGCCTACCCCTGACTTATGGCAACCTTATGGATGAGAAGCCTCCAAGGTACCCTGTCATTCGGAGCTGGGCCGTGGTTTCTTAAATTGAGTTGTAATGTGGTCTTCCTATTTGCTTACTTTCTCCCACTTTACCTGGTCTAGACTTTCCAATGTGTCATGTTTGTCTCATGATATGTCCAAGGTAAGATGGCTTCAGATTGGTCATTTTGGCTTCTGTAGTGAGTACAATCTTGGTTTGCTTGTTGTTATATACCTTCAGGTTGTTTCTGACTTATGGTGACTCTAAGGCACACTTATCCCTTATCACAACTTGCTTTTTTTTTTTTTTTTTTAGCAATGTTTGTTCAGAGGAGATTTACCTTTGCCTTCCTCTAAGGGTGAGAGAGTGTGATAAGATCACCCAGTGGATTTCCATGGCTGAGTGGGGATTTGAACCCTGGTCTCGAAAGTCCTGGTCCAATGCTCAAACCACAAAACTACAAAACCCAGAATTCTGTACTATTGAGCCATGGCAGTTAAACTAGTGTCAAATTGCATTATTTGTATTATTTGCAGTGTAGATGCAGCCTTAGGGCCTATACAGACTGCCAGAAATAATCCAGCTTGAGACCACTTTAACTGTCCTGGCTCAGTGCTAGGGAATCATGGACATTGTAGTTTTTTCTGAGACATTGAGCCTTCTCTGACAGAGAGCTCTGGTGCCACAATAAACTATACTTCCCATATTCCTTAGTACTGAGCCAAGACAGTTAAAGTGGCCTCAAGCAGCATTATTTCTGGCAGTCTGCATAGGCCCTCAAATTCAGATTTAATAGGAAATATAAGCAGGGGGGAAAATGGTGTTTTATTTCAAGATATAAATCCTACCAAAGCTTAATAGCTTTGGAACGTCAGTGTTAGGATATGGTTGATCAACCTTTCTAATAAATAATTGTGTCATATTGAGGAGGGACCAAGCTTGTTTTCTGCTGCTCCAGAGACTAGGACCCAGAACAATGGATGCAAACTCCAGGAAAAGAGATTCTACCTCAACATTAGGAGGAACTTCCTGACAGTAAGGGCTGTTCGACAGTGGAAGACATTCCCTCGGAGAGTGGTGGAGTCTCCTTCCTTGGAGGTTTTTAAGCAGAGGCTGGATGGCCATCTGTCGGGGATGCTTTGATTGGGAGTTCCTGCATGGCAGAATAGGGTTCGACTGGATGGCCCTTGTGGTCTCTTCCAACTCTATGATTCTATAAAATAAATGTGTCACTGTATTAATAGAATAAGAAGGATTCGTGTGGGTTCCCCCCCCCCCCGCATTAAAACATTGATGCAAAAAAATTGTTTAAACCAGGGGTAGGCAACCTTTCCCCTTTAAGGGCCAAGGGACTTCAGCTCCCAGAATCCCAGGAGCTATTGGCCAACATGGGACTATTGGCTAACATGGCTGAGGCTTCTGGGAGCTGAAGTCCCTCGGCCCTTAAAGGGGAAAGGTTGCCTACCCCTGGTTTAAATCAACAAAAAACCTCCATAGGTTTTGCATTTCCCCCAGAAAACAAACAACAAACAGAGTGTGACAGGGTCACTCAGTGGATTTCCATGGTTGAGCAGGGATTTGAACCCTGGTCTCCAGAGTCCTAGTCCAATGCCCAAATCACTACACCACCTTCACTCTTTCTGGATTGCTGTATGACCCAGCCTTGAGAGGAAGTGCATGGTTTGTCTCACGGTGTCCCCCTTTTTTCCCTCCATTCCAGCCGCTCCATTGCAGAAATGCGTCGTCTTTTCCCCTTCCTCGCCAGCCCCTGCCGCCGTTGGCCCAAACCATGGCCCGGTACCTGCGCTCCGTGGAGCCCTTGGTGAGCCCAGAGGAACTGGAGCAGACGCAGCAACTGGTGATGGAGTTCGAGGCTCCGGGAGGCGAAGGGGAGAGGCTCCAGGCCCGGCTGCAGCGTAGGGCGGCTCGCATGGAGAACTGGGTGAGGCGGCGGTCTCTGGGAACCTCCAAGAAGGAAGATTTTAAAAAGCCCTATAAAGCCCTATATGGCTTAGGTCCAGATTATTTGAAGAACCGTATCTCCCAGTATGAACCTGCTAGAGCCCTAAGATTGTCAGGAGAAGGCTTTCTCTTGGTCCTGCCACCATCTCAGTCTTGCTTGGTGAGGACACAAGAGAGGTCCTTCTTGGTGGCTGCTCCCAAGCTCTGGAATGCCCTTCCCCAAAAGACCAGACTGGCTTCCTCCCTGCTTGCCTTTCGTCGGCAAGCCAAGACATTTTTATTTAAGCAGGAATCCGATATATAATCATATCAGGGTATATATAATTATATATAATCATATATCAGGTTGATATATAGTCATAGCATATCAGGTTTTTAAGGAGTAGGTATGTTTTAGTCATGCTTTTAACTTTTGTATATTTTTATGTGGTTTCATGCAGTTTTTAGATAATTTAAATTGTTTTTAAATTTTATTGTATTTTTTAAAATGTTAATAATAATAATAATAATAATAAATTTTATTTAATACCCCGCCCCTCTGAAACCAATCGAGGCAGCTTACAGATGATAAAAAAATTACATCATATAAAATTTACACCCAATACCCACCCCCTTTAAAAAGATACTAAACATTCAATTAAAACATCATATAAATAAAAACATCATAAAAATAACAAAAAATATGGCAAGGAATAAAACGGCGAGAATTCCTGTAGGGAGGGCTGTGGAGGTGTCTTGAGGGTTTCCTGAGGCCGGGACCTCTAATCTGGAAAGTTTCTGTCTGCAAGCCACCTTGGGTCTCTTTTGGGAAAAAGGTGGCACACAGATGAAGTAAATAAATCAAATCAAATTTAAAAAAAATAGAGACCTAAGGCAGAAATAAGCAGCCTGCTGCTTCACCTGTGCTGCCAGGGCCACGCCGATGTGGCGCAGGGACTCTGGTGGCTTCTGTGCCATTAGGGGCCAGCGAATATGTTTGGGGTTTTATAGGAGCCCTGTCAAAATGTTGAACCCTGTCCCCAAAATAGGTTCATCACTTTGTTTAGCTCCTTTAGAATGAAGTGGGCCTTCTACATTCGCTGGGGTTAGGGGCATAGACCCCTGCGAAAGTGGAAAAACTGCAAACACATAAACCTGAGAATCCCTGGGTCCTCCAGCGCAACTCTGTGGTCAACATCTGCCAGACGTTGACCAAAGAATTGCACTAGGGGACCAACAAATGCCTGGAGAGGTCTTCTCTCTATAAATCTCTAGGTCTTCAATGCAACTTCTGGTGGACTTTAAACAGAGGCTGGATGGCCATCTGTCGGGGATGCTTTGATTGTGAGTTCCTGCATGGCAGGAGGTTGGACTGGATGGCCTTTGTGGTCTCTTCCAACTCTATGATTCTATGATATTGACCACAGAGTCATGCTGGAGGACCTGGAAATTCCTAGAGAGGACAGATTAAACAAATCCATGACGAATCAAAGCTGCTAAAGTCAAAGCCACAAATGTGGAGGGCTGACTGTATAGCTAATACCCAGAACAGATTTGCTGCCTCACTGTGAAGCGAGCTGCCAGCCACTACGAAGTTGTAGTCCAAATAAAAAGGAACTTTCCAAAGTTCTGACTGAAAGGGATGATGTTCTTGGCTTGTTCAGCACAGACGTGGAAATAGTATAACTCATGAAGGATTCTACAACCTGGGAGATTCATGGCCTCTGGCTTTCCAGGGGATTCTCAGAGCTCTTCTGGGACACAGCTCCCCATATCCCTAGCCAATGTAGCCAACAGTGAGGGTTGTTGGGACTTGCAATCCAGCAACGTTTTGAGAGTTGCATGATTCCCACTTGTGTTAACGGGATGGAGAAATGTGGGAATTGATAGGCAGTTTGAACATCCTCAGCCGTGTTTGAAATAATAAAACGTGGGCCCTTTTATAGTACATATTTGTAGTATGTATTCCATGTCTCCATCCTTTGGAATCCTGCAGTTTGGGATTTGGTGAGGCACTAGAGCTCTCTGGTTGAGAATTCTAACTTGTTATGTGCCCTCAAGTCATTTCTGACATATGACAACATCATGGCCTATTTTTTGGCAAGATTTGTTCGGGGTGGGTAGGTGTTGCTTTTGCCATCTTTTGAGTGAGAGAATATGACTTGCCCAAGGTCACCCAATGGTTTTCCATGGCTGAGCGGGAATTCAAACCCTGGTCTCCGGAGTTGCAGTCCAGTGCTCAAACCACTATGCCATGCTGACTTTCAAATTCTAGATGCTCCTTTCTTAACTGCAGAGCTCAGGAATCCATAGGAGGGAACCATGGCAGATAAAACGGAATAACAGTGCTATAATTTTGTGGTGTTGATGTGCCCCAGGATTCTCCACAATTCTGGATTGTCCTGGCGTGTTTGAACAAGATCTGTATCTTTCTGATCCTCCTCCCCGATAGTCTTTAATTCTTGTCTTTTTTGTCCCAGATCACAGATTGGTGGGTCCAGTCAGCCTACCTGGAAAGTCGCCTTCCGCTGGCTGTTCACTCCAGTCCGGCTGTCGTGCTGCCCAAGCAGGATTTCAATGATTGGCGAGGGCAGCTGAGGTAAGGAGCAGGGTAGGAGAGAAGGGCATGTAGGGCAGGCCTGTGGGCATCATTGCCATGGCGGTCTCCAAAGGGCCAGGCTCTTGGGTTAATGCCAGAGGAGTGGTGGACACCCAGCAGGTTCAGTGGTTTTACATTTTCCCTTGGACCAAGCAGAGTAACCCTCATACTTCCCCTCCTGGATAAAGTAGGGCTGCATCTGCACTGCAGAAATAATTCAGGTTGACACCACTTTAAATTGCCATGGCACTGTGCTACAGAATTCATGGTTTTGTGAGATACTTAGTCTTCTCTGTCAGAGAGCTCTGGTGATTCAACAAGCTACAAATCCCAGAATTCCATAGCATTGACCAATGGCGGTTAAAGTGGTGTCAACCTGGATTATTTTTGCAGAGTGGATGCAGAGCTGCTTTATCCAGGAGGGGAAGTATGGGGAGATTTGCTTGGTCCAACCTAGAGAGAGCTTGGTGTAGTGGTTTGAGTGTCGGACTATAACTCTGGAGGTCAGGGTTCAAATTCGTGTTTGGCCATGAAAACCCACTTGGACAAGTCAGACACTCTCAACCTCAGAGGATGGCAGTGGCAAACCCCCTCTGAAGAACTTGCCAAGAAAACCCTGTGTGAGCATAAGTCATCGGAAATGACTTGAAGGCGAATAACATACAAACTGGATTATTTCTGCAGTAAAGGCTGTAGGATGTGTGAGTTTTGTTTCTTGTACAGCCTCCTTCTTTGCATGAGTGCCTGCCCTGCTGAGGTTGTGCTTTAATCTTAAACTACCAGTGTGAATACATTTTGTCACACATCCATCCTATCGCTCAGATGAGTACAACAAGGTGTATGGAGTAGTTTATTCACAACTAGTTAAGCTTGATGTACAAAAGAGGATAATTATAGTTTGTTGGGATGCCAAATTACATCATGATCCATTTGGAGAACAAACCTGTTCCTGGCAGCAGATCAAAGTGGACCAGGTGACCAAACCAGTATCCATAACTAGCATTCTTGTGAAAGAAAACGTGCACAGGGGGTATAGCTCAGCGGTAGAGCATTTGACTGCAGATCAAGAGGTCCCTGGTTCAAGTCCGGGTGCCCCCTCTTTTTAAGAATAATTATTACTACTACTACTGCTACTGTATTCATTTATATCCTGCCTTTCTCCAAATAATGGAACTCAAGGTGGATAACAACATATTTAAAAACAATACAGATTTAAAAAACTATACAAATCTTCAATAAAAGTACAATCAGCAGTCCACATTTGTGGCTCTGACTTTTGTGAATGTAATTATTCACAGAATTTAGTAATATGTGATTTTGCCATTTTATATAAGGGACACTATTTTACTATGCTGCTGTATTTAATAGGATTTCACTGTCCACAGATTTTGTTATCCGGAAGGGGGGGCCTGGAACTAAACCCCGGCCGATACCAAGGGTCCACTGTAGATGCAGACATTTAAAACAGCACCACACAGCATTACTTGAAAGACCCACTTACTGTTGCCAGTGAAATGTTTATCTGCCATAAAAAGAATAGGGCTTTAATAAAATTGGAAAAAAAAAAAGAATAGGGCTTCCTTCCTGCCCTGCTCCTCTTACCTTCTGGCAAGGCTGACGATGCTCTGCCTTGCCAGTTTGCAGAGCTCTATAGTATAGGATGGCATACCACAAGGTGCCATCCTATCCCCAATGCTTTTTAACATCTACATCACTGGGAGTGATTATCTGGAGACATGGGACAGGGTGCTGTCAGTATGCTGATGACATCCAAATATATTTCTCCATGTCTTCAGAAACAGCCTCAGCTAAGGATAGTGTGTCTCCTCTGAATGAATGCCTGGAGGAGGTCATGGGTCAGATGAGGGAAAGAACAAATTGAAGCTGAATCCAGACAAGAAAGAGGTGCTTGCTGTCAAGGGTCTTAACCTGGTTTTGGAAGTGTGTCAACCAGTCCTGGATGGGGATATACTCCCCCTGAAAGTCTGTGTTTGCAGCTTGAAGGGTTCTTCTGGATCTGCTGCTCCAAATCACAACTCAGATAGATGCAATGGCTTGAAGTGCTTACTACCAGCTTTGGCTGTTATGCCAGCTGTGCCCCACTTAGAGTTGCAGGACCTAAAGGTGGTAATACATGTGCTGGTAACCTCAAGGCTGGACTTCTGCTATGTGCTGTACATTGGGGTACCGCTGTACCAAGTTTGGAAACTTCAAAATATGGCAGCCAGATTGATTGCTGGTCCATCTAGGAGCGATGATATCATACCAATATTAAAATTACTCCACTGGCTGCCAGATAGTTTCTGGGCAAAGTACAAAGTGTTGGTTATTACCTTTAATAACCTGGTTTAGGATCAAGTTAATAATAATAATAATATAATTTATTTTTATCCCACCCCTCTGTGTAATGCAACTGGGGTGGCTTACAACATTAAAATATACATTTCCTATCCCACAATCCCATCCACCCCTTAAAATAATAAAGTTGGCTATGGGATTGCCTCTCTCCATATAATCCACTCCAAACACTCAGGTCCTCTGGGGGACATCTATTTCAGCTGGCCAAAATTAGATTGACAGCTGTTACCTAGAGTCCCTATACTGGAAGAAAGGGGGGATATAAGGAAACAACAACAACAACAGAGGACTTTTTCTTCAGCTGCCCATAGACTGTGGAATGACCTGCCAGGAGTGATCTAACAGCTAAATATGCTGTCTGGATTTAAAAGAGAATTAAAGACTTATCTCTTCTGGCAGGCCTTCCCAATCAAATTTAACCTATGAATTTTAAATTAGGATATTTTAATTTATGTTGGATGGTTTTAATGTGCCATATGTTTATGTGTTTTAATAGTGGTTAAATGACTTTGATGTCTTAATCTATGTTGTATCCCATCTCAAGCCTTGGAGAGAAGTGGGTAAGAAATAAACATTAAGGATGCTGATCAGGATCAGGATGGCACTCCAGCCTCCTACATCCTAGAAGCCAACATGATTGTCACTAGATTTCCAACAACAACGGTGGTAGGCTCAGAAGCAGCAGTCAACTTTTAGTGGCAGCAGTGGGCAAACCCTGAATGGTTTTTTGGAGGTGCCACACAAGCCATGTCCTCTACCATAGCCCACCAATGGTGTGATGCATGGATGAAGCCATTGGGCTAGTCTGTATCCCAGAACCCTTTGCAGTTCACAACTGTCCAGTAAGTTGTCGCCTTCCAGAACAAGATGTTATAGAAAGGATTACTTCTAGATGTGATGCTGGAAAGTCATTAGTCATAAACATAATGCATGAGAACTAAATATGTGGCAAAACCAGTATCCATAATTTGATGTTAGCTAACATTAGTTTATGTGCTGGGGGTATAGCTCAGCGGTAGAGCATTTGACTGCAGATCAAGAGGTCCCTGGTTCAACTCCGGGTGCCCCCTCTTTTTGGACGAATTGGGTTGGATGTTCAGTCCTGTTTTTCTTTAAGACTCCAGTTGGGTAACTTGCAGAAAGACTTCATAAAAAATGATATCAGAATAAATCTGTTAACTCCACATGCAAGAGATATATCAAGTGTTCTTAACTTGTTATTATAGAAAGAGTTTCCTGTAGGTATAATGCTGGGAAGGCATTACTCATAAAAACATGGAAGAGAACCATGTGGCAAGACCAATATCCATAATTAGACTTTAGGTGATAATGCTGTATGTACTGGGGATATAGATCAGCGGTAGAGCATTTGACTGCAGATCAAGAGGTCCCTGGTTCAATCTGGGTGCCCCCTCTTTTAAAAATAATTGATTGGGATTTCAATCTTCCCAGATTAATAATGCATAAAACATAGGAATAGCTCTTTTTTATTATTATTAGAAGAAATTTAGAAGAAATGTAAGTCACACCAGATAGAGCCAGCATGGCATAGTGGTTTGAGTGTTGGACTGCAACTCTGGAGACCAGAGTTTGATTCCCAGCTCAGCTATGAAGCCCAGTATATTGCATATGGGCAAGTCACATGCTTTCAGCCTCAAGGGAAAGCAATGACAAACTTTCTCTGAACAAATCTTGCCAAGAAAACCCCATGATAGGTTCGCTTGAAGGTCGCCATGAGTTCGAAATGACTTGAAGGCACACAACAACAACACACCAGATATTGTCCTTAGTGACTGTGATGATGGGCTCTCCCATTATGTGAGCAACACAGCTGAACAAGGGTTACTGATATGATCGGTTAGGTTATACAGTTAGCTCTCCACATTTGTGGTTTTGACTTTTGCGGAATTATTTGCTTATTCACAGATTTGATTAATATGTTCTCTTGAATCCCTAGGTTCTCCAGTGCGATTCAGTGGTCAACATCTATGAGAAGTCACACTGGAGGACCTAGAGATTCCTAGAAAGAACACTTCTCTAGGCATTTGTAAGTTCTCCAGTGTAATTCTGTGGTCACCTTCCAGCAGATATTGATCAAAGACATGCACTGGCGGTATTTTCTCAGGTTAAAAAATAGTATTTTTATTTGTAGTTTTATTCACTTTCATAGGGGTCCTGTGCTCCTAACCCCAATGAATGTGGTGGGCTCACTGTATTTATTAGGGTCAAAATTATTGGATTGAGATCCTGAGAGAAAATTGCCCAGTAGATCCCTTCACATGTAGTCTTGTTAAGCCAGGTGTTCCCCATTCTATATCTATGTATTTCATCTTTTCTGCCTAAATGCACTACCTTACATTTCTCCCTGAAATCATAGTGCCATAGTTATTTACTTATTTTTTAAATTTTATTTCTAAGCTGCCTTTCTCCCAGTATGGGCCCCGAAGCATCTCACTGCACAGATGAAAATAACTGGTGGCTGAAACACAGTGGTTCTATTTTAAAATATATATATATTTTTAAATAAGCTATCCTGTTAAAACAGCACTAATTTTAAAAGTGTTAAAATAGGACAAAAGTTTAGCACCCACCCTGCTAAGACCTTTCTGCAGCAACCAGTTATTTGTCAAAAGCCTGTCCAAAATAAAATTGTTTGCTAGCAGAATGATCGCAGGGAGGATGCCAGCATAGCCTTTTGTGGGAGGGAGTTCTGGAGCCTTGGAGCAGCCACTGAGAAGGCCCTCTCTTGCATCCTCTCCCATGAAAGAACTGGATGCGACCCCCAGGTGTAGTGATATTTTCCATATGCAGTAAGACTCCGTTTAATGCGAGGGGCACATTCCAGGATGGGACCCCAAGTGTAGTGATATTTTCCGTATACACTAAGACCCTGTTTAATGTGAGGGATACATTCTGAGATGGGACCGCAAGTGTAGTGATATTTTCCATATATAGTAAGACCCTGTTTAACGTGAGGGATATGTTCTGGGACCATTTGTGTAAAATTAAAACTGCAAATAATTGTGATCCCTCTTTTTTCCTACCTGAAATGAACAACGTAGGCTTCATGGCAGCCAAATTCCATCATTATTTCACCTTCTCACTTAAAGAAAGCACTTTATGCCTTCTCTTAGGCATATCCAGATTGCCAGCATTGCCACGCTTGTGCTTTGGGCATATTATCAAACCAATACAAGCACTTACCAGCATGAGCAACTAATGGGCTGGTAGCGCACAGCAGATCAGCACGGGACAGCATGCAAATGCAACTAACAGGCAGGTAGTGTACAGCTAATCAACGCTGAACACAAAAGTGTGAGTAGCACAAGGCAGCACAAAACAGCACAAGATATTTTTTTTTGGGTAAGTGAAACCACAGTAAATGCATCCACATTAAAACAGGCTCTTACTATATACCAGAAACACAAGCAGCATTGTTTGTTCCTTTAAAAATATTTATTGCTCTGAGTCAGGACTCAATACTATTTAATAATAATAATAATAATAATAATAATAATAATTTTTATTTATAGCCCGCCCCTCTGCTGAGCATTCATAGAATCATAGAATTATAGAGTTGGAAGAGACCACAAGGGCCATCCAGTCCAACCCCCTCCCATAAAGGAACTCTCAATCAAAGCATCCCCGACAGATGGCCATCCAGCCTCTGCTTAAAGACCTCCAAGGAAGGACACTCCACTACTCTCCGAGGGAGTGTGTTCCACTGTCGGACAGCCCTTACTGTCAGGAAGTTCCTCCTAATGTTGAGGTGAAATCTCTTTTCCTGGAACTTACATCCATTGTTCCGGGTCCTAGTCTCTGGAGCAGCAGAAAACAAGCTTGTTCCCTCCTCAATAAGACATCCCTTCAAATATTTAAACAAGGCTATCATATCCCCTCTTAACTGTCTCTTCTCTAGGCTAAACATCCCCAGCTCCCTAAGTCGTTCCTCATAGGGCTTGATTTCCAGACCCTTCACCATTTTAGTTGCCCTCCTCTGGACACACTCCAGTTTCTCCACATCCTTTTTGAATTGTGCCCAAAACTGGACACAGTATTCCAGGTGAGGCCTGACCAAAGCAGACTACAGTGGCACTATTACTTCCCTTGATCTAGATACTATACTTCTATTAATGCAGCTTAAAATTGCATTGACCTTTTTAGCTGCGGCATCACACTGTTGACTCGTGTTCTTGTGGTCTACCTGGACTCCTAGATCCCTTTCACACGTAGTCTCATTCAGCCAGGTGTCCCCCATCGTATATCTGTGCTTTTTGTTTTTCCGCCCTAAGTGCAGTACTTTACATTTCTCCGTGTTGAATTTCATTTTGTTAGCTTTGGCCCAGCTTTCTAGTCTGTTCAAGTCATTTTGAATTTTGATCCTGTCTTCTGGGGTATTAGCTACTCCTCCTAATTCCACTGTCACAAGATGGGTTTGTTGCACTCTGAGTTTGCAAGAGTAAGGTGGTGTGGATGCATGCACGGCTCTAGTCAGTGTTTTCTGTTGACTGCCACTGTGATCTGGAATGCACTCGAGAACCGTTTACAGTCCATGAATGTGCAAGTGGAAGGGTGTTCCTTACCTGAAAGAGTTATTGTAGAAAGTGTTCCCTGTAGGTAGGTATAATACTGGGAGGTTATTACTCATATATTTATGCCAGAACTATGTTGCAAAACCAGTATCCATAACTAGACCAGGTGATGCATGAAGACGTACTGGGGGTATAGCTCAGCGGTAGAGCATTTGACTGCAGATCAAGAGGTCCCTGGTTCAATTCCGGGTGCCCCCTCTTTTCTTTCTTGAAGAAGAATTCGTTTGATCCTGCCTGCCTCAAAGCAGAAAGTCAGACATAGCTCTCTCTTGGGAGGTTGATCTGCACTTTGGGTGCTACACCTGAGAAGGCTCTCTCTCTGATACATGCTCTCCATAGTACAGACAGTACAAGATGAAAATAAAGCCTCTAAAGTCAGTTATATATTACAAGATACTATTTTTAAAAATCCAAGGTTAAAGCCATGATTAAACTTAGAGCTTGAAAACATTACTACACGTTGTAACCACCGAAAGTTAATTCTGACTCCACTCTCAAGCAACCTAGGAAGCAATGAAATTGACAGAATATTGGTGTAATATAGTTAGAATAGGTATCCTCTGTCAGAAATCTTGCACCTGCATTTTAAACCAGTTGAAGTTTCTAAGGGCCTGTGCATCTTACTGGGTGGGGTTCATCTACACCAGGAGTAGGCAACCAAAGGCCCGGGGGCTGGATGCAGCCCCCCGAGGCCTTTGGACCGGCCCCAGGCCGGTCCTGCCGCCGCCACCGCTGTCGCCCCCCATTATGATATTGATTATTGTTGTTATTACTTGTTCTTGGGGTTTTCTTGGCAAAATCTCCACAGGGGTTTTGCTATGGCTTTTCTGGGGCTGAGAGTGTGTGCATGCATATTTTTTAATTTTTTAATTTTTTTTAATTTTATTTATTTATTTATTTATTTATTTATTTTTGGTGCTTTGGCCCCCCCAATTGTCTGAGGGACAGCAACCCGGCCCCCGGCTCAAAAAGGTTGCCTACCCCTGATCTACACCGTAGAAAGGATGCATTTTGATACCACTTCAAGTGTTGCTGCTCCTTCCTAAGGAATCCTGGGATTAGCAGTTTTACAAAGTCTTTAGCCACCTCTGTCAAAGGGAGCTGGTGTCTCACAAAATTACAGATCCTAGGATTCTGTTGGATGGAGCCATGGCAGTTAAAATGGTGTCAAACTACATCATTTCTACAGTGCAGATGCACCCTCAGTTACAGTGCTATTATTCCACAGTAACTGCCATGCTTCCATTGAATGAAATTCTGGGATTTGCTGTTTATGGAGTAGTATTCAGAATTCTCAGCCAGAGAGATCTAGTGCCTTAAACAAACTATAAACCCCAGGAATCTACTGGGTGCAGCCTGTGTAGTTTGAAAGGTTCCTAGACAATGTTTGTGAGAAGCCCACATGATGTTTACTCCTAAAAGGAGGAAAGGTGGTGATGGAGAACTTCTTTATAGATACAGAAGATCTCTGGTTCGAGTTCAAGTGCTTCCCCATTTTGGAAGAATTTACTTGAATTATTATTCATCCCGATCTTCAGAAGCTCATGGTATGTGTGGAAATGCATTATGGTGAATTCTGAAACAACCCTGCTAATCTTTAAATAGAGTTTTGGATTGCAAGTACCTGGTTATTCTGAGGTGGAGCTCAGTGGTAGAGTATCTTCAGAGGTCCCAGCTTCAGATCCAAGGTATGTGTGTGTGTGTCCCCCCCTTGCAGTGGGGTGCAACTATTGGACAAAGGGGCAAAATGAGAGACCATTGCCTCCTCTGGTAAGAATTCTGTCCCTCCAAATTAATTTTTCCTTCAACTTTCTGCCATTGCAGAGAGTGAGACATAGAATGTGGATCACACCTAAAACACTTAGGCTTGCTGTGTTTGCATTTACCTTTTACTTGAGCTTGCTTCTTTTCTTTAGATGCCTAAATGGCATTTTCAAATTCTTTTTTTAAAAAATGGATTTATTTTATATGATGCCTTTCTCCGGGAGTGGGGCTCAAGGCAGCTCACAGAAAGAAATCATTTAAGATCTACCTGGGCAATTTATGTCCTTTAGAGGGCATGAGGGCATTTTCACAACATTTGGACCCACTTTGGACTATTTCAGGTCCAGGAAAGGCCTTTTTAAAATTAATAAACCAGGAATGATTTTCAGTTATTTTTCTGATTTGGGGGAGAGACTTCTCTGGGACTTAAAGTGACCCAGAAGGACCTAAAAACATGGTGAAAATGTCCCCCAGCCCCTAGGGCACTGGGGTACATTTGGGCCCCCCAAATTTATTTATTTAGTGGTGGGTGGGAGTAGGGTGCACCCCCAAAAAAAGTCTAGTAGGGGATCTGATGTGGCCCCCTAGCCTCCCATAAATGTCCGCACCTAGTTTAAATGCACTGAATATAGGATTATTTCCTTTTATCCATCCCACCAGACACCTTCCCTGGATAACCCTGCTGTGCCGTATGGTGGAGGAGAGCATAGTCCTATAAGCTTTCTTCATACGGTGTATAGTTTTATCTATCTGTGCCACATCCCTGTTTACCTAATTTTCTTAAACAAAGAGCTCTGAATGTTGTAAGCTTTCCTC
Organism: Phrynosoma blainvillii; assembly: GCA_026167975.1. Taxonomy (NCBI): domain Eukaryota; kingdom Metazoa; phylum Chordata; class Lepidosauria; order Squamata; family Phrynosomatidae; genus Phrynosoma; species Phrynosoma blainvillii. The sequence continues at coordinate 380,454,799 of JANUYF010000002.1, forward strand.
ATCAGGGTGTTGCTCCAGCAAACCCAGGAGAATTGGTGACGTAATAGGAAATGTAATTACCTTTCTTGCCTGGCAAGAAAGACAGTGAGCATCATTCTTAAGAAGCTTTTACGCAGAGGCTAAGGTCTTCTTAATAATGTTTGTTGGAGTTAGCTGGTGTAAGTGCTTGTTCAGATGGTTGCATAAGGAGATATCCAGTATGTACTTCTTGGTGCAGGGCTTTCCTCTCAGGCTGTGTAATGGCAGATAGATGATGCTGAGTGAAGCTCCATTGCCTGACCCAAATGGCAACTGATTCACTGGAAAGGTGGACCAGGACAGCTTGGTTGCTCTCCCTTATAGATGTCCTGCATCTACACTGCCAAAACATTACACTCTTGCTGGTTGCATAGAATCATAAGAGTTGGAAGAGACCACAAAGGCCATCTAGTCCAACCCTCTGCCATGCAGGAACTCACAATCAAAGCACCCCCAAGAGATGACCATCCAGCCTCTGTTTAAAGACCTCCAAAGAAGGAGACTCCACCACTCTCCGAGGGAGTTTCCAACTTATGGCAACTCTAAGGTGCATCTATCATGGGGTTTTCTTGGCAAGTTTCTTCAGAGGGGGTTTGCCATTGCTATGCTCTGAGGCTGAGAGAGCGTGACTTGCCTAAGGTCACCCATTGGATTTACATGGCTGAGCGGGGATTTGAACCCTGGTCTTAAGACTCATAGTCCAATTTTCAAACCACTACACCACACTGGATGAGTAAAGGTTTTCTGAGTTTATCACTGAAGCATGGGTTTTCTGAACTTTGTAAGGCTCTGGATTTGACAGTCACACGAATCGCTCTGTTAGCAAAACTGAGTTTCACCATGAAACTTGGGGTTGGGAGGGATCCCACTTTCTCTGACAAGGACAATCATACGTTTACAGTGTTCTGTTACTATATTTGTCATTTATGGTGGGTTTTAAGGTCATAAAAAGTCTGGTAGTATGGTTTGGGAATGAACACAAAAGAATAATAAAAAAATGCCTCCCTGAATCCAGGAATAGGGAGAGCAAAGCTTGAGGAATACTATTCAGTACAAAATTTAAATGTGCAGCAATTGTAGAATGAAATGGTTACGAATGAAAATGCTGTTGTATTAAAGGGTGAATGCTGGAGAAAAATTGATTGCTAGTAATGTGATAAGCACTGTCCCATCTAGACTACATCAGGATCCCATTCAGTATTTATATGTATTACTTGAACCACTGCTCCAGGACCTGTTTACAATGCAGAGCTGTGTGGCAGGTTGCTCCTTAATAGAAGCATTTATGTGGAAAGAATTACCTGTAGCTTGAGCAGGCATTACTCATTAAGCATACAGGAGAGAATTACCTGGCAAAACCAGTATCTTGACATAGGCTTCCTGGACAAACATGTACATACTGGGGGTATAGCTCAGCGGTAGAGCATTTGACTGCAGATCAAGAGGTCCCTGGTTCAAGTCCGGGTGCCCCCTCTTTTTGGAGGAATGGCATTGGATCTTCAGTCCTGTTTTTAAGTTGCCTAAATACCTAAAGGCACCAAATCCCATCTGATCTTGGAAGCTAAGCAGAGTCAGCTTTGATTAATGCTTGGGTGAGAGACCGCCGACGAATTCCTGGTGATGTAGGCTAAATTTCAAGGGAAGGAACTGACCAAACCACCTTTGAGTATTCCTTGCCTAAGAAAACCCTATGAAATTTATGGGGTCACCATAAGTCGACAAGGGACTTGAAGGCACACACACAGACACACCAAATGACCTGCAAGAGGACTACATGGAAAATGATGTCAGAATAAACCTGTTAACAATATATATCAAGTCTTCTTAACTAACTATTATAGAAGGAGTTCCCTGCAGGTATAATGTTGCAAAGCCTTCTCTGAAGATGCCAGCCACAGATGCTGGCGAAACGTCAGGAAGAAACCCTTCTAGAACATGGCCCGAAAAACCCACAAAAAACTTTGCAAAGCTGTTATTCATAAATGTATAGAGGACCATGTGGCATAACCAGTATGGGTAACTTGATGTTAAGAGGTACTTAGCTCAACGGTAGAGCATTTGACTGCAGATCAAGAGGTCCCTGGTTCAAGTCCAGGTGCCCCCTCTTTTTAAGAAAACAGGAATTTAGTTACAAGGTTAGGTTACTTTTCCATCAACTAGTCACTGGGGATAAAATTCAAAGAGGCCTTTTATTGGAAACGTTGTATCTGAGGAAGTTGGTTCAAGGCTACCAAAGCTCATGCTACTAACCTCTATTTTTCACTTGACCGCAAAGGTGCTGCAAGATCTGGTTGCATAACGATTGCTGTTGTTGTTTTATAAAATAAAAAAATTGAGCTGCCAACACCCAATGTTGTTGTTGTTGTTAACTGCCTTCAAGTCAACCCTGACTCATGACAGTCCTGTGGATAAGACATCTCCAAGTTCCCCTGTCCTCTACTCCTCAGCTCAGGTCCTCCAAGTTCAGGGCATCACTCAGTCCATCCATCTGGTGTGGCATCCTCACCTCTTTCTATTGCCTTCTGTCTTTCCTTGCATTATTGTCTTTTTTAATGAGTCATGCTTTCTCATGATATGGCCAAAGTATGACTGCCTCAATTTGATCATCTTGGCTTCCAGGGGTATTTCAGGCTTGATCTCTTCCAGGACTCATTTGTTTGTCTTTTTAGCTGTTCATGGTATCCTCTTCTCCAGCCCCATATCTCCAGTGAGTTGATTTTCTTCCTGTCCACTTTCTTCATTATCCAGCTCTCACATCCATACAGTTGATGGGGGATATGATTGCTTGGACAGTTTTAATTTAGTGCTTGGTTGTATAGGAGCCCTGGTGGCGCAGTGGTTAAATGCCTGTACTGCAACCACTCACTCATAGACCATAAGGTTGCGAGTTCAATACTAGCCAGGGCTCAGGCTAGACTCAGGCCTGCATCCTTCCGAGGTCACTAAAATGAGTACCCAACTGTTGGGGGGCAATGAGATTGCAGTTGTAAACCGCTTAGAAACCCCATAGCACGGTATGAAGCGGTATATAAATGAAGCTGCTTTGCTTTGCTTTATCTCTACATTTTAAAATCTTGTCTAGTTCTTTCCATGGCTTCCCTTCCCATTCCTAGTTTTCTTCTGATTTCTCGACTGCATTCTCCCTTCTGATCAATGTTTGATCCAAGGTGTGGGAAATCTTTTAACTATTTCAATTTCATTGTTGTCTAGGTTGAATTTATGTAGCTCCTCCATGGTCATTATTTTTGTTTTCTTTATGTTCAGTAGTAAGCCTACTTTTGCGCTTTCTTCTTTAACTTTCATTAGTAATTGTTCCAAGTCTGTGATGTTTTCTGCAAGTAGTATGGTGTCATCCACATGTCATAGGAAGATATTTAGTGGTAAAGATATATAGTGGTATTTACGGTATATAGTCTATCTGGTTTTTGTGTTTACCATCTAGTGATGTCCAGATGTATAGTCTCCTATCTGGTTGTATGAAGCAGGCATTTGCAATGAATAGATTATGTCTCTTAGAGGGAGAGGCAAACCACCTCTGAACAAATCTTGCCAAGAAAACTCCTTGAAAACCTTAGCCAAGAAGACAAAATAGGAAAATCAGCACTCAGCAAATTCAAATGGGAATCCAACCAGGGTCAGGGGCTTTCCCAGCAGACAATAGCAGACAATATCCTTGTTTGCATATCCTCCCACCCTGAAGCCATGCCATCAACAACAGAACAATACCTATTCAACACAGAACAATACACAGTTTACATGGGAATCACTCCTCGCTACCCAGGGTCTCACAGTATATATAGACCCACTCTCTTCCATTCCAGTATTCTCTGAAGATGCCAGCCACAGATGCTGGCGAAACGTCAGAAAGAAACCCTTCTAGAACATGGCCACACAGCTCGAAAAATCCACAAAAAACCTTAGGGTCGCCATAAGTCAGAAATGACTTGAAGGCTCACAACAACAACAAATAAAATTTCATTAGCAAGAGAAAAGTAACTTATCTTGAGATCCAGGTAATTGCCTTTTCTTAGGCAGAGAACATTGATTGTTCAATGTTCAGTGTTTAGCTTGAGCTTGCTTTTGCTCCTCTAATGATCAGTTTTGCAAGGAGCCGTAAGCTATTTAAGCCTCCCCTGAGCACATGGAACAAACGAGTTTAGGATGTCTGTCTCAGGGATATCCCTGTACATCACATACTATGGAGAAACTCAAATTATGTAGGCGATACCCAAGTGCCATCTCCAGGGAGGGATCTGTAAGCTTATCTGGGTTCTTAAGATCAATGATAGCAAAGAAGATTGTACAAATTACATATTTACTTACTGCTACTACTACTGGCAAAACCAATATCTCTAAATATACTTCCTGGTCAAACATTCCTATGTGCTGGGGGTATAGCTCAGCGGTAGAGCATTTGACTGCAGATCAAGAGGTCCCTGGTTCAAGTCCGGGTGCCCCCTCCTTTTTGGAAGAATTTGGTTGATATCCCCTCCCAGTTCCCATGCAGAAGCTGTTTATAATGAAAGATCTAAAACAAGCCAAGACATATAACGGATATACATTTGTAGTGAGAGTTCCTTGTGACAAATACCTTGTCACTGTTAATATATTTGTTGATGAAGAGGATTCAGTTTGAATCTGGAATAGGGGGTATGTGGCCCTCCAGAAGTAGAAGTTCTTAGACTACAGCTTTCATCATCCCTCTCCACTAGTTATGGCTGCTGGGAGCTGCAGTCCAAGGACATCTGGAGACCCACATATCCCCCAGTCCAACTTCAAATATTGACAGCCTCCCATATGTGTGTGTGTTTGTGTGTGTGAAATTACTCACATTTGTTAAAAAAGAATTCACTTGATAGTTTCGAGACTGACTGAGGACCCTTGATTAATTATTTGATAAAAGGAATGCGGTTCAAATCTGATTGGCTATAGATAGACAGACAGATGAGTTAGTTAAGAATATAGAATTATTTGGGGGAAAATTATAAGATTTATAAATACAGAGTTAAAATAAAAGAAGAAACTAAAGTTAATTAAAATAGACAAAGCAACAGAAACCTAAAAGAGTCTAGGAAGGGAAATGTGTGTAAATGTCTTGAACTGTGTTTGACATGTTGTAGTATTGATTGTGTTGTGTATGGTAGGGTAGAGGTAGTGTCAGTGTTTAAAGTATTGTAATTTACTGTTGTCTATTTCTTGTCTGGTTGTCTATTTGTTGTTGTTTTTTCTTTTTAAGAAAAAGAAAATAATTTTAAAATGAAATTACTGTAAAATACTATAATTCAAAACCAATATTGGATACCTGTCTTCTCTTACTTCACTAGACAATGTGTAAGGATTTTTTCTCTAGTTAAATATTCTGAAATTCTAAGGACAGATAGCAAGGCTAGAAACCTGGGTGTGTTGTAGAGATCGTCTTCATCCCCCTCTTTTATTTTGCTATGTTCCTTGCCAAACCATTTTTTTGTATTTTCAAAAATATGGAAAGTTATATACCCAACAGCCCTGAGAACATTCAACCAGATTTTACACAACTGCTTGTCTCTTATCAATGGCTCTCTCTTTTAATCTAAGACAGTACTGTCTTTTAAAGGCCTTAGTGTTTGATATTGTCCCAAAAATTCTAGTATTTTATATGGAAGTACTGTAGATATAAATGTTTTATTACATTGTAAGGCATCATGTACATTGATGACACTACATAAATAACAACAACAACAATAATCTAGTGTAGAAATCACAAAAAAAGTAGTGAAACCTTGAAGATAGAAAATAGTTTATAGCTGCTGATCATAAAATGTAACCAGAAAATATATGGATAATACCAACAAAAACAAGAAGAAAGTGAGTTAAATAGATAGAATGTTCTGCTTTATTCTTCATTCAAGGGAATAGAAAATTGGATGTTACATAAATTAGATTAACAAGACATAAATGAACAAACAAAACAATGTAACCATTATGGATTTATATTGTATCTTGATATTGTTTTCTCTTGTTTATTCTGTATGTTTTTAAGGTTGTATTGAAAAACTATGATAAGCATATAAGACTGGAGAGATCTTTGGTTGAATAAAAATTATATTTAAAAAATCAAATAAAATGTAACAAGAAGAGGCTCTTATGCATAGTAATGTAAATCAGCTGCCTGCAGATCACACAAGTCAACAACAAGTGTTCTTAGTACTAGCTACTTAAGCATGAGAAATCCAATTACACACCAGTAGTCTACTGCTATTTTATTAATAATTAAACCCACAAATCTTAATAAAAGCAAGAAAAGCTCTTTTCATCTAAAACTCAGGAAAACATGAGTGGCTACAGAAACTCCAGCAAGTCCGCTTTCTAATTTGATCCTGTAGGAGACAGAGGCTACTATTCTGCTGATGTCTTGCAAAAGTTGCTTGTTGCAAGCATTCAGCTGAGTCCTGGTCATGGGCTTACAAGCTTGGTTGGGAATGCTTTCCTCCCATCATTTTTTTTTCTTGCATGGCAATGGAGCAAAAAGACCAAATCAGATTCTTCTGAGGGTTTGCCATTTAGCTGAGTGCTTGCAAGACAAGATCAGAAAACTTTGCTCCACCTCACTATTCCTGCACAGGGATGAGGAGTGGAACTGGTTCCTGCAAGAAATGATCTACTCATTACTTCAGCCAAGGAACATGGATGATTTTGGGGTCATGGACACAGAGATGCCATCTGGATGGCTTATGGATTGGTGTGGGGTGGGGGAAATCTGTCCTCCATCCCAAACCAGCATATAATATCTCACTAAGGATTTTTAGCCTGTAGCTGTTCCAGCAAGCCAAGAGCCTAGGCCAAGTTGGCAATGGGCTCCTTTGTGGTCAAGTTATTATTTGCCTAGCTGAAGTCTCTTATGTGGTGCTAAGACAGATTTTTTAATTTTATTGAGTTTAATCTATATCAACATTTCCTAGCTATATTAACTTTATAGCAAGTAATCATTCACTTAGGTGAGATATGCAATAAACACTGCAAATACTGTTGTTGTGTGCCTTCAAGCGATTTCCAACTTATGGTGCCTTTAAGGTGAATCTGTCACAGGGTTTTCTGAAACTGAGAGTGTGTGATTTGACCAAGGTCACCCAGTGGGTTTCAAAAGGTTGAATTAGATGAAAATAGCAAGCTATTGACATCGCTTCTTGGCCTTTTGGCTAAGATCAAGTGTAGTGTAGTATCGCTATTGACAAGTGGAAACACAGGCTGAAAACCATCCCAACCAGTCCAGTAACACTTCTTCAAAATGATCTTTGAAAACAGAAAAATGAGTCAGATGTGTAGGTTTAAAAATTCACACAAAATAATTTAGAGGGGTGAAGAGCTGCTCCATCACACCCAGAGAAACTCATCTACCCAATCTTGCTATCTCTGTTCTTTCCTCAGAAATTCAAAGAAGGGGAGAGGATTGTTGTGTGCCTTCAAGTCGTTCCAGACTTACAGCGACCCTAAGGTGAACCTATCATAGGGTTTTCTTGCCAAGATTTGTTCAATCCTGAGGCTGAGAGCATGTGACTTCCCCAAGACCACCCTGTGGGATACCAACATTTAAATAACCAGTGTGGGATGTGTACCCATGTCACTGGACTGAAATGCTAGTCAGTCCCAACCAGCACTAAAGGATGATGACAGCTGCAGTCTAAAACACGACACACTCCCCATTCTTGATTTAAGCCAAAAGTCTTTTCATCAACACTGAAAGCATTTTAACATGGACCTGAGTACCCAGCTATTTATTATCTAGCTCTCCATTAATTCCTATTTCCCAAGTATTTCTAGTTCGCAGAGTTGTTGGGTTAGTTTTAGCATCTATGATCATGCAGTGCTTCTGTATGTTATCCACTGTGAGTTTTATAGTACAGCTGGGCAAACAATAAAAATAAAAAAATCAACCAAATTCCACTAAAAAGTAGTGGTTACTCAGAAGTAAATCAGTGTAGTGTAGCGTATTGGTTCGAACGTTGCACTGTGACCAGAGACCAGGGTTCAGATCCCAGCCCAGCCATGTAAACCCACTCGGTGCCCTTGGGCAAGTCACACTTTCTCTGCCTCAGAGGATGGCAGTGGCAAACACCCTCTGAAGAAACTTGCCAAGAAAACCCCATAATAGGTTTGCCTTAGGGTCGGCCATAAGTCAGAAATAACTTCAAGGCACACAACAACAACAACAGCAAACTCATAGGTGAACCAGGGACCTCTTGATCTGGAGTCAGATGCACTACTGCTGAGCTGTGCCCCCAACTCACTCCCAGTTGTTTTCAGGAAATCCCCTTACAGATCAGTGTTTTTACCACTTCTCCACTATGTCCTTATGTGTAAAAGTTTTGCCTACATTTTTTTCCTGCTACGAAATAACCTACTGCACATCTGTAGGTTCTAGAGCAATGCTACTCAGAATGGAAGCCCATGGACTGGTCAGCAAGCTGTCAGCTGCCAGGTCCTGATGAGTTTCCAGGAAAGAGAAACACAGTTGCAACCAATGGACAGAAGTATGATACCCATGTGTGGCCTAAGAAACACTGTTCTAGAGCACAGTGCCAATTCACACAGTTTGTGGGTGACCTCATCTGCATGGCAAACATGGCATTGTCTCTGGCAGCATCTTTGCAGTGTGAAATTGGTAGCGGCAGGGAAACTTGTGATTGAGGAGGAAAGGGATCTCGTAGCACCTTTGAGACTAACTGAACGAAGGACATTGTACCATAAGCTCGTGCATCTGAAGAAGTAACCCAAGGAGTTTATTGCACAGCTTTTTCTCCAAAACTGAGCACAGGCTTAAACCGTTTAAAAACGGATTTTATTGCATGCCTGGGTCAGAGACATCCCGTACTCGATCCAGACTTCTGCCATACTTTACAAAGAACAGGACTTTCCCATCCTTTGCAAAGTACAGCAGAAGTCTGGATCGGGTCCAACCCGGGCACGGAAGCATGCCATAAAATCTATTTTTAAATGGTTTCAGCCCGTGCCTGGCTTGGGGGAAAAAGCTGTGTGATAAACTCCCAAGTCTGCAAAAGCTTATGCTATGTAATATCTTTTGCTCAGTTAGTCTCAAGGTACTACAAGACCCCTTTGCTTTCCAGACTAAGGGGGGTTTCAGACTGCCAGAAATAGTGCAAATTGAGTCCACTTTTAGGGTTAGGGTTAGTGCTAGGGAATCATGGGAATTGTGTGGTTTTTTTTTCTGAGGCATTGAGCCTTCCTCTGTCAGAGAGCTCTGGTGCCACAATAAACTACAGTTCCCATGATTCCCTAACCCTAACCCTTAAAGTGGACTCAATTTGCACTATTTCTGGCAGTCTGCAACCCCCCTAACATGGCTATGTCTCTGAATTGTAATTTACTGAGTATTTTTTCTTCCTTATCAGCACCTTAAGAATCCTCTTAGTGCTTCTAAGTCCCAGCCTGGGATTATAGTGTATTTGGATCCCACCTGTAATTTGAAGGTCTTTTGTGCCTGTAAGATTATGTTCCCTGAAGTATATCCGGGGCTTGTTTGCTAAGTGTACTGGGCTTGTTTGAATAAATTGTGGCTTCTTGCATGATTGACCAAAAGAAACTTTAAACTGATCTTTCTCTGAACAATGAATAGTTCCAAATAAAAAGTGTGATCTCACTATGGAGTTGTCGGTTTGCAGGATGTTTGTAGGATGCACTGCAGAGTATGTGCCTAGGGTAGCAAAATGGAGTGGATATTGAAGCTCAGGCGTTATGAGTACAATATTTAATCTGAAATGTCTTGTCCTCCCATAGGTTTGCAGCCAAACTCATTGCTGGTGTTTTGGATTTCAAGGCAAAAATTGACTAGTGAGTATTCTGAATTGGGAAGCTGGATGACACAGAGATGCTGATGTAAGACAGGGCCTGATGATCAAAATTGGGGGTTGTAAGCAAAATTCTGTATCCATATAGGAATTTGGGAGGTGAAGGGATCAAAATGGGAATTTGGGAATCAACAGATATGGAAAACAAAATGATGGCCAACCGATTGGAAGCGATCGATATACATCCCAATCCACAAAAAGGGAGACATAAGAAACTGCAGCAACTATAGGACCATAGCACTGATCTCCCACACAAGCAAAATCATGCTCAAAATCCTGCAACATAGACTCCAACCATACATGGAGAAAGAAATCCCAGAGGTTCAAGTGGGGTTCAGGAAAGGAAGAGGCACTAGGGACCACATTGCAAACATATGATGGCTAATGGAGTGCACTAGGGAATTCCAAAAGAAAATCAGTATGTGCTTTATAGACTATAGCAAAGCCTTTGACTGCATAGATCAGGGGTCCCCAGACTTTTTGATCTGGGGGCTGGTTTGCTGGCCTCCAGATCTCTGGGGGGATGGAGGTGCGCGCACGCACAACTTGGATGCCATTTTGTTTTCCAAAATGGAGCATGGAGTTGTGCGCATGCACCCAGCATCGCGCGCACATGTGTACAATGCCGGGCGCCATTTTGTTTTCCAAAATGGCGCCCGAGGAGTGTGCATGCGCACACAGTGCCAGCTGCCATTTTGTATTCCAAAATGGCGCCGTAGTCATGCGCATGTGCCCAGCATCATGCGCGCGCCGCCAGAGACATTTTGGAATACAAAATGGCACCCGGAGTTGTGCGCATGTGCGTGCGATGCCAGGCGCATGCGCACGACTCCGAACGCCATTTTGGAAGACAAAATGGCATCCGGCGGTGCACGCAAGCGGCGGTGGCGGCAGGACTGGTTGTGGGCCTGTACGAAGGCCTCGATGGGCTGGGTCTGGCCCGTGGGCCGTAGTTTGGGGACCCCTGGCATAGATCATGAAAGACTATGGAATGGCCTTAGAGACATGGGAATGCCAACACATCTGATAGTCCTGATGAGGAATCTGTACTCAGGACAAGAGGCTACTGTAGGAACAACATGGAGAAACAAAATGGTTCCCAATTGGCAAAGAAATCAGACAAGGCTGCATCCTTTCACCTTATCTGTTCAACTTGTATGCAGAACATATTATAAGAAAAGCAGGCTTGGACACAGAAGAAGGAGGAGTGAAAATAGGAGGAAGAAATACCAACAGTCTAAGATATGCAGATGACACCATAGTACTAGCAGAAGACCTCACACACCTGGAACATCTAATAAGGAAGATCAAAGAAGAAAGGGCAAAGGCAGGCTTAATGTTGCACATAAAGAAAACAAAAATAATGATCACCGAGGATCTTCACATGTTCAACCTAGACAATGAAGAAAGCGAAATAGTAAAAGAATTCTCATACTTGGGATCAAACATTGATAGAAATGGAGACTGCAGTCAGGAAATCAGAAGAAGACTAAGAATGGGGAGAATGGCTATGAAAGAACTAGAAAAGATTATAAAATGCAAAGATATACAACTCAACACAAAAGTTAGAATCATACAAGCCATCACATTCCCTATTATCATGTATGGATGTGAAAGCTGGACAGTTAAGAAAGATGATAGGAAGAAAGTCAACGCATTTGAGAGATTGTGGTCCTGAAGAAGAGTGCTGAGGATCCCATGGACAGCTAAAAGGACTAACAAATGGGTCTTAGAGCAGATCAAGCCAGAAAACCTTCCTGGAAGCCAAGATGACCAAACTGAGATTGTTGTACTTTGGACACATCATGAGAAGAGAGGACTCTTTGGAAAAGACAATAATGCTGGGAAAGGTGGAGGGAAGTAGGAAGAGGGGAAGGCCACATGCCAGATGGATGGACTCTATGAAGGAGACGGATGGACTCTATTAAGCAGGTCATGGGTATTAAGGGGTGGCAGGAATTAAGCAGAGCAGTGGAGGATCCATAGGGTCTTGGATTGTCTCATCCATATGGTCGCCATGAGTCGAGATCAACTCGAGGGCAGTTAACAACAACAAAATGCCCCCTTGAGCTCAGTGGAGGAAAGACAGGATATACATGTAACAAATCTCTACATTTGTGTTCGTATGTACCTTCTGTTCATCTGCCAACTTACGGTGACCCCATGTTTATGTATGTTTGTACCTAGTGACTAAATGCCCTGAAGGCACTACATCTTAGCTTATTTTGGAAGCTAAGCAAGGTCAGCCCTGGTTGGATGGGAGACCACCAGGGAATACCAGGTGCTGTAGGCTATATTTCAGAGGAAGGAACTGGCAAAGCACCTCTGAGTATCCCTTGCCTAAGAAAACCCTATAAAATTCATGAGGTTGTATAAGTCATCAATCAACTTGAAGCGACATACACACATAATTCAGAGATGAAAAATGCTTTTTAACATATTTTGACTATGATGTTTTTTAAATAATATACTGGTAAGTATCCAAAGCCTAGAAGCTTACATGTAAAATAACTCATTACAAATCTAAAGGTACACATGCACACACAGACCTGCTGTTACTGTTATTTTTGCTATGTTTAAAAAGTGATTCTTTGCTTTTCCCCTTTTACAAAAGTAACACTTTGATACTCTCAGTTTGCCTTTTGCTACTTTAGTTACTTTCAGTTACTTTTTAACATCAGAATTCTACTAGACAGTGGCTTGTGGTACAAAGTACACCAAAGTAATGAAGCTGCATAATTCCTTTAACAAAAAAAGTAGCTCATGCCAGTTATAGTTGTATAACAGATGGAGTGAAATGATGCCCTGTTGACTGTAATGCAACTTGGTTGTACCTTAGTTATTGTGAGAAGAAATTAATTACAAGTAACATGTTGCTTATAATTACACCCAGATGCTGTGCTCTCCATGGCCAATCAAGGTGCGAATGTGAGCGAACACTAATAGGAGAGTTATCGTTTTGGTTGATAGTGAATGAGTGCTAATGTGTTTGTTATCTGAACTCGACCTCACTGTACCTTTAGTAGAAACAACTTACAGGATGAGTAGGCAGACAGTTCCTCTCATTGCACTTTGTCAGGGCTAAGACCATGGGCATCAGAAGTGAAGGAATTAGAAAAGATAAAGTACTGTAATACCAGTACCCAGAACTGTTCCCCCGTTACAGAGTGAGCTTTGAAGGGCATTGACTTGGTTATGTGATGCAGAAGGTCTTTTAATTGGAGTATGTCATGTTTTTATCATTTTAAAAGCCTTTAAAAACTGGTTTAAATTAATATTTATAGTTGTCCCTCCACATTTGACTTTTGCGGATTTGATTATTTCCGGTTTTGATTAATATGTTCTCTCTAGGAATCATTAGGTCCTCCAGCGCAACTCTGCCAGAAATTGACCATAGAGTTGTGCTGGACAACCTAGAAGTTTTTAGAGAAAACACTTCTATAGGCATTTTTTAAATCCTCTGGTAGATGTTGACCATAGAGCCATAGAGATGCACTGAAGGACCTGGAGATTCCTAGAGAGATGTAATCTTAGGTAAAAAGAATAGTGGTTTCTTATTTGCGGGGTTTTTCCCCCACATTCATGGGTTCTCTTCACCCCTAACCTTGGCAAATGTGGAAGGACCACTGTAATTGTTTATTTGGTTTTTAACCTTTTATTGTTTTAATTCATTTTGGCCCAAATCCTGTTGTTTGTCCTAATTAGAGTAAACATGTTCAAACAATGGGATTTATCTATGTGTGGACTCACCATTCAACAATTGATTGAACGGTGTACTTCAGTTAGGATTAACCCACAGGATGTCAGCCACTGTGCGCCACCTCAGGTCCCATATCTGGAGAATGAGGGAATACTAAATAAATAAATAAATAACATCTGTTTTCCCCCTCATGCCAGCCAGACTCTGTTGGTTGAATATTCTCGGGGCCATCCTCTCTGCATGGACCAGTATTCTCGCCTCTTTGCCTCGTGCCGACTTCCAGGACCAAAACATGATTCTGTCTTGTTGCCTCCTCCAGGCCGGAGACCACCGACCTACATCACCGTAGTCCGCAACTTCCAGGTATTTAATCCTATCCTGATATAGGACAGTTAGTTGGCCTATTCAGGTGTTCACCCAAAGGTATGAAGGGCTAAATTTGTGGGGGAGATGCATGTGTACATGGAAATGCCGTCCCCACTTGTCACCCTCCACAGCTGGGAGCATTGCAGAGCTTCATGCATGGAACATGAAGGTCTGCAGAAGGGATCCTGATCATGGCAGTTCTGTAACCACATGCAGCTGAATACAGTTACAAAGCTCTTTACAGACCTTAAGACTCATTGGATGCAGTCCTGCATAGCTGAGCATGGTGAGTCTCCCTTGTCCGGAATTCCAAAATCCAGAATATTTCAAAAACCAAAACTTCTTTCATGGGTGGCTGAGATAGCGACACCTTTGCTTTCTGATGGTCCTGTGTGCACAAACCTTGTTTCATTCACTGTTGTTAAAAATATTGTATAAAATTAGCTTCAGGCTCTTGTGTATAAGGTGTATATGAAACATAAGTGACTTTTGTCTTTACCTTCATTAGGTAGGTATAAGCAAATACAGGCATTCCAAAATAAAATTTAAAAATCCAAATCCAAAACACTTCTGGTCCTAACCATTTTGGATAAGGGAGATTCAACCTGTATAAGGAAGTTGGGGACTGGTGAAAGGAAAAAAAGATCATTCCTGAATGCACTTTGGAAGAAGCTTTCATGTGGTCTCTAGAAGGTTCAGAATGTTTTTGTTTACTCATGAAAGGCTTACCTGACCTTTGGCATCCTCATATGGTTAGTTTAGAATAAAACGGTTGCTGAAACATGTTGAACTGCTCTTCTTTTTGTGTGTGGTGCCCCTATCTGTTACAGAGAAACAAAGAGGGAAAAACTGCTATGCTATCCCTAGTCTTTCCATGCTATTTTTGCCTCAAGTACCAAGGTTTCCGTTAAAGATGTAACACATTAGTTTCACACATCAATTTCATTAACTGAGGTATACCTGTATATGTCATGAACCGAGGTTCTCTGTTCTTTTATTCCAAAGAGAAATTTAGCTACCGTAGACTATAGGATTTTCAATATAGACACGTGGGAAACCGGATCTGGGTTTAAACACTATGCATGTAACATTTATTAAGACATAACAAATAAGACAATGAGAAATAATACAACAAGAAATAAGAAATAACAAATAAGACAAGCATTTTAAGTATCAAGAGCTCTTGCGCACACACATTCATACCCACAAAACATGGCCCTTTGCTGGATGATGGATCAGTTCATTCTCGAAGGGGATGGAATGACACCTTGCCTGGGTAGGTGCCAACAAATTCTTCCCCCTGAAAACCCCCTTTCTTTATACTCATGTCTTGCCAGTTCTTGGGAAGAACATGTTTTCCATAGTTCCAAAACATACCAAGGTCTCATGTCCATTGCTATCTTGTTGATGTCATATGCAGCTCAGAGCAGACAGTGTTTGTACAAGTTCCTTCTTGTTTTGTAAGTTCTTTCTCCAGCCAAGTCATCATTTCTCTTTCACTGTCTTTTCAGCTATCTCTCTCTTTCACTGTCTTTTCAGCAATGCCTTGTTGTGCAGCTATTTTACCTTTGGTTCAGGGCCATGCTTCCATGCTTCCAACCGGAACCCATTCATCACGTATATGCATGTCTTTACCACCCAGGTAGCCCCCTGTGCACGCAAGTGAACAATTGAACAAGACTAGTGAATTGTCCAAAAGTACTGAAAGCATTTATGTGCACCTGAAATTAAGAGAGACAGACATCCTCAAAGGAGCTGAATGTTTTCTGAAGTGTAACCTCAAGTTTACAAGGGGACAGAAGGACAGGTCCCATAGTTGTAACTGGTGTTCTGTGTACTCAAACACAGTGTTATTAAACATGGTGGTCCCTGGACTGTTGCAGTCTGCAAGCTATTGTCTGCTGGTTTGCAGCAAGTTTCCAGGAAAGAAATAAGAGTTTTGTCTGTGTGCTTGTTTTTTAGCAGTGCATGAATGTGCAGTAGGCTGTTCCTTAGCAGCAACATTCATGTGGGACAAGTAGCCTGTAGGTAATCTTAAACTATTACTCATTAAACATGTGATAGAGAACTAGGTGGAAAAACCAGTATCCCTAAGTATGCTGGTTGGTCAGGCATGCCTCTGTATTGGGGGTATAGCTCAGCGGTAGAGCATTTGACTGCAGATCAAGAGGTCCCTGGTTCAACTCCGGGTGCCCCCTCTTTTTGGACGAATTGGGTTGGATATTTAGTCCTGTTTTTCTTTAAGACTCCAATTGCGTAACCTGCAGAAAGACTTCATAAAAAATGATATCAGAATAAACCTGTTAACTCCATGTGTATGAGGTGCGTGAAGTGTTCTTAACTAGTTATTATAGAAAGAGTTTCCTGTAGGTATAATGCTGGGAGGGCATTACTCATAGAAACATGAAAGAGAACCATGTGGCAAAACCAGTATCCATAATTAGATAGGCAACCTTTTTGAGCCGGGGGCCGGGTTGCTGTCCCTCAGACAATTGGGGGGCTGAAGCACCAAAAATAAATAAATAAATAAATAAATAAATAAAAATAATTTTTTTTAAATTTTTAAAAAATATGCATGCACACTCTCTCAGCCCCAGAAAAGCCATGGCAAAACCCCTGTGGAGATTTTGCCAAGAAAACCCCAAGAACAACAATAACCAATATCATCATGGCGGCGGGGGCGGCGGGAGGACCGGCCTGTGGCCGGTCCAAAGGCCTCAGGGGGCCGCATCCGGTCCCCAGGCCTTAGGTTGCCTATCCCTGCTTTAGGTGATTCTGGTGTATGTACTGGGGGTATAGCTCAGCGGTAGAGCATTTGACTGCAGATCAAGAGGTCCCTGGTTCAACTCCGGGTGCCCCCTCTTTTTTTAAACAGGAATTAAGTTGGAATTTTTGTCCCACATTTCCTGAAGACTCCTGGTGGGTAATCTATAGGGTAGTTGCTTTGTTCAGGCCTTAGACTTCCCATTAATGAATCCAGAGCAGCAGGGCTAGGAGTCCTCCTTTCTGTCTTAGGCTTCAGAGGAAGAATTGGTAGTGCTTAGCTAGATGGAGGAAAGACATGACTTAGTACAAGGCACCTTCATATGTTGGTTGGCTCTCAAAGAATTTAACAGGCTATTAATGGTGGTGGTTGCAGCCTAAATACTGCACCAGATCCAGTCTGATCTTGGAAGCTAAACAGGGTCAGCCCTACTTTGTACATGGATGGGAGACTGCCAACAAACACCAGGTGCTGTAGGCTATATTTCAGAGGAAGGAACTAACAAAACCACCTCTGAGTATTCCTTGCCTAAGGAAATCCTATAAGATTCATGGGAATCCATCAATCAACCGACGACTTGAAGGCACACAGACACGGACACACACAGTCATGGTAGCTATGCACCATGAGCTCCAGGATCAGAGGCAGCATGCCACTGAATACCAATCAGAGGGAGACGTTGCTTTTGTGAAACGTGTGTTGTTGTTTTTTAAGTTGGATAAAATAACTTTCCACACTTTGGATGAGAGAGCTTTAAGTCCAGCCTTGGGCTTCCTGCATGCGATCTCATGGAAGAACTGTGTGTCCCTCTACGAGTCTCTTTTGAGATCTTCTGGGGAGGTCCTGTGTCTTTCTTCAACTCCCTTGCAGGTACATCTGCCCCAGGTTCTGGAACTCCCTTCTCAGAAAGATTAGACAGGCATTCTCCTTTCTGTCATTCATAGACAGGTAAAGACCTTTCTGTTTCAACAGGCCTTTGGACCCTCAGGGGGAAAGGACCTTTAATGTGCTGCTTTATTTTATTTTATTTTATTTTATTTTATGTTGTTGTTGCCCTCCTCCTCCTCCTCCTCCTCCTCCAATGGTTTTTTTAAAAAACTGCTTATACCTTTATTGATATTTTAATCTTAATATATCTTTGCTTTGTTTTTAACTGCTTTTAAAACATTTGCTCCATCTAAACCTTTTAGCGGCATCTGCTTTAATCCTTGTAAATTGCCTTGAGTTCCAGACTGAGGAAGGACAGAATGATGAGTGATGATGATGATGATGATGATCATCATCATCATCATCGTCATGACAGAAAAACAACCATCATCAACAACACTTCATCCTTTAGTCGGCCACTGTGGGAAATGGGACACTGGATAAGAGAGACCTTTGGTTATTTGCTTGTGTTCTTACCACTCTCGAACAGAACCTAGGAAAAATAGCTTGGGAGTGTTGGACTACAACTCTTAGAAGTCCAAGCCCACATGGCCAGGGGTCATGCTGACTTGGGCTCCTGGGAGCAGCCTTTCCCAAAACTTGTTGCCAGTCTACTCTATAATCTACCTGGCTATCAGTTCACCTGTTTCAAACTTTCAATTCTTGTATTTAGAGCTCTGTGCTCTTGTCTCTCTTAGTCCCTGGCAACTTGGCTACCATGCATCAGCTAGGAATCTTAAGAACTACAGGGAAAGGATTATTGCCTGTTCCACCATCCCACATAGTTCTATAAAGGCTGTGAGCCTTTCAAGATCTGGCTCCACATCTGTAGAATGGTCTTCCTTTGCACTTCCATCTGTAGAAGATCTCACCCGTTTTCATAAGGGATTGAAGACCTTCCTCTTGGATTCACCAGATTAAGCTGTTGAGTTGTGCCTAAAGTCACTGAGATGAGGATTGGCTGGTGGGATGTTGGGGGTTTCATGTATATTTATGGTGTTATGTTTTGTTGTCTTTGTTTTTAACTGTATATGTTTGATGCTGTCTGCCCACTGGTGGAAAGGGCATTATAAATAAACATTATCGTTATTAGTATCATCATAATCTCTGGTTGCTGCCTCACTGCAGACTTAGTGCAGTTTGACACCACATGAGCTGCTATGGCTCCCATGCCATGGGATTTGCAGTTTTATGAGATACTTAGCTTTCTCTGTTAGAGAGCTCTGGTGCCCCAACAAACTACAAATTCCAGGATTCCAAAGGATGGAGCCATGACAGTTATAAAGCAGTGTCAAACTGCATTAATTCTGGCAGTGTGGCAGCAGCCTCTGAAGAATCTGGGGAATTTATAGATTAAAATGAGCACCTTCGGGTGTTTGTTCAGAAGAGAATAGCTCCATAGTGTGACTGGAAGCACCTCATTTTTATTCTTCTCTCATTTCTCCCTCAGTTCTTCCAGCTGGAAGTGTACAACAGCGATGGGACCCCTCTCACTGTTGACCAGCTCCACTGGCAGCTCCAGCGAATTCGTGCCCAGTCTTGGAAAACAGACAAAGAACCCTTGGGGGTTTTGACTAGCGACCACCGGCACACATGGGGACAGGCCTACACCACTCTCATGAGAGGTACGTGCCAGGCAGAGAAATGGCATGGAAACAGGATTAACTGTAATATGAATTATGACTCATGGTATGTTCTTAATTCAAATTTCTTGAGAGTTTCGGTATGCAGATACATCAATTAATCATGATTTGTTTTGTTGTTATTTGCCATCAAGTCTTCAACATAGCGTGACCCTATGAATGAGAGACCTCCAAGATCACAATTCATCAACTGCCCTTCTCTGCCTTTGCAAATGCAGGGCTGCCATTGGTTTTTTTTCATTGAATCAATCCACCTGTAATGCAGCCTCCCTGTTTTCCTACTGCCTCCCACATTCACAAGAATTGTTTTCTTTTCCACTGAGTCACATTATCTCATGATGTGTCCAAAGCAGGACAGACTCAGTTTAGTCATCTTTGCTTCTAGGGAGAGTTCAGGCTTGATTTGTTCTAGGACCCATTTATTTCTCTTTTCAACAATCCTTGGTATCTGTATTTTTCAGCACCACATTTCACATGAGCTGATTTTCTTCCTGTCAGTTTTGTGTTAGGCATGGTTAAATGTTGTGCCTCAGTGGACAATATGTGGCCCTCCAAATGTTGGATTGTAATCCTAAAAACATAAGAAAACATAAAATCCTAAAAACATAAGAAGAGCCATGTTGTATCAAAACAAAGACTCAATATTCTGTGTATACGGTGACCAATCAATTACCTGTGGGAAACCAATCAGCAAAACAAATGAATACAAGTACAACCTTCATATTGTATTCCACAAAATGGATAGAGACATACAGCCTCCTACATGGTTTATTCCAGGGGTAGGCAACCTTTCCCCTTTAAGGGCCGAGGGACTTCAGCTCCCAGAATCCCAGGAGCTATTGGCCAACATGACTGAGGCTTCTGGGAGCTGAAGTCCCTCTGCCCTTAAAGGGGAAAGGTTGCCTACCCCTGGTTTATTCAGTCCACTATTAAAATACTCCACTTTGACAGTTATAACTACATCTTCTGACAGTCAATTCTTTAGTTAAAACTATGTACCATGTGTACAGATACTTCCTATTATCTAACCTTGGGCACATTCATATTACAGAATTATCATGTTGTATTACATTTTAATTGTCATGGCAACATCCTATGGAATCCTGGTCTTTGTAGAATCTTAGAATTGGAAAAGACCACAAGGGCTATCCAATCCAACCCCCTGCCATGCAGAAACTTTCAATCAAAGCATACCTGACAAATGACCATCCAGCCTCTGTTTAAAAACCTCCAAAGGAGACTACCACTCTCAGAGGGAATGTGTTCCTTTGTTGAACAGCCCTTACTGTCAGGAAGTTCCTTCTAATGTTGAGGTGGAATCTCTCTTCTTGTAGCTTGCATTCATTGTTCCATATTCTAGTCTCTGGAGCAGCAGAAAATAAGCTTGCTGCATCCTCAATATGACACCCCTTCAAATACCTAAACAGGGCTATCATATCACCTCTTCACCTTCTCTTCCACAGGCTAAACATACCCAGTTCCCTAAGTCTCTCCTCATAGGGCTTGGTTTCCAGACCTTTCAACATTTTAGTCACCCTCCTCTAGACACACTCCAGCTTGTCCACATTCTTTTTGAATTGTGGTGCCCAGAATTGGACACAGTCTTCCAGGTGAGACCTGACCAAAGCAGAATAGAGTGGCACTATTACTTCCCTTTTCTCTATCCCCTGTTAGCATTTTGCCATCTTCTCTGCACAGTGGCCCTACTATTTCCTTCTTCTTCCTTTTGCTCAGACATACCCAAAAAGCCCTTTTTGTTGTTCTTAACCTCTCTAGCAAGCCTGAGTTCATTCTGCACTTTAGCTTTTCTGACTTTACCCCTACATGTAGTCACTATTTTTTTTTAAATTGCTCTTTGGCGATTTCCCCTTTTTTCCATTTCTTATACATGTTCCATTTAAAACCTAGCTCAGTTGTAACTTCCTAGTCATCCATCCTGGTTTCCTGAGACGCCTCCCATTCTTCCCCCTCATTGGAACTGTTTTAAATTATCCCTTCAGTATCTTGCTTTTGAAAAACTCCCATCTGTCCTGAACTCTCTTCTCTTTTAGTATTCCTGACCACGGGATCATCCCCAATATTTCCTTAAGTTTACTGAAATCCTCCTGAAGTCTAGAATGCGTGTCTGACTATGCTTGTCTTTTTCTTTCCACTGTATAACAATCTCCAAGAGAGCATGATCACTGCCATCTAAGGACCCCACCACTTGCACCCCATTGACCAGGTCATCCCTGTTGGTTAGGAGCAGATCTAAACTAGTGGGTCCAGAAGTGACTCGCAGTTTTAAAAATTTAAGAACTTTTGGTGAGGCACTCCCCCAACTGCAAATCTCAGGATTCCATAGGACAGAACCACGGTCATTAAAGTTAAATTGTTGCTGTTGTTAACTGCCATAAAGTTGACCTCAATTCATGGTGATCCTGTCAATAAGACATCTCCATGACCTCCTATTCTCTACCTCTTTGCTCAGGTCCTGTAGCCTCAGGCCCATGATTTCCCTGGTTGAGTCTAACCATCTGGCATGAGGTCTCCCTCTCTTCCACTTTCCCTAGCAACATAACTGTGCACACTTGAAAGGCTGAGCCACCATGGCGTAGTAGTTTAAGTGTTGGACTATGTCTCTGGAGACCAGGGTTTGATTCCCTGCTCAGCCTAAAACCCACTGGGTGACCTTGGGCAAGTCACATGCTCTCAGCCTCAGGGGAAGGCAATGGCAAACCTCCTCTGAACAAATCTTGCCAAGAAAATCCCATTATATGGTTGCCATAAGTCAGAAAAGACTTGAAGGCACACAACAACAACAAGGCCTTTGCAGACTGCTAGAAATAGTGCAAATTGAGTCTACTTTAAGGGTTAGGGTTAGGGAATCATGGGAACTGTATTTTATTGTGGCACCAGAGCTCTCTGACAGAGAAGGCTCAGTGTCTCAGAAAAAAAACAATTCCCATGATTCCCTAGCACTAACCCTAACCCTTAAAGTGGACTCAATTTGCACTATTTCTGGCAGTCTGCAAAGGCCCAAAGGCTGGATAGATAAGGAGGGAACAGTGGTAAATCATGGCTGTGTGATGTATGGGGGAGGCAACCTGGGACAGGTGGGGCTATGAAAACACATACATGTAAAAAAGGATGTAAATTTAAGGTACAGTTATTAACTCCTATATAAAAAAAAGGAATTATCCCCTATGAATAGAGTGGTGAAAGATGAGAGTGTATTCCATCCTGAGAGCCAAAAAGAAGCACTGACTCCCTCTACTCTCTGTGCTTCTTTGAAAGCAAGTGCCAAAAAGCTGTTTGCACCATCATTTCGCTTCCCAGGCATTCAAAAAGGCCAAAAACAGCATTGTGGCAGAGAGTAGAGGGGGCCGTTGCTTCTTTTAGGAGAAGAGGATGGCTCCTTTTTTTTTTTTTTTTATAAGAGGTAAAGTACAGTATTTACATTGACCCAGGGATAAGTTGGCTCAGATTTTTTGGGTCAATTTTTTGGATAAAATTTCTAGTTTTATACATGAGTATATGCAATAATCCTGCAGCATTGCAGATTGCACTTGTTTGGCAAGCTGACCAGTGGTTTCACTACAGATTCCATATCTCAACCAGGATTAAGCATTAAGGCCTTCAGCCCACCAGTGTGGACAGCTGACATTAGCAGCACATTGTGAAGTCCTGTAAAAGTTGGTGCTACATAAAACAGGGATTGATTAGTTGATTGACTTCCTTGATGTAACTTTCCCCTGCCCTCTCCTAGATAAGCTGAACCGGGAATCTGCACGTGCCATCCAGCGTAGCCTCTTCACCGTCTGCCTGGATGCCCCGGTCCTAAAAGTGTCAGATGCCCGAGCAGCGAGCCGACTGGCGGCACAGATGTTGCACGGAGGAGGGAGCTACTCCAATAGTGGCAATCGCTGGTTTGACAAGACCCTGCAGGTGAGAATAACCTCAGGTTGAGAGCCAGGCCAGTTCCTTTTAGAAGTATAGGGGGAAAGTCCTAACCTCTGTGTTCAGACATTGGAGTAGTTACACTTTTAGAGTATAAATCAGAGTGTAGAAACTTAGATTGTAGACCTTAAGCCAGGTCTAAACAATGTGCTGGAGTTTTCAGGTTTTTCAGGTTTGTGCAGGGGTGTGTTTAATGGTTTTTGTTTTAACTGGAATAAAAAAAAATTCATAGTTTAAATACATTTTAACTTCAGTATTTTGTGAATTTCTATTTTTAAATCTGTTCTGAGCCTCTTTGGGTTTATCTGCATTGTAGAAGTAATGCAGTTTGACACCACTTTAAATGCTGTAGCTCCATCCTATGGAATCCTGGGATTTGGAGTTTTACAAGGTCTTTAGCCTTCTCTGTCGAAAAGTGTTGGTGCCTCACAAAACTACAAGCCCATGATTCTGTAGGATGGAGCAAATGGCAGTTAAACTGCATTATTTCTGCAGTGTAAATGCACCCTTTGAGTACCAAACTGAGGAAAAGGTGGGATATAGTCTTAGCAGTAATAATAAGAATAGTAGTAGTAGTAATTCATATTAAATATTTAGATAGGCCTTTATCTGTTAACTTGTGGTTGCAACAGGGCCTTTTAATGGGAAGGCTATATATTTATTTTCACATCTATGTTTTAAATGTTTTAACACTTTTAAAATTAGCATTTTTCAGTGGAATTGCTTATTTAACAGGTGCTTAAACATTTGCATTATAAATTGCTTTTTTGCTGTATTTTTAAAAAATCCTATATTGGGAGAAAGGTGGGATATTTACTGAAGGAATGAAGTGGGAAAACTTTACTCCCTCCAGAAATTTTGGTCTACAAGCCCCAGCATCTCCAGTTTACCTAGCAAATCTCAAGGGATTGTGGGAGCTGTAAACCAAAATGTTTGAAGAGCTGAAATGGTAATCACCCTGATCTACACTCTGAACATCTAACTGACCCTGCAAATGTTTTACCCTACAACTCCCATCAGTTGTACCCAGCCTTTTCAGTGGTAGGAGTTGTAGTTCAAAACTAGACTAAACATGTGGAACAATTTCCTGCAGGGAAAAGCTGCTCAGTAGTGAAACATGCTGCCTCAAATGTGATGGACTCTCCCTTGTGGGAGGTTTTTTAACAGAGCTTGGATGGTCATTTGTTAATAATAATAATAATAATAATAATAATAATAATAATAATTTTTATTTATATCCTGCCTCTCTGTCAAACAGTCGAGGCGGCTCACAGCATTAAAACTCCATACAATGTTAAAATACAATCCAAAATCCCCCATCCCTCCCACCCCTTAAAACAGAATTAAACTAATGATAACATTAAAACATAATACTTAAAAACATATTAAATTATAAAAAAACCTAACTGGCAGTAATAAACTAAACAGAGGATTGCAGCCAAAGTAGGGATAATGGGATTCCTGAGGCTGGGAAATCTAGTCAGGAAAGGTCTGCCAGAAGAGATCTGTCTTCACGGCTATTTTGAAGCTGTTTAGGTTGGTAATCTGATGGATCTCATCCGGCAGGCCATTCCATAATCTGGGAGCGGTAGCTGAAAAAGTCCTCTGGGAGGTTGTCGACAGCCTAGTTTTTATTGGCTGCAGCAAATTCCTCCCAGAGGACCGAAGTGCGCGGGGAGGATTATATGGGAGGAGGCGGTCCTGAAGATAGGAGACCACTCTGGCTGCCATGTTCTGTACCAACTGGAGTTTCCAGACCAAGTACGAGGGTAGCCCCATGTAGAGCACATTACAGAAATCCAGACGAGAGGTTACCAGTGCGTGCATCACAGTCTCAAGGTCCCTTACTTCCAAGAAAGGATGCAGCTGGTGTATCAGCCGAAGCTGATAACAAGCACTCCTGACCGTTGCATTCACCTGACTAGTCATCTGAAGCAACGGATCTAGGAGGACCCCCAGACTGCGAACACAGTCCTTCACGGAGAGTGTGACCCCATCCAGGACTGGAGGTTGCAACCCAATTCCTGGTTTCGGGACTGCTGCTGTGAGCACCTCCATTTTGTCTGGATTCAATCTCAGTCTGTTTTTCCTCATCCAGTCCATTACCACCCTAAGGCAGTCATTGAGAGGAGAGACGCCATCAGGAGCCGAGACTGACAACCAGGATATGGAGAAATAGATAATAATAATAAATAATAATAAAGTTTATTTATATCCCACCCCCTTGAGATCAGTCAGGGCGGCTAACAAGAATAAAATATACATACAACTGTAAAATCTAATCCCCCCCCCCTTAAAAAATATTAAATCAATTATAAATTAAAATGTACAATAAAATACAACAATAATTTACTGATAGCACCCAGCCCCATATTCCCGGATGATGTCTCCCAGCGGCTTCATATATATGTTAAACAACATCGGGGACAGAATGACATCGGGGACAGAAACCCCTGACACACATGAATAGTAACCTCAGTTGTCCAAGAACTGTGCTTATGGAGCCAGAAATTATCTCTCATTTCTTTTTCTTCCACATACCTATCGCTGGCTGCAGATTTTCTGCATAAGCATGCAGTTGAGCTAGATGAGATCCCTCCAGTTGTTGTGTGCCTTCAAGTTATTTCATGGGTTTTCCTATCAACATTTGTTCAGAGAGGGTTTGCCTTGACCTTCGTCTAAGCCTGTGAGAGTGTGACTTGCCAAAGGTTACCCAGAGGGTTTCCAAGGCTAAGCAGGGATTCAAACCCTGGTCACCGGATCGTAGTCCAGTGATTAAACCAGTACACCATGCTGTTGTTGTCGTGTGCCTTTAAGTCATTTCCAACTGAGGACCACCCTAAGGCAGACCTGCCATGGGGTTTTCTTGGCAAGTTTCTTCAGAGTAGGTTTGCCTTTGGCTTCCTCTGGGGCTGAAAGATTGTGACTTGCCCAGGGTCATCCAGTGAGTTTGCATGGTCAAGCAGGGATTCGAACCCTAGTCTCCAGGGTCGCAGACCAGTGCTCAAACCACTACAGCATGCTGGCTGTCTACACTTTGCTCTCTGCAGTTCTGTTATTCCAATACATGGAAAGACACACATGAATAGTAACCTCAGTTGTCCAAGAACTGTCCTTATGGAGCCAGAAATTACCTCTCATTTCTTTTTCTTCCACATACCTATCCCTTTCCCTGATTCACAGTTCATTATAGGAGAAGATGGCTCCTGTGGGGTGCTTTATGAACAAGCCGTTGCTGAGGGTCCCCCGATTGCAACAATCATCGACCATGTCCTTGACTACTGGTAATGTACCCCTGGGAGAAGAAAGGAAAACTACTCAGATGTGATTCATGGATGTGTGGGCAAGACTTCCTGTTTGGCTTTCTGCAGAGGCTGAACTGAGAAAATGAGAAATATAGAGATTCTGTTTTGAGGGTGGTTGGTTGCTCAAGTTTACTTAAACATATGCATTACTTCCAGGAAGTTGATCATATTCATATGTAGTGAAGGAAAAGTGTATAATTTTTTCCCCTTTCTACAGCAGTGATGGACAACATCTGGTCCTCCAGATGTTGTTGGACTGGAGTTCTCATCATCTTTCATCACTGGCCATGATGGCTAGCCAATTATATATGGAGGATCATATGTTGCCCACTCCTGTTCCCATTATCAGACCTTAGCTGATTTAGTTATCCTTTTACAATATGACCCCTGTATCATGGGACTGGTACCCATGGTTTCCCTTACCCACATCTGAAAAAATATGTTCTCTAGGCATTTTCTAGGTCCTCCAGCATGATTTTATGCTATGCTTCCAGTAGAAGTTGACCGTAGAGTTGTGTTGGAGGATTTGGAAATGCTAGAGTGGTATTCTATCAAGGAATCTCTCAGTCCTTCAGTGCAACTCTATGGTCAACATCTGCTGGAATTCATTCCTTCCCGTAGGCTTTGCTATTATCCACTATTTCATGTTTCCATGGTAAGTCAGAGAACATATCCCTCACAGATACTATATTTACTTTAATTGCAATCAATGCTTAACATGTTGTTTGAGGGACCATATTCTCCCTACCACTTCCGCTCTTCGGTACACATCTTTTGGCAAGTCATGAAAATTTTGGAATACAGATGTGACACATTCTTCTAGCATGTTCACCTGGAATTGTAGTCCAAAAAGTACCTTCCCTAAGCTTCGGTTTTCATACAACATTCTAGAATTCTTATGTCTGTCTTGTACCACGTCCTGTATTGTCCAAAGCTGCCCTTTGTATGGGGCATAACTTCCTATGTTTACATGGTGGAAGGGAAAAAGGAAAGAAAGGATTCTTACTTTTGTGTTGTGGGGAGAGTTTAGGATTGTTGTTGCTGTGTGCCTTCAAGTCATTTCTGACTTATGGCAACCCTATCACGAGGTTTCCTGGGGCTGAGAGGATGTGACTTGCCCACAGTCATCCAGTGGGTTTCCATGGCCAAGCAGAGAATTGAACCCTGATGTCTGGAATCCTCATCCTAGCCTCAAATTGCTAGACAAAAGGCCTTTGCAGACTGCCAGAAATAGTGCAAATTGAGTCCACTTTAAATTGAGGCACTGCCCTATCTCAGTGCTAGGGAATTATGGGAACTGTAGTTTATTGTGGCACCAGAGCTCTCTGACAGAGAAGGATCAATGTCTTAGAAAAAAATACAATTCCCATGATTCCCTAGTACTGATCCAGGGCAGTGCCTCAATTTAAAGTGGACACAATTTGCACTATTTCTGGCAGTCTGCAAAGGCCCAAAGCTGGCTTTTAGCATTTATGAGGAAGCTTAATTGGTCTGTGCTATTATTTAACCTGTTATTGTCTGTAAGTGCATTTTAATGTGTTTTTCTCTCCTCCCAACTACCCCATCCTTTGCATTCCAGCAAAGATCCTGTTACAGTCCGTGCCCCCCTGATTCCTCTGCAGTTGCCTAAGAAGCTCTACTTTTACTTCACCCCAGAAATCAAGCGTGACATTGAACATGCAAAACAGAACTTGGACATGTGAGTTTGCGATGTTGTGTGGAGGGTATAAGTAGAGGGGAGAGCTTAAGATATTAGCTCCTACCCTGAGTGCACATGGACTGTGGGTCAGATCCGAAATCTGTGTGGAAAGATTGTTATCTTGGCCAAAGAGATCCTCTTCTCTCCAGAACAGATCACTATCTGTACCAGGAGCAAAGAACAACAACTTTTATTAGCACAAATCAGAAATTCACACGCTCTCATGGTAACAATATAAAAAGGTGTCAATCCATGTGTACAGTAGGTTCTCATGATTTCTTTAGATGAAAAGTATCAGTTCAAAATTAGTTTTAACAATCAACAATAGGGTGTTCATGCATCAGCACTGGTTAGTTCATATTGCACAAATTTAACAGTAAATGGTACAATGAGCTTTTGTTTACACAGGGTAGAATTTGTTATAAAGCACATTGGAAAGGAAAGTGAACTCCAGTCAGATTGAAGGACCCTGCTGTAGTTTCATTATCTAGCATTGCTCCTTGCTGATGGGTTTCTTTCAAGGCCCCCTGCAGCAGTTAAAGGAACACAACACTGTTTTTCTCTACTTCAAGAAGCAGTGAAGAATTAGTCACCTCTCCAGGCCTGAGGGAACTTCAGGCTAAGGGAGATCTAGCTGCCATGGGGAAAGAAGATTATAATATTCTCTCATGGACTGTAGTTGTATGCTGAACGCAGGGTGTCTGAAGTTGACCTTTAAGTGTGGGCAGAGAATATAAAGGTATAGACCAGAGTGAGCCATTTCAGCAAGTCCCATGAATCATTCCCCCTCTACAGATCATGCCTCAGACTACAACTCCATTTCCAGCCAAAAGGATCAGATGTAAACCTTCTCAAAATCAGTACAGGTTGAGTCTCCCTTATCCGGAATTCCAAAATATTCCAAAAGCTAAAGCCTTTTTCATGGGAGGCTGAGATAGTGACACCTTTTCTTTCTGATAGTTCAGTGTACACAAACTTTGTTTCCCATACAAAATTATTTTAAAATATTGTATAAAATTACCTTCAGGCTATGTGTATAAGGTGTATATGAAACATACACGAATTTTGTGTTTACACTTGGGTCCTATCTCCAAGATACCTCATTATGTACTTATATACAAATACAGGTATTCCAAAATAAATGTAAAAATCCAGAACATTTCTGGTCCCAAGTATTTTGGATAAGGGAGACTCAACCTGTCTTTCTTGCTTGATTTAAATGGTTTTCCTCTCTCCACCAGATTTTGCTGGCGTGGGTGATCACTGAATTTCAGTAGTGTAGTATGAGATACAAAAGCAAACAAACAAAAAGCTTTCTTGTAGAATCACAAGAGTTGGAATGGAATGCAAGGGATATCTAGTCCAACCTCCTGAAAGATGGCCATCCAAACTCTGTATAAAGATCTCCAAAGTAGAATCCATGCCCCACCAGGGCAGCCCATTCCATTGTTGAACTGCTCTTAACATCAAGAAGTGGTTTATAACTCTGGGCTGGAATCTTTTTTTCCCCCCTTGAATTCGAAGCTATTTGTTTATCCTTGTCTCTGGAGCAACAGAAAATAAACATGTTCCATCTTCTACATGACATGCCTACAAATATTTAAAGGTGGCGATTACATCACCCATCAGTCTTCTCTTCCAAATAGACTTGTCTCAGTGCTATGGCTCCTTACAATGCAGTCAGCCCTCTGTATCCATGGGCTCTGCAACGCCGATTCCACCATCTATGGCTTGAAAATACTAAAATAATGATAATTCCAAAAAGCAAACTGTGATTTTGACATTTTATATAAGGGACAGCATCTTACTACCCCACTGTATTTAATGGGACTTGACCATCCACAGATTTTGGTATCCAGGGGTGGTGGTCCTGGAACCAAACTCCAGCAGATACCAAGGGCCCACTGAACTGCAGTGGAATGAACTTTGTTGGTTGTTGTATAAATGATGCTTTACCATGTTGAGGACACCCATCACATGTAACAACTTCCTCAGTGAGATTAGGACAACTTCCAGTGTCAGTTGTTTCTGCCACTAGCTAAACATTTTGTTTGACCTGATCACTAATCTGCTGATTTTAATGCAGTTGTTTTGTCACTGTTTTATGGTTTAATTGAATGATTGTATTATATTTTGTGAATTTTAATATTGTGGTAGCAAGTGCTTTGGGATGATTGGAATAAAACACTATAAAGGGATATCAGAAGGAATCATAGAATCATAGAATCATAAAGTTGGTAGAGACCACAAGGGCCATCCAGTCCAACCCCTGCCATGCAGGAACTCCCAATCAAAGCATCCCCGACAGATGGCCATCCAGCCTCTGCTTAAAGACCTCCAAGGAAGGAGACTCCACTACTCTCCAAGGGAAGTTCCTCCTAATGTTGAGGTGGAATCTCTTTTCTTGCAGCTTGCATCCATTGTTTCGGGTCCTAGTCTCTGGAGCAGCAGAAAACAAGTTTGTTCCCTTCTCAATATGACATCCCTTCAAATATTTAAACAAGGCTATCATATCACCTCTTAACCTTCTCTTCTCCAGGCTAAACATCCCCAGCTCCCTAAGTCATTCCTCATAGGGCTTGGTTTCCAGACCCTTCACCATTTTAGTTGCCCTCCTTTGGACACGCTCCAGTTTCTCCACATTCTTTTTGAATTGTGGTGCCCAGAACTGGACACAGTATTCCAGGTGAGGCCTGACCAAAGCAGAATAGAGTGGCACTATTACTTCTCTTGATCTAGACCAGGGGAAGGCAACCTTTTAAAGACCTGGGCCGGTCTCCCGTAGCCCAGGTCTCAGCTGGGCCGAGGGGGGGGGAATGGCGCAGCGTGCGACCCCCCCCCGCACACGCTGCCGCCGCGGCGCATAACGCGGCCGCCATTTTGGAAATCAAAATGGCAGCCATGACGCGTTTGCACGTGCGCAAGAGTACTGCGCATGCGCAAACGCGTCGTGCCCGCCATTTTGATTTCCAAAATGGCGGTCAGGGCGAGCGCGGTCGCAGAGCAGCAAAAATGCGCCAGCACCGCTGCAGCAACCTTCGGCCTGGGCCAGTAAGTCCAGGGACCGTGGCCTTAACCGGCCCCCGGGCCGTAGGTTGCCGGTCCCTGATCTAGACACTTCTATTGATGCAGCCTAAAATTGCAGTGGCCTTTTTAGCTGCTACATCACACTGTTGACTCATGTTCAACTTGTGGTCTACCTGGACTCCTAGATCCCTTTCACACGTAGTCTCGTGTGAAGGAAGGAAGGAAAGAATCCCCTGCCCTGTGTGTTCAGTGCTTTCGGGATTAGTGTCACTTTAACACTTTAAACTGAGATCAGAAATGAATGAATGACTAATGCAAGTGATGCAAAATTGATGTACTGTGATCAAACATCCAAGGCCCCATAAGGATTCTGGTGACTGGTTGATGATGTCCTGGCATTTAAGCTAGCTTTGGAAGACAGCAGAGCATGGGTGTGCAAATGGGTTTTTTTATTTAAAAAAAATTTAAATTGGAGATTGCATGGACATGGTGGCATGGATATAGCCCTCCAGAGTCTGATAGTAGAGGGATAAGAAATACAGTTGAAAGGATATTGGCTGAATTATCTTTCTGTCTTTTCTCTCTTATCAGTCTCATTACTGACCTGGATATCAGCTGTTTCACTTATCGTGGATTTGGCAAGGAACTTCTCAAACGCCATAGGCTGAGTCCAGACTCTGTCCTGCAGGTGGCACTGCAGTTAGCCTATTACAGGTGAGATGATGGTCTTGGCAGATGGCATGAAGTTTGTTTAATGTGGAGGTTGCTGCCTAGTTTCTTTTAGAAAGAGCATCGGGCCTGGAATAAGAAGAAGAGCCCTCCCTCCATTCCATCCGATGCCATCTGGGGGAGAGACACTAGGCCCAGCACCATCGGGCCTGGAATAAGAACCCTTAAAGGACGGGTGGGAATTGGGATTTTTATGTTCTATTTAAATTGTATTAATATGTATGTATGGTAATTTTAATGTTGTAAGCCGCCCCGATTGCTCTGCAGAGGGGCGGGATATAAATTATTATTATTATTATTATTATTATTATTATTATTATTATTATTATTATTATTATAGCTTGGAAAAATTACAGGTTTTTAGACTCCATGGTTAGTGGCTATGCCAGCTAGGAGATGGTAGGAGTTGTGGTCCAAGAAGCATCTTTTCCCATTATGAAAAATTAGTGCTAGTTGTCTCAGAATAGATAAAACAAAACAAAAATACATGCTATTGAATAGGAAGCCTGACTCATCTAGGGGGTGTAGGTTATGTGTGTGGTTAGCATTGCATGAGGTGGACTGTGTATGTACTTCTTTCTGTGTACTATGTCTTCCTTAGGGCACATGGGGAACTGTGTCCCACTGCTGAGTCAGCCTCTCTTCGTCGCTTCCACCGAGGCCGGACAGAAACCATTCGCTCTACTACCTCAGCCGCCTTGGCCTTTGTCCGGGCAATGACTGATGACAACTGTCAGGTATTTAAATTTCCCATAATTCCCTTCCTCCTAATCAGAACTGAAAGTACAGCCTACGGGTGAGCTGTAGCAGTAATTATTGCCATGAGTCATAGGGGGGTTGCAGACTGCCAGAAATAGTGCAAATTGAGTCCACTTTTAGGGTTAGGGTTAGTGCTAGGGAGTCATGGGAATTGTTTTTTTTTTCCTGAGACATTGAGCCTTCTCTGTCAGAGAGCTCTGGTGCCACAATAAAATACACTTCCCATGATTCCCTAGCCCTAACCCTAACCCTAAAAGTGGACTCAATTTGCACTATTTCTGGTAGTCTGCAACCCCCCATAATTGGCTATTATTCCCCAAAATACCTTACCTTGGCCTTACTATTAGGCAAACTGTGGCAGTCACCTCAGCCTTAGGGGGTGCAGAGGGGGTGCACTACACTGTGTGACACCTATTAGAGGGGATGATACCATTGGAAAAGTGTTAATATTGGCAGGGTCCAAGGAGACCTCATCCAGGTTGTTGGGAGTATCAGCGGTGGTGACAAGTGCTGAGACACCTCTGTGCTGGACTCTGCTACCTTTATTGTACCATCTCCTGCCATGGCTGCTCTTGCTCAGGAGGAGGAGGAAGAGCAGGAGGATTCTCTGCACCCGACCTCACCCTGGCTGGACCAACCTTATATCCCTAAGGGCATCATCCAATGAGTAGCAGTGGCCCAGCAAGCCAAGAAGGTGGAGGGAAGGTCATGGTGGGGGGCTTCTCTGAGGCCCAGTATGTGCTCTTGCATTTAGAGAACTTGAGCTTTGACGGGCAGGTTGTGTGGTGTCATGTGTGCATGGGAGCTCCCCAATCCCACGATCTCTGTCACCCCAGCTTCTGGCGTGGGGTGTAGTCATGGGGGTGACACCAACCTTAGTGATGCCACTGAATGCTAAGGAACAGGAAATTATGCCAAAGCATCGGAGAACAGAGCTCTGTATTTCACATGGCCTGCCTGCGTCCCTTTAAGATAGCCGGCCATCCTTTGATACAGTCCTGTCACAAGTACAGCCAGGCCTTTGTATCCACAGATTCTGCATCCACGGATTCAGCCATTCACAGCTTGAAAATATTCCAACAGGAAAAAAAAATCCAAAAAGCAAACCTTAATTTTGCCATTTTAAAGGACAGCCTTTTACTACACCATTGTATATCATGGGACTTGAGAATCCATGAATTTTGGTATCCACAGGGGGTCCTGGAATAAAATCCCAGTGGACACCAAGAGTCCACCACTGTATTGAAGTAAAATCCAGCTACCAACCTTCAGTTTGTGGAATTGCACTGGGCAGGGGTCCCATCTTACCAACTCAAGTGGCAAAGTGTTTCAGACTGGCCTTGGTACAGGCAATACTGCCTACCCTACCCTAGCCTTTTTCTCCCAAGGCAGAAATGGGTAACTGTGGCCCTCCAGAGGTTTTTGCCTATACATCCCATCAGCCCAAGCCAGAATAGCCACTAGTGAGGAACTTTGGGAGTTCTAGTCCAAAACATTTAGTGAGCCAGAGGCTACCTGAACTTGGATTGCCCATGTTCACCCTTAAGACTTCTCTGAGCATGTTAATGTGCTGTCACTTCTGTCATGTAATTTCCTTATTGCATGTTGATTGTGGGCTTACTGCAGTCCACTGTGATTTGCAACGTTTTTGGGAAATCAGTTATCCGTTTCTTTCTTCTCTCCGTGCTAGGCCCCAGAAAGACTGTCCCTGCTGAAAAAAGCAGTAGAAGTCCACAGCATCCTCACAGAGCAGGTAATTACTCCTCATAAGAAGGCTCTTCAGTAATCCAAAGGGTTCATGTAGCACAGGGGTAGGCAACCTTTCCCCTTTAAAGGCCGAGGAACTTCAGCTCCCAGAAGCCTCAGCCATGTTGGCCAATAGTCCCATATTGGCCAATAGCTCCTGGGATTCTGGGAGCTGAAGTCCCTCGGCCCTTAAAGGGGAAAGGTTGCCTACCTCTGATGTAGCAGGTAAGAAACACTGATTATCAAGGAGCTTGGTGTTGGAGCTCAGAAAAGCTTGCATCATTCTGAAGGAAGTGAAAAAGGAAATTGCCAGATCACTAAATGGACCAAGTTGGAGGTTTCCTTAAATGCAGAGAAGAGTACTTGTTGGAAATTACTGTTTGACGCCTTGCCTACATGGGTGTTTTAACCCTAGTTCCCCCCCCCCCAGGTTCTCTGCATCCTGCTTACATGATGTGGGCCAAAACCCTGAATCGGGTCTGGACTTTACAACACCTGCATCCAATTTGCAGTTTTTTCCCCTTAACCTGCATTTTAAAAACTCACCCTTTGCTGTTGGGTTTTTTGCAACAGTGGGCAGCTGCCTTTTCACTTGTGGTCCCAGTTTGTCACCCAGTGTTTCCACTATGGGCAGAAGTTGCACTGCAGGCACAAGTCACCTCAGTTCTTTGACTGGGCGCCTCAGTCTGACCTCAGTAGCAGTGCCTGGCGATGAACTGGGACCAGGTGGGAAGACAGCCATCTGTCAGCGCCGGGGGAAGAGAGCAAGGTAAGAGCAAATTTTGTGCTAGAATACTTTGGGGGCAGCCCGGAGTATTATGGCAAATGTAGACAAGCCTAACAGGAGGGCTGAAGAAGTATCTGGCTTTGACATGAGGGGAAAAAAAAAACATTTTTACTGTAAGAGCTGTTAGGCAGTGGAATAGACTTTATTGAAATTCGTGGACTTGACTTCTTTAGATATCTTTAAACAGAGGTTGGATGGGTATTTTTCAGGAGTACTGCAGTTGTGTATTCCTTCAGGGCAGGGACTTGGACTACATCACCTTTGTGGCCCCTTCTAGCTCCATGATTCTATTGAGATTATCAGACGCAGGGGAGAAGCCAGGAGTAAAAGGCATACTCCCAGCAAAGTTGAGCAGTCGTGCTGAAGATTTTCAGACAAATCACACTTTTCCAGGACTTAACCCATGAAGATCCAAGAATGCTCCAGCAACAAACCATTCATGAGGAAGTCCTGGGAATGGTTTGTTGCTGGAGCATTCCTGAATCTTCATGGGATAAGTCCTGGATGAGTGCAACATCGTCTTAAAATCTTCAACGCGATCCCACAACTTTGCCAGGGATTTGGTTTTTTCTTCCCCGGTTTCCCCCCATCTGATAATCTCCTGTGACTGAAGGGAAAGCACATTGGATATTTATTTAATTATTTATTTATAGCACTCCTCTATTAGTCCTCTTTCCACTCCTGAGGCCTGTGGAATTGTGGAATTCCTTAATTGCCCATTAAAGTGAATGGAACAAAGAGATCATCCTGCATGTATCAACCATTGGAAAACTGCCCCTCGCTTCATATTTAACATTTCTTTAGACCTAAAACTAAATCTTATTCAGCAAAGAGAGATGTTTCAGGTACATTGGATACAATAATTATTTTTTAAAAAGAAATTGTCTGTTATTAAATGCGGTCAACTTACCTTTGACGTATGGTGACCCTTATGAATGGGAGACCCCCAAGTCACCCCATCATCAGCTGCCCTGCTCTGCTCCTGAAGACTCAGAACCATGGTTTCCTTCATTCATCTGTATTGCAGGCTTCCTCTTTCTACCTTGCCAAGCATGATTGTCTTTTCTAGTGAGTCATCTCTTCTCATATCAAAGTACAACAGTCCCAGTTTAGTCATCTTGGCTTCTATGGAGAGTTCAGGCTTGGTTTGCTCTAGGACTCATTTATTTGTCTTTTTACACAGTATCCGTAGAACTCTAGTTCAGCTAAATGTTGGCGATGATAATGCTTCCCTGTGGTATATAATATGGTTCAGAAAATTTT
Organism: Phrynosoma blainvillii; assembly: GCA_026167975.1. Taxonomy (NCBI): domain Eukaryota; kingdom Metazoa; phylum Chordata; class Lepidosauria; order Squamata; family Phrynosomatidae; genus Phrynosoma; species Phrynosoma blainvillii. Next base: position 380,491,313 of record JANUYF010000002.1, read on the forward strand.
AATCCTGTCTGGTTGGATATATTGAAAAGTATTAGTTTTGTATTAGAATAATCTTTGGTATTTATAGACACACATGTTCTTTTATTCCTATGTTGTAGTATTTAACTGAAGTTGGATCTGGTGTGCTCTTAACTGCTAAAAGATTTCTACTCCAGGAATGGAATAATAAACATTCATCATATATCATTCAGATGAGTTTACTGCTTTAGTAGTGCCTGGACATGTACTTTATAAAGGTCATCTTCCTTATAATGTCTTTTAGAAATATGGCTATCAGTGTATATGTGTTGCTCATCTTCATATCCTATATATTTCCCCCCATCCTTTTTTCTTTTTCATACTTGCAAAAATCTCATTAAAAATCAGTTAAAAGCAAAGAAACAGCTTATAACACTTCAGGGGAAGCTAGATTATTTATTTATTCAAGATATTTCTCTATCACCTCCTAAACCAAAAGGGCTCCTGTGGCAATGAACAAACGAAAGCAATTAAAACAGTACAAATACGAAACATTTTAAAAACTTCTCAAGACAGTCTAAAAACAATCCTAAAATATAATTTTAAAACAGGGAAAACAGAACCATTTGAAACATTAAAGGTCATGCAGAAAAGCACTGTTTTAGTTGCCCACTTGTAAGCTCAAAAGAAAGGGAGCCAACAATATCCCTGGGTCGGGAGTTACACAGTCGAGGTATTGCTACTGGGAGAGCACTGATATGTGTCCGTATCACCTTATCTTCACAAGGTGTTAGGACACACAACAGAATCATAGCATCATGGAATCATAGAACTGGAAGGGGCCTCATGAGCCATTACATCAAACCTCCCGATCAATGCAGATCTCCAACTACAGCATCCTCAGCAAGTGGCTTTCCAGCCTCTTTCTAAAGACATCCAGAAAAGGAGACACCACCACTTTTCTAGCCAGTTGTTTCCATTGTTGAACCACTCTTACTGTCCAGATGGTCCTTCTCGTGTTCAGTTGAAATCTACCCACCTGTAACTTCAAACCATTCCTACCCTTTGGGACAGCAGAGATCAGGCCTGTAGCCCTTGACATATTTAAAGAGTGCCTTCATGTCACTCCTCTTCACCAAGCTGAATATGCCCAGCTCCTTCAACCTCTCCTCATGTGTTTTGTTCTCCATACCTCTTATCATTCTTGTTGCCCTTCTCTGAACCTGTTCCAACTTGTCTACAAGCTTCTTAAAATGAAGCACCCAGAACTGTATGCAGTACTCCAGATGAGATCTGACCAGTGCAGAATACTATTACTTCCCTTAACTTGGAAGCTATATTTAATGCTATTAAAATAGCATTCACTTTATTTGCTGGAGCATCACACTGCTGGCCCATGTTCAATTTATGAGCAACAATAATTCCCAAGGTCCTTTTCACATGTAGTAGTGCTTTTGTGGCCTAAATGTAGAATTCAGCATTTGTCTGTTGTATTTCATTTTATTAATTTCTGCCCAATTTTCTAATTTGCTTAGTTTCTTTTGAATTTTGTTCCTATCTTCCAATGTTTTAGCCACCTCTCCCAGTTGTATGTCATCTGCAAACTTGATAAGGATTCCCTAAGTAATTGATAACAATTTTCAAGAGTAATGGCCCTAGGTCAGACCCCCGATGTGCTTCACTCCACCTAACTTCACAACGGGACACACAACGGGAGATCTTTCTCTGAGGATCACAAATTTCTGGCAGGCTCATATGGGAGGAGGTGGTTTTTCAGCTGTCTTGGCCTCAAGTTATTTAGGGCTTTGTAGGTCAACATCAGCATCTTGAATTGAATTGAACCCGGAAGGAAAATGGAAGACAGAGCAGACACTGTGCCTGTCACAGATGCTGGTGAAACCTCAGAAAGAAACTCTTCTAGAACATGGCCACACAGCCCGAAAATCCCACAAAAAACTAGAGGGAGGTTTGTGGCGAGGAGCCCTTTCAAAATACACCATCATAGCACTTTTGATTCCACTTTAACTGCCATGGCTGCATTCTATGAAATTCTGGGATTTGCAGTTTAGAAGGGCATTTAGAATGCTAAGTCAAAAAGCTCAAGTCTCTCATTGGACTAGAAACCCTAGGATTCCCTAGGATGCAGCCTTGGCATTTAAACTGGAATCATGGACTTTCCCATCAGCCCTCACCAACATAGCAAATGGTTAGGGCAGTTACAGTCCAGTATTTGGAGGGTCACATTTTGTCTAACCCTGTTCTTCAGGTTTTTAAAAGGGCAAATGGAGCTATGGGGAGGAGGGAAGATCAAGATGATGGCCCCGCCATCTACAGACAGTGCTACATAAAGTCTCTTGTGCTGTTTTTATGGACAGAATTGCCCCTCTGGAGCTGAACTGCAGACTGAATTGAAGATCTCTTGCAGTCAGGGCTAAAAAAAACATTCTATGCTTTTAAAATAAGGGTTGTAATTCCCCTCCACCCCACCCTCCACCTTGTCATGATGGTACTTATTCTCCTTTTATCTGATCTTTTCCAGGCTCTGAATGGGCAAGGAATTGACCGCCATTTGCTGGGACTGAAACTTGAGGCCATAGCTGATGGCTTCCGCGTACCAGAGCTTTTTATGGACACTTCCTATGCTGTAGCCTCTTACTGGAAACTCTCCACTGGACAGGTACAGACAGCCAAGGTCCTCCATGTGCCCTTCAGGACCAGTTTGTCCTTTTACAGCAAGATGCTGGCTTGATGGCCTTAGAGCTTAAGAAATTTACTCTCTTTTTGGGGGGATGACAAATCCCAGAATTCCCCAGGTTTTGGACTGCAGATCCTATAATCCCCAACATCTGTAATCCAGCTGTAATTCAGAGGTGACTTTTCAAAGCTGTAGACTGACCGCAATATAAATTTACGGGGGCATTGCTCTTTCGTAAATGGCCCAGTGTCCCTTAAGTATTTTCCTCTCTGATTGCTTAAAACTGCTTATAACACGTCACTGTTTAAACCATGAGAGGGGAAAGTGTGGTCCCTCGGTTGCCTATAACCACCAACTACTTTCATTGACCTCCCAAACATCCCCTTCCCTCACCTCAAAACCATTTACTCTTCCCGTTTTTAAGATCAAGACCACATGAAAGTGTGGTGGTTTCCCCATTTGTACATCGATACTCCCAAACTGCATTTTCCTCCCCCAAAAAGCTGGAAGAAATCCTGAAAATACCGGAAGCACAAACTGGAAACAGATATTCCAAGACTTGGGGATTAAATTTGTTGCTGATCAGCAGAAAATGTAATGGTGTAGCTTGTTACTGGTGACACTAGGAAGAACATTGTCCCCTAAACTTTCTGCATTTGCATCCCCAGTTAGATTTGTGAGTGTCTGTAGCAGGGTCTTGTCAGTGCTGGCTCCTTGAATGCATAGTGTTGTTTCAAGAGACTTATATGTTGATAGTTCTCATGTTTCTGTCAAGGAACCTGGCACAAAGAAGGCCTTTTGCTCATTATTCTCACAATCCTGCTATGGCTAAGAGGGAGCTGTTTAAAATTATTTATTTATTTATTTATTTATTTATTTTAAAAGCTTACCTCACCAGAACTCTGAATCTACTAGGAATTGTTGTCGTTGCTGGCATTTACCAACCGGTAATGCTAGCTGATTCACATATTTTTGTAGTCTTTGTGGTATATTATTTTGAATTGTGTTACTTTTAATACAGGTTGAGTCGCCTTTATCCAAAATGCTTGGAACCAGAAGTACTCGTATTTGGGATTTCAGACTTTATTTTTTGTTTTCTCAGATTTTTGGCATATTTGCATATACATAATAAAATACCTTGGAGATGGGATCCACATCTAAATACAAAATTCATTTTTGTTTTGTATAGACCTTATACACATTTGTAGTTTGTAGTTGTGTGCCTTCAAGTCATTTCCAACTTATGGAGACCCTAAGGTGAAGCTTCCATAGGGTTTTCTTTGCAAGTTTTTCAGAGGAGGTTGCCATTGCCATCCTCTGAGTCTGACTGTGACTTGCCCAAGGTCACCCAGTGGGTTTCCATGGCTGAGCTGGGATTCGAACCCTGGTGTCCCAATGTCCCAGTCCAACAGTCAAACCAGTACACTGCCTGAAGGTAATTTTATACATAATATTTTTAATAATTGTGTGCCTGAAGCAAAGTTGGTGTACAGTTAACCATCAGAAAGCAATGGGGTGACTATCTCAGCCACTATATATATATATATATATATATTCTTTAGTGTAATTGGCATAAACATATCAATAAAATCCAATTTACCTTCTAATGCACACATAAACATCAAACTAACTAAACTATACCCCCTCCTCACTACATTTAAAATGTCATTCATAACAATTCCAAATTACCATATGCATCTAAATAATCAAATAACATATCCCATCCCACCAGTTCTAAACAACATGTAGGAGATAGCTACTATCTTCGATAATACACTAAATACTATAATATACAGTGAGTCCTTGTTATCCACTGTGGTTTGGTTCCAGGATCCGCCGTGGATAGCAAAATCTGTGGATGCTCAAGTCCCATTAAATGTAGTGGCATAGCAAAATGATGTCCCTTATATAAAATGGAAAATCAAGGTTTGCTATTTGGAATTTACACTTTTTTGGAATATTTTCAAGCCATGGCTGCTTGAATCCATGGATAAAAAAATCCGTGGATAAGGAGGGCAGACTGTATAAAACTTGTATCTCTCCCTAGTATCTCATCCATCCTTCCTTCCCTTCCCTCCTTATCCCTTCTACCTACCTTAAACCTATCTTCTACCATCTCTCATCTTCCCCTCTTCCTTCCATTAGACCTTCCTTTTCCCCCACTCTCACTCTTTCTTCAGTTTGGATGTTGGAGTATTTCAGATTTCGGAAGTCTAGATAAGGGAGGCTCAACCTGTAACACCATTAGTAATAATTAGGGTGGAGGTTCTTCTTTTTGAGTTTACAGAAAAGCAGCCTGTGTGTACTTTCAATGGTCTGTGGATCCCTATTTCTCTTCCCTTTCAGGTAGCTGCCCGCACCGATTGCGTGATGTGCTATGGGCCACTAGTGCCCGATGGCTATGCTGTCTGCTACAACCCACTCCCAGCTCATGTTAACTTTGCTGTCACTGCTTTCAATTGCTGCCAAGAGACCAATGCTGAGCATCTGGCTGGAAACCTCCAAAACGCCCTGGATGATGTGGGGGACTTGCTGGAGAACTATGGAGGAAGAAACCATGAGAAGCAATCTTAAGAATCACTCCATATAACCATTTCCTAACCTCAGGCCCAACTGCGGCTTAGAGAGTATTTTGCTCTGCCTTATGACTATACTTGTCACCTATCATTTGGTAAGCCTCAGGCCCCAGATCTTCACACTCCCTTTCTTTTTGGCCAAAGCTAGTTACCCAGGGGTCCTTCAACCATTCCTGATGACACTCCTTATCTATAAATCCCCTTTGTAACATATGCAGGGGAACTGACAGGAAAGCAGTCCTGTTTTGTTTTTTTACACTGTCTTTAATTCGAAGCCAAATCTAATTTATTGTCGGGTTCAATAAAATAAAATAAAATAAAATAAAGATTCTTGCAGGAAAAAAGTCTTGGGTTGTGTGTTTTGTGGTCAGTGAATAACAACAGGGGAGGTATACCAACCGAGTGAACAATATCAGGCCGTGAGCCTAGAGATCAGTTTCCTGTAGATCCATAGGGCCACCTTGAACAAATCCCTGTCTTTTTCAGCATCATTTCTCTTTATTTCTAGGGCTGCTGCCACACTACAGAATTAATGCAATTTGACACTGCTTTAACTATCATGACTCATCCTGTGGAGTCCTGGGATTTGTAGTTAGTTGTGGCACCAGAGCTCTCTGACAAAGAACACTAAGTGTCTCACAAAACTATAAATCCCAGAATTCCATAGCACTGAGCCATGGCAGTTAAAGCAGTGTCAAACTGCATTAATTCTGCAGTGTAGATGCAGCCTCAGTTGGAAACACGATTCCGGGGGTCACGGTTCTTAGGATAGCAGTAAGGTAAGAAAATATTAGTACCTGCCTCAAGACGGGTATTGAAATAAGTTCATTTCATAATGCAAAACAAATATTTAGCTCTAATTGTGAAGGAGTTTTCCTGACTTGCATGTTTTTAGAGTTGCTACTGTATGTTGGAGAAGTACACCTTTTAAAATTGCACAGACTTTTTATTAGGGCATTACAGCTGTCGGGGGGACGGGACCCAAATACTGAGAAAATAAAAATAGTGACCACAGACAATTCACTTAACTTCAAAGTGCGAGATGAAGACATCCAGATAGTTTAAGATTTTTTATACCTTGGGTCACTCATAAATCAAAATGGAGACTGTAGTGAAGAAATCAGTAGAAAACTACGATTTGAAAGGGAAGCTGTGAAGAACTATGAGATAAGATAAAGGAAGTCGGAGATAAGAACCTCAAGTGTAAAGATATCTTACTGAGTATCAAAGTTAGGATCACCAAATGGCATTGTATTTCTTATTCCTGTCTATTATTATTATTACAGTTTATTTATATAGCTCTGTAGATTTACACAGCGCTGTACATACAGTCAATAAAATAGATAAAAAAGCCTGCCGATGGCGTACATTCTACAAAATAATATAATGCATATTAATACAAAGAAGGCAACAAATTAGAAATCCCCTGTCTAAGGGATAGGGAGGTTAGACAGTGAAGAAAGGGGGAAAATTAGCACATTTGAAATGTGCTTCTGTACTATGGACAAGGTAAATGCATGAGCCAAAGAGCAATTCAAGCCTGAATGCTCTGTAGAAGCCAGCATGACTGAACTGAGGCTATCATATTTTGAATATATCATGAGATGACACTCAAAAATATAAGGCCTTGTAAAGCTAAGCCTGTAGGAAAAGAGGAAGACCTTACAGATTGCTTCAATCAATCAAGAAAGCATGATCCTGGGTTTGCTAGACCTGAGAAGGGTGACTTGGAGGTGTCTTGTTCCCAGGGTTGCCACAAGTCAAATCCGGCTTGATGGCACATAAAAACAACAAAACTCTTATATGTTGTATGCTCTGGAACACACAATTGAAAGCGTGTCTGTAACCGTGAGGCTCATGTCATGAGCTGAGATGAAGTTAGATGTCAATGTGAGTTCAGATTCGGATCTCGGGGCTGGAGCTGAAGCAGTAACAAAAAATGCAAGAAGGGTCATAAAGGACAATCTGAAAAGTCAGTGATGCGTAGTAGTACAGCGTGACTAAAAAATAATGGCTGGCATTGTGCTTCGACTTTGGTTTTCCTAAATAGTCTTTTGTTTTTGTTGTGTGCTTTCAAATTGTTTCTGCTATACGGCGATCCTAAGGTGACCCTATCACAGGGTTTTCTTGGCAAGATTTGTTCAGAGGGGGGTTTGCCATTGCCATTCTCTGAGGCTGAGAGAGTGTGCCTTACCCATGGTCACCCAGTGGGTTTCCATAGCCAAGTGTGGATTTGATTTGAACCCTGGTCCCCAGAGCTGTAGTCCAACGTTCAAACCACTACGCTACACCACAATAGCTTTACAGGTGTGTGAAACTGAATCGACTAGTTTCGCAGCATCCATATTCACCTAGGGGTTGCCATGATGGGCATCCATTACACAGTGGCAACAATCCTCAACTATAATTTCAAAACAGTTAAAACAGCAATTTCAAACATTAAAGGACATGCAGAACAGCACTGTTTTCGCAGCCCACCGGAAAGAGACGGAGCCAACCTAACGTCCTTGGACAACCCTTGAGAAAGACATTTTTCAACCATTGCTCAAATATTTTTGAATATTCTTTACATTGCTATCCCTGCAGCTCCAGCCAGCATAAACAATGATGAAGAATGCTGGGAGGTGCAGTCCAGCAACATCTGAAGGATGGCATGATTCCCATCCCTGTCCTCTATGCAGGCTGAAGAGAGAAGCTGCTATTGAAAAGCATCTTAGAAAATGTGTATTTGTGAGGAATTAAGATTGAGAGAGAGACATCGGGTGCATCTACGCTGTAGAAATAATGCAGTTTGACACCACTTTCACCATTATGCCTCGATGCTATGGAAATCTGGAATCTAGTTTTGTGAGCTCTTTAGCCTTCTCTCTCAAAGAGCTCTGGTGCCATAACAAATGACAAATCCTAGGATGCCATAGCATTGAGCCATGGCACTGCACTATCTACAATGTAGGTGCACCCTAAGGTCACATCTGGAATACAGAATTAAGCTCTGTATGTAGTTCCATTTTATGGGATCCTAGGATGCATAATCCCAGAAGGTATTTCACCTCGAGTGCTAGTGGCTCACAAAATTACAAATCCTAGGATTTTGTACGATGGAGCCGTGGCAGTTAAAAGCGATGTCAAAGTGTACCATCGCTGCACTGTAGATGCACCCAGAGAGAGAAATATGTGTGGCATTCCAAAGGGTGGCTAAGGATCTGCCTACTATCCCTTTAATATCCCCCCCCACTCACCCACACCATTGGGAAGAGCATCTTTTTTCGCAGTAAAGCCAGAACCTCGTGGCTTGTTCTGGGAGGGAGACAGAGAAAGAGAGAGAAGAGAGGCAGACAGGAGAAGCAAGGCAAAGCAAAGCAAGGAGGGAGGTTTGTGGGACCCTTGCTGGGTCTCTGTGCAAATCCCTTCACTGCACACTTGGTGGGAAAAAGCCACACTGAGAGCCGCAGCAGAGATGTCTTCAGAGAAAACAGGTGAAGGAAGGATGGATGGGGATGGGGATGAAGGATTAGCCTGGTTTTGTGCGTGTGTAGAGGTGGGCACACTGTTGTCGCCCATTGCTTGCACAGGTTTGTGTGTGTTTGGGGGGAAATGGTCTTATGCGCCGTTTGCTACAGAATGGCATGGAAGAGGGATTTGAAATCATGTCCTTAAATATCTTTTTTCTTTACATGCTCATTATTTCTATACCAGGTTTTGTTTTTTTGTCAGGAAATGCAGAAGTGTGTGTGTGTGCATACATGCATGTGCTGTGAGGACAGGGGAAAAAACATGTTTCTTTGAGATGTTGTCAGGAGGAGGTTGCATTAATACGGTGCATGTTAGATCCACAAAACAGTGTGGAGTGGGTTGCATGTGCACTGCTTTCCTTAGATGCAGATGGGGAAAAAAGATGGGGAAAAAGGAAACACATCAGGGCTGGGAATCTATCTGAGAAGTATGTGCATGACCATAGAAGAGTTGGTCATATGTGCCGCACATGTATGTTGCGGGTTAAATCACCAGCGTTGTGTTTTGACGTGGTGTGGAAAAGGCAGGTGAGAGGAGGTATCTCAAAGAGCTGTCTAATCTGCTGCTTGATTTTATATATATATATATATATATATATATATATATTGGAGAAAAGTCCAAAATGTCAACCAAGGCTGACCCAGGCTATTGAGCTGCCTGAGGCAGAGCAGCAAATGGCCGCCCACTCACCAACCCACCCTCTCTCCCTGAGGCAAGGTGCATCGGGTCCAATGCCAGCCAAATTATTCTGGTACACGAAGCAGAAAATCCCATTCCTGTCAGGGAAAACACCAAAACCTAAATAGCAAATGTTCATCATGAGGACTGGGTTGCCCCTTGCCTGAGGCAGCTGCTTCACTCGGCCTAACAGCAGGGCCGGCTCTAGCAGGGACCTCTGTGCACACGCAGGCAGTTTTATGTATTTCGGGGTTCGTGTCCGAACCAAAAGGAGGAGAGTGATTGTGTTGGAGGGTGAGGGACTGCGGTGCCACTGAATGTTTTCGCGCAGGTCACTGGCACATGTATGCATGTGAGTGGGAGGCCACATTCCCATGCGTGAAAAGTGTCAGACTTTTCTGGGTAGCAAAGGCACTGTGTCTGGGTAAATATGTGTGTGTGTGCATGTGTGTATGCTTCCCTGGGTGATGTCATCCATTATGTGTGGCTGTGTGTCATGCAGAGTGTGAAACTGGAGACAGGACCGGGCAGGCGTGAGGTTGAGGAATGCTTATGTGGCTGATCCGATGCGACTTGACAAATGGAGCCGTTTCTATTTATGCTGCCGCATCAAAAATTGCATCGAGGGCTACGTGTCTGACTTGGAGCTTTAGAGCGTCTGCCTGCCTGCCTGTCTCCCTCTCTCTCTGTCTCTGGGAGTGTTTTAGGTTGTGAAGCAGATGACAACTGATGTGGTGGGAACTGGGTGGTGTGGTCTCTTTGTATGGGATTTTGTCGATGGGTGCGTTGCGTGCCTTCAAGTTGTTTCCGACTTACAACGACCCTAAGGCAACCCACTGGGTAACCTTGCGCGAATCACACTCAGAGGAAGGCAATGGCGAACCTCCTCTGGACAAATCTGGCCAAGAAAACCCCAGGATAGGTTTGCCTTAGGGCACTGATTCCCAAACTTTGGTCCTCCAGATGTTTTGGACTTCAACTCCCAGAACTCCTGACTCTTGACCAAGCTGGCAGGGGCTGATGGGAGCTGACAGCTGGAGAACCAACATTTGGGAACCACTGTCTTAGGGTCACCATAAGTCGGAAATGACTTGAAGGCATGCAACACCACCACAAGGCAGGTCACATATTGGTGTTGTTGCGTGTCTTCATTTTTGATTTATGGTGATCCTACCATGGGTTTTTCCTGGCCAGTTTTGTTCAGAGGCTTGCCACTGCCTTTCCTGAGACCGAGAGTGTATGACTTGTCCAAAGTCACCCACTGGGTTTCATGGCTGAGCAGGGAATCGAACCCTGGTCTCCAGAGTTGTATTCCAACACTCAAACCACTATGCCACATGATGAACTGGAGGTATATAGGTATCTATGATGGGAATCCTCTTGGTTAGTATCACCTAGAGTAGACCTGCTGGGGCAATTGTTGAAGGATGAGTCAACACACTGAGAAATGCTATTGATCCAGTAGATCTCCTCTAGTTGGGACTAACAATCGGATTTGAGGCCCCATGTGTCCTGGAATTGGTATATCATGAATACTAGAATACAGCAGCAATACAGAAAGCTTGCCGAATCAGACCATTGGTTCCTTGTCAAAACTGGCAGCAAGGTTGCCTGGTGCTGCCCAGAGTTTCAGGCACAAATCTCTCCGAACCTTACCTGGTGATCCCTGGTATAGCCTGATAGTCTTCCATCCAAGTACTAATCAGGGCTATTATTAGTTTCTAAAATCTGCTGAGACCAGCTGCATTCAGAATGGTATGTCAGTCCATAAGGGTCTTGTGGCACTAGAACAACAAACAAATGTGTTATAGTATGAGGAGCCAGTGTGGTGGAGTGGTTTGAGTGTTGGACTTGGACTCTGGAGACCAAGGTTTGATTCCCAGCTCAACCATGAAACCCACTGGGTGATCCTGGACAAGCCACACTCTCTCAGCTTCAGAGAGAGGCAATGGCAAACCTCCTTTGAACAAATTGATTGGGAGTTCCTGCATGGCAGGGGGTTGGACTGGATGGCCCTTGTGGTCTCTTCCAACTCTATGATTCTATGATTCTATGATTCTATGAAATCTTGCCAAGAGAAACCCATGATAGGGTCTCCGTATGTCAGAAACAACTTGAAGGCACACAACAACAAATGAGGATGTAGCAGCCAGCGTGGTGTAGTGGTTAGACAAATTTGAGACCAGAGTTCAATCATGGATGGAAACCCACTGGGTAACATTGGGCAAGTCACACTCTCTCAGCCTCAGAATGGCAAACCCTCCTCTGAACATATCTTGCCAAAATAACCCCTGATAGGTTCATCTTAGGGTCATCATAAGTCATATATGACTTGAAGGCACACAACAACAAATGCGAATGTAGAACAGGGAACATGGGAATAGCATGTCCGACAGGCTGCATGCAATCCACAAGTTCTCCTCTCATTGTTTATTTAAAAAATTTGAATATTTTTTTAAAATAATATAGTTTGAGGTGACCGTCCAAGGTAGGATTGCTCCAGTAGGACCTTGGAGTAGAATGACCAGATCAAAATTAAAACTGGCAACTCCTGTCACTTCAGTTGGAAGAGGGAATTTTAGCAGGCGTTCCTTATTAGTTGGTTGTGTGACAAGCAACAAATACTGAAATTCCCTCTTTTATATACAACTACTAAAAGGTACAGGATTCTTCTCCAGTTTTCAATCTGGCAACTCTACTCCAGGATCCTACAGGGGAGTCAATACAGTGTCCCAACTCCTAGTCCCAACTCAATAGTCTCAAAGGTGCTACAAGATCCCTTTGTACACTGATATTCCAGACTAAAACAGCTATGTATCTTAATTCTGTTTTCCAATACAGTTGAGGAATAAGGACCCATTCATACTACATAATTGCAGCGCTATGGTCCCACTTTAACTGCCATAGTTGCATCCTATGGTGTCCTGGGATTGATAGTTTAGGGTGACGAATTCAGAGTTCTCACCCAGAGCGTCTTAATCCCTCATCAAACTGCAACTCCCATGATTCCATAAGATGTTGCCATGGCAGTTAAAGTGGAATAATAGTGCTATAATTTTGTAGTGTGAATGGGCCTCAGGCTAGTTTAGGAGGTGCAGGATACGTTGTGTAGCAAAGTTGGAATAGCCTGGAGGCTGCCTTTGTTATCTCCTGGCATCTGCTGCCTCTGACAATCACCCAATTAATAATAATAATAATAATAATAATAATAATAAATTTCTTACCCACATCTCCTTATGCATCGAGGCAGGGAACAACAACAAATCAACAATGAATATCATCAATTAAAACACATTAATTAAAACAATCAACAGTTTACATACCCAAAATCTGTGGATGCTCGTCCCTTTAAATACAGTGGCATAATGAAATGGTGTCCCTTAGGGTTAGGGTTGGACCTGTATTGTAATTTTATTATTGTATTAATTATTGCTGTTATTTTATTGTTTTTACTGTTGGGCTTATTGTTTTTATTATTGTTCTTTTTATTACTTTCGTGGTTTTATTGTTATATTTTTCTTTTTTATTGATTGTGCTACTGTACATTTTGTACATTTTACCTTTGTACTCCCGCCTCGATCCGTAAGGAGAGGCGGGAAATATAAATAAATTATATTATTATTATTATTATTATTATTATTATTATTACATATCAAATGGCCAAAAAAAAATCAAAGTTTCATTCTGGAATTTATATTTTATTTGAAAATTTTCAAACTGTGGGTGGTTGGATCTGTGGATAAAGAATCTGTAGATATGGAGGGCTGGCTGTATCTTTAGCAAATTATCCTGTGATCCTGTAGCACACGTATTTCTATTATTTCTGCTGCTGTGATTAAGCTCAGTGTTAACCTTCTCAGCCTCTAAAAAACAAGAGAGGAAATAAAATTGGGCATCATCACCTCATCCATCTGGGAGCGACAGATCCTCTCCCGTATACTATCTACAAGTGTGCAAATGCAATAAGATTTTAAGTGGCTCCTAAACGCTTTTACTAATTCGAAATCCACGACACTAAAATGGTTGAGTTGCTATTGCAAAGGTCATAGAGGGAAATAAAAGGGAAGTGCCTCTGAGTATTTAGGAAAAGTCTTGTACAAATGGCATGACTCAGGCCCAATAAAGGGCACACTTTTGGCAAAGTGAAGCACTTCCTACACCCCGTGTGATTTTCACGTGAAATACTCGAGCGCACATTTAACGCTCTAGCAGAAATCAACGGACTTGTTTGAAATGTCATTTTCAAGGTCTTTTGTGTTTTGTTTTGGTGTCGCATACCATTTATCTACTTGTATGCTGTTATGCCGCATTTACCCTATAATCCATTTTCAGGGTTGTAGGAACCATGTCCCTTTTTCGACCTCCTGGAACAATTGCGGAACGAAGATCCTCGGTTTTACAGGCCAGGAGAAAATGGCTTGGTCCAGCAACTGCAATCCAAATCCAAGCATGGGCTGAGATTTGAATCACGCTGGCCTTTCTTGTCTTCTGGAGCCATCCTTACAAGCCCACCCTGTTGTTATATATACCTTTTTTTTAGCCATTCACCTACCCGCACACCCTTCTGTGCCCCGCTCTTTTCCTCCCCAGGCACTTCATCCTTTCCTCTCTATAAATAGAAAGCAAGCAGACATAAGCAAGGTGACCTAAAAAAACAGTAGCGGAATTTCATTCTCCCTCCGGAAGGGTGGCCTACTTTGGAGAGTGAGGGGTCCATGTTTATTGGGGAGTTGTGATGCCTAGGGATACACTGGACCACATCTTTGTGTATGTGTGTGTGCATACAGAAGAGAGGGAGAGAAAGATAGATTGTATTTAATGTACACATCCAGCATGGTGCAGTGGTTTGAGTGCTGGACGACAACTCTGGAGACCAGGATTCGAATCCCTGCTCAACCTTAGGACTTTATCACACGGGGGAAATCTATAGTTTATCCCATACAAATCCTGAAAAAAAACGCGTAATTACGCGCAACGATTTCACACGACGTCGCACAAAAACTGCTATTAAAGTGGTCAGAAAGTGGTGTTATCCCAGATCTTTGTACTTTCGGGATTTTAGTGAAAATGCATTTTCGATATTACTGTAATTGCACATTTGCACTAGTGTGAAAGTCAAATTCGGTTTATTCACACAATAACCCTTTTACTTCTTGTTTTGCTTGGGCGACAAACATGCCAGGCAGACATGAGCCTCTCTGCTTTCTCTTTCTGCGCATGTGCAACTATACCATTTCTAGTACATTTACGGATTTCTTTCACTTCTGTATGAAATGTAAAAACGACTTTTAATCGCTTTTCGCATTATTTCGCATTTATTCTAATTACGTGCTAAATTCATTTGCATGATCAAGCTCTATTTTCGCTTTATTTTCGGGATGGTTTATTTTGCTTTATTATCTTTTTAAAGACGAAACTGGCCCCTGTGTGATAAAGTCCATAGAAACCTAGTAGTGACTTTGGGCAAGTTATATTCTCTCAGCCTCAGAGGATGACAAAAGCAACCCCCCGTTGAACAAATCTTGCCAAAAAAACCCTGTGATTGGGTGGCCTTAGGGGCCGAAACAACTTGAAGTCACACAACAACCAATACATCCTAAAGGTGTCATTTAATTTGTGTGCTAGACTGAAGAAAGCCAACAGGAAGAAAATCAACTCACTTGAAATGGGGTGCTAGACGAAAAGACCTAAATGCCCTAAAGGCACCAGATCCCATCTGATCTTGTAGGATCAGCCCTGGCTAGTACCGGTACTTAGATGGGAGATCGGCAAGTAATACCAGGTGCTTTAGGCTATATTTCAGAGGAAGGCACTGGCAAAACCACTTCTGAGGTTCCTTGCCTAAGAAAACTTTATGAAATCCATGGGGTTGCCATAAGTCAACACATGACTTGCATATATATATATATATATATATATATACACACACACACACACGTACACACACACGCACACAGAACTAGAAGAGAATGTGTTCAATACTGTGGACTACCAAAGAGACAAATTATTAGGTGTTATAGTGATCAACCTTGAACTCTCACTAAAAGCCAAAAATAACTATATATCATCCTTTGAACACAAAATGAGACAACATGACTCACTGGGAAAAGATGTTAACACTGAGAAAAAATGGAACGCAGTAGGAAAAGAGGACGACCACATTACAGGTGTTTTGACTCCATAAAATAAACCACAGCCCTGAGTTTTTAAGACTTGAGCAGGGCATTTGATGTCCATGGATCTTTGACGCCTTATTATTATTATTATTATTATTTGTATCCTGCCTCTCCCTGTTGAGGATCGAGATGGGTAACAGCAAAAATTAAAACAATTACAGAAATAATAATAAGAAAATATTATTCATTAGAGTTGCCATGAGGTGAACCGAGTTTGATGGCAAAGAACAACATCAGCTACTATCTGGGAAGTGATCAGTGTACGGTTCTGTGTAGGTATGTCCACTTTTGTGTGTGTTTTGTGCAGTTGTCCTTTCCCCATGTATGGGATTGTAGATAAAGGATATCATTTGGTGGAAAGGGAGTAAAGTTGTGAAAAGGGAGACTTTGAATATTGGTCAAAATGGGACAAGGTGTGACAAAAGGCTGCAGATTAAAAAGATCTTTCAAAGTAGGGCATTCTTTGCGAGAAAACAAAACTATCTGCATCAAGCTGCCCAGAAAAGCACACACACAAAAAAGACAGCTGGACAAAAATGTGCAGTGTATAACTGGTGGTTAGGGATGCTTCAAGCCAGGCCTATCATTAAGCTGAATGAAGCAGATGCGTCAGATGGCCAATTTTGGGACACTGCTAAGGGGCAGCAAACTGTGAAAGTGCAATTATGTTTGTACTATCTAGGGAAAGGAAGTAGGGAGTCATTTGGATTTTTCATCTCAGATTGGCAAAAAGTCCTCTTCATGGTCACTATGGGCCTTTGCAGGCTGCCAGAAATAGTGCACATTAAATTGAGGCACTGCCCTGGCTCAGTGCTAGGGAATCATGGGAACTGTAATTTATTGTGGCACCAGAGCTCTCTGACAGAGAAGGCTCAATGTCCCAGAAAATAATACAATTCCCATGACTCCCTAGCACTGAGCCAGGGCAGTGCCTCAATTTAATGTGCACTATTTCTGGCAGTCTGCAAAGGTCCTAAGACTTTGACTGGGTTTGCATCCAAATGCCTTGAATATGTATAGAAGACATGTCAAAGGGAGCAGCTCTGCTATTAAGCAGAGTCAGGCAGAAGTCTTGCAAAATAGCTTAGGATGTTGCAAAACTGTTAGTTATTGTATTTTATTTATTTGTATTGCATTTTATTGCCAGGGACTAAGAACAATATTTGTATGATTTCTTGTTTGAGGAAACTTCAGCTAGCTTTGGAACTAAGTATCTTGACTTGGGGGAGCATCTTTTCTGGCTTCATCTCAAACTGGAAAAATATTGTTGTGTGCCTTTCTGCCTCAGCAGATTTACTTTTCAATCTCAAACTGAGTCTCAGAATCTTTCACGTTAGAAATTAACCATTGATTCACTGATATCCCCCATTAAGATATCAGATGTTAGTAATTCCAAGGGAGGGAAGGTAATCCCTCTATCTGTCTGTCTATCTACCATCTCATCTATCTTATACAGAAGATATATTCTGCTTTGGTCAGTCCTCACCTGGAATCCTGTGTCCAGTTTTGGGCATCACAATTCAAAAAGGATGTTGAGAAGCTGGAGCGTGTCCAAAGGAGGGCAACTAAAATGGTGAAGGGTCTGGAAACCATGCCCTGTGAGGAGAGACTTGGGGAGCTGGGTATATTTAGCCTGGAGAAGAGAAGGTTAAGAGGTGATATGATAGCCCTGTTTAAGTATTTGAAGGGGTGCCATGTTGAGGATGGAACAGAACAATAGATGCAAGCTACAGGAAAAAGAGATTCCTTCTGACGTTTCGCCAGCATCTGTGGCTAGCATCTTCAGAGAAAACTTTTCTCTGAAGATGCTAGCCACAGATGCTGGCGAAACGTCAGAAAGAAACTCTTCTAGACCATGGCCACACAGACCGAAAAACCCACAAAAACTATGGATGCCGGCCATGAAAGCCTATGACTTCACAAAAGAGATTCCACCTAAACATTAGGAAAAACTTCTGACAGTCAGTGGACGTTTTCACACGGGGCTTTTTGAGGAGGCAATCCTACCTCCGTCCGGCCCCACTCCGGCTCCATTTCCGCGTAGTTCACACGCGCGCGGCGGCAAACCCCGCCCCTTCCGGTGCCATCCCTGCGTCCGTCCAGCTTTTCGCTCCGTGTGTTCAAACGCACGGAGCCCTAAGTCCGGCGTCACTCTGGGTGGCAAAAGGCTAACTCTGGCTTCAGGTAATTCCGGCTGTCCACCCGGAATTAGCCTGCCGCCGACGGAGCCATTCCGGAATCGGCGGCAGGAGCCGTTCCGGAATTGCTCCACCCGGCTTTAGGGGCCCCCGTATGAAAACGTCCAGAGCTATTTGTCAGTGGAATACACTGCCTTGGAGTGTGGTGGAGTCTCCTTCTTTGGAGATTTCTAAACAGAGGCTGGATGATCTTCTGTCAGGAGTGCTTTGATTGTGTCTTCCTACATGTCAGGGGGTTGGACTGGATGGCCCTTGGGGTCTCTCCCAACTGTATGAGGCCCACTCTACAAACATCTAATTCTGGCCTCTGACTCAAGACACTGAAACCCATCAGCATGGTGCGGGATATAGTTAGATGTCTGGCTATGATTGTGGAAAACCTGGTTGGCTCTATCATTGAATAGAGTGAGACAACTCTCTCAGGCAGCCCATTCTGGGGTAAGGGAGCAGAAGCAAGTTGTTAGATGATAGGAGTATAGGATGTGTTACCCTGCAGCCAGCTCTGAACCTGCTAAGGAAGATGCTGCCCTTTCACCAATCTTGCAATGAGATTAACTGGTCCAGAGAGTGGAATTAACCTATTCCAGATAATTTTGCTGTTGCTGTTGTGTTGTTTTTGACTTATGGAGTTTCCTTGGCACAATTTGTTCAAAAGGGTTTTGCCATTGAACTCTTGTCTTCCAGGGTCGTAGCCACTCAAAGCACTACACAATGCTGGCTCTTTACTGATATATAAAAATTATTATTATGCAAGTAACTGCTTACAGATGACTAGTTACTTGCAAATAATTATTTTTTTCCCCACAGTAATAGATCTATAACTACACTACATTACAAGTATAACTTAACACATGATAACATAACTCCTTTTGTGATATAACTGTACAGGCTGAATAGGGTTCAGCCCCTTGAGATATCTTTCGGACAGTTCAGATTAAAATTGACATGGACATCACCAGCTGCCACTGGTTACAGGTGAGATTCTTTTATCGGAATTCCGAAATCCAAAATAATCCAAAATCCAAAATAGTCTAAAATCCAAAATTGTCCACATGGGTGGCTGAGATAGTGACACCTTTGCTTTCTGACGGTCCAGTGTACACAAACTGTGTTTCATGCACAAAATTATTTAAAATATTATATAAAATTATCTTCAGACTATGTGTATGAAGTGTACAGTGGGCCCTTGATATCTGCTGGGGTTTGGCTCCAGGATCCAACATGGACATCAACATCCGTGAATGCTCAAGTCCCATTAAATCCAAGGGCATAGTGAAATGGTGTCCCTTATATAAAATGCCAAAACCAAGCTTTGCTTTGGGAATTTATATAATTTTTGAATATTTTCAAGCCATGGATGGTTGAATCAGTGGATACAGAGGGTCATAGAATCATAAAATCATAGAGTTGGAAGAGACCACAAGGGCCATCCAGTCCAACCCCCTGCCATGCAGGAACTCCCAAGTCAACTAACTGTATATGAAATATATATGAATTCTGTGTTCAGGCATGGGTCCCATCTGTAATATATCTTACGGGTATATATAAAGGTATTCCAATAAATTAAAATCGAAAACACCTCTGGTCCCAACTATTTTGGATAAGGGAGACTCAACCTGTACCGCACATTTTAAAAATAAAATATTATGCTATGGATGGTCAGCTCCTGAACATGGAATTTGGGGCTGGGGTACCATTATTGCCTCTGGCGCCAAAATGTCTTGATCAGTCCTGCTGAGGTCAAACTTCTGCTCATCTATTTAGCTTGTTATGCGCTACTGATCAAGTTGGTTCAGCTCAGGATTCTTGTAAGGATAAAATCCATGCTGGGGACAGATAAATATTGTTGTCAGATCAATATCGTAGATTCCCACCACCACCCCCTCAGCTCTTTGTAAAACAAAGATTCAAGGCTGCTGGATGAAAAAGATGAATACCATAACAATGTAAGAGCAGACTTGTTGAAACAGACAAAAGGCTTGTCTATCCTTCTACAAACAGATGTTTCTAGAAAATAGTGCAGTGCAGATTGGACATTACAGACATTTTTTTGCCCACCCCTTACTGTTTTGCAGTCTTCCTTGCCCTTAATACCCCTCCATTGGCTTGTTCCTCCACAAAACGTAGGGTTTCCCCATAGCTACTGGTGCCTATTTCTTGTCTGTAGGGTAAACAATGGCACTTCCAAATACTGGAAGTATATTGCCCTTCCACATGACAAAATTATAACTGCTGTGGTTTCCCTTTTACTATCATGGCTTCATGCAATGGAATCCTGGGATTTGTAGTTTGGGGAAGGACATTTCGGATTCTGAACTAAAGGGCTGTAGTGCCTAATCAGACTCCAAACTCCAAGTTTCCACAAGATGCAGCCATGACAGCTATAGGGGAATCATAGTGTAATAATTGTATTAGATATGAAGGGAGCCTAGGAAGCATTTGTTCCAGTTCCACCATTGAGTAGTCTTTTATTCCATACTCTCCAAAATTTGAAAGGTGATAAGCAGGACGCATGTGCCCAAGTAAGATCAGAGCTTGGAGAAGATGGCAAAAGTTATGGATGAGGAAGAACACACAAACCAGGAGAGGCTGCAGCAGTTTGCTTTTGCCTGAGCCCACTGGGAAGGGTAAAATTTGATTTCCCCCCCCCTCCCTTTTGTCCCAAGCTCAGTAAATTGAGTTAATTCCTTTTGCACTTTGCACTTTGTTTTCTAGCTATTGAAGTAAACCAAGAGCAAAGAGGGAAAGTGGGAGGAGGAGAGAGACACTGGGATCTTTTAAAAGCAATTGAAGTAGGGGAAGCCAGAAAGTATACAAAAGTCATGAATGAGGAAGAACCCAGGAGCCAGAAGTGGCTGCAGCTGTGTGCTGTTGCCTGATGCTTGAATTCCCGGCTTGGCCATGAAACCTACTAAGTGACCTTGGGCAAGTCACACTCTCTCAGCCTCAGAAGATGGCAATGGCAAACCTCCTTTGAAGAAACATGCCAAGAAAAGCATATCATAGGTTCGCCTTAGGGTCACCCTAAGTCAGAAACATCTTGAGGGCACACAACAACAACAACAACAACAACAACATTACCTGCCATTAGAGCCAGTGTGGTGTAGTATTTTGAGCATTGGACTATTTGTTATTGTTTTAAGCTATGCTTACTGTATACTGTTTAATTGTATTTTAGGGGTGGGTGGGTTATTGGGACACAGGATTGTGTATTTTATTGTTGTGTTGCACAGAGAGGCGGGATATTAATAATAATAATAATAATAATAATAATAATTAAAAAAATAATTTTGGAAACCAGGATTCAAATCCCCACTTGGCCATGTAAACCCAGTGGGTGACCTTGGGCAAGTCACACTCTCTCACCTTCAGAGGAAGGCAATGGCAAGCCCCTCTGAACAAATCTTGCCAAGAAAGCCTCATGATATCATCTTATTCCCTTGACATTGCCTTAGGGTCACCATAAGTCAAAAACAACTTGAAGGCACACAACACACACACACACACACATACAAAATTGCATTGTGTGAAAGGGTCCCCTCATGCTGTTGTGGCACCACACATACACATGCCCCTACATAGGGACTTTTTGTAACATGAGGCCATTAAAGAGAGTTACTCCTGGGGACAGGGGAGTTGTAGGTCTTTCTCCACTCTTGCCCTGCCTAAGCTGGCCGTCCAACAAGAGCACTCACTCATGTGCACAAAAAGGCATGACGGGTTTTTGGCGTTGCTCCTCAACCCTAGCCAACTTAACCCAACTCTTTCTGAATTCCATACCCTCCAACTGTCCCAATTTGGCATTAATCCTCTGTCATCCCACTTTTGCAGCTGCTTTTAAAATGTCCCAGTTTCTCCCCCCTCCCACTTTCCCACTTCATCCTCCACTTGCTTCAATTGCTGCAAAATGAATTCAAAATGCAAATAGGAATTTGCACTCAATTAGTTCAGCAGGAGGAGAGGAGAGGGCAGAGTCTTGCCCTTCCTGGAGGCTCAGGCAAAAGCAAACTGTGGCAGCCTTTCCTTGCTTGTCTCTTCTTCCTCACTAGGAAATTGTGCCATCTTGACCACGCTCTGATTTTCTTTGGCCGTACATGTCCCAGTTTTCACCTGTAAAATCTTGGAGGGTATAAGTTTCAATAATTATTTTACACATTTAGGATTTAATCCTGAAAGTACAGTTTGAGACCGTCTTTGACTCCGGTTTCACTCAGATTATTCAAAACACACTAAGCATATTGTCTGCAATAACTCTCACTCTGATTTTTTCATGAATCCAAGGGGCAAAACAAGCAGCATGAGAACTTAATTGTTTGAAGCCATCTTCCACTCCCTTAAAATTAAAAAGAAGTATGCTTACATTTTATTGTACAGTGGGCCCTTGGTATCAGCTAGGGTTTGGTTCCAGGATCCCCCCCCCCCCCATGGATGCCAAAATCCGGGGATACTCAAGTCCCATTAAATACAATGGTATAGTAAAATGGTCTCCCTTATATAAAATGGCAAAATAAGGTTTGCTTCTTGGAATTTATATATTTTCAAGCTGCGGATGCTTGAATCCATGGATAAAGAATTTGTGGATACAGACAGCCAACTGTGATATTTTTGTTTGTTTGAAAGTACACCCTCTTTCCTGGGCTAGCAATGTAGTCAGTCCAAATATTGCATAACATATATATGAGGATCCAGCATTTCTACCGAATTGTGCCAGAGCTCCCATAAAATAGCAGGCAATGAGCCGTTTCATTCTCCAAAAAGCATTGGAAAGTAAATTGTGGCGCGGGAGTACAAGTTGCTATTGCAATCGATGCAAAACTAAGTACCCGCTGAAGGCCTGATTAAGGTCTCCAGTTTGCCATGCAAAGTTGAATCAGATTAACCTTCTCTCATTAAACGAAACCATGCCATGGCACTCTGAGGTACAATGACCCAGCTGAGTAAGTAGCATTGTTCGACAGATAGGTTGCCACAAGAGACCTGTTAACGCGCTCCAATTAAATAATGGGAATTCCTTGTGAAATTAAAATCCTTCAACATGAAAAACAAAACAAAAACTGCCTACTCAGTGCCTGAGTTATTTGCTCCTCCAAATCTACTCCCTCCCTGACTCTATCAACTTGCTCACATGTAAATTGGGTGATTTCATCACATCTCTGCCTAAGATGTGAACAGATTTTTTCCTGATGGACAGAAACCAGGTCCTACAATAAGCTGATCACTGCATGTCTGTCTGATGCACTGTTGTGCTGGACCTTGGAATCATATAAGCTTATCGCACGGCACTTACAGGAACAGGAACGGAAAGGAATGGAAAGGAACAGGACAAAAACGCATGTTACTGAACAGGAGAACGCCACCAAGGCCGCTGGGAGTCCCCAAGCCGTTCCCCAGCCGTTCCTGGCAGCCAATTTTTGAAGGATGGTTCAAAATTGTTCTTCAAAATCAGCTGCCAGGAACGGCTGGGGAATGGCTTGGGGACTCCCGGCAGCATTGGTGGCGTTCTCCTGTCCAGTAACATGTGTTTTTGTCCTATTCCATTCTATTCTGTTCCTTTCCGTTCCTGTTCCTTTAAGTCAAGGGTAAGCAATCTTTTTGAGCCGGGAGCCGGGTTGCTGTCCCTCAGACAATTGGGGGGCTGAAGCACCAAAAATAAATAAATAAATAAATAAATAAAAAATTAAAAAAAAAATTAAAAATAAAAAATATGCATGCACACTCTCTCAGCCCCAGAAAAGCCATCGCAAAACCCCTGTGGAGATTTTGCCAAGAAAATCCCAAGAACAAGTAATAACAACAATAATCAATATCATCATGGAGGGCGGCGGCGGCGGCAGGACCGGCCTGGGGCCAGTCCAAAGGCCTCGGGGGGCTGCATCCGGCCCCCGGGCCTTAGGTTGCCTACCCCTGCTGTAAGTGCCGTGCAACAAGCTTAATAGAGTTGGAAGGGACCCCAAGAGCCATCAGTCCAAGCTCATTCTGCCATGCAGGAAGATACAATCAAAGCACTCCTGACAGATAGGATGGAGTCTCCTTCTTCAGACAGATGTAGGGCCTTTGCAGACTGCCAGAAATAGTGCAAATTGAGTCCACTTTTAGGGTTAGGGTTAGTGCTAGGGAATCATGGGAACTGTGTTTCTTTTTCTGAGACATTGAGCCTTCTCTGTCAAAGAGCTCTGGTGCCACAATAAAATACAGTTCCCATGATTCCCTAACCCTAACCCTTAAAGTGGACTCAATTTGCACTATTTCTAGCAGTCTGCAAAGGCCCATAGTCTCCTTCTTTGGCCATCCAGTCTCTGCTTAAAAGCCTCCAAAAAAGGAGACTCCACCACACTCCAAGGCATTGTATTCCACTGTTGGACAACTCTTACTGTCAGACGTTCTTCCTAACATTGAGGTGGAAACTCTTTTCTCTTTCTTTCCGCTAATCAGAAAGTTCACCTGGGACTCGTGTGCAGAAACAGAAGGTGGACATGTCCGAGTGCTGTGACACTCTTCTTCCTAAAAGTCTACACATCTGTTCTTTATCTTATTATCTGTCCTGTGAGGTCAGTGAGAGGGCTTCAAGGCCAGCCTTTAAGTAGGGAACTGAATGTGGGCTTCACCAGTTCTGAACTGATATTGCGCTGTTTGACACCTGAGATCCGTCCAGATGCATATGAGAGCCAGCGTGGCGGAGTGGTTTGAGTGTTGGACTATGGTTTGAATCCTGACTCAGCCATGGAAACCCACTGGGTGACCTTGGCCAAGTTGCACACTCTCAGCGTAAGAAGAAGGCAATGGCAAAACTCTTTCTGAAGAACCTTGACAAGAAATCCCCATTATAGGTTCGCCTTAGGGGCACCATAAGTCAGAAACGACTGGAAGGCACACAACAGCAACCACAAGGGGTGCATCTACACTGTAGAAATAATGCAGTTTGACACCACTTGAAATGCTGCAGTTGTACAAGGTCATTATTAGCCTTCTCCACCAAAGCTACAAATCCCAGGATTCTGTAGGAGGTGGCCAGGGCAGCTAAAGTGGTGTCAAACTGCATTATTTCTACAGTGTAGATGCACCCCAGATGTTTTCGTCAATAACTCCTGTCACATAGTTTTTGTGGGTTTTTTGGGCTGTGTGGCCATGTGCTAGAAGAGTTTCTTTCTGACGTTTCGCCAGCATCAGTGGCTGACATCTTCTCTGAAGATGCCAGTCACAGATACTGGCGAAACGTCAGAAAGAAACCCTTCTAGAACATGGCCACACAGCCCAAAAAACCCACAAAAACTATGGATGCCAGCCATGAAAGCCTTCGACTTCACAAACTCCTATCACCTTCAGCTACCCTCAGTCAGGATTGACAAACGATGAGTCTTTGAGTAAAAAAAAAAAAACACCTTTGAAAAGTTTACATTCCTCATTGATACTATATTGGGCTGATAACATTAAGCAGATATTTAAATTATCAGGATATATATATTTATTTATTCTAATAATTTAATTGAGAATAATTATCTGAATTACATTTCAGATAATTTATTCCCATTCATTAACAGTGGTTAAGATGTGCCTACAACCAAGAATGCACTGGGCTACCAGTCTTCCCCAACTTGAAGTCTAAAATGGTGTCCCAGTTGCTGAATCTCTTGGCTGCTGGGGCATGAATGGGTTTGGGTTTGGGTTTTTTTGGCTTCATCACAGAGAAATTGTTCTGGCTGTTTTGAGGGGCCATATGCCACACTTTAGGGCAGTGGGTCTCTCTTCTTGTTCGTCCCATGATGCCTCATTTTAATTTGTTTAATTTAGTTAACTGTATTCATTGAATGTATTTTATGATGCAGTGTTAGTTTTAATTGGGAGTAAAGGGATCGTGTTATTTTATCATGTTGTTTTATAGCTGTCTTTATTGTATTTTTATTATTGTTACCCGCCTTGATCCTTCGAGGAGAGGCGGGCTATAAATAAATAAATAAATAAATAAATAAATAAATAATAATTCCTCTGGCTGCCCCAGTTTGGCAGGGACAGTCCCGATTAATCCTTTTATCCCACATTTTCAGCCGCTTTTAAAAGATCCCACTGTCCCTCTCTTCTCTTTTCCCTCATTGCTCTTGGCTTACTTCAATAGCTGGAAACCAAGTTCAAAGAATGGTTTGATTTTGAGTTCCTGCATGGCAGGGGGTTGGACTGGATGGCCCTTGTGGTATCTTCCAACTCTATGATTTTATGATTCTATGAAAGTGCAAAAGGAATCAACTCAATTTACTCAGCTAGGGGCAAAACGGAGGGGTTTTGTCCTTCCCAGTTGGCTCAGGCAAAAGCAAACTGCTGCAGCCTCTCCTGGATTGCGTGTTCTTCCTCGTTCATAACTTTTGCCATCTTGACCACACTCAGATGCTGCTTGGCCACATGTGTCCCAGTGTTCATCTGTGAAATGTTGGGGAGTATGAGCCTGTTGCTTCCTTCTTGGGGCTGACCATGGGTGGGTTGGAGAACATAGCCATGCATAAGGCTACACAAACAAAGCATCTTTGTGAGGCTTTGGACAATTGTCGTTTTTGAGGCTCCCTGTAAAGGCGGTGTGTGGGATGGATAGCGCAGAGCACTGACACCATTTGGCTGTCCAAAAAAAGAGTGCTTTTTGTGGGCCAGGTCAAGTCTGTGGGTGGTTCTGCTTGAATCTATTTCAGAAGGAGGGTGTCTTTTCCAGGCCTTGATTCCTAAGCTGAGTGGCAAGAACTGGGCACTTCAGCTAAAACCATTGGAAAAAACAGAGTACATTTCTACTCCATTGTCCTGACTATAAAAGAAAGCCAGGTCCCTGGCATTTATACCCGGCTGGGCTCACATATTGCCTCTCTGGTCCAAAACATTCTGCAGAAATAATCCAGTTTGAGACTGCTTTAACTGCCCTGGATCAATACTAGGGAATTCTAGGAACTATAAACATTCAGAAGGAAGGTATATTTTGGTGAGACATTCAGCCCTTCTCTGTCAGAGAGCTGTGGTGCCACAATAAACTACAATTCTCAGGATTCCCTAGCACTGAGCCAGGGCAGTTAAAGTGGACTCAAATTGGAATATTTCTGCAGCGTGTTTTGGACCTTTGAAGAAGAGGAAACCAAAAGCCTAAGCACACACCTTCCCAGAGCTCTTAAGGGCCAGCTCCATGTTTCTGTGGGCCTTCTGGCATTAATAGGTCCTGGATAGAGAGAGACCCACAAGCCGGTAGAGTGATCTTTTGGACTGCTTCATGGAGCTCTGTTTGAAGGTTTAGGATTCCTTGGCTGGAGAACACACCATTCAGGGTCAGATAGAGCTTTGACGTGAGCATTTAGGAGTTGGTGCACTTGATAATTTTAGAGAATTTTAAGTACAGTGGAAAGACCCTGCCAGTTCTGGCTCCACATGTCCATCTCTGCATTTGGACAGATTGGAGAGATAGGGATTTTATGTCTTCCTGGTTAAAAGAGAGAGAGTGAGAAAAAGAACTCATGCTCTCTGATTCTTCTAGGACAGGGGTAGGCAACCTTTTTGGGCCGGGGGCTGGGTTGCTGTCCCTCAGACAATTGGGGGGCCTCAGACAATTGGGGGGCCGAAGCACCAAAAATAAATAAATAAATAAATAAATATTTGCATGCACACTCTCTCAGCCCCAAAAAAGCCATGGCAAAAACCCCTGTGGAGATTTTGCTAAGAAAACCCCAAGAACAAGTAATAACAACAATAATCAATATCATCATGGCGGGCGGCGGCAGAACTGGCCTGGGGCCGGAACAAAGGTATGGGGGGCCACATCTGGCCCCCGGGCCTTAGGTTGCC
Organism: Phrynosoma blainvillii; assembly: GCA_026167975.1. Lineage (NCBI taxonomy): Eukaryota > Metazoa > Chordata > Lepidosauria > Squamata > Phrynosomatidae > Phrynosoma > Phrynosoma blainvillii. The sequence goes on from JANUYF010000002.1 coordinate 380,518,911, forward strand.
TACCCCTGTTCTAGGAGATTATCACACTTGGCAATTGAGCATTGAAAATGAACATTGAGAAGGAAGTGGCTTTGGCAATACTAATCACACGATGACACCTCTAACCTGTACCTGCCCTGTCCCCAAAGTATCCCTTTTCATTCACTGGGGAAACCTATTAATGCCTGGCAATCATGGAAGTCCTGATGTGTGAAACATCGGTCCTCGGACAGTTGCACAATTGCCAGCCGCATGGCGTCACAGTGTCCCCTACTCCCCCCTGTCCCCCTTGCCCTCGCATTTCCAAAGCACCCTATTACCTTTCCCCCCTATTTATTTATTTTCTTTCTTACTTTTTCATTTCCATGGGGCATTTCCGAAATCATGCAAAAAAAGGAAAAATAAAAACAAAAAAAACCTAAGGGCACGCTGGGTAGGGAATAAGGCAGAGTTAAGGAGTTAACGGAGAGTTCAGGAAGAGAGTGCAATGGGGATAGCAGCTCTGGTTATGCAATTGACTGAGATGTAATGATGGATGGCTACCAAGCGATATGTTGGCATTTTATTTTTCCTAGCGCGACTGATGGAAGAATGGGGGCTGGTGCGGTAACGTCCCTAGTTTGGAGGGAACAGTTCCAATTAATCCTCTGTCATCCCACCTTTCCCAATGCTTTTTAAATAGGTCCCACTTTCTCTGTCCTCCCACATTCCTCCCTGGCTAACTCCAGTTGCTGCAAACTGTGTTCAAAGTTAACCCAGGGGTTTAATCACATGAGCCTCATTCTCACTGCGATCGTGTTAGTCAGGGGAACCAGATATATACAAGTTTGGGAGCATCCCCTCTTGCGCATTTTCACAATAATGTCTGGGACATCACACTCTCTTTCACAGTCCTACCTAACCCTAACTCCCTGAGTTGTGATAATATAATTTTTTTTGAAAAAAGTTAAAAAAAAAAAAAAAAGCAAGGAGGGAAGGAAAAAATCCTGCTTGGGAATAGTGAGGGAAAGGGGGGACAGGGGGAGAGGATGAAACACTGATACCATGTGTGATAAATATCACCAAAAGTGCTGTTTTAGGACTTTAATGGTGGTTTAAAAGCCTTGTGTGATAAAGTCCTCTTCTAATGTTGTTGTTGTTGTTGTTCTTGTGTGCCTTCATGTTTTTTCCAACTTATGGCAATCCTGTCACATGGTTTTCTTGGCAGGATTTGTTCACAGGACGTTTGTCATTGCCTTACCCTGAGGCTGAGAGCGTGTGACTTGCCCAAGGTCACCCACTGGGATTCATGGCCAAGCAGGGAATTGAACCCTAGACTCCAGTGTCATTGTCCAACACTTAAACCACTACACCATAAAAGTCCTCAGTTTCAATTAATTCATTGAGGTGGAGGAGGAGAGGGAGAGAAGAAGAAGTAGGGAATCTTGCTTTTCCCATTAGGGTCAGGCAAAAGCAAACTGCTGCAGCTTCTCTTAGCTTGTGTGTTCATCCTCATTAACAATGTTTGCCATCTTGACCACTCTCGGATGTTGCTTGGCCAAACGCGTCCCAGTTTTCATCTGTGAAATGCTGGGAGGGTATGAGAGCTAGGCAATGAGCGTACATATCTGTGCTTTGTTCATATGACAATGTGATTTGTCTTCCTTCCTAACACATTAGACAGCAAAGAAGAAACGTGGCGCAAGTCGTGTCACATTGGATCTCTGATCAGGCCTTTGAAGCATAGCTGGGCAGCCATCAAAAGCACATTCCACATATCTTTTGGTGCCTTTGAGCTCAAACAGGGAAGCAAGCAAACATTGATCTATCGCCAATGTCTACTTTGGATGCTTATTTCATCTGTGATTTCAGTGAGGACATGGGGAGCACATGCATCGGATTCGTAGAAGGCATACTGTTTAGAGGGACTGCCAGCACTTTGGAGGACAAGATTCAGTTCAAAACAATTTTGGTTAACACCTTAATATACATTCAGCTGTGCCTTAGGGCTAAAAAACAAAACCAGCCAATCTATCATTTTATATGACTTTATTTCTTAAGAGTGGGACTCAAGATATCTTACAGAACAAAGCTGCATTCGCACTGCAGAAATAGTCCAGTTTGACCATCACTTTAACTGCCATGGCTCCGTGCTAAGAGATCCTTGGAATTATACTGTATATACTCATGTATAAGTTTAGAAATTTTAGTCCAAAAATTAACCCAAAAAAATCTGCGTCGACTTATCCATGGGTCAATGTAAGTACTGTACTTTAACTCTTATCAAGAAAGGAATCATCTGCTGGTGAACAGTGAGAGCCTAATCTCTTTTTGGAGCACCTAAAACAGGGGTAGGCAACCTAAGGCCCGGGGGCCTTAATAATATTAACAATATTATTAATAATATTGATATTGATATTGATAATAATAATGATATTGATTATTGTTGTTATTACTTGTTCTTGGGGTTTTCTTGGCAAAATCTCCACAGGGGTTTTGCCATGGCTTTTCTGGGGCTGAGAGAGTGTGCATGCATATATATATTTAAATATTTATTTATTTATTTATTTGTTTATTTATTTTTGGTGCTTCGGCCCCCCAATTGTCTGAGGGACAGCAACCCGGCCCCCAGCTCAAAAAGGTTGCCTACCCCTGACCTAAAAGAAGCATCACCCCCCTCCACTATCTCACCCATCCAACCTTTAGCATGAGCACAAACAGATGCCTGTTAAAATTTTTAAAGATCTTTAGCATCATTTTCCTTTGCTTTATCCTTTACATCCTTTGTTACATGTTTTACCCTTAACTTATCCACAGGTCATACCAAAATCCATCATTTTGGCTCCAAAACCTGCTCTCGATCGATTTATACATGAGGTCAACTTATAGTCGAGTATATATAGTAGTTTGTTGTGGCCCCAGAGCCACAACAAACAACAACAGACAAGGTTAAATGCCTCACAAAACTACAAATCCCAGAATCCCGTAACACTGAGCCATGGTAATTAAAGAAGTGTCAAACTGGATTATTTCTACGGTTCCGATGCAGCCAAAGTGATGCAAGTAAAGCCACGTATAGCTAAAACACACACAAAAAATTAAGATTAAAATAATATTAAATTGCCTATAAAATTAAAAGGACACAAATATTGATATAATAATAACACAAATTATTATTATTATTATAATGATTATTATTTCTTACCCTTCTTTATTCAAGGCTCAAGCATAGATTAAAACCAGAAAAATCCATTATACAAAACAATCAAACCCCCAAATGCCTGTTGGAACAGAAAAGCCATCTTTAAACAGAGGCTGGATGGCCATCTTCTTAGAATCTCCCCTAATGTGATATAATGCCGTCGTTTTCTTCTTATCTTCTTGTTTCCTTTTTCTTATTTTCTTCTCTTTTCATTTATTATTATTATTATTATTATTATTATTATTATTATTATTTATACCCTGCTTAAATGAAAACAATCTAAGCGGCTTACATCAGTTAAAACCCCATACAACCAAATTCATACCCCAACCCACCCCCTTAAAACAATATTAAATGGCAAGATAATTAAAACAGGAATATAAACATTCCAACACAAATAAAACAAACATGAAAGTATAAAAATGTAAAAATATAAAAATGCCCTGATTAGACTCAACTGCGCTTCCCATCCATCAGCAATTAACTATCAATACTGTTATTATTGTTGCGGCTAATTGCTGAAGTTTTATTGTGTTTGGTTTTTAACTTCTGTTTGATTTAATAATTTTTTAGGGGGGGGGATAGGGATAGGGTTGGGATGTATTGTACTTTTTAATCTTGTTAGCCGCCCCGATTGATCTCAGAGGGACGAGGTATAAATAAATTTTATTATTGTTGTTATTATTATTATTACTATTATTAAGCCTTCACCTAACAGTGAGAGAGCCAGCCTAGCCTTCCTAGGGAGGGAGAAATGCCACAGTATTGGAGCAGCCACGGAGAAGGTCTTCTTCCACCTTTCCCCTGAACATGCCTACGAAGGTGGTAGGATTGAAAGAAGCAGCTCCCTTGAAGATCTTAGAGCCCAGGGAAGCCGATATGGGAAGATGCAGGTCTTTAGAAAGCCTGGATCCGAGCAATGTGGGGCTTTATGGGTCATAGCCAGCATGCTGAATTGTAGTCAATAATGGGCTGGCAGCCAGTGGAGCAGTTGCATCAAAGGAGTCCTATATTCCAGTAACCAGCCCCTGTTCACAATCAGCCAAAGGGGTGTCATATTGAGGATGGAGCAAGCTTGTTTTCTGCTGCTCCAAAGAATAGGACTTGGAACAACGGATGCAAGCTACAGGAAAAGAGATTCCACCTCAACATTAGGAGGAACTTCTTGACAGTAAGGGCGGTTCGACAGTGGAGCACACTCCCTCGGAGAGTAATGGAGTCTCCTTCCTTGGAGGTCTTTAAACAGAGGCTGGATGCCCATCTTTTGAGATGCTTTTATTGTGGGTTCCTACATGGCAGGGGGTTGGACTGGATGGCCCTTGGGGGTCTCTTCCAACTCTTATGATTATATGAGGGAGACGTCCAGGAAAACTGATATTTTATGCAGTAGCATCATTAGGGAGTTGTGGGGGGTGCCATCCGCACTGAGTGACACCCTAGAATAGGGGTGACACCCAATTAGGCCCTCTTCCCACTGTTGGGTGAGAAGGGCTAAGCCAGGGGTAGGCAACCTTTTTGAGCCAGGTGCTGGGTTGCTGTCCCTCAGACAATTGTGGGGGGGCCGAAGCACCATAAATAAATAAATAAATAAATAAATAAATAAAATATTGTTTTTTAAAAAATAAAAAAATATGCATGCACACTCTCTCAGCCATGGAAAAACCCCTGTGGAGATTTTGCCAAGAAAACCCCAAGAACAAGTAATAACAACAATAATCAATATCATCATGGCGGGGGGGGTGGCGGCAGTGGCTGCAGGACCTTCCTGGGGGCAGTCCAAAGGCCTCGGGGGGGCGCATTTGGCCCCCCTGGGCCTTAGGTTGCCTACCCCTGGGCTAAGCAGTCTCCTCCTGCCTTCCCTATGGCACTGCCAGTCTCCTCATGAGGATGCTTGCATTGCAGCAGCAAAGGAAAGGGTTGAGCATGCCCTTTTGGCCACCTTCCCCCACGCTCCGGGTGACACCAAGGGTAGGGATGTCACTGATTTTATGGAAAAAGATTACCGTACATACTCATCTATAAGCTGACTTCATGTATAAGTTGAGGGCAGGTTTGGGGACAAAAATTATGGATTTTGATATGACCCATGGATGAGTCGAGGATAAAACATAGGGGCATGAACAAAGGATAGAAAGGATGAAGCAAAGGGAAACAATGCCCAAAAACGTACAAAATCTAGCAGACATGTTTGTGCTCAGACTGGGCTGGATGGATGAGAGAACAGAGGTGGTCAGTGCTTCCAGGAGAGATTACCCTTGTCTTTCACCAGGGAATGGTTCCTTTTAAAAAAAGAGTTAAAGTACAGTACTTACTTTGACGCATGGAAAAGTCGACTCAGTTTTTGAAGGTTAATATTTTGCCTAAAATTACCTAGACTTATGCATGAGTATATACAGTAGACTGATATGTGGCATCCTTAGAAGGGGTGGGGTTGTTGATGCATTTGTTTCGCACTCTTCCTAACCAAAATGTAATCTTCCAAACTCTGTTGACGCTTCTTAAATTGCTTTTCTTCTTTTCTCGTTCTTTTCTCCTTCAGGACTCCCTGATTCCGCCCCCCACACCTCTCCCCCACCCTACAACAACCCTCTCCAGCCCCCACCTCCACCTCCCCAGGATGCCCCCATCCCCGGGTACAGTGACCTCCCTCCCACCACTGTTCACTCAGGCACCGCCACATTGCCCCGACTTGGTGGGGCTGCTACTCTGCCTCGGCCTCCCCCTACGTCAGCCACCCTCCCTCGCCCACCCCGCCACCATTCAGCCACCCTGCCTCGCCTTCCCCCGGATCCCTACATGCAGGAAACGCAGTTCAATGGAGCTCCCCAGGGCTACGTAGTACAGACGCACCCTCCGGTGGGGACCCTCCCAATTGGAGGGTACATGCATCCAGGATACCCTGTCCAGCTACAGCCCTGCACAGCCTACGTCCCTGTCTACCCTGTAGGGGCGGTAAGTGTTTTTATAGTGGAAAAACACCTTCAGATGCTCACGTGGAATATCTTTTATTGTATATGAAGAGGGATGTTGAGGTTCTCTGAATGGCACTGAAAATGTGGCCCAGCTCTGACCTAACAAGAAGCCATGATTTCATGCTGGGTGACTGAGTCGTAGTGAATTACCAGATCTGGGAATACAGTCTCCAGTCCTGGATGGAGTCACACTCTCCTCTAAGGACTGTGTTCGCAGTCTGGGGGTGCTCCTTGATTTGTCACTTCACATGACTAGTCAGGTGAATGCGACGGTCAGGAGTGCCTGTTATCAGCTTCGGCTGATACGTCAGCTGCGCCCTTATCTGGATATGAGGGACTTGGAAACTGTGGTACATGCCCTGGTAACCTCACGTCTGGATTACTGCAACGGACTCTACATGGGGCTACCCTTGTGCCTAACTCGGAAACTACAACTGGTTCAGAATATGGCAGCCAGGTTAATTACAGGAACATCATGGAGGGAGCACATAACACCGGTGCTTAAATCCCTCCACTGGCTGCCGATTAGTTTCCGGGCGCAGTACAAGGTGTTGGTTTTAACCTTTAAAGCCCTACATGGCCTGGGTCCATCTTATCTCAGGGACCGCCTCTCCCCATATGATCCCCCCTGCGCCCTGCGGTCCTCTGGGAGGAATCTGCTACAGCCAATAAGAACCAGGCTGTCTCAGACCTCCCAGAGGACTTTTTCCGCAACCGCTCCCAGACTTTGGAATGGCCTGCCGGACGAGATCCGTCTTATCACTACCCTTGCTGCTTTCAAGAAAGCAGTAAAGACGGATCTCTTTCGGCAGGCCTTCCCGGAATAATTCTCAGCTAAGAGACGAGTTTTTTAATCTTGTTGTCTGTGACTCCAGTATTACTGTTATTGTATGTTTTAACTAATTTTAATTTTAATGTAATGTGGCATTTTAATTTGATTGTGGTTTAATTCTATTTTAAGGGGATGGGAGGGTGGGATTATGGGGTGAGGGATTGATTTTTAACTCTGTTTTGTTTTAAATTGTTGTACCCCGCTCCGATTGCCATGCAGAGGGGCGGGTTATAAATAAAAATTATTATTATTATTATTATTATTATTATTATTGTAGCATATAATAATATAATAAATATAATAATAAATTTTATTTATACCCTGCCTTTAGCTGAAGCTATCAAGGCGGCTTACATTAAAAGTACAACCCACATTCTATGACAATCATATAACCCCCCTTTAAAATTACAATTAAATCCCCTCTTGCCATCGTAAGACTCTAGTTCCACTATTAAGCAAACCACAGTTCCCAGTAATATCAGAGCTCAAAACTGTGGCTTGCTTAAACTATGGTTGAGAGCTGAGGCAGCTGATGACTTCCATGTCAGCAGGGCAGTAATTCCACTTCAGGTTTTAATTTTAAAGGAGCTATCCAAAGTGCAGGACTTATTTTGGTACTGGTTTCAACACCTTGGATAGCTCCTTTTAAAAGTTCCTAAAACCTGTAACAAATTCAGCGTACCACTGAGATTGTTGTCACCAGCCGTCATGACAGCTCCCAGAGTTTGAATAGCACTGGAAACTTGGGTTTATTTAGAAGCAGAACTGCATACTTTCAATCTCTTCTTCTTGGTGAGGGAAAGGGAAAAGAGAGAGAGAGCACAGGAGTATTCTGTTAATTCTGACTTATGGTGACACTTTTTCTGGCATTTTTTTTTGGCAAGATTTATTCAAAGAAAGGTTGCCAAACAGCCAGAACAGTAGTCCAATTCTTTTGTAATACTAATTAACTGTTTTTAGTATTAATAGAGTTTAATGCAGCAATATTTTAAAAAATAAGGATCAATTAATGTCACATATCCTAGTGCAGTGACGGTGAACTTTTTAGAGACATAGGGCCTTTGCAGACTGCCAGAAACAGTGCAAATTGAGTCCACTTTAACAGCTCTCAGTGCTGGGGAATCATGGGAACTGTAGTTTATTTTGGCACCAGAGCTCTCTGACAGAAGGCTCAATGTCTCAGAAAAAAATACAATTCCCATGATTCCCTAGCACTGAGCCAGGGCAGTTAAAGTGGACTCAATTTGCACTATTTCTAGCAGTCTGCAAAGGTCCATAGAGCCTTTATAGAGCCGCCCCTGCGAGCAACAGATTGGGGCTGTGGCAACCGCACACTGTGGCCCCGATTCTCCCTTTTGCCACCCCCAAAAGAGTGGCAAGATGCCGCTCCTTTTAAGGGTGGCAAAAGGCCGCCCTAAGAGACAATGCCGTGGCTCTTCTGCACCCTTTTGGCGCAGCGTGTGTGTGCAGCGTCAGGATGGCGTCGGGGTTGTGTTAGGGTGGCCCACCCCAAGTCCATCTCCAAGCCGGCCCTTTAGGCCGGTCTGCAAAGCTCCTGAGTGTCCAAACTGCAACCCCAAACCTCCTTATTTATCACAAAGTGCCATGCCCCTCTGGCTGTCAAGTAATGAACTCTGGTGAACTCTGTGCTGGGGCGACGGCACGCATGCCCACAGAGAGAGCTCTGAGTGCCACTTCTGGCACGCATGCCATAGGTTTGCCACCACTGTCCTAGTGTGTTTTCCCCATTAACCAGCAGGCAACACTTAATTGTACTTGCTGAGACTGCTGGTGGGCAATGCCATGCAGGTAGGGATGCCAGAGTGAAAACTGGAGAAGGCACCTGTACTTTTAAAGGTTGCATAGAAGGGGAAATTTCAGCAAGGGGATACTTATTATCTAGAGAAGTAATGTAGAAATAATGTAGTCTGACACCATTTTAACTGCCATGGCTGCATCCTACAGAACCCTAGGACTTGTCATTTTGTGAGGCACCAGCACTCTTTGGCAGAGAAAACTAAAGACCTGGTAAAATTACAAATCCCAGGATTCCATAGGATGGAGCTACAGCACTTAAAAGTGATGTCAAACTGCATTATTTCTACAGCACAAATGCATCCCTAGTTGTGTGACAAGCAACACAGGCTGAAATTCACTTTTCTGCATAGCCATTAAAGGTATAGGAACTGTCGCCATTTTTCAGTCTGGCAACCCAACATCCAGAACTTGGAAAATCTACATTTTGAACTATAAATCCCCAAATCTTGCAGTCAGTACAGTCATTGGCCTTATTTCAGTAAAGCAGCTGTCTCATCCATTTTCATTCCACGCATAGCAAAGTACAGTGGTACAATATGTCACAAACTGAAAAGACTGGGTTATCATCTTTGCCCCTTCCCCTATGTGCTACTTTTTCCATATGGTAGCACAGTAAGATGTTTTGGGTGGTTTGTTTTTTCTGAGACCATTATTCCATTGTGCTCATGTATTGCTCATGCTATCTGACAGTAGCTTCCCAGGACTTCAGGTCATTTTCTTTCTCAGTTTTTCCCTTCCTTTGCAGATGTCAGGGACTGAACTTGTGACTTTTTGCAAGCAAAGCCTATGCTGTGCTTCCAGTTCTCCCCTGGAACAAAGGGGAAAATTCAAGATTTCAGTAGCCCATCAAGAGCACAAAGTGGTACTAGAGGCCTGGAAGCAGCTTTTCACTTAGACCCCATTCACACTACGAAAATAATCCGGTGTGAAACCGGATTATTTTCATGGTGTTCACACTTGCCCCGATTGCACTTGGCAGGGACTACCAAAAAACCTGCTTCACCTGATGTATTCGACACTGGGTCCTTAAGCGCATCTTTTTAAAAGAGCCACAAAGACCCACATCTTTGGTTGTGTGAGTATGCTGTCAATTGATTCAGATCATGCTGCATCATTCCCAGAAATGGAGGCTCCTCCATTTTAAACCGAAACAGTGGCAAGTGTGAATGACAACAGGGCTAAAATGCCACAGAGAGATTTGGAAACGGGAAATCTAGTGGGAACATCGATCCGCTATTGCATCGCTGTGGAGATAATAAATAATAATAATAAAATTTATTTGTATCCCGCCCCTTTGAGATCCAGATCTCCTCAAGACAAAAAATAAATGTGAATGCCCCGTTAGTGCAATGACCATTTGGCTTGCTTTTGGAAACTTCTGGAACAGGAACAGACAACTGCTGTGGACTCATAGGGTTGCCAGAGTGAAAACTGAAGGCCTCCTGGTTGTATAGAAAGGGGCATTTCAGCAGGTGTTGCTTGTCACACAGCCAGGAAACAACAACACCTGCTGAAATTCCCTCGTCTATACAACCATTAAAGATCCAGGAACCTTCTCCAGTTTTCACTCTGGCAGCCATAGCTGGTGGGGAGGCACTGGCCTTTCATGAGACTTTAGAAGGCCACCCTGCCATACGCCCCCATCAATTAAAAATAATAATTAAAATGTGCTTGCCATATTTGGAGGCCTTCTTGGATAATTTTAGGCCCAGGAAGACAACCAACATTTTATTATTATTATTATTATTATTATTATTATTATTATCCTGCCCCTCTGCGTAACACAACTGGGGCAGCTTACGACATTAAAATATACATTTCATATCCCACAATGTCACCCACCTCCTAAAATACTATTAAACGATGACAATTTAAAACACACTTAAATAATAAACAAATAAACAATAAACAATAACTGTAGCAGAATCAGGGGAACGGGTTGGGCTGTCTCTTGATGGCCGGGATATCTATTTAGGAAAGGCCTGATGGAAGAGATCTGTCTTAACAGCCTTTTTAAGCTGTTCAAGGTGGTAATATGGTATAGTGGTTTGAGCGCTGGGCTACAACTCTGAAGTTCAGGGTTCGAATCCTTGCTCAGCCATGGAAACCTACGGAGTAGTCTTGGGCAAGGCACACACTGTCTGACAGAAGCTCTCCAGGGCTTCAGGTCATTTTCTTTCCCAGTCTTTCCCTTCCTCTGAACCTTAGATGAAGGCAAAGGCAATCTCCCGCTGAACAAATCTTGCCAAGAAAACACATGATAGGTTCCCCTTGGCATCCCCATAGGTCAGAAATGACTTGAAGGCACACAACAACAGTATCAAGAGTTTTGTAACTCCTGGTCTTGGTTTCCTTTCCTAGCTCATTATGTCCTCTTGACAGTTTAAAGAACTTTATTGTTTCATGTCTTTATTGTTTCATGTCTTCATGGCTATAAATAAAAAATTATTATTATTATTATTATTATTATTATTATTATTATTATTAGTTGTTGTTGTTGTCTCCAAGTTATGGTGACCCTAAGGAGACCCTATCATGGGGTTTTCTGGGGCAGAGAGTCTCCATAAGTTGGAATCTACTTGAAGGCACCCAATGGATGGAGATTATCACATAGAGGAGGCAAGCGTCCTCCTCCTGTCATTAAATCATCATTAAATTGTGTTAATCATGCAATCGGGGGGAAGATTATCACACGCAACTCTTATCACACCTATCTGTAAACAGTAATGGAGGCATCATTTGGTATTAACGGAAACTCCTGTTAATATCAAAGGATGAGTCCATTACTGTTTACAGATGGGACAAGAACAGGAGAAGCACGGATGTGTGTGATAATCTCCCCCCCCCCCCCCAATTAACACAATTTAATGATGATTTAATGACAGGAGGAGGATGCTTGCCTCCTCCATGTGATAATCTTCATCCATTGGGTGCCTCCATCCAATTTATGGAGACTCTCAGCCCCAGAAAACCCCATGATAGTGTCTTCTTAGGGTCCTCATAAGTTGGAGACGACTTGAAAACATGCAACAATAAAGTTCTTTAAACTGTCAAACAGACATAATGAGCTAGGAAAGAAGCCAAGACCAAGAGTTTAATGATGGGAAGAGGACACTTGCCTCCCTTGTGATAAAGTCCAATAATGACAACAAACAAGGGCCAGGAGAGACTTCCCCCCCCCCCAATATGAAGCCAATGCCTGTTTAATTCCTGGTTAAAAAGCGGCCCCTTCCACAGGGTTACCAGCATGAAAACTGAAGAGGGCTCCTCTACCTTTAATGCTTGTGTGGAAGGAGGAATTTCAGTACGTTTGACTTTTCTTGGTTGTGTGATAAGCAAGATCTTCTGAAATTCTCTCTTCTGCACAACCATCAAGTGTACAGAAGCCCCCTCTAGTTTTCACGTTGGCAAATCTATGACTAACAGAAACCCAACAGGTTGGGATGGTGAGAAACATACAGGATTGCCACCTCAGGAATATGGGAGGCATTTTTATTTTATTTTTTGCTAATCCTGTATTTCCATTTTTCTGGGTGCCTCAAAAACAGTCCTTGGGCTTCATAGGTTGCTCTTTTCTCACCGCTATTAGAGAGGGATGTAAAATGGAAACGTCTCCTCCTGTGAGAACATTTTTTCTCTCTTCCTTCCAGCCATACCCTCAGTCCAACCCTCCACCACCACCGGCTTTGTCTCCAACACAGGTGACTCCTGGCATTGCTATCCTGGAACCCCGGCGCCCGCCACATGATTACCTTCCCATCGCCGTCCTCACCACCATCTGCTGCTTCTGGCCTACAGGCATCATTGCAATCATCAAAGCGGTGCAGGTAAGCAGCAGGGAAGAGAGGGACAGGGGTAGAAAGGGGGCTGTTTTTGAAGCAGGACCACCCAGAGGTTGTTTCCCTATCTGTATTATACAGTGGGCCCTCGGTATCGGCTGGGGTTTGGTTCCAGGACTCCCTGTAGATACCAAAATCTATGGATGCTCAAGTCCGACTAAATACAATGGGGTAGTAAAATAGTATCTCTTATATAAAAGAGCCAAATCAAAGTTTGCTCTTGGAAATTTAGAGAGGGATGTATATATATATATATATATTTTTTTTTTTATTTTTTTTCAAGCCGTGCATGGCTGAATCTTTGGATAAAGCATCTGTAGATACAGAGGGCCAACTGTAAAGCATTATGTGACCTATCATCCACATGGCTGGTTAGGTGAACAAGCAGGGGTTGTAACCAGTGAGGAAATGCAAATGCTGAAAAGTACAATGAATGAATATTGTCTGAACAGTGACATAACCTCCAACTGTCCCGATTTGCCAGAGATAATTCCAATAATCTTCTGTGGCTTTTGAAATGCCCTCATTTCCCATTTCTTCCTCTTACTTTCTCTAGACTCCAATTGTTGCAAACGGAGTTAAAAGTGCAAAAGTCCAGTACATCCAAATAACTCAGCATATGGGAGAGGAGAGCAAGGGAGGCAAGTTTTGTCCATCCATGTAGGCTCAGTTAAAAGCAAACTGCTGCAGCCTTTCCTAGCTTGTGTGTTCTAACTTTTGCCATCTTGACCACATGCTGATGGTGCTTGGTCATGTCCTAGTTTTCATCTGTAAAACGTTGGCGGGTATGTAGCAAACGATAGTAGAAATTCGTAGGCTTTCATGGCCGGCATCCATAGTTTTTTGTGGGTTCTTCGGGCTGTGTGGCCATGTTCTAGAAGAGTTTCTTTCTGACGTTTCGCCAGCATCAGTGGCTGACATCTTCTCTGAAGATGCTAGCCACAGATGCTGGCGAAACGTCAGAAAGAAACTCTTCTAGAACATGGCCACACAGCCTGAAAAACCCACAAAAAACGATTGTAGAAATTATTGAATTGATACATTGGAGAGCGTTCCTGTACCTTTAATGGTTATGTATAGAAGAGTGAATTTCAGGTGTTGCTTTTCAGGCAACCAAGTAAAAAGCAACCCCTACTAAAATTGCCTCTTCCACACAACCATTAAAGGTACAGAAGACCTCTCCAGTTTTCACCCAGGCAATCCTAAAATGGGGTAAATTGGACTTAGGCCATTGCAATGCACTCTTTTGTTGGTTGTGGAGGTCAGAATTCTGTTCCAAGCATGCAATGACCCAAATCCCCCCCCCACACACACACACAATGATAGAGGATAAATCAGGACTCGTGTGTATGTGTGTTGTTTGCCCTCAAGTTGTTTCCGACTTACGGCAAACCTAAGGTGACCCTATCACAGAGTTTTCTTGGCAGGTTTCTTCAGCTGTGGTTTCCCATTGTCATCCTCTGAGGCTGAGAGAGTGTGACTTGCCCAAGACCACCCAGTGGGTTTTCATGGCTGAGCAGGGAACTGAACTCTAGTCTCCAGAGTCATAATACAACACTCAAACTATGGTGCCACACTGGCTGTCTTGGCCAAAGTGGGACAGTTGGAGGCTATGCTTTAACAGAAAATTTAATATCAGAGGCAGAGACTGCATGGAAGGAATAGGGAGAAGTTTATACCAAAAAAAGAGGGGAGGAGATCAACATTCTACTTCACACCAAACTTTTTATTTAAAACTAACAATATGCATATGGGAATGAAATTACCAGATCAGAGAAGCCTTGTGTAAGTAAAGAAAAATATGTGAACCTTCCAAGGGCCATATGAAGGCTTCTTCCAAAAGCCACTCAGGGAGGATTTTTGTTCCCTGTCACTAGGCTCAACTTTTATGATTTCCATCTTGATGGCCAACTGATCTATGCTTGTTTGTCTTTTAAATATGTTGACAGTAGCCGGAGTGGCCGGTTTATGTGCTTTCCCCTGTTCTTTCTGTTTTGCTATTCATCCATGCTCAGTAAAGGATTTTGAGTTCGCAGCTGTTTACTTTGCCTGTTGCAGGCAGGCATGCTCAGCTTCAGTGGGACTGGATAGAGTAAAATCCCATTCTTTCTCTAACGTTGAAAGTCTCTATTTCTCCAGCCCTCCTTCAACATCCTCCCAATGGTGATGCTGCTAAAACAAAACTCTTCGAGTTAGATAGAGAATGAAGAAGAAGAGCAGGGCTTAGTGAAAAGATTTTGTGCAAAGGAGCTTCTTTGTTCAATGAGGTGTGCCTGCATGCTGCTCTGCTTTAGGCAGTAAAATGTCTTGTATCCATCTTTCCCAGATCAATGTGATGTTGTGGGAAGTACAAATAGTTGTTCACTGCGGTTGTTATCAGGTGCACATAGTCCTAGGACGTTATCACACATGGGCCAGAAAGCGAAAATAAAAGGGAAATAAACAATAATTCCGCAAACGTCATTACCTTAATTGCGAATTTACAGTAATCGCATTAAACGTCCACACACAAGCGAAAAAAGCCCATAAATGTACTAGAAATGAGCCTCTTGCACATGCGCAGATAGAGGAATGCTTGCTGGAACCATGACAACAGCAGGGAAATGCTCCCAAATGCACATTTGGTTATCACATTATGGTAAATTCGAAATTACCTTAATTGCGCATTTGCATTTCCTCCAAAGAACCGAATTTCAAAAGATCTCGGTTAACACCAGTTTCTGTCCACTTTCTGTCCAGTTTCTGTGCGACATCGTGTGAAAACACGGGGCACTAATCCAGTTTCTGTTTGGGTTTTGTGTGGATTAACCAGCAGATTTGCCCTCGTGTGATAACGTCCCTAGAGGCCAAGAACCAACATTAGCACTCAATGGATGCTGATAGTGGGCCATGTTGTTGTGTTCCTTCATGTTGTTTCTGACCTATGGTAACCCCAAGATGAACCCATAATGGGGTTTTCTTGGCAAGATTTGCTCACAGGAGGTTTGCCTTTGCCATCCTCTGAGGCTGAGAGAGTGTGACTTGCCCAAGGTCACCCAGTGGGTTTCCATGGCTGAGTGGGAATTCAAGTCCTAGTCTCCAGTCACTGTCTAATGCTCAAACCACAACACCATGCTGGATCTCAAGCGCTGGGCCTACGAATTGCCAAATCCTTCAAAATTTTCTTTAACAAGCATCTGAATTATAGATACAATCCAGAGATTTTTGCTCCACCTTTGCCTGAACATGTGTTTGCAAGTAAGAACAGAAGTGTCTCCTAATCCCACTGACCAAGTTTGAATATGAGGCTGGCAGATCCAAGACATTTTGCTGCCTGAGAGCAAAGCAATAAATAGTGCTACCTATCAACCCAAGTGAGAGCCAGCATGGCATAGTGGTTTGAGTGTTGGGACTATGAGCTGTATCACATTATTAAACAAACCCAGCAGACAAACCAAAAGACAAGCGTGGTTGTTTTTTTCTTCCTCCACATGACTCTCGTTCTCTTCAGATAAAAGTATGGGAGAGTGCTGTAAAAGCATCATTTTTGCCAAATGGATTATTTCAGCTTGGCAAATGGGACACTTTTACGACCCTCTCCCGTGGTTTTACAACCAGAAGAGAATGACATCATGCGAGGGAGGGGGAAAAAACATGCATCTTTTTATTTGCCTGCCGGGTTTGTTTAATGATGCTATAAGGCTCTATGACTTTGAAGACCAAAGTTCGAATCCATGCTCAGTCATGCAAACCCAACGGGTGATCATGGACAAGTCACATTCTCTCAGCAAAGGCAACCCCACTCTGAACAAATCTTGCCAAGAAAACCCTGTGACAGGATTGCCATAAGTTGGAAATGACTGGAAGGCTTGTGCCAACAAAAAAACAACAACAGTCTAACCAAGTGAAGGTGGTATAATTCTAAACCGAGGCAATTATTTTTATTTGGCGCGAGACAGAAAAATGACACCGGTGCTTCCTTCTATCCTTTTGAGTAAAAGCACAACTGCCAATCAATTAAATAACTAACACCTTACTGCCATTTCCAAAATGTGCTGCTGGAGGCAACCCATCGCGTTCTGCTCAATAGTTGGGCATTGGTCCTATTATGGCAGCAATCTGGCATCTTTGTTGCCATGTGTCAATTTGCCAGAGTCGTCCTAAAAATCCTTATTGCATTCTGAATAATTGCATTCTCTTCAAACTTAGAAATGTTGAAGATGTAAAGAATACAAAGAAGGAAAAGAAATGATTTGAACTTCTCAGAAACATATGTCAAATACACTCTCTGTTCATGTCTGGCTGGCGCCCCGCAACCTCCCACACAGGGACACGTTTTGTACTCCGGATTCAATTGCTTCATTCTGTGTTCTGAAAATAATCCAGAGCTTTGAGGAGGCTGGCAGCCATTTTGTCAAGCTGGGAGAGAAATGAGGACTCTGCCTCCAGCTGAGGCGCTGAGTTCATTTTTGCCCATCTGTCCAAGGATATGATACATGCAGAACTGGTGTTTCAGTTGCTGCTAAGGGAGGGAAAAGCCTGTTCAGAGAGAAAAGCATTTTGAGAAACCTATGAAGACCTTCATGGTGGCTGTTCCCAGGTTGTACAGCGGTCCCTCCACATTCGCTGGGGTTAGGGGTGAAGGACCCCTGTGAATGTGGAAAAACCACCCCGATCCCCAACTCCCACTATTCCTTTTCCTTGAGAGATCACCTCTCAAGGAACCTCCAGATCCTCCAGTGCAACTCTATGAACAACATCTGCCAGAGGTTGATCACAGAATCATGCTGGAGGACCTACAAATGCCTAGAGAAGTGCTTTCTCTAAGAATTTCTAGGTTCTCCAGCACAGCTCTATGGTCAACATCTGGCAGAGTTGCACTGGAGGACCTAGAGATCTCTAGAGAGAATATGCTAACCAAAACATCAAATAATAAAATCTGCAAAAGTCAAAGCCGCAAACATGGAGGGCCAACTGTACAAAATCTTGCCAAGGAAAGTTAGGTTGGAGCCCTCAACCTTCACTCTGCCAGCAAACTTTTCTGTTCAGGCTGGATTTTGACAACTCCCTGGCTGCTCACTTCCCTTGCCTGTCTCTATACATACACAACACAGAGATAGATACATTTATATGTGTGTGTGTTGCATTGTATATTGTACATTTTTTGTTTTGACATAGATGCTTTAATATAATGATTTATTTAATTGTGTTTGAATGTTAATATTTATTGTTCTTCCTACTGTGAGCCACCATGAATCCCAGAGAAAATGGAGGGTATAAATAACATAAATGACATAATTTTAGGAGGATGCTCTAAAAATGATCTCAGAGGTGACAAATGGAAGTGATTCTTAATGGCATGTCAGTGTAGGGAAATCGTAAAGACACAAACTAGAGAATAAACCATTGCACACAATGGGACTTATTTCTGAATGTAAATGTAAAATTCCCTTTTGTCAGGAAAATGGGGGTGTTAATAGTCCTCCTTGTTAGAATCACAGAACCATGGAGTTGGAAGAGACCACTAAGGCCATCCAGTCCACCCTGTTATTTATTTCATTGTGCCTCAGCTGATACCCTTTCTGTTTAATGTCCCTTTAAATATTAAAGATAGCTCTCACATCAGTGTAGACACTTCATGTCTGTTCTGTTTGTTCTGTTATGTTCATTCTAAATTAAGTCATCCAGAGCAGAGCTCCTAAGGAGCAAACGCACAGGCAGTTCTCGCTTGATCATTGCACTTTAGAGAAGATTCTCTCAAGCTAGAAATTTCTCCTCAAAAACAATCTCCCTGCAAAACTGTGCTAGCATGGCAGAGGGATGCTCTTCATCTTAGAATTGCTCCATCTGGCATGCTAGATTTCTGTAGGCAGAGAGGTCTGGCAGACATTTGCCAGCAGTTTGAAATGGTAGTGCACTAAGGTGCAGAATTCATGCAGCTTGACACTGCTTTAATTGTCATGGCTCCATCCTATGGAATCCAGAGATCTGTAGTTTGTTGTGGCACCAGTGAGAAAGCTAAATAGCTCACAAAATTACAAATCCTGGAATTCCATAGCATTGAGCCATGGCAGTCAGAGCGATGTCAAACTGCATTCATTCCGCAGTGTAGATGCAGCCCAAGTGATGAAACCATAGGATCAGGTACCTTGCCTCCCGGTTTTTAATGCCTCTTGATGAGCATTATGGTGGCTTGACAAAGGGCAGGAAATGTTGAGTCTCCAAATGTTTTGCACCTCAACTCCCAGAACCCCCACCCATGGATTGTGGGAGTTGTAAGCCAAAGCATCTGGAAAGCTAGTTTTTCACAAAGCTGTTGTATGAATTTGGAGGTATATTACACTGGATGCACTAGCTTTGATATGTTCTCCTCTCTTGACATCAGGTCCGGACTGCCGTCGCCCGTGGTGACATCGTATCGGCAGAAATCGCCTCACGGGAGGCCCGCAACTTCTCCTTCATCAGCCTAGCTGTGGGTATTGCCGCTATGGTGCTGTGCACCATCTTGACCGTGGTGATCATCATTGCCGCTCAGCACCACGACAACGATTGGGACCCCTAGCAGTCAACCCCTGCCTTCTGCCTACTCCTGTCCCCTGACCACTGGTGTCAACAGCCCTGAAAACACCCTGGCCACCATTGCTCCCAAGGATGGCCCTTGGCAACCGTACTCCCTGGCGGTCCTTTGCAACAGTCTTCTCTCCCTGCCAGCAGCACTCAAAATGCTTGCGACTATCTCCCATCACTCTCCTTGGCTACCGTTGACCCTGTTAGCGGTACTTCCTCAGCGAATGACTTCCAGATGATGAGGTTCAGAGGGAATGCTGGCACACCATAGTCTCCATCCTAGCAACATGTTCTCTCTTTCTGCCAATTCTTTCCTAGAATCCTTTGGGTTTCATTTTTGGTTTTTTTTATGGCATTCCTTCCTTCCAGAGGAGTAGGCTCTACTTTCTGTGTCCATGCCAACAGCCATCTTCTCCCTGCTGCATTTGCATGCCCAGTGCTGTCTATGGCGCACTGCCTGTGTCTTGGTTTAAGGTCCCAACCTTTTCCATCCATGATTGCTTTGCTGCACGTTTCAGAAGGCCTGCCTCTCACAAACTGGTGTCGCCTCTGAGAAGCATCTTGTTGGCGCGTAGCAAAGGTTATTCATCTTCTTCAGCTGTTCCTGTGTTGGAACTCCACTTCTGCAATGGGTGGAGCAATCCGATATTATGGGGAAGGAGATGTGTCTCTCTGCCTCCCCTTGCTTTCTTTTTCTACCCAAATTTTCCCTGCCTCTGAAATGTATAATATGACCTTTCTCTGTCCTTCTGGCTCTCTCATTTTAGGTGTAAAAGGTACAATCGCTTCCAACATCCACCGATTCTTCACCTTTTTCACATATTCAAGGTAACCGTTAAAATACTGTATGAACCTAAGGTATATATACTTTCACCTGTTTCAAGATGCTGTTTAGTCTTACCTCCTATCTGCTTTTCAGCTTTTTTGAAAACCCTCCATTTCCCTTCTTAAACTTTTCATTTCATATCAGCATGTTCTTTCTTTTCTCTCTCTTTCCACTTCTCTTGTGAGGAGAATGAAAGTTATTCAAATCCTTGTGTTTGTTTATTCTTTCCCACCCTATTCCAAATGCTTCAGATAGATTACAATATACCCATATACCATCCTGACAAGAATCTTAGATGAGTTTATAAGACTTGCAATGAACAGTAATTTTAACTGTTGATTTAGATATCAATTTTTATTTATATACGGTAGTTCTTTTCTCTGCTGCCAGTAGATGCTTGGGAACTCTCTGGACACAGAGCCACATGAAACATGCACTCCAAACATGTTTTTAAAAGGAGAAAACAGGTGGGAAAGAAAACCTATATTAAGAGGAATCAACCACAAGTCATCTGAAAGTAGCCTAAATAAATAAATAAGAAAAAGTTGTCAGTTTTTAAAGAGGCAGAAAAGGGAAATGACAAAAAGGATTTGGAGAAAGTTGCCTGCCATAACAGGGTGGCCATGACAATAAAAGATGTGATTTCCCATTGATTCAGGGCATAATAGTGGTATTTCCAGTCAGCAGGTACTGTCTGACCAAAGGTAGAATCTAGGGCAAGGTTACAGGGAAGAATATTTTTAGTGACTTATGTAACCTACTAAGGTCTGGTCTAGACGCGACTTGGAATAAGATGGCAGCATAGACTGCACCTCTACAGACCACATGCATGGGAATCACATTTCTTTCACTGCTTTTCTATCCTATACATATGCCCTGCAAATAGAAAAAAGATTATGTAGAGAATATAGGCACAGACAAGGGTTCAAAGGCCATTCAACTAAGTTACGTCTAGCATACCTCATAGAATTGTTGTGAGGCTTAAACAGAAGGGCTCTTTGGATGAAAGGTGAGTATGGACTGTAATAAATAGAAAGCAACTACATCAAGCAAAGAGATGGAAGGCAGCTTTTCTTTATTGAAGTCATGCCATTTTATTGGGTCCAGGGGTAGGATTCAAAACTGGTAATTCCTGCTCATAGTCTGAAAGGGACACGCCATTCCACTATTATTTCAGTTGCAGGCACTTGCTGAGATACTCTATTTTATCAGGATATGTAATGTGGCAGAATTCTGTTCAGACTCCAGGATGAGGAATATTGTTCAATATTCCCTAACTACAGAGCTATCTGCATGTAGTAAACTAGCATGGCAGGGGAAAGATGATGCTAAACCTTTCTTCCTGTTACGCTAGCTTACAACATGCAGGGAACTTATCTCCTTTCTTTTCAAGAAGAATTAAAAATCATGGCCTCATCTCACCTGTAGTGACAAAATCCAGAATTCTGCCATCTCATTCCACGTAGCAGATGCTCTCAAGTAGCATCAACCTAGAATGAAAAGACATCCGAGGCTAGACATGGGGACGTGAGTGAGTGAGTGAGTGTTTAGATCAGTGCCACTCAAAGTGGTGGCCCATGAACCATTTCCGGTCCACATGATACTGGCTGCCAGTCTGCAGGAAGTTTCCAGGAAAGAAAGAAACTGTTGAGGTCCATGGGCACAAATACAGACCTAGTCTCTGGCATTTTGAGAAAAGAACACTGCTGGTCCTCCACATCGGACAGCTTGAGAAGCACTGGTTCAGTTCATACCCTGGGAGGCATAACAAAGAATTGTAGATATTGGAAGAGGGGAGAGAAAGGGTTAATGCAGCAAATATACTTTCCAGTGCCTCCCCCATTCCAAAACTGTACCAAACCCCACAGTTCTGTCACATGAACTCTCCATTCCTCCCTCCCCCTCTTTTTCTTCCTCAGATGTTGGACTCTGTGATTATATTATAATGTCTGTTTGCAAGTGACATGGTTACCGAATCTCTATTACTTAATAAAGACACTTGATTCTCAAGATTGTAGCTGACTGGCTTTGTGGAGGATTCCTCATAAGTGGGGAGGGATGTGTCTCTTCTCATGCAGGATACATGCCCGCAGTTCACCCTAACATCCCAACCTGTCTTCTTTTCCCTGCTTGGTTCCCAGATGGCAGGTGAGGCACATCAAAAGCAGCTTTCTCTCCTTTCCCCCTACACACCTTTTCCTCACCTTCTCACTCCCAAAACAGTCAACCCCCCCAATTCCTTCCCCTTGGTTTGCCACCCCCAATCTGAGCTTTCCTAGTTCTGCAGTCTCTCAGGAGATGGTTGCTTAGAAACAGCAAGAGGGGTATGTATGGATTCAAAGTGATCGCTGGGCATGTGACAGCCCTAGAGAAGGAGAGCTGGAAGGGAATCTGGAAAAACCCACAATAATAACAGCAAGGCAGAACTGCGGCTTTGCCATAGCAAAACCTCGGGTGGAATACATCACCCGGCTCCTGCCGGCAATGCACCAACACAGTGTTGCTCCACGCGCTTTAAAAAACAAAACAAAACTAGGGTTATCTATGGTACAAAAACATCCAAAATCCACAACACAGCAGTACCTTGACTGGGACAACCAAAATGCACAAAATACATGATGCAAACTTTTGCATTTCAGTTGGCCCCACAAAGGTATCACTGTTTTATGGATTTGGGGTGCTATTGTACTTTGCTGTATGACCAACACAACTACCACTGGATAAGTTTTCTAGGGTCACATACAGTCTTGATTTCTCTCTCCCCAACCAAACAGGTCATCCATCCAAAATTTTACTCAAATTCTACCCACCCAATAAAATAAGGACATATACATGATTGCTGCTTTTGTACAATTTTATGTTATTCTCAAGATTCAATATATCTACCGTATATCTATATCTATCTATTTATCTATATTCATCTAGAAGAATTATCTATCGATATATAATTCTTCTCCACCAACCAACAGAAATCGGAAATAGATCACCAGAGGGAATGGGAGTCTTTAAAGAACACTGTGCATATGCTTTCTCTGCCTTAAACTGGGTAATTCTACTTTTTTTCTGACTGGAGGAGGACGGAAAAAGTGATGACAAGCATTAAAGCTCTCTTTTACATGGAAAACTCTGTCGTCCTCCCCACCACCATCAAATATCTGTAGCTTCTGAATTTTTTCTAGGGCCATCTGGTTTCTAGCTAAGCTTTGCTACCAAAAGGGCTAGACGTGTCTTTATAAAAAACACACACGGAGAGATGAAAGCTCTGTATTAAAACGTGATGAAGACTGTTAAGTTTGAGGATGCTGACTCCTACAGATCATTTCAAAGACAATTAGTCACTTCCATGCTCTGATTTCAGAAGCACAGAATACAGGAAGCCCTCTACGCATGCAATGGAGGCAGAACTGTGTAGGGCACTTATCTCTGCTCCTGTAGCACTGGGAGTCCAACACAGGCTTCCTTTAACTGCTGAGATTCCACCAAATGCAGCCTACACATTTCTAAAGCCTTTTCATTTATCCACAAGTGTTACGAACATGCTTATTTTTAAACAATGCAAAGAAAGCTCAGTCCCCCCCAGGATGCCAAATCCCATGTTAGGCATGAATTTCTGTGTTTACCCAGGAAACTTGCATTAACTGCACTGAATATAATGCACCCCATGTTCTAATTTTCCACACGTAAGATAGACACTGAAAAGTGATGGACCAGAGAACCCATGTTCGAGTCCGCCTTCAGCCATAAAGTCAGTGGGCAACCATGTGCATTTCAGTCAGCCCACCTTGCAAAGTTGTAATGAAGAGAAAAATATGGTGAAAGAAAGTCATGTATCCTTGCCTTCAGACACTTGAGAGGAAAAGAGAGAGCAGGAGGCAAATGTAATCTATAAGGGAGAATCCTGCTCAAGCAAACATTTTCTGCATGGCCCGGGCCAGTTTGGCATCACGTGCCTTGATTCGCTCTGTCACCCTTTCCAACTCCCGCCGGGCAGCGCGATTCCCAGGTTCCACCTGCAAAACTCCCTTCAGGTCTTGGGCGGCCCCCTCCAGGTCGTTCATGGCGTCGTAAGCTAAGCCCCGTCGGAAGAGCGCCTTGGTGTTGGTTGGCTGCAGCGCCAGTGTCTTGGTACAGTTAGAGGCTGCGTTGGCTGGCTGGCGCAATCTCAGCTGACAGGCAGCCAAGTTGGCATGGAGCTCAGCCTTAATTTGGTCATAGTCTGGGGGAGGAGCAGCCACCACAAGCAGACGCAAGGCCTTGGCATAGCGCCTGGCAGCCGCGCCAATCTCTCCTGCCCGGTAGAGCTCGCTGCCACGCTCTTTGTTGCTGAGCACCAAGTTCCATTTCTCACTGGCATTCATCTCCCAGGTGTCCTTGGCCTCCGTGAAGCTTGCCAGTTGGACAATGATGGTGCCTCCATCTCTCATCCTTACTTCGGCCCGCTCCCCAGCCAGCATGGTCTCCAGGCAACGGTCTACAACCCCATCCAACTCGGCATCACCCCCACCCAGCTCCACCTCTGCCCATTGATGGGATGGGTAACTCAAGGGTCCTCCACGTTCAGCCTCAATGAAGACCTGACAGACGGAGCCTTCTTTGGGTTTATCTAAACCTTTGCCGGTCTCCAGAACCAGTTTGATAAATGTGCCATCTGGGCAGGCCCATGGAGCATTGCCATGGTTGGGTGGAGGCAGGTTCTCTTTCAGGTCCTCTCCTTTCACCATAATTCTGCTCTCCTTTTCTTTGCCTCCAGAAAGTCCACCTTGGCTACTCCACTCACCTCCAGTTGTCTTCTGGTTTGACTCCTTGCTCTCTTCCTGTCCTTCTAGAGCTGCAGTCTTCATGCCAGCCGATTCTGTATTCGCCATTTCTTTATTTCCCAGACCAGGAAAAAAGTTCCTGGTACAGGGATAGGCTATGCTTGTATAACAGCAGAGGGGTAGTGGTGCAGCTGTTTGTGATGAGGAAAACCAGCCGAAAAACTGAGGAGGAGAAAAAGAAATACAGACTGGGATTGGAAGAAGTAGTGGCTGTGCCCCATTTTCCCAACCACCCCAGCTTGCCCTACACCCCTTCCTAATCTGCATCCACACTACAGAAACAATCCAGTTTGACACCCCCTTAACTGCCATGGCTCATTGCTATGGAATCCTAAGATTTGTAGTTTGTTGCGGCACCAGAGCTCTCTGACAGAGAAGGCCGCATGTTTCACAAAACTACAATTCCCAGAACTCCAGAGCATTGAGCCATGGCAGTTAAAATGGTGTCAAACTGCATTGATTCTGTAATGTGGATGTAGCCCTAGACCAAGGGTAGTTC
The DNA here is from genome assembly GCA_026167975.1 of Phrynosoma blainvillii. Lineage (NCBI taxonomy): Eukaryota > Metazoa > Chordata > Lepidosauria > Squamata > Phrynosomatidae > Phrynosoma > Phrynosoma blainvillii. Next base: position 380,544,220 of record JANUYF010000002.1, read on the forward strand.
AGTTAGATGCAAAAGTGGAACCAAACCTGAAAGAGCTCTTATTCCAAATTGCAGTTTAGTCTAGGACTTCCCTGTGTGGTCATGGAAGAAAAAAAGGTCCTTCAGCTTTAGTAGATTGTCTGCAAAATAGGAACTGTTGAAACAATGGATTTGGAAAGACCAAAAAACAAAGGGTACAAATATAGATAAAATAAGCTTTATCTATATTTGTTTAAAAGGGTAACAAACAATGTATATAACAAAAGTATACAAAAGCAATATATACAAAGGCTACAAAATGAATTATAATAATAATAATAATAATGGCAAGCACAACAACAAAATAGCAAAGAATACAAACTACACTGAAGCAAATAACACAAATATAACGAAAAAGAAGGCTAAGAACAGAGTGAGAAAAAGAGAGAAACAGACTCACAACTAAAGCTAGCCTTACGAAGGCTCCAAAGTTGATTAGAGCTATATATACACAGCTGCAGATCATCTGTATTGTGAAGTTGAAGGCTTTCACGGCCGGCATCCATACGTTTTTGTGCATTTTTCGGGCTATGAGGCCGTGTTCTAGAATACATCAGAATACATCAGGAATACATTCTTCTAGAACACATCTTCAGAGCCCCCAAAATCCACAAAAACCTATCATCTGTATTCTCAGTAGCTCACCATTAACCCTATAATGATCACTAACCCTATAATGGCCCAAATATAGATCTTGTTACTATTCCAACAGGAACAACAGCAGCATTTTATGTAACAAAACAAGCATGGAGAACTTTGCTGTGTACTGTGTTGTGTACGGTGCAATTTGCTGGGTACAAGGTACACACAAGGCTACGAAAAAATCAGTGAACATTAGAAAATATACTTTAAAAAGAAAGAAATGCTTTCTTTCTTATTTTTTAAAAGGATTTTCCCTCTTCAGTACTATAAGTCAATGGCAGACTGTAAAAAAACCCCATCAAAGCAAGCATGGTCTGTGTGTTTTTAGAGCAGTGTTACTCAAAGTGGGTGCCCACAAACTGGTGCCAGTCTGTAAGCTATAAATTGCCAGTCCACAGTGAATTTTCAGGGAAGGTGTAGTCAATGGGCAGAAATATGGCGCTGGCCTCTGGCAGAATGGAGAAAAACTTATAAGCTTCCACACTGGCCCAGAAGGATTTCTGGTCATTTGCTATCCAATTTTGGTTGAATGGCAAAAATGGCTTGGGGAGGGCATAGGTGGCCCACAAGCTGCATGATGCTCACCCCAGTCATAGGGGATACGCATTTTTCAGATTTACAAAGCCATGGTGGCGGCAAGATAACTAACAAAGCTCTTCGGTTTAATGTGACATTACTCCAAGTTAAGTCCAAACAACTGCAGCACCTTAAAGGACTTCTGAGATCCCTTGCTTGTGTGTTTCTTTTTTTATTAAAAAGCATCCCAAAGGCCTTGGGATTTTTTGTCATATACATGGGGACTGCCTCTGCTAAACAATTAGAAAGGTTTAAATTTAGAACATTTTATCAGATCACAGCAGCTCATTCAATGGCTTGGGAGGATTTGTATTTAATTGCCAATTTTCAGCTAAGGGTGCATCTACATTGTAGGGATAATGCAGTTTGACACCACTTTAACTGCCATGGCTCCATCCTACAGAATCCTGGGATGTGTAGTTTAGGGCAGAAAAGGCTAAAGACTTTGTAAAACTCCAGATCCCAGGATTCCATAAGATGGAGTTACAGCACTGAAAGTGGTGCTAAACTGCATTATTTCTTCAATGTAGATGAACCCTAAGTCTCTCTCTTTCTGTGGTATGAGCACTGTGCTGCCCTCCATACCCAAATCCATCCCCTAAGTGTAACTGATTGCATTTGTCTTACAAATTGGAAATGGGACTTTATTCTAAGTAGGGATCTCAAACACTCTACCGCAGGGGTAGGCAACCTAAGGCCCAGGGGCCGTATGTGGCCCCCTGAGGCCTTTGGACCGGCTCCAGGCCGGTCCTGCCGCCGCCGCCGCCGCCGCCGCCACCCGCCACCCGCCATGATGATATTGATTATTGTTGTTATTACTTGTTCTTGGGGTTTTCTTGGCAAAATCTCCACAGGGGTTTTGCCATGGCTTTTCTGGGGCTGAGAGAGTGTGCATGCATATTTTTAAATTTTTTAATATTTATTTATTTATTTATTTAGTGCTCCCCCCCCCCCCAATAGTCTGAGGGACAGCAACCTGGCCCCCGGCTCAAAAAGGTTGCCTACCCCTGCTCTACCGTCTCTTTCTTCCGGTATATGCCCATATTGTATTTACTTTTCCACTGAAGCAGCAAAATGCTTTTCTGTCTTTTTACACTGTGAAAGTCCCCTGGTGTTTCCTCCTCATCCTGAATCCCACACATCCTTAACCCATATTTTCCTCTTCTGGCTTGGTACAAGTGCGGAGGGTTGGATAGATGAGCTGCAAGGTATAATATACGTGGGGAGAAGGTGTCTTGCTTTCTATGTTATTCACACTGATTTACCTCTTCTCCCTTCCACATTCACCCCTTCTTTTTTTCCTTTCAACGTCATTTCCTCAATAACCACCTGGCTGTCTTAGCAACCGCCGTAACCTAAAATTGTCCCTTAGGAGATGCAAGGAAGGAGAAAAGCAGGGGGGAAACAACACTTGAAAAGCAGGGAAACTCTGCTCACTCCACAAATTATAAGACAGGAGATTTCTTTTCCATTTATAGTCATCCCCTTCATCTTAATATTTCATAAGGTATACCCACGACAGAAAACAGTTTCAAAAAATTCATTTGAACAGTCAAGAGATTTGCTTGTCACTTTGTTCTGTTAGGCTGCGATCTGACAAGCTGCATGTACTGACTCACATGGTAAATGTAAATATATATATATATATATATATATACACACACACACGGTATAAATATTTTATGGTATGAATATATATATATATATTGCTGTTGTGTGCCTTCAAGTAATTTCCAACCTAAAGCAAACCTACCACAGGATTTTCTTGGCAAGATTTGCCTTTGCCTTCCTCTGAGGCTGAGAGAGTGTGACTTGCCCAAGGCCACCCAGTGGGTTGCCATTGTTGAGCGGGGATATGAACCCTGGTCTCCAGGATCATATTCCAATGGTCTAACCATTACACCTCATTGGTTTGGTAAAAATACTAGTGTAATCTAATTTAGAGAGCTAGAAGAAAGTTATAAAACTAGATTTGCTTGTGTGGTGCTTTGGGGGAAAACCACCAGGGTAGAAAACATGTGTCAGACTCCAATTCCCATTAGCCCAGCCAATGGTGAAGAATGATGGGAGCTACACTCCTACAACCTATGGGGGCCTATACATTCCTCATCTTGGTCTATGCAATTTGTGCCTCCCTCTTTTCTATCATGAGAGAGAGTAGCCACCATTCCAGGGATGGAAATCATATAGCCCACTAGATAAAGCTGGAACTGCAATTCCCAGCATCTTTCACCATTAGCTATGCTGCTCGGCCTGATGGGAGTTGCAGTACAACAGCACCTGGAGGGCTGCTTGGTTCCACTCTGCCCAGTCTTCAACTTGCCCTTTGCTACATGCGGGCGTTGAGGAAACAAGTATAAATTTATCTATCAAAAATTGGCAATATTGACCAGAACATCAAGATGGTTCCAGTGTCATTGGCTTAAATGAACTCTGGCCAACCAGCCTTGTTATTTTTTATTTTTATTTCATTTTTAAAAGCACAGTTGGAGTCATGTAGCCCTCCAGAAGCTGTTGAACTGCAACTCCCCAACTATGCTTACTAAGGGCTGATGGGAGTAGCAGTCAATGTATATCTGATGTCTAAGATGAGTTGCCGAGGGACTCACCGTGATGGGTCTTTCCCAGGACAATTACGCTTCAATGAAAACCTACTGTTTTCATGAAAAGACGTGCTTTTTCCTAAGCTTAAATGCAGCATGGATGGCCATCAGCCACGGCATCCTTAGTCTTGGATTCCAATAATAATAATAATAATAATAATAATAATAATAATAATTGGACTGGATGCCTCTTGGTGCCCCTTCCAACTGTGTACTTCCTTCATCCAATAATAAAAAGAGGTTGGACTGGATGCCTCTTGGTGCCCCTTCCAATTGTGTACTTCAGGGTGTATCCACACTGCAGAAGTAAAGCAGTGTGACACCACTTTAACTGCCAGGACTCTATCCTACAGAATCATGGGATTTGCAGTTTGATGAGGCAACAGAGCTCGTTAACAGACCAGACTGAATAACTCACCAGACTACAAATCCCAGGATTACATAGGATGGAGCCATGAAAGTAAAAATGGCGTCAAACTGCTTTACTTCTGCAGTGGGGATGACCTGTCAGGAGCAATTTCCCTAAAGAAGGAGAGAAGGAAAGAAGATAGTAGTAGGATAATCATAGCATTGGAAGAGACCCCAAGAGCCATCCAGTTCTACACCTTGCCGTGCAAGAAGACACAATCAATGCACTCCCAAGAAATGGCCATCCAGCCTCTGTTTAAAAAAAACCTTCAAAGAAGGAGACTCCACCATGTTTGGAGGCAGCGTGCTCCACTTTCAAACAGTTCCTATAGTCAGGAATTTCTTTCTAATGTTTAGGTGCAATCGCTTTTCCTGTAGCTTGCATCCATTATTCCAAGTCCTATTCTCTGGAGCAGCAGAAAACAAGCTTTCTCCATCCTCAATATGACATCCCTTCAAATGCTTAAACAGGGCTATCGTATCGCCTCTTAACCTTCTCTTCTCCAGGCTAAACATACCCAGTTCCCTAAGTCGCTCCTCGTACAGCATGGTTTCTAGTTCCTTTACCATTTTGGTTGCCCTCCTTTGGACACGCTCCAATTTTTCAACATCCTTTTTGAATTGCGGTGCCCAGAACTGGACACAGTATTCTAGGTGGGGCCTGACCAAAGCAGAATAGAGTGGCACTATTACTTCCTATTCTAGACACTATACTTCTATTGATGCAGCCTAGAATCACATTGGTCTTTTTAGCTGCCGCATCACACTGTTGACTCATGTTCAACTTGTGGTCTACTAGGACTCCTAGATCCCTTTCATGCATAGTCTCCTTAAACCAGGTGTCCCCCATCTTATATCTATGCGTTTCATCTTTTTGCCCTAAGTGCAGTACCTTACATTTCTCTGTGTTGAAATTCATTTTGTTAGCTTTGGCCCAGCTTTCTAATCTTTTAAGGTCATTCTGAATTTCATCCTGTCTTCCGGGGTATTAGCTATTCCTCCTAATTTGGTGTCATCTGCAAATTTGAGAAGCATGCCCCCTATTCCTTCATCCAAATCGTTGATAAAGATGTTGAATAGCCCTGGGCCCAGGACAGAACCCTACTGGACACCCCACTGGTCACTTCTCTCCAGGATGAAGAAGAGGAGCCATTGCTGAGCATCCTTTGGGTTTAATAATAATAATAATAATAATAATAAATATAATAATAAATTATTATATTTATTATTGGCTGGTTTAACATTCTTTATGGTCTGCCTAAATGATTTCTTACTACTTTACATCGTTTAAATTGGTTTAAGCTGTACTGCATGATCACACAATATCAGGAGGGAGACAAATATTTCAATCAATTAATTTGCCAATTTACTTCAGTGAGATGGCAAACATGCTCTGAACTCCAGTACAATTTTTAAAGGAATTTCCCAAGGTGCTGGACTCTAAACCTCAATGAGATCCAGCTCCTTTATCATTTTTCACTGCCCTACAAATTGGGGTCACCGGTTGCCATCTCCTTTGAGATTACCTTCATTCTGTTGCAAAATTCTCCTTTTATTTGTTCTGGAATAGATGATGACAGTGATGCCTTTAAAAATTACTTTCAATCTTATGATGGCAGTTTTTTTTTTTTAAAAAAAGGTGATAGTTGATCCTTTGCTCTTTTCTTTTTAAATTGCTATACTTTACACAGCCACTGTCTTCATAAAACTACACATCCCACAATGCCTTTCTGGAACCTTCAAGTCCTCCCTCCCTTCCTTTATGCAATCCAGTTTATTTTGCAAGGAAGACACAGCAGCACTCCTAAGCAGCACCACTTTCTCTCAAAAACCATGGTGTGACTCATAATCGGTGGTAGGTAAATGGGCTGAAAAATATAAATAAAGGGAACAAGACACAGAACTCCTTGATTTTCTTAAAATCAGGGCTGGGAGAGAGTGGATGGTGCAAGCAGAAAACTGGGAAGCCAAGACTTGTAAGGGCAAGGCTTAGCATAAAATAAAACTGGCTCACCTGGTAAGGGTAAGGTTTGTTGTTGCTGTTGTTGTGGGCCTTCAAGTGGTTTCCGACTTTGTTGTTGTTGTCTGTCATTTTTGTCTTATGACAACCCTAAGGCAAGCCTATCATAGGGTTTTCTTGGCCAGTTTCTTCAGAGTGGGTTTGCCATTGCCACCCTCTGAGGCTGAGAGAGTGCGACTTGCCCAAGGTCACCCAGTGGATTTCTATGCTCGACCTTGGCATCGAACCCTGATTGCCAGAGTCTTAGTCCCAACACTCAAACCCACTACGCCACGCTGGCTCTCCAACTTATGGTGACCCTATCATGGAGTTTTCTTTCCAAGATTTGTTCAGAGGAGGTTTGCCATTGCCATGAGGTTTAGCGCAGAACAAAACCTAGGCTCGAAAAGCCACATAATTGTGTTTTATGCTGTAAACCACCCGGATTGGGCAACCATTGGGCGGTATATAAATAAATTTTATTATTATTATTATTATTACATCTCCTCCACCAGGCAAACACATCTATAATAGGAGTTTTACTCTAGAGTTAATGTAAGAGCTTTAGAGAAAAAAAATAAATTTTAAATTTGAACATGTAATGTTTTTAACTTTTTGAAGTTGTTTTATTGTTTTTTGGCTTTTTTTGGAACTTTGTATTCTTAATGCTTTTTACTGTTTTAATTTGGACTGTTTTAATTTAATACTGTTTTAAATTTTGTTAGCCGCCTTGAGTCCCTATACAGGGAAGAATGCAGGATGATGATGATGATGATGATATTTCTTTCCTCACTCTCCTTAACAGTCACTCTCCTTAAGGCTCAAGACAAGACACAGCATCTTAAAATACAGAATCATAGAATCATAGAGTTGGAAGAGACCACGAGGGCCATCCAGTCCAACCCCCTGCCATGCAGGAACTCAAAAATCAAAGCATCCCCAACAGATGGCCATCCAGCCTCTGTTTAAAGACCTCCAAAGAAGGAGACTCCACCACACTCCGAGGGAGTGTCTTCCACTATCAAACAGCTCTCATTGTCAAGAAATTCCTCCTAATGTTGAGGTGGAATCTCTTTTCCTGCAGCTTGCATCCATTGTTCCAGGTCCTATTCTCTGGAGCAGCAGAAAACAAGCTTGTTCCCTCCTCAATATGACATTCCTTCAAATATTTAAGCAGGGCTATCATATCCCCTCTTATTCGTCTCTTCTCCAGGCTAAACATACCCAGTTCCCTAAGTCATTCCTCATAGGGCTTGGTTTCCAGACCCTTCACCATTTTAGTTGCCCTCCTTTGGACACGCTCCAGTTTCTCCACATCCTTTTTGAATTGTGGTGCCCAGAACTGGACACAGTATTCCAGGTGAGGCCTGACCAAAGCAGAATACAGTGGCTCTATTACTTCCCTTGATCTAGATACTATACTTCTATTAATGCAGCCTAAAATTGCATTGGCCTTTTTAGGTGCGGCATCACACTGTTAACTCATGTTCAACTTGTGGTCTACTAGGACTCCTAGATCCCTTTCACACGTAGTCTCATTAAACCAGGTGTCCCCCATCTTATATCTATGCATTTCATTTCTTTGCCCTAAGTGCAGTACCTTACAATTCTCTGTGTTGAAATTCATTTTGTAGGTTTTGGCCAAGCTTTCTAATCTATTAAGGTCATTTTGAATTTTCATCCTGTCCTCTGGGATATTAGCTATTCCTTCAGAACACAGTTCAAAACACATAAACCCACAGTTAAAATACAGAGCGAATCAAAAAGAGTGGTGCAAAACCAAGTAAGAACAGCTTTACCTTTGCACCACTCTTTTTGAATCACTCTGTACAGTACTATACAACCATTAAAATACATTTATTAGAACACATATAAAATTAAAAGATCATGATTACGGTAAAACTGATTGGGTGGGCCTGGAAGAGAGATCTTTAATACTGTTTTAAATGCAGTCAATGTTTTCAGTTGTTGCATCTCTTTTTGCAGGTCATTCCACGGTCTGGGGGCAGCAGATGAAAAAGTCCTCTGGGAAACCATTGTCAGTCTAGTCCTGGCCAGTGGGAGCAAACATTTCCCAGCGGACCTGAGTTGGATTTAGGTGGATTTTTACCACCACCACCACTTAACATTGTGGTTGTATGGCTTCAAGTTATTTCCAATTTATACGGACCCAGAGGATAACACATCATGGCCTTTTCTTGGCAAGATTTGTTCAGAGGGGGTTGCCATGGCCTTTCCCCAAGGCTGTGAGAGTGTGTGACTTGCCAAAGATCAGCTGGTGGGTTTCTATAGCTAAGCAGGGATTCGAATCATGGTCTCCCAGAGTCCTAGCTCAACACTCGCAACACACTGGCTCTCAAGCCTATCAACTTCAAAAAGAAAGCCTGCTAAATATTTGCTCCTTCCTTTCAGCCTGCCGCTATGTGGCCAGGAAAATAGCGGCATCCCTGAGGAATGAGGATCTGGGGGAACCAGCGCTGATGTGCAAGAACCGGGTCTGTCAAGTTGGTAAGAGATCCCTTCCCTTCATCCCTCTCCCATCCCATTCGTGGTCAACATAAACCTGCCGGGAGATCCTCTTTCCAGAAAGTGTGGTCTTTCCTTAAGCTCCTTTCTTCTGCTCTCTCCCTTCAAAAGAAAGCTCTTCCAAGTAAACTTTGGTCCAAGACACACTGCAGAAATCATCCAGTTTGAGACCGCTTTTAACTGCCCTGGCTCAGCGCTAGGGAATCGTGAAGATTGTAGTTTATTGTGGCACCAGAGCTCTCTGACAAAGAAGGCTGAATGTCTTACAAAACTACAGTTCCCAGAATTCCCTAACACTGAGCCAGGGCAGTTAATGCGGTCCCAAACTGGATGATTTCTGCAGTGTGTTTTGGACCTTTGTAAACCTTAACTCTGATCCCTTTAATCTTCATCACGGAACCTCAGACTCAAAAATCAAACCCCCAGAACCTAGGAAAAAAATCACATTTGGAGCTAGGGGATCCTGGAGCCATAGTCTAAAAAGGTACCTTTTCCTATTCTGCCCCAAACATTTTTATCTTCCTCTGTGATGCCTGTCTCTCCATGTCCTTTCGTCTCTGGTTTTCCCCCTCACTCACCATCACTATGGTCCAACACACACTGCAGAAATAATCCAGTTTGAGATCGCTTTAACTGCCCTGGATCAATGTTGCCCATCCCTGTGATTAGATCCTGAGAGGCCTGGGCCCTCCAGAGATGTTGCCCCCATCCCTCTTATATGGTGCCAGCAGCTTTTATCTTTATCTTTTATCTTTAGCTGCAGGGGGATAATGCGGATCCCAATGCCTCCACGGCTCATCTGCTTACCCTGCAGATGGCTGAAAGTCAAGCTGCTGTCAGTGGCACAGAAGCAAAGCAGGCATGACCCCTCCATCCACGATAAAGCCAGGTGTCAAGCCAGCTTTCAGGCTAAGTGACATAAACTCTAGCCTTTGCCTACAGAAGGATCCCTTACATCCCCTGCTATGGAAATATTAAAAAAAAAAAACAAGATCCATAGCCCAGTGACAGAGGCCATGTTTTGCATGTACAAGGCTCAATCCTCCTGTGCCATCAGATAGGGTGAGAAAAGACTCGGATCTCGAATTTTGGAGAGCGGCTGCTGATCAGAGTGGAAAATACCAGTCTAAGGGGGGGTTGCAGACTGCCAGAAATAGTGCAAATTGAGTCCACTTTTAGGGTTAGGGTTAGCGCTAGGGAATCATGGGAATTGCTTTTCTGGGGTTGAGAGTATGTGACTTGCCCAGGATCACCTGTGGGTTTCCATGGCTGAGCGGGGAATTGAACCTTGATCTCCAGAGTTGTAGTCTAACACTCAAAACCTCTACACCACACTGGCTGTCTCATAAAGAACTAATAGAAAATTATTTTCTCTATTTTACTAGTGTTGATGATTTCTGCTGTTCTTATTGTGATGTTTTTGCCTGCTCCTCGAACTGGCAAAACAAAAGAGGTTCCTTATAGTTTGGGTGTTTCTTATAGTTCAGGACACTAGCATATACGGTATATATACACATATGTGTGTGTGTGTATACACATGGATATATTAAACATTCAATTTGTAATTATATTCTGAGTGGACTGATTTTTTAATATACATGATAATTTTATAGTTATATATCATTGCAAAGTTATATATAATGAATTTTGAGTTCCCAGACTAACAATATGACCTTCATTCTTTAAAGGGGGAGAGTTAATACAGTGGCTCCTTGGTATCCACTAGGGTTTGGTTCCAGGACCCTCCGTGGATAACAAAATCTATGGATCCTCAAGTCCCATTAAATACAATGGCATAGTAAAATGGTGTCCTTTATATATAATTGCAAAATCAAGGTTTGCTATTTGGAATTGATATTTCTTTTGAATATTTTCAAACTGAGGATGCTAGAATCTGTGGACAAATAATCCATGGATAAGGAGGACCGACTATATTACATTTTTCTTTTCTCTTTTCCTGAAAACTTCAGGTCTTTTTTGGCAAACCCAAGGGGAAAGTTTCTTCCATGTCTTCAAAATTTCCAGAAATTTTACATCTTTTAAGTAGGAGCTGATGAAAAGACCTCAACTTTGACCCTAAAGAACTGTCTCTGGTCAAATACAGTAGGCAACCTTTTTGAGCCAGGGGCCGGGTTGCTGTCCCTCAGACAATCAGGGGGCCGAAGCACCATAAATAAATAAATAAATAAATAAATAAATAAATATTTTTAAAAAATTTAAAAAAATATGCATGCACACTCTCTTAGCCCCAGAAAAGCCATGGCAAAACCCCTGTGGAGATTTTGCCAAGGAAACCCCAAGAACAAGTAATAACAATAATAATCAATATCATAATGGCGGGGGGCGGCAGCGGCGGCAGGACCAGCCTGGGGCCGGTCCAAAGGCCTCGGGGGGCTGCATCCGGCCCCTGGGCCTTAGGTTGCCTACCCCTGGTATAGGCAATACAGGCTAGTTAGATAAATAGTCTAACCTGGTAGTCAGGCTGATTAAGAAAATGCATGGCAGGCACAGCTTTAAGAATCTGTTGAATTTCTGCCTGCTCTGCAGCTCTTAAAGTTAGACCATGATTCCCACTGCTGGGGAAGAGTACGGCTTGATGCACGATGAGAAAATACTTTAATAGTTTAAGCCACTTGCTCCTCAAAAAAATAGGCAATACTACAGTTCTAAATTGTGCTTCCTTAAATTCTATGGCAGGGGTAGGCAACCTAAGGCCCGGGGGCCGGATGCGGCCCCCCGAGGCCTTTGGACTGGCCCCAGACCGGTCTTGCCGCCGTCGCCACCCCCCGCCATGATGATATTGATTATTGTTGTTATTACTTGTTCTTGGGGTTTTCTTAGCAAAATCTCCACAAGGGGTTTGCCATGGCTTTTCTGGGGCTGAGAGAGTGTGCATGCCTATTTTTTTATATATTTTTTATTTTTTAATTTTTATTTATTTATTTATTTATTTTTGGTGCTTCTGCCCCCCAATTGCCTGAGGGACAGCAACCCGGCCCCCAGCTCAAAAAGGTTGCCTATCCCTGTTCTATGGAATTCAGAGGACCTCAGGGCTTTCTCTCAATGCTCTAATAAAGCCACCTTCCCATTTAAATCCATTGTTCTTTCTACCTGTTGTTCACAGAATTAAAATTCCAGGGCCTGGGCAGTACCCAGATTATCTTATTATTTTCTTTTCTTAACAGGCAACCCCAAAAAGGCAACAGTGGAGCCATCCACTGATTGTTCTGTAGGTCAGGGATGCTCCCCTCCTGTTGTCACATCAGATGTTGGGATCCGGAAGCCTCATTCTTGATGGAATTGAATAGGGGACGGCGAAGAGGGAAATGACGGCTCATTGGATCACTCCTGCGCTTGTAGGAATCGGATGGGCCTGAGAAGACTTTAGCCACCCCCATCTCACGATTTCACCATAAAAAACCATTTAAATAAAGAACTTCTCTGAGCTCAGAGCCATAAATGTGTTGCCAGAAATGTACTGTCTATTTTTATCATTTATTTTTTGTACAGTGCCATACACATTGACAGTGCTATAATACTAATGTCTGAATCTTTTTGATAGTTCCAACCAGAGTAGATTCATTGAATCAATGGGATTTACACATATGTTGATGAACCATTCTACAATTAATTCAAAGGGTCTGCTCCGATTGGGATTAAATGGGACTCAGGCCAATGGTTTTGGGCTTGACCATTAAAATCAGAATAAGGAAGATGTATTTATTTCACATATTTACCCAGCAACTATTCTTTGGGCACCTTCAGAAATATAAAATTATGGAGTTTATAACATGGGGGGGGGGGGGGGGGGAATGCCAAAATCCCATCCAGAAACAGGATTTAAAAAACGGAAAAGCGGATTTAAAAACCCACAAAAGTGGATAGTTTTTCACACATGACAGGGCTAATGTGACATTAACCCAAACAGAAAGTAGAGAAAAATCGTCCCTTTTTACTTTCGGGATTTTCCAAAAGTAAAAAGGAGCGGATTTTGTCTAGTTTCCGTTCAGGTTAATGTTGCGTTAATTCTCATTAACGCTAACGTCATCTGAAAAACCACCTGCTTTTGTGGGTTTTTTCTACTTTCTGTTCATGTTAACCCCAAACATCATAAGAAAACTGCCTGTTTTTATGGGGTTTTTTTTCAGTTTAAATCCAGTTTCTGTATGGGATCTGTCCTGTGTGATAAACTCCTAAATTACAGAATAAACACAAATGTTATTTTATGAAAACAGAGTTAAAACCACTAAAGACTGGGGGGTGGAATACTGTAATATCAAACAAAAAATAACAAAGACCAAGAATGGTTTCTCTCCAAACTAAAAGAGCTACTACTAAAAGGAGATCACAAAAGTAGAACAACCTTATCCTACTTTAGAAGACTGAGAATTTCAAATCTGGTGACACAAATACAAATTCAAGATGGACCCGTCAGGTAGAGGAGGAGGCATAATTTCATGCTGAAAAGACTCCTCTTGTGCCTGACCATCTTATCTCAGCTTGGTGAGGAGGCACTCAAAGAAGGGCCTCTCTTGATGATGGGATATATGGGTGCTGGTTAGGGAATTCTTGGAGCCGTTGTCCAAAAAAGTAACTTTTCCAAGCTTTGAATAGTGTAAAGAAAACTACCCCCCCCCCAACTTGTAAAGCTAAGGCTTTTCATCCCACTATGTATGTCACCTAGCTCATCTACATGTTGACGTATGCCTTCAAGTCATCCCTAAGGAGACCCTATCATAGAGTTTTCTGAGGCTGAGAGTGTGTGACTCATCCAAGCAGACAGTGGGTTTCCATAGCCAAGAGAGGAATCAAACCCAAATCTCCAGATTTGTAGTCCAACACTCAAACCACTACACCACACCATCTACATAGGCTTGCCTTATTCCCATTAAAGTTATTTGTTCTCTTGCCCCTGATATTTTCTCTGCCAGTGCTTTGTGGATTCCCATCTTCTCTGATTCTACTATTTCTATCCCAAACTCAGAAGGATTCACACTATAATAAATTCTACTTGGACTGGCCAAAGATTTCTTCATCACCATACATGTGTAAATCTGATTATCAGTTGTAGCTATTATTTGCCATCAAGTGGCAAATTTTTGGCAAATGCTCTGCCATCATAGGGTTACCACTTTGCCAGCTACTATTTGCCATCACAAGGTTGCCATCATAGAGCATCCTATGAATAAGGTTCTTCAAGTGCCGGGTCCAAAAAAACACACTGCAGAAATAATCCAGTTTGAGACCATTTTAACTGCCCTGGCTCAGTGCTAGAGAATCCCGGGAATTGTAGTTTATTGTGATACCAGAGCTGTCTGACAGACAAGGTTCAATGTCTCACAAAACTACAACTCCAAGAATTCCCTAGCATTGAGCCTGAGCAGTTTAAGCGGTCTCAAACTGGATTATTTCTGCAGTGTGTTTTGGACCAGTTATCAACTGGCTTGCAAACTCAGGGCCATGGCTTCCTTGGTACTATAAACAATCCACCTGTAATGCAGTCTCTTTCCCTACTGTTTCCCACTTCACCAAGCATTACTGTACTTTCCAAGGAGTCACATCATCTCATGGTATCTCCAAAGTACAACATATTCAGTTTAATTTAGGACCTTTGCAGACTGCTAGAAATAGTGCAAATTGAGGTCATTTTAACTGCCCTGGCTCAGTGCTAGGGAAGCGTGGGAATTGTATTTCTTCTGAGACATTGAGCCTTCTCTGTCAGAGAGCTTTGGTGCCACAATAAACTACAGTTCCCATGATTCCCTAGCACTGAGTCAGGGCAGTTAAAGTGGACTCAATTTGCACTATTTCTGGCAGTCTGCAAAGGCCCTTAAGTTTATCGGAATAGGATGCATTTCTAATTTCTCAATGACTGCTAAATGACCATTGTTCAGAAAATCATTTCCATTCTCCATGCACACCTCAGCATGTGTATCAATACCTTGCAACTGGGGCTACATCCACACATCTGACAAAATATGATGGAGTCCATAAATGCTTATATCAGGGGTAGGCAACCTAAGGCCTGGATGTGGCTCCCTGAGGCCTTTGGACCGGCCCCAGGCCGGTCCTACCACCCCTGCCGCCGCCGCCCCCCGCCATGATGATATTATCGTTATTACTTGTTCTTGGGGTTTTCTTAGCAAAATCTCCACAGGGGTTTTGCCATGGCTTTTCTGGAGCTGAGAGAGTGTGCATGTATATTTTTTAATTTTTTTAAAAACATTATTTATTTATTTATTTATTTATTGTGCTTCGGCCTCCCCAATTGTCTGAGGGACAGCAACCCGGCCCCCGGCTCAAAAAGGTTGCCTACCCCTGGCTTATACCAAAGAAAATTTATTAGTCTTTAAAGTGCCATAGAGCTCTCCAAGGGTGTAACCAGGGAGTGCAGGAGGTCCAGACTGCACTGGATCACACCTCAGAAGGGCAGCCATTTCCATCTGTCTCAGGAGACACATACTGGATGCTCACTGACAGCGAGGATACCTCTGCCACCCAGCCGCCCAAGACTGGCATGGCTGCTGGGTGAGCAAAAAGGAGTGTTGCCACTGACGGTACGTATAGGTGCCTTCTAGGTATAGTACGGCTGCTGGGCGACGCTATGTGCAGCCATGGGATTCCTTATAGTTTCTGCTACAATAGACTAACACAGCTTCCCTTATGAAATATATACGGTACTCCATGTCCGTATCACATCTATGTGTACTGTTTTTCTTGAACAATATATAGATATACTTGTCCCTCCACATTTGCGGCTTTGATTATTGACGGATTTTATTAATATGTTCTCTCTAGGAATATCTAGGTCCTCCTACACAACTCTATGGTCAACTTTAACCAAAAGTGGCACTGAAGAACACTTAGAGATTCCTAGAGAGGACACTCACTAGGCCTTTGTAGCTCCTCCAGCGCAATTCTGTGGTCAATGTCTGCCAGATGTTGACCACAGAGTTGCACTGGAGGACCTAGAGATTCCTAGAGAGGAGTTCTCTCAGGTAAAAACAGTGTGATTTTGTTATTTGCGGTTTTCCCACATTCATGGGGGTCATATGCTCCTAACCCCAGTGAATGTGGAGGGACTAGTGTATATCCTCAGGGGCATGTCCAAAGGAGGGCAACCAAAATGGTGAAGGATCTGGAAGCCATGCCTTATGAGGAGAGACTTAGGGAACTGGGTATGTTTAACCTAGAGAAGAGACGGTTAAGAGGGGATATGATAGCCCTCTTTAAATATTTGTATGGGTGTCATATTGAGGATGGAGCAAGCTTGTTTTCTTCTGCCCCAGAGACTGGGACCTGGAAGAATGGATGCAAACTACAGGAAAAGAGATTCCATTTCAACATTAGGAGGAATTTCCTGACAGTAAGAGCTGTTTGACAGTGGAAGACACTCCCTCGGAAAGTGCTGGAGTCTCCTTCCTTGGAAGTTTTTAAGCAGAAGCTGGATGGCCATCTGTCACAGGGGGTGCTTTGACTGAGAGTTCCTGCATGTCAGAAGAGGGCTGGGCTGGATGGCCCTTGGGGGGGTCTCTTCCAACTCTTATGAATCTATATCTGATCTAAAGACCAACATTCCTTGAGGAACTTTTCCTCTCTTTTGGAGAAGTGGAGGGGTGTATCCACACTGTAGAATTAAAGCAGTCTGACACCACTTTAACTGCCATGGCTCAATGCTATGGAATCTTTGGATTTGTAGTTTTGTGAGACATTTCGCCTTCCCTGTCAGAGAGAGCTCTGGTGCCTCAACAAACTACAGATACCAGGGTTCCATAGCATTGAGCCATGGCAGTTAAAGCGGTGTCAAACTGGATTAACTCTGCAGTGTGGACACACCCCTCCAGTGTCTCCATGCAACCCAAAGGATCCATATATATATATATACACACACAAATTTCCAAGTGTTCCTCTCAAAGATCACTTACCCTAGGCCTGCGGCTTTGAGCTCTTCAGGTCAACCTCTCATTCACTTTTAAAGGGCCAAAAATGACCAATCATGCCTTTCTTTTAAAAGGCAGAACAGGAAACCAACACTGGAATGAAATCACGAATCAAAACAAATAAACTACAACTCCCAGCAGCACCTGCGGGAAAGTGAACGCATGCGCTCTTTCCCATCGAGAACAGCTTTCTTTCTGCGCATGTGTATTAATCCGCTCCTTAAATCCAAATTCGGGTGTTACAACCCCGACGGTATACTTTCAACGCGCATGCGCACTTCACTTCCCCTGAGACTCAAGCCTAGCCGGCAAGGCGCATACTCGCTACTTACACCGCCGCCTCTGCTCACGGCGCATGCTTCACGTCTCGCGACGCTTCCGCAACACCCTCTTATCCCGTTGGTGGATGTTCCCACCATGTCCCGCCTTCTCTGCGTTCTGATTGGCTGAAGGTGCGGAAGAGCCTGTCCCCGATTGGGCAGCGGCGTTGCCATGGCAGCAACGGGGCCGGATGGGAGCCGGGGCTGAAGCCGTGCACAAGGAAAAGGCGGAAGGAAGATGGCGGCGCTGGCTTCGGAGCTGTTGCTGTTGAGCGACTCTAGCCGCTTCCGCGAAGACAACCTACTGAGCAGCGAGGACTGGGGTGAATGGCGGGGGAAAGGAGGGCGGTGGGAGCCCGAGTGGAGGGTTTCCCAGGAGGGGGCGCGTCTAAACTGTAGGAGTAATGCGGTTTGACACCGCTTTAAGTGCTGTAGCACCATCCTATGAGATTCTGGGAGTTGTAGTTTTCACAGGGTCTTTGTCCTCTGCCAGAGAGCACTGGCGGTGTCTCACAGAACTACAAATCCCAGGATTCTGTAGGATGGAGCCATGGTAGTTGAAGCGGTGTCAAACTGCGTTATTTTATATATTTTTTTAAAGATATTTTATCTTGTTTTTAAGATGATATTTTGATATATATTCCTTTTAGATTATATTTTAACTGTTTTATTGTAACATGTTTTTAGAATGTGTATTTGTGAGCCGCCTTGGGTCCTTTTTGAGGAGAAAGGCGTGATACAAATCTATAAGATAAAAATTATTATTATTATTATTATTATTATTATTTTTAACACTGTAGATGCACCCTATAATTCACTTTTCTTATGTGTGGGTATCTCATAGCCCCCTTGAGACTCACTGAAAGAAAGAAGTTGGCAGCATGCGCTTTCCTGGACTTCAGTCTACTTCCTCAGATGCACGTAGATATAATAATAATAATAATAATAATAGAGAGAGAGAGAGATCTTGTAGCACCTTTGAGTCTCACTGAAAGAAAGAGGTTGGCGGCAGCAGCTTTCCTAGACTTCAGTCTACTTCCTCAGATGCACTTAGATATTAATAATAATAATAATAATAATAATATATAGAGAGATCTTGTGGCACCTTTGAGACTCACTGAAGGAAAGAAGTCGGCAGCATGAGCTTTCCTAGACTTCAGTCTACTTATTCAGATGCATTCTCCTTGTGTTAAATTTGGTGCTCTTGGCATATTTCATAATTTACTTTTCTGAAGCTGAACTCTAAATATCAGAGAGCCTGGAGAAAGGAAAAAATAATAGAGATCACAATCACACCAACAAATCATGGAACAACTACCACATCCTCCTCACTCATCTATTCTCTTCACCTACAGTGCCAAACTGGACTTGCCACTTCATTTCCACACACAAAGTCAAGTATCCTATGCCTTTCATAGAATCATAGAGTTGGAAGAGACCCCAAAGGCCATCCAGTCCAACTCTCTTCTGCCATGCAGGAACTCACCATCAAAGCACCCCCCGACAGCCTCTGTTTAAAAACCTCCAAAGAAGGAGACTCCACCACTCTCCGAGGGAGTGTCTTCCACTGTTAAACAGCTCTTACTGTCAGGAAGTTCCTCCTAATGTTGAGCTGGAATCTCTTTTCCTGTAGCTTGAATCTGTAGTTTTGGGTCCTATTCTCTGGAGCAGCAGAAAACAAGCTTGCTCCATCCTCAATATGACATCCTTCAAATATTTAAACAGGGCTTTCATACCACTTCTTTGTTCACAAATGACCATCATTAGAACTAGAAATTGATAGCAAGAGCTTTCCTAGGAAGCCTATTTCCTCAGATGCATTTGGAGGAAGTAGACATTAATCTAGGAAAGCTCCTGCTGCCAACCTCTTTCTTTCAGTTAGTCTCAAAGGTGCTACAAGATCTCTCTACATTATTGTTATTATCATTATTATTATTATTATTATTATTATTAGATCTAAATGCATCTGAGGAAGTAGACTGAAGTCTAGGAAAGCTCATGCTGCCAACTTCTTTCTTTCAGTTAGTCTCAAAGGTGCTACAAGATCTCTCTACGTCAGACCTGCACAACTTGGCAATAGGAAGGGGCCAAAATTAAATAGGCTAAACTTCTTCAGGCCACGGATAGGTTTTAATTATTAATTAATTAATTAATTATAGATTTAATATTAATTCCATCCTCATCCTCCTCTACTTGGCCCTCTCCTCAGGGGAAAGCTGAGTGGTGGAGGAGCCTTACCCGTCCTTCTCTTCCTCCATCTGGACTTCTCCTCAGGAGAAGGCCAAGCAACAAAGGATCTATGTGGGGTGAGCGTCAGCCCCTCTTAGTCCTCCACTGCCCACAGGAGAATGTCAGGCGGAGGAGGAACCTTGCGGGGCAAGCATTTGCCCACCCTTCTTCTCCACCTGACCTTCTCTTCAGAAGAAACCAAGCAGCAGAGGAGCCTTGCAGGGTGAGTATTCGCCTGTCTTCTTCTGCTGCCGCCACCAGGCCTTTTCCTCAAGCAAAAGCCAGATGGTAGAGAAGGCTTGCAGGGCAAGCATTTGCCCCTCCTCCTCCGCCTGGTCTTCTCCTTGGAAGAAAGCCGGACATTGCAGGAGCCTTGAGGGGTGTTTGCTCATTCTCCTTCTCCTCCTCCACCCAGCCTTCTCCTCAGGAGAAAGCCAAGCAGCAGAGAAGCTTTGTAGGGTACATGTCCACCCTTCTTTCTCCTTCTCCACATTGTCCTCTCCTCAGGAGAAGGCTGTGCAGTAGAAGAGCCTTGAAGCTGTTCCACATCTTTGTGGGACACCCAAAATCCTTTGGTGGGCCACATGCAGCCCCCGGGCCGTATGCTGTACAGTCCTGCTCTACGTACTGATTTTACAGACTCACACGACTATGTCTTTGAATTCCACCATTATATGTGGGTAGTCAGCTCGGGGGAAGACAATGGCAAACCTCTGAAGAAGACTTGTCAAGAAAATTCTGTGATAGGGTCGCCATAAGTCAGAAATGACTTGGAGGCACATAACAACAAAGTGTCTTTTAACTACATATGCATACCTTCCAGCATTTCACAGATGACAAGAGGGATCTATGAAACAAAGCAACATGACCTCTTAACAGGTGCCCAACAGGCAGATGTACAGTAGGGAGAGCGGCCTTCTCCATCTCTGCCTTGCCATAGTGGGGCAGAGCTTCACCTGTTGGATGTCTGCCTTTCATTATGGGTGCATCTACACTATAGAAATAATGTGGTTTAAGACCACTTTTAAATAGTGTATCTCCATCCGATGGAATCCTGGGATTTATAGTCTTACAAGGTCTTTAGCCTTCTCTGCCAAAGAGTACTGGTGCCTCACCAAACTACAAATGCCAGGATTCCGTAGGATGGAGCTATGGTAGTTAAAGTAGTGTCAGACTGCATTGTTTCTACAGTGTAGTTGCACCTGTAGATTCCAGTCTAGGAATCTTGAAGCCGTAATGAATTGGTTGTTGGTTTATTAGTTTCCTTTAGAAAGTTTGTAACCCACCACATTGTCCCTAGGCTTTAAGGTACAGGTCAAATCTCCCTAGTCCGAAATACTTGGGACCAGAAGGGTTTGGGACTTTGAATTTTATTTTATTTTATTTTGCTCAGATTTTAGAATACATGTCCCAATTTATGCATACATAATGAGCTGTATCTTGGAGATGGGACCCCAGGCTAAAAACAAAATTCATTTACACCTCATACACATACACATATACACCTCATACACATAGCCTGAAGGTAATTGTATGCAAAATATTTGTAAATAATTTTGTGCATGAAACTAAGTTAGTTTACATTGAAGTATCAGTAAGTATCACTATCTCAGCCACCTATAAAAAAAAGTTTTGATTCTTGGAGTCTTTTGGATTTTGGAATTCCGGTTAAGGGGAACAGTCCCTTTTAACATGCAGCTTTATTGTATTTTTAATGAAATGCATTGCTTAACTAACAAGAGTAAAGAGATAAATATAAAAACCAGAAATCCTAAAAAGAATCAATGAATTAAATCATCATAGTGGAAATATATTGTAGTGAGTGATTACATAACAAGTACATTAGCAAGTACATTTCTATTTCTAGATATTTGTATATATACCTTATTGATGGACTTAAGGTGTATCCACACCACAGAATTAAAGCAGCTGGGCACCACTTTAACTGCCATGACTATCCTACTATCCTGGCATTTGCAGTTTGGTGACCCTGGTCTGTCAGAGAGCTCTGGTGCCTGACCAAACTACAAATGCTAGAATTCTGTCAGACAGAGTCATGGCAGATAAAGTGGGATCAGACCTCTTTAATTCTGCAGTGTGGATACATTCTTAAGAAATTATTACTATAGGTTAGGGACTTGTTTCATCAACCTCAATCAGAGGTTGTGGTGTAGGCTGAAAGTGAAAAAAGGGCAAGAGCGTGTTTAAATCTTTTAGTTGCACACTGATTGTACATTGCTGTTCTATCCACAGATGCAGGTCTCTACAGCTGCTTGGATAATGATGGAGATATGGCAGCTGAGCTCTTCCCCTGTCTTGAAAGGAGTATTATGACTGGTGATTGTGGCAATTCTATGGTGAGAGTAACCTTCTAGCCTTCTCTTTCTCACCATTCCCCTGCAACTTTATTCAGACACTGAAACGTGACAGACTGCTCATCCTCTCAAACTTCTGTTCTAACATTGCATATTCATATGTACAGATGTACTTCTGTGTGGTACCTGCTTGTGAGGCAGATTAAGTCTTGCTCTTGTCATGGTAAGGGCAGACATGCAGAACTTAACATCTTTACATTGTCTTAACAACTTCACTTATGTGCAAAAGCAAGATCTAAATACCTGTACAAAACCTGTGCCATCTAATGGGCCACCAAGCCACATAATTATGTTTCCTTCTAAAAGTCCCGCTCTCTCTTACCCTAAAAACTGTACATCCCATACTTGTTGTTCATACTTATGACAACACTTATTCTGTTGGCTGTCTTCACTAGTGTTTTTACATCAGAGCAAAAGGGGATATCAAACTGCTTCAATGTATGCCTGCACACATAACCAGTTTTGTTTTCTATATCTTCTTTCCTCTCTGGGCAGCAGTTCAGTGATGGGTTTGACGTGGACATGGAGACATCTCCTCCAGATCCACCTTGGGATCCACTGCAAGACTCTCTCATCTTAGGTCAGTAATACGCTTTCGAAAGTGTGGTCACGGGGGCCTCATTAGGAACTTAGGGGTGGCAAGCTGTGCATATTGTAGGATACTGTTTACAGAGAGAAGAAGTTTGTATTAGATGCAATTCTCTACTCAGGTTAACCCAGAACCTGTCAACTTGCTGGTGTATAGTTGACACAGAAAGGGTACAAGTCTTACAGACAGAATGCCCCAAATCTTCAACGTCACTACTCCAGCTAAAGACAGTTTCATGTAGACTTTGGACAGCCACCGCCCATCCAAGTAAAGAACATTATGTTGGATTAAATTGATGGATATATATATATCGCTGTGGTCAGTGTGGAATAGAATTTTCTTTTTTTTTTCTTTTCTTTTTTGGACTGCAGTATTTCAAATCCCACAATCAACATGGCTGGTGGCCATGCTGACTGGGGAGTTCTAGGAATTGTAATCCAAAAAGAAGAAAAAAAGCATTTCTAAGCTTTGACATGGAGGTTCCTTTCTTTCAGTTGGAAGGAGAGGGTTGTAGCCTTTATGCCTCAACCTGTGGATTTTTCAGACATCAGGTTCACAAAAAGTCAAGCTAGCTCACTCTTTGGTCTCCTTTAGCAGAATAGTTTTATTTCTAATATTATGACATTGTTGGTTTAGAAGTAGTATTTATGAATTAGGAATAATATTGAACAAAGTTGTTCTTCTGTGTTAGAGAAGTTGAACTAATGAATCATCTACTCCCAACTCCCCAAGATTAGATGAAGAGGCTCACCTTTCATGTCAGTGACTGTCAACTAAACTGATTCATGGGGAGAGCAGAAGAGATGAAAGAAGCTATAGTCAGGGAGCTGTAGTCTTCCTTGGTGGGTAGTGATGAGAGATCTTTCCTATATGGCCAGAGGTGTGGGGTGAGTACTGTTGAAGCTGAGTAGGAGCTACTGTCCCTTCAGATCTTTGGCCTACAGATCTTCTTAGCCAAAATTGCCATTTGTAAGGTATTGTCAGAGTTGTAGTTCAGGTATTTTTTGTTGTTGTAGTTCTTCAAGTTGTTACAGACTTATAGCCACCCTAAGGTGACCCTATCATGGGGTTTTCTTGGCATGGTTTGGTCAGAGGAGGTTTACCATTGCCTTCCCCTGAGCTGAGAGCATGTGACTTACCCAAGGTCAGTTTCATGGCTGAGCAGGCAATCAAACTATTGTCACCAGAGTCATAAGGCCTAAGCAGACTGCCAGAAATAGTGCACATTAAATTGAGGCACTGCCCTGGTTCAGTGCTAGGGAGTCATGGGAATTGTATTTTTTTCTGGGACATTGAGCCTTCTCTGTCAGAGAGCTCTGGTGCCACAATAAAATACAGTTCCCGTGATTCCCTAGCACTGAGCCAGAGCAGTGCCTCAATTTAATGTGCACTATTTCTGGCAGTCTGCTTAGGCCCATAGTCCAACACTCAAACCAATACACCAGGCTGGTCCTAGTTCAGATATCTGGAGGGCCAAATATTCCCTACTTCTCATGTAAATTACTTGAGGTCCATAAAGATGATGGCTCTCTTCAGTTTCAACCGTAGAGACGGGAAAGAAGCATTATATGTATGAGGGAGCCAGAGAGATTTTTTGAATTGGTTCTTTTCTCTTTTGGATGTCTTTGTTAACAATAAAAACAAGTTAATACTTAGTTCTATTTCCCTTTAGAGGTGCAGGTGAAGTCTGAGCCAGTCTCTCCTGCCTCATCTCATTGCTCTGATTCATCATCCTCTGATTCGTCTGCTGCATCTTCTTCCTCCTCCTCTCCCACTGATCTCCCTGGGCAGGTCAGTCTGTCAGAGATCCCTTTATATAGAGGGCACTCTCCTCATCTTTGAGCTCTTGTGTTGAGACGTGTGCTTTTTCTCACAGGCCCCTAACCCAGCTGACGTGATTGGAGTGAAGCCAGAGCATCCACCAACCCCTCCATGCATGTTTGGAGATGTCCTTTCACCTCCTTTTGGCACTGTCCACATCAATGTAGTACCAGCTCCTGAGACAGGTACACAATAGAGGAGAGAATGGGGAAGAGGTGGGTGCAAATGGAACTTTTTGGCTTCAGCAGGAAGCTTTGTGCAGAGTGGCTGAAACTCTGCCTGGCCCTCACAACCCAAAAGAGCATAGTGGATAAAAAACGAACACTCAGAACTTTAGGGATTCAGTGCTTGTAATGCTGAATGCCTAGAAGCAATAGAACAAATGTTAAAATGTGATAGAAAACAAAATAGCTCATTAGTTTGACTCAGTATGTGTCCTATCTCATTCACTTACTATCCAACACCTCACCTCATACTGTAGAGCTCCTTTTTTGACAATGTTATGTTGCTCTTCCAGTTTGGTTTCATTCTGAGATCAGTTGGCCTTTTATCACTTTCACAGGAGCACACTTTTCGTTGAAAGCCAAACAGTTGACACCTTCATTCTGATCATTTAGAATATGTGTATTTTTAAAACTGTAATATGATGTCAATAACTTACTGTGATTAAAAAAAAACTCTTTTAATAGAACACTTTTAAAATAAAGGCGTTTTAAAATTGTCTCAGTGATTGAGGCCTTGTTTTTATTTACTGTCAAATAACACATAAACATCTTTGGGTGTATAGAGAAAAACACTGTAACATGGATGAGAGTTTAAACAAACACTAAAAGGGCTGAATGATGTTGCAAGATTTACTTGATGTCAACTTTCAGGACACTGCATGAGAGTTCTAGTTATTGTGATAATAATGAGAGATTATTAATAATGAGTGAAGGGTATCTCTCATGGCAACTGCTCAAATGTAGCTTCTGAAGGCTAAGTCTATTTGAATGCACATGTACTCCTTGTGGGGAAATTCTCTCAAGGCCAAATAGATAAGACCCTGTTCAATGCATGAAAGCCATATCATCACATTTTCTTCCTGACATGAAGAAAAGAGAGGGGCATGCAGACTTTTCACCTTCACATGACTAGGGATGAGGGAAGAACAGTTGTCACTGTGGCTTTTAAAAACTGGGCCTGGTTACTCTTCTCCCATTCAGACTGACACCTCAAAAGAGCTGTGGCTGCTTTCTGGTGAAGGGAAGGAGCATTCATTACTCAATTGACAGGCTCATTTGTTACAGGGAAACCGGCAGCTTCCAACAAAGCAGAGTGCATTCTCAGTCGAAAACCTCCTATCCAGCCAAAGCCAGTTGTGGTAACCACTGTCCCAGTACAGCCAACAACCACTTCCAGTAAGACCATCTTACTACAGCCTGTTCCTGTAACCCAGTCGCAAACTATCAGCCCAGGAATTTCAGGTAACCAAGGAAAGAGGTCTCTGTTGGAACAATAAAAGAGATGCTTTATGGAAGGGTTTGACTAGTTGCAGCTTAGTGGAACCCTAGGCCAGAGTACATCTGAGAGCATGTAGCTCCAGATGATCTAACGGCTCACAAATCTTGCTTTCTTTCAGGTGAACATAGTGGAGAAGAGACTCATTTTTTGTTCAAAATGTTTATTTTCATTCAAGACATAGACTACAATATACATGTGAAAAAGCACAAAGCATAGAATTGAGACTTGGCCTTTTCTTTTAATTCCACTTCAGTTCCAACACAGAGTGTTGTGATATCCCAGTCTGAACTGCTGCATCTTCCAGTGTCTGCGCTGATCAAGGTTCAGTCCCCTGTGAAGGAAAGTCTCCCAACAAAACCAGCTTCTTCTGCCCCCAAACCAGAAGCCAAGACTATTGTTCCCGCACCAACACAAATGGGGCCCTGCAATCAAGAAATAGATGTGAGTCATTTCATTTAATTCTAATGTATGGCCTCTCTTTCTCTCTTCTTCCTTTGCCTTGTGTGATTCCTGTCCCAGGTTCTCCTCTCAACATTACAGCTTCAGTGGACTCCTATGTTCCAACAGTATCTAGCTGCAGGCAAGGTTATCACCTGCTACTGACAGCAATACCTCCACATGCTGCGATAACCTACAAAAAACTGAAATAACACAGAAAGAATGCCTTTACTGATTTGAAAATCCCTGTGTGCTTACCTAACTTTTATACACATCATTTTTGTTAATTGCTGCACCACATTCTGTCTCAATTAATTCCTTATGTTAATTCAGTGAAAAATGGGTCCTTTGGTTAGGGACTTATACCATATACAAATTGGATTTGGTATCTCGTTTATTTTGAAGAGAGTGAGTGTATGAATAGCTTTCTTCTTGCTAATTCCCTCAAGATCAAGGTGCTGAAACGGCAGCAGAGGATGATTAAGAACCGTGAGTCAGCTTGCCAGTCACGGCGAAAAAAGAAAGAATACCTGCAAGGGCTGGAGTCCCGGTTGCGGGAGGCCCTAACAGAGAATGAGCGATTACGGCGGGAGAATGCTCTCCTCCGCCGTCGGCTGGACTGTGTCCTGAACGAGGTAAGCATCTGCTGGCCAGAAGTGGGATCTCTGGCTTTCTTATGAAAATGCCCATGCCATTCTGCCCCACTTCTGTTTTTTTAAAAAAAAAAAAAAAAAACCTCTGAAAGTGACTCTTAGCATTCTGCAACTGCCAAACAAATCCTGAATAGTATAACTTGGGTGTAGGCAGTTAATGCAGTATTTCTTCGCACCTTTCAATAATAACTGTGTTTGGCTAGATGTAGTCCACGTTGTCCCACAAGAGAGTTGTCAGGTGAGGTTTCTGGTAGTACTGTATAATTCAGGGAGCAGCAGCCCTTTGGCCCTTGGCCTGATTTCATAAACCTTCTGCAGGTAATCGGTTCAGGCCTCTGCAAGAGTGATCTGTTCTGCAGCATTCTGCTAAGTGCATATGGAGAAAAAAGAGATGGCAGAGAGAGAAGAGCTAGATCAATCCGTGTATGGCAGGGGTAGGCAACCTTTTTGAGCCAGGGGCCGGGTTGCTGTCCCTCAGACAATTGGGGGTCCGAAGCACAATATATATATATATATATATATATATATATATATATATATATATACACATATATATTTTTAAAAAAATTAAAAAATATGCATGCACACTCTCTCAGCCCCAGAAAAGCCATGACAAAACCCCTGTGGAGATTTTGCCAAGAAAACCCCAAGAACAAGTAATAACAACAATAATCATTATCATCATGGAAACAACTGGAAGGCAGGCCCACAAACAAGCAGGGATGCATGCACACTGTCTCAGCCCCAGAAAAGCCATGATGGCAAAAACCCTGTGGAGATTTTGCCAAGAAAACCCCAAGAACAAGTAATAACAACAATAAATATCATCATGGGGGGCGGCGGTGGCGGCAGGACCGGCCTGGGGCCGTTCCAAAGGCCTCGGGGGGGCGCATCCGGCCCCCGGTCCTTAGGTTGCCTACCCCTGGTGTATGGCTTTGATACCATCCATCACTGGCTTTAGCCCTTGACAAAAAAAAGAGAAGAGGTTGGCTACTCCTGATGTACTACAGTAGGAAAACTGTAGGCCCAATATAGAGTCACAAAGGTTTTACGGTTCATCAGGAAGAAGGCAAGAATTCTAAACAAGTAGTATACCATTGTAGCTTACAACCTGCCTTTGTCTTCCCATTTAGAACAGTGAGCTGAAATTTGGCTCTGGGAATCGGAAAGTAATCTGTGTCATGGTTGTGCTGCTCTTCATAGCCTTCAATTTTGGGCCTGTCAGGTGAGTGATCTGTTCTCAGAGCTAGTGAATAAGTGACTGCAAAAATCATTCTCTGTACTGAAGTGTTCTCAAGTTGTCAGTGCCCTAGGGAATTCAGTTACATTGTGTCTCTGTGTGAGAGAGTATAAAGTCATATTGTAGGCATGTGTGTGCTTGTTGGATACTAAACTTAACTGACTGGTTAAGGAAGTCTTTTCCATTCCCCTGGGATGAAACAGTTTCTGGGAATATCTTAACCTGCCTACTGACTTACTTTCTATAGGTCTACAGTCTTGAAATCCAGTTCATTGACTATTCATCTTTTATTATTTGCCTGATTAACCAAATTTTTACACTTTGTCATCAGTTGCTGTTGTTTTGTATATATTTGAAATTTACTCTAGCTTCTTAAAAGTTGCTCTTTGGGTTCCACTGTTTAAAATGTGCCCACTCCCACCCAAAATTTGTGTGTAGATATCTTCCAAGTGCAGATAACGCCTTCAGGCATCTGAGAAAGTAGGCTGTAGTCCATGAAATGGTATGTCGCGATACATCTGTCAGCTTTTAAAGCAGGGGTCAGCAAACTATGGCCCGGGGGCTGAACCCAGCCCCTCGAGGCCTTTCAACTGGCCCATGGCCGGTCCTGTCGCCGCTGCCGCACGCATGCGACGCAGGGCACCATTTTGTGTTCCAAAATGGCGCTCGCACATGCATGTGCACTATTCCCAGTGTCGTGCGTGCGCGAGTGCGGACGCCATTTTGGAACACAAAATGGCGCCCATGCTTGTGCATGCATGCACACAATGCTGGTAGTAGTACGCATGCCTGCGCGAACAAGCGCAAGCACACGTGCCTCCGGCACCATTTTTTCCCCTTTGGCCCGCCGATGATCTGGGGGACAGCGGAACCGGCTCCTCCCCCCCCCAAAAAAGGTATGCCGACCCCTGTTTTAAAGTGTCACACCACTTTCTAATTTCTTACATGTGGTTTGATAATATATTTGCTCTGTCCTCTGTGTTCCATCTGATTAGCTCTTCCTGCCCATTCTGGTACATCAAATGCTTTGAAATTATATATAAAAAATCCTTCTATTTTGTAGCCCCAGTTGATAATTTTACAGATGTTGGATACTCTTGCTCCTTTCACCTTTCCTTCTTGCAGTTGGGGCCGGTTTAGAAAGAACTGTGACAGTTGTTTGCTACTTGGCCTGTGTTTGATGTAGATGACCCCATTTTGCTTTTGCAGGCATTGTACATTGCTGTGTAGCTCAATAATGATTCTCTGGTAAAGTATACCAGAAATTTCTCTAGAGTTTGACTCTATTTTTTCATCTCTCCAGCATCAGTGAGCGCAAGACAACAGATGTGGCCCTGCCTAAGCAGGAAGTGGAGCCTAGCCCAGGCCAGAGGCACCTTCTAGGGATTGCAGGGGAATATCATGACATCCCAGAGGAAGAGCAGGAGGAGCAGCAAGATGAGGCTCCAGCTAAGCCAGGGAAGACATCATTCCGGTAATTCAGATGTCTGAAGTGTGGAAGAGAAATAACAAGATGGTAAAGATAGGAAGTGCCAAAAAACAACAACAAACAACCTGAAGCTGCTTGCACAGTCCTGTCAATCATGATAATTAGAACCCATTGTGTTCCTAGTTACAAAATCTTCCCTGCTACTCACAGGGGGAAGCAGACGAGGATATGAATCAATAGAAAAACATGGAAACATTTCTTTTGTGGGCTGCAGTTCCCAAAATCCCCCAGTCAGCCTGGCCACTGGGAAAAAGGGACATTTCCAATCTGTTAAATAACACTATTTATATCTAATCAGTCTCGTTGCAGTTTTTATATCATCATGCTTTGTGGTGGGAACCTATTTAGTAACCTGCCATAATTTCTTTACTATTCACAAATGGTTTGATGGTTGTTTTTAGGAACTGAACTAAACAGATTGGTTTATTTAACAGATTGGTCTATTTAATACTCACATTTTGTCTTCCTTGCTCCCACCACTGCAGGAACCTGTCAACTCCCTTCTCTGACATGAAGGACCTCATGCTGAGGGACTTGGACAAGTTGTTCCTTACTTCAGATTGCCGTCAGTTCAATCGCACTGAATCACTCAGGTAGGTCCTGGGGCCGGATGGCCAGTCTGGATGACTATATATTATATTTAATATCAGGATTTGTACAGTGTACCAGTCACTGGGAGACACAAGCAAGAGTGTGCTATTCCACTCATGTTTTTCTTTGGCCCATCTGGGTGGCTGTAGGGTGTGCAGAATGCTGAACTAGATAGACCTTAGGTCAGATCCTGCACGGCTCTCCTTTGAGGATATGTCCGTGAGTGAACATTTCTGGTGATTTGTTTGCACAGAGGCCTTTGGGGGACATTTGAGACTTAGGAATGTTGTGTGTAGTCCTCCTTTTGCTTTTTCTTCTATCTCCAGGCTGGCAGATGAGCTCAGCGGATGGGTCCGACGACACCAGATCAACCGGAGAAAGCCTTCACAGTCTCGTAAAGCAGCACAGGCCAGCCAGGTATGACAGGATGGACCTAGGGAGGAAAAGAAGTGGGCACACAATGATAACCACTGGAGGCTTGGTGTGGTGTGTATGTGTTTGGAATTGGGGGGAGAAAGATATCCAGAATCTTGTTGAAGTTTGCCAGAAAGGCTTGGAAGTGTTTAGGCCTGAGGAATCTCTCCCATCTCTTCCTTCAATCTATATTTTAATTATTTATTTGTTTCTGTGTTCTGCATTTCAGGACAAACCAAAAGGGATGCCTCCAAGCCCCTCCCATTATGTGCCTGCCAGCCCTCCCAGACACACACAGAGGTAAACAGGTCCTTCATTGAACCCTCCAGAATTGCTTGCCTTTTCATATTGGACCTTTGCTGAAATTCCTCTTGAATAAGGGAATCTGTGGTTCACTGCCTTTTTTTCTTTATCTCAGTTGTTGTGAGTTACCGGGCTGCCTGCTTCTCTTGCATTGTCTCCTCTCTCCTTCAGCCAGGTTGCCCACATCTCCAGTATTTTGGTCTTTATGTTACGTTATTATTTCTCCTGTAGTACTTTTCTCTTTCTGCTGTGTCATTTTGGGCATTCAAAAGGATAAAAGGAGGCTGGTTAATAGATTTCTGTTCATCATTTGCTGACTGGAACAGCATCAGTGATGATTTAGGTTTATAACAGTCCAGTCACACATGCAATACCACAAATTTAACTGCCATACCATTAAACTGTAGTGATTAGATACAATATTAACCTGTTCAGATTATTCAGTGTTAAGAAGTTAGTTGATGGCCTAAAGCAGTCATGCTGTGTCCTTTCTATAGGTAGGGAGGACCTGGTCCCAAATTAACGCAGTTTGATCAGTACTGTGTGTGGAGGCCACTGCAGATATGGCCTCTCTCCTCTTACTTTAGGCAGCCAGGTGTCTTCTGCACATGTCCTCCCATGGGCCTAGTAGATTGTCTTTCCAGCCGCCTCCACTTGGTACCTAAGATCACGCAAGGAAGGAAGAGCTTGATATTTAATTGGAGTTTTTTGTTCATCAGTGTATTTCCTCTGAAAGAAGCTCAGAAGAGCCTTTCTCCTTTAGCTCTTCCCATAGCCCAGAAATTGAAATTGTTCAGCTCTCAGATGTTGTAAAAGTGCAGCTCCCAGCTTTCCTCAGCATTGGCTATGCTGATTAGGATTGTTCGAAGCAACAGTTCAATAAGATCTGGAGGGCTGTACAACTCCCACTGCTGCCATAGTTCTGTGTTCCTTTCATCCTGGAGCAGGTGTCAGAAACATGTCATTGTTCACTACTCTTTTATCTGTGGCCCACACATCTCATTGCCTTTTCTTAGCCTCTGCCCACTGTAGACCTCATCTGTGTATCCCATGATTGAGATGTTGTGGGAGGGGGGACATTTAGAAAAGTTCTCTTTTCTTTGTGGTTCCAGAGATTCCCTACGGCAGCTACAAGTGTATCAGCATCCTGACCACACTGAGCATGACTTCATGGATGCCATTGATCGGCGAGAAGATACATTCTACGTAGTGTCCTTCCGACGGGTGAGTGAGGACTCACTGGTAGCACTCAGTGGCAAGAAGAGGTTGTAAAGCGAGTGTAGTCATATATTGTAAACTTTGGATTGCCCTCATTCAACATAGTGTGCCAGCATTTAAATTAGACAGAATTCTGTTAAAGACATAAGGTTCCAAAAGGTGAGATAGGGCAAGATAGCAGTGGAGGAAGTCCTTTCAAATAAATTAAATTACAAGAGATGTTTTGTGCAGTAGGCTGTATTGTTGTGTGCTTTCAAGTCATTTCTGATTATGGTGACCCTAAGAAGAAGTTATCATGGGATTTTCTTAGCAAGATTTGTTCAGAGTGGCTTACCATTACCTTTTGAAATACACAAAGGATGCTGCTGAATCTAGGCTAGAGATAGATTCAGAGTGTCCTGTGCGTATTTCAAAACGAATGGCCTCTGTTTCTTCATCCCATTGTGCCTTTATAGTCATAACATACAGATTTCCTAAGAGTATGAAAACTAGCCAATGGCAGCTGCAATCAAGTAGTTTTAATTATGGAAGGACTGGATGTTGCTCCCTCTTAGAAAAAGTCTGGTCCCTAGGGTGACTGAAGATCTGGACCATAGATTCTAGACCACTTTTCCTCTAGTTCTTGAATTCCTCTGTTTAGTATTTTCTGACCTAGATCATAAATAGCTACCACTCTGGCAGTATCACTCAGAGAAAGTATAGAAGAGTTTAACCACTCAGGTGGTTATTACATATTTTGTGTACTTGCTGGATGTGGTAGTTTCTTGCAATCCTGAGTCTGCATGATGCCCTGATGAACAGAGTAACCTGAGCAGAAATCCTGACAGAGATGGCCAATAAAGTGGAATGGAGAACTTCAGAGGCTGCTTGTGTGCCTGAAGCAGTTTCTCTCTATTGAGAGTCCAAATCTCCGGGTGGGGAGTGGCAGAAGGAGAGCCAAATACTTAAGCTTGATGTCCATATAGCTTTTGATATTCCCCCTTTCCTCATCTTCTCTGCTTTGTTTCTAGAAATCTACCTAAATGTAATTATATGGAGTCGAACTAAACTTGCTGTCTGCTTCCTCTCCCCCCCCATCCTCTGTTGCTTTCCATGTGTTGAATTTTAGAATGGAAGCCCTTTATGGCAAGGACATGTCTTTTCATTAATCTAGCTTTCCTCAGCCTCATCCCACCTCAAAAGAGTAGTCCATCATATCTGTAGGGTGTACAAGTTTGGAGAAGCCCATATTAACCTGTAAAGTATCATGCATACGGATGGCATTCTGTATTGATAGTGATTATGGATTTCGCTTTCTCTTTATCTTAGGACCACTTACTGTTGCCTGCCATCAGCCACAACAAAACCTCTCGCCCCAAAATGTCATTGGTGATGCCAGCCATGGCTCTCAATGGTAAAGTGAATGATTGGTTTTACCAAGGGCTCTGTCAGATGTGGCTGTAAACTCCTTCTTTCACTCCAGAGGCAACTGCATTTCACTGTTTTGTTTTCCCCCCTTCCCTGCAGAGAGCCTGTACAATTCCTCCCTGGGCTATGAGGTAATGATGCAAATAGACTGTGAGGTGATGGACACCCGGGTCATCCACATCAAGAGTTCTACAGTGCCCCCCTTTCTGCGACGCCAGGATCCTGCCCCGAACAACCGCACCCAGCCGTCCCCTCAGTCTTTTACTGGCAGAGCGACTCGCACGGCTTTGCGGGCCCATCGGTCCACCTTGTCCTCTGCCAGACGGCACCCGCATCGTACCCTTTACCTTGGAGAGCATGGAGAGGGCTAGCCTGATTCTACTGGGAAGATTTAAAAAGCTCCCATAACCATTGCAATGGTATGCACACAGTCCTGGGAACGTGCTCCTCCCACCAGGGAAATGGACAAAATGGCAAACAGACAGCACACTCTCTGGAGACTAACCTGTGTGAGGGATGGACATTTCCTCTCCCCTTTTGCATCACCATTTTTCTTGCAAATCTCCTGATCCAATCTCAGCTGCTGCCTCCAGGATGGGGTCAGTGTGGGTCGCCTTCTGCTGCTGTTAGGGATGACAGGTTGCTGCCTCATACCTGCCTTCCTCCACAGCTGGATCTTGACGTCTCAGCGCTGTCTTTAAAAAAACTTTCTGCCTGTTTCTACTGCCTTCTGAAGGTCGTAGCAAAGAAAGCTGTGTGTTCAAGCAAACAAAGGGAAAAGAGAGATGGGGGTCTTCTGTCCTGCTGACTGCAATGGTGTAGGTGTGTATGTGTGAGTAAATGTGTGAGAGGGAACTTTCTCCTCTGCAAAGCAGAGGGAGTGTGCATGTGTGCGCTTAGATATGTTCTCCCCTCCCATTTGTTCAGATGGCACTTAGACCTACCTTTTTGGGTCCTTTTTGTGTTTTGTTTTTCCTCAGTTGTATTTTTTAAAGTAAATAATAGCTACAAATAAATTTAATGTGTGACCCTTACTTTTCTGTGTCACTGTTTCTGATAGACAACAAATGATAAAGCAGACACTTCTGTCCAACACAAAAATTAGGGACTACTAAATAAAAATTGCATCTTATTACCTGCAATTGCTGCTGAGTTAGCATTAATAGAAGTGCAACAATAAGCACAACACAAGCCAAAGGGAATGGGTTTTGTTTAAAGCTGAATATTTGGTTTAAAAATATCCCACTGATCAAGTGAAGAATATATATTTCTATACAAAGCCTACTTGCTCCTTTAATCGCTGTTGTGTGCCTTCATGTCATTCTGAATTATGGTGACCGTAAGGAGAACCTATCATGGAGTTTTCTTAGCAAGATTTGTTCAGAGGAGGTTTGCCTTTTGCCTTCCTCTGAGGCTGAGAGAGTGTAATTCACCCAAGGTCACCCAATGGTTTTCCATGGCCAAACAGAATTTGACTGTCTCCAGAGTCATAGTCCAGCACTCAAACCACACTACACTGGCTGTCTACCTTTAAAGCTGGTCATAACTCAAATCTCAAAGCTACAGGCATGCTCTCTAGTTTGAAATAAGAAATTAAAACAGTTCATGAAAATGTAATTATTTTAGGTAGAACCTTCTTGAGGATAAGGAAGAACAGAATTTAAGAAAATTGGTTGGGCTATAGTTCTATATTTCAGAGGAAGGAACTGGCAAACCACTTCTGAGTATTCCTTGCCTAAGAAAACCCTGTGAAATTCATGGAGTCACCAAAAGGTGAGAGGCAACTTGAAGCCTTATACACACCTGTGTAGATCCTAGAACTCCCTTAGCCCTGCTGGCTTGAGGATTCTGGGACTTGTACTCTTAAAAAAAAAAGTAAGGTCTGGGTAAGGAGTGGGAAGTGGAAAATCCTATGTGGTATTGTATGGACATCTAGGAATGTCCTAACCCTCCAACTGCATATATTGCATGATGGAGTCAATGGAAACTCTTAAGATTCTCTTATTGTAAGGGGTGGTGAGTGGAAGGGAGTTGAAGGTTGCAGAGGATCAGCAGGAAGTCATAGTTTTCTTAGGTTTTGAACGGCTGACGGAAACCCACTGCTGCAATTAAAGTGGCATGTAAGGAGGGACCATTAGGAGTTGTGATCTGGACATAGCTATTGGAAGTTTAGGGCACTTTATTATACTGTATAATTATGAGTGCTTTGTTTCCTCTTAAAACTATATATTGGGCTGTCTGTACATGCTCCGCACTTTACAAAATTAATACTCTGCACCAGGTAATTTATTGTTAGAAAAGCCACATGCAGACAACAGATTTACGTAATTCTCCTTTATTGCTTACAGGGGTAAGGGCATGGCAGAAAGTATTGCCTGCACATTTTTTCTTCTTTAAATGGGAAAAGAGATTAACCAGAAGCTGGATTCAGCATCTAGTGCTGTTTCAATATTCCTGTGGTATTGGCACACATGAATAAGAAGAGAGGATACCCTGTGATCGAGCTGTTTACTGGCTTGGTCCAAATTGACATTTTAAAAAATTATTATTATTTAATTAGAAGTCTTTCTCTGTTCCTTTTAAGCAGGAATCTATCATTTGGTTATAAACTCATAGGGGAAAAGGATGTTCCTTAGATTATGGGACACTTAATTAGTATTTTCCTTTAAATATATTTCCCTATATAAAGAATCGGGCTGCAATGTGTCTTTAAATAAAATCTGAAAAGAACTGGGGGCAGTATTTTAAAATCTTTGAAGGGCACTGCGATAACTAGCATGCCAGAGTCCAACAAAGGGTACCGCTAAAACGAGACGAAATGGTTATTGTGCTGGTTTCTTCCAAGAAGTCATAAAATTATATTTAAACAAAAGGAAATGCAGGTTGAGTCTCATTTATCCAAAATGCTTTGGACCAGAAGTTTTAGGAATGTTGGGATTTTTTGGATATTGAAATGCCTATATTCCCATTGTGGAATACTTAATTAGCATTTCCCTTTTAAATATATTTCCCTATATAAAGAATCAGGCTGTAGTCTGCCTTTTCCTTTTTCTAAATAAAATCTGAAACAAACTGGGGGAAGAATGAATTATCTTAAGTTTTTAACTTTTGTGTATTTCTATAATTTTATACTGTTTTTAGCTAGTTGATTTTAATCGTTTTTACTTATTTATATTGTAATAAATGGTTTTATTTGTGAGCCACCTTGGGTCCCTTTCTAGGAGAAAGGCAGCATAGAAATGAAATTAAATGAAATAAATAAACAAATAAACAAAATTCATTTATATTTTATACACACCTTGTACATATAGGCTGAAGGTAATTTTATACAATATTTTAAAAAATATTTTTGTGCATGAAACAAAAGTTTATGTAAATTGAACCATCATCATAAAGCAAAAGTATCGCTATCTCAGCCAGCCATGTGGACCATTTTGGATCTTGAAATATTTTGGATTTCAGAATTCCAATTAATGGAGACGCAACTCTAGATACAGTGACTTGTGTGCCTTCATGTCATTTTCAATTTATGGCAACCCTATAGGGTTTTCATGTGAAGATTGGTCCAGAGGGGATTTGCCTGTGCCTTCCTCTGAAGCTGAGAGAGTGTGACTTGCCCAGGGTCACCCAGTGGGTTTCCACAATCAAGCAGAGATTTGAACCTTGGTCTCCAAAGTTGTAGTCCAATGCTCAAACCGCAACACCTTGCTGGCTTTATAATGGTTCACACATGCTTTTAAAAAAGCAAATAAAAACTCGTGTATGCAGTGTACAGTATGATTCATTATGGCCTATTTTCAGGTAAAGACATTTTTCAAGGCTAATAATAATAATAATAATATAATAAATTCTATCCCGCCCCTCTGCAGAAGCAATTGGGATGGCTTACAACAATAAAATACCACAATATACATCCCAAAACCCGCCCACCCCTTAAAATAGTATTAAACATCAGGGAATTAAAACAGTAAATAATAAATAAACAATTTACAATTATATATATATATATATATATATATATATATATACACACACACACACACACACACACACACACACAGGCCATCAGCAATAGATGTGGCA
This sequence comes from Phrynosoma blainvillii, assembly GCA_026167975.1. Classification (NCBI taxonomy): domain Eukaryota; kingdom Metazoa; phylum Chordata; class Lepidosauria; order Squamata; family Phrynosomatidae; genus Phrynosoma; species Phrynosoma blainvillii. The sequence goes on from JANUYF010000002.1 coordinate 380,581,605, forward strand.
GTGGGTGGGGAAAAAAATCTTTTTGGGGCCATGGCACTTTTGACACTCCTGGTGAAGCGTATGGACCCATGTATGTGTGTTGTGTGTCTTCATTTTTTAATTCTGGTTACCCTAAGGTAGACCTATCACAAAGTTTCTGTGGCAAGATTTAGTCAGAGGAGGTTTGCCATTGCCACCCTCTGAGGCTGAGAGAGTGTGACTTGCCCTGAGTCACTCCGGGTTTCCACCGCTGAGCTGGGATTTGAATCTTGGTCTTCCAGAGTCGTAGTCCAATGTTCATATCATCACGGCACATTGGCTCTCGTTCCTTCTTATCATAAGGTAAACTCAGAATAATGCTACTTTTCAGAGAGGCTGGTGAGAATAAAGATGTAATTTAATTCCCTGCCCAGGTTCACAGGTGCCCTGAAATCCATGGACTCCAGGTTAAGATCCCTTGAACTAGAGTCATAATATTTAGGGTTCCCAGACTGAAAAACTGGAGATACCTTTAGAAGAGGGGATTTCTGCAGCTATTTCTTGTCACACAACCAGGTAATAAGGAATACCTTACTGAAACTATTGGAAGGCGCACAACAATAACAACAAGTATGCAAAGGGATCTTGCAGCACATTTGAGACTGAAACTAATTTTTTAAAATTTTTCCCCCTCAATTGTATTAATTAAAAACAATACAAACTATACCCTAATCAACTAAAATCAAAATGACATTATACATTACACATACTTTCTTACAAACATAAAATTCCATTCATTCTTAACACTTCATAGGTGTTCCATGAGCGAGTATTTTTATTTACAATATGTATATGTATATATATATATATATATATGTATATCTTGTTGTCCTTATTGTCTGATTTTCCCTTTGTATGCTCTAATTCTTATTGTCAATTAACTCTTAAATAAAAACAATATTTATTGTCTTACTTTCTTGCTTTACCCCTTAAAAAAAAAATAAGGATTACAAAATCTTATACGTTAATCAGCAAAGGATGGTCCTAATTTCTTTGTAATTTTACTCTCTCTTTCCACCTTTAATTCAATTTTCTTTTATATTTTCCCCCTTGTATTTTGCATTCTTTAAAGAGATCTTGAAGAAACTAAACTAATATTAATATAATATTTATTATAAGAACTAACTGACCAACTTCTCTCTTTCACTCTAGTCTCAATAGTGCTGCAAGATCCCTTTGCAGAGTCAATGGTTTTCCAGACTGAGGGCCTTTGCAGACTGCTAGAAATAGTGCAAATTGAGTCCACTTTTAGGGTTAGGGTTAGGGAATCATGGGAACTGTAGTTTATTGTGTCACCAGAGCTCTAAGGCTCAATGTCTCAGGGGGGAAAAAAATACAATTCCCATGATTCCCTAGCACTAACCCTAACCCTAAAAGTGGACTCAATTTGCACTATTTCTGGCAGTCTGCAGCCCCCCTAAGCCTGAATTTTAACAAGATCAAGCAAGACCATATAAAGCTTCTTTTCATATTGCTTCTTTTAAATGGCATGCTCTCACAGCCTTTCTTAAAAAACCTAGCAGGACCATAGTGGAGAAAGGGGAGGAGGAGGACTACAACTCCCAGGATCCTGTGTGTTTGGTGTGTTTTGTTTCTCCCCCCCCCCCCCCCAGGAGAAAAGGAAGACTACAAGTCCCTACAGCTAGATGGCTCTCTAAATCTTTTTTTAGCAAGAAATCTGGCTGAGTTGGATTGGAAAAAAGGGAGGAAAAAAGGGGGTGTCTCTTGCTGGGCAAAGGGGGCCACGTTGAGACATTGCAGCAGCTACATCTGGGAAGCATCCTGGAGGAGGATTTGCACCTTTTGCCAATGCTGGTGGGGGATGAAGGTAGGATCTGTCCTCCTTGGTTTGAAGGAGGGTGGGAGAGAAAGAGATAGGGCTTTCCATCCCCCACACCCCCCAAAAATGGGATGCCACCCCTGCCTTACATATTTGATGCTCAAGCCAGGAAGGGAGGAGGGAGAGAGGCTGTCCTTTGGAGGAGTTCCCTTTGTTTCCTTTCTACCTCTTCCTTTTCTTCCTCCATAGGATGGTTAGGTGGGAGAACAGAAAATCCAGGGAAAATAAAATAAAGTCTGGGGTGGGGACAAGAAAATAGGAAATGATGATGATGATGATGATGATGATGATGTCCAGGTCTGTAAGCCCCAAAAGAAAAGCAGCAGAAGTTGTTGTTAAGCCAGTCTGAAAGGAAGTAAACCAAATCAAGAACAAATCCTATCTTTTTGGCTTTGACAAAGTTGTTGACCAAATCATAAATACATTTAGTGCATGGGGATAATATCTATGGACTACAGGAATTGTGGCAATAGTAAGCTTGTATAGATGATGGCAGGGAGCTAGACTTGATGGCCCCATGAGGTCTCTTCCAACTCTATGATTCTATGATTTTATGTATGTGTATACATGTGTAAGTACATATCTAATTTGGCTAATATTTTGTTACCAAGAAGAATAATTATATCCATGTTCTTTGTATATGTGTGTGTGTGTGTGTGTATGTATATGTATATATATGTGTGTGTGTGTGTGTGTGTATATATATATATATACACACACACATACATACAATGTATATATATATATATGTATATATATATATATATACACACACACACACACACACACACATACAATGATTTAAAAAGAAAGGGATGTATGTATATACATCTATAAGTACATATCTTATTTGTCTAATACATTGTTACCAAAAAGAATAATTATATCCATGTTCTCTCTGTGTGTGTGAGTGTGTATTATGTATATATATATATATATATATATATATACATATATATATATATATATATATACACACACACACACACACACACACACAGAGTTACATACAGTTATTCAAAAAGAAAGGAGTTGTGTATATACATGTATAAGTACATATCTTATTTGTCTAATACTTTGCTGAAGAATAATTATATCCATGTTCTTGTTTGTATGTTTGTGTGTGTGCGTGTGTGTACATACACATGCACACATACAGAGTGATTCAAAAAGAAAAGCGCAGAAGTAAAGCTATCCTTATTCAGTTTTGCACTATTCTTTTTGAATGTATGTGTGTGTGTGTAGTAATTTTAATGATTATAATAAAAATTATTTTAGGAAAAAAGAAAAGAAGAAGCAACAAACATGCAAGATTCACACATGAGCAAAAACACCTCTGTTTGCGCCAGTAAAATAGGCAAGCTTTGGAGTTATACAGGGCTCTTCATCAGGTTAAGACCTAATTTGCACTGCAGGATTAATGTAGTTTGATGTTGCTTTAACTGCCGTGGCTCAATGCTACGGAGTCAGGGTGACGAGCAAAGGAGGACAAGGCATCGTAAAATATAGGACAGTCAAGAGAAATATAGAACATGACCAAATCAAAGCTTTAAAACATTCATATAGATATAAATTTCATGCTTTTTAGTCTTGTTCAAAATGGAGTACATTGTGGAATTTCTCCAGGACGGAAGGTTGAAATGGAGGACATGTCTGGGGAAAGGAGGATGTTTTGGTCACCCTGTACAAAGTCCTGGGTTTGTTGTATATATGTGTGTTTTATGGATATGTATACGTTTTTAAATTGTAAGCCGCCCAGATTGGTATTCCAGAGGGCGGGGTATAAATAAATATTATTATTATTATTATTATTATTATTATTATTATTATTATTTTCATGAGATATTTAGTCACATCCTTCTGAGAGGTTTGGTGCTACCACAAATCCCAAGGTGCCATAGGATGGTGCCATGGCAGTTAAAAGTGGTATCAAACTGCATTATTTCTGCAGTGCAGTGGAAGCCTAAGTGGCCCAAAGATTAGGGATTGGCTGAAGTATCCTTCCTGCTTATTTTGCTTTTGTGGTTGATCACATATTTGGAAAGAAATGTATGGAATTCCCATTAACAACCTGATTGGGGCTAACTTTTTGGAACCTTTTGGTTATAAAATGTCAAGCTGACCCAAGAGACAATGTGTTGAGGGTTGCTAATGGGAATCGCATTGAGAGATCCATCTCAAAGGCAGTATAGAAACTCCTAGAAATCAGATACAGTCAGTCCTCCTTATCTACAGATTTTTTTAATCCACAGATTCAGTCATCCACGGCTTGAAAACATTTTAAAAATGTATAAATTCCAAAAAGCAAACCTTGATTTTGCCTTTTTATATATGACACACCATTTTACTATGCCATTGTATTTAATGGGATGAGAATCTATGGATTTTGGTATCCAGGGGAGATCCTGGAACCAAACCCCAGTGGATACCAAGGATTCACTGTAAATATTTCTGTGGGTCAAATTTAATGGCTAGTGCAGGGGTAGGCAACCTTTTTGAGCCGGGGGCCGGGTTGCTGTCCCTCAGACAATTGGCGGGGCCGAAGCACCATAAATAAATAAATAAATATTTTAAAAATGTAAAAAAATTTTTTAAAAATTTAAAATTAAAAAAATATGCATGCACACTCTCTCAGCCCCAGAAAAGCCATGGCAAAACCCCTGTGGAGATTTTGCCAAGAAAACCCCAAGAACAAGTAATAACAACAATAATCAATATCATCATGGCGGGCGGCGATGGCGGCGGCAGGACCGGCCTGGGGCCAGTCAAAAGGCCTTGGGGGGGCCGCATCCGGCCCCCGGGCCTTAGGTTGCCTACCCCTGGGCTAGTGATTGAAATCAAAGTGTCCAGACAATTGCCATTGTGGTTGTGGTTGTTGTTTTGTGCCATCAAGTTGTTTCTGATTTAGGACTTTATCACACGAGGAAATCCCATGCAGAAACGGAATTTAAAGCTGGGGAAAACCCACAAAAGCGGGTTGATTTTCACACACATCGCTGTTAAACTGTTGTTAACCTGAATGGAAAGTAGTCAAAAGCCGCTTCTTTTTACTTTCGGAAAATCCCGAAAGTGAAAAAGGAGCGGCTTTTGACTACTTTCCATTCAGGTTAACAACAGTTTAACAACACCGTGTGTGAAAATCAACCCGCTTTTGCTGTTTTTTCCCGATTTAAAACCCATTTCTCCACAGGATTTCCCCCGTGTGATAAAGTCTTTACAGTGACCCTAAGCCTAACCTTTATCGTGGTTTTCTGTGGCTGAGAGTGTGTGACTTGGCCAAGGTTTGATGGCTGAAGAGGGAATCAAACCCTGATCACAAGAGTTGTAATCCAACACTCAAACCACTACACCACGTTGGTGTTAAATTTAAGCCACTATTAATACCATAGGGTGGTTTGTATGTTTTTACATATCTGATGTCTTTTAAAAAATTACTAAGCAACTCCAGAAGAACTGACCCTTCCTTTCTTCCATCTGTTTCTCTGTGCTTTCCCCCCTTCGTTTGGAAAGGTTCAGATTTTATTTATCAAACATTATAGTGAAGTAATACTTTTTGTGTGTGTTGTTTGTTGTTGTGTGCATTCACGTCATTTCCAGCTTTTGGTGACCCTATCATGGGGTTTTCTTGGCAAGATCTGTTCAGAGGGGGACTGCCCTTGCCTTCCTTTTAGGCTGAGAGAGTGTGACTTGCCCAAAGTCATCCAGTGGGTTTCTGTGGTTGAGTGTGAATTCAAACCTTGGCTTCCAGCGTCATCACCCCATGCTCAAACCACTACACCACACTGGCTTGATTTTAATGTTATTGTACTACTAAAATATCGTTGAAAAAGGCAAGCTTTTGAGGTCTCCAGGACTCTTAATCAGGCAAGCCATTGTGGGATCCTAGAGGAGTCTTTCTCAAATGTTGGTCCTCCAGATATTTTGGACTTAAGCTACCATAAACCCCATTCATTTTGGCTAAAATTCAGGAATATGGGGATCTAAAGTCCAAAACATCTGGATGACCAAAGACTTGAGAAGCTCTCTCCCCCTTTTAAATTACATAAAGATATAATCTCACCCTGATTTTTAAATTTCCTCATAGCCCACAAGGCTGTGTTTCTTCGTTTATTATTTGTTTGTATCTTATGTTGTTATGTGCCTTCAAGTCAATAATGATTTATATTGACTTGTGTTATAAGGTTTTCTTAGCAAGATATATTGAGATTATTTACCACATGTCTTCCTCTGAGGCTGAGAGAGTGTGACCCTACTCAGTGGGTTTAAATGGTAGTGTGGCATTTGTTCCCTGGTTCCCCAGAGTCCTAATCCACACTCAAACCACTACACTGTGCTGGTTCATATATTATATTAATTATATAAGTATATTAATGTTATGTTACAGGTGGAATCTGCCCTATCAGGAATTCCAAAATCCTCCAAAATTCTCAGCATGGGTGGCTGAGACAGTGACACCTTTATGTTCTGATGGTTCAGTGTACACAAGCTTTATTTCATGCGCAAACATATTGTGTATACAATTACCCTCGGACTATGTGTATAAGGAATATGCAAAACATAAATGAATTGCATGTTTACTTGTGGGTCCCTCCTCCAATACCTCTCATTATATATATATGTCTTGGAGATGGGACCCACAAGTAAACATGCAATTCATGTTTACATAATTATATTATGTAATATATATATATATATTATAATATATATATATTATAAAATGCAATATATATATATATATATATATATATATATATATATTATAAAATGCAAATATTCCAAAATCCCAAAAAAATCCAAAACACTTCTGGTCCCAAACATTTTGGATAAGGGAGACTCAACCTGTATTTTATATATTATATATATTATGCTTCTTGGATGGGATGTTTGTTTTATTATCAGCAGCTACTGTTGTTTTGTGTTTGCGGTTCGTCCTTTTACCTTGGAAGAAATCTTGAAGGAGTCTTTACCCTTAAACCAGTGATTCCCAATCTTTTCTATGCCCCATACACCTAGGAAATCCTTGATTCACATTGCTTACAAAAGCAATACACATTCTCTGGGGTTAGGGACACAAGACCTCTGTGAAAGTGAGAAAAATACAGCAAATTTTAAAAAGACCACTATTTTTTTTAACCTGAGAAGACACTTCTCTAGGCATTTGCAGGTCCTCCGGTGCAACTCTATGATCAACATCTGTCAGACATTGTCCGTAAAATTGCGCTGGAGGACCTACAAATGCCTAGAGAAGTGTTCTCTCTAGGAATATCTCCAGCATGATTTCTGTAGACATTGCCCATTGAGTTGTGCGGGAGGACCCAGAGATTTCCTAAAAATCAAATCGGTGAATAATCAAATCCGCAAAAGTCAAAGCCGCAAAAATGTGGACTGTGTCACATTGGAAGATGAAGAAGTCTAATTTCTCTCTCTCTCTCTCTCTCTCTCTCTCTCTCTCTCTATATATATATATATATATATATTTAACCGCATACAACACTGCGAGTGGCCAGACTGGACTTTTTAAAGAATAAGCTTTTCACTCAGGGTGTTAAATGCAAATCTAAATTTAGCAATTTGATTCGAAAATTTATTCAGAAAAAAACTGAGTGATGATTCACGAGTCGTCACTCAAGAACACAATGCCACACTTTTGTCTCATCCCTTAAAATTCGATCTCACATCCCAGATTGGGAACCCCTGCCTTAAACAAAGAAATATAGTTGGAATTCCCCTTCGCCTATAGAAAGTGGCAGAGCCAGGTATGAATGGGTAGACCAGCTTCTCTCTCTTGCCACTTAAATTGAAAGAGACATAAGCACAACATTCATTTATGTTTCTTATGCACCTTATACCCGTCGCCCGGAGGTAATGTTATACAATATTTTAAATCAGGTTGTACATGAAACAACATTTGTGTACACTGAACCGTCAGAAAACAAATGTGTGACTTTTTCAGCCACCCGTGAAAATGTTTTGATTTTTGGAATATTTTGGATTTTGGAATCCTGGATAAGGGAGGCTCAACCGATGCTTTTGCACTTTGAACGCAGTCTGCAGCACTTGAAGTAAGCTGAGGACAAAGGGGGAAAGTGGGACTTTTGAAAAGCAGCTGGAAAAGTAGGAAAACAGATGATGATGAATCAGGACTGTTGCTGCAAAACCAGGACAGTGGGGGGTATGGAATAGGATTGGTACAAAATGTCATGTTACACTTCCAAGAGGAATGGGATTCTTAACAAATTATTAATTGTTGCTATGAAATCTGTGTGTCATTCCCACATAGACGGATTACTGGATCCCAGCAATGCTATGTTTACCACTGGCTGAGAACTATTGCTTTAAAAGTACAGTCAAAATTGAAGTCAAAAACTATGTGTTTGAGAGATAACAGGATTTTTCAAATAGGTTGGAACAATTGCTCCGTATATGATAAGAAATATAGCCACATAGTTTTGATAAGTGCACTGGAATCAAGTGTATTGAACCCTGGCTGCTGCCACACTGCAGAATTAATACAGTTTGACACTGCTTTAACTGTCATGGCCCCTACTTTTTTAGGGGTGGGCAGGTTTGGGGTGTTGGAATGGGATGTGAATTGTATTTATATATTTTAATGTTGTAAGCCGCCCCGATTGCTTTGCAGAGGGGTGGTGTATAAATAATAATAATAATAATAATAATAATAATAATAATAATAATTGTTATTAATTATCCTGGGGTTTGTAGTTTGTTGTGGCACCAGCCCTCTCTGAATACCCAATGAAACTACAAATCCCAGAATTCCATAGAATGGAGCTATGGTAGTGAAAACGGTGTCAAACTGCATTAATTCTGCAGTGTAGATTCATCCATATTCTATTTTCTGCCTCTTTAGCTTCATTTTTTAAAAAAAAAGATACTCAGAAAATGAAATATCTGGATGGGAAATCATGTCTGGAGCATTTATTTTCCTTTTAACTGATTTTTGTTACTTGGATTTTGTGGGCACAATTAATGTATGTGATCCCTCCAAATAAGAATCCCCTCTCTCCCATTAAATTTTCCTTTTGTCCCAAAATTTCTAACATTGCAGCAACTTAAACCTAATTGAGCATTTGGAAATAGACTTAAGACACTGAAAGAAAAAGGAGGGGGAAAAAGCAGGCAGAGATATCAAGGGAATGTGAACACAACAAATGTAAGAGTTCTTGGTGCTGACACTTTTCGGTCTGTCACTCTCGGTAATGCTAAACATTTGGGGTCTGAAGGAAAATGTCACTTGGGAAAGCAAAATTTACTTTTGGCAAAATTCACTTGGGAAGGCAAAATCTTATTTAGGGGTGAAATTCTCTCATTTTGCTCCCCCCCCCCAAAGTTAACAGAGATATGCCTATAATTGTTGTCACATAACAATCTCGGTTGTCCAAATGTTTTTTGTTGACCATAACTTCATTGGTTCTCCCATTTGTAAATGGAAACCTATTCCAGTTTTTTAAAGGAACCCAGGGATATATAGATTCTGAGTAAACCCTATTTAGATATGAACATTATTCTAGAGAGCCAGCATGGTGTAGTGGTTTGGGTGTTGGACTATGACTCTGGACACCAGGGTTTCAATCGTGGCTTGACCATGTAAACACACTGGGTGACTTTTGTTAAGCCACACTCTCTCAGCCTCAGAGAATGGCAATGGTAAATCCCCTCTAGTCTGAAGAAATAAGAAAAAACTGTGCTAAATTCCTCTTAGGGTCGCCGTAAGTCGGAAACAACTTGAAAGCATGCAACAACAACAGCAAACATTCCTATGACACAAAAAATGATCTTATAGTAGCTAACATTTTCTCAGCAGCTTTCTGTTTTGTGAACAATCTTACTATATTACCTTTGCCCCCCTCGTTCTATCATGCTTTTCGCCCCAGAAAAAGCCAATATAATATTGATTATTTGAGGATTTTTGGTTGTTGCTGTTGGTGGTGGTATTTTGTGTGAAGTTTTCTTCCCTTTTTTTTAGCTTGGGGACAGTGGACAACTGGACAAAAGGATTTAGGTGTAATGTCGAGACTGAGTTCAGGAAGTTATTTCATGTTTTTTGTGATGTTATGTTGAATAATATGTCCTGTTTGCCATGTGGAATTATCTATTAGGTGGTTGTTGTTATGTTTATTTAATGCCTTTGTCTTGGTTTTTAATAAATTAATAAAATATTATTTTTTTAAAAAAATATCTTCCTTTTTGCCTTTACAGAACATAGAATGAAGGCCATGTTTCTGGCTGAGTCGTCTCCTCTTTCCAGAGGATGGCAAAGAAGTGCAATTGAACCAGTCCAGGTAGGAATATATATCAAAACCTTCTTCCCAAGTGGAAAAAATCATCTTAAATATTTACTCTTTTCACACACCTCCCCATTGAAGGATTGACTCATATTCACTGTCAGTTGCTGATAATGAGGACTGAAGTAATCATTTTAGAGCACTGGAAAGTAAATGGTCTAAAATCATTGGGCAGAATCCTGTATCGAGAGACATAGGGTGCATCTACATTGTAAAAATAATGCAGTTTGACGCCACTTTGACCTAGTCTACAAGTAAGGAGAGTCAGCATGGCGTAGTGGTTTGAGCATTGAACTACAACTGTGGAGACCAGGGTTCGGTTCCCAGCTGGGCCATGGAAACCCACTGGGTGACCTTGTGACACTCTCTCAGCCTCAGAGGATGGCAATGGCAAACCCCCTCTGAACAAATCTTGCCAAGAAAACCCCACGATAGGGTCGCCATAAGTCGGAAATGACTTGAAGTCACACAACAACAAGAAACACGTAAGTGTATTATGTGTGTTGCTGTGGATTTTCACACATTCTCATTGACGGTTAATTATTTTCACTTTCCTGAGCAAGTTTGCATCGATTTGCATCTGTTCACCCTCCCTCTGCTGAAAATGCACAGCCATCCAAATTCATGCGAAGTAGACAGACCAGCACAAGTGCAATAAAGGGCATTTCTGCAGATTTAATTGTGTAAACTAGCCCTTCAACTGCCATGGCTCCATCCTATGCAATCTTGGGATTTATAGTTTTGTGAGGACCCAGAACTCTTGGGCAGGGAAGGCTAAAGACCTTGCAAAACTACAAATCTCAGGATTCCATAGGATGGAGCTATGGCACTTAAAGTGGTGCCAAACTGCATTATTTCTACACTGTAGATGCACTCTCAGAGAGTTTTTCAGATAGAGGAGGCTGAGCCAGAACTATTCTTTCTTTCAGAGGCCAGTGACCTTCAAAGATGTGGCTGTATATTTCACAGAAGGACAGGGAGCTCTGCTGAACCCAGATCAGAAGGCATTGTATAAAGAAGTCATGATGGAGAATTATGAAAATGTCGCCTCATTGGGTAAGGGAACTCCTCCTTCTTTTTTCATTAAATCTGAAAATGCTAAGTATAGATACCAGCTTGTGCTTTTCAACAGTGCTTTATGTTTTCAGGAGAATGATTTATTTTTTTATTTTCTGTCAAGGATTTCCAGTTTCCAAGCCTACCCTCATTTCTCGTCTAGAGCAAGGAGAAGATCCATGGTTGCCAGATTCTCGAGTCTTCAATAACAGTCACTCAGGTGAGGGATTATGGCACAACATCAGGGAAATAATCTTCCGGGGATTTTCTAATCTGCTCTCTTGCCACTGGTAGTTGGGAAACTATGGTTCTCAGTCATCATGCAGATGTACTTTTTGCCAAAACAACCATCCCAACTTAGAGAAGGGCTTCCCACCATCACAATTTTTTGTTCAAAAGCCACTTCCTATACATAGAATCATAGAAGAGTTGGAAGAGACCCCAAGGGCCATCCAGTCCAACCCCTATCATGCAGGAACTCTCAATCAAAGCATCCCCGACAGATGGCCATCCAGCCTCTGTTTAAAGACCTCCAAAGAAGGAGACTCCACCACTCTCCAAGGGAATGTCTTCCACTGTTGAACAACTCTCACTGTCAGGAAGTTCCTCCTAATGTTGAGATGGAATCTCTTTTCCTGTAGCTTGAATCCATTGTTCTGTGTTCTATTCTCTGGCGCAGCAGAAAACAAGCTAGCTCCCTCTTCAATGCGACATCCCTTCAAATATTTAAACAGAGCTATCATATCCCCTCTTAACTGTCTCTTCTCTAGGCTAAACATACCCAGTTCCCTAAGTCGTTCCTCATAGAGCAGGGATAGGCAACCTTTCCTCTTTAAGGGCCGAGGGACTTCAACTCCCAGAATCTCAGGAGCTATTGACCAACATGGGACCATTGGCCAACGTGGCTGAGGCTTCTGGGAGCTGAAGTCCCTCGGCCCTTAAAGGGGAAAGGTTGCCTACCCCTGCTCATAGAGCATGGTTTCCAGACCCTTCACCATTTTAATCGCCCTCCTCTGAACATGCTCCAGTTTTTCAACATCCTTTTTTAATTGTTGTGCCCAGAACTGGGCACAGTATTCCAGGTGAGGCCTGACCAAAGCAGAATAGAGTGGTACTATTACTTCCCTTGATCTAGATACTATGCTTCTATTGATGCAGCCTAAAATTGCATTGGCCTTTTTAGCTGCAGCATCACACTGTTGACTCATGTTCAGCTTGTGGTCAACTAGGACTCCTAGATCCCTTTCACACGTAGTCTCATTCAGCCAGGTGTCCCCCATCTTATATCTGTGCATTTCTTTTTTCTTTTCTTTTTTTGCCCTAAGTGCAGTACATTACATTTCTCTGTATTGAAATTCATTTTGTTAGCTTTGGCCTAGCTTTCTAGTTCTCCATAGCTCTTCAGTCCAATTTTCAAAGCCAGAAAATTGGATCTGGTCATTTTTCTATCATTCTTTCCTTTCTGCTGTTTATTATTTATTTTCTTGCTTACTTCATTTATATGCTGCCTTTCTCCCACAGTGGGACCCAAAGCAACCTCTGGAGATAAATTAAAAGCATTTCCAATAAAGTTTTAAAAACAATTAAAAATCCCCATATTAAAAAACTATAAAATAATTTTTAAATCATACAAAATTTTAAATCATATAAAACATACATCTAAAAAAGAACCTTCTCTGATTAACCATTAAAAGCTTGCTTAAATGAAAGATGTCTTTGTTTGCTGGCAAAAGGAAGGCAGGAAGGTTGTCACTGAGGTTTACAGAGGACTGGTGACACTTAGCTTTTAATAAAAATGGTTCTACATGTTGGTCACTCTAGTTCATTTTCCTTTAAGATCTTCCTTACATTAAGGACATGAACTGATAACAGTAAGCATTTGTTTTTTAAATTATCTAGAGATTTGAATCCCATAACTATTTTTAATTATTATTTTTTCCAGTATATTAAAAAGAATAAAAAGCAGTGTAGCAACTAGAACAATTAAAATGACAGGCAGAAGCAGGATAAAGCCCCATTTGTGGAAAACTTTGTTTAAATATCAGGTGATGGTAAATTTGGTGAAGTGCTAGCAATAGCATTGTTGTATTATAGTGTTCGAGCCAAGGAAGGGGAGGGGCAGCCGGATGTCGGGCGCCCCAACTTCTTCCTGAGGACATCATTGGAGCGCCTGCCGTTGCACACGGCGAACGCTCCAATGACATCCTTCCATCGCAGCAACGGAAGAGACGTGGAAGAGGCATGTGCCGCCTCTTCCGGCGCCCTTTCCACAGCTTGACGAAGGAGCACTATTTTAGCGTTCCTTCCAGGGCCGCCCAAAGAATGGAGTGGGTCTGAGGAGTGGGGCAGCCTCGGCCCCAATCCTCGGCTTCTCGGGGTGGCCCACAGCCGCCCGTCTCCTCATTTCACATTGTTTCATAAGAAAAAAGAGTCATGCCATAGTTTTTTGTGGGTTTTTTGGGCTGTGTGGCCATGTTCTAGAATAGTTTCTTTCTGACGTTTCGCCAGCATCTGAAGATGTCAGCCACAGATACTGGTGAAATGTCAGAAGGAAACTAGTCTAGAAAAGAAAGATCACCATCATCCAGTTTGACATCGGTAATTTAACTGTAATTTTAATAACTTTGTAATTTTATTGTAATTTTAATAACTTTGTAATTTTATTGTAATTTTTAAATTTAATTGTATAACCGTAATTATGTTGCTATTTTTGTTTCATCACTTTATTTTGTTGTGGTTTTTATTGTTATGTTTTAGCTAGTTGTCTTTTCTTTTGTCTTGTACTTCCACCTCGATCCGCTGGGAGAGGCGGGATATATAAATAAACTATATTATTATTATTATTATTATTATTATTATTATTAGAACATGGCCACACAGCCCGAAAACCCCCCAAAAAACTATGAATGCCAACCATGAAAACCTATGACTTCACAGTCATGCCATATTAAATCAAAGGCCTACCCAGCCCAGCATCCTGTTTTAGACAATAGCTAACCTAATGTCTGAGACATCCATGAGCTGGACAAGAGCTTAAAACATTTTAAAGTAATATTTTAGGCACTTGGAATGACTTTTTCAAACTAACTCCTTATTGCCTTCCAAGGCATTAGTAAACCCCTTGATTTTTTTACATTATTCCTTGTTTTATTTTTTTAATTTACAAAAAAATACCAATAAAATGGACTCAAACCACATAATATGATCCTCCCCATCCACATTTAATGTGTCAAGGATAAACGTTACTTAATACATCACAGATTAACAACAGTTATCCATGTGTTTTCCCAAGTAACAACATTGGAATAAAATTAAAAACAAAAACTAATCCAAGAGTATAACAGCACTAAATACATTGCTCTGGAACTTAATGCTGGGCATGAAGGCAATAGCTGTCCTGCTCCTGTTCCCAGTCTATCAAGAGACATATAACTACTTTCTGAGATTGCATCTGCACTGCAGAAATAATGCAGTTTGACATCACTTTAACTGCCATGGCTCAATGCTACTGAATTCTGGGATTTGTAGTTTGTTGTGCCACCAGACCTCTCTGGCAGAGAAGGCTAAATATCTCACCAAACTACAAATCCCAGAATTCAGTAGCATTGAGCCATGGCAGTTAAAGTGACATCAAACTGCATTATTTCTGCAGTGCAGATGCAGCCTGAGATGTCTTCTCTTCCAGGGTCACGAGTCAGTCCTATCAGTGTTTTGTCTTTTATCCCTAGCAGGCGTCCTGAGGAAGAAGAACGTGTGTCGTAAGTGTGGAAAATGTTTTGTTCAGAAGTCAGACCTTGTCATGCACAGGATAATTCATATGGGAGAGAAACCTTTCAAGTGCTTGGAGTGTGCAAAGTATTTTGTTCATCATTCTGAGCTTGTGAAGCACCAGCGAGTCCACACCGGGGAGAGGCCCTTCAAGTGCCTTGAGTGTGGAAAATGTTTTTCCCGACAGTCAGTCCTTGTGAATCACCACCGAATCCACACAGGAGAAAAACCTTATAAGTGTTTGGAATGTGTGAAATGCTTTACCCAGCGATCACAGCTTGTCAGACACCTAAGAGTCCACACAGGAGAAAAACCTTACAAATGCTTGGAATGTGAGAAATGTTTTGCCCGTCACTCAGTGCTCATAAATCACCAAAGAGTCCATACGGGAGAAAAACCTTATAAATGCCTGGAGTGTGCCAAGTGCTTCGCCCGTCAGTCGGTCCTCGTGAACCATCAGAGAGTCCACACTGGAGAAAAACCCTATAAATGTCAGGAATGTGGGAAACGTTTTGCTCACCAGTCAAACCTTGTCAATCACCAGAGGGTCCATACAGGAGAGAAACCTTACAAATGCTTGAAGTGTGGGAAGTGTTTTGCTCAGCAATCGGATCTGGTGAAACACCGCCGAATCCACACAGGAGAGAGACCCTACAAGTGCCTGGAGTGTGGGAAATGCTTTGCAATACATTCGGATGTTGTGAATCACCAGCGAGTCCACACGGGAGAGAAGCCACATAAATGCCAGGAGTGTGGGAAATGTTTTGCTCAACGTTCGGCCCTCGTGAGCCACCAAAGAGTCCACACAGGCGAAAAACCATACAAGTGCGTGGAGTGTGAAAAATGTTTTGCTCAGCTGTCGAACCTTGTGAAACACCAGAGAGTCCACACAGGGGAGAAACCTTATAAATGCTTGGAGTGTGGGAAATGTTTTGCTCGACACTCACACCTTCGGGTACACCACAGAGTTCACTTAAGAGTTAAATCCTATGAACGCCTCAAATGTGATCAAAGTTTGATAGAAAAAGCAAACTTCATTCAGTATCAAATAACGGGCACAGGGGAAATACATTCTGAATAATTCAAATTTAATGGAATATCCTCTAGAAAACAAAGGCTTTCTTGACTTGAACTTGTCTTCCCACTTTAGATATTCCACAGTTCCTGATGGTGAAGACAAAGCATTGCAAAGGTAGTTGCAGTGTTTGATCTGAGGTGTGAGTCTAGCCTCACAATTTGACAGCTACACACAACTAGGCAGACCTGGTTCATCTCTCCTTTTTTTGGAAAATTTGGACACTTCTCTGATTTTATCAAAGAAACAAAGCAGCACACACAGTGATTTGTACATTTTCTTTAAAGCAACAGTTGCAAAACTTGGAACAGCAAAACCTGGTTTTGACCTTATGGGTGACAATTGGCACTTGCATGGCTGGCTTTTTCATAATTCAAGCTGAACCATGTGGCAGATTTGCAGATCCAGCTTTCCAAAAAAAAAAAGTTATTACCTTTGCATTGAAGAGTGGTACAAGGGGAAGGTGTTTTCCAAACTAGTTCCAGAGTTCTGTATGTTTTCATGTCTCTTCATATTCGTGTAGCATGGGAGAAATTAATGGTACACTCTTTAGATCAGGGGTGATAGGCGTACATGCCTCCAGGAGTTTTTGACTCTTTATCTGGCTGAGGCAGTATGAACACTGGCAAAGAAAAATGAGTTGTAGTCCAGGAACATCTGGAGGTCTATAAACTCCTTTCACTTGCTTTAGATTCTCAGAGTCTGGCGGAGGAATGGAGCAGCTAAGGACAACAATGGTGTCATCAGAGCAGGACTGTGCAACAGAGCTGATTACTATGTTTTAAAGTAAGCAAAGTTAGCAGATGTTACCAAACATTAAATCCAGACTCTGCATTTACTAAGCTGCATCACTGCAGAAATAATGCAGTTTGACACCACTTTAACTGCCATGGCTCAATGCTATGGAATTCTGGGATTTGTAATTAGGTGAGCTATTTAGTTTTCTCTTTCAGAGAGTTCTGGTGCCCCAACAAACTGCAGTTCCCAGGATTCCATAGCATTGAGCCATGGCAGTTACAGCAATGTGAAACTGTATTCTTTCTGCAGTGCAGATGCAGCTTGGGAAACAACACTCATTATTCTTGAATAAAATGCAGTGGGTCTAAAGTAGTGCCTGATGCCTTGCTGTGTTTGTATATTTGCTTTAGGGTGTAAATTAGGGTGTTTGATTTGACTGGCATGGCAGTGAAAGGCACTTTCGTTGTCTGCTTATTAATGTTAAAAGTAGTGTGTGTTTGTACACACACACACACACACACACACTTTCATACGCTGTGTGTGTGATCCTGCGTCTATAAGACTAGGCAAGTCTGTATAAACCTAGGTCATGAGATGTATGCCAGTTTATAACTACAAGCCAAACTGCAATGTTCGCTCATATACTATGATGAGTGGGCAATTGTGGGATGCTACAGGGCCACATTAGCACCACAAAAGATCTTGGAAGTCTGCACCCCCATCCCTATATGTCCTCTGCCAAAAGCTCAAAAAAATTGTTGCCCAGGATTGCTGTTCCTTTGGGAAGTGTGGGGGCAATTTGCTATGTTTATGGGGATGATTTCAGGCACAGGAGAGGCCTTTTGGTTCTTTGGACCTAAAATGGCTGAAAGGGGGATCTAAAACATAGGAGTTTATCACACGGGGGAAATCACATGCGAAAACGGGGCTTTAAATTAGAAAAAAACGCAAAAGCGGTCATGATTTCACACGACGTCACTGTTAAATTGATGTTAAAAGGAGGTTAATCCGAACGAAAACCCCTCATTTACGCTTCTTTTTACTTTCGGAAAAACCCAAAAGTAAAAATGAGGGGGTTTTGTTCGGATTAACCTCCCTGTTAACAGCGCTTTCACATTTCACACAGGGCAGAACGGGAGAAATCCCGTTCATTAAAAGGTTCCGCTTTTGCGGGGTTTTTTAACTTTAAAGAGCGATTTTGCACGGGGCTCCCCGTGTGATAAACTCCATAGTGAAAATGTCTGTTGTTGTTGTTGTCTGTTATATTTATATCCTGCTTTCCCCTCCAAAATTAGAACTCAAAATGACTTACAATTTAAAAAATATATAATTAAAAACATACAAAAGTGGACATTAAAATAGAATTATACTGATACAGTATTAAATGCCTATAGAGGGCATTCATAATTAATGTTTGTTCTAAATAATTATTTGTACCCCTGGGAGGTAGGTGTGCAAAATTGGGGGTGTGGGCCACAAAACTGGGGGTGTGTACCCTTGGTTTCCCTTGGGGTTAGTTCCATGAACCCCCACACGTTCCAAAATCCTTGCATGCTCAAGTTCCATTAAATAAAATGGAATAGTAAAATGGTTTCCCTTATACAGTCGGACCTTCATATCCACAGGGGATCTGTTCCGGACCCCACGCAGATACGAAAAGTCCTGTTGTCTCTAGTGGTGCAATGTGCATGCGGCCACTAGCACAGTGGCATGCATGTGTTGCCATTTGGAACAGTGAAGCTTGTCCACAGATGCTAAAATCTGCAGATGGCAAGGTCCTACAGTATAAAATAGCAAAATCAAGGTTTGTATCCCGGCCATCAAAAGACAGCCCAACATGCTCCCCTGATTCTGCTGTAGTTAATGTTATTTGTTTTTTTGTATTAGCATTTAAAGTGTGTTTTAAATTGTCATTGTTTAATAGTATTTTAAGGGGTGGGTGGGATTGTGGGATATGAAATGTATACTTTAATGTTGTAAGCCATCCCGGTTGCATTACGCAGAGGGGTGGGATAAATATTATTATTATTATTATTATTATTATTATTATTATTATTAGGGCTTAAATATATACACTCTCCACATTTGCTGGGAACCCCCATGAATGTGGAAAAACCGCAAATAACAAAAACACTGTGTTTTTACCTGAGAGAACACCTTTCTAGGAATCTCTAGGTCCTCCAGTGCAACTCTGAGGTCAACAAATGCCTAGTAGAGTGTTCTCTCTAGGAATCTCTGGGTCCTTCGGTGCGACTTTTGGTTAAAGTTAACCACAGAATTGCGCTGGAGGACCTAGAGATTCCCAGAGAGAGCATATTAATAACATCCGTGAATAATCAAATCTGCAAAAGTCAAAGCTGAAAATGTGGCGGGATGAGTGTACTGTATATATATATATATATATATATATATATATATATATATGTTCAAGCCATGGACAGTTGAATCTGTGGATGCAGAATCCATGGATATGGAGGACTGACTGTCCAACCTGTGCACTGCACTTCGCTGTAGTCTGACATCCATTGATATCTTTGATATTAAAGCCCTGTCCTTGTGTAATATTTTTAAACTATACAAGTGGAGACTAGCCTTAGGGTGGGTGGATTCCGGCAAAGGTCTCCATTTGTATAGCTTAAAAATGCTACACAAGCACTGCAATTAATAGCAATTAATTACAATCAGCCCTTCATATCCACAGATTCTTTATCCATGGATTCAAGCATCCAGAGCTTGAAAATATTTTAAAGAATTTATTCTTTATTCAAGCATTCAAGCATCTAGAGCTTGAAAATATTTTAAAGAATAAACATTCCAAAAAACAAACCTTGACTTTGCCATTCTATATAAGGTAAGCCATTTTCATATCCATTGTATTTAATGGGACTTCAGCATCCATGGATTTTGGTACCCATGGGGAGGTTCTGGAACCAAACCCCAAAGGATATCAAGGGCTTGGGAGCTTCTCACACTAGTATTACAAAGTATAATATACACCTCAGATGTATATTAAAACACCTGAATATGTACTGTCTTTAGTATGACTAATGTAAGTTTTACCTCTGAGTCTTGTCTCCCTATGTACAAGACCAGAAAATCACAACCAACAAAGCTATGGCATCCACACTGCAGAAGTAATCCGGTTTGACACCACTTTAACTGCCATGGCTCAATGCTCTGGTGCTACAACAAACTATAATTCCCAGGATTCTACAACATTGAACCATGGCAGTTAAAGTGGTATCAAACCAGATTATTTCTGCAGTGCGGATGCAGCCCAGGAGTCTTTTGGCTTTCTTAAATATTTCAGTTGGCTTTGGAAGCCCTCCATGCTTATTTTTCCACATAAAGCAAAACTGGAGCCTCATAGCACCAAATTAATCTTTCTGGATCAGGACTATCTCCGAAATCCTCCCATTTAGTAGTCTATCAAGAGTTTACTTTCTAGCTGGAAGCCTGCTTGGTGTCAGCCATGTTTAACAAATTAAAAGACATAGCCGTAAATATTTCAATTTTTTTAACGTTAAAATTTACCATAATATAAAAAATATACAATAGGAAGGAAGTCACAGGGAGGAAATAATTTTTTAATCTGGTTCATGGACTTAAAGCACATCCATGAACCATGATCAAGAGCCCCTGGCTCTAAAAGTACATGATGTAGCAGTCCTAATAATTCAAGCCAAGTGGACCTAGATTTCACCATGTTTAGAGGGAAGACCAATACAAAACACTCAATGGCAACGTAGAGACCATCAGGAAACCATGAGTTCAAGCAAGGGGGCAAAGGGATAAATTGAATGTGATAAATAAACTGGGAAGAGGAGAGTCCAGAAGGAAGGAGTACACACTATTACAACCCTCCCAGTTTCTTAGCCACCTCTGAGATCTTCAGTTTACATTTCTACTAGATCCATCTGTAATTGGTACCAGGTTTTGCTCAGTATTGTTTGATTTAGCTCTGTTCCAGTATTTTGGCATTTGTCTCTTCTGTGTGTTTATTTTTTTTTAATTTATACTTGTATGTGTGCCAGCTTTGTTATAGGTTTCTATTTCTCTACGTTTGCGCTCTTAAGGTATGATTCCATGTGTAAACCCACATTATAGCATGATACTCTGATACATATATAATTTAATACGTCATTGGTTCCTGATCTTTTAGATTTGCAGTTGCACAAATTACTCTGTATTCTTTCACCGAGCTAGTTCTTCTCAGTAGAAGTGTTTTAAACAATGGAAGCATTTTAAACAATTGTTTAACACTTCTGTCCTTTTGTTACCTAACAGCATTAATAACGCCTTTAAAGACTTTGTTAATGTTGTTAGGTAACAAAAGGAACTTATTCATAAAATGTGGTCTTCCAAATGTTGCATTGCAACTCCCAGGATTTGTCACAATTTGTTTTGCTTGCTAGAAATTATGGGAGTTGCAATACAACCGTGTCTAAAGGGCTGCGTGACTCCCAATCCCTACTGAAATAGTTTGATTTTTCTCCCTATATATGATTGATGTTTTGATAATGTATATTATTTGTGAATAAATGTTGGATAAAAGCCACCTGAGTGGTTCCTATGGAATGAGTTCATTGTCCTGTAACTGTTTTCCTGTACTAGGATTACTTCAGTAATTACAATGAGTGATGAAAGAGATGGAAAATGAAAGACCTGTGGTAATTAATTAGTGATTGATATAATTTAATTGGGATAGTTATCACTTTTGACACACACACCCCATAATGGTTGCTTAATTGAAACAAGACATTCGCTTTTGAGCGTAATAGTATTCAAAAAAGCAGTACTAGTGGATTTAATAATGTGATCCACCATGTCTCCTATACTTATTTACTGTTCATTGAACTTTGTCTCTAGTAAGTGGGTTTAAGATTGCAGCCTCAAATAAGATTGTTTGCCATCAGGATAATTGAACAGATAGCAATGTACAGTTAAGTCCTATAAAATTACGTAGAAGAGAATTAGTGTTTTAGATGACAAAATGAGTTGTATTAATCCTGTAGCTTTCAAACTATTTCGTAAGAATTCTCCTGTAGGTTTCATATTTAAATATTGTACTATTTCTATGGGAATAATTTTGAATGGTATCTCTATGTAAGTAAGAAGGAAAATTGAAATGTTTCATCCTATTGCTCAGATAGAATAGAAGCAGATGACTGTCTGTTAAAAATGAACCACTAGAAATTGAAGCGCAAGTTACAGGTTGACTCTCCCTTATCTGAAATATTTGGGTCCCGTGTTTTAGACTTTGGATTTTTGGAATATTTGCATATACATAATGAGGTATCTTGGGGATGGGACCCAAGTCTAAACATGAAATTACGGTAATTTATGTTCAGTATATACCGTATAAACATACCCTTAATGTAATTTTATACATAATATTTTAAATAATTTTGTGCATGAAACAAAGTTTGCATACACTGAACCATCAGAAAGCAAAAATGTCGCTATTAGTCAGCCATGTGGACAATGCTGGAATATTTCGGATTTCAGAATTCCAGGGAGAGTCAACCTTTATTAGGTAAGATCAAGATTTTAGGTCATACTTGCAGCCGATTCATTGAAATAATTACTAGCATAGCTCCCCTTATCTTTGACAGTCCTACTCTAAGTGACTGAATCCAACCCAGTATGTTATAATCAAAGTTAGACTGTTGGATAAAGATAATAATTAGATACATTTTGGAGGAAAGAATGGTCTAAATCTAGTTGTCAGACTGAAGTACAGTAGCCCTATTAAAGCAATGGAACTTACATAAGTGTTTACTGACTAAATTTCCCGTGATCCAATAGATCTCTTGGGACTAACAACTGGGTTTAGGCACAACTTGTTGCTTAGAAGAAAAATTGAACAGGCTACTAAAATACTTGTATCTGTGAATGTTCTACAAGACTGAATTCAAAAGCAAGGTAGAACTGTAATAAAAACAATGCTTAAAGAAGAACGCTTTAATCAAACGACATTGGATAAAATTGATGAATTGAGGGAGGGCAAACAATTAAAGTAAATGTTACTATGTATTTACAGTTGTCCCTCCACATTTGCAGCTTTGACTTTTGCGGATTTGATTATTCACGGATTTTATTAATATGATCTCTCTAGGAATATCTAGGTCCTCCAGTGCAACTCTATGGTCAACTTTAACCAAAAGTCACACTGAAGGATCTAGAGATTCCTAGAGAGAAGACTCCTCTAGGCATTTGTAGCTCCTCCAGCGCAATTCTATGGTCAATGTCTGGGAGATGTTGACCACTGAGTTGCCCTGGAGGATCTAGAGATTCCTAGAGAGGTGATCTTTCAGGGGGGTAAATGATTTTTTTACTTTGTTTTTCTACTTTCATGGGGGTCCTTCACCCCAATAAGTGTATATAAGTGTACTCCCCCCCCCAAAACGTATAAAACAATTTTTTGTGTTGAGCTTCTAGGCCAGGTAGATAGAACTAACACCATAATTTCTGACATATCAACACATTTCATTTTTTGCTTGAAATTTTTTTGTGTGTGTGGTGGGTGTTTTACTCCTCCTTTTAAAAAGGGGAAAAGGTGGGGGTATTAAATAAATAAATAAATAAATAAATAAATCCCCCTGAATTATAATCAGCCATGCTGACGGGTGGATTCTGGAGGTTGTAGTCTGAGAAGGTAAAATTTCCAAGCTATGCTTTTTACTCATACAAGATATCTGTAACACGTAAGGTGGAAAAAATATTCTGAATGTTTTTGAAAATAACTTCAGTTATTGTTAGTATGAAGTAATTAAATATTGGGTCACTTGAGAGGTGACTGGGTAGGTAGACTGGATATATAAGAAACTTGCTTATATATAATTACAGATATATATTATTATATTGGAATATTTCTGATCTGGAAAATCTGTGATGTCTGGTTCAATATCTCTTGTCTGGAGTAATGTCATTTTTCAATTTAATGATTAATAATACATTAAATGTATATTCCAATTATCAATAAAGAATTTCCAAGTGTAAAAATGTTTTATACGTTGTCTTCAATTTTTATTTTAAAGAGAAAGAGCAGGTAATTTAACTATATCTGTTGTATCATATAGCTACAAAGATATCTCAGATAACTGTCTTTACTTTCCTAAACAAGTTTGTGTGTGAGTGTGCATATGTGCTTTCAAGTCACCTGTTGACTTAAAGCAACCCCATGAATTTCACAGGGTTTTCTTAGGCAAGGAATACTTAAAGTGGTTTTGCCAGTCCTTTGCTCTGAAATACAGCCTATAGTTTGTGGTTGTTAACTGCCCTCGAGTCGATCTCGACTCATGGTGACCCTATGGATGAGACACCTCCAAGACCCTATGGATCCTCCACTGCTCTGCTTAATTCCTGTAACCTCTTAATATCCATGACCTCCTTAGTAGAGTCCATCCATCTAGCATGTGGCCTTCCTCTCTTCCTACCTCCCTCCACCTTTCCCAGCATTATTGTCTTTTCCAAAGAGTCCTCTCTTCTCATGATGTGTCCGAAATACGACAGCCTCAGTTTGGTCATCTTGGCCTCCAGGGAGGTTTCTGGCTTGATCTGCTCTAGAACCCATTTGTTTCTCCTTTTGGCTGTCCATGGGATCCTCAGCACTCTTCTCCAGCACTCAAAGGAATTGATTTTCTTCCTATCTTCTTTCTTGACTGTCCAACTCTCACATCCATACATGGTAATAGGGAATACAATGGCTTGTATGATTTGCGCTGAGTTGTATATCTTTGCATTTTAGGATCCTTTCTAGTTCTTTTATAGTCACCCTGTAGTCTGATTTCCTGACTGCAGTCCCCATTTCTATCAATGTTTGATCCTTGGTATGGGAATTCTTTTACTATTGCTTTTTCTTCATTGTCTAGGTTGAACTTGTGAAGGTCCTTGGTGGTTATTATTTTTGTTTTCTTTATGTTCAGCATTAAGCCTGCCTTTGCACGTTCTTCTTTGATCTTCCTTAGTAGGTGTTCCAGGTCTAAGGTTTTCTGCTAGTATTATGGTGTCATCTGCATATCTTAGATTGTTGATATTCCTTCCTCCTATTTTCACTCCTCCTTCTTCTGTGTCCAAGCCTGTTTTTCTTATAATATGTTCTGCATATAAGTTGAACAGATAAGGTGAAAGGATGCAGCCTTGTCTGATTTCTTTGCCAATTGGGAACCATTCTGTTTCTCCTTGTTCTATTCTGACATTACCATTGTGTCCTGAGTACAAATTCTTCATCAGGATTATCAGATGTGTTGGCACTCCCATATCTTTAAGGGCATTCCATAGCCTTTCATGATCTATTTCAAGGGTCGGCAACCTACAGCCCGGGGGCTGGATCCGGCCCCCTGAGGCTTTGGAACGGCCCCAGGCCGGTCCTGCTGCCGCCGCTGCCGCCACCCCCACATGTGCCACTGCCACGCGCGTTGCAGCCACCATTTGTTTTCCAAAATGGCGGCCGTGACTCGTTTGCGCATGTGCTAAGTACTGCGCATGCACAAACGAATCGCAACTGCCATTTATGCGGCCGTGACTCGTTTGCGCATGCGCAGTACTCAGAGCATGCACAAACGAGTCGCGGCCGCTATTTTGGAAAACAAAATGGTGGCCACAACTTGCTCACACATGTGCATTACCTCCGGTGTACTGTGCATGCGAGCGTGCGTGGCGCCATTTCCCCACCCACCCTCGGCCTGCAGAAGACCTGGGGACCAGCGGACCGACCCCAGGTAAGGAAAACTTGCCGACCGACCCCTGATCTATGCAGTCAAAAGCTTTGCTATAGTCTATAAAGCACATGCTTTTGGAATTCCTTGGTGTGTTCCATTAGCCATCTTATGTTTGCAATGTGGTCCCTTGTGCCTCTTCCTTTCCTGCACCCCACTTGGACCTCTGGGATTTCTCTCTCCATGTATGGTTGGAGCTATGTTGCAGAATTTTGAGCATAATTTTGCTTGTGTGGGAGATCAGTGCTATGATCCTACAGTTGTTGCAGTCTCTTGTGTCTCCCTTTTTGTGGATAGGAATGTATGTTGATCACTTCCAATCTATTGGCCATCGTTTTCTTTTCTATATCTGTTGGCATATGTTGGTTAGCACTAGATTTGACTCTGTCAATGTGGATTGCAGCAGTTCAATTGGAAAATCATCTGTTCTTGGTGATTTGTTTTTCGCTGTTGCTCTTATTGCAGTTTCCACCTCACTTTTTAGAATTTGGGGTTCATCTTCATATGGCTCTTCGCTCCATGTGTCCTTCATTTTGTCATCTCTTTTGTATAATTCTTCAGTGCATTGCATCCATCGTCTTTTTATTCGTTCCTGGTCTTGAATTCTGTTATTTTTATTGTCATAGATCGTCCCAGACCTTGGTTTGAATTTTCCTTTAATTTCCCGGATCTTATGAAATAGATCTCTTGTTCTTCCCTTTTTGTTGTTGTCTTCTATTTCTTTGCTTTGGTTGTTGTAGTAATTTTCTTTATCTTTCTGCACAAGCCATTGTACTGTTGCATTCATAATTCTTAGTTTCCAGTTGTTCCCTGTGTGATAAAATCCTTAGAGCCTTATCACATTATTAAACAAATTCGGCAGACAAACAAATAAAACACTTTTCTTTCTTTTTTTTAAATCAAATGTTATTAATTTTAAAAATACTTATTCTTTACATATATACAATAAAAGAAATACATCCAACATTAACTTCCTCTGTTTCTCCAGCAACATGCCCTTAATTACTCCGTAATTTCATTTACTTATTTTATAACCAACAAAATCAAGAAGAATAAACAAAGAAGCTGCAAAAGAAAAAGGGGGGGGAAAACAAAAACAAAATTATAACAAAGCCTTAGAGCATATTCTAATTTTACGTAATTTTAACTGTAATTATTTTTTTAATTTTCTAACTTGGTCCCCTTCATGTTCCTACAATTTATTTCCACTTTCGTTTACAATAGTCTGTAATGGGGAGCCATTCTTTTCCAATGTCCTCTTTATGAAAAGACACTTTTCTTTCCTCTGCATGACGTTGTTCTCTTTTGTTCTCTTCCGGTTGTAAAACCACATGGGAGAGGGTCATAAAAGTGTCCCATTGGCCAAGCTGAAATAATCTGTTTGGCAAAAATGACGCTTTTACAAGAGAGTCCTGTGGAGGGAGAAAAACACACATACACACGTCTTTTCGTTTGCCTGCCATGGTGCCACGACATTTTTCTTTCGCTGATCAGTTTCTCAAAAATGAGGGAGGGAGGCCAGAAAACCTTTTTTTAAAGTACATTTTCCAGAATATCCTACCAGCCAACTGGGATACTGGGAAATGCAGTTTAAAAAGTTTTCTAACTTCCCTCACTCATTTTCGAAGTAGACTTACTTAAGTCTACAAAAACTTAGCCTGGAATAGTGTACCAAGGTGTACAATCAAAACACCTTCTTTTTCTTATGATTCCCAGAATCTGTCTACTTTGAAAATGAGTGAGGGAAGTTAGAAAACTTTTAAAACTGTATTTCCCAGAATCCCCCACGATGGCCTCGCTATCTGGGAACCATAGTTAAGAAAAATGTGTTCTGCTTGTGCACCTTGTTATACCATCCCAGATTAATTTTTCATAAATTTAAGTCTACTTCAAAAATGAGTGAGGGAGGTTAGAAAACGTTTAAAACTACACTTCCCAGAATCCCTCACCAGGGCCTTGCTTGCCAGGGATTCTGGAAACTGTAGTCAAGCAAAAGAAGCTGTTCTGCTTGTGCACTTTGTTATACCAGGGTGACCCCCTGGACAAAAGACTGAAATGTTGGACATGTCCTGGAAAAAGAGGACACCTGGTTTTGCGAGACCTTTATTTAGCCTTCTCTGGCAGACAGCTCTGGTGCCACAACAAACTACGCTTCCCAGAATTCCATAGCATGGAGCCATGGCAGTTAAAGCCATGTCAAAGTGGATTATTTCTGAAGTGTGGATGCAGCCATTTCTTTCCAAGGTGTTATATTAACAGTGGGCTAAAACACGCTGCGGAAACAATCCAGTTTAACCCAGTTTAACTGCCTTGGCTCGGTGCTAGGGAATTCTGGGAACTGCAATTTTGGGAGATTTAGCCTTCTATTTCAGAGAGCTCTGGTGCCACAACAAACTACAATTCCCAGGAGGCCCTAGCACTGAGCCAAGGCAGTTAAAGCAGTCTCAAACTGGCTTATTTCTGCAGTGCAGATGCAGCTACAGCTTGCAATTTATTTCCTACAATTAAAGCCTCCAAAGTGTTAACTCTGGCCTTCCAGTTGCTTTGGACTTCAATGCCCAGAAGCCCCCGCCAAAAAAAGGTCAGGAATTCTGGGAGATGAAGTCCAAAACGTCTGGAGAACCATAGTTTGGGAACCACTTTGGTTCAGTGGTTCCCAAAGGTTGGCCCTCAGAAGTTTTGGACTTCAAATCCCAGAATTCCTGACTGTTTGCTTAAGCTAGCTGGGCCTGTTGGGAGTTGAAGTCCAAAAAACCCAGAGACCCAAAGTTTGGCAACTACTTCCTTACAAGACCCCAGTTTTCAGGCTAGGGTTTTATTTACATATTTATTTTACTTACTTATTTATTTTTAGTTATTTTATTTTATTTTATTTCTATCCCACCTTTCTCCCAAAAAAAGAGACCCATGAAATAGAAAAAACACATGAAAACAATTAAAATAACCTAATTAAAACATTAGAAAATTTAAATTTTTAAACACACAAAAGTTAAAAACATAATCTAAAACCAAACCAACCCACCCACGTACTCCTCAATAAAACCAGACTTGCATGATTTTAAAAAAGCTTTCTTAAATAAAAATGTTTTTGTTGAGACTCTCCCCTTTCCCAAAAAAAGAAAAGAAAGGGGTCTCTTGTTTTGGGAAAGGCGAGAAAAGGCATTAGCAAGAGCAAAAGCAGTAGCAGTAGCAACACCCACACAGAGGACTACATTTCCCAGAAGGCTCTCTGCCCTGGCTTTCCAAAAGGAGGAGGACTACATGTCCCAGGCCCCAGCCAAGTGGCTTCCAAGGCGGGAGTGATAGGAGGAGGCCTGGACAGGAAGGAAAATCTAGAAAACAGGTGAGAAAGCTCTATTTTTGGGAGGGAACAGGAGGAATTAGGGGGCAGAGAGGGAACATTTTTTGGGGGGGAGCCCTGAAGTGGGTTGCAATTCAAAGTTTATTGAGTTTATTTGGGGGGGGGCAGGAATGGGGGAAAGGGGAGGCTTCCTATGGGGAGACCCACTCATTTTTGCAGTAGACTTCAGTCTCCAAAAGCTTAGCCTGGGACAGAGTGACCAGGCGTCCTCCTTTTCCCGGACACCTCCTCCCTTTCCAACTCCCCCTTCCTTGCCTTACAATTGATTCTTTAAAAGCAAAGCAAGCTCCCTTTTCAGAAATATATGCATTAAAAGTGTAAAGCAATGTATGCATTAAATGCATTAAAGTGCAAAGCAAGCTAACTTTTCAGAAATCACCTCATTTTTAATTTTTTTTAAAAATAATAATCATCTAGGAATGAGGTCCTGTTAAGAGACAAGGTTTTAGGATAAATTTGAGCCTTTCTGAGAAATTTTTGGATGAGGTGAGCTTTGTGAAGGAATGCAATGGATTTGATCTTTGTGTTTATCTAGTCTCATTTGATCCTATATAAGAATAAGGTCTTTGGATGGTATTTAGCTTTGTGGTACAATGTAGTGTTTTTGTAATGTATCTGGCTTTTGCATTTTGCTTGGTTTCT
Source organism: Phrynosoma blainvillii (assembly GCA_026167975.1). Taxonomy (NCBI): domain Eukaryota; kingdom Metazoa; phylum Chordata; class Lepidosauria; order Squamata; family Phrynosomatidae; genus Phrynosoma; species Phrynosoma blainvillii. The sequence continues at coordinate 380,611,129 of JANUYF010000002.1, forward strand.
TTATTTTTTTGTAATAGCTGATGCTACACAAATAAATTTCCTTACTTAACCTCCTCGTGCCAAGGAGGGACTCCAAAAGGTCCTCCATTTTGCAGGACTAAGAAGCAGGGTGCCCAGAGGTCCTCCTTTTCCCAGGGCATGCCCTCCATTTTAGCCTTCTGTCCAGGAGGAGTTCCCAAATGTCCTCCATTTTGAGCAGGGTGCCCAGAGGTCCTCCTTTTCCCAAGGCATGCCCTCCATTTCAGCCTTCTGTCCAAGAGGAGTTTCCAAATGTCCTCCATTTTGAGCAGTTCTAAGAAGCAGGGTGCCCAGAGGTCCTCGTTTTTCCAGGGCATGCTCTCCATTTCAGCCTTCTGTCCAGGAGGAGTTCCCAAATGTCCTCCATTTTGGGCAGGACTTAAGAAGCCTGCACTTATATTTCCAGGGGTGTTTGTTGTGAGCTTTTATTTGGTCAGGCCTTCCATTTTTCTGGAAGGTCCTCCATTTTATGGTGCCTTGTCCTCCTCTGTGGTGAGGACACCTGATCACCCTGAGTCTGGGATGGTAGTGTAAGGAGGTGCACAACTGTTGTGAGTCCAGGGGCCATTTTGTTTTGCTGCCACACACACACACACAAAGTCTTGAAAATCATGAGAGGTGCCTCTTGTTCTTGTGTCCTGTTTGACTTATGGCAACCCTATTTTTCTTGGCAAGATTTCTTCAGAGGGGGTTTGCCCTGGCCATCATCCATTGAGGCTGAGAGAGTGTGACTTGCCCAAGGTCACCCAGTGAGTTTACATGGCGGAGCCAGGATTCGAACCCTTTTCTCTCCAAAGTCATAGTCCAAGTCCTCAAACCACTATACTATGCTGGGTAACTCTACACTGTAGGAATAATGCAGTTTTGACACTATTTTAAATGCTATAGTTCCATTCTATGCAATCCTGGGATTGGTAGTTGTACAAATCCTTTAGCCTTCTAATGCCTCATCAAACTGCAAATCCCAGGGTTCCATAGGATGGAGGGGAAATAGGCAGGAAAAATGGTATCAAACTGTACTGTTTGCTAGAGTGTAGATGCAACTATAAGAGCCATATGGCATAGTACTTTGATTGTCGGACTATGACTCTGAAGACCAGGGTTCGATTCCCAGCCATGAAACCCACTGGGTGACCCTGGGCAAGTCACATACTCTCAGCCTCAGGGGAAGGCAATGACAACACACACACACACACACACCAAATCTTGCCAAGAAAACTCCATGAAAGCTTTGCCTTAGGGTTGCCATAAGTTAGAAAGGACTTGAAGGCATACAGCAACAAGATGTACCCTTAGAGGCTGCAGAAACGTAATTGCTGTGACTCCTATCCTTACAGAACCTTGGGATTTGCAGTTTGGTGGGGCACCACAGCTCTCTGACAAAATACAGTGGGCCCTTGATATCTGTTGGGGTTTGGTTCCAGGATCCCCCATGGATACCAAAATCCATGGATGCTCATGTCCCATTACAGATAACAGCATAGTATAATGGTGTCTCTTATATAAAATGGCAAAATCAAAGTTTCCTTGTTGGAATATAATATATAATATTTTATTGTGTACTTCAAGTCATTTCCAAGTTATGGTGACCCTAAGGCGAACCTATTATGGGGTTTTCTTGGCAAGATTTGTTCAAAGGGTTTTTGACAGTGCCTCCCTCTGGGGCTGAGAGAGTGTGACTTACTTAAGGTCACCTGGTGGGTGACCATATATAATCCACCCTATACACACACGTCCTATGGGGAACATTTGCTTCAACCATCCAGGACTAGACTGACAAGTGTCACCCCAGGTACAAAACATACTGCAGAAATAATCCAGTTTGAGATTGCTTTAACTGCCCTGGCTCAATGCTAGGAATCTTGGGATCTGTAGTTTTGTGAAACATTTAGCCTCATCTGTCAGAAAGCTCTGGTGCAACAACAAACTACAATTCCCAGGATTCCCTAGCACTGAGCCACAGCAGTTTAAGCGGTCTCAAACTGGATTATTTCTGCAGTGTGTTTTGGACTCCAGAGGCCTTTTTCATCGAACGTCCGTAGATTATCGAATGACCTGCCAGGAGACATTCAACAGCTGAATATGCTCTCTGAATTTAAAAGAGGATTAAAGATCTATCTCTTCTGGCAGGCTTACCCAGTCAGTTTTAAACTATGAATTTTAAATTAGGATATTAACTAATTTGATGTGTTTTAACTTACGTTGTAGCCCACCTCAAGCCTTGGGGAGAGGCAGGTAAGAAATAAAATTTATTATTATTATTGTTATTCTATGGTCAAGTAGGGATTCGAACCCTGGTCTCCAGAGTCATTTCCAACACTCAAACCACAACACTACGCTAGCACAAAACTACAAATCCCAGGAATCCATAGCATTGTATTGTGTTAGCTCCTAGCTCCTCTCCTATACCACCATTGATACTGCATCCTTCATTCCAGTCTGAAGAGAAATCTTATTTTGAAACATGGAAAGGGAAGGGGCTAAATACTGTTAGTGATTTTTTTTTTTTTATGGATCCAAACCAAAATCTAAGGGTCTTTGCAGACTGCTAGAAATAGTGCAAATTGAGTCCACTTTAACTGCCCTGGCTCAGTGCTAGGGAATCATGGGAATTGTATTTTTTTCTGAGACATTGAGCCTTCTCTGTCAGAGAGTTCTGGTGCCACAATAAACTACAGTTCCCATGATTCCCTAGCACTAAGTCAGGGCAGTTAAAGTGGACTCAGTTTGCACTTTTTCTGGCAGTCTGCAAAGGCCCTAAGTCTATTATTGAGATTTTGTCTCCTATTAAAGCCGCTTGGTGTAAATCGCCACTCCCTTAAATAAGATAGCCAGAACAGGGGAATTTATGAGAACTCTAACCCCTTTTGAACATCTTTGTGTCCCTTCACATAAGCCCCCTAAGGAAATTATAGGGCTAATTCACAAAAAGCTCGTAGAAGAGTCGTACAGTAATGGCCTAGCAGTTAAACGAAACTGGGAATTGTAGCTTAACATCTCATTACCAGATTTGTCATGGCAACACATCTGGAATCATCCCCCATTTAGTTCCAGATCTGCTCTCATTAAAGAACGTTCTTTAAAATCGATTCATCGAATCTACATGACCCTGGTTCGCTTGGCTCATATTAATAAAAAATTATCTCCTTTTTGTTGGAGAGGTTGTTCAGATAGAGCAGGGGTAGGCAACCTTTTTGAGCTGGGGGCCGGGTTGCTGTCCCTCAGACAATTGGGGGGTCGAAGCACCAAAAATAAATAAATGAATAAATAAATAAAAATTTAATTTTAAAAAAAATATTTAAAAAATATCCATGCACACTCTCTCAGCCCCAGAAAAGCTATGGCAAAACCCCTGTGGAGATTTTGCCAAGAAAACCCCAAGAACAAATAACAACAATAATCAATATCATCATGGCCCCCGGGCCTTAGGTTGCCTACCCCTGAGATAGAGGAACCTACCTTCATATGTGGTTTTATTATACTTGAATTTTTAACTTTTGGGAACAGGCTCTTACTAATAAAAAAAATTATATGTGCTCTGCTTTAGTATTTTTGTCAGTTTTTATTGATCCCAACAAAAACATTAAATATAGACATTTAATATTATTCCTTCTTGCTGTTACAAGAGTGGAGATTGCTCAGAAGTGAAAAACCAGCCAAATAAACCTGGAGGGCTGGTGGCGCATAATATGGGATTCTCTTTTAATGGAAAAAACTTTCTGATAGAATTAAACCCCCCCCCCAATGGAAGTGGTATATCATTTAAAGAAAAATGGTCTCCCTTTTTAGCTTTTGTAAATTCCACTTCATATTTAAGTCTGTTACCAGGAAACAATATGCATCTGGAGGGATGTGTTAGAGGAAAGCTAAGCTTCTTTGAACCTTGTGATCTGTTAACAGACTGTTCTTGGGTGGATTTTATTGTTTGGTTGTAATTTTTTAATGTGTATTTTTTAAAAAATTATGTATAAAATAAAAAGGATATTTAAAAAAAATCACTACACCACGCTGACTGACATCGCACCAGAACCAGGCTATAGCCCTATTGTCATGGATTAAAAGAATTTACTTTTTACTTCAGATCTTCCTGGAACCCTCTGTTTCGCTACCAGGGCGGTTATTTGAAACGTATTTTATTTAATTGTATTTTAAAGGGTGGGTGGGATTGTGGGATATGAATGTATATTTTAAAGTTGTAAGCTGCCCTGGTTGTGTTACCCAGAGGGTCGGGATAAAAATAAATTTTATTATAGTTTTTTGTGGGTTTTTTGGGCTGTGTGGCCATGTTCTAGAAGAGCTGGCGAAACGTCAGAAAGAATCTCTTTTAGAACATGGCCACACAGCCCGAAAAACCCACAAAAAACTATAGATGCCGACCATGAATGCCTACAACTATTATTATTATTAATATTATTATTAATATTTTGCTGAGCCACCTGGCGCATCCATCACTGCCGCCCATCACTCGCTCTGAGGTCAGAACGATGTGCACAGCCAGGTGTAGTCAAGGCTGGGATGCCTTGTTGTGACCCTTGGTGGCAGTGTACTGGGCAGCTCAAACGCACATATGAGTGAACCACCCCCCTTGTGCCGGAGGGCCAGGTAATGGGGGGAGATCGGGGCAGCTCTGGGGCCAGGATACTCTGAGCTGCTCTCAGAGTATGCTGGGCCATGCAGACGAGGCCATACTTACAAATGCATAACTATGGGTGTCTGCAGACTGGCCCATAGGGCCAGCCTGGAGGCAAAGTTGGGGCAGGGCAGCCGCACGCCAGCCACCCCAACAGCGTCCTGACGCAGCGCGGCATTATGCACAGTGCGTGACATTAGGCTGCCCTTCCAGCATAGCGTTCAAACACGCTGCACCAAAAAGGGCGCTGAAGAGCCATGCGCTGGCTCTTAAAGTGGCCTTTTGGCGCCCCTAAAAAGAGCGGCATTTTGCTGCTCTTTTCGGGGCGGCAAAAGGGAAGATCGGGGCTGCGGCGTGGGGTTGCCGCGGCCCCGATCCGCCGCTTCCTGGGGCGGCCCAGAGCCACCCATCTATACGCCCCCTATGTCTCATTTTCTGACCCAATATTTCAAACTTTCCTTAACAGCCGGCAGCTGAATCAAGCAACAGAGTTCTGCTGGTGAATAGAGTACAACAGGATAATACCTCCAACACCAGTCTCCGGTGTGACAATTAGAAGCAGTCCTCCATCACAACTCCTTATTGCACCACAGATGGCTGGTGAGAGGGGGGCTGTAAGCAGAATAGATCTCCGTCGCTCAGTGCAGCTGCTGTCTATTAAGGGAGGTTTGGAGGGACACTTGTAATATTGAGAAGAGTGCCGCAATTAGAGCAGTTGCAAATTGGTTAATTGCAATTTGGGATGTTAATTTGGGTATTTTTACTGCCAAGGATTATGCTTATGGAATTTTCTGCCACATTATGTTTGACTGAATGAAGCTTCTGCATAGAGAAAGGAGGGGGGGAAATTATATCGGTTTAACTATCTACCAGAATAATCTGGTTACCTTTGGGTGTTCGTCATCCTAACTTGGACTAAGCCTGCTCCTCAGGCACTGAAATGAATGTATTTGGATGGCTCTGAGTGGCAGTGCCATGCTATACAATGGATAGTTTATACTGTCTGTCTATTTTCCCTGTTTACAATTGTGATTGGCTCTTTCTCTCTCCCCCCCCCCCCCCCCAGCAAAAAGGAGGATGATGTCTGCATTTGAATCCAGATTACCTCCATTTTCCCGAGAAATGAGAGTGGCTGCAGTGGAGCCAGCTAAGGTAGTAAGCAGAGTATTTGGAAATGGCAAATAAAATGTTATTTTGAAGTCTCATCTACTGGGGGAAGGGAAGGACTCTCTCTCTCTCTCTCTGACACTCTCTCTCTCTCTCTCATTATTAATATATTTAAATATTTTTATATAATAATACAGTGGTCCTTGGTATCTCTTGGGGCTTGGTTCCAAGACTCCTCCCCCCCCCCCCTATAGATACCAAAATACGTGAATGCTCATTTCCCATTATATACAATGGCATAGTAAAATGGTGTCTCTTGTATAAAACGGCAAAATTAAGGTTTGCTTTTTGAAATTTATATATTTTTGGATATTTTCAAACCGTGGATGCTTGAATCTGTAGATAAAGAATCTGTGGATATAGAGGGCCAACTGTACTTTATTATATAAAATTGATATAATGTAATATAAAAATATGATCTGGAGCTCATGATTGCGGTTACAAATGCGTATCCTAGAGTTACACATCCAAAACTGATTTGTATTCATGATCCCTACATATTACAGTGTAGGGAATATGGAGGGATCATAAAAGTTCTCCAGTGCTGATTTACTGGGCAGCAGCCACTACAAGCGACAAAGGGTCTGTCTGCTGCTGATCATGATGCAGCAGACTGATGCTTTCACCTCATCCCATAAGTAGTCTCCAGTGTGAGGAGAAATTATGACAGAGATCATGCTTCTATCTGTTGCACCAGACGCAGGGGTAGGCAACCTTTCCCCTTTAAGGGCCGAGGGACTTCAGCTCCCAGAATCCCAGGAGCTATTGGTCAACATGGGACTATTGGCCAACATGGCTGAGGCTTCTGGGAGCTGAAGTCCCTCGGCCCTTAAAGGGGAAAGGTTGCCTACCCCTGCACCAGAGATTGCTTGCTGGAGGGGCTGGAAATATCAGACCTGATGATCAAAGGAGAATAAAGCCATGCCTCTCACAGTGTTCCCTGCCAGGTAAGTGAAGATGGGAGGCAGGAACAAGCCAGGAAACTTTAGATAGTTTTGTAAACATAGGGCTGTTGCAAATTGCCAGAAATAGTGCAAATTGAGTCCACATTAACTGGCCTGACTCAGTGCTAGGGAATCATGGGAACTGTAGTTTATTGTGGCATCAGAGCTCTCTGACAGAGAAGGCTCAATGTCTCAGGAAAAAATACAGTTCCCATGATTCCCTAGCACTGAGCCAGGACAGTTAAAGTGGACTCAATTTGCACTATTTCTGGCAGTCTGCAAAGGCTCTAAGTAACCAATCTGGAATCTTAGGTCCAAAACACACTGAAGAAATGGTCCAGTTTGAGTCTGCTTTAACTCAGTGCTAGAGGATCCTGGGAATTTATCGTTTATTGTGGCTCCTGAGCTCTGTGACAGAGAAGGCTAAATGGCCCACAAAACTATAGGTCCCAGAATTCCCTAGCACCGAGCCAGGGCACTTAAAGCAGTCTCAAACTGAATTATATCTGCAGTGTGTTTTGGATCTTAGTCATGGTATGAAACACTTTAAAAATAAATAAGCTTTAAAATGCATCAATAGCTAATACACAAGTGGAATGAGAGAGGTAATCATTACTGGTTGAGTCTCCCTTATCCAAAACATTTGGGACCAGATATGTTTTGTTTTTTGGAGTTTTTTGGATTTTGGAATACCTGTATTTGTATATACGTACATAATGAGATATCTTGGAGATAGGAACCAAGTCTAAACACAAAATTAATTTATTTTACATCTACACTTCCTGCATGTAGCCTGAAGGTAATTTTATGCACGAAACAAAATTTTTGTACTTTGAACAAACAGAAAGCAAAGGTGTCACTATCTCAGCCACCCATGAAAAACATTTTAGTTTTTGGAATATTTTGAATTTTGGAATTCTGGATAAGAGACACTTATCTTGTACTAGTGAGAGAAGACCTGTCTAAATAAACATGTTTCAGAGAGAGATGTAGAGGGGATGCAGACTGGGCCGCTCTGGGAAGCGGAGGATCGAGGCCAAGGCTGCTGGACAGCGCGGCCTCGATCCTCCCTTTTGCCGGCCCAGAAAGGAGTGGCAAAATGCTGCTCCTTTCAGAGGTGGCAAAAGGCTGCTCTGAGAGCCACTGCGTGGTTCTTCCGGCGCAGTGCATCAAAAGGCTATGCTGGAAGGACGTCCTGACATCATGCATAGGCGCATGGTGGAAGGGCGTCTTCAGGAAGGGGTTGAGGCGGCCAGTGTGCGGCTGCCTTTCCCCATCCCTGTCTCCAGGACGGCCCAAAAGGCTTGTCTGTAGAGGCCCGTAAAACTTTTTCTAGATTTGTACCATTTCAGGCTCTGGGTGGCAGGTTGTGTGTTTCACTGTCCCCTCCCTCCAAGAAAACGCAAAACTCAAGTCCACACTGAAAGCTGTGTTGAAATCTGGCTGTGTCAGAGTAAGTTACTGATAATGTAGAACAGGGGTAGGCAACCTAAGGCCTGGGGGCCGACTGCGCCCCCCCCCCCCCGAGGTCTTTGGACCGGCCCCAGGCCGGTCCTGCCGCCACCGCTGCTGCCGCCCACCATGATGATATTGATTATTGTTGTTATTACTTGTTCTTGGGGTTTTCTTGGGTTTTGCCGTGGCTTTTCTGGGGCTGAGAGAGTGTGCATGCATATTTTTTAGTTTTTATTTTTTAAAAATATCTATTTATTTATTTATTTATTTATTTATTTTTGGTGCTTTGGCCCCCCAATTGTCTGAGAGACAGCAACCCAGCCCCCGGCTCAAAAAGGTTGCCTACCCCTGATGTAGAATGTTACATTTTAAAATAAGAATGAAAAAGAATCTTCTTTTTAACTGATTCACTGATTACACAAATAGGGTTTCTGAAGCAGCAAGTATTCTGTCTTCTTCCAGAGCCTGGTAACCTTTGAAGATGTAGCTGTTTATTTCACGACAGGCGAGGCAGCTCTGCTGAACCCAAATCAGAAAGCCTTATACGTTGAAGTCATGATGGAGAATTATAGGAACGTAGCCGCATTGGGTAAGGAACCTGCTGCCTCACTTTACAGGAAACAAAAACCATGGAGCAACCTGTATGCAAAGGGTTCTTGTAACGCCTTTGAGACTGTGTAGCATAAGTTTTCCTAGACTTGGTCTACTTCCACAGATGGAGCAACCTGTCAGGTAGTCCAGACTGCCAGACAGAGGCCTGCTCTTTGCTGAAGCTGGAAATTAACCTCTGGATTATGCTATATGAGGAGGAAACCTATGTGAGGAAATTCTTGCTATGAATCCCTGTACACCAGGGATGGCGCTTCCTCAGTGGGTTGAAAAACCCACAAAAAGCCTTACCATTTTACTGATTCTAGAACTTGAGGCCATGAATTTCACACTTCAAATGTTGTGACCTTTTTCAGCACTACTGTACCTTTCCTGAGATGGCATCAATCACAGCTGTACACCATATTTCATGTGTGTTCGCATCATAAGATTTGGATAAATGTGTTATGATATTGGCAGTTTTGTTTTCATTGCATTTCCTAATAATTCCTATGATTGATTTTTTTCACAGCTGATACACAGTGGCTTCTCATTTTCATTGACTAACACATCATGACTCGAGTAAGATCTTTTGCTGGTCAGTGTCCAAGAGTGCAAGCTACACCTGTGGATATGAATTTTTTTTTCAGAGGAGTTTCGCCACTGCTATCATCTGAGACTGAAAAAGTGTGACTTGCCCAAGGTCACCCATGAATCTTGGCTCAGCAATGTAAACCCATTGAGTGACCTTGGGCAAGTCACACACTCTCAGCCTCAGAGGATGGCAATGGCAAATCCCCTCTGAAGAAACCTGTCAAGAAAAGCCCACAATAGGCTTGCCTCAGGGTCTCCATAAGTCGGAAATGACTTAAAGGCACACGACAACAACAACATGTAAACAGGACTCATTGAGCCCAGGGGAAATTTTAAGCTTATAAGTAATGTAGACAAGCCCCTGGTCTCCCAGAGTGCTAGCCCAGCACTCTAATCACTATACCTCTCTCTCTCTCTCATAGGAACCCCTAATAAATTTCTAGGGAATCAGAATATTCTCCAAAATTTAGTTTAAATATTATTTTATTTTATTTATTTCATTTCTATGCCGTCTTTCTCGCAGAAAGAGACCCAAGGCAGTTCACAAGATAAAAACATTTTAAAATACTTTAGAAATTTAAAAAAACCACCAATTAAAATAATCTAGATAGAGTAGTATTAAAATATGCCTGATTTAGGGAATTCATACTAATGACATCATGTATTTCTATATTGACTTGCTACAGGCTTTTCAGGCCCAAAGCCTGATCTCATCTCTCAGATGGAACAAGGAGAAGAGCTGTGGATACCAGATTCTCAGAACATAGTTGATGCAGAGACCTGTGATGCCTACTCAGGTGAGAGATTGTTAATAAAGCCTAAGTCAACAGAGCCATTACCGTCTTTATTGGTAACTAGAAGAAGTACCTAGTTTTGCAAGAGTTAGAATTCCCTTTATCTCACACCCCACCATCTCTTTTCGTTTTCCTTCCCATCCCTCCACATTTGCTTTACTCCATAAACTTTCCTCCACAATTGGGCTCATCCCATCTTTTCTTCTTCCTACTCCACTCCTAAATCTGCACGATCTTTCCCCAGACTCTTTCTTCTTCAGTGTTTGAAGTCTGTGAATTACCAGATTTTCTGTTAAAGAAGTAACACCCGTGGAATATATCTACTTTATTAACTGAAGTACAACTGTAATTTGAAAATTGTACTCAGCATATGAACCCATCTAAATTATTTAGCATGTTAAAAGAAATGTCTTCTTATTGTTGAAGAGGATGTGTGTGGGAAGGAACTCTAAAATATATATATTTGTCCAGAATGAACAGATTTTAAACCTTCACAGATGATCCATCAGCACATACGCTAGTGCGGATACCTGCTTCTATTATCACTATCTATTGAAAATATATTGCATAAAGATTTTAATTTCATAGCACTGGCTGTTGCAAACATGGAAGTAGCTAAATTGCCTAGCTACAGAAAATTGGTTTAGCAGAATATGGTATTTTGCTATTTTAGAAAAAAACCCTGATAAAATAAAGATAATTGAGAGTTTGAATATGAAGTGCAGGTTTTCTCTTCATGTTTCATTTTCTTCAATAGTGTTCTGTTCCCTACCTCCACATTTTACTGCTGGCCTTTCTAAGTTCCCTTCTTCTTTTGATTTGGCTTTGAGACATTTCTACATTATCTACAGTTGCCTCTCAGTATCTGATGGAATTTGGTTCCAGGACACCAACCCCCATGGATACCAAAATCCATAGATATGCAAGTCTTATTATATGCATTGTAGTAAAATGGCATCCCTTATGTAAAACAGCAAAATCAAGATTTGCTTTTTGGATTTTTTAAAAAAAAATAATGTATTTTTAATTGTTGTTGTTAACTGCCCTTAAGTCGATCTCAACTCATGGCGACCCTATGGATGAGACATCTCCAAGACCCCCTGTCCTCCACTGCGCTGCTTAATTTCTGCAACCCCTTAATACTTGTGATTTCCTTAATAGAGTCCATCCATCTGGTATGTGGCCTTCCTCTCTTCCTACTTCCCTCCACCTTTCCCAGGATTATTGTTTTTTCCAAAGAGTCCTCTCTTCTCATGATATCTCCAAAGTACAGCAGTCTCATTTTGGTCATCTTGACTTCCAGGGAAGATTCCGGTTTGATCTGCTCTAGGACCCATTTGTTTGTCCTTTTGGTTGTCCATGGGATCCTCAGCACTCTTCTCTAGCCCCACATCTCAAAGGAATTGATTTTCTTCCTATCATATTTCTTAACTGTCCAGCTCTTACATCCAAACATGGTAATAGGGAATATAATGGCTTGTATGATTCTAACTTTTGTACTGAGTTCTATATCTTTTCATTTTAGAATCTTTTCTAGTTTTTCAAAGCCACCCTCCCCATTCTTAGTCCTCTGATTTCCTGACTCCAGTCCCCATTGTTTGATCCCAGGTATAGGGATTCTTTTACTATTTCTATTTCTTCATTGTCTAGGTTGAACTTGTGAAGGTCCTTCGTGGTCATTATTTTTGTTTTCTTTATATTGCACTTTCTTCTTTGATCTTCCTTAGTAGGTGTTCCAGGTCTGTGAAGTTTTCTGCTAGTATTATGGTGTCATCTACATCTCTTAAGATTGTTGATATTCCTTCCTCCAATTTTCACTCCTTCTTCTGTGTCCAAGCCTGCTTTTCTTATAATATGTTCTGCATACAAGTTGAACAGATAGGGTGAAAGAATGCAGCCTTGTCTGACCCCTTTGCCAATTGGGAACCATTCTGTTTCTCCGTCTTCTGTTGTGACAGTAGCCTCTTGTCCTAAGTACAGATTCCTCATCAGGACTATCAGATGTGCATATCTTTAAGGGCGTTCCATAGCCTTTCATGATCTATGCAGTCAAAAGCTTTGCTATAGTCTATAAAGCACATGCTGATTTTCTTTTGGAATTCCCTGGTGTACTCCATTAGCCATCATATGTTGCAATGTGATCCCTGATGCCTCTTCCTTTCCTGAACCCTGCTTGGACCTCTGGGATCTCACTTTCCATGTATGATTGGAGTTTATGTTGCAGAATTTTGAGCATAATTTTACTTGTGTGGGAGATCAGGGCTATGATCCTATAGTTGCTGCAGTCTCTTGTGTCTTCCTTTTTGTGGATGGGGATGTACCGTATATTGATTGGTTCCAATCTATTGGCCATCATTTTCTTTTCCATATGTTGGTTAGCACTAGAGTTGACTCTTTTAACATATGTTGGTTAGCACTAGAGTTGACTGTGTCAATGTGGATAGCAGCAGTTCAATTGGAAAATCATCTGTTCCTGGTGAATTGTTTTTCGCTATTGCTCTTATTGCAGTTTCCACCTCACTTTTTAGAATTTGGGGTTCATCTTCATATGGTTCCTCGTTCCATGTGTTCTTCATTTTGTTGTCTCTTTTATATAATTTTTCTGTGTATTGCATCCAATATTTATATTATGAAACATTTATATCCTGTTCTGTAGCCAAGGGTCTTGGGGGAGGAGGAGGATATTGAACTGAGTAAAATAATTTCAATATATTTTATTTTATTCTTTATTTATATCCCCTTTTCTCCCAATAATAGGATTCAAGGGAGCTGTATAAACAATACAGATTAAAACTATACAAATACTATACAAAGTCATTAATAAAAGTATAAACATAAGAGTTATTCAAAAATCAGTTAAACAAGCTGCCTGGGATACATTTTTAAAAACAGCATCCACATGATGGCCATATCATGAAATCATTCTTTTAAATTGCCTTGTGCATTTTATGCAAAAGTTACTTTGTTATATTTTAGTCACTGTACAATTATTACATAAAAATGAGCCCTGGGCTTCCGTAAGTACATTTTTAACAAGCCACAACGGAAGGCTTGAGGATTCATAGAAGGAGACTTATGCTAGTAACCAGCAAGATATTGCTTATCTATGCATTGTTTAATTTTTAATTTAATGTTTTTTTTTAAAAAAAAATATTTCTTTTATTCTACTAGGTAACTCTTTGGGAAAAGCCTGGAATCCCCCATGGGATGAATGCTGTGATAATGTCTCCCAGAGAATCCTTTCGGAACAGAAACCCTCTAGTTATTTGGCACATGGGAAATCTTCTGTTCAACAGTCAGACATTAAGATGCCACGGAAAACCTACAAGGGACAAAGAAGCTACAAATGCCTAGAGTGTGGTGAAAGCTTTAAACAGCACTCTCTCTTTGTCAGCCACTGGAGGGTCCACACGGGAGAGAAGCCATATGAGTGCCAGGAGTGTGGGAGGAGTTTCCTTCGCCCCTCAGCTCTTGTGAAACACCGTCGTGTTCATGGCACAGATAAGCCCCACATGTGTGTGGAGTGTGGGAAGCACTTTGCTCGAGAGTCGTACCTGCTGGCCCACCAGATAACCCATGTCCAAGACGTGCTGCGTAAATGCCTACAGTGTGGGGAAGATTTTGCCGATCACCCAGCTTTTGTGAGGCACCAGAGAGTCCATACTGGAAAGAAACCCTATAAATGCTTGGAATGTGGGAAATGCTTTGCTGACCGGTATCATGTTGTGGTTCACCAGAAAATTCATGCAGGGATGAACCGTTTCAAGTGCTCAGAATGTGGGGAGTCTTTTGACCAGCATTCGGCTCTTGTGAGTCACTGGATGGTCCACACTGGAGAGCAGCCTTATGAATGCCTGGAGTGCGGCAAAGGTTTTCCTCGGCCATCAGCCCTTTTGAAACACTGCCGGGTTCATACAGCCGAGAAACTCTACATGTGCTTGGAGTGTGGGAAGTCCTTTGCTCAACAATCGGGTCTGGCGAGACACCAGCGTGTCCACACAGGAGAAAAACCCTACACATGTTCGGAGTGCGGGAAGTGCTTTGCGGACAGCTCATCCTTCAAGAAGCACAAACGGGTTCACACAGGGGAAAAACCCTTCACCTGTTCAGAGTGTGGGAAATGCTTTTCAGACCGATCGAATGTCTTGGCTCACCAGAGGGTCCACACGGGGGAAAAACCATACAAATGTACGGAGTGTGGGAAATGCTTTTCTCATCGGTCGCACATTGTGAAACACCAGAAATTCCACATGAAGGATTGTCTAAATGCTGATAACAAGCCTGGAGGCTTGGTTACAGAGGTGTTACCTCACTCAAAGACAGACAAATCAGAGCTTGGAAGCAATGAATTACAAGTAATATAATGTCATTACTTGTAATAAGTATTTTTTTTTTAGCAATAATGGTGAAATGAGCTAATATTTCAAAAATGTAACCAGTGGGAATGAAATTAATTTATTGGTCTAAGGTTCCAGTTCTACTTGTTTTTTACAGTTACATTTAAAGGGTGTTGGTGGGCATTTTGACACAGATTCCTTAGGTTAAATGTTTCATGCCATTCTCTCTTCAATCTTAAGATTTTTTAAAAATAAAAACATCTGTTTAATAGTGTAAAGTCCATGTCACCATGGGCATTATTAAACTGAAGGTAATTAAACTGAAGGTAACCAAAATAAGTGGGGTAGAAATCAGGCTGAGGTTTAGAAATCCAGGCGATAGGTCTTTTTGGGTTAGGCACCTGTATGCACACTTTGTTATTGTTGTTGCTGTGTGCTTTCAAGTTGTTTTTTATTGTGATTGTAAAGCAAACCTATCACAGGGTTTTCTGGGACTGAGAGTGTGTGATTCAACCAAGGTCACCCAGTGGACTTCCATGGCTGAGTGGGGACTCAAACCCTGATCTCCAGAGTCGTAGCCCAGTGCTCAAACCACTATATGCTCCACACTTACTTGAAGGTAAATCACAGTGATCTTTCTCGGACTGACTTCCCTGGAAACATGGGTATTTCAGATGCAAAAGTAGAAGCATCACTCTACCTCTGTATTTTTCTCCAGTCTTCCTTATCTCACTCTCTGTCCCCCTGATATTCTCATGCCCACAACAGAGCCCTGTTCCATTCACCCACATGCAAACACTCTTTTATGTACCTGCCTGATTCAAATGCTCACACAGATTTTTGGTGCCACACCAAATCAGATTTTCTGGATTCTCCACTTGTTTCTCTACTGCAGCATCACCCATTCCATTTAATCTTTCTCTGTACTGTGCAAGCCGCTTTTTATTTCCGCACTGTTCTCCAGCCTTTAAGCCTCTATCTATCCCCACCAAGCTCTTTATGTCCACACTTTTCTAGCCTTCCCTGCCTCTTTTTCCATCCCCTCCTATTCTTCAACTGCCCACAAAAATAAAACATTGTTTTGCTAATGCAGAGTAGCTGTTCCCTTTGAAGTGGCATGAATCTGCTGTTGGCAGGAAAAGGAAAGACCAGCAGAGGGACAGACACTGCAAAATGGTTGTGGCTGCTTTGCTATCCAGGCTCAAGCTCTGAACTGTCTTCATGGTTTGTAAAAATATTTCACTGTTTAAGCTTCCCTTTTTAAAAAATGATCAGAATTAGTAATGAATAATATTCTAATATTATGCATTTGAGGAAGAAGTTTGAAGTCTGAAAGCGCATGTTGCCAGCCTCTTTCTTTCAGTTAGTCTCAAAGGTGCTACAAGGATCTCTTTACATACTGATTTTACAGACTAACATGGTTATATCTTTGAATTGTTCTAATAGTTTTGTATATATAGATACTATCACATGTGTGGGGCATTACATCATCCCTTGAGGAGATGTTTGAAAGGCTCGGAACCTGTTTGAGAAAGTCTACTGCACTTCACTGGGAAGATGTAATGCTGGCTGTGGGAAATGACTTCTTTGTCACCACCATCTCAGAATAGGTTCAGTAATTTTTGGAGACATAGGTATCCAAACGGTTCTTGTAGCACTGTTGAGACTAACTGTGCAGAAGACATTGTAGCATTATCTTTCATAGACTTGGTCTATTTCTTCAGATTCATGAAGTGAACTGGGGCCCAGGAAAGACTTTATAACCAGACTATGAATAGTCATAGAAATGCAAACGTTATGGATATAGGGATGAGGTGATGAGTTCAGCTGTTACTGTGGACAAAACCAGGTGGAAAGATGTTGTGGGTACACAATTATATGAATGGTGGAGAGAGTTTTGAAATGTGTTGCATGTAGGCTGTGAACTGGAAGGAGATGTGATGAAGTGGCGAAGAGCATCATGAGGCTGGGATGTTAGCCAGTGTTATATGTGTAGTGTGCCAGGAAACCATTGTCTCTATTCAACCCACTGTAGATGGATTGGAGTTCATCTGTTTCCAATCTTTCTTTGTAGTTTTTTTGTTCAAGAACTACTGTCCTGAGGTCAGAGATGAAATGCCCAGTTCACTGTATGCATCTGAGGAGGTAGACCAAGTCTGTGAAACTTATGCTACAATGTCTTTTGCTCAGTTAGTCCCAAAGGTACTACATGATTCCTTTAGGTTCATAATGTTTAGCCTCCTTTTTTGGTGTTGAATGGCTGTGGCTATTTTGCTATTAAAGCTGGAGCTTTGAACTTTTTCAGTTTCAAAATTTTCTGCACAACCAAAGTCGGCCCTCCATATCCATGGATTTTTTTATCCATGGATTCAAGTATCCACAGATTGAAAATATTATAAAAAAATATAAATTTCAAAAAGCAAACCTTGATTTTGCCACTTTATTTAAGGGACACCATTTTACTATTCCATTGTATTTACTGGGATTTCAGCATCCATGGATTTTGGTATCCATTGGGGGGTCCTGGAACCAAAGCCTTATGGATACCAAGGGCCCACTATATACTGCATAATCATCAGTTTAAAAAAAAAGAACTGAAGAGAAAACAGTTTGGTAGATCTCTAGTAATGTTTTTATACAGATTATGAAATATTTTAAAGCATTGTGCTGAGTAACAAAGAAAAATGATTTTAAAAGTAGAATAGAATATTCTATGATTCTAATTCACAGCAAAACCCGATGGAAAGAAAAAAATGTCCATCAAAGCCAGAGTAATTGTTTAATTCAAAACTTGGAACATCAGTTTTAGGGAAATTACTTTTAAAGTAATTACAAAATATATTTGTACAACATCATCCATGGAAATGAAACTTTAGAAATTCCTTCTTCCTACACTAAAGGTGATTAAAAAAAAAGTATTGGAGGAGGAACTTGGTTCAGAATTGATTGTGTTGAATGACAAACCTTCCAATTGTAGATCAGAGGTTATTTGAATGAAGTAGACCCAGATTTATTTATTTATTACAATTTGATATTATTAAAATATTTGTATCCTGCCCTGTGTCTTGGGCAGTGTGCAGCAATAAATTTAACACAATTAGAAACAGTAGGAAACAATTTAAAGCATCAGAAAGCAGGGCCCGTGATTCTAGATGCAGTTACCTTAGTTACATAACTAAATAGTGTCTCCTGGCCTGACCCCCCACCCACCCCCAATCCAGATTTACTGGGCATCAGCTGCTGCTGCAAAGAGCCCTAGTGATGCAGTGATTAAATGCCAGTACTGCAACCACAACGTTCTGAGTTCGATCCCAAGCAGGGCTCCAAGATCGTCTCAGCTTTCCATCCTTTTGTAGGTTGGTAAAATGAGTATCCAGGTTGTTGGGGGTAATTGGCTTACACAGTGTAAACCGCTTAGGGAGTGCTTTGATAAGCGGTATAGAAATGATCATTGATAAGCAGTATAGAAATGAACTTGATAGTCCTATTGCAAGCAAGGGAGATCCACTCTGGTCCCAAGTGATCTCCAGTGGAACAACCAGAAGCATAATTCTTCCTCGTACTGGAGATTGCTCTCAGCGGAGAGGTGGAAACCTCTCTCTGCTGCTCCCCAATTTATAAGAGAACAGACTCTCATTGCTTGCAGTGATGGCTGCTTAGTAAGTGGTTTTGTAGGCTTTCATGATCCATGTGTACTCCCTACACCAGGGGTAGGCAACCTTTCCCCTTTAAGGGCCGAGGGACTTCAGCTCCTAGAAGCCTCAGCCATGTTGGCCAATAGTCCCATGTTGGCCAATAGCTCCTGGGATTCTGGGAGCTGAAGTCCCTCGGTCCTTAAAGAGGAAAGGTTGCCTACCCCTGCCCTACACTATTGAATACATTGAGATTGTGGATATGAACCAGTCATGAATGCACAACTCTAGGTTACTCATTCGTAACTACAAAAATGAATTCCAGCTATAGAATTTAAAACCTTATGTCTGCATAATTTCAAAGCAAGAATCTTAGATTCCAAAGGCTTTGATAAAGACACATGGTGCTGAAATGGAGCCAGTGTTGGTGCCAATTGGGTCTCTGAGGGAAGATCAATCTGGTGACACAAGAGATAAGGGGAGAGGGATTGTTTTAATGTCGTTCTGTTTTAAATCCTGTTGTTCTCCGCCCCGATTGCTCTGCAGAGGGGCGGGCTACAAATAAAAATTTATTATTATTTATTATTAGATAGGGTGTTCTTGTGTGCCCCCACACAGGGTATTGCTTCTGTGTAGTAGATGTCAACATCTGGCATACTTAGGGAAAGGTGCTCCTCCATGTTTCAAGATCCCAAGCCATTCAGGGCTTTAAATGTCATCACCACCCCTCCGAGTTCAGTATTGGCAGCCAGTATTGGTAGCCAGTGAACTATCCCATCATTTTGGGAAGGTGTTCCAGTCAGCAAATTAGCTTCTGGATATTGCATATGTTGCAACCTTTATGTCATTTTTGGGGTTAGCCCCATGCAAAAGTGTATCATAGTAATCTAATTGGGAAGATACCAATTCATGGACTGCCAGCTTATCCCTGTTTAGGAAAGGCTGTCTGGACAGACTGTAAGTTGAAGGTTGTTACCTCCAGTGACAGAGAAGTGGATTTCTGGTCTATGTACCTAATCCTTCAAGGGGTATGGGATCCCTTACCCACAGGGGTCCCCACACTTTTCAATCCGGGGGCCGGTTCGCTGGCCCCCAGATCTTCGGGGAGCCGGAGGCACGTATGCGCACTACTTGGGCGCCATTTTGAGTTCCACAATGGCGCCCGGAGTCGTGCACATGCGCGCGTGACGTGGGGCGCCATTTTGGAACACAGAATGGTTCCTGGTGTCACGCACGCATGCGCACGACTCCGTGCGCCATTTTGGAACACAAAATGGCATCCGAGTAGTGCGCATGTGCATGCGACGCGAGGCACCATTTTGTGTTCCAAAATGGCACCCGGAGTTGCGTGTGCGCAGCGGCGGTGGGACCAGCCGCGGGCCAGTTCAAAGGCCTCGGTGGGCTGGTTTCAGGCCGCGGCCCGTAGTTTGGAGACCGCTGCCTTACCCAGTTCCCAGATCTGCCAACCAGCAATCCACAGATCCTTTGTCTTGCTGGGATGCAGCTTCTGTTTATTGGTCCTAGCCCATCCCATTGCAACACTCAGGTACTGTTTTAATACCTGGGCCAATGCAGCTGATTTTGATAAAAAAGGAGAAGACTAGACTGATGGCAGCTGACTCCTCAATGGCCTCACCAGGCAGCTTGATATAGATATTAAACATAATCAGGAGTAAGATGGAACCTATGTCACCTCAATGTTAATATCTATGGGGCTGAATGAAACATACTGCTCTCTGGAACTGGCTGTACACAAGAACAGAAGTAACATAATATAGTACTTGAATTATATTATGGTCAGGGCAGCCAGTACTTGAATCAAGTCTGATTTGTTTCTTTCAGGAATGTCTGAAATTTCATATTATTATATTTATTTCTGTTCCCAGTTCAGGACTCAAAGTGGCTTACAAGTTTAAAAAAATCTCCCCATACAAACCTGTCAGAGCTTTAAGATCATCAGAGAAAAACTTTCTCTCGGTGCCACCACCACAAGCTTGCTTGGTGAAGACATGAGAGAGAGCCTTCTTGGTGGCTGCTCCCAATCTCTGGAACTCCTTTCTGCGGAAGACTAGACTGGCCCCTCCCTGCTTCCCTTCCATTGACAAGCAAAGACTTTTCTATAGTTTTTTGTGGGTTTTTTGGGCTGTGTGGCCATGTTCTAGAAGAGTTTCTTTCTGGTGTTTCGCCAGCATCTGTGGCTGGCATCTTTCTCTGAATTCTCTGAAGATGCCAGCCACAGATGCTGGCGAAACGTCAGAAAGAAACTCTTGTAGAACATGGCCACACAGCCCCAAAAAACTCACAAAAAACTATGGATGCCGGCCATGAAAGCCTTTAACTTCACAAAGACTTTTCTGTTTAAGCAGGTTTTTATTAAGTACAGTTGACCCCTCGATATGTTGGAAATATGTCACACTGGAGGACCTAGAGATTCCTCAAGAAAACACCTCTCTAGGCATTTGTAGGTCCTCCTGGGCGATTCTGTGGTCAATATCTGGCGGATATGGGCCATAGAGTTGTGCTGGAGAACCTAGAGATTTTTAGAGAGGTGTTCTCTCAGATTTTTTTTAAAAAAGGTCTTTTTTTATTTGAGGCTTTCCCACTTTCACGGGGGTCCTGCACCCCTAACCCCAGTGAATGTGGATGACCCATTGTAATTACCTACAGGGAGGCTTCTTACGGGAGGGGATTTTTAACTTTAGTATAATTTTTAATGATTTTATATTGTTTTTATAATCATGTTGCTTTAATGTGATTATTTTAACTGTGTTTTAAAGTTTAAACTGATTCTTTTGTGAACCATCTTGGTTCCCAATCCAGGACAAAGATGGCATACAAATAAATAACATTTTAAAAATCTTTTAAAATTCACAAAATCAAAAAGTTAAGTCAAAATTAAACAATTTAAAAAGATTAAAACATATGCCATTACACATAAGAGGGAGGAGATTCACACCAGCACAACAATTAGCAGGATCCAGTTTATTGTTTAGATGAGATGGACCTTATGCAGTCACTCATTAAATGACTGTCGAAACAGGAAAATCTTACCTGCAAAAAGAAAATAGGGAGGGTGCCATTTTAACTTCTCTGGGAAGTTCCAGAGCTTGGGGGCAGCCACTGAGAAGGACTTTTTCCCAAGTTCCCACCAATGCAAATTTCATAACCATCAGATATTCAAGCACCTTGCCCAAAAAGAGATATTAGCAATGTGGTGATAATTCTCACATACTTCTTGATCGATCAAAGTTATCTTCAGGAGACAATAGACTGCCTCTTCCAAAATGGTAGGCGTATTTCCCCTAAAATACTTGATGGATTTAGAGTGGGCCCTTGGTATCCACTGGAGTTTGGCTCCAGGGTCTCCCATGGATAACAACATCTATGGATGCTCAAGTCCCATTAAATACAATGGCATAGTGAAATGGTCTCCCTTACATATAATAATAATAATAATAATAATAATAATGGTAAAATCAAGGTTTGCTTTTTGGAATTGGATCTCTTTTTGGAATATATTCAAGCCATGGATGCTTGAATCTGTGGATAAAGAATCCGAGGATATGCAAAGTCAACTGTACTCCATCTTATCATTTCAGGACAGCTTTTATAAAGCTCAATCATGCCATCTTGTAAGTATAAAATAATAAAAATTGGGAAAATTAGCAACAAGGCAAATCAAGGCACAACACAAAGATCAGAAGACAAATCCTGAGGCCTTTGGGTATCAATTTGCCTCTGTGAAAGAAAGTCTAGTTTTTTCTCTGGACTCTTCTTTGATGTATAATCTCTCCAACACCAGCTGAAGCGGATGCCTTTGTGTATACTAAAATTTATATTTTTCATTAAAGACAGAGATCTCAAAACATTGCTTTTAGAATCATTCGGTCACATTTTGATCATCTTAAGTTAACAATGGTTTCTCAGTGTTAAGGATTCCATAGACATTTTTCGTAGGTCTGATTAAAATGCTACTAATTTTGGTAGATTCTGCTCCTCCCTGCTGTCCAATGCACCTTTTTATAGAGTGACTTTTTGTTGCTTTATTTCTCTTGATTTGGATCATACATGACTGCTTTATTTTATAGTTTTCCTATTTCTTCTTAGGCTAATCTGAAGTTTTCTGAGTCCTCATTTATTTGAGCCTGGACCAATTTTCTTTAGTCTTCACCTTTTTTTCATTTTTCCTCTTGCAATTTTTAGGCCAAACTACTAGATAGCTCTAAATGCATTAGGCTTTAACTAGAGGGCTGGTGGATGAATAGGAGGAAATAGCATTTTATAAACTGCCATGACTAATTTTGCATGTGATAAGACTTGTATGTAGAAGCCAACTTCATTTGATGCCATAATCCTAACTTGTTCTACACAGCTCACTTTTTGTTTAATCAGTGTATTTTCTCTGCAATTTACTTCTCTTCCTCTGATTTTTTTATGTACTGATTTGATTCCTTGTTTATCTGTTGGGATTTATATTAGAGACGCAATAAATAAAACAATGTATTACAGTATTTACAATGACTACAGTGATTAAAAATTAAAAATAAACTAGAGGAACAATTCTCCCCCCCAAACGTCCCCCGCCATGAGCCTCTGGGGGGCATAATATTAACCATTTTGCTTTGTTTAGGAGCATGTTGGCACACCAGGTTATTCAGACATTGTTTTTTTAGTGCAACTCTCGAATAATCTCACTCACGCACTCTGGTTTTGTTGTTCACACTGCATCTCTGCGGGTTTTGTTGCTCATGTATGTCAGCATTGCAAATAAAGATGGAGTTGACGATGCGGATGTATTTGCAACATGTTCAAGGCATATAGAGTTTTATCCCAGTTTATCCTGGGTCTGTGCATCAGTTATTCACACAGCCAACAATGCAATTTTTTAAGGAAAACTCAGGGGGAAAAAACCCGAGATTAATTATCCCAGTTTAAATGGGTTTTTTGGCATTCCCCCTGAACTTATTGTTCACATGCATTAAAGGTGCATTCGAAATGCATGTGAACAACAAAGATTCAACCCACATTGTGATCTACTGGGATTATTTTCACTGTCTACATAATCCCACTCTTACCTTTTATAGACCCTTGGAAATTTTCCTTTGGCATGTATGTTGTTGGTTTTTGTTTTTTTTCAAACCAGCAAGTAATATGATTTGATGCTCCTGTCACTTTTTCTTTTTAAAAGAATATCTGATAGGATGGATGGGAATCCAAACATTGTGAAATGGCTGATTGGGGCTTGGGTCACTATTGAGAAAAAAAAAATGTGGGAGGATAGATATGAAGATGGAGATTGCAACCATGCTGGGTACCCAACATAGCCCACTAATTTCCTATTCCTCTTTAGGGGGGAATGCAACTTTCCTCGTGATCAGCTTGAAAACCTCTGATCAGGACAAAGAACCAGTCCCTTATTGTGCTTCTGTCTTCCCTTGACTGGGGCTGCATCTACATTGCAGAATTAATGCAGTTTGGCACCACTTTAAATGCCATGGCTCAATGCTATGGAAATCTGAGATTTGTAGTTTTGTGTGATATTTAGCCTTCTCTGTCAGCTCTGGTGCCACAACAAACTACAAATTCCAGGATTCAGCAACATGGTGTTGTGACAGTTAAAGCAATGCCAAACTGCATTAATCTCGCAGTGCAGCCGCAGTTTCTGAGTTGTCATGCAACCCTTTATCACAACTGGGCATTAATACAACACTCCCACCGGCTGTCACCAAGGCATTTTTAAAGTAATAGTTGTGGCTCCATATGGACAACCAGTCCTGGCTTTTGGACACCTGGTATTTTAATCCAGGTATTTTCCTGGTAGTGGACAACCTAATAAACAATTGCTAGGATACTGTTGTGTGAAAACATACTTGCAGATCTGTATTGATTCCTTCCTTTAAAACAAAACACTTTCAAACAATCTGAATGTCAGGATAGTATGTGGTGACATTTCCAGTCATCAGCCTTTCAAATGGAAGAGTGGACATTCAGGAACAATGGCAGGCTGAGTTTCCTTTACTCAAAATGCTTGGGACCAGAAGTGTTTTGGATTTCAGGCTTTTTTGGATTTTGGAATATTTGCATATACATAATGAGAAATCTTGAAGATTGGACCCAAGTCTAAAAATTCATTAATGTTTCATATACATCTTATCCACCTAGTTTGAAGGTAATTTTATACATAACATTTTTAATACGGTAATTTTATGCAATGAAGCAAAGTTGGGGCTGTTAATGCTTCGTCTGCCTGCATATTATATATTTGTTTAAAATATTACCTAGTTTTATTCCTTGTAAGGTTCATTTAGAAATCTCTCTCTCTCTCTCTCTCATTTCTGTAATATTCTACTGTAGTGGAAATATTTTCAAAAAAAATCAAGAGACTGGCTAGATGAGAAGAAATATAGGCATTACTAATATAAAGAATATTAGTCACTATCTTATTATAATATATATTAATATATAGAATATTAGTCCCTATTAGTCAGAGATAGCAATGATGTCATATCTTAACCACCCAGATGGATAATTTTGGATTTTGGAATATTTTGGATTTCAGAATTCCAAATAAAGGAATTGTTCTATGGCTCAGAAAGAAAAAAACCCTGTGTGGTGTAGTATAAATTGAACCAAATCACCAGTCTGGATGAGCCCCATGTCTAGTGCAGTGCTGTTTTTTTATTATTATTTATTTACAAACATACAGTTGTACACAAAACACAAACACTAGACACATATATACAATAATTAACAATGTACAACTAATGTTTTCTGAGCTGTACATACCAAATTATAGTAAACTTCCCAGTTGAATTGACCTCCTATTAACTTAAAATTCCTAACTCCTTTTTTTTAAAAAAAAAATCTATTTTAAGGACTCCTAGATCTTCCCTACATTGTCCTCCAATAATGAAAAGTTTAAATCAATCTTTTCGTCTTGGTTCACTGAAATTCTTACCGTTGCTAAATTAAAGCTGATATCGGACAGTACATATAGTTCAAACCTTGTTATTGCTTACACCTTATTTCCCAATTACAAAAACATCATTTCCATTATTTCCCATTTACAAAAACATATCAATTTCATTAGTTCCCCTTTACAATAGCATATTGCTTCCATTATCCTGACAATCGCACTTTCTTACCAAGGGCTGTATTTTCTTACCCGAGCCCATTCATTTTCTATTTTTCCCATTGGTTTATCTTTAAGTAAAGCAGATAATTTATCCATATTCTTCATCTCCCTCTCCTTCATCTCCCAGGCCTTACTGCAGTGCTGTTTTTAAGGTTGTTTTGTGTGTGTATATAAATTTAAAATTTAATGTTTAATGTCTTCACTTTTTAAATCATTTGTTTTTAAAATCTTACATTTATACTTTTATTCATGCTAGTGTATAGTTTTTAATTTGTATTGTTTTAAATATGTTGTTTGCTGCCTTGAGTCCCATTATTGGGAGGAAATCAGGTTATAAGTGAATAAAACTTCCTCTTTCCTTGAGGATGGAGATCTTTTATAATTAAAAAACTGTTCTTGCACAGGGAGAGGAATATTGTCTTTGCTGTCGTAGGACTTTTTCATACGGGCAAAAGAAACGGAATTATAGTGCAATGCTCCTGCCATTGTAGCACGATTTGGTAAAGATTTTCAGACGGCGTTGCGATTATCCCACTATTATCCCACACTTATCCTGGGAACAAAGAGGAGTTTTCCAGACACTTCTCTTTCGCAGGATTTTTGTGCGACATCACCTGAAAATCTTCACCAAATCATGCAACAATGACTAGAGCAGGGGTAGGCAACCTTTTTGAGCCAGGGGCCGGGTTGCTGTCCCTCAGACAATTGGGGGGGCCGAAGCACCAAAAATAAATAAATAAATAAATAAAAATTTTTAAAAAATTAAAAAAAAATGCATGCACACTGTCATGCCCAGCCTGGAGGACGACTCAGAGGACTCAGGGGATGAGCTGGAGCCCCTGGGACTTGAACTTGTAGGGGAAGAGCCAGAGGCTGCCCCTAGCTCTGCTGGAGCAGAGGCTGTGGCCCCTCCAGAGGTTCAGCCGTCAGGTTTGCCTGATGCTGTAGACAGGGAGGAGGATCTGGGCAGTGTGCCTACCTTTAAGGAGCGTCGAGCAGAAAGAGAGGGCTTGCAAAGATCACGGAGGCTTCAGCAGAAGCGTGTTAGTAATCAGACACAGCTGAAGGCCGGCTCCTTGCCTTCTTAAGAACCTGGAGCAGGTGTGGTGCTTTGCCAGTGGATATCTGACTCCTCTAAGGGAAAGACTCCGTCTCTGGCTCCGTGTTCATCTTGACCCCCCGGAAACCTCGACCTTGGACTGCTTATCGACCTGCCTATCTGATACCCCGAACCTCGGACCGTCTGACAATCCTTTTGGTAATCCCTTTGGGTAGAGTTACTGTGTATCTCCGAGACTGTGTAGTTAACACTGACTTTGCTGCTCTGGGGGATTTTGTTTGTTTGAGAGCTAGCTGTCTTATCAGCCCTTTGGCTGCTTTCCCGGACACACACTCAGCCCCAGAAACGCCATGGCAAAACCCCTGTGGAGATTTTGCCAAGAAAACCCTAAGAACAAGTAATAACCACAATAATCAATATCATCATGGCGGGCGGCGGCGGTGGCAGGGGCGGCCTGGGGCTGGTCCAAAGGCCTCGGGGGTCCGCATCTGGCCCCCAGGCCTTAGGTTGCCTACCCCTGGACTAGAGCAACTTACTATAATTCATCTCTTTTGCACATGTGAAAAAGTCCTCAGTTGGGGAGGATGGTAGTGGCAGTAGCAGGATGCTGGGTTCAACAGCGTGAGGCTCTCCTCTCCATCCACATCCCCTTTCCAGGAGGTCCAGGGGGGTGATGCTATGAATTGCCTGTCGGTGTGGATGATAGGTGTGGTGGTCTGTGATTTACCTCATTGCAGAGTTTACAGGATAAGGCTGGCTGTAGTCCTTCACAGCCCCAGACTTCTCTTCCACCAAACTATGGTACAGCTTCCTGCTTCGGCCATGCAGCTGTTCAGTAACCATGAGCATTCATATTTGTAGTCCAATAAGTAAGTCTTTATTGCTACAACTAACAGAACAGAACAGGGGTAGGCAACCTAAGGGCTGGGGGCCGGATGCGACCCCCCGAGGCCTTTGGACTGGCCCCAGGCCGGTCTTGCCGCCACCGCAGCCCCCCACCATGATGATATTGATTATTGTTGTTATTACTTGTTCTTGGGGTTTTCTTGGCAAAATTTCCACAGGGGTTTTGCCATTGCTTTTCTGGGGCTGAGAGAGTGTGCATGCATACCGTATTTTCCGGCGTATAAGACGACTGGGCATATAAGACGACCCCCCCAACTTTTCCAGTTAAAATATAGAGTTTGGGATATACTCGCCGTATAAGACGACCCCCCGTTCCAACACACACCAAATAAAAAAAAATTAAAAATTAGATTTGATTTCAATATGGTAATGTTAATTCCAATGCTTATGACATGCAGGTACTTAGCAGGAAAACTGTCACTTATAAACACAACAAACTACAGATCCCTAGCATTGCTTTCTGCAGTGTGTTTTGGACCTTTAAAAAAATAGTCCAGATTTAAATGCTGCTGTAAAAATTATTTCCATCTCCCAGCTATGAGATGGTTGGGGGGAAATGATAAAGTTTTTTTGGGGAAGGACTGCCAATATACGGTACTAGATGATGCATTCTGGGGTATGTACAGTTTGCAGCCAAGTAAGTGACCCTGGGCATGTCACACACTCTCAGCCTCAGAGGATGGTAATGGCAACCCCCATTTGAAGAAACATACCATTCTTTAATGATAAGGTTGCCTTAAGGTCGCCATAAGTCGGAAAGGACTTGAAGACACACAAGAACAAAAAAGTCTGCAGTTGTTTCATTGGTAGTACATGGGAATAGGAGGCAGCATGGTGTAGTGGTTTGAGTGTTGGACTATCACTCTGGAGACCTGGGTTTGATTCTCCACTCTGCCATGAAACCCACTGGGTGAACTTGGACAAGTCACACTCTCTCAGCCTCAGGTGAAGGCAATGGCAAAGCTCTTCTTGAGAGAATCTTGCCAAGAAAACCCCATCATCACTATTAAGTCAGGAACAATTTGAAGGCACACAACATACACATATAACCTCCAAGTAAGGAACTGGGTTCTTCTTTAGATAAATCTTCAAGGGTACACTCTCTTTCTCTCTCATTGTGCAGAATTATTTGTTAAAGAAGCCATGCCCAAGCAACACATCAAATTTGGCTGTGTCTGCATTGCAGAAATGTATTAAAGCAATTTGACACTGCTTTAACTGCCCTGACTCAAAACTATGGAATTCTGGGATTTGAAGTTTTGTGAGATATTTAGCCTTTTCTGTCAGAGAGCTCTAGTACCACAAAGCAAACTGCAGATCCCAGGAGTCCGTAATGGAGCCATGGCAGTTAAAGAAATGTCAAACTGCATTATTTCTGCAGTGCAGATTCAGGCTGCATCCATACTGTAGAACTGATCCACTTTGACACCGCTTTAACTGCCTTGGCTCCATATTATGAGAGCTCTTGGATTTGTAGTTCAATGGGCTCTTTTCCAGGACATGTCCTCCATGTCAACCCTCTCTCTAAGCATGGCTAAGAAGCATGGATTTACATTTATATTAGTGTTTTTAGCTTTCTCTACATTTTTTTCTTGTATGTCCTACATTTTTTGTAGTGACTTGTCCTCCTTTGCATTGAACACATTTGGTCACCCTGTCTGAGTATTGGAGTATGACTCTGGAGGCAAGGGTTCGAGTCCCTGTTTAGCCATGAAACCCACTGAGTGACCTTGGGCAAGGCACACTCTCTCAGCCTCAGAAGAAGGCAATGGCAAACTCCCTCTGAAGAAAAACATGATAGGGCTGCCTTAGGGTTGTTGTAAGTCGAAAATGACTCAAAGGCATACAACAACAACAATAACAATCTTAGAAGTGGCTTCCTTCTTCTTCTCCCCCCATTCTCCCCCTCCTCCTTCTCTACCTTGAGTCCTTTCTTCTCCTCTTGTCCTCCATTTGCCTTCAGATCTTGCAGGATCTTTTTTCTCCCCCCCCCCTCCGTTTGCCTTCTTCTCTGCCTGGGTCCTTTCTTCTCCTCCCGTCCTCCATTTGCCTTCAAAGTAAGTGACTCTGGCCATGTCACACACTCTCAGCCTCAGAGGATGGTAATGGCAACCCTCATTTGAAGAAACATGCCAAGAACACCCCATAATAAGGTTAAAAGTCACCATTTTGACCATTAAAATGTCCTCCATTTTGAGCATGGCTAAGAAGCATGGATTTACTTTTATATTAGTGTTTTTAGCTTTCTCTACCTTTTTTTTCTTGTATGTCCTACATTTTTTGTAGTGACTTGTCCTCCTTTGCATTGAAGACATTTGGTCACCCAGTCTGAGTATCAGAGTATGACTCTAGAAACCAGGGTTCGAATCCTGGCTCAGCCATGGAATCCCCCTGGGTGACCTTGGCCAAATCACACTGTCTCAGCCTCAGGAGATGGCAATGGCAATGTCCCCTCTGAAGAAAGCTTGCCAAGCAAACACCTGAGGCTGAGAGAGTGTGACTTGCCCAAGGCCACCCAGTGGGTTTTTACAGGGCAAAGGAGGGCAGCCCAACCCAGCGAGGGAGGAAAGGAGAAAATCTCACCTCATCCTTGCTTCCTCCTCCTCTTCTTCTCAGAGGCCACCTCCCTGATTTTCTTGAGGGTGTGGCCCAGCTAGTGAGTTGAGGGAGGAGGAAGAAGAACAAAATGGCCACCGCACTGAGAAGAAGACAAAATGGCTGCCAGGCAAGAAACTTTTTTTCTTTTACCGGCGTATAAGGCGACCCCCCCAACTTTTGGGAAGCTTTTTGGGGTTCAAAAGTAGTCTTATACGCCGGAAAATAGGGGGTATTTTTTTAAAAAAATAAATAAATTAAATTTATTTATTTATTTGTTTTTGGTGCTTCGGCCCCCCAATTGTCTGAGGGGCAGCAACCCGGCCCCCGGCTCAAAAAGATTGCCTACCCCTGCTCTATATGCATGATCTGATCCAACATGGCTCTTCTTCACTTTATTTACAAGAGGTTGTAGTTACTTCTTGTTTCCAGAATGAAGAGGAATCTCTCTCTATATATGATATGATCCAACATGGCTCTTCTTAACTTTATTTACAAGAAGTAGTAGTTACCTCTTATTTCCGGAATGAAGAGGAATCTCTGTATATATGATCTGATCCAACATGGCTCTTCTTAACTTTATTTACAAAGGTAGCAGTTACTTCTTGTTTCCGGAATGTAGAGGAATCTCTATATGTATCTGGTATTTTAGAAGCATATTAAGGTGAACTGGAGAATAGGGCTTGGGTCCTCTTGGTAATTGACAGTCTGAAGCCTAGAGTCTGTGCAGAAAAGGGTTGCCAGCTCAGGCTCAGCCCAGGCCCTGAACTTTATGGGTCCAAACCCAAAGACTAGGACCATGACCTGGTGATGCCATTAAGCATTATGAAGAAAGCCAGCAAAGTTTAAGTGTTAAACCACAACTCGAGATCAGGGTTTTATTCCCTACTTGAGCATAAAACCCATTGAGTGACCTTCAGCAAGTTGCATTCTCTCAGCCTCAGAGGATGGCGGTGGCAAACCTCTTTGGCAGAAATTTGCCAAGAAAACCCTTTCGGTCAGCATAAGTAAAAAATGACTTGAAGGCACACAGCACCAACAAAACCAACCACAGTTGTTCATGGCTTATCTTTAAAACACACACACAGAGAACATAATTTCATATTTATGTATTTATTTTAATTTATTTCATTTGTATGCTGCCTTTTTCCCCGTAGGGAAATATTTCTAAAATGTAAGGGAAATCTTTGTTTTAAGGGGCTGTTTCCAGGCCAAGGTGAAGGGAGGGGATTATTTCTTCTTACCCACTTAAGGAAATGGAATGAGAAACATTTAACTTAGCCTACCAACTTCTAGAACAGGGGTAGGCAACCTACGGCCCAGGGGCCGGATGCGGCTCCCCGAGGCCTTTGGACCGGCCCCAGGCTGGTGTTGCCGCCACCGCCGACCCCCGCCAACCCCCGCCATTATGATATTGATTATTCTTGTTATTACTTGTTCTTGGGGTTTTCTTGGCAAAATCTCCACAGGGTTTTTGTCATGGCTTTTCTGGGACTGAGAGAGTGTGCATGCATATTTTTTATTTATTTATTTATTTATTTATTTATATTTTTGCTTCGGCCCCCCCAATTGTCTGAGGGACAGCAACCTGGCCCCCAGCTTAAAAAGATTGCCTACCCCTGTTCTAGAAAGAAGATGGATGCAGAAGAGAGTGGAAGGTGAGCTCTGACTCCACAGTGATGGGGAAGAAAAGAAGGTAAGTAAGTACAGTCACCCCTCCATATCCACAGATTATTTTATCCATGTATTCAAGCATCCATGGCTTGAAAATATTCAAAAAAAGTATCAATTCCATAAAGCAAACCTTGATTTTGCCATTTGATATAAGGGTCACAATTTTACTCTTCATTGCATTTAATGGGACTTGAGCATTCATGGATTTTGTTATCCATGGAGGGGTCCTGGAACATGGGATATCAAGGGCCCACTTTTAACCCCATAGATGCACCCCACCTCCCTGAGAAATCTTTTCAAGTTGCAACAGCAAATACAATAAGCTTTACAAATTGCAGCAAGCCTCAGCTTTAATAGCTGAGCAGATCTGTATGCATCCCTTTTTTCCAGCCTGGAGTGGAGCTGCCCAAAACTGGAGAAATTGCTCCCTTGTCTCCTGCCTGGAGATGACCCATGAAAACTGGAGACTTAAAGCCGAGATCTGGCAACCCTGGGCTAGAAAGCAATGGACCTCATCACACGGGGCCCAAACCAGACAGAATCCAAACGAAATCCCGACCTAATATGTATTATTTTTCCATGTTTCCACACGACGTCGCACAGAACCCCGACAGAATGCGGGGAGAACCGAGATCTTCTGAATTTCGGTTTCTTCAGGAATTGCAATTGCGCGACGAGAATCATTTCACATTTACCGTAGGTCTGATAACCAAATACATATTGTGGCACATTTCCCTGCTGTTGCCATGGTTTCAGCAAGCATTCCTCTCTCTGCACATGTGCAGAAGGCTCATTTCGGCTACATTTACGGGTTCTTTTCTCTTGTGTGTGGACGCTCGATACACTTACTGTAAAAGCGCAATGAAGGTAATGACGTTTGCGGAAACAAGGGTTATTTCCTGTTTATTTTCGGGATGCCTCGTTTCCACTTTATTTTCAGTTTTTTGGGCCACGTGTGATAAGGTCCAATGAGTCCTATGATGGTTCTGAAAGGACTTTAATGCCAGATTAAAATAAACTTAAAGAGAACATACAATGATTATCTGTTGCACATGGCCTTTGGAGGCCCTGGTAGATTGAGAGGCAATGGACTAGTGCCTTAAGTAAATAAAAACGCAGCCACACTCTTCCCAGATGGCTGGCCTTCATTTTTAAAATGAATGTTCTTTATCCAGAAAGTATTCCTCAAATTGTTCCGCCTTTCTCCCAGGGATGGCAGCATGCCATTGTGCGGAGTGAGTCATTTACGGAAAAGGAAATGCTGTGTCCAAAAGTGCAAAGGAAACGAAAGTAACTGTGCTCTTTATGAGACAGACGTGGCTGGTGCTTCTGCTGTTGCTGCTGGTGGCAGGGATCCCATCAAGGATCTCTGTGAGGAAGCCACTTGTCCTGTTTGCCTGGACTATTTCAAGGATCCAGTGTCCTTAGAATGTGGGCACAACTTTTGCCAGCCTTGCCTGACCCAGTGCGGGAAGGAGTCCGGCTCTGTGGAGATCTGTCCTCAATGCAGGGAAAAAGTTTTGCAAAAGAACCTCAGGCCCAATCGACAGCTGGCTAATATGGTAGAGATAGCCAAGGAACTGAGGAGCCAGAAGGCAGAAGAAAAGGGGAGAAGCTGTGAGAAGCACCAGGAGCCCCTGAAGCTCTTTTGTAAGGACCACGAAACCCCCATATGTGTGGTGTGCGACAAGTCAAAGGAGCATGAACATCACAAGGTGATTCCTCTGGATGAGGCCTTGGAAGCATACAAGGTAAGAGAAGGAAAAGCCACCCCCAACAAGGGACGTTATCACACGGGGGGAATCTGCTGGTTAATCCACACAAATCCCAAACAGAAACTGGATTTGTGCCTCACGATTTCACATAACGTCGCACAGAAACTGGTGTTATCCGAGATCTTTTGAAATTCAGTAGTTTTGAGGAAATGAAATTACAGTAATTTCGCATTTACCATAATGTGAAAACCAAATGCGCATTTGGGAGCATTTCCCTGCTTTTCCCATGGTTCCACGGCGAGCATTCCTCTATCTGCGCATGTGCAAGAAGATCATTTCTAGTTCATTTACGGGCTTTTCTCACTTGTGTGAGAACGTTAAATGCGCTTACTGTAATTTCGCAATTAAGGTAATTACGTGTGAAAGCCATTTGCGGAATCAAGGTTTATTTTCGGTTTATTTTCGGAATGCCTCTTTTCCACTTTATTATTGCTTTCTGGCCCACGTGTGATAACGTCCAAGGTCTTATAGCCTATCTCCAATCCCAATACAGAAGGACAAAACCTGAGACCTAGGGATGGCCCTTTGCCATGCTATTAAGTATCATGCCTTAAGTACCAACCGCAGTTGCTCACAATTTGTGGTTCAAAGGAACACAAAGAGAGAAGATGTTTCCCTTTGGAAATTAAGACTGAAATCTTAACTAAAGGGGCTGCTCCCCAATCAAGGTGAAAGTAAGGAATTATCTTTTAGGGAGATGGCATAAGAGATTTTTAACCTAGCCTCCTTGGCTGAATCTGCATTGCAGAAATAATCCAGTTTGACACTACTTTAATTGCCAAAGGGCCTGTTCACACTACGTTATAAAGTGGTTTGCAAACCGGTTTAAATTTGGGACATTCACACTTGCGTCGAGTTTTCCTTCTTTGGAGGTCTTTAAACAGAGGCTGGATAGCCATCTGTTGGGGATGCTTTGATTTTGAGTTCCTGCATGGCACAATGAGGTTGGACTGGATGGCCCTGGGGTCTCTTCCAACTCTATGATTCTATGATTCCTGGCCTGAATTTGGAGTGATGCATGCCCCTTAAACCGGGTTTTTTTGGAAAGAGGGATTTCAGTGTGTAAACTTCGAGCAAAAGAATTGAACAGGGCCTTTGGGCCTTTGCAGACTGCCAGAAATAGTGCAAATTGAGTCCACTTTAAGGATTAGGGTTAGTGCTAGGGAATCATGGGAATTGTTGTTTTTTTCCTGAGACACTGAGCCTTCTCTGTCAGAGAGCTCTGGTGCCACAATAAACTACAGTTCCCATAATTCCCTAGCACTGAGTCAGGGCAGTTAAAGTGGATTCAATTTGCACTATTTCTAGCAGTCTGCAAAGCCCCTTTGTTTTTCTCTTCAGGCCTGATAGAAGGCTCCTTTTATACAAAGCTGACTACCTCAAACAAATCAGATTAATACTTCTAACAATACACAAGATTTCAGCAATAGGTTTACATCAAAGAAGGCACAGATTCCTTCTACAACATAAGTAATCTTATTCAAGAAACAAATTCAACATAGGGCTAAGTTTCACTATATAGAATAGAAAGTGTGAAATCTTTATTTATTTATTTATTTATTTATATATATTCTGCCTTCTTTTATTTATATCCTGCCTTCCTGGAAATTATTCCAGCACCAGTATATTGCTGTGAGGTCTGCCATTTCTAATATAACTTTGAAATGTGAAGTTTGGTTGAATTAGATTGGTCTCTGATGGGCAATCCTGCTTCCATAGGAAAAAACACAAAACCCAGCTGGAACTTTCCTTGTTCCTTCCCAGCCAGCCCTCACCCCAGCCCACTCTTTCGCAGTTCAATGGGTAGAGAAAGGAGACTCTGGATCTCTAACATGAGCAATCAAGCAAACGTTCCCTTTTCCCAGCCACCAAGACTCAACCCATCCAATGTTTGGGATCCAGTGGTGTCACCCCATCCCAGGATGTCACCTGGTGTGGTCCGCACCTCCCGCACCCCCCTAGTGTCACTACTGACCACAGCCTCCTTCGGACATGTTGGGACCCTGCCTTGCTGTAAAGAGACATCAATCCCTTCCCCTACCCACTCCGCTATCCTCCTCTGGCCTGTTTAGGAAGCTAAGAAGGGCAAGAGTCCAAAACACATGTGATAGCTCTCACCTTTCCAAGGATCCTATTCACATCTTCAGGCTGCACATATTGAAAGGCATCCATCCATACTGGACAAGCAGGAGCCAAGGTTGCATCCATAGGAACTGTATCAACTCTGCCATCTAAGGGCCTTTGCAGACTGCCAGAAATAGTGCACATTAAATTGAGGCACTGCCCTGGCTCAGTGCTAGGGAATCATGGGAACTGTAATTTATTGTGGCACCAGAGCTCTCTGACAGAGAAGGCTCAATGTCCCAGAAAAAAAATACAATTCCTATGACTCCCTAGCACTGAGCCAGGGCAGTGCCTCAATTTAATGTGCACTATTTCTGGCAGTCTGCAAAGGCCCTAAGTCAGAGTGAAGCCAAGTGATTTTATCTGCAAAATAGTGGGCAAATTCTTCACAGGTGAGCTGTTGAGTGTCTTACATTCTCCTCTGCTCCATATTGCAACAGATCCCTGACCACTTGAAGCAACTCAGCTGAACCTTTCTGTGCAGCTGCAATAGTTTTAGCCAGAAAGGTGTTTTTTGCTGCCTTTATTGATCTACCATATGCTTTCAGGTAAATTTTAGCCAGTTTCCAGTCGGATTCACTCTGTTTTCTGCCACTGTCACTCTAGTCTCTGTCTCATTCATTTCATTGCTGCTAGCTCCTTAGAAAACCAGGGAGCTGGTTTAGCTCCACTCCGTGAGACGGGACGCTTAGGAGCGATCATGTCAACCGCCCCGGTCATTTCCCCCATAATAAATAATGAATGAAAATGTAACCAAGATCATGTAAAGGAAAGTGACATTATTTTATGTTTGTACCAACTGCTTATTCTTTTTAAATTAAAAAAAAAGGTTTTTAAAAAGGAAGCCCAATCTGAAACCATTCTTAACCTTGAACAAAAAAAGTGATCAGGGAATTTCTTTTTCTTTTCAGGATCGGATTTGGAATTTGCTGGAGACTCTGAAGAAGGAGAGAGAAAACATTTTGGCATCCAAAGCAGAGACAGAACAGGAAAGCCAAGATTTGATTGTAAGTGGTATTGTTCCTGGGAAAGGATTATAGCCTTGAGTGAGGGGCCGGTTAAACTCCATATGCAATGAGGAAATCATTTTTAAAAAATATCTACCATTTGAAATTACCTAATATCCTTCAGAAAATACTGATGGAAGCCCATTCTAGTGAGCATGCAAGATTTTAAGAACATTCTAGTGAGCATGCAAGACTTTTGCTACTGAACATTGGTGCTTTCTGTGTGAATAGACACAAGACCCTTTCCAAGGGAATGCTGATGATTCTCTTCTTGATGCTCCAAAGACAGTTTCTTCCTGCCTCTCACTTCTGTTTCTCCTTTTTATTCTAATTTAGAAGCAAACAGAAAGAGAAAAGGAAAAGACTGTGGCTGCCTTCAGAGAAATGCGCCAATTTCTGGAAGAACAAGAGAAACTTCTTCTGGCCCAGATGGAAGAGGTGGAGAAAGAGATTTCAGCCAAAAGGGAAGATCATCTGGCCAGACTCTCAGAGGAGCTCTCCTCTCTTGAGGGTCTTATCCGGGAGATGGAGGAGAAGCATCGGCAGCCAGCAAGTGAACTCCTCCAGGTGAGGCCTGGTCCTGAAGGAGCTGAATGGAGTGTACCACTTCCGACTGAAAGCAAGGGATCTGTTTTGAACTTTACCCATACAGCACTATTCTTCTGGTGTTAGCACAGCTTCCACCCTGTCCAGAGAGAGAGAGAGAGAGATGTGGCACCTTGTAACATACAAACAAAAAGTTATTGGGATTTGGTGTGAAGTCGAAGGCTTTCATAGCTGGCATCCATAAAATTTTGTGGGTTTTTCAGGCTGTGAGGCTGTGTTCTAGGAGAATATATTCCAGACGTTT
This sequence comes from Phrynosoma blainvillii, assembly GCA_026167975.1. Taxonomy (NCBI): domain Eukaryota; kingdom Metazoa; phylum Chordata; class Lepidosauria; order Squamata; family Phrynosomatidae; genus Phrynosoma; species Phrynosoma blainvillii. The sequence continues at coordinate 380,648,414 of JANUYF010000002.1, forward strand.
CTGTCAATTAACCTGCTAAAAAGAAATATAAGTTCTCTGCATCTGCAAGGGATACATTCCCATAGTGTATCCCCTGTAGATAGTTAAAATCATAGATCAGGGGTAGGCAACCTGTCCCCTTTAAGGGCTGAGGGACTTAAGCTCCCAGAATCCCAGGAGGTATTGGCTAACATGGGACTAAGAGAACATTTTTCAAGCCACTTGGATATGCTACTTTTGAAGACAGATGAGAGTGGTCTTCATGCATACAAATGCTTTTACTGACTGGTTTCTTTCCTTCATTTACAGGATATAGGAAGCTTTTTACAGGGGTAAGTTAATCTCCTTTCCTCTCCCACAAAAGCTCTGATTTGTATGTGAGGCACATGCCCCTCCAGTCTCATGGATAATAATAATAAATAATAAATTTTATTTACATCCCGCCCCTCTGCCAAGCAGTCGAAGTGGCTCACAACAGTTTAAAAACATCATACAACTTTAAAATACAATCCCAGATCACACAACCCTCCCACCCCTTAAAAAAAATTAAACAATTTTTGCATTAAAACAAGATGGCTAAAACATATAATTCAAACAATCCATAATCAATCGAACAGATAATAGGTGGGGCAGTAATTATAATCAGATAAGGAGGGATAAGGAGACTCCTGAGGCCGGGAAACTAATCAGGTAAGGTCTGCCGGAAGAGATCTGTCTTAACGGCCTTTTTGAAGCTGCTTAAAGTTGTCAACTGACGGATCTCATCCGGCAGGCCATTCCATAATTTGGGAGCAATGACTGAAAAGGCCCTCTGGGAGAGAAAACCAAGTGGACTCCATCAATTCCAAAATCTCATCAATCAAAACATGGATCCTTGTTGTTTGCCTTCAAGTCCTTTTCTTTTTATGGTAACCCTAAAGTGAACCTATCAGGCAATTTTCTTGGCAGATTTGCTGAAGGGGTTGCCATTGCCTTCCTCTGAGGCTGAGAGAGTGGGACTTACCAAAGGACACCCACTTGATTTTCCATGGCTGAGTGGAAATTTGTACCATGGTTTTATGGACTCCCAGTCCAACACTCAAACTATTACATCACATTGGTGCTGTAATATTCACTTTTCACCATTGCCAGAGAACTCCTTCTGGCCCATGAAACATTTCTGAAGGCTCTTCTCTCCCTTAATCCTTACATTCACAGTGCAAAAATTGCCACCAAAATAAGAGATCACCCCAGAGGTGTTTGGTAATAATTTTTGAGAACTCCTGGAGAATGGGAGTAGTCCCAGCAGACTGGAGGAGGGCAAACATTGTCCCCATCTTCAAAAAGGGGAAAAAGAGGATCCTAACAACTATCATCCAGTTAGTCTGACATTAATTCCAGGCAAGATTCTAAATCAGATCATTAAACAGAGAATCCATGAACATTTAGAAAACAATGACATAATCACAAAACGTCAATATGGGTTTCTGAGAAACAAGGCATGCCAGACTAATCTGATCTCCTTTTTTGATAAAATTACCAGCTTGGTAGACCAAGGGAATGCTGTAGATATAGCATATCTCAAATGACAAGGCCCCCCCTGATATTCTTGCAGACAAGCTGGTAAAATGTGGGCTAGACAGTGTGACTGTTGGGTGGATTTCTAATTGGTTGACTGGCCAAACCCAAAGGGTGCTCAACAATGGCTCCTCTTCATCCTGGAGACAGGTGACCAGTGGGGTGCCACAGGGTTCTGTCCTGGGCCCAGGGCCATTCAACATCTTTATCAACGTCTTGGATGAAGGAATAGAAGGCATGCTTATCAAATTTAGAATTGACACCAAATTAGGAGGAATAGCTAATATTCCAGAGGACAGGATCAAAATCCCAGAAGATCTTAATAGATTGGAGAGCTGGGCCAAAGCTAACAAAATGAATTTCAACACAGAATGTGAGGTACTACACTTAAGGCGGAAAAATGAAATGCACAGATAGGAGACACCTGGCTTAACGAAACTACGTGTGAAAGGGATCTAGGAGTCCTAGTAGACCACAAGTTGAACATGAGTCAACAGTGTGATGCAGCAGCTGAAAAGGCCAATGCAATTTTAGTCTACATCAATAGAAGTATAGTATCTAGATCAAGGGAAGTAATAGTGTCACTGTATTCTGCTTTGGTCAGACCTCACCTGGAATCCTGTGTCCAGTTCTGGGCACCACAATTCAAAAAGGATGTTGAAAAGCTGGAGTGTGTCCAAAGGAGGGTGACCAAAATGGTAAAGGGTCTGGAAACCATGCCTTATGAGGAAAGACTTAGGGAGCTGGGTATATTTAGCCTGGAGAAGAGACAGTTAAGAGGTGATATGATAGCCCTGTTTAAGTATTTGAAGGAGTGTCATATTGAGGAGGGAGCAGGCTTATTTTCTGCTGCTCCAGAGAACAGGACCCGAGCAATGGATGCAAACTACAGGAAAAGAGAATCCAGTTCAACATTAGGAGGAACCTCCCGACAGTGGAAGCTGTTTGACAGTGGAACACACTCCCTTGGAGACTGGTGGAGTCTCCTTCTTTGGAGGTCTTTAAACAGAGGCTGGATGGCCATCTGCCAAGGATGCTTTGATTGTGATTTCCTGCATGGCAGAATGGGGTTAGACTGGATGGCCCTTGTGGTCTCTTCCAACTCTATGATTCTATGATTCTATGTTTGCAAAATGTCTAATACAACTTGTCTTTAAATGTTCAGCATTTCAAGCTCTACTAGGGTTTTCTCGAAGAACTACACATGATTCGAAACTAGACATTTTGTAACATTTTAAAGACCAATGCCACTAAGTCTAAAAATAATCCACATCATATAAAAATATTATGTTCAGTTCTAACAATTTGTGTCTTAGGTTTGAAGTATCTAGTTTGTACTGACAAAACGCATAATAAGGCTAATCCAAGTGGGGCAAATGCATCAGATGCTTGTGTTACTTGTTGCTGCAGCTGTCAGGGTTTTTAAAAACATCCGAATGACATTTTGTTGTGCTCCCTTTTCAGTTCTACTGTTGTAGTGCACCAATCAAATGGCACTTTGGGGCTGTGACTCTTTCTAAACATTAAAAATTCAGAGGAGAACATTTTGCCCTTTACACCAAACTACGCTCTTAAGTTTGTTTGTTTTTTAAACCCAACCCCTTGAAGAGGTGAAAGCATATCCAAGAAATCACAACAAAGATCCAAGAAAGAATGGAGTGAATGGATGAGGAGCAAGACTTAGCAGCAAAACCCACAGAGCTGGACGAATCTCTAAGCTATTATTTTTTACTTCCTGCTTCTGTCTCTTCTCAGACACAGGACTTTATCACACGGGAGAAATCCCATGCAGAAACAGGATTTAAAAGGTGGAGAAAACCCATAAAAGCAGGTAGATTTTCACATGACGTCACTTTTAAAGTGTGCTTAACCTGAACAGAAAGTATTCAAAAGCCACTTTTTACTTTTGGAATTTTCCAGAAGTAAAAAGAAGCGGCTTTTGACTACTTTCCTTTTGGGTTAAGCACACTTTAAAAGTGACGTCATCTGAAAATCTACCCACTTTTGAGCGTTTTTCCCTATTTAAAACCTCGTTTCTGCATGACATTTCCCCCGTGTGATAAAGTCCACAAAGTGATCCTCTGGAGGAGTGAGAGGAAGGAGGAAACAAAAGCAGAGGAATCACATTTTCTAAGGTGCAGCAGGGAAGGCATAGTGGGGATACTTCATCACCTTTAATGATATTAGGCCTCAGCAGACGACTAATAGAGTCGTCTCCGAGGCCCGGAAGAGGAGGAGCAACCGCACGCGCGGCGCTCCTTCCTCTTCCTGAGGTTGCCCTCGGAGCTGCCGGCCCTCCGCATGGCCGGCGCTCCCAGGGCAACCTTCCGCCGCAGCGACCGCACGCGCTGCGGCGGAAAAGTCAGGGAAAGTGCACCCTACGCATTTAGGGCGCACTTTCCCTGATTTCTGAAAGGAGCGCTATTTTTGCGCTCCTTTCGGGGACGCCGCCGGAGCGCCGCTGTGCGGAGGCTGCGGTCCCACGGCGTTCCGTCCCAGGGCATCCCTGACGCCCTGGTGTGTTTACCCCCATTGTTTCCTCACATTTTCTTTTTTCTTTGTTTTTTTTACTTTCCCTCCCTTTGATTCCAATGGGAGGACAATGGAATCTGTCAGATCCAACTCTTTTATCCTACTTCTTCCTCCCAGTTTGGGAAGTCTTGTGAGAAGCATAGGAGGGCTTGATACCCTGAGAATCCACAGCCTTTTCTATCACATCCCCAAAATGCCTCCTTTTTCTGTCCTCCATTATTGGAGATCCTTCCTGTAGGCTCAGGAAAGAGGCATGTGAAGCTGGATGCCCTCCTCCATGCTCAGACCCCCTGTCTGTCCCCTGAGGAGATCTGGGAGATCTTGGGATGATCATGCTGGTCACCGCAGCTTTGCTGCCCTGAAAGTGTAAATTTAATGTTGCATTACGGTAGTTTTAGAATCTCTCTATATTTCTAGAGGTCCTTGTCTATTCCATGAATAATGTTTCTGTAATAATTAATCATGTTATTGCAAATTCGAATTGTAAAAACACATGCCCTAGCAAAACGTACTCTGTGTAGCACAGCAGATTTAGGCACCCTGTCCCAACAAACTGGGTAATACCTAAATTGGGAGAAATTAAGTCAACCATTCATTTTCCCAATTACACTTCTTTTCTTTTGACAGATCATACCTTTTACACATTCACACATTACAAAAGGAAAGTAAAATGTTTCTCTCAGTATACAGTTGCTTCTCTCAGATGACGTTTTAGATTACTTTGTTTAGATTACTAAACTGAAGCTGTTGTACTTAGAACATTTCATTAGTCGATGTGACCCATTGGAAAATACCTTGGTAAAGGAGAAGGAGGCAATGGGAAAACAAAGGGACTACATTACAGATGGATTGATTCAATCAAGGAAGCCATGACCCAAAATTTGCAAGACCTGAGCAGGGTAGCTGATAAGTAGAGATCTTGGAGGTCTTTTATTCATAGGGTCACCTTAAATTGAAGTTCAATTGACGGCCAATAACAACAACATATTGCTGTTAACCAAATCGCTGGGGTCCAGGAAGGACACCCACGAATTAATATATATATTTCAGGGAAATTTGGTACTTAGTGCTCTTGGGATCAGCCCAACTATACTAGGTCTGAATCACAAAGCACTCCAGAGGCAAGTTTCCAAATTGGATTTGTAGTTAATTAAAGGTGTAAAGCAACACACACACAATGATCCACGCAAGCACACAAGAGCTAACAAAATCAAAGATGAGAGTGGTGAATGGAATTGAGGCTTTGCTAATAGGAATACTCACCTGATGTGGATCTTGAGTTCAGTTGATTAAAGTCAGAGACGAAGAAGACTCAATACCTGCTGTGGTGAAAAAGGGAGTAAGCCAGTGTACTGAAGGGCTCAACCTAGTTAATCTGACAGAGTGCCTGCCAGCTACTAGCCCAAGACCTGGTCATTTTCTTCCAATATTTATACCCTGAAAGTAGCTCAGGGGCACAAACCAAGCACTGGATGGATTAAATCTCTTTAGAATGTTTCCCAAGCAGGGAAAGAATGGTCCAAAACCAGATTGAATGCAATGGGTGACAGGTGCAAATACCTCAGACAAAAAATAATTAGCCCACTGGCTCTCAAGTCCTTTGTTTTCCAGTCCCATTCCTTAGCCATGATCCCTTCACCCTCTCCAGGAATAAGGATTATACTGGAAACTCTACTGATTTCACCAAGGTGAGTTCCCTACAACCTCTTCTTTGCTAGCTCCTACATGCAGGAATCCAAGCCTGCTATGGATTTGGAGCGTCCGCAACGGGGTGATGCTCAGGTCACCCACACCAACTTTATTAATTTATTATCAAAAAGGGAGGAGTGAACGGGGGCTAAATCTTGGGGTAACATTACACTTGAGAGATGGTGAGAAAAATAGTGGGGTCTTCTTCTCTGGACATCTTCAAAAAGAGGCTGGACAACTAATTTCTGGGGATCCTTCAGCTGAAAATCCCACACTGAGCAGGGAATTGGAGTCAGTGACCCATGAGGCCCTTCCCATCTCTATGAGTCTATATTCTTTCTCTCCTCCAGGTGTGAGAAGAAGGAAGAAAATGAGAATCCTGGGGCTTTTCCTCCAGCTCTGAAATGGAAGATCTGGGACTTTTGTGATATCAATCCCTTTCTGGAGGGTGTCATGAAACAATTCAAAGGTAATAGAGAATGTCTTCAAGGCTTTTAAATGAAATGTAGTTACACTGGTCTGAAAGGGTAAAAGAGAGGCTCCAAGGCATTTGGCGAAAGGCTGGAAAAGAAGAGAGATTAATAAAATTTCAAACAACATAATATTACAGTACATGCACGGGTAGCTGTGTTGGCCATTTAGCAAATTCAAACAAAAATCCACCAAACATTGATACCTTTATTGGCCAAGCAAAATGCACAATATACTTGTTGCAAGCTTTCGAACTTTGAAAGCTTGCAAGAAATATATTGTGCATTTTGGTTAGCCAATAAAGGTATCACTGTTTGGTGAACATAACATTACCTTACTCTAATTGGGACATTAATTAAGTGCTTCTCAGGATAGCTGATGTAGGGGGTCAGGAATATAACTTGTCTATGTCAGGAACCGTATAAACTCCCCAACTTAGTAAATCAATCTTCTGTAGGTTAAATAGAAAGTCTATATTTATGAAGTTGCAGAGATGTTACCAGGAAAATGCCTTAGACAGACTTCCACTTTGGGTCAAAGCAGACAAACAACAAAGTGGAGCATCAGCTCCCAAAATCCATCCAAGGTGGTTTTTTTGGGTTGCAAAGGTGATCCCTACCCCATCAAGTGGACCTCCGGGAACTAGAAGACCTAAGGAGTTCTCCTGTTTGCAGATTCTGGCAGGAAAAATATCTTTCTCATTGTTGGAGCAATGGGACATGAAGTAGATTCCACCTGAATTTTGAATCACCATGTGGAGCTGAGTCTCTCTCTTTCTCTTTTTAGACACTCTGGAATCTGGACTTCAACAGAAAAAAGGTAAAAAAAAAATTGGGGAAGTGTCTGTTGAAGTTTCAAATGCACAGAAAACATGAAGTCTTCCCTGAAAGTTTCCTACTAGTGATTCAGTGGAGTTTATCCATTCTTCCTTGGGGATTTGGATAACACCACGGGGTTATCTACAAGCTCCATCCCTATCGCTCCTACTAATCCAGTTGTTTGAGAATGTCCCTCATCAAGCCCTTTATAACACAAGAACCAAAGACATGTACCCCTGGGTTTATGGGAAATTGTTGCTGAATTTTCTTACTAGGATATCAGTCGCTTCCCCCAACTCACATGGAGAAGTCTTACTAACTTATACTGAAGCAAAGAGTCTGGAGTAGCAGTTTCTGGCTGCTTCCCAATTTTCCCTAGTCCAACCATCTCATCTCCATCCCTCCTCGCAGGAGAGATGTTCACTTTCCCAGTCTCTCTCCTTCCTTCCTCCTCTGATCTGATCTGCCTCCATTTTCCCCATAGCTTCCTGGATTGAATCTATCCATCTGTATCCCTCATATAGCTGTCTTTCTCTTTCACAGAGAAGTCTGACTTTAGGGATCAGTTGTATGTCTTTGCTCTTCAGTATCTTTTCCAGTTCTTTCATAGCTGCCCTTCCCATTCCTAGTCTTCTTCTTATTTATTGACTGCAGTCTCCATTCTAGTCAGCATTTGATCCTAAATATAGGAATTCTTTGACTATTTCAATTTCCTTGTTATCTAGATTGAATTTGTGTATTTTTCTGTGGTCAATATTTTTGTTTTCTTTATGTTCAGCATCAGACTTGCCTTTGCACTTTCATTTTTAACCTTCCTTATTAACTGTTGCAATTCCTGATTGTCTTTTGCTAATTTTATGGTGTCATCCGCATATCTTAGGTTGTTAGTGTTGCTTCCTCCTATCTTAACTCCTCCTTTTTCTGATTCTAATTCTTCTTTTCTTATGTTTTTAGCATATAAGTTAAACAAATAAGATGATAGCCTTGTCTGCATTAGGAACCACTCTGTTTCTCTGAATTCTGTTCTGACAATGGCCTCTGATCCTTGCTACAGATTCCTCATCAGAACTATGGACGTTATCACATGGGGGCAAATCAGCTGGTTAATCCACACAAATCCCAAACAAAAACTGGATTTGTGCCTCGTGTTTTCACACGACGTCGCACAGAAACTGGACAGAAAGTGGACAGAAACTGGTGTTATCCGAGATCTTTTGAAATTCGGTTGTTTGGAGGAAATGCAAATGCGAAATTAAGGTAATTTTGCATTTACCGTAATGTGAAAAGCAAATGCGCATTTGAGAGCATTTCCCTGCTTTTCCCATGGTTCCAGCGAGCATTCCTCTGTCTGCGCATGTGCAAGAAGCTCATTTCTGGTACATTTACGGGCTTTTCTCACTTTGGTGTGAACGTTAAATGCGCTTACTTTAATTTCGCAATTAAGGTAATTACATGTGAAAGCCATTTGCGGAATCAAGGTTTATTTTCAGTTTATTTTCGGAATGCCTCATTTCTACGTTATTATCGCTTTCTGGCCCACGTGTGATAACGTCCTATCAGATGTAGTGGCACCGACATGTCTTTGAGCGTTCCATAGCTTTTTGTGATCTATATAATCAAATGCTTTGCTGTAGTCTATGGGGCTTTACAGACTGCCAGAATAGTGTAACTTGAAGCCACTTTAACTGCCCTGGGTCAGGGCTAAGGAATCATGGGAACTGTAGTTTATTTTGGCACCAGAGCTCTCTGACAGAGAAGGCTCAATGTTCCAGAAAAAAATACAATTCCCATAATTCCCTAGCACTGAGCCAAGATAGTTAAAGTGGCCTCAAGCTGCACTATTTCTGCAGTCTGTAAAGGCCCTATGTAACACATTCTGCTTCTTTTTTGGAATTCTTTGGTGTGCTTCATTAGCCATTACGGTATATGTTTGCACTGTGGTCCCCTTCCTTTTCTGAATCCTGCTTGCACCACTGGAATTTCTCTCCATGTTTAGTTGGAGTCTATGCTGTAGAATTTCGAATTATTTTGCTTGCCTATGAGATTAGTGCTGTTGTCCTATAGTTGCTGCAGTCTTTTGTATCTCCTTTCTTGTGGATTGGTATGTATATCAAGCATTTCCTTACTTAGCATTATTGTCTGTTCTAATGAGTCGTGTCTTCTCCTGATATGTCCAAAGTACAGTTGTTTCCAAATTATGGCAGCCCTAAGGTATCATGGGTATAAACTCTTTCTTTTTGTCCTTTTTATGGGTATTTCTTGGCATGTTGCAGGAAAATGGGACAAAGAGACTACTCAGATTCTGAAGGAAAGTGAGGTCGAGTTTATTGAGAATAACACCAGCAGACCTAGCAAGAAATAGCTTTCCCCAAAATGCCAAGCCCCTTGTGCCCCTCGAAACAGCTTTTTATAGGATTTTACATATAGGTTTAACATATGACCACTCAGCTCTGAGGAGATTTCAGGCTCAGCTTGCTCTAGGACTCAGTCATTTGTCTTTTTGGCAGCCCAAGGTCTCAACAGAATTCTCCCGAGTCTTTTCACACAGCCTTATGCACCCTTTCCCAAGTTACAGCTAAATTAATTAAGAAAAAAATTATTATTATTATTATTATTAGGAGTATTTATACTCCGCTCTTCAGCCAAAAGGCTATCGGAGCAGCTTACAAATGAACTCCTGTGCTTTCCTCTTAGTTTTACAGAGCTCTTCTGTGCCTTTGAAGTGATGTACTTAAAAAACCACAAGTATCTAGATCAGGGGAGGCCGAAGTGAGCCTCGCCAGGATGTTTTTGGGGCCCTCGATTCCTCCAGAGTCCACTGACTGGTCTTTCTGTGGCTAAAAAAGAGAGTGAGTTGCTACTCCTTGAATCCTCCAGAGGTAACGAATTTTAAATAGGTAGCAAAGATCCTTTTGCAACCTATTTTGACACCCTAATGTGGACTTCTGGCCACTTGTAGGTTTTTGTGTTTGTTTTATTTTTCGATAACCCCTGTGGCCACTGAGGGACTCTGTGGCATAAAAGTGGTCCCTTGAGTTGCTGCCGAAAAAAGCCACCCCAGATCTAGCCATGGAAGGCTGTGAGGATTGTGGGCCACACCACAATCCTAAGGGGCCAGGATTGCATCCATTGACGCCACCATTGCTCCCCAAACATCTGCCTCTGGGCAGAAACAGGCTGTGGTGTTCGCTTGCATCCCTTTTAAACACTGGAGCTCAGTGGAAGAGAGTGGAGCAAGGCTCAGTGGGAAGAGAAAGGAGAGTCCTCAGGGTTGTTGGGTTTTTTTTAAATAAAATTTTAAATTAAACTTTTACATTTTAAAGTTTTAGTTTAAATGTAAAGCAAAAACAGCTTCATTTATATACCACTTCATACCACGCTATGCAGCGTCTAAGCGGTTTACAACTGTAAGCTAATTCCCCGCAACAAGCTGGGTACTCATTTTAGCGACCTTTAATTTAACTCTTTTCATTCTTCATTCCTTTACTGCGTCTTTATATCATAATTTCTCAATTAATATCCATTTAAAAGTCTCTGTTTTCATTATCAAGGTCACCACTACTAGATTATAATTAGGTAGTGATTTTCCCAAATTTTCCACCTTCCCTATTTTATTTACCGTATTTTTCGCCCTATAGGGCGCACTTTTTCTTCCCCTAAATGTGCGTGGGGAAGCGAGTGCGCCCTATAGGGCGAATGGACTGGTGCTGGGATCGAAGCGATCCCGGCGCCAGCCCATTGAAAGACTGAGGCCACGGGGAGAAGGAGGGCTCCTTCTCCCCGCGGCCTCAGTCTTGGAATCGGCTGGTGCCGGGATCGAAGCGATCCCGGCACAAGCCCATTGAAAGACTGAGGCCGGGGGGAGAAGGAGCCTTCCTTCTCCCCCCGGCCTCGGTCTTGGAATCGGCTGGTGCCGGGATCGAAGCGATCCCGGCACCAGCCGATTGAAGACTGAGGCCGGGGGGAGAAGGAACCCTCCTTCTCCCCCCGGCCTCAGTCTTGGAATGGGCTGGTGCCGGGATCGTTTTGATCCCAGCACCAGTCCATTCGCCCTATAGGGCGCACTCACTTCCCCACACACATTTAGGAAGGCTCCTTCTCCCCCCGGCCTCAGTCTTCAATCGGCTGGTGCCGGGATTGCTTCGATCCCGGCACCAGCCGATTCCAAGACTGAGGCCGGGGGGGGGGGGGGAAGGAGGGCTCCTTCTCCCCCCGGCCTCAGTCTTTCAATGGGCTGGTGCCGGGATCGCTTCGATCCCGGCACCAGCCGATTCCAAAACTGAGGCCGCGGGGAGAAGGAGCCCTCCTTCTCCCCGTGGCCTCAGTCTTTCAAAGGGCTGGCGCCGGGATCGCTTCGATCCCGGCACCAGCCGATTCCAAGACTGAGGCGGGGGGGGGAAGGAAGGCTCCTTCTCCCCCCGGCCTCAGTCTTTCAATGGGCTGGTGCCGGGATCGCTTCGATCCCGGCACCAGCCCATTCCAAGACTGAGGCGGGGGGGGGGGGGGAAGGAGCCCTCCTTCTCCCCGCAACCTCAGTCTTTCAATGGGCTGGCGCCAGGATCGCTTCGATCCCGGCACCAGCCCATTCAAAGACTGAGGTCGCGGGGGGAAGAAGCCCTCCTTCCCCCCGCGACCTCAGTTCAATGGGCTGGTGCTGGGATCGGTCTCCGATCCCAGCACCAGCCCATTGAACAACCGGCCTCCAGCTAAAGGGAGGAATCCTTTTTTCTTGGATTTTCCCCCTTTAAAATTGGGTGCGCCTAATATGCCGGAGCGCCCTATAGGGCGAAAAATACGGTACTACACTCTTGGATATCCAAAACATATCAGTTCTGGAAAGTGATCTATGAGTATCTGAGTAAAAAGTAAACTCTTTGCTTTTTGTCCTCTTCAAATCTCCAAGTATCTATTATCTGTAATTCTTCAATAATATAAAAATATATATTTTGCCAATTTACTTTGTTTGTTTTTTCTTAATCTGTTTTTGAATCCAAATGTTTATCTAATTGTGATTCTACACCCCGTTAAAGTCTCCTAATAGACACCAATTTACATAGTTTTATTGCCTTCTTTCACTCTTTAATTCTTTACAAAATGTGTATTTTTCATCAACCGGGGCATATATACCTATTATTAGCATTTTAACACTGTATTTATTTCTACAATCACATACCTACCTTTCTCATCTGATAAAATTAGTTCTGGAATCAAGTTTGATTTCACATACATTACCGCCCCATTTCTCGTACTCTGTTCCAAAGATGCAAATTTTCACCTAGATTTGTTTGATTTAATAAATATTTTTGTAATTTCAGTTTCTAGAGACTTATTATATCTGCATTAATTTTTTTGAGATAATGGAAAATTAATTTGCTTTTGCTTTTTTAACTGAGTTTAAACCTTTTATGTTCCAAATAATGTATCTACTCTCCACCATAATACACTTCAATGTATTTAATATTTGTTAATTATTTACTCCCATCCTTTCCCCTCCCAGATCCCTGCCACTGCTTTGTTTTTTTTTCATCTCTCTTCTTTTTCTCTGTCAGAGATGCTCGGGTCCAATAGGCCTAATTCTTCTTGTTCCTTCCTCTCGCTTCCCTTTTTCAATATTCTTCTCTTCAACTGTTCTTCTCAGCTTTCATCTTCCTGTATGATATTGTAATTTGGAGGCATCCAATGCATCTGAGGAAGTAGATTTAAATCTAGGAAAGGTCATGTTGCCAATTTCTTTCTTTTGGTTAGTCTCAAAGATGCTGCAAGATCTCTTTACATACTGATTTTACAGACTAACACGGCTATATCTGTCGGGGATGCTTTGATTTTGCATAGCAGAATGGTCCTTGTGGTCTCTTCCAACTCTATCATTCTGTGATTCTATGATTCTATGATATATTTGAATTCTACAGTGTAGTATGGGAAGAGGTTAATGGAGGTAATGTCATGAGTTACTGCACCGGTGTCACCAACCCTAGTGATGCCACTGTAGACATGTTTACATTTCCTCTTGAGTGGGAGGTCCTCTCTGGTGAATTTTGTCTCGTTCTCCTCAGAAGATCCTACATCATCCTCTGCCTTACAATTTACACCAGGGATAGTAAACTGTAATGCACTAGGATGGACGCATTAGCACTCCAGGAGACCTTGGAGGGCCACACATCCCACTGCACATGCTCCTACATTTTGAGGCAATTTATTTAATTGCAAAATTTCATTTTGACCTTAAGGAACCCAGGGGGATTCCAAATATGGTGGGAAAGCACTTTGTACACTGTTTCGGGGTTCTTGAACAGATCAGACCAGGGCTCTTCTTGGAAGCTAAGATGATCAAGTTGAGACTATCGTATTTTGGCCACATAATGAGAAGGCACAGATCGCTAGCAAAAACAATAATGCTAGGAAAGGTAGAGGGTAGAAGGAAGAGAGGAAGACCACAGACCAGATGGATAGACTCAATCAGGGGGTTATGGGGAAGGGCTTGCAGAATCTGGGCAAGGCAGTGGAAGATAGGGATTTTTGGAGATGTCTCATCCACAGGGTCACCATGAATTGAAACCAACTTGAGGACAGCTAACAACAACATCCCCTGCCTAGAGACTATTTTGGAGCAAAAAAAAAAAAATTGTTTCCACTTTAGGAACAAAATGTATTGATAGGGGTCCCCAGGGAGCAAAAACTAGCCCTGAGGGCTGTATGTTGCCCACAGGCTACCCTTTGCCCACCCATTACTCCTCTGTTTATCTAAAAGTAAACCTAAACCATCCAGCTATGTTGCCCTTAGTGACCAAGATAATGGTCAGGTATCATTACAAAGGAGACGGTGGGGGTGAGGACTCCCATTTCGACTCCCCCTCCTAGCTACAATTTAGAAAAGCCCCTTTTTGAGGACTGTAACCTCAACAATCATAGCCACTGGCCCCGTGTAGTCCAGAATGTAATGTTCTCACACTCTGCTCCTATGAATATTCATTGGCTGAATGGAGATTCGAACTCTAGTCTCAGAGTTGTGGTCCAACACTCAAGCCACTATGCCCCGATAACGGACACATGTGATAGACTAGAAAATGTTACACAAATAGTAATATTATTATTAAGAAGGAGACCAGAATCCCAGTCCTGAAGGCAAAGCATGACAGCTCTCTAGATTTGAGGAAAGCTTTTCCTGTCACTTGATTAAGTTTAGATATGGAAGCCGATCTCTCATTGATGCCTCTTTTTTTCTCCTCATCTGCTTCCATCCCCCCAAACAGCAAAGGTGACTCTGGATCCAGAGACAGCATATCCTTGTCTCATCTTGTCTGAGGATCATCAAACTGTGACATGGGGAGAGAAACATCAAGATCTTCCTGACAATCCTGAGAGATTTGACCATTTCTCTCTTGTGCTGGACCGTGAGGGATTCACAGGAGGCAGGCATTTTTGGGAAATCATTGTAGGAATTGAGGAGGAATGGGCTGTGGGAGTGGCCAGGAAGTCTGTGGAGAGAAAGGGCTCCATCTCCTATGGTCCCAAGGGAGGGTTCTGGGAAATGGGGAAGTGGCAAAATACATACAATGTCTCCTGTTCCTTTGATGATCTTGTTCTGGCCCTCAAGGAGGAGCCCAAGAGGATCCGGGTGACCCTGAACTATGAAGGGAGTCGGGTGGCCTTTTACAATGCAGACACAGCAGCCCTGATCTTTGAATACCCCAAAGCCTCTTTCTCAGGAGACACCCTCCTGCCCTCCTTTTATGTGACAGGAAAATCCTTCCTGACGATCTCTCCATAAGGCTGGAGACCAATCTCCAAAAAAGGCACAAGAGGAGCTTTTATCCCCCATGATCTGGATCTGTTACTTATTTTTGCTCTCTTTCTGGAACCTCTCTGCTCTCTCTCACACACAAGCTGTGAGTTGACATATTAGCTAAAAACGAATTGACGCATTAGCTAATCTTGTGTGCATTACGAAGGCATTTCCCACCCTCCATGGAGCAGATCAATGCTCAGCCCTGATTGGTTGGCTTATCCATCAGTCAGGAAAGTTCTCCTCCCATTTGGAAAGAACAGCAAGAAATAAAAGATGCAAATCAATGTTCAGTCAATAATTCCGGTTGCTAGAATCCAGTAGTAAGTGGGCCGCCCTGTCTCTGCCTCCCTCACCTGGCTTTTTCCAGGGATGTAAGCTGGACTTGGCTGTGAGATTTTGGTTCCCTGCCAAAATATAGAAAATATAGGTTAGGAATATAGGAAAAGAAATCCATATAGAAAAATGGACACAAGCCAGACAAGTGACATATAAATTTACAAAAAATCAGAATTTGCGTGAATTTTTTTCCAAAATGGAGACAAGATGGCACTTGACTCTGGCTAGATTGGCTAAGATCTATAAAACCAACAACCCTATCTGATGGAAATGTCAAAAAAGTTATGGATCTTGGTTCCACATGTGGTGGACATGCCCTGTAACAGCAAATTTTTTGTAAGATCTTCATGCCACAATTTGTGAAATTTTGAATATTTCTTTTGAATGTACACCAAATTTATATCTCTTAAATATATTACAGAATATACAAACCGTAGATCGAAAAAGACTGTGGAAATTAATTTTATACATGATTACATGTGCAAGAATCCTGCTGGTACAAATGTGGAAAACAGCTGAAATTCCCTCTATAGATAATTGGTTATATAAACTGATTGAAGCAGCCGAACTGGATAAAATATCTGGTAGTATTGATAGAGAATCTTATTGTAAAAATAAGGAAAGCTGGAATATCCTTCATGTATATTGTGATAAACATGGGGTAAATAATCTCAGTAGAGGAATATACGTAGTAGATGATTAAGATAATATATTTCTCTAGGAATTTCAAAAAGATAATATTTATGAGTTAACATTTATTTGTAAAATAAAAAGAAGTTGTTAAATGATAAAGAATAAGCTTACAACATAAAGACAGGACATATGGAAGAACTGAATTCAAATCTAGGTCAGATCCTGGAAAAAAGATTCATATTCAAGCTGCATCCATGAGTATGTTATACAGATGACACCATACTGTTAGCAGAAGATAGCAAAGATTTGGAATGACTACTGAAGAAAGTCAAGGAAGAAAGTGCAAAGATAAATTTTTAAGGTGGAAAGTTTCAGCAGTGGTTGACTAATGGCTTCTGTGCAGTGCTGACAAGGTTTTGCTAGGATGCCATTGCTGTTGTCTCTGAAAGATCCTCCACCAGTCCCACCCTCCCACTACTGCTGCTGCCCAGTAGCTCTTTGGCACATTTCATCTGGTTCCTCTGCAAAAGCCTATCGGACATGGGAAATCCTACCAGCATAACTGCTGCCATCAGCATGGTCTCTTGCCTCCCAGGAGCACTCAATCCCATCATCCCAGAAAGGTAGTGCCACAGTGGAAATGGGTCTTAGAGCAAATTAATTATGCCCAGGGGATTTATATATTTGCATTAATTGAGATTTCATCCCATTTCCTCCTGCAGTAACTCCTAGCTGGGAAACAGCCATAAGGTGGGTCAGAGGTATCAGAGGGATTTATATTCAGAACTGGAGAGTGGAAACAATGGGAGATTCATTTCTGCCACATTGGATTGTCTCCTTTTTGAAACACATGCACACACACACAAACACACACTTACCCAAAGGAACATCAGATTCTTTGGAGAGGCAGCCATGTAAATCTGAGCCAAAGAATCTGGTGGCACTTTAAAGCAGTGGTTCATAACCTGGGTTCGATCGAATACCAGGGGTTCGGTGAGTCAGTCTCATGGGTTTGGCGGAAGTCAAGACACACATCCGATTCATATGATTCATGATGACACGCCCCGCTCGTCCATCATTGGGTGCAGGTGATAACCTGTATACGTTTTATATGCCCCACTATTTATATGTTCCATCCAACCAAACCAGCTTGCCCCGCCTCCACCGACAGAAGTGGCCCTCTGATTGGCCGTGTGGCGTGATTGACAGTGTGGCGGCCCACTCCCCTCACTGGATGGCGCTGACTGTCCGTCTGTATTGGAGGTAGAAGGGTTCGGTGAACGCGTAAGAATCGTAAGAAGGGTTCGGTGAATGCGCATATGAAACTGGTGGGGGTCAGTACCTCCAACAAGGTTAAGAACCACTGCCTTAAAGAATAACAAATTTTATCTGACTTTAGCTGTCACTGTTAACAGTGGCCCATGCTCTCCTCTCTGCCTGCTGGCAAAAGGAAGAGGAGCTGCCACCTGAGCAGGCATTGGGAAGATGGAGCAGAAAGGAAGGGCAGCTACTGCCTTCGCTGTGCCAAGGAGAGGAGATGGAAGGGGCAGCAGAGAGGGGCAGTGGCAAAGAGGAACTGCTACTCTGTAGATGAGCAAGTGGGCAGGAGATGGAGGCGCAGGGGTGCTGGAAGGGCACTAGATCCTCAAAATGAGGAAGGGCAGAATTGGCTGATCAGGCCACTTGCCAGTCATGGCTTCAGTGCCCTCCTGGTCATCAGGCACATAGAGGAAAGGAGAGATGGAGGGACCCCTCAGGGTCATGATACAACTGCATCTTCCAGGGAATTATACATGCCATGATGTCCAGGAGACTGCAGCACCTCTGAAACACTTTGGTCAGGGTCCTGCCAGGGTGGAAAGATATGTTTTGGGGGTCGTGCATAGCCATTCCCAATTGGAAATGTGAATCCCCACCAGTTACTGAATCATATGTGCTCTCATAAATGCTGAACCAGATGTCAGTGTCTTATCTTTCAGGGTGGCGCGGTGGGAGGCAGGAGTAGGAAGAAGAGAGGAAGTCAGGTTAGAGGAGGAAGAGGAGGGGGAGGAAGGGGTG
The DNA here is from genome assembly GCA_026167975.1 of Phrynosoma blainvillii. NCBI lineage: Eukaryota > Metazoa > Chordata > Lepidosauria > Squamata > Phrynosomatidae > Phrynosoma > Phrynosoma blainvillii. The sequence goes on from JANUYF010000002.1 coordinate 380,666,273, forward strand.
GTGTAGTGTAGAGTGAGGCAGGAGGAGGAAGCAGCAGCGGATAAGAAGTGAACCCCTATCCTAGGGTTTTCTTGGCAAGACTGGTTCAGAGGAGGTTTGCCATTGCCTTCCTCTGAGGCTGAGAGTATGTGACTTGTCCAAGTTCATCCAGTGGGTTTCATGGCAGAGTAGGGAATCAAACCCAGGTTTCCAGAAAGGTAGTCCAACACTCAAACCGCTCAACCATGCTGCCTCCTAATCCCATGTACTACCTATGAAACAACTGCAGACTTTTTTGTCGTTGTTGTGTATCTTCAAGTCCTTTCCGACTTATGGCAACCCTAAGGCAATCTTATCATGGGGTTTACTTGGCATGTTTCTTCAAATGGGGGTTGCCATTACCATCCTCTGAGTCTGAGACTCTGTGACATGCCCAGGGTCACTTACTAGGCTGCAAATTGTACATACCCCAGAATGCATCACCTAGGATATTGGCAGTCCTTCCCCCCAACACTTTCTCATTTTCCCCCGTTGGAAGAGGGGTTGTCTTATACGGCGAGTATATCCCAAGCTCTATATTTTAACTGGAAAAGTTGGGGGTCGTCTTATACGCCCGGTTGTCTTATACGCCGGAAAATACGGTACACACCACAATTGAAAATATATTGAAGTTTAAGTTTGAATTATACCCAGAGTTTTATTTACTAAATATGATGAATAAAATAGATCCAATGATAGAAAGGAAATATTGGAGGATACTTTATATAGTATCGGCTGTGAGAATACAGATTGCCCCAAAGTGGAAATTAGAAGAGATCCCAACAATTGATGATTGGCTTTCAAAATTAATTGAAATTAAACAGTCCTTGAAACTCAAACTTTCAGTATGTCTTCCAGCATACTTCCTTTATTATTATTATTAGTCTTCAAGGCATATTTACAAACAGAAATCACAGCATAGCTTCATGAGTAGATTTCTTCCCCAGCCATGAACTAGCTACTAGCCATCTACCCAATTGTTTAGCTATACAGCTAACCATTGTTTTGGCACACCCCTTTTTATAGTTTTTACAGGAGGGTTCAGCATGACTTGCTGCTTAACCCAAATCACCTGTCTGCTTAACGCAGCTTTTTGCTACTTTCAATTCTTTATTCAGCTGTAAAATACTTACAACTACTTGCAACTATTAACAGAGGCTACGTGTCATTCACACTGCCTATTCTGGTGCTATGTATGCCATCGAAGCCACAGCTGCTCATGCTGGTGCCTGCTGTTACATCAAATTATAGCAGGATTAATAAATACAGTTGGCCCAAATCTGTGGGGGATCCATTCCAGAGCCTCCCCCCACAGATACGAAGAAACACAGGACCTGAAGTCCTGCTGTACCTAATGGTAGTGCAATGTGCACACAGCCGCATGTACAACCATTGAAGACAATGGGGTTTGCCATTCACAGATGCTCAAATCCATGAATGGACAGCCCACGGATGGTGAGGCCCCACTGTATATTAGGGGACTTTGAACACTTACACACCTTTTTACCAATACACACACACTCTCTAGGAACCGGAAGGACCCCTGTGATTATGGAAAAACCACAATTTTTTTAAAAAAACTATTCTTTTTAACCTGAGAGAACATCTGTCTAGGAAGTTCCAAGTCCTCCAGGGCACCTTTATGGTCACCATCTTCCAGAAGTTGATGACAGAATCATGTTGGAGGACCTACAAATGCCTAGAGGAGTGTTCTCTTTAGGAACTGCTAGCTTCTCCTGCACAACTCTATGGTCAACGTTGAGCAGAATTGCGCCGGAGGACTTACAGATTCCTAGAGAGAACGTATTAATCAAAAACGCAAAAGTCAAAGCTGCAAATGTGGAGGGCCAACTGTATAGCATTACGATTCCACTGTAACTGCCACGGCTGCATTCTGTGGAAGGCTAGGCTTTGTAGTTTGATCAGGCACTAGAGCAGGGGTAGGCAACCTAAGGCCCAGGGGCCGGATGTGGCCCCCCGAGGCCTTTGGACCAGCTCCAGGCCAGTCCTGCCACCGCCGCTGCCACCTGCCATGATGATATTGATTATTGTTGTTATTACATGTTCTTGGGGTTTTCTTGGCAAAATCTCCACAGGGGTTTTGTCATGGCTTTTCTGGGGCTGAGAGAGTGTGCATGCATATATATTTTTTAAAAAAAATAATTTTTAATTTTAAAATATGTATTTATTTATTTATTTATTTTTGGTGCTTTGGCCCCCCAATTGTCTGAGGGACAGCAACCCAGCCCCCAGCTTAAAAAGGTTGCTTACCTCAGCTTGCTGGCTGAAAATTCTAAATACTCTTCCCTAAACTGCAAATCCTAGAATTCCAAGGGATGGAACCATGACAGAATTATAAGGGATGGAATAATAATGATATGACTGTGTAGTGTGATAGTGTAGTTTATTTTAGCATCAGAGCTGTCTGACAGAGAAGGCTCAATCTCTCAGAAAAAAACTACAATTCCCATGATACCCTAGCACTACAATTCCTATGATTCCCTAGTTCCCATGAGTCCCTAACCCTAAACCAAACCCTTAAAGTAGCCTCAAGCTGCATTATTTCTGGCAGTCTGTAAGGCCCTATACCATTGTATGAAACAATGGGGGGTTGCAGACTGCCAGAAATAGTGCAAATTGAGTCCACTTTAAGGGTTAGGGTTAGAGAATCATGGGAACTGTATTTTATTGTGGCACCAGAGCTCTCTGACAGAGAAGGCTCAATGTCTCAGAAAAAAAAAATACAATTTCCATGATTCCCTAGCACTAACCCTAACCCTAAAAGTGGATTCAATTTGCACTATTTCTGGCAGTCTGCAACCCCCTATAGTATCAGCCTCATCCAGGGAATGCATTTATTTATACTAATATTTAATAAATAAAAAATTAATATGTAATAATAAATAAACCATATTCATATTATTTGTAGAAATAAATTTGTATAAATTGTATTATTGTGATATTCTGATTTTCTATTTATTATTTTAATAAAATGTACACTAAAGACTATTCACAGATGGCGTTCAATACCAGTTAAACTTCACATAATAAACAATAATATTTTGCAGTACTGTTGGAGGAGTTTTGATGAAATCAGAAAGCAGGTCATCTATAATTTAATTGTCCGAACGTGATAGATTTTGCAAATAAAGTCACTATTTTTTTTCATTCATTCGTTTTTTAATATGAAGAAAAATAACCTATGTAGAGCTGCCTCTCAGAGAAGAATTTACAGTTAAATAGTTAATAGCTATAATTAAATTAACTATTTTTAAAGGAAACATGCAAATATTTGACATAAAGGGCTTATTACTACACTGTTGAGATTTGCAGAAAGAAATGGCAAGATCTCCCACTTCAAGACTTTTTGGACAATGTGTGGGAAAATTTTGCAGAAAATCTGACTTGTAGAAACCCAAGGAGAACTAAAAACAAACAAGCAAGCAACAAAACACATATGCTACAGTTTTTTCTCCTTTTATTTCACCAATAACTGCAGTAAATAGCTTTTATTCAATAGACAGTATTTTTTAAAAAAAAAAATCTTCTAAGCCACCTTGAGTACCAATCTTAGGGGAAAAGTAGGATATAAATAAAGTGACTGATTGATTGATTTCTGTCCTATGAGGAACCTATAATACTAATATTTCAGCTCTCCATTAAGCATATTCCACACAACACGCATATACATGTGTTCTCCATTTGTGAGTACTCTGATGTTGAGAAATTCTCCAGCTATCCTTTAATCCAAGGGTAGGCAATCTAAGGCCCGGGGGCCGGCTGCGGCCCCCCAAGGCCTTTTGATCGGCCCCAGGGTGGTCCTGCCACCGCCGCCACTATGATGATATTGATTATTGTTGTTATTACTTGTTCTTGGGATTTTCTTGGCAAAATCTCCACAGGGGTTTTGCCATGGCTTTTCTGGGGCTGAGAGGGTGTGCATGCATATTTTAAAAAATTTTTAAAATTTATTTATTTATTTATTTATTTTTGGTGCTTCGGCCCCCCAATTGTCTGAGGGACAGCAACCCGGCCCCCGGCTCAAAAAGGTTGCCTACCCCTGCTTTAATCTCTTTCCACATATCAAAGCCTTTCAGTGGTTTTTCCCATACTGGTTCTTAGGTGGGAAGGACTTTCTAGACTCCTTTCGCTTATATGGTTTCTCTTCTGTGTGAACTGACATTAACAAAAGCTTGGGGTTTCACGGAAGCTCTTTTCAAACTGCACACATTTCTGAGATTTCTCCCCTGTGTGCCTGTTGATGCTGCCTAAGGAGCTCTTTCCGACAATAGCTCTTTCCACATTCCATACATTTATATGGCTTCTCCCCGGTATGGGTTCTATGATGTCTAGTCAGCGTACCACTATCGCGGAAGCTCTTGCCACACTCGGTGCATGTATATGGCTTCTCCCCTGTGTGAGTTCTTTCATGCTTAATAAGAGAGCCACCAGTACTGAACCGCCTCTCACATTTCATGCATTTATATGGTTTCTCTCCTGTGTGAGTTCTCTGATGCTGCGTAAGGTTCCCTTTCTGAATGAAGCCCTTTCCACACTCCATGCATTGGTACGGTTTCTCCCCTGTGTGAGTCCTTGAATGTACAGCAAGGTTTCTGCTATCAATGTAGCTCTTTCCACAATCTGCACATTTATACGGTTTCTCCAGCATGTGAGTTCTTAGATGTATCGGAAGTTTTCCACCAGCATCACAGCTCTTTCCCAACTCCATACATTTGTACAGCTTCGCAAGTGTGTGAATTCTTTGATGCTGAGTAAGTTTTGTCTCCTCCCTGAAGCTCCTCCGACACTCTGTGCATTTATATGGTTTTTCTCCTGTGTGAATTATCAGATGCCTAATAAGTTTTGCATTAGTCCTGAAACTCTTTCCACACTCCGTGCATTTATAAGGCTTTTCCCCCATGTGAATTATTCGATGTATAGTAAGAGTTCCACTATCACTGAAGTACTTTCCGCACTCCAAGCATCTATATGGCTTTTCTCCTGTGTGAATTCTTTGATGTCTAGTAAGTTTCCCATTAACACTGAAACTTTTCCCACACTCCATGCATTGGTATGGTTTCTCTCCTGTGTGAATTCTTCGATGTACAGTAAGTTTTCCATTGTCACTGAATCTCTTTCCACATTCCATGCACTGAAATGGTTTCTCTCCTGTGTGAATTCTTTGATGTCTAGTAAGTGTTCCACTCTGTTTGAAGCTTTTTCCGCATTCCATGCAATTAAACAGCTTTTCTGGTCCATGAATTTGTTTATGTATAGTAAATATTCTTCTATAACAGAAGCTGTTTTTATACTCCATGCACTCATGTGGCTTATCAGCGATGTGTCTTCTGCAAAGTCTTTTTAATTCTGAATTCTTTGGAAATATCTTCCCCAGGACAGCCATTTTTTTCCTTTTCTTTCCTTTCCGATCTTCTTGAGTGATTAGTTCAGTGATTTGAGCCTCTTGAGAACTCTTTTTTCCTTTCTGAGACTGGTTTTGTTTGTGATTTTTTGGTCCCCTTTCATTTACAAATAACTCTCTTTTCTTTTCATAGTTGATCATTTCCAGTGACAATGCAGATGGCTTTTGAGAGTTCTTGTTGCCCCAACCATGACCTGATTTGGAATATAAAAATAAAAATAAAAGTGCAGTTAGGAGTTTGAGACATAAACTGAGGATACCTCATAATCGATCAAGCCTAAAATCCTTATTTTAGTATTTCCAAGATTCTTTTATTCTTCTATATGTCTCCTGTTGAGTACTCTGTTGGAGAACTATAACTTCATTCTGTGTGATTTCTGGTTTTATTCACTATGTATTGAGATTTTCTTTGCTATGTGTTATTCACATGGTTGAATAAGTTGCTGAGTGTGCCTAAGGTGGCTGAGATTGGTAGCAACTGATGAGCATTTTGGTTTTAGTATATTAGTATATTATTTTAGTACGTTAGAATTTTATAGGGTTATGTTTTATTGTTCATTTTTTATTCAATATATCTGATGTTCCGCCCTTTGGAGAAAAGGGTGTTATAAATAAACATCACCATTATTATTATTATTGTGCACTATCAGCTTCTACAAACTTATGTAAAAGGAAGAGGAGACAAAACCAAACCGGAAGGAAGATTGTTTTTATAGCAATGTAGTCCAGAAACTACAGGCTTCCCCTGCCTCTCAATGACTTGCTTTCTGATAACTCACTCTTTCAATGCTTGCAAATTACAGACAAATTCCATTAATCCAACAGAGGTTCCACTCTTTTGTCAGTTCTTCCTGCCTATGAGGCAGTCGCAAGGCTTGTCTACAGAAAGAGCATAATCCTCCTTGAATTATTGGAATTTATCTGTGCAAGCATAGAAACAGCAGAATGTCATAAGTTCTTCTTCCTGTGAAGGCTTGCTTGAGACTACTTACAAAGTGAGCTGAAAAGGCGCCAAGCCAACTACAGAGTCCCAATTGCAACCAAGTGAGTGCTGCTTGGCACCTTTTCTCCCTCTCTCTGTGACTGCACACCATCTTTGCTTCTTCAATCTGCATTCAGTTCATAGTGCTTCTGAGAGCGTAGCCAGTACATCTTTCACAGTATTACTGTACAGTATTTGTGCCTAAATACAGTATACAGCATAATATAATATATATAAATAATATATACAGTAATACAGTAATAATGATAACAACAACAACATAGTGAGAGTGGGCATAGTAGTTTGAGCATTGGACTATGACTCTGGATATCAGGGTTCAATTCCCACTGGGCCATGGAAACCTATTGGGTGACCTAGGGCTCTCAGCCTCAGAAAACCCCATGATAGGTTTGCCTTAGAGTTGCCAAAAGTCGGAAATGACCTGAAGGCAAACAACATTAACAACAACAAAATATAATTATAATATATACAGTACAGTAATACACAGAGCAAAGAAAGATATTAAAGGTAAGCGTTTGTTCATTTTACTTTACTTTATAATTTACATGTGTGTGTGTGTGTGTATCTATAGCATGTTATTTAATATTTCCGTGCATTCAAAGTGGTATGTAGTATGTTATTTATGTTTTTTGGCAGCCAAAATGCACTTGCAAGCTAAAAAATAAAAATAAAAAATCTGGGTTCCATTTTTCAACTAATTTCACTTTCTGACAGTCCTCCAGTCCACAACCTATCAGATAAGTGGGGGCTTCTTGTATTCTACTATGGTTGGGTATTACATCATAGTTTAGCAATTTATCCACATATTAACTTGTATATTCCTTTCAGATTTCAGCAAAGGTTAAGCTGCAGGTATTTGGGATTCTGGAAATGGAAAAAATTGGTTTTCAGTTTTCAGTTCAAAAAGGCCAGACGTAACTATTTTATCCAAAACATGCAAAAGAAGAGTTCAAGAGCAATAAATAGCAATCGGAAAGGCTAGAGGCAAGTGTCTTAGGGCCCATTCCCACTTGCATTTAATCCGATTTACGAGTCGCATTTATGCCAGGTAGCTGAATCAATTCAAACCGATGCGTAGTTCCCACTATGGGAACTATAGAAGCGAATTATTTCCTTATTCCATGGATTTGTGGTTTTTTTGACACGACTGTCATTCCCACTAGTTTTTTTAAAATGTCACATCAATGTGTCATCGGTGATGCAACCACACAGTGAGGAATTCCCTGTCCCCCTTCTCTTATCCCAAGGTCATCCCTTGGGTCCTTGGCTGGCACCTTTGGCCCCAGAGCTCAGAGCTTCAGTGCCAGTGTTTCCTTTTACTACTTTCATCACTGTTAATACATCTCCCTTCCAGCCTAAGGCTTGCCAGCCTTTGCAGTGCAGAGCGGAGGGGCTCTCCGAGAGAAAGAAGCCAGTCCCACCACTGACTGCTTCCTCAGATGCAGTCTGGGGGAGAAGGGCACCTGGCCCCTTGCCAGCCCTGGGCCAAGGGAGGAGGAAGAGGACCAGAGGCTCTTTCTCTTTCTCTCTCCCTCTGTGCCCTCCTCAAAGAGAGAGGAAGACAGGGAGTAGGAGAGGAAGGAGGAGTGGGAAGAAAAGAAAGAGAAGGAGGAGGAAGAGGAAGAGAGGAAGGAGGAGAAGGAGGAGAGGAGGAAGGAGGAAAAGGAGGAGGAAAAAGAAGAGAGGAGAGAAGAGAGGGAGGAAGAGGAAGAAAAGGGGAAGGAGGAGAGGGAGGAGGAGGAGGAGAGGGACGCTGCTGGTCCTGCCATTGCTCCTGCCATTGCTCCTATTCCTCTGAACCACCAATCCAGGGCCACCCCACCTGCAGCACCGCCACCATCAGCTGGGAAAGCGGCTTTGCTGGGGTGAGCTTACATCACAATCCAGGCTTGGGCTATTGCAGCTGTGGCGGCTGTGATCCTCCTTCCTCCGGGCGGCAGGCAGCACCGGGCTCTGCTCTTCTCTGCACTGCCACTGTCTGGGGAAGAAGATGATGCCCACCTCGAGGGCAGTGGTGGTACCTCCACTGCTGCCAAGGGGGAGCCCCACTGCCCCCAAACACCAAGCAGCCTCCTTTCCCAGGCTGCCTCCCTCCTCCCTCCTAGCCGCCGCTGCCGTGGGGCCCGAGGTGGCGGGTCTGCTGGGCTGCCTCAGGAGCTCCCAACCACCGAGGGTGAGTCCTCTGCCCCCCCCCACACTCCCATCCTCCGGGGGGAAAATGGCAGATATTCCCAAAACTAGGGGCAGAATGGGGTACACCTCTCTGCCAACCCTCTTCCATAGTCCCTCCCCTCCAGCACGATGCAATTCAGGTCCATCATTCCCACTTGCTGAACACGCTTTCTAATCGATTCTTTTTAAAAGAACCACTAAAAACTACTCTTTAAAAAGAGCACTTGTTTTGCATTTGTCTTGCATCAAAGCGAGTCTGAACGATTGCAGTTGCATCTGAAACCATTCCCAGTGGGGACGAGGCACATATAAAGCGACCAGCAAATCGCTTCAAATCATAGTGGGAATGAGCCCCTAGAAGCAGGCTTTACAGAGACTAATGATAGCGACAGGCATATGCTGCTTTTGAACAAATGCTCTCCTAAATTAACATCGTAGAAGCATAGAAGCACATCTGCCAAGCTTGCAGGAGACCCTACAGTGCTGGGAGCAGTGTGAATTCTGCTGCTAGGTTTGATATACAGCATGGTTGATTTATCTCATGGATCAACAACAACTAAGATGTAGGGGAAGGAATCACAGAATGGTCCCACCACACATCTAAGGAGGTACCTGTCAATTTCTTCTGTTCTGCAGCAGATGGGACAAATGGATCTTCTCCTTCTTCCAGGTAGAGGATAAGGTCTGGTTTGTAAATTCCTTTCAAAAGAAGATATAGGCTTTTGATTACAAAATATTCCTACAGTCCAAGTCTAGCTTTTTGGGGGCAACTGGCTAACACAATGTACACCGCTTACAGTGTGGCCAACACTATAAGGCGGTATAGAAATGTAAGTGGTATTGCTATTGCTATTGACCCATCTATTTGTTTATCATTCATATTTATTATTCACCTATTGACTTTAGTCCTTCAGATGAAATACGCTGGGAGCAAGAGTACCCTTTAAACTGCCAACATAACCATTTAGGGGAAGTGTAACTTGCCAAACTGATTTAACACCTCTACTCAAGGTGAACAAAGCATCCACTTCTCATGCCTCTGTCTTTTTCTGGACTACCTTTATATTTCTGGACTACCTTTATATTATATTTTTAATTTCTCATCCAGACCATTATCATAGCCAAACACTTATCCAGCATTACCATTTCCAGCCGTGTAGCTACTGGAAGGGAGAAAGACAAAGCTAAAGCAGAAGAAGAGGGGGAGTCTCTTTTCTATTCCTATGGACCTAATCACATGGAGGCAAATCCCATGCAGAAACAGAATTTAAAAATCCAACCCCCCCCCCAAAAGCAGGTTGTTTTTCAGATGTGTTTGTGTAAAGGAGAAATAATGCGACATTAACCTGAATGAAAAGTCACCAAAACCCACTCCTTTTTACTTTCAGAAGTTACCAAAAGTAAAAAGGAGCAGGTTTTGGCAACTTTCAGTTCAGATTAATGATGCGTTATTTCTCCTTGACGCCAATGTCGTGTGAAAAACAACCCGCTTTTGTGAGTTTTTTCTACTTTCTGTTCGGGTTAACCCCAAACGTTGTGTGAAAAACACCTCAAAGCTTTTGCAGATTGTTTTCACTTTAAATCCAGTTTCTGCACGGGATCTGTCCCGTGTGATAAACTTCTGTGAAAAGGTGGCCAGATTAAAAAACAAAACAAAAACAGGGCTCTTATATATTTTATAGTGGTACAAAATAGGAATTTCAGCATGTGAATGACAAGTTGAAATTTCCACACCTGTTCAACTGTGAGAGGTACAGGACCCCACAGGCTTTTCTGGTGTACACCCCACAAAGAGTACACTACTGGTTAAAAATCAAATTCACAACATATAAACTAAGGGCCTTTGCAGACTGCCAGAAATAGTGCACATTAAATTGAGGCACTGCCCTGGCTCAGTGCTAGGGAATCATGGGAACTGTATTTTTTTGGGGACATTGAGCCTTCTCTGTCAGAGAGCTCTGGTGCCACAATAAACTACAGTTCCCATGATTCCCTAGCACTGAGCCAGGGCAGTGCCTCAATTTAATGTGCACTATTTCTGGCAATCTGCAAAGGCCCTAAATTACAAGCACAAGGAACAATTAGTCAATTTATACATGCAGAGCTTATTTCAGACATTTCCCCCTAGTACAGAAGTAAGCTGTTCTCTGATCCAGATTGCTTCAGACAACATTATTTTCTAATAAGAATTTGACATAAAATTGGACCAATTTTCCTGGCAGAGTCACCATTAACAGATCAATCATATGTTGTCGAGTCCACTTGTGGCATTCACATGAAAAAGGAATATGCTTCATGGATTCTACTTCCTGATTACTACAGGAACATAATCTCACAGTATAAAGGACACTAGCAAATCTACCTCAAAGCATTTCAGAGGGGAAAACATTAAGTATGTCCTTGATAATGTACATAACACTGCATGTGGAGTTATGCATTGCTTATGCTATGTAATAATGTACTGTACTGAAAGGCAATACTATGCAACTGGATAGACGCAATAATGTGCTTCTCATGCACATCCACATTTGTAGACACAATGATACCTCAAGTGCAACCCTGCTTCCACAACCTAGAATTTCATGTTGTAAACCAGGGGTAGGCAACCTTTCCCCTTTAAGGGCCGAGGGACTTCAGCTCCCAGAATCCCAGGAGCTATTGGCCAACATGGGACTATTGGCCAACATGGCTGAGGCTTCTGGGAGCTGAAGTCCCTCGGCCCTTAAAGGGGAAAGGCTGCCTACCCCTGTTGTAAACGTTCCACATCAGATGAATATGGGCCTTTACAACCTACCAGAAATAGTGCAAATTGAGGCCACTTTAACTGTCCTAGCTCAGTGCTAGGGAATCATGGGAATTGTATTTTTTCCCTGGGACATTGAGCTTTCTCTGCCAGAGAGCTCTAGTGCCACAATAAACTACAGTTCCCATGATTCCCTAGCACTGAGTCAGGGCAGTTAAAGTAGACTCAATTTGCATTATTGTCTACCCCCTTCTGCAAGGGAACTTACATGCCTGGAAGAAAACTAAAGGGACTCCAGTCTTTTTGAGTAAAGTTTGCTGTATGAAATTCTGACATTGCTCAACCCTAGACGTTTGACTTTCTACTGTCCTGACCATTAATCCTCAGGCTGGATCATTCTGAAGGATTTCACACCCTTGTGGAATGGAAAGAACAACTAAGGGGAGTTGCAGACTGCCAGAAATAGTGCAAATTGAGTCCATTTTAAGGGTTAGGGTTAGTGCTAGGGAATCATGGGAATTGTATTTTTTCTGAGACATTGGACGTTTTCACACGGGGCTCCCTAAAGCCGGCTGGAGCCCTTCCCCTAAAGCCGGCTGGACCCCGTGCTGCTGACACCGGAATGACTCCGGCGGCGGCAGGCTAATTCCTTTTGCCACCTGGAATTACCTGAAGCCGGAGTTAGCCAGGAATTAGCCTGCCGCTGCCGGAGTGAGGCCAGACTTAGGGCTCCGTGTGTTTGAAAACACGGAGCGAAAAGCCGGCCGGACGCAGGGATGACACCGGAAGAGGCGGGGTTTGCCGCCGCGTGTGTGTGAAAACACACGGGAAATGGAGCCGGAGTGAGGCCGGCGGGAGGCCGGCTAGCGTCCTCCTTTTGCCCCGTGTGAAAACGTCCATTGAGCCTTCTCTGTCAGAGAGCTCTGGTGCCACAATAAAATACAGTTCCCATGATTCCCTAACCCTAACCCTAACCCTAAAAGTGGACTCAATTTGCACTATTTCTGGCAGTCTGCAACCCCCCTAAGAAAAGGAATCCAACCTTTGAGTTGAAAAAACACCTTGAAGCAAAATCAAAGCCAAAGAGAAGGAGGGAGGGAAAGTGTGTTACCCAAAGAGGCTACAATCCCATAGTTCTCCAGCATGACCTCCTTGTAGAGAGTCCTTTGGCCTGGATCCAGGAGATCCCACTCTTCCTTGGAGAAATACACAGCCATCTCCTCAAAGTACACCAGCCACTGGGAGGAGGGAGAAACAATTTCTCTATTCAGATAATGACTTCAATCCAGCACCCCCTCAGTGTAACGTAAAAATCCAAGGCAGACCTTGGCTACACTGAGCCGTATAAACCACCACCACCCCATCTTACTGTAGAGCCCTGAAACTGCTTTGCATAGCCACAAGCAGGCAGGACTGGAGAAGCATTTGGCTATGTCCCCATAGCCAGACATGCTTATAACAGCAGCACTTAGACCTAGAATCACTGAATCATAAGAGCTGGAAGAGACCGAAAGGGCCATCCAATCCCTTCTGCCATGCAGGAAGACCCCATCAAAGTACTCCTGACAGATGGCCATCCAGCCTCTGTTTAAAAACCTCCGAAGAAGGGGAACCATCATTTTCCAGGGCAGCATATTCCACTGTCAAACAGCTCTTACCATCAAGAAGTTCTTCCTAATGTTTAGATGCAATCTCTTTTCCTGTATTTTCCGTGTCCTAATCTCTGGAGCAGCAGAAAACAAGCTTGCTCTTTCTACAATATGGATGTTATCACACGGGGGAAATCTGCTGGTTAATCCACACAAATCCCAAACAGAAACTGGATTTGTGCCTCACGATTTCACACGACGTCGCACAGAAACTGGACAGAAACTGGTGTTATCCAAGATCTTTTGAAATTCGGTAGTTTTGAGGAAATGCATTTGCGAAATTACAGTAATTTCACATTTACCGTAATGTGAAAAGCAAATGCGCATTTGGGAGCATTTCCCTGCTTTTCCCATGGTTCCACGGCAAGCATTCCTCTATCTGCGCATGTGCAAGAAGATCATTTCTAGTACATTTACGGACTTTTCTTACTTGTGTGTGAACGTTAAATGTGCTTACTTTAATTTTGCAATTAAGGTAATTACGTGTGAAAGCCATTTGTGGAATCAAGGTTTATTTTCGGTTTATTTTCGGAATGTCTCATTTCCACTTTATTATTGCTTTCTGGCCCAGAATAAAGTCCTATGACACCCTTTCAAGTATTTTAAACAAGGCTATCATGTCACCTCTTAACCTTCTTTTCTTCAGGTTAACATACCTATCTCCCTAAGCCACTCCTCATAGGGCACCCCTAGGGTACCCTGGTGGATCCCAGTGCTGATATCAATTCTTGTTATTTTGGGTATGGAGGGGTAGCCAATGATTCTCGAATCCTGCTTGCTAGAAGCATAAAATGGCCATGTGAGGCAGTTTCGGTGCTTTACTGTCATTTGGGGACAGGGGGATGGGGCTTTCAGCACTGAAGAGGAAAGGAGGGAAAACCAGCCCTCACAATGACCAAGGACTTTATCACACAGGGGAAATCTATAGTTTATCCCATACAAATCCCGAAAAAACCCGTGTAATTATGCGCAATGATTTCACACCATGTCACACAAAAACTGGTATTAAAGTGGTCAGAAAGTGGTGTTATCCCAGATCTTTGTACTTTCGGGATTTTAGTGAAAATGCATTTTCGATATTACTGTAATTGCGCATTTACTCCAGTGTGAAAATCAAATTCAGTTTATTTACACAATAACCCTTTTACTTCCTGTTTTGCTTGGGCGACAAACATGCCAGGCAGACATGAGCCTCTCTGCTTTCTCTTTCTGTGCAAGTATACCATTTCTAGTACATTTACAGATTTCTTTCACTTCTGTATGAAATGTAAAAATGCCTTTTTATTGTTTTTCGCGTTATTTCACATTTATTCTAATTGCGTGTGAAATTCATTTGCATGATGAAGCTCTATTTTTGCTTTATTTTTGGGATGGTTTATTTGTGCTTTATTATCTTTTTAAAGACGAAAATGGCCCCCGTGTGATAAAGTCCCAAGAAAGGACATCCACAGGCATGCAGGCGCTTATGTCCTTAAGAGATTTCCCACCCTATTCCTTTTAAAGAAGAAGTAAAAACTGTGTTGCTTTCTAAGTACTTTTTCCTTTCCTTTTATTCTTGTTTAGGATTTTTGAGCTAGGACTTGGTCTACTTAAGGAACAAATAGAAAAACACACTTTCAGATCCTCATCTTCACTTGATCCAAGTAAGGTTATTTACCTCTAATTATGGTTCTTTGAGTGGTAACGTGGCTGCATCTGCACTGCTGCAATAATGCACTTTGATAACACATTAACTGCCATGGCTGATTGCTATGGAATCCTGGGATTTGTAGTTTGCTGTGGCACCAGAGCTCTCTGATAGAGAAGGCTAAATCCCTCACAAAATTACAAATCCCACGATTCCATAGCACTCAGCACTCAGTTAAAGCAGTGTCAGATTGCATTATTTCGGCATTGCAGATGCAGCCTGTGTGAGCTCACAAATACGGGTCTTGTTCCTGCACAGCAACACAACCAAAACAGTCTAGAGCAGAGGACAATTTTGGCAGGAGTCCTGCCCACACCTTCCAGAGGGCATGTCTAGGCATTTCCTAACAACAAAGATCATTGCTGTTCTTTGGATGCAGTAGTTAGTTCCATGGAGGCCTGGGGAACTGAGTCATGTGCCAATTCCTGGACTGGAACCAACTGGAGCAAATGCAGGATGGCTTTTCTCCAAGCATGCTAGACTTTCTGGGCAATTAGGAACAAATAAAGGTAGAACTCAAGCACTGACATAGGAGATTATCAGATGGGGGGAAAAGCTGGAGTAAAAGGAATACTCTCTGCAAAGTCGCGTGATCGCGCTGATGATTTTCAGACATGTTGCGCTTATCCAGGACTTAACCCATGAAGATCCAGGAATGCTCCAGCAACAAACCATTCACAGGGAAGTCCTTGTCATCTGAAAATCTTCAGCGTGGTCACGTGACTTTGCTGGGAGTATGCCTTTTTCTTCCCTGATATTCCTCTGGCTGGAATATATCATAGTATATCATAGAGGGGTTTCTGTGATCTTACAATAGGCCAAGCAATAGAAGAGTGTTATGGAGCTGATTCAGGAGGTGGCTGAAGTGGCAAGACACTTGGTCCTGGTGCAGCAAATACAAAGATCAGAGACAGTAATGCAGAGTAAGAGGGTACCGTAATTGGGTATTATTACAGTGAAGGTTGGGATGTGTTAATACTAATAGTGATTGCGGTAGGCTTAGCCACAGAAGCCACAAGAACCCAAGTGTTTCCCATCCCCATAGTCCCACCTAGAAGACTCTGCACCAAGGAACCCTATCCTCTCTTCAAGAAGATGAATTTTAAAAAATGAGAATGAGGGGGGAAAGGGCAAAGGAAAATCCCCAACAAGTATAAGCCACCTATTTGGACGAGACTGACCCTGGACAGCCTCTAACTTGGTCTATTGCTGCACCAAGTGAAGTCATATTGGTGATGATGAGGCTGAATTAGAGATGTTTTTCTCAGCCCAAGGAAGTAGCAGGAGACTAGAGTTTGAATCCTGGCTTGGCCATGCAAGCAAACTGGGTGACCTTGGGCAAGACATACTCTCTCAGCCTTAAGACCTGCTCTAGTCTGAAGAAAACTCTCAAGAAAACCCTGTGATAGATATGCCTTAGGGTTGCCATAAGTCAGAAATGACTTGAAGGCACACAACAGCAACAGCAGGAGACATTTCTCTTTGTGGCAAATGCTCAAGGTAGGATCTTCTCTTTCAACACATCACCCAGAGACTGGTGCTGTATCTGGCCAGGTGAGTAGTAAACCAGGAATGGAAAGGGGCAATTTAAGAGTGATAGGGAGATTAGTCTGAACGATGATAGTAAATCTGACAGTGAAACTGGATCAAAAATGGATTTGGAGTGGACATTGAGGTTTCGACCAGGGAAATATAAGATGGGTGAGATGAAGATGATACTAACCTGTCAGCTCTTTCCTCCTCATCACCATGCTTATCTTTTTCTGACTTTTTATTCTTTTTTGTGGAAGTTTCCAATTGCTATGTTTTTGCATCTGAGAAAGTAGATTATTTCTACGAATGCCTATGCTACAACCTTTTTTGCACAGATAGTCTCAAAGGTGCTACAAGATCCTTTTGCAAACTGTGTCATTGAGTGGGACACTTATGGTGATCTTTCTTGAGCAGGCTCTGCTCCAGTGCCTTGTCTGGAGTCAGTGGATGTGGTGATCCATGGAGAGGTTGATATTAAAACAACAGCCCATACCGAAATCGGTATCAAGGTGTTGGTACTGAGATCCAAGGTGCTGCAACTGTCATGACAGAATGTGAGAGGATCTGTGAAAAAACAGACAGAACATTCCTCTCAATGTTGCTTGTGCGGTGGATGAAAAAAACCCAAATGGAAGAGGCTGATGTGGGTTTAGACATGCATCGTAAAGCTGCACTCAGCTCTAGAATGTTCCAGTTGTAGCTTTGCGCAGATGTAAGATCCATACGTGTGAGTCACAGGGACCACAGAATCTTAGGGAGGCTGCAGACAAGCGGCTCTGGATCGATCCTCTCTTTAGCCGCCCCGAAAAGAATGGCAAAATGTTGCTCCTTTCAGGAGCGGCAAAAGGGCACCCTAAGAGCCAGTACACAGCTCTTCCTCACCTGTTCCGGCACAGTGCATCAGGATTCTGCGCCAGGAGGACATCCTGACGCCGTGCGCCATGCATAATGGTGCACAGCATCAGGATGTCGTCGGGCTGGGTTTGGGGCAGCCGGTGTGCGGCTGCCCCTCCCCATCTCTGACTCCAGGCTGGCCCTTTCGGCCGGTCTGCAAAGGCCCATAGAGTTGGAAAAGACCCCAAGGACCATCCAATCCAAGCCCCTGCCATGCAAGCATGAAGAACAATCAATTACCTTAGATGGCTGCATGGTAAATCTACTACCATGCAGTGATCCACAGTCAGTCTGCTCTGGTGTTGCACTACCTGTAAGGAAGACAAAACAGTACATGTGAAAGGGGTCTAGGAGTCCTAGTAGACCACAAGTTAAACATGAGTCAGCAGTGTGATGCGGCAGCTAAAAAAGCTAATGTGATTTTAGGTTGCATCAACAGAAGTATAGTGTCCAGATTGAGGGACGTAATGGTGTCACTCTATTCTGCTTTGGTCAGGCCTCACCTGGAATACTGTGTCCAGTTCTGGGCACCACAATTCAAAAAGGATGTTGAAAAACTGGAGCGTGTCCAGAGGAGGGCGACCAAAATGGTGCAGGGTCTGAAAACCATGCCCTATGAGGAGAGACTTAGGGAGCTGGGTATGTTTAGCCTGGAGAAGAGATGGTTAAGAGGCGATATGATAGCCCTGTTTAAGTATTTGCAGGGGTGTCATATTGAAGATGGAGCAAGCTTGTTTTCTGTTGCCCCAGAGAACAAGATCCGAAGCAATTTATTCCACCTAAACATTAGTAAGAATTTCCTGACAGTAAGAGCTGTTTGACAGTGGAATATGCTCCCTTGGAGGGTAGTGTTTTTCTTCTTTGGAGGTTTTTAAACAGGGGCTGGATGGCCATCTGTCAGGGATGCTTTGACTATGAGTTCCTGCATGGCAGGGGATTGGACTGGATGGACATTGGGGTCTCGTCCAGCTCTATGATTCTATGAGAAGAGGCATAAAGGAGGCCATTTGAGAGATTCCTGCAGCTACCAGTCATGCATAGTAGGGCAGAGCAGTTGTGTAACCCAGGAATGGGCAATTGAGTGGAAGCCAGAGGCCAATATTTCCCACAACAAGCTCAACCGAGTGGACAGTTTCGGAGTCTGAAGTATTTCATATTTTGGATTCCGGATAAGGGATACTCAGCCTGTACTGGCAGATCTCAGCTAACAAAACCTCTGACAATGAAATTCCTTAAAAAAGCAAAACCTTTTTAAGACTGCCCCAGCCTTCCTTTTCCTTCTTGACTGTATAGCTGGAGGCTTTTTAGAAGCATTGGCATTAGGAGGACTGGAGAAACACAGTTTCAGAGACAGGTTGCAGCAACATGCCTACACTAAAGAATACAATAAAGCTTGAGCAGGGAGAGCATGGGATTTTGCTCTAGCCAATTCTGCTGTAGCTGTGGGTGCCTGCCTGCAACAGGCAAGGTAAACAATAGCTGCCTCCAGAATCCTTTACTGAGCCTGCATGAATAGCAAAAAAGAGAGGAAACTGGAAAGCAGATACACTTACCTCCCCAGCTATTTTCAATATGTTAAGAAAACATAAATCTATGCATTCAGTAACCAAAATAAAAATCATAAGAAGATTAGAAGCTGGTGAAAGAAAAAGTCATTCCTGGATACATTTGGAAGCCGCTTTCAAGTGGTCTCTAGAAGGTTCAAAATGTTTTTATTTACTTATTATTATTATTATTATTATGCTTTATTTATATAGCGCTGTAGATTTACACAGCACTGTACATACAGTCAATAAAATAGATAAAATAGATAAAAATTACTTATGCAAGGCTTACCTGAGTTGGTTGTAATTTAATTTGTAAGTTTTTAATTGTACTGTGCTTTTAGACTGTAAGCCGCCCTGAGTCTCAATTTTTTTTGGGGGGGGAGCAGAATACAACTACTACTACTACTACTAATAATAATAATATCATTTTACATGTGTTATGTTGTTAGTTTTGATTTAAAAGTTTGCTAAAAGCACATTGAACTGTGTGTGTGTATGTATAGTGTAGGAACCTATCCTTATTATTTTCATGTTGTTTTTGCCTCTGGTTCCAAATTTTCAGTTAAAGAATTAATGCCCAAAACGACGTCTACTTTATTAACGGAGGTATGCCTGCATTCATTTAAAAATTAGCCCTAGAAAATGGAAAAGAATGGTATAAATGGACCACATCAATAAATGGTATTTCACTTTCCTGTGTTACTTTCCGTCATGGTCTTATTTGCTTCAGGTGCGCAACTTAGAAATGACCAATGTTTAATCCCTAAATACTACAGAGGCTTTACTCTCAAGCTATGAGGTCTTCTGAGGGACAAACAATTGTAGCCGATTGATTTCACTGATTAAAAAGAAAATTTTTAAAAACCCACAAAGATTTTTAAAATCCCAGAGTGCCAGATGATCAATGCTCACATGGCAAACCTAAGCAGGTACCTGTCCATCTCTTCTGTGCCTCAGAGTCTTGGACCAACAGGATTCCTCTTTTTTCCAGCAAGGTGATAAGGAGAGGTTTGGGAACTTATTTCAAAGAAAGAAACAGGCTAGTGAATGGAAAATATTAAGGTAACCACCATTCTTTAATAGTTAATGTTTATTTCTGTCATTTATGTCTATTCGTCCTCTAGGATCATAAAACCATTTGACCAACACAAATTGAAACGCAGATAAAATATCTCAGGCTGCATCCACTTTGCAGGATTAGTGACACCATTTTTACTGCCATGGCTCCATGCTATAGAATTCTGGGATTTGTAGTTTTGTGAGATATTTAGCCTTCTCTGTTCGAGAGCTCTGTGTTCGAGAGCTCTGCTGCCACAACAAACTACAAATCCCAAGATTCCATAGGGTGCAGCCATGACAGTCAAAGCAGTGTCAAACCGTATTAATTCTGGAGTGTGGCAGCAGCCTCGTTGACACAAAACTAACTACCAAACAAAATATATAAATGCATGAAATGGCTACAATAATTCAATCCAATTCAAATACTATACAACAATCCTATTAACCATACTTCTATAACGACTGCACTCTTGTCAAAGATGAGTTGTATAAAAAAAAGTTAGATATAGAATATTTAAACTGAAGAAAACATCAGGGCCTTGGGAATTTATGCTTCACATCTCAGACAAAGTTAAGGATCTCCCCCATTTTTTGTTTAACTGCCATTCAATGCAAAGTTATCATGAGAAAAAATATCTGGTCAGACTATTAGAAAGTGAATCTAATTGTTGATGTTAGTGCCATAAGATATTCTTCCTCTTCAATTAGGATCCAAAGATAATGAAGTGACCTATTACTTTACTATTGGCTCTATCCAAGACATGAATCCCCTTTTGCTAAGCTGGCTATAAAAGACATCTAATTGTCAATATTCTTTATTTTATTATTCTTTACTCTATTGTGGACTGCGTCATTAGTCATCCACATATGTATATGCACAGAAGCACAAACACAAGGGATTATATAATATTATACTTAGCACGATGCTGGCAGCTCTGGTTTTGTATTATTTTTATTCATTAACGGTTGTGTATTATTTTTTCTTAATCAAATAGAACCAATCAAGGGAGGCTGCTAGTATAGTCATAAATAAAAATTTCCCTAAGTCATGGATGTATTTCAAAGACAAATAATAAAGAATAAGAAATAAAATGGTTTTTATAAAGGATATGGATAAGAGGATTAGAGATATTAAGGAAGCACAGTTAAGCAACAATTGACTTTGAGAGTATCAAATAAGCAAAAATTTCTATAGATTAATTCCGTTATTTTTAGAAATCAGTTATAGTGAAGTGATTAATTATTTTGAAATGTTGAATGTAAATAAAGACAAATGTTGAGATGTAAGATAAATAAAATATATGGTAGTCCTTGGAGATATTTCAGTTAGAAAGAAATAGTTAAATTATGTTTATACAAGGTGAAGCCAACTGGGAAGAAAAAATTCAGAAACTATTCAATTAATTAATTAAACAGATTTGTGTTTGTATAATGTTTATATTTGTATTGTATTGTATTGTATTGTATTGTAATGTTTGTTTTAGAGATAGGAATATTTGTTTGTATTTTCTGTATGTATGTATATATGTGTTTTATGTACTTTATTGTATTTTATATAATAAAAATTATTATTAAAAATAAAAAATAAAAAGACCTCTCTCTCATTGACAACTTCCTTAACTTTAGAAGGAGAGTGAATTGGCAAAAGGCATTCAGACCATTTCCAACTTTCATTTTTTAAACTGCTGACAAAAGTTATAAAGAATAATATTTCTCTTCTCCATTTCATTTGACATGAATACAAACAACAAAGTGTTATTCTCACATGCATTTTCTTTTAAATGCATGGGTAGATTAAGAATGCAAGATGATCTCCTCTAGCTTCTGAGCATCCTATGGTTCTAATGACTTAAAGCAAGCCTGTGGTGTTTATGGCCTTTTTAGGGGCCATAATATTATTACATTTATGAGATAAATTAAGGTAAAGTGAGCCAGCATGGTATAGTAGTTTCAGTGTTGGACTAGGACCCTGGACACCTAAGTTCGAATCCCTGCTCAGCCATGAAATCCCACTGGGTAACCTTGGACAAGTCATACTCTCTCAGCCTCACAAGGAGGCAAAGTCAAATCCCCTCTGAACAAATTCTTCCACAAAACTCCCGCAATACATTCGCTTTAGTTTGCCTTATAATTTGGAAATGGCTCAAAGGCACACAACAATAAAAAAAAGTCCCCAAACATGGGTCCAAACCACACTGCAGAAATAATCCAGTTTGAGAATGCTTTAACTGCCCTGGCTCAATGCTATGGAATTCTGGGAACTGTTGTTTTGTGAGACATTTAGCCTTCTCTGTTTGAGAGCTCTGGTGCCACGATAAACTACAATTCCCAGCGTTCCCTAGCACTGAGCCAAGGCAGCTAACGCAGTCTCAAACTGGATTGTTTCTGCAGTGCGTCTTGGACCATGGTTAGGGATGTTGTGTGTGGTATATGTAATAAACTAAGAATCTGTTGGGAGTGGGTGAGAGCATGGGGAATGACTGGGTTTTCCCATGAATGTTTGAAAAAGAGATTTAAAAGGCTAGTGAGAGTTGGGTCTCTCAAGATTAGGATTAGGATTCTGTCAGAGTTAGGAATATGTATCAGAGATGTCAGGAGAATTAGTCAAGATGAGAGCAATTTAGGTTATGAGTGGGAGAGAGAGAGAAAGATGAGTGTCAGTAGTTATTGTGGGTTTTTTGGGCTGTGTGGCCATGTTCTAGAAGGGTTTCTTTCTGACGTTTCGCCAGCATCTGTGGCTGGCGAAACGTCAGAAAGAAACCCTTCTAGAACATGGCCACACAGCCCAAAAAACCCACAAAAAACTATGGATGCCGGCCATGAAAGCCTACGATTCTTAAAAACATAATAAAAACAACAACAACAACAACAACAAATAAAAACAAATTAAACAACTTGGGCATGTCCATGTCCTATGGGAGGTTAAGGGGCGTATGATAACCTCCGCTAGAGCCGCCCCGATTGCTAAGCAGAGTACCTTTGATAGCAGTGGTGGGACAGATGGATGACCCCCACATTTGGTGGCAGGGATGGGGATACGTAGAAGCCCTCATGGTATGCCAAGACTGGACTACCCTGTGGATCACCCACTACTGGTTATTGTAGACCTCACTATGCCCACTCCAATGAATTTCCCACCAGGCCAGAAAAAGTCACATTTATACTATTTTTAAAAAATCTTGTAAAGGCTACAAGTCTTTGTTTTTCAGGTACACAGCCATTATATTACCTAGAGAAGCAAAAGTCCCATAGTTCTCCAGCATGACTTCTTTGTAGAGAGCCCTCTGGTCTGGATCCAGGAGATCCCACTCTTCCTTGGAGAAAAACACAGCCACCTCCGCAAAGGACAGCAGCTGCTGAAAGGAAGAAAAGAATCTCTATTCAGAAATACTCTCCTGGTTTCTGTTTTTTCATTGCTTGGTATTGTTGCAGGATTTAGGAGTCAATATGACAAAATACAATATCATACACGTGGTCTAGTGGTTTGAATGTTGGACTATGAAGCTAGAGGCCAGGGTTCAATTTCCCGCTCAGCCATTGAAAACCACAGAGTGACCTTGTCTGAGTCACATAGTCTCAGCCCCAGAAAACTCCACGATATGTTCGCCTTAGGATCCCCATAAGTGGGAAACGACTTGAAAGCACACAACCACAAACACAGCTAACATATCTGCTTTCGAAACCAAAAGTAAGGGAAGAAGAGAGATATTCAGTGGCTGATTATTAAAGCATAGAAATTGGAAGGTAGCACACTTTGGAAGGTAGCACAAAATCTAGTCCGACCAACCTGCTGCCATGCAGGAATACACAATTAAAGCATTCTTGAAAGATGTTCATTCAACTTATGTTTAAATACTTCCAAAGAAGGAGAGTCAATCTGAGGTAGTCTATTTCATTGTTGAACAGCTCTTAAAGTAAAGATATTCTTCCTAATGTTTAGAGGAAATATTTTTTCTTGTCATCTGAGCCCACTGGTTTATGTTCTAGTCTCTCTAGACCAGTAGAAAACAAGCTCACTCTATCTTCTACTTGTTTTTTTTTTAATTTTCAAATCAAATTTTATACATACACAATATATATACATAACAAATAACATTGAACTAACAAAACATATGCAAATACTCCATACATACACAACATAACAAAATCGCACATTCAAAAAAGACATACTGGTAAATTAGTTTCTATAGATCTATAATTACATATACTAAGTGTTCCTTCCTAATAAATGAATCATTGCCTAATATCCGTTTTTTATATCTATTATTATCCCTATATACTATGTATCTTTAACTCTATATAGTATTTATTATTAAACAAATCCATATCCATTATAATTTCAAAGTAGGCTTCTATTCTATTCTATAATATCTTGTTTCCCATACATCCTTTAACTGTATTTATATTATATTTATATTTCTAAATTTTTTTTCCTTATTCTTTCTCTTTCTCTTTCCAATATTCTTTAAATCTCATCCAATCTTTTATAATATTATCTTCATCTTTATCATTTAGTAAGCCCGTTAATATATCGGACTCCATAGCTTCCCATAATTTTTCTTTCCATTCATTTACCTTGGGAGTTATTGATTTTTTCCATTTCCCGGCATACACTTCTACTTGGTATTTCTTTGGATATTCAAAGATGGCTATTATACCACCTCTCAGTCTTTTATTTTCCAAGCTAAACATACCCAATTTCCTAAATCATTCATCATAGAGCTGGGTTTCCAAACTTTTTACCATTATAGTCACCAGCTGCTTAAACAGGTCATCAAGTGACAGCATTATGCCAATAGGTTTACCTATGATTCTTTATTTTTACCAGGACGCATAGTATTTGTGTACAATTTTTTTATATAACTTTTGTATGTTTTAGTATTGTGTCTTTCTTTTTAGGGAAAAAAGTGTCAACTAATAATCGTCTTTTTTATTCCCATCCTTCACTAAGCTGTCCTTTTTATTTATTTCTGAAGATCAACTTTTTACCATTATGGACACCATAAGCTGGCCATCAAATGTCAGCATTATGCCAATTGGTGATTAGCTGTGATTTTTTTATTTTTATTAGGGGGCATAATGTGGGTGTGTAATTTTTTTTAATATGGCTTTTGTCTATTTTAATATTGTGTCTTTCTCTTTAGGGGGAAACAGTGCCAAAGAATAACCATCTATCCTATTCCTACCCTTCACTAATGTATAATCTGTCCCTTAAATTTATTTCTGATGACGAACTTTTTACCATTATAGCCACCAGTTGCTTATGCTGGTCATCAAATGTCAGCATTTTGCCAACTGGTTTACATACGATTCCTTATTTTTACCAGAAGGCATAGTGTGTGTGTGTGTGTGTGTGTGTGTGTGTGTGTGTGTGTGTATACACACACATATAGAATTTTTAATATAGGTTTTGTCTATTTTATTATTGTGTCTTTCTCTTTAGGGGAAAAAAAGAGTCAATGAATAATTGTCTTTCCTATTCCTACGCTTCACCAAGCTGACCTTTTCATTTATTTCTTATGATTACTGACTTACCTGATGTGTCTTCATGGTTATGCTTTCTACTGGACTATGCAGAAGACAGTTCCAAATTTGCACTGCCTGTGAGGGGCACAAAGGAGGTACAGTAAGGCCATTATTGCCCATAAATCAGATATGACCCATAAAGGTGCTAGCTTAGTTCACAGGCTCATAGAATCATAGAATCAAAGAGTTGGAAGAGACCCCCAAGGGCCATCCAGTCCAACCCCCATTCTGCTATGCAGGAACTCAAAATCAAAGCACCCCCAACAGATGGCCATCCAGCCTCTGTTTAAAGACCTCCAAAACAAGGAGACTCCACCACTTTCTGAGGGAATGTCTTCCACTTTCATATAGCTCTCACTGTCAGGAAGTTCCTCCTAATGTTGAGGTGGAATCTCTTTTTCTGTAGCTTGCATCCCTTGTTCCGAGTCCTGTTTTCTGGAGCAGCAGAAAAAAAGCTTGCTCCCTCATCAATATGACATCCCTTCAAATATTTAAACAGGGCTATCATATCCTTTGTCAGATTCTTAGGGGGTACTACCATGACCATCATATAATCCTTGCAGAGAGCAACTCACCTAGAATCATAGAGTTGGAAGAGACCACGAGGGCCATCCAGTCCAACCCCATTCTGCCATGCAGGAACTCAAAATCAAAGCATCCCCGACAGATGGCCAGCCAGCCTCTGTTTAAAGACCTGCAAAGAAGGAGACTCCACCACTCTCCGAGGGAGTGTGTTCCACTTTTGAACAGCTCTCACTGTCAGGAAGTTCCTCCTAATGTTGAGGTGGAATCTCTTTTCCTGGAGCTTGCATCCGTTGTTCTGGGTCCTAGTCTCTGGAGCAGCAGAGAACAAGTTAGCTCCCTCATCAATATGACATCCCTTCAAATATTTAAACATGGCTATAATATCCCTTCTTAACCGTCTCTTCTCCAGGCTAAACATCCCCAGTTCCATAAGTCGTTCCTCATAGGGGTTCATGGTTTCCAGACCCTTCACCATTTTAGTTGCCCTCCTTTGGACACGCTCCAGTTTCTCCACATTCTTTTTGAATTGTGGTGCCCAGAACTGGACACAGTATTCCAGGTGAGGCCTGACCAAAGCAGAATAGAGTGGCACTATTACTTCCCTTGATCTAGATACTATACTTCTATTAATGCTGCCTAGAATCGCATTGGCCTTTTTAGCTGCTGCATCACACTGTTGACTCATGTTCAACTTGTGGTCTACTAGGACTCCTAGATACCTTTCACATGTAGTCTCCTTAAGCCAGGTGTCCCCCCATCTTATATCTATGCATTTCATTTTTTTGCCCTAAGTGAGAACCTTACATTTGCAGTACCTACATTAGAGGCTCTGTGTCCTCTAAGGCAAAAGGTCTTATTTCAAGTCAGTGGCAGAGCAAAGGTCAGCCTTTCCCTATTCCTCAGCAATGAACACCAGAGACAGCACTCTTCTAAATGGATAGAAGAATAGCTAAAAGGTATGTGTATGTTTCTAAGTACAATAATATCCAAAATCCACAAAACAGTGAAACCTTTATTGGACCAACCAAAATGCACAAAATACATGTTGCAAGCTTTCAAAGCTCCACTGGCTTCTTCATCGGGAAAGGTGTGAAAAATCTTACAGGAGGAAAGACATGTTAGTCACAGGCCTACATTTTGTCAAGATGTTGTTGGTGTTGTTCTGAATTAAGATGTTATCGAGGGGATATCCATGCAGGCATTCCACTCCTCCTTCTGGCCATGTGGATACTGGAAGATAACGCATCTTAAAGTCCGGGAAATAAAAATTTAAATTCCATTAGCAACACAAAAATATACCTTATTTGAGATCCAGAATGTCTCCATCTTTTGTGAGGCTAGAAACCCCTTTATTAGGCAGAGAACATCTAATTTCTCAAGAAGCCTCCATGCTTTTGCATTAGGAAAACATGTTGTGTTTAGGTGCTGTTTAGGTAAAACATACCAAATGCAGTCCCAACTTTTTAAAAAAGGTGTAAATTTGTTGGTGGTAGAAACCTCAAATAGTAAAGTACCAGTCCATTGGCTCCTTCTTTAGGATTCCCCTGTTGTGACTAAAATGCAGTATCTTCACAACCAGAAAACCTATCCAGAGTTAGCTGTGTTGTTACCAAAGTACAATAGCATCCAAAATTAAAAAAAACAGTGATACCTTTATTGGACCAACCAAAGGGCACGAAATACACATGGAAGCTTGGGAAGCTCCACCGGCTTCTTCATTAGGGAAAAATGTTGAAAATCAATAAAAAGTATGTTTGTAAGTGTGAGGGAGAGAGAATTAATCCCTCCATCCATCAATTTGGAGCCCATCTCTCTAATCAATATGCCACGTTTCCCATTATTTGATTTGCGCAAATATCATATTCATTCTCCACAGGACTTTTGTGAGAATCTCTTGCCATGTTTATTATAAGGCCAACTAGGGTTGCCAAGTGTTCTTGATCATAACAGATGTCCCTTATTTGAGGACCAAAAAGCTTGTCACTTCATTATAAGAGATGTCCTTTTTTTTATGTTTGATGTTCTGCCTTTGGAGGAAAAGTGTTATAAATAAACGTTGTTGTTGTTGTTCCTCTTCCTCCTCCTCTTGTTCTATTATGGTTGTTGTTGTTCTTCTATTATTGTTGTGTCTCCTATTTGAGGGTTGGAAAACTTTCCCTTTACAGAAACTGAACAAGATGCTCAAAAAAATCTTGCATTTTGGGATATGGGCCCTTCATAAGGGCAGAAATATGAGCAGCATGTAATTTATGAATGTGGACAATACATTCTATGTTAATTTCACAGAGAAATACATAGCTAAGTTTACGGATGTCAATGCTTTTGGAGTTTATCACATGGAGGAAATCCCGTGCAGAAACGGGATTTAAAAGGTGGGAGAAACCTGCAAAAGCGGTTAGTTTTTCAGACGACGTCGCTGTTAAAATGGGGTTAACCCGAACGGAAAGTAGTCAGAAACTACTTCTTTTTACTTTCAGGATTTTCTGAAAGTAAAAAGAAGCAGTTTCTGACTACTTTCCTTTTAGGTTAACCCCAATTTAACAGCGACGTTGTCTGAAAAACTAACCGCTTTTGCGGGTTTTTTCTAATTTAAAGCCCCGTTTCCACACGGGATTTCCACCGCGTGATAAACTCCCTATCGTTTGCCGTTTAGATAAAACACAAACTTGTCACAGTTACTTCCCGATTGCCAACCCAGCATGCCATGAATTTCAGGGGTCCTCTGTACGGTTGAAATAATGCAATTTGATTCCCACTTTAAGTGCCCTGACTCCATCCTATAGATTCCTGGGATGTGAAGTTTTCTGAGGAACCACCAGCACTCTTGGGCAGAGAAGGCAAAAGACCTTGTCAAACTACCAATCCCAGGATCTGATAAGATGGAGCTACAGCACTTAGCAAAGCAAAGCAAAGCAAAGCAGCTTCATTTACGGTATATACCACTTCATATGCAGTGTCTAAGCGGTTTACAACTGTAAGCTCATTGCCCCCCAACAAGCTGGGTACTCATTTTAGCAACCTCAGAAGGATGCAGGCCTGAGTCTAGCCTGAGCCCTGGCTAGTATCGAACTCGCAACCTTGTGGTCTATGAGTGAGTGGCTGCAGTACAGGCATTTAAAGTGATGTCAAACTGCAGACATTATCACACGAGGGCCAATTCCATTACAATTGCGCTATTGGAAGATAACGGAACAAGAGCGCAACAGTGATTGAAATTTTCGTAGTCGCGCAATTGTGTGAGAAACAGGCGAGAATGAATTGCCTGTACCCAAATGCAGACTGGGAAAAGGTCCCAGATTGCTCTGCGATAGCGTGAATGAAGCGCTATCGGCAAACCATTCACGGGGCTTCCCTGTGAATAAGAAGTTATGGATGCATTATTGGTTATTCACAGGCGAAGTACTGGATGAGCGTGACATCACGTAATTACACAATCACAATGGAAGCATTCCATTTTTCTCCTGTTTCTTATCCCCGTGTGATAATGTCCTGCATGATTTCTACGGTGTAGATTTCAGAAAATCTGGCAACACTGTACCAATGCATCTGCGGAAAGAGATGGAAGTCTAGGAAAGCTCCTGCTGCCAACTTCTTTCTTTCAGTGAGTCTCAAAGGTGCTACAAGATCTCTCTCTATATTATTATTATTATTAAAATATCATCTAAGTGCATCTGAGGAAGTAGACTGAACTCTAGGAAAGCTCATGCTGCCAACTTCTTTCTTTCAGTGAGTCTCAAAGGTGCTACAAGATCTTTCTATATTATTATTATTATTATTATTATTATTATTATTATTATTATTATTATATCTAAGTGCATCTGAGGAAGTAGACTGAAGTCTAGGAAAGCTCCTGCTGCCAACCTCTTTCTTTCAGTGAGTCTCAAAGGTACTACAAGATCTCTCTCTCTCTTATTATTATATCATCTAAGTGCATCTGAGGAAGTAGACTGAAGTCTAGGAAAGCTCCTGCTGCCAACTTCTTTCATTCAGTTAGTCTCAAAAGTGCTGCAAGATCTATTATTATTATTATTAGTGCATCTGAGGAAGTAGACTGGAGTCTAGGAAAGCTGCTGCTGCCAACCTCTTTCTTTCAGTGAGTCTCAAAGGTGCTACAAGATCTCTCTATTATTATTATTATTATTATTATTATCTAAGTGCAGCTGAGGAAATAGACTGAAGTCTAGGAAAGCTCCTGCTGCCAACCTCTTTCTTTCAGTGAGTCTCAAAGTTGCTGCAAGTTCTCTTTATATCCCAGGTTAGGTGCCTTCTTAGAGACATTGTGATGATGATGGAGGGGGGAATCACAGAGGATCCTAGAATAGAAAAAGGTGAGCTGGTCCTCACTTTGCACCTGGACTGCCCAGATCCACATCTTGGGACTCATTTCCAAGAGAGATTGAGGAAGGGTCTATTCAAAAATCTTTCCACTGCAGCCATCCCAGAAAAAACAAACATTGCTGCCTTTCACCTCCATCCTTTCTCAGTGTGGCACTCTTACCTGCTGCCCTTTCTAGGAATCACCCTTCTTCTCCCAAAAAGTGCATTTTTCTCCCTTCCTTAAAAATCAAAGGGAAAAGGAAGTGCTGTTGTTATTCTCTCTCTCTCTTGCCTTTCTAGGAACTGCAGCTCTGCTCATTTAACCCTGCCAGGGCTAAAGAGGTGCCTAAAGATGCCCTCCTCCTCCTCCTCCTGGTTTTGCATGGAAAGGAAACCTCCCAAGCTTCACCAAGTTTTGGATCAGGATTGGGGGAAAAAGTGTGTGTTTGTGTATTCTGTGTCCTCAAGTCATTTCTGACTTATGGCCACCCTCTCACAGTGTTTTCTTGGCAAGTTTCTTCAGAAAGGATTTGCTATTCTTTTCCTCTGAGTGGCTGAGAGAGTGTGACTTACCCCAGGTCACCCAGTGGTTTTCCATGGCCAGGTGTAGCCATTAATGTGGAGGGGGTTGCACTTGGGGGGGGGGCAGGGTTAAGAAAAAACCTACCCCCAAATTTGATTTTTTAAAATAAAAAACCTTTTTTTTTTTTAGAGTGACCAGAGGTCCTCCTTTTTTCAGGCCATGTCCTCCATTTCAGCCTTACATCCAGGAGAAACACACACACACACACCCCAACATCCTCCATTTTGAACCTAAGAAGCAGGAATTTATATTTCCATGAGTGTGTTTTAGCTTTTATTTGGTAATGGACTACTTTTTTCTTGAAGGCACAGAACAACAACTGCAAGAAGTATTCAGCCTGGTCTGGTGCCTCACAGGGTGACCAGATGTCCTCCTTTTTCCCAGGGCATGTCCTCCATTTCAGCCTTCTGCCCAGGAGGAATTCCAAAATGTCCTCCATTCTGAGCAGGACTGAGAAGCAGAGTGCCCCAGAAGTCCTCGTTTTCCAGGACATGCCTTCCATTTCTGGACCTTCTGTCCAGAAGGGATTCCAAAATGTCCTCCATTCTTAGCAGGACTGAGAAGCAGGGTGCCACAGATGTCCTCTTTTCCCAGGGCATGTCCTCCATTTCCATCTTCTGTCCAGGAGGAATTCCAAAATGTCCTCCGAGCACGGATTTACATTTCTATGAGTGTTTCTAGCTGATATATATATATATATATATATATATATATATATATATGCAGGACATTCAAGAAAAATGCAGGACATTCAAGAAAAATGTAGGTATATATGATAAAGACAGAAGACTAACGCTCCCATGAGAGGAAGCATTAATATCTCAATCATATATATATTCCTACATTTTTCTTGAATGTCCTGCATTTTGCAGTGCCTTGTCCTCCTTTGTGATGAGGACACCCTGGTCATCCAGCACTTTTTGGGGGGTGTTTGCATTAATATGTTTGCATCCTGAGGAAGTAGACCAAGGGTGCATCTACACTGTAGAAATTATGCAGTTAGAAATAATAAACTTTAACTGCCATGGCTCCATCCTACAGAATCCTGGGATTTGTAGTGTTGCAAGGCCCCAGCACTTTTGGACAGAGACAGCTAAATATCTTTTAAAACTACACATTCCAGGATTCCATGGGATAGAGCAAATAAACAAACAACCAGGATTCTTTGGCAGAGAAGGCTAAAGACCTTGCAAAACTACAAATCCCAGGATTCCATAAAGTGAAGCTACAATACTCAAACTGCATTATTTCAACAGGGTAGATGCACCCTATGACTACACCCATGCAAGGCTAAGAGAGAAAATTAAGTAGCAAAATGCAATTCAGATGTGAGGGCCGGTAGCTCAAATCATAATTGTTCTTTTAAAAGTGCTCTTTTAAAGCAAGATGTTTTGGCTGAATTTGCATTAATTGAAGGGTTGGTTTCTAAATGGCATTTCTTGCACTATAAAAGACAGTAACGAGTTTGAAAAGATGCCTGTTAAAATTAAAAGGTCTGTATTTAAAAAGTCACTGGATCCCAAAATCTGTGGATGCTCAAGTCCATTTAATACGATGGCTTAGTGAAATGGTATCCCTTATATAAAACAGCAAAATCAAGGTTTGCTGTTTAGAATTTATAACTTTTTGGAATATTTTCAAATCATGGATGCTTGAATTCATAGATAAAGAATCCATCGATATGGAAGGTCAACTATAACAGTCAGTATTATATATATATATATGAATAATATAATGAATATAATGAATAATTAGATAGATAGATAGATAGATATATGAATAATCAATTTTTTAAAAAAACGGAGTACTTTTTAAAAAATGTCATTCGATTTAAACCAATAACTCTGTTTTGGGTTGCTGTTTTTGCATTCCAGAGATAGCATGAAGCTCAGCTGCAGAGCAGAGAAGATGGAAATAAATTCATCAATGCCGCTTCAGATGTGATGGATGTTGGGTTGCCAGACTGAAAACAGGAGAGGGCTGTGGCAACTTTAATGGTTGTGCAGAAGAGACAATTTCAGCAGGTGTTGTCCACCCAAAACTGGGTAACAAACCACTTCAGGTGAAATTCCCATTTTCTTGGGCAGCTCTAGACAAAAACCACCACGCTCTCCAGAAGCTTCATCATTTATTTACACCAATATGCCTTAGGATGCCAAGGAAATGTGGTTACCTTACAAGATGCCTCCAGTCAGACCTTTGTTGAACACACCAATGCAAGTGACGCCATAATGATCAATGAGGGTGGAAAATATGATTTGATTGCAATTGTCCTAATAATTTTTCTTCTACCTGATCACTTCTCATTTGCAAGAATCTCCAGTAGTCCTCGTTCTATGATTGATGTACAGATTCTAGGTGGCATGGAAAGACATATACTCATGTTGGTTTGTTTCTGCATAAAAAAAGATATAATGGAAGCCTATAGCACCTTTGAGACCAACTGGGAGAGGTGGGAGGAGACATTTCTAATATAATAAATAAATATGATTGATTGATAGGTTAGATTAGATTAGATTAGATTAGATAGATAGATGGCTTCTATGGATTCCAGTCCACTTCATCAAATGCAAGATGAAACGGACTGGAATCCTTGAAAACTCATGCCAGAAATTTCTCTTTCTCAGTCCATCTCAAAGGTTTATGTTTTTAGGTTTTGGGGGGTCTTAGGATGCATCCGCACTGCAGAAATAATCTGGTTTGACACCACTTTAACTGCCATGGCTCAGTGCTATGGACATCTGGGGGCGGTAGTTTGCTGTGCCCCTGCTCTGGTGCAATGTACCTGTATTTCCATAGGTGAAGCATGAGTGGATATGGGCAGAATTAAATACCCCAACAGATCCTCCAGTTTTCTAATCCTTTGTCAGATTCCTAGGGGGTACCACCATGACCATCATATAATCCTTGGAGAGAGCAACTCACCTAGAATCATAGAGTTAGAAGAGACCATGAGGGCCATCCAGTCCAACCCCTCGCCATGCAGGAACTCAAAATCAAAGCATCCCCGACAGATGGCCAGCCAGCCTCTGTTTAAAGACCTGCAAAGAAGGAGACTCCACCAGTCTCTGAGGGAGTGCATTCCACTTTTGAACAGCTCTCACTGTCAGGAAGTTCCTCCTAATGTTGAGGTGGAATCTCTTTTCCTGGAGCTTGCATCCGTTGTTCCGGGTCCTATTTGGAGCAGCAGAGAACAAGCTAGCTCCCTCATCAATATGACATCCCTTCAAATATTTAAACATGGCTATAATATCCCTTCTTAACCGTCTCTTCTCCAGGCTAAACATCCCCAGTTCCATAAGTCGTTCCTCATAGGGGTTCATGGTTTCCAGACCCTTCACCATTTTAGTTGCCCTCCTTTGGACACGCTCCAGTTTCTCCACATCCTTTTTGAATTGTGGTGCCCAGAACTGGACACAGTATTCCAGGTGGGGCCTGACCAAAGCAGATAGAGTGGCACTATTACTTCCCTTGATCTAGATACTATACTTCTATTAATGCTGCCTAGAATCGCATTGACCTTTTTAGCTGTGGCATCACACTGTTGACTCATGTTCGACTTGTGGTCGACTAGGACTACTAGATCCCTTTCACACGTAGTCTCCTTAAGCCAGGTGTCCCCCATCTTTCTCCCGGGTGAAAAAAAGATTACATCACTCGCGGCATAGACTTTTATTGCAATTTTATTATTGTTTTAATTATTGCTGTTATTTTATTGTTTTTACTGCTGGGTTTATTGTTTATTACTGTTCTTTTTATTACTGTTGTGGTTTTATTGTTATGTTTTCTTTCTTTATTGATTGTATTACTGTACATTTTGTACATTTTATCCTTGTACTCTTATATCTATGCATTTTATTGTTTCCCCTAAGTGCAGTACATTACATTTCTGTGTTGAAATTCATTTTGTTAGCTTTGGCCCAACTTTCTAATCTATTAAGGTCATTTTGAATTTTCATCCTGTCTTCTGAGGTATTAGCTATTACCTTTTCCCCCATTCCCCCCTCAAATGTTTTAAAGACACTTGCATGTTTTACTATCTTTTTAAGATAGATAGATAGATAGATTAAGAAGATTCTCTAGGAATAGCGTTTATTGGGTCAGGGCTGGATAGTGTTGGGTAGAGGGTCAACTGTGTACACACTCACACTCAAACACACACACTCTCTCTCACACACACAAAATCCTAATGCAGATCACTGGGGATGCATCTGTGGTTGTGTGCCTTCAAGTCGTTTCCGACTTATGTCAACTCTACGGTGAACCTATCCTGGGGTTTTCTTGGCAAGATTTGTTCAGAGGGGGTTTGCCATTGCCTTCCCGTCAGGTTGAGAGTGTGTGACTTGCCCAGAATCACCCAGTAGGCTTCGTAGCCGAGCTGGGAATCGAACCCTGGTCTCCAGAGTCATAGTCCAACACTCAAGCCAGTATGCCACACTGAGGGAGCATCTACACTGTAGAAATAATGCAGTTTGACACCACTTTAAACATTGTCGCTCTATGCTATGCAATCCTGAGGTTTGTCATTTTACAAGGTCTTTAGCCTTTTCTGCCCAAGAGTGCTGGTACCTCACAAAACTACAAATGCCAGGATTCTGTGAGACGAAGCCATGGCAGTTCAAGTGGTGTCAAACTGCATTATTTCTACAGTGTAAATGCACTCTAAGAGAAACTAAGCTTACTCCTATTACAGAGATTTTGTACCACAGGGGTGATCTCTGATGCACCTTCTTGCCTTCTAGCACTTTGTGGCACAGGCCAAGTGGGCACGCTACTGTCCCATCGGTAGTTTGACACCTCTTCCTGTTCTGCCTCCCAAACCTGGAAATCATTTGTTCCTGAGAAAGACGTAGCACCCAGTTTAAAAATCTCCCAACTATGGAAGTGAGATGCAAGGTGTATTTCAACCTACAAGTAGCATACTATGATTGTACTTGAACCGCCATGACTGTATGCTATGGAATCCTGGGATTTGCAGTTTTGTGAGGTAGTTATAGTTCTCTAACAGAGAGCTAGCAAACTACAAATCTCAGGATTTTGGGTAATGGAACCAGTGGGATCAAAATGCTATGGTTGTGTAGTGTACTTCCGGGCGCAGTACAAGGTGTTGGTTTTGACCTTTAAAGCCCTACATGGCTTGGGTCCATCTTATCTTAGGGACCGCCTCTCCCCATATGATCCCCCCGCGCCCTTCGGTCCTCTGGGAGGAATCTGTTACAGCCAATAAAAACTAGACTGTCGCAGACCTCCCAGAGGGCCTTCTCCGCAACCGCTCCCAGACTTTGGAATGGCCTGCCGGAGATCCGTCTCATTACTACTCTTGCTGCTTTCAAAAAAGCGGTAAAGACGGACCTCTTCCGGCAGGCCTTCCCGGAATAGTGCCCTGGCCCGAAGGGATGGTTTCATCTGCCCCTCCCTGAAGCTGCTACTATATGTTTGCTTATTGTTTTGTTTATTGAATTCTATTTTGTTTTTAATTCTTCAATAGTTTAATCTAGTTTTAAGAGGTGGGAGGGTTGGATTTGGGATAAGGAATGTTTTAAAATGTATGTTTTTATTATTGCTGTTCCCCGC
This sequence comes from Phrynosoma blainvillii, assembly GCA_026167975.1. NCBI lineage: Eukaryota > Metazoa > Chordata > Lepidosauria > Squamata > Phrynosomatidae > Phrynosoma > Phrynosoma blainvillii. The sequence continues at coordinate 380,702,525 of JANUYF010000002.1, forward strand.
CTCGATTGCGATACAGAGAGGCGGGTTATTAATTTATTATTATTATTATTATTATTATTATTATTATTATTATTAACAATAAACATACCTACACACATTTCTTAGCAGGGGTGTTTAGGGCCTTTGCAGACTGCTAGAAATAGTGCAAATTGAGTCCACTTTAAGGATTAGGGAATCATGGGAACTGTATTTTATTGTGGCACCAGAGCTCTCTGACAGAGAAAGCTCAATGTCTCAGAAAAACAACAACAATTCCCATGATTCCCTAGCTGCACTAACCCTAACCCTTAAAGTGGACTCAATTTGCACTATTTCTGGCAGTCTGCAAAGGCCCATAGACAACTCACACCGGACGAACAACATATCCAATTTCAGAAGTTTTCTCTATTGTGTTTGTTCTGTGATATGAAGAAAGGTGTGTGGACACAGAATGATAGAATCCAAGAGTTGGAAGAGACCACAAGGGCTATCCGGTCCAACTTCTTGCTCTGCAGGAAGACATGTTGTTGTTAATGGTTATCAAATTGACTTTGACTAGTGTGCTATAATGGTTTGAGCATTGGGCTATGACTCTGGAAACCAGGATTCGGATCCCAACTTGGCCACGTAAACCCACTGGGATGACCCTGGGCAAATCACACTCTCTCAGCCTCAGATGACAACAGCAAACCCCCTCTGAAGAAACATGCCAAGAAAATCCTGTGATAGGTTCTTCTTAGGGTTACCATAAGTTGGAAACAAACCTGAAGGCACACAACAACAACAACCCTATTAATGAGAAACTTCCATGTCACTCTGTTATCAACTGCCCTGCTCAGGTCTTGCAAACTCAGGGCCGTGGCTTCCTTGCTTGAGTCTATCCACCTGTAATGCGGTCTTCTTCTTTTCCTACTGCCTTCCACCTTACCAAGCATTGTCTTTTCTAGCGAGTCATATATCTTCTCAATATATGGCCAAAGTACAACAGTCTCAGTTTAGACCTATGTTCCATGCATTTATCTAAGTTTAACTCTGTTTTTAACTCACTGTATCATTGAATGTTTTTTACTTTATTTAAGACCGCCAGCATGGTGTAGTGGTTTAAGTGCTGGACTAAAACTCTGGAGACCAGGGTTCAAATCCCCACTATGACATGGAAACCCACTAGGTGACCTTGGGAAAGTTAACTCTTTCTCAGCCTCAGAGGAGGCAAAGGCAAAACCCTTCAGAATAAATCTTGCCAAGAAAACCCAAGGATAAGGGTTTTCCACAGGGTGGCCATAAGTCAGCAACAAGCTGATCCACTGGTTGCCAATTAGTTTCTGGCCAAGGTACAAAGTGTTGGTTATTACCTTTAAAGCCCCACATGGTTTGGGTCCAGGTTACCTACAGGATTACCTTCCCCCATATAATCCATATTATACACTCAGGTTCTCTAGCGGACATTTACTCCAGTGAGTCAGGATTAGGTTGGGAACTGTCAGTCAGAGGACTTTTTCTTCATCTGCTCCTAGACTGTGAAATGACTTGTCAGAAGAGATTTGACAATTGAATATGCTGTCCAATTTTAAACAGCATTAAAGATACATCATTTCTGGCAGGCTTATCAACATGATTTTTAAATTGTGAATTTTAAATGATGAATTCTAAATGTGGCTTGTTTTAATATGCATACGTCTTATTTGTCCTTTTAAACTGAGAAATGTTTTAACTGATGTATTTTTAACTGATGACGTATATTTGTTAATGGTTATTCCCTGCCCTGACCCATGGAAAGTTGTGGGTAAAAATAAATACATTATATTGTTGTTGTTGTTAAATTATCCTTGTTTTTAAACTGTTTTAATACTATTGTAAGCTACCCTGAGATCTCTTGATATAGGGCAGTGTATCAATATTTTAATAAATAATTTCTCCATGCATGAGCTAGCTGATGGAAAATACAGCATTTCCACATGATCATGTAATCATAAACAGAAGGGGAAAAAGAATTGCATCAAGATTTAGAGGAAGAAGAGAAAAGCTACAGAAATTTTTCTACTCTGTTTGTAACTGTAATCAGAACAATAGATAATTAAATATGAAGGCAGTGCGAGTTTCAACCCAACCATGCATACATCCCCACTGATAATCTGATTTGTAAGAATTCCTTATCTTTTAGCACCAAATAGCCAACATATTTCAACAGTGGTCTCTGAACGTCATGTCAAAACGGTGTGATTGATGGGGACTGGACCACAAAGATGGGCCTATTTTTGCTTTTGCTGTCTATCTCAGCTTTCATGAAGACAGAATTTTTTTCAGCAGAGAGATTCAGTAAATTAAAGTGGACAGGAAAGAGCAGAGGGAAGCCACAAGACATATCTGTCAGCAGAACTGACAACCCAATGGATCAGTCACTAATGAGAGACCAAACTTTCCAGTTATGGATTATGCTGGTGAACATACCTTTATATGATCAATCTCATTGATTAAATGCAAGCTGGAAAGGCATCACAATAAACATTCAAAATATTCTCACTACAAACTTGCCCTTCCTCCCCCTCCCTCAGAATCCCAAATGGGTCTTCCCCTTGATCAAGACAGAAGATAAGCTTTCATTTAGGATTTTTTTTAAAAGAAAAAGAGACACATGGGTGATTAGAAAATATACAGGCATGCATTAATGTCATTAATTTGTGTCTTTACTTGTCACATATTTATATGCTGCCAATATTTATTAACAGTTCTCCTAACATTGCATACAGGAAGTTCCTCAAGAAAAATCAAAATACAATAAAAAAAATTCAACAAAATATCAAATAAAATCAAACACAACATCAATACAAGTATTACATGCATACAAGAGAGCTACATTAATCCTATGATGATTACAGAGGAAGCCATTATTGTAAGCAGAGATAAAGTAAGAATTCATATTAAAAACATTAAGGAGCATCACACGAGGCCAGCAAAGCGCCAGAATAACAGGATAAGAGTGTTCAGTTCTCCTGCATGATGTTGATGTCATTCTGTTGTTGCACCATGGGAGACTGTAGTAAAAGCAAGTCTTTTTACTGACAGGAAAAATCCAATAATGAAATCCTTTAGCACAGCTGTTGTGTATAATTTGCAATGTGAAAGTTTTCTGCCGATATTTTTGTTCAGTGGGCTTGCTTTTATCAGGGGTCAGCAACATTTTGGGGGTGGGGCCGGCCCCCCTGTCCCCCGATGCCCCCCGGGCTGCAGTGGTGCGCACGCGTGCATGCGCACTACTACTACCGTGGTATTCATGCGTACGCGAGCGCAGGGCGCCATTTTGGAACGCATGCGTGCATGAGTGCGGGCACCATTTTGGAACGCAAAATGGCGCCTCACGTCTCACACGGCATGGCGGTGGCAGGACTGGCCACAGGCCGGTTCCAAGGCCTCGGCAGGCCGGGTCTGGCCTGTGGGCCATAGGTTGCCAACCCCTGCTTTATATGAAGAAATGGGAGCAAGATCCAGTCCTCTTCCAGTCTCTCTATTGCTGCAATACTATTCTCCCTCTCTTTCTCTCTCTCTCTCACTCACACACACACAAGCACAAACAGAAGGCTGAGCAACTACATACCATTTTTGCAGGCAATGCAATTGTAGTGGGAGAGGGCCTGAGCCTGGGGAAAGTCACTGGAAATATCATTTTACCTAATGGACCTGCAGCTGCAGCAATGGTCATGCATAGGTCTCTCGTGTTGATGATCTTGATGCCTTGGTAGAAACATAGTGGAAGAGGTCTTCTTTTAAGTCAAACCCAGATTTATCCTCAGAGGCAGCCCTTTTGTTGAACACTTTGATGTGGGAAGTACCAGTACCATTCTCCACATTCAGATGGCGCTGTACTGGACATGTGTGGCCAAACAACAAAAGTGTGTGGTCAAGATGGCAAATATTATAATGAGGAAGAATATATGCTGGGAGAGGCTGGAGCAGTTTGTTTTTGCCCAAGTCTGCTAGGAAGGGCAAGACTTTGCTCCTCCTCTCCTCTGTCCTTTGCTGAGTTGTGAATACAACTGAGACAGTGAACAGAGAAAAAGATCATCAGGATTCCCTGCTTAGTTTCAGGCGTCCAAAGTCTCTTTCTCTTTCATGAACACAGAATCATAAACTCATAAAATTGAAGAATTACAAGAGACCCATCCAGTCCAACCTCTTGCCATGCAGGAACACACAGCCAAAGCACTTCCGACAGCTGGCCATCCAGCCTTTGTTTAAAAACCTCCAAAGAAGGAGACTCCACCACTCTCTGCGGGAGTATCTTCCACTGTTGAACAGCTCTTACTGCCAGGAAGTTCTTCCTAATGTTTAGGTGAAATCTCTTTTCTTGACAATGAAGCAGCCATTTAAACCTATTTTCACTTGCTCCTAAAGCTCACTGTCATCAGTGGTTTGCAATTCAAAACACTGTTTAATTTTTGTAGGAGTGGCAGTGAGGCAGGTGCAGTATGTCTCTCTAAACATAAATAGTCTAGGTTCTCCTGCAAAACGATACAAAGTCCTTAAAACCATTAGAACAGTTAATCCAGGGTCATAGAGATATAAATTCTGGAGAACCTCTCCTACTGATCAATTTCAACTCAGTTCACAGAAAATATACTTCAGGTGTATGTAGGTAGCATCTATGTCCAACTAACTACTGGTAGGCAGGCAACACACCCAGAAAGACAATACACACATAGCTCTATTACCCTTTTAAAACTGTTTTGGTATGTGGTTATAAATATTTTGGGCAAAATCACTCACCAGGGTATTCATTTCTCTCAAGTACTTTTGTAACCACCCATACTTGAAGGGCCAAATGTGAACAGCTCACACAAAACTCTCATCACCTTGTTATTAGAGGCAGCAAAACAAAGTTGAAGAAGATGGAAGCAACAGTGCATAAGGAAATGGATAGAGAGCATGCAGAAAAAATAACTCACTAACTAAACATTGCAATAGCATATATTAATGGGAAACCATTTGGATAGACTAGCGGCCTTCTATTACATTTGCAAAGTCGGAAGCAACTTGACAGCACATAACAACAAATAAAAAAAATCCTCCACACTCTTCCGCCAAAGGAACATAAAATGTTTTTTTGGGAAAAATCTCTTCATTTTCTAACAAATATCCAATATGTTTAATTTCTACTCTTTCTTTTAACAGAATACAGTCCAAAATGGGAACTCAGGGGATGAGGAAGCAGGGGATAACTGAAACTGCATTTTTTTTAGAGAGAGTGTTATGTAATTATTGATACTAAACAAATACAGTTCACAATGAAAAAAGTTCTTTCAGATTCCATGCATTTATATAGCTGCTCCCATGCGAGCTGCTTCATATACACTAAGCTGTGAGCTCATACTAAGACCTTTCCACACTCTAGGGATTTTGGTAGCTCCTTCTCTCCGATGCACAGAATTTAAAGACAGAGCTATGTTAGTCTGGATCAGCATGCAAAGGAACCTTGTTGCATCTCTGAGATTAAGTGAAAGAAGTTGGTAGCATAAGCTTTTGTACACAAAGTCTACTTCATCATATGCATGGAATGAAGTGCCCAGGGACATTTACACTTAAGGATGAGCAGGTTGTGTGTGTGTGAGAATAGCAATAGAAATGCAAAACTTGTGGGTAAGGTAATGAGATGGTCCTTGTGGGACAAAGGTGGGAGGAAAGATATTGCCTAAAGCCAAGGTGAGTAGAAAACCATGGGAAAAAAAACATGAATGGTGAATGGTGGAGGAAGTTCCTGGAATGTAGTATGATGTTGGCTGGGAACCAGAAAGGAGATAAAATGGGCGAGAGAACCCTCATGAGGCGGGAGTGTTAACCAGTGTTATTATATGTGTAGTATGCCAGGAAACATGCATAGTAAGGGATCCACTATTATAGAAATTCTTTTCTCACTCTGTGGATTTAAGGGGTTTATTTCCTTCATGAGTTCTTTGATGCTTCCAAAGGTTCCCCTTCTGATTGAAGCTCTTTCCACATGCCATACATTTATAGGGCTTTTCCCCAGTGTGAATTCTTTCATGTGCAGTAAGGTGTGCACTCAAACGAAAGCACTTGCCACACTTCACACATTTATATGGCTTCTCCCCTGTATGAGTTCTGTGATGATGTCTAAGATGTTCTTTTTTACCGAAGCATTTTCCACACTCCAGGCAATTATATGGTTTCTCCCCTGTGTGAGTTCTTTCATGCTTAAGAAGTGTCCCACTCTCACTGAAGCACTTTCCACACTCCATACATTTATATGGTTTTTCCCCTGTGTGAGTTCTTTGGTGTTTAGTAAGTGATCCACTTAGATTGAAGCGTTTCCCACACACCGTGCATTGATACGGCTTCTCTCCTGTGTGAAGTCGTTCGTGCACTGTTAGTGTTCTGCTATCACTGAAGCTTTTGCCACACTCCATGCATTTATACGGTTTCTCTCCTGTATGAGTTCTTTCATGTTGTCTAAGGTCTCCATTCTGACTGTAGCTCTTTCCACATTCTTTACATTTATAAGGTTTCTCCCCTGTGTGTGTTCTTTGATGCTGCCTAAGGTGCCCATTTTGACTAAAGCTCTTTCCACAATCTGTACATTTATATGGTTTCTCCCCTGTGTGAGTTCTTTGATGCTTAGTAAGTGATCCACTGTCACTGAAATTCCTTCCACACTGCATGCACTCATATGGTTTCTCTCCTGTGTGAATCCTTTCATGGTTCATAAGGTGTTCTTTCCGAATGAAGTTCTTTCCACATTTCATACATTTAAATGGTTTCTCACTCGTGTGAGTTCTTTCATGTACAGCAAGTGATCCGCTACTACTTAAGTTCTTTCCACATATCATGCATGTGTAGGGCTTTTCCCCAGTGTGAGTTCTTTCATGTATAATAAGATATGTGCTCACACTAAAGCTCTTTCCACACTGCATGCATTTATATGGCTTCTCCTCTGTGTGATTTCTCTGATGTATAGTAAGTGATCCACTATCACTGAAGCTCCTTCCACATTCTGTGCATTTAAACAGTTTCTCCCCAGTGTGAGTTATTTCATGTTTCCTAAGATGCCTTTTCTGACCAAAGCGCTTACCACATTCTGTACACTGATATGGTTTTTCGCCTGTGTGAGTTCTTTCATGTACAGCAAGTGATCCACTATCAGTGAAGTTCTTTCCACACTCCATGCATCTATATGGTTTTTCCCCTGTGTGAGTTCTCTGATGTTTAGTAAGCGATCCATGAACACTGAAGCTCCTTCCACACTCCATACATTTATATGGTTTCTCCCCTGTGTGAATTCTTTCATGTACAGTAAGTGATCGATTGTCACTGAATTTTTTTCCACATTCAGTGCATTTATACAGTTTCTCTCCTGTGTGAATCCTTTCATGCTGCCTAAGGTCCCCATTCTGACTGAAGCTCTTTCCACAGTCCTTGCATGTATATGGTTTTTCCCCTGTGTGTGTTCTTTGATGCTGTCTAAGATGTCCATTCTGAATGAAACTTTTTCCACAATCCGTGCATTTATATGGTTTCTCTCCTGTGTGAATTCTTTGATGGACAGTAAGTGATCCACTATCACTAAAGCTTTTGCCACACTCTGTGCATTTATATGGTTTCTCCCCTGTATGAGTTCTCTGATGCTTTGTTAGATGATCTTTCCGAATGAAGCTCTTTTTGCAATCCACACATTTATACAGTTTCTCCCCTGTGTGAGTTCTTTGATGGGCAGAAAGAGATCTGCTACTGCTTAAGTTCTTTCCACACACCTTGCATTTATATGACTTCTTCCCTGTTTGAGTGTCTTCATGAGTACTAAGATATGAGCTCATATTAACAACCTTTCCACATTCCATGCCTTTATAAAACTTCTCTGTGTGAATTCCTCCAAGTGCTACAATATTTGAGCTCATACTAGAGACCTTTTCACAGTCCATACATTTATATGGCTTCTCCTCTGTGTGAATTCCTTCAGACAGAGTAAGTTCTGGACTCACATTGAGGTTCTTTCCACATAGTATACAGGCAAAAGGTTTTTCTTCTTTCTCATCCCCTTGATGTTGAGAAAGTGGTTGACTCTCACTAAAACTCTTTCCAGATTCTTTGCCATCATCATACATGGTGATTTCTATCTCCACCAGAGATTGCTTCTGAGATGGATTCTGATAGTTCTCATTGTCCCAATCATCATCTGATTTATGAGATAAAAAGAACAACGTCACCCTAAGTGTTCTGAGCAAAAACTCAACATCATACCAGAAATCAAGTCTCTATTTACTTCTCTAACTCAAATATTCTCAAGCATCAAATCTTTCCTCTCATGCCCACTGCTGAAATCTATATAATCTTATGAATACAGTGATTTCCAAAGTTGGTAGTATGCCTCCTCCGCGGGAGGTGGAAAGATCCAGGGGGGCAGTGAGGGGGAAAATGGGCAACAGGGGGATGGTGAGGAAAAAATGGGGTGGCAGAAGGGCCTTCAGTCAAGGTGCACAAGAAAGACAAGGGGAACCAATGGCCTTTTAGAACCATGGTACAGATGAGGAGATAGAGCTTGTGGTGGTGGTGGGGGGAGAAGCAGTGGCAAAAAGAAGCTTTCACATTTGGGACACTGCTTAAGCTTTGTGAGTTTTGCCAGGGCTTGGCAGGCAGATTGAAGCTGCGCTGCTGCTCCTGTTTTCTTTCATCAGACAGGCCAATAGAAGAGGTAGCAGAAAAAACAAAGGAGGGGGAAGAGTATCCAGGACTGATTCTTCAAAAGAATCCTCTGCCTCTTTCAGACTGAAAGTCCCTCCTTGCTTGGGAGAATAGTGGGAAACTTCCTTCAATTTTAGTGTAATGAAACTCACCCACTGGTTTCCTCCTAGTGAGATAAGTCAGCCAGGAGATCACTGGAGTGAAATGACCAAGGAAAATAAATCCACCCCTTTGGAATATCTCAGTCAAGAGAAACATGCTCTTACCCAGAGAGACTACAAGCTCATAGTTCTTCAGCATGACTTCTTTGTAGAGAGCCTTTTGGCTTGGATCCAGGAGATCCCACTCTTCCTTGGAGAAATACACAGCCACCTCCTCAAAGAACGCCAGCCACTGAAAGTAAAAAAAGAAACAACCTCTCTACTCAGAAATAGTCTCCCACACATGCAGCAGGGCTTCCAGGTGGGGAAAAAGTAAGAAATAGCTATCTTTGTGAGTGGTATCTGCGAGCACTATTTCATTGTAGTTTCCCCAGGATTTCCAACTGCATGTTAGAAATATTTTGTTGTTGTTGTTAACTGCCTTTAAGTCGACTTTGACCTATGGCAATCCTATGAATGACAGACCTTCAAGTCACCTTATCTTCAACTGCCCTAATCAGCTCTTGCATATTCATGGCCATGGCTGCTTTGGTTTAGTCTATCCATTCGGTATACAGTCTTCCTTTTTTCTTGTTGCCCCCAACTTAATCAAACATTATAGTCTTTTCTAGTGGGTCCTTTCTTCTCATGATATAGCCAAAATAGGACAACCTCAGTTTATATATCTTTGCTTCTTGGGAAGGTTCGGATTGGTTTGCTCTAGGATCTACTTATTTGTCTTTTTAGCAGTCCACGGTATTCGTAGAACTCTTCTCCAGCATCACATCTCAAATGAGTTGATTTTTTTTTCCTGTCAGCTTTCTACCCTGTCCAGCTTTCACAACCATATGTAGAAATGGGAAATAAAATATGGACAATCCTAACTTTAGTATTTAATGATGTATCTTTAAATTTCAGGATCTGTGTTTGGATCTTGTCTATGTTAGAAATAAAGGAGTTTATAACTTCTAATATAGTCATGTAGCAGCAAAAGGAGTTAAAAAAAAAAGGAGGGGGAATACCTTTCAATCTCCCCAACCAGCACAGGAGGCGGCACTGGGCTGTTCCAACATCTCCTGATGATAATTTCCTTACCTGAGGTGACTTCAAAGGAGTAATTTCTGTTCCGTCACCAAGAGGCAATGATTCAGAGTTCGCCTGTGAGAAAGACAAAGGAAGAATAAGGTCCTACATTCATGCATTGGAAAAAGAAAAGACAAGTCAGGATATACATGACAAGTAATGACACTCAATTAGCTGTTAAAAAGGGGCTGGTGCAGTTTCAGGCTTTGTACATGTTTCTATTTCATGGCTTTAATGAACAAAAGCCAGCTCTAGCTCTAGTGTCTCAGGATCACTCGACCACAGGTGAGAATGTGAAGCTCTACAGCAGGGGTAGGCAACCTAAGGCCCGGGGGCCGGATGCGGCCCCCCAAGGCCTTTGGACCGGCCCCAGGCCGGTCCTGCCGCCGCCGCCGCCACCGCCCACCATGATGATATTGATTATTGTTGTTATTACTTGTTCTTGGGGTTTTCTTGACAAAATCTCCACAGGGGTTTTGCCATGGCTTTTCTGGGGCTGAGAGAGTGTGCATGCATATATTTTTTTATTATTTTTTATTTTAAATTTTTTATTTATTTATTTATTTTTGGTGCTTCGGCCCCCCAATTGTCTGAGGGACAGCAACCTGGCCCCCGGCTCAAAAAGGTTGCCTACCCCTGCTCTACAGATTAGCTGTGGATTAGCTATGCATAGCTAATAGTGAGAAAAGCTAGGAACTGTAGTTCAACAGCATTTTGTGTGGGAGGGAATATAATTTGAGTCTCCCTTACCCAAAATTCAAAAATGCTTCAAAATGCAAAACTTTTTCACAGGTGGATGAAAGAGTGACACATTTGCATTCTGATGGTTCAGTGTACACCAACTTTGTTTCATGCACAGAATTCTTAAAAATATGGTGCATAAAATGACCTCCAGGCTATGTGTATAAGGTGCATATGAAACACACAAACATTGGTTAATGCACAAAATTATTTTTTAAATATTGTATAAAATTAACTTTGCGTTATGTGTACAAGGTGTACATGAAACATAAATGAATTTTGTGTTTCGACTTGGGTTCCAACTTCAAGATTACTCATTATGTATGTATAGGCAAATACAGGTATTGCAAAATCCTAAACACTTCTGGTCCCTAGCATCTCAAATAAGGGAGACTCAACCTGTAATAGGTCAATTTCTTTGCATTGCTATTTTGATCTACCTTTGTATTTTATTTCAGAATTGTAGGGTTTTACCTTATGAGAACAACTGGATTTTATGTCTTGGACTGTGCAAAAACAGGTTCTGAGACACAGTACAAAGCCTTTGTGGAGTTTTCTTCCAGCAAGACCTGCACAGGTGTTTGGTTTGGACATGGGATTTAAAGGCTGTGTGTGTCTCTCTGTATGCTATCCTGGTAGGGTCATCATTGCTGCCGCCGCCATCATCATCATCATCTATTAGTATAGTCAGCCCTCCGTACCCATGGATCTTTTATCCACGGATTCAACCATTCTCAGCTTTCTCTCTCTCTCTCTACACACACACACACACACACACACACACACATATATATTTCAAAAAGCAAACCTTGATTTTATACAAGTCACACCATTTTACTATGCCATTGTCTGTAATGGGACTTATAGACTCTATAGATTTTGGTATCCACAGATTGCCCTGGAACCCAACCCCAGTGGATACCAAGGACCCATTGTAAGCTTATTTACACTGTCTTTCCCCCCCCCCCCCCGCCCCCAATCAGAAGCAAAGGTGAATTACAAATTTAAACAAATACACATTGAGTATTCCTTATTCAAAATGCTTAGGACCAGAAGCGTTTTGGATTTTTTTGGATTTTGGAATACTTGAATATACATAATAAAATACCGTGGAGATGGGATCTAAGTCTTAACATGAAATTCCTTTATGTTTCATGTGTGTCACTATCTCAGCCACCTATGTGGACGATTTTGGATTTTGGAGTATTTTGGATTTGGGATAAGTGATACTCAACCTGTACAGCTAAAGTATACCAAAATTTAATATAATCATATAATTAAATTGACAATTAGATGAAAAATAATTTAATGCATACAAATAAAAGATGATGATAATGATGATGATGATAATAATAATAATAATAATAATAATAATAGCAGCAGTTTTAAAACATTTAGGGCTGGATCATAATGGCTCAACTGTTGCAAATGACCTAGGACCCAGTACTCTGAACAGCTCTTGAAAGCACAAGACAAAGGCTTGGCTTTCTCTTCTCTCACTCCATCTTCTGATCAAGCAATTTGAATACGTAAAAGGGCTGTGGCAGCAATTCATTTTGTGCTGTTGTGAGCCTTCAGGTCATTTCTGACTTATGATGACGCTAAGGGAAACCAATCACAGGGTTATTTTGGCAAGGTTTGTTCAGAGGGGGTTTGCCTTTGCCTTCCTCTGAGGTTGAGAGAGTGTGACTTGCCCAAGGTCACCCAGTGGGTTTCCATGACTAAGCGAGGATTTAAACCCTGATCTCCCAGAGTCTAGTCCAACACTCAAACCCCAATACCATACCGGCTCTTAGCAGCCCATTAAGCGGAGACATATTCTTCAAGAAGGAAAGTCTGAGAAGGAAGGGTGGTTAAAACGTCACATTTTTTGGCAATGTTTGCCATCCCCCAATCCCTGCCCCACCTGGTCACCCCACAGCTTGAGCAGTGCGGTTGTTGCCATTCTCCCTTCTTTACTGTCCCTCCACCTCTGCTTGGGCTGCACCAGGACCTTCCTGTTCAGGGTTGACCTGGAGGAAGAAAGAGAGAGTCAACAAAAGGAAGGGAAAACAGAGATGGAAAAGCTCTCAGGTTGTGGGTAATCCAGTATATCACTTACACATAAGATTGACTTACAGTCAAGTATATCTGGTATATGAATAATCAATTTAAAAAACAAAACAGGAGCATTTTTAAGCCACAGTTTAAATCAAAATTTAAGCCAGCCAACTGTTTTACATTCATTCAATCTTAGCGCCTGCGTCTGCAATACAAAAATCCATAGCTGTGCATGCATTCAATTTTTGCCAACTTAAATCCTATCAGTCAGGTATTAATTAAGGGCATGTTAAAGTATTGTGATCCCAGTTTCTCTTGAGTCCAATATTGAACAGGTTTACACAGAAGTAAACTCCAAGGTTCACTGATGCTAGGTATCATGCAATGCCTTCATTATGAGGTTATATTAATTCCCTCCTTCCCCAGTTTTTTTACATTTAATAATAATAATAATAATAATTTTTATTTATAACCCGCCCCTCTGCAGAGCAATCGGGGCGGGGAACAACAAGGTTAAAACAGAGCATAATTAAAACATTCCCTTCCCCTTCCCGCAACCCCTCCCCCCCATCCCCTTAAAATAAAATTAAACCATGTATTAAATTAAAAATACAACATTAAAACAAATTAAAATAAATTAACAAATTCTAACCCAGGGAGTCAGATTGTGGGGCCCAATTTTTTTACATTTATGCCCTTAAAGTCACTTGCTTTAGTGTAGAAGTGGGACTTGTGTGGCCCTACAGATACTGGATTGCACTTCCCAGTATTTGTCAGCACTGGCTATGCTTGGCAGGACTGCCTGGAATTACAGTCCAACAATATCTAGGGCTGAACAGAATTGGTAGTCCCAACTAAAACAGCTGATTCATAAGTATTGATACACTATTTTACAACTGGTCTAATGAAGCTATTCTAATTAGGACTGCCAATAGGATTCAGGCCCTGGAGAGACACAAGATTACCATGCCTGGCTTAGTAGGTTGTCACCAGAATAAAATAAAATTGTGCCTGTTCATTTTCATTTATAATAAGGCTTGTGCATTATTCTTCTGAGAACAAGCATGGTGTAATGGTTTGAGCGTTGAACGATGACTCTGAAGACCAGGGTTTGAATCCCCACTCAACCATGGGAAACTCACTGAGTGACCTTAGGCAAGTCACACTCTCTCAGCCTCAAAGGAAAGCAAAGGAAAACCCCTCCCTAAATCCAAGCGAACCCCTGTGATAGGGTTGCTTTAGGGTCATCCTAAGTCAGAAGTGACTTGAAGGCACACACCAACAAATTATTCTTCAGTAATAGCCCACCAGGGAAAATCACTTGGCTCCAGTGGTTAGAATAGTGAAATACGATTTGGAAGAGCTGGGATCTAGTCTGAACTGAACCATGAAGCTTACTGAGTGATCTTAGAGTGCTAGAAATAATGCCGTTTTACACTCTTTAAGTGCTGTAACTCCATCCTATGGAAACCTGGGATTTGTAGCTTTGTAAGGTTTTTAGCCTTCTCTGTCAAAGACTGCTGATGCCTCAGGGGACTACAAATCCCCGGATTCTGTAGGATGGAGCCATGACAGTTAAAGTGGTATAAAGCTGCATTCTTTCTACACCCACTATTCATTTTTTTCTCTATGGTTGCACCCATACTGCAGAAATAATCCAGTTTGACAGCACTTTAATTTCCATTACTTAATGCTATGGGATTCTAGGAACTGTAGTTTTGTGAGGCACCAGAGAGATCTGGTAACACAACAAACTACAGTTCCCAAGATTCCATAGGATGGAACCATGGCAGTTAAAGTGGTATCGAACTGGATTATTTCTAGAGTGCAGATACAACCTATGTCTCAGCCTGACCTACCTAACACTGTAGGTGTAGTGAGAGTAGCTATGTATGCCACTTTGAGTTGTTGGGTGGAATCAGTAGGTTACACATTAAACTAATGCAATGAAGAAAATAATAAATAGCATTTCATACTGGAAGTGGTGGGGAAATTATGAACTGAGAACACACATGCAGAATTCATCAATGAACCCATGATATTTATGACTACAGAAACAATTATTGTGAAAAATATAGATTAGATGACTTTATGATTTTGTAGAAGCAAAAGTAAAGAAGGTTCATCTCTAAGGGAAGAAGCTCTATTACCAATTTTCAGTAACAACAGTGGTAGTCCAAATGTCAAAGCATGTCCATCCATTTTACCTGCAGGTAAAATGTTTGTGTACATTCAGGAGAGGGGGCAAGGAGAGTAAAAATTTTGTACTTTATATTTTATTCAGTTATCTAATCACTTATCTACTGATTTATTAATTCTCTATACTGCTGCTCCTTCAACAGCTCACACACACGTACAAGGAGGAAAATGCTCCAGATTTTCTACCACCTCAATGTCAGCCTTGAAAGTTCAAAAGGAAATTGGAAAGAATTTCAAGGAGTGACAAAGAAATAGTGCATACAGGCCAGAGATTAATTTAATATCCTTGACCCCTGAAGTTTGGCCCTATGCCAAAGAAAAAACACTACAATTATTTTTTAACTGAAAGAACACCTCTCTAGGAATCTTTTGGTCCTCCAGTGTGATTCTATGGTCAATGTCCACTGGAAGCTGACCACAGAATCATGCTGGAGGACTTACAAATGCATAGAGAAGTATTCTCTCTAGGAATCAAAGAATAATAGACTTGGAAGGGACTCCAAGAGCCATTCAGTCCAACCCCATTCTGCCATGCAGGAACTCACAATCTAAGCACCCCTGACAAATGGCCATCCAGCCTCTGTTTAAAATCCTCCAAAGAAGGAGACTCTACCACCCTCTGAGGGAGCGTCTTCCATTGTCGAACAGCTCTTACTGTCAAGAAGTTCCTCCTAATGTTAAGGTTTGAATCCACTGTTCTGGGTCCTATTCTCTGGAGCAGCAGAAAACAAGCTTGCTCCATCCTCAATAGGACACCCCTTCAAATATTTAAACAAGGCTATCATATCACCTTTTAACCTTCTCTTCTCCAGGCTAAACATACCTAGCTCCCCAAGTCTGTCCTCATAGGGCATGGTTTCCAGACCCTTCAGTGGAAAGGTTGCCCTCCTTTGGACATGCTCCAGCTTCGCAACATCCTTTTTGAATTGTGGAGCCCAGAACAGGACACAGTATTCCAGGTGAAGTCTGACCAAAGTTGAATAGAGTGTTACTATTACTTCCTTAGATCACTAGGGACATAATACACTATACATCTATTGATGCAGCCTAGAATTGCATTGGGCTTTTTAACTGCTGCATCACACTGTTGACTCATGTTCAACTTGTAGTCTACTAGTACTCCTAGATCTCTTTCACACATAGTCTCATTAAGTCTACACATGAACGCTGGAAGACCCAGAAATCCCTAGAGAGAACATACTAATCAAATCCAGAAATAATCAAATCTGCAAAAGTCAAAGAGACAAATGTGGAGGACCAACTGTACTCTGGGTTCCATTTTGGAGCTGGATAAACTTAAGAATTTTTCTGGGTTGTTATTTAGAGAAGCCATATGCAAAAAGAGAACATGTGCACAGCTCAAAAAAGAGATTACATGCTTAGCATGAAAATTAGTCCCAATATCAGAACTGATGCAATTCCCTTCTGATTTTGTGATTTGGATAAATCACAAGCAGCTCTGGTTCTGTTCTCTCCCCTCCCCACAAACACACCCCAACATAAGCTTTCAGCAATCAGGTTGAGGAAGAAAAGAGACTGTTTTGTTATTAGTTTGACTCAGTCACTGGGAAGAATTTGTTGATCTATTGCAAAATAATTGGAGATTTCTCAATATGATCCCTATGCTAATTGTTCTTGTTGTTGTCATGTATCTTCCAGTTATTTCCAGCCCATGGTGCCCTAAGGTGAATGTATCACAGTGTTTTCTTGGCAAGATTTGTTCAGGGTTTGCTATTACCTTCCTCTGAGGCTGAGAAAATGTGACATGCCCAAGGTCAATTTGCCTGGCCAAGCAGGGACTCGAACCCTTGCCTCCAGAGTGCTAGTCCAATGTTCAAACCACTGCACCATGCTGGTTCTCACAATCCCTATGTACCTTTGTGGAGAAAAGGCAGATTTGAGCAGGCAGAGGGAAGCCCTGGCAACATTCAATCAGGATGGGTCAAGCGCCAGTCAATGAGAGTTAGGATTATATATAAATAAAGCAGGAGAGGGGATAGAGGGCTGGTTGTCAATGTTAGTGTTATTAGTTAGTGGGTTAGGGACAGAATTCAAAGTGAGAGTTACTGTTTTAGTGCAACCTGAGGGGTTGAAGAGCCTGAGAGGCTAGGTTATACTGCAGAGAAAGGCAGTTAAATAATGTAAAAAGCACCCAAGAGAGGACTAAGGGCCTGAACAGACTGCCAGAAATAATCCATCTTGAGACCACTTTAACTGTCCTGGCTCAATGCTAGGGAATCATGGGAACTGTAGTTTATTGTGGCACCAGAGCTCTCTGACAAAGAAAAAAACTCAGAAAAAACTACAATTCCCATGATTCCCTAATATTGAGCCAGGACAGTTAAAGTGGTCTCAAGATAGATTATTTCTGGCAGTCTGTTCAGAGCGTCCTGGGGGAAGTGAAGTGTTTGTCTCTGAGGGGAATTGTAGACAATGTAGCACAAACAGTTAATAAAGGTGTAAGAAACAAGAGTATAATAAAGATTTTGAAAGGTTTTGTGTTACTGTAACAAACAAGTATAAGGACAAGAGTAACACAGTGCAACAAAGAAAGTATGCCAATAAGTATCAAATGTGAAGAACATCCCACACAAGTGATACTGTATTTAAGTTTAGCTGCAAATAAACTTATAACGTTGTTTTGGAGTGCTTTCAAAGATACACGCTACCAACACCGAAGAAAATATTCTGGTATTAAGTCCCTTGAGTAATTTGGGGGAAAAGTAGGTCTTCATCATGCATTGGTGGCAACTGTGGCACAAGGTGACAAAGGAGTAAAAGGATTTTTAAAAGGAAAATAAAGAGGTTTTGGGCAGTGCCACGTTGTCGCCTTTGCTCTGTTATTGTTGCCCAGGAGTTACAGGGGGAGGGTGGGAGATATAAAAGTGGATATAAATAAACATCATCATCATCATCATCATCATCATCATTGTCCCAACCTATATCCCATGGCGACAGGGACCCTCTGCACAAAAGAATTATAATACTAATAATCCACTTTATCTGCCAGAGTTCCATTCTATGGGATCCTGGAGACGGCAGTTTAGGAAGCAGCATTTTAGCCTTTTCTAGAAGTGCCTCATCCAACTACAAATCCTCACGATTCCACAGAATGGAGCCCAAGCAGTTAACATGGAATGATAGTACTATACAGTAATTATGCAGCATTAATTTTAAACATTTAAAATAGAAAGTTTGTATAAATAAAAGGGTGTTGCATTGTTTTAGCTGAATTGTTTTTAAGAGAGTTTAAAAAATATATTTTAAATGGCATTTTATTCTTTTGCTGAAGTGTGAATTGTTTTAATACCATAAATAGTTTAATTCTATTGTAATGCTTTCCTTTTATATGTTTATAATTTTATTGCTTTTTTAAACTGTGAGCCACTTTGAGTTTTTGGGGGGAAAGCAGGATGTTGTTATTGTTATTACTGTATTATTATTATTATTATTATTATTATTATTATTAGGCTCTGGATTGATGCATGTGATGATTGTCCCAAAATAGCTTTGGCAGCTTGACAGCGCAGATTAGGCCGAATATTTACAAGAGAGAGAGGAGTGGGAGATGCAGTTCTTCCCTATTCCTCCCAATGCCTGAGACCAAAAAAAGCATGGTTGGCTGGTTAAAATGTGGTTTAAACCAAATGACTTCAAAAAACCTAAAATACTCACTTTTTAAAAAAATTGATTATTCATATATTTTAAAAATCTGGCTATTTTTACTATTTTCCAGTCCTCCTACTGCAACAGCAATGCCTATCTGAATTTAAACATTTTTTACTTTAAGTTTATTGGCAGTTGTTCATTGTTAGACCAGTATTTGTTATCAATTGCTTCTTTTTAATACTTTATTTTATAGTGCAAGAAATGCTGTTTGGAAACAAAGCCTTCAGTTCACATAAGTTCAATCAAAACAACTTATGGTACTTTAAAAGATAACTTTTCCGCCCCAGAACAATTATTATTTAAGCTAGTGGCCATAATATTTTCTGATTTAGTTCTCTATTGGTGAAGTCCTATATTCATATATATATAAGCTACCAACACATCAATATAATTCCTAAAGTTTTAATAAAAGCATTTAATCATATCAAAGCCTAATAATTTTGGGTTGTTTAAAGTTAGAAAGCATTAAAACATAGTTGATCAAGGTATCTAATACATTAAAAAAATTATGCAAAGGGATTTTGGTAGCAGCTTTGAGACTAACTGAATGAAATAAGCTGTAGCATAAGAATTTTGTGGACTTAGGGCGCACCCAGCACTTTAGAAATAATGCAATTTGACACCACTTTAACTGCCTGGGATTTGTAGTTTTGTGAAGCACAAAGAAGGCTTAATGCTTTGTAAAATGACAAACCCCAGGGTTCAACAGGATGAAGTTACAGCACTTAAAAGTGGTATCAAACTGCATTACTGTATTTCTACAATGTAGATGTACCCTTAATTTACTTCCCAGATGCATAGAGTGAGGAAGAAGACCAAGTCTACGAAGGCTTATGCTACATCTTTTGCCCAGTTAAGTCTCAAAGGTGCTAGAAGATCCCTTTGAACACTGATATTCCAGACTAACACGGTTAGGTCTCTGAATTCTACCCACATAAAATAATGTTTCACAGTATTAATATAATTAGCAGAATTTTTTTCATTAAAACATAAATGTAAAAAAACACACACCCTGGTTAAAAAACAGTTTAAGGGAAAAAAAACTACGGTAGGTTTTGTTTGTTTTTTTAAACTGGTTGTTTCCTCAACTCTGCAAAAAAAGTGCAAAATGTTGGTTCCCTTTCTCTTACCTCTTTCTCCTCTCCCCACGCTAAGAAAATGAGCTGCTCTTTTTCTTCAGGGCAGTTTGCAAGGGATGATAGTCTTCGCTACTTTGCAACTCCTCTGCTGCTTTGGAAGAACTGGGGTGCCCTTCATTTATACCAAGGAAAACCTTGGAGAGCAAGAATATAGAATGAGTCTTTCTTATCCAGCATTTCAAAGTTCAAAATACTCCAAAATCTCAAATTGTCCACATGGGTGGCTTGAGATAGTGACACCTTATGGTTCAATGTAAACAAACATTGTTTCATGCACAAAATTATTACAATTATGTATAAAATTACCTTCAGACTCAAAGGTGCTACAAGATCTCTCTATATACTGATTCTACAGACTAACACGGCTATATCTTTGAATTCTTCAGACTGTGTGTATAAGGTGTACACAAAACACAAATGAATTTCATTTTTAGACTTGGGTACCATCTCCAAGGAATCTCATTATGTATACAGGTTGAGTTTCCCTTATCCAGAAATCCAAAATCCAGAATATTCTAAAATTATCCACATGAGTAGCTGAGACAGTGACACCTATGCTTTCTGATGGCTTAACATACACAGACGTTTCATACACAAAATTATTTAAAATATGTATAAAATTACTATGTGTATAAAATTTATTTTTTAAATTTTTTTTCTATTAAAGCATCACATTTTACCAAATTTTCACTTTAACCCTATTAATCTATGTATATGTAAATGCATTTACTCTGTGCACATAACATTATAATTTAAAGATATAATTTAAATTTTGCTCGTTGTTTATGTCACAGCTACTACCAATGCATTCAGTGACAATGTGAAGTCGTAGGCTTTCATGGCCGGCATCCATAGGTTTTTGTGGGTTTTTCGGGCTGTGTGGCCATGTTCTAGAACAGGGGCAGGCAACCTTTCCCCTTTAAGGGCCGAGGGACTTCAGCTCCCAGAAGCCTCAACCATGTTGGCCAATAGTCCCATGTAGGCCAATAGCTCCTGGGAGTCTGGGAGCTGAAGTCCCCCAGCCCTTAAAGGGGACAGGTTGCCTACCCCTGTTCTAGAAGAGTTTCTTTCTGTGGCTGGCGAAACGTCAGAAAGAAACTCTTCTAGAACATGGCCACACAGCCCGAAAAACCCACAAAAAACATTTAGTGACACACTGGAATAACAATTTATGACTAACAATAGCACACAAAAGAACAAAAACAAAAAACCCTTACTAAAGATCCTGTATGGGGTGGTATGGGAAGAGGTCAATGGGAGTGGACACCATGAATTACCACACTGGGTGATGCCAACCCTAGTAATGCCACCGATTTCATGTTTAGACTTGAGTCATATCTCCAAAATATCTCCTTATGAATATGCAGCTATTCCCAAATCCAAAAAACCAAATAAAAAACAACCCCAAATCTAAAATAAATCTGGTCCCAAGCATTTCAGATAGGTGAAGCAGCCAGCGGAGCTTTGAAAGCTTGTAACATGTATTTTGTTCATTTATGGTTGGCCCCATAAAGGTATCTGCTGCTCTGTGGATTTTGGATGCTCAACCTGTATTCCAAAAGAGGAATGCTCTAAATGTTCTTATGCTATGCGATATTCAATGTTCTCTATTTAAATAAGGGAGTAGGTAGCCTTCAGGCAAAGGACAGCAACAGCCTGGATCTCAGTGGAAAAACATCTTTTTGTGTTGCTAATGGAATTTAATATCCCCCCCCCCCCGACTTTAAGACTGTCTCCCAGAATCCACATGTTCAAAAGAAATGGCCTTTGCATACATAGAGATCCTTCCATGTCCTCTTAACTGAGAACAAGAACAACAATATCTTAACAAAATGTTGGCCTGTGACTATTAGCATCATCAGATTTTTCTTTCTCCTGTATGATTTTTAACATCTTTGCCTGATGAAGCAGCCGGTGGAGCTTTGAAAGCTTGTAACATGTATTTTGTTCATTTATAGTTGGCCCCATAAAGGTATCTGCTGCTCTGTGGATTTTGGATGCTATTGTACCATGTGGATTTGGGAGGTTATTGCACAAAGTGGGTTTGGGATGTTATTGTATTATGGATTTGGAGATTATTATTCAATGTGGATTTTAGAGGGTTACTGTACTATGTGGGTTTTGGATGTTATTGTACCAAGTGGATTTTGGATGTTAATTATTGTGCCATGTGGATTTTGGATGTTATTGTACCAAGTGGGTTTTAGAAGTTATTGTACTCTGTGGATTTGGGAGGTTATTGTACTATGTGGATTTTAGATGTTTTAGATATTTTAGATAATATTGTGGGTTTTGGAGATTATTGTGCCATGTAGATTTGGGATGTCATTGTACTATGTGGATTTTAGATATGTTAGATATTGTGTTTTTTTGAGATTATTGTGTCATGTGGATTTGGGAGGTTATTGCACTATATGGATTTTAGATATTTTAGATATTATTGTGGATTCTGGATGTTATTGTGGGGACGAACTAAAACAAATGACAGTACTTGCCCATAGAGAAACCATACTTGCCCATAGAGACTCATTGGAGA
Source organism: Phrynosoma blainvillii (assembly GCA_026167975.1). Lineage (NCBI taxonomy): Eukaryota > Metazoa > Chordata > Lepidosauria > Squamata > Phrynosomatidae > Phrynosoma > Phrynosoma blainvillii. Next base: position 380,724,736 of record JANUYF010000002.1, read on the forward strand.
ATATTTACCCCATAGGGAATCATTGGGGGATTACTTGCCCATAAGGAAACATGGGAGAATGCTTGCCCCATATTTCCTTATGGGCAAGTAATCCCCAATGATTCTCTATGGGCAAGTATTCCCTATGTTTCCCTATAAGCAAGTAATCCCCAATGATTCTTTATATGCAAGTATTCCTCATGTTTCCCTATACCCAAGTAATCCCCAATGATTCTTTATGGGCAACTATGGTTTCTCTATGGGCAAGTACTGTCCATAGAGTTTTAGTATGTCCCGTTATTGTGTCATGTGGATTTGGGAGGTTATTGTACCAAGTGGATTTTAGATATTAATTGTGGATTTTGGATATTATTGTGTCATGTGGATTTGGGATGTTATTGTACCAAGTGGATTTTAAATATTTTAGATATTAATTGTGAATTTTGGATGTTATTGTACCAAGTGGATTTTAGACATTTTAGATATCAATTGTGGATTTTGGAGATAATTGTGTCATGTGGATTTGGGAGGTTATTGTACCAAGTGGATTTTAGATATTTTAGATATTAATTGTGGATTTTGGATATTATTGTGTCATGTGGATTTGGGAGGTTATTGTATCATGTGGATTTGGGAGGTTATTGTACCAAGTGGATTTTAGATATTTTAGATATTAATTGTGGATTTTGGATATTATTGTATCATGTAGATTTGGGATGTTATTGTACCAAGTGGATTTTAGATATTTTAGATATTAATTGTGGATTTTGGATATTACTGTGTCATGTGGATTTGGGAGCTTATTATACCAAGTGGATTTTAGATATTAATTGTGGATTTTGGATATTATTGTGTCATGTGGATTTGGGAGGTTATTGTACCAAGTGGATTTTAGATATTTTAGATATTAATTGTGGATTTTGGATATTATTGTGTCATGTGGATTTGGGAGGTTATTGTACCAAGTGGATTTTAGATATTTTAGATATTAATTGTAGATTTTGGAGATAATTGTGTCATGTGGATTTGGGAGGTTATTGTACCAAGTGGATTTTAAATATTTTAGATATTAATTGTAGATTTTGGAGATAATTGTGTCATGTGGATTTGGGAGGTTATTGTACCAAGTGGATTTTAGATATTTTAGATATTACGGTAATTGTGGATTTTGGATATTATTGTGTCATGTGGATTTAGGAGGTTATTGTACCAAGTGGATTTTAGATATTTTAGATATTAATTGTGGATTTTGGATATTACTGTGTCATGTGGATTTGGGAGGTTATTGTACCAAGTGGATTTTAGATATTTTAGATATTAATTGTGGATTTTGGAGATAATTGTGTCATGTGGATTTTGGATATTATTGTATCATGTGGATTTGGGAGGTTATTGTACCAAGTGGATTTTAGATATTTTAGATATTAACTGTGGATTTTGGATATTATTGTGTCATGTGGATTTGGGAGGTTATTGTACCAAGTGGATTTTAGATATTTTAGACATTAATTGTGGATTTTGATTATTATTGTGTCATGTGGATTTGGGATGTTATTGTACCCAGTGGATTTTAGACATTTTAGATATCAATTGTGGATTTTGCATTGTTACTGTGACGTGTGTGTTATGGATGTTATTGTACTATGTGGGTTTTAGATATTTTAGATATTAGTGTGAGCTTTGGATGTCATTGCACGGTGGGATGGATGCAAGGCCCTGGAAAAGAAGATGCCATCTCTGCAGCGAAGACAAAGCAACCAGGTACCCAATATGTCTTTCAACAAAATGCCCCCCTTTCCCTTCCCCCTGGGCCCAACCCTGGAGAAAGGAGCCCTTCCAGCCTCCCCCCGGATAGGGATTCCTCCCCAAAAGCAGAAAAGGAGACAGACAGACAGACTGACCTGGTCCTCTTCCTCCTCTTCCCAGTCTCTGCTCCTCCTGAGAGGCCCCCCAAAAGCCCTCCTTCGAAGCGGAGGAAGGAGAAAAGGGGGACACCACAGGAGTCACACTCATTATCTTCCCCTCTGCCTCTCTAGGACTCTCTAGTACTCTCTGTGGCTTTAACTCCATCAAGGCTGATTAGTTATTGATTAAGACTGAGGGTGCTGGTGCTGGTTTTATCTTCCCCTCCTGTTCCAGTCAGGGGTAGGCAACCTTTCCCCTTTAAGGGCCAAGGGACTTCAGCTCCCAGAAGCCTCAGCCATGTTGGCCAATAGTCCCATGTTGGCCAATAGCTCCTGGGATTCTGGGAGCTGAAGTCCCTCGGCCCTTAAAGGGGAAAGGTTGCCTACCCTCAGCTATCTTGCCTCAGAGCAGGTTGAGTGCCTCACCAAACTACAAATCTCAGGGTTCATAGAACCATAGAGTTGGAAGAGATCCCCCCCCCAGGGCCATCCAGTCCAACCCCATTCTACCATGCAGGAACTCACAATCAAAGCGTCCCTGACAGATGGCCATCCAGCCTCTGTTGAAAGACCTCCAAAGAAGGAGACTCCACCACAATCTCCAAGGAATCCTATTTCCACTGTTGAACAGCTCTCACTGTCAGGAAGTTCCTCCTAATGTTGAGATGGAATCTCTTTTCCTGTAGTTTACATCCATTGTTCCATGTCCTATTGCTGAAGCAGCAGAAAACAAGCTAGCTCCCTCCTCAATATGACATCCCTTCAAACATTTAAAGAGGGTTATCATATCACCTCTTAACTATCTTTACTCTTAGGCTAAACATACCCAGCTCCGTAAGTCTTTCCTCATAAGGCATGGTTTCCAGACCCTTCACCATTTTAGTCACCCTCCTTTGGACATGCTCCAGTTTTTCAACATCCTTTTTGAATTTTGGTGCCCAGAACTGGACACAGTATTCCTGGTGGGGCCTGACCAAAGCAGAATACAGTGACATTATCACTTCCCTTGATCTAGATACTACACTTCTGTTGATGCAGCCTAAAATTGCATTGGCCTTTTTAGCTGCTGCATCACACTGTTGACTCATGTTCAACTTGTGGTCTACTAGGACTCCTAGATCCCTTTCACACATAGTCTCATCAAGCCAGGTGTCCCCCATCCAATACTATGCATTTCATTTTTCCACCCTAAGTGCAGTCAGTGCCTTACATTTCTCTGTGTTGAAATTCATTTTGTTAGCTTTGGCTCAGCTTTCTAATATATTAAGATCATTTTTAATTTTCATCCAGTCCTCTGGGGTATTAGCTACTCTTCCTAATTTGGTGTCATCTGCACATTTGAGAAGCATGCCCCCTATTCTTTCATCCAAATAATTGATAAAAATGTTGAATAGCACTGGGCCCAGGACAGAACCCTGTGGCACCCCACTATCTATGCACCCAATATCTTGCTTCTCTAGGACTCAGCAGTCCATTGCTTTAATTCCAGCAAGACTGATTAGTTATTAGGACTGATGATGATTATGATTTTATCTTCCCCAAGATTCTGCAGGATATTGTTGTTGTTGTTGTTATATTATTATTTTATCTTCCTCTCCTGTTCAAATATCTTGCCTCAAAGCAGACTGAGTGCCTCACCAAACTACAAATCCCAGAATTCTGTAGGAAATTATTATTATTATTATTATTATTATTCATCCCCTCTTTTTCAATTTCTTTCCTTTCTAGGACTCTCCAGCTCTCTATTGCTTTAACTCCAGCAAGACTGATTAATCATTAATTGAGGATGATGATGATTTTATCCTCCCCAGGATTCTGTAGATTATTATTATTATTATTATTATTCCCCTTTTCTTCAATATCTTGCCTCTCTAGGACTCTCCAGCTCTCTGTTGCATTATTATTATTATTATTATTATTATTATTCCCCTCTTCTTCAATATTAGTATTGCTGCTAATGGGTCTATCTGTACTGCCCTCATTTGGCAAAGACAGTATTAATTCATTTCATGTGTATGCTGCCTTTCTCCTAGAAAGGAATCCAAGGCAGCTCAAAGATAAAAAATCCTTTTAAAAGATTTTACAATAGCAGTTTTAAAACAATTAAAATCAACTAGCTAAGAAATTTAAGAAATTTCTCCATTCATGGACAGAATCAAATTGAAATTTGAGTCCAAACCTGGGATCTTCTCTCTACTACCCAAATACACAAAGAACATAGCAGCCACCATTGAGCTGGAAGGAGCCCTATGAACCCATCAGGTCTAACCCACTGCTCAATGCAGAATGTCTAGCTACAGCATTCCCATATGCAGCCATAGCACTTAAAGCGGTGTCAAACTGCATTAATTCTGCAGTGTAGATGCAACCCTAGTCTTCTATCGTACAGAGTGAGAGGCAGTGTGGGATCTCTCAGTTTAAGGAAGGGTTGGATATTTGCAGTCATCCTCCCTATCCACAGATTCAACTATTGATGGCTTGAAAATATTTAATATACAGGCACCCTTATGTATCCATGGATACAAGCATCCACAACTTGAAAATATTCAAAAAATATATAAATTCCAAAAAGCAAAGCTTGATTTTTGCCATGTTATGTTAGGATCGCCATTTTCCTATGCCATTGTAGTTAATAGAACTTGAGCATCCATGGATTTTGGGATCTACAGCGGCTCCTGAAACCAAATACCAGCAGACACCAAGGGCCCACTGTTTTTGTTAAAAGAATATAAACAATAATGCCCCACCTGACTTCAAAAACAAAAATGTGAGAAATAACTAAGCTCTGGAGCAGAAAAGCCTCTATAATTACTAAAAGGGTAAAAGTACCCCACTAAATCACGTGCCAATAATGAAAATGAAATGAAAGGCACAAAAAATCAAGGGCTAAAATTATAAGAGAATAACAATGTCCTTAAAAAAGACTTATAGTTCAAAACAAGGCCAAATAACTAAAAGGGTAACATATACCCCACTGAAGGATCTCCAACTGCAGAAAAAGGTAAAGCATAAACCAAGGCTGTCTTTAAATTTAAAGTTCAAAAGCAAAAATGTAAGAAATAACAAAACCTTGGAGCAAAAATGCCTCTATAATTACTAATAGGGTAAAAGTACCCCACTAAATCTCGTGCCAATAATGAAAATGAAATAAAAGCCCCCCCAAAAAAAGTTAAATTTGTAAAAGAATAACAAAGCCCTTAAAAAACCTTGTAGTTCAAGGACAAATTACTAAAAGTGTAGCATTTACCCCACTAAAGAATCTGCAAATGCAGAAAAAAGTTAAAATGAAAATTCATAAACCAAGGCCAAACGCGTTTCGACTCCTGTCTTCCTCAGGGGCCTATGAACATTTAATTTATATATGTATTTATTTCACAGCTCACACAATGTGACTCTGCACTATTCCAAAGTAATAATGAGCTCCTCCTGCTTCCAGAGACTCTTATATAACCACCCTTGCTGGTGATGAAACTAATCCAGTCAAGACTTAATACAAAAGGAAAACCTTAGAATGTGAAAGGGCAGTTAACAAATCAAACCAAACAATAAGTCTTTTTACATAAGCCCACCAGGGATTCAGATAACAAACTGTAACTCACTTGTTGTTTACCCATTCATAGATATTATATCTTTAGATTTATATACTTGTAGATATTTCAACTACTCAATATAGAACACTACTTCAATTGAATCCTGCTACTACTCTTAGTTTCACTTCTCAGGATCAGCCTGAATAGTGGTGGGAGATATCCTGTAAAGACTTAAGAAGAAGCTAAGGGGAAAACTAAGGGGGGTTGCAGACTGCCAGAAATAGTGCAAACTGAGTCCACTTTAAGGGTTAGGTTTAGTACTAGGGAATCATGGGAATTGTTTTTTTCTGAGACATTGAGCCTTCTCTGTCAGAGAGCTCTGGTGCCACAATAAAATACAGTTCCCATGATTCCCTAACCCTAACCCTAAAAGTAGACTCAATTTGCACTATTTCTGGCAATCTGCAACCCCCCTAAGGTGTGGAGAGATGTTTGAAAAACTCAAATTAACCAGTTCACATTTTCATTTAAACCAACTGGTGATTCAGATTTCAACCGATGAATCCATTTCAGTTCCAATAATTGTAATTGTTTTATATTTCGAATGTTTGGTATCCCATCTATGCACCAAAATTTGAATGAATTAAAAGTATGTTGCTTATCCAGGAAGTGTTTAACTAATGGAGCCTCCATCCTATGATTTTTAATACAACTTCTGTGTTCCCCTATTCGGGTACGAATTTCCCTGCTGGTACAACCCATGTAAAGGAGTTTACAAGGGCATTCAATTATATATATAACATTCTTACTTGCACATGTAAAGAACTTGTATATCTCATAACTTCTCCCGTCTGCAGTATTCACAAAAGATTTTAAATTACTGCTATGTTTGCATACCGAGCAATGTCCACAGATGTAATGTCCCTTGACATTCAAATTATTTTGTATAGTTGGAAAATTAAAGTTTGCTCGTACTAATATATTCTTAATATTTTGAGTACGTCTATGGGCAAACATCGGTTTGTTTTTATATCCGGGTATATTCTCCAGCAAGTACCAATGTTTCAATATACTTTTCTTGACCCTCTGTGTATGTGTGTTAAAAGTAAGTGGTATGACCACTCTTTCAGATGCTTTCTTGGGTTTGGAATCAAACAGAAGTTTCTTTCTATCCAACTTTCGAACTTTATCTTGTGCCTCTTTTATAACCTTCAATGGATATCCTTTCTCCAAAAACTGGAAGCATGTAATGTTCGATTCCCTTTCATATCCCTCCAATGTTTTGCAATTACGCCTGAAACGTAAAAACTGTGAATATGGGAGGTTATTTTTAAGAGGTTTTGGATGCTAGCTGTCATATCTTAAAAATGAATTGACATCCCTTAGTTTTCTATATAAGTTCATTTCAAATGATCCCCTATTTAGCTGAATATTTATATCTATTCACTGTGCTAGAATTATACACCATATCAAATTTGATGCTTCCATGGATACCATTAAGAAAAAGCAAAAATTGTTTCAAAGAAGATTCAGAACCCACCCATATACAAAATATGTCATCTAGAAATCTTTTCCACATCTTTATATGGGGGGGGGGGGGGAAATAACTCACTATTCAATATATAGGAACGTTCAAAATGGTCCATGTACAAATTAGCCAACTCTGGGGCAAACTTACAACCCATTGCAACGCCAGAGGTTTGCCAATAAAATTGATCACCGAATTTGAAATAATTTTTAGTCAGAGTTATTTCAATTAAATGTAACAAAAAATGAATAGGAGGAAGTCCCATAGGTTTGGACAACAAAGCTGATTCTAGGATCTCCAAGGCCTCATCCTGGGGAATATTAGTGTAGAGTAGTGATATCACATCTAGTGTCACCAAGAAAAATTCTCCTAAAGTTGTTCCATGTATTTCACAAACTCCTTGGTGTCTTTTATGTAAGATAGTATCTCTGGGATCAAAGGTTTCAGAAAAGATGAAATATATGTGGCTAGTGGTTCCAAAATAGAACCACAGCCAGACACAATTGGTCTACCCGGAACTGGCACGAGATTTAGTGGGGTACTTTTACCCTATTAGTAATTATAGAGGCATTTTTGCTCCAAGGTTTTGTTATTTCTTACATTTTTGCTTTTGAACTTTAAATTTAAAGACAGCCTTGGTTTATGCTTTACCTTTTTCTGCAGTTGGAGATCCTTCAGTGGGGTATATGTTACTCTTTTAGTTATTTGGCCTTGTTTTGAACTATAAGTCTTTTTTAAGGACATTGTTATTCTCTTATAATTTTAGCCCTTGATTTTTTGTGCCTTTCATTTCATTTTCATTATTGGCACGTGATTTAGTGGGGTACTTTTACCCTTTTAGTAATTATAGAGGCTTTTCTGCTCCAGAGCTTAGTTATTTCTCACATTTTTGTTTTTGAAGTCAGGTGGGGCATTATTGTTTATATTCTTTTGGCATAACCCCTTTCTTTGTTTTTTTGTTATACATCTTGGTTTTTGCCTTGGGAACTTTTGTTGGTTTTTCCCCCCACTGTTTTTGTTTACATCCTCCAACTGTCCTCATTTGACAGGGAGGCTCCCAGTTAACTCTCTGCTGTCCTACTTTCTCAGCTGCTTTAAAAATGTCCTGGGGTATATCTACACTGCAGACTTAAAGCAGTTTTATACCACTTTAACTGCTATGACTCAGTCCTACAGTATTCATGGCTCTGTAGCTTGGTGAGGCACCTGAGCAATCCAACAAACCAGGCTGAGTACTTTCTGTTGTTATCTGTCTTCGAGTTGATCTCGACTCATGGCAACCCTATGGATGAGACACCTCCAATAAACGCTATCTTCCACTTCTCCACTAAGTTCCTGCAAGTCTATGCCCATATCCTCCGGACTCAGTCCATCCATCTGGCATACGGTCTTCCTCTCCTTCTACCTTTCCTAGCATTTTTGTCTTTCCCAGTGATCCATGCTTTCTTATTATATTGTACTTAACCCTCAGTTTAATCACTTTGGCTTCTAAGGAGATCTCTGAGGGCCAGAACAGTTGGGGAGGAAGGAGTGGCTTGAGGTCGGATTGGGGCTGCAGCAAACACACGCCGCGGCCCCAATGCACCTTCAACCAGGCCAAAAAAGGAGCAGATAAGATCTGCTCTTTTTTCAGCTTGGAAAAAGCCAGCTTTTCCACGTGTGGTGCAGCTCCATGGCAGCTCCATCATGCTCTGGTGGCATGCAGCATGTAAACACCATGCTGCCGGAGCATCATGAAGCTGCCCATATCTGGGCAGATTCAACCTGGCTTCCTAGCATCGTCGCAGTGTGCAGCATCTAAACATCATGTGCCACTTGCATCCGGAAGTGGGCTGTGAGTTAATCTGTCCCAAGACCTGTCTTTTTGGCTGTCCCTGGTCTCCTAAACACTCTTCTCCAGCACATCTCAAATAAGTTGATTTCTTTCTGTCTGCTTCCTTTATTGTCGAGCTCTCGCATCCATACATGGTAATGGGGAATACAATGGCTTGGACTATTCTAACTTCTGTGCTCAGTTGTGTATCTTTACTCTCTAGGAGCTTTTCTAGTTCTTTCATAGCTGCCCTTCCCTTTCCTAATCTTGTTTTTATTTCTTAACTGCAGTCACAATTCCAGTCAATATTTGATAGATACTGGAATTCTTTCACTATTTCAATTTCATTGTGGTCTAGATTGAATTTATCTATTACCTCTGTGGTCATAATTTTTGTTTTCTTTATCTTCAGCATTAAGCCTGCCTTTCCATTTTCATCTTTGACCTTCCTCAGTAACTGTTCTGAGTCTGTGCTGTCTTCCGCTGTTATTATGGTATCATCCATGTATTTTAGGTTGTTGATATCTCTTCCTCCTATCTTCACTCTTCCTTCTTCTGATTCTAGCTCTGCTTTTCTTATGATGTTTTCGGCATATAAGTTGAACAAGTAAGATGACAGGATGCAGCCTTCCCTGACCATTTTGTCAATTGGGAACCACTATTTTGTTACAATACTATTCCTTTAAATTGTGTAAAAATATTCTCACTGACAGGAAAATCATCTCGTGTGAGACTGTCCCTAAAATGCTGAGCCAGAGCATATGGCATGATGCAACTTACTGCAAGAGGGACACAGGATGATGACTCCTAGCCATCACAGGATACAAGGCCACCGGGAGACAGGGCACGTCTGGGTTGGATGGCTTGTGGACCATTGCTGAGTTACAACAGAAGGTCATGTTGACAAAAGTCTATGAGGAGAGTTTGTAAATGTCTGTACATATTACAACTCAACATAAAGAACCTCCATGGACTGTGTCAACAGTGTCTGCAAGTTTATTTGTTTGAGTGTGGAATGTGGTTAGCGCACTGCCAATGCCTTTATCTGAACTGTTGTTTCCATACTCTGCTACAATAAGCTGCTTCTGAGAGCTTTGTCCTCAGATTGCATTGAATGTTGGCACTGGAAGAATGGAGAGGGCAGCTATGAAAGAATTAGAAAAGATCCTAAAATGCAAAGACATACAACTCAGCACAAAAGTCAGAATCATACAAGCCATTGTATTCCCTATTATCATGAATGGATGTGAGAGCTGGACAGTCAAGAAAGAAGATAGGAGGAGAATCAACGCATTTGAGATAATGTGGTTCTGGGGAAGAGTGCTGAGGATCCCATGGACAGCCAAAAGGACAAACAAATGGGTCCTAGAACAGATCAAGGCAGAGATATCCCTAGAAGCCAAGATGACAAGACTTAGACCGTCATACTTTGGACACATCATGAGAAGGCATGAATCATTGGAAAAGACAGTAATGTTAGGAAAGGTGGAGGGAAGTAGAAAGAGAGTAAGGCCACATGCTAGATGGATGTACTTTATTAAAGAGACCACGAATATGAGTTTGCAGGAGCTAGGCAGAGCAGCAGAGGACTTGGGGGGCTGGAGATATCCTTAAGATCGCCATGGGTTGAGATCGACACGAAGGCAGTTAACAACAACAAATTGGAAGTGGGCTGGAGAGTTTTGTTTTTGCAAATTCATAGAGCCAACATGTTTCTCCAAATTTGGTTCTAACAGGCCCCTCTTGTCCTACCAAGACCATACCAAACTAAAAATCCCAGGCTTCTGTAGGATAGTCATAGCAGTCCAAGTGGTGTCAAACTGCTTTAATTCTCCCAATGCGGCTACACTCAGTGGAAGAAGGGGTATTGCTGCTATGGGTGCACCTGTACCTCCAACTGTCCTGGTTTGGCAGAGACAGTCCCAAATAATCCTCAATTGCCCCACTTTTTTGGATGCTTTTTCAATGTCCCAGTTTCTCTCTCCTCCACCCACTTTTCCCCTTTGTCCTCTGCTTATGATTGTTTACCCTGAAGTAAATGAGAAGAAAGATCTGGTAGCAAGGCAGACAAGAGAGATGGAAATCCCATCTGATTTTACTTTTATTATCTGTGATTTTAGAATTACATTTTGTTTTTATTAGCATCTGTCCGTCTCTTGTACTGTATGTATGATGTTTTTAAATTGTTGTGAGCCGCCTCAATTGCATGACAGAGGGGCAGGATATAAATAAAATTTATTATTATTATTATTATTATTATTATTATTATTATTATTATTATTATTATTAATGTTATAGGCCCATTGTCAAACTCTTCTGATGACTGGTATGATGGGTATGTTATGCCTATCTTGAACTCTTCTGATGATGAAAAGGATGTAAGTAATCAACTGATATCCCCCCGCAAAAATAAAATAAACTAATAATCAGACACAGGTGACATCTGCAATGCAGAATTAATGCAGTTTGACACCATTTCAACTACCATGGCTCAATGCCAAGTAATCCTGGGGTTTGTAGTTTTTAAAACTGTTTAGACTTCCCTGTCAGATGCTCTGGTGCTATAACAAACAACAAATCCCAGGAATTCATAGTACATAATGTACATTTTGGTTGGCCCAATAAAGTGTTGTGGATTTTTGATGACAATGTCCTTTGCTATACTGCCAACATGGCTACCTCTGGATACATTATTTTAAGAGCACAGAGTGGGACAGAATGGAACACACATATTTTTAGGCACTGAGCTCCTAAGCTGCTCATCAAATTAAGGCAGTCTTCTGGAAAGATGATAACCATATAAACTCATCGAGGTCAACTTTTGGGGCCAAAATTTTTGATTTTCATGTGTCCAGTGGATAAGTCAAGGGTCAGTCATAAGGAGGCAGCCCAGCTGGGAAGAGCCTGCGGCAGTGATCAATAGCCTTCCCGGCCTTTTCCCAGCTGGTTTGCCCCCTCCAGAGGCAGCCCAGCTCGGAAGAGGCTGCAGGGGACAACCATATTGACATGTATAAGTCAACCCAGGTTTTGGGGGGTCAATTTTTTGACCTAAATTTTTCGACTTATACACAAGTATGTACAGTAAAAATGTTGGTTTGTATAAAGAAACTATGCTTGGTTCCTGATTTTGTGTTCTCTAAAAAAGTTTGAATTTACTGATCCTCATCTATTCTGTTAACATGATCTGATCAAGCATACCACACTGATTTAAAAATACTAAATAGAACAAGGACATAACAAGGTCTGAATAAGAAACACTGAACATCACCCAGATGCACAGAGCATTTATTTACACCAAAAGCAATTTTTATTAGCATGGAAAAAAAAACTAGTTTGTAGAGTATTTCCTGGAGACACACGCCCATGCAAACATGGGTGGATAGTTACAGGGAGTACATTATGGATGGCTGGACGTGGGAGATGATATGTGCTGGCTGACATGCTGAGTTAGCAAGAAGAAAAGAAACTTGTACTACCAACTGCTTACTAGGATGGAACAAACTAGTGCATATATCATACTTATGACATTGTAATAGATATTAAATATACGCAAGGCTGATTATAAACAATATGATAACCCAGTGATTGACATGTTTATCTATTAATATTTGGTATAAATAAAGGACCCTGGAGAGTCATCTTCAGAACTCATTGCACTATGAAATGACTCTCACCTTTTTTGATTTCTCTCACTTCACTAGTTGCTAATGCTTTAAATATATATATATATATATATATATATACAGAATATTTAAATTGAGACATGAGAACAGACATTTCATCACTGCATCTTCTTTTTTCTGTAGATGTAATGGTCTTTATTTTAAAAAAAGAAAGAACTTTGAACAAACAGAACAGACAAAACAGGATGAAACAAATAAAAAGATATATCTCACATTACCCATATTAATCCTATTCCCCCTAATTTTTTAAAACATCCAAAAACAAAATACAACATAAAAATTAAAATTTGACCTCCCACTTTTCTATAACTCGTATTTAAATTGACAAAATGTCTTCTCTCTAATTTTCATATGCTCTTCATTTATTTACTTCTAATTTTATTTAACAAAAACTTTAGACATTCCTTTTCTAATCACAAATCAAAATAAAAAGACAATATATCTTATATTTCAAATCCAACACAATTTATAATCTGCTTTTCCGATTAATATATTCTGTAACTAGAGCCCATGTTTTCCTGAATATTTCCACTGAATTAATTCTCACCAAATTAGACAATTTATCTGAAGAAGCTAATTCCCTAATCTTTTCAATCTAATCACTGCAACTTCTGATATTTAATCAGCTCAATAATTGTTATACGCCCCTGTGTAAAAACGAACTGAACCTCTCAATTAAATTTGAATTTCTGGAATCCAGCCAGCTAAAAGAATTGACAGATAAACATCCAGCTTTTAAAAATGCCCCTATCACTGCGAAAAGAGAACCAGGATACTATCAAGAATATTAACGCAGGTAAACTGCTGGGATTGGATGGATTCCCTAGAGCATTCTGTAAGACCTTGAAAGATGAACAAACTGCGGAGCTAAAGAAACTCTATCAAATCCGAGAAGGCAATGAGCACCCTAACAGCTGGAACTCAGCCAAAATTGTGACTATACCTAAACGAGAAAGTGACTCTCATTCAGTTACAGCATATAGGCCCATCATATTCAGAGGGAACAGAAGCAATGAGAACTGCTAACACCCAGTAGAAAGGATGTAGAGAAGAAACAAAGTCTTAGGGTGTTAAAAAAAGACATTGTTGTTATTCAATATTATGGACTAATTGGTATATAATATTGTATTTTTTTTAACTACCTGAGACTTTGGGCCAAAACAGATGGCCCTTTTGTGCCACCTTCAGGGTGGCTTGGGACTGCAGTGTTTACACGCCACACATTCCCAAGCTGGCTGGAAACTGCCTCACCATTTACATGAGGGCAGCTTCATCACATTTTGGTGCCACTGTGTTTACATGCCGCCAGATCGTCATGAAGGCACCTTTTGGCTGCGGTGCGGTCAGCAAAGCTGGCTTTTTGCCACTGGGAAAAGGAGTGGCTCTTTGATTAGTAAGCGATCCACCAAAACTGAAGGTCTTTCCACACTTCATACAATTATATGGTTTCTCCCATGTGAGTTATCTGATGTTTATAATAATAATAATAAAATTTATTTGTACCCCTCCCCTCTGCATAGCAATTGGGGCGGCTTCCAACATAAAAATACAATGCAATAAAATCAACCCCAAGCCCCAACCCTCCCAACCCTTAAAAAATTATTAAACAGCATCAAAGTTTAAAACAGTTTAAAACAAATTACAAAAATTTACCAATTACAATAATTGCAGCAGCAGAGGGTATAATGGCAGCTGGGATGGGGGAAAAGAAGTACAGAGGACAGGTTCTATGACTGGGAGGACTAATCAGGAAAGGCCTGCCGGAAGACATCTGTCTTGACAGCCCTTTTAAAGCTGTCTAAGATTGGTAAGTGACGGATCTTGTCCGGCAGGCCGTTCCATAGTCTGGTAAGCAATCTACGAACACTGAAGCTCTTTCCACACTCCATCTGTATAGTTTTTCCTCTGCATGAGCTCTTTGATGATTAGTAAGTGATCCACAAAAAGTGAAGCTCTTTCCATTCTCCATGCATTTAAATGGTTTCTCCCATGTGAATTCTTTGATGCAGCTTAAGATTCCCTTTCTGAGAGAAGCTCTTTTCACATTCCATGCATTGATGTGGCTTTTCCCCTCTGTGATTTTGTTCATGCTGCCTAAGGTGATCTCTCCGAGTGAAGCTCTTTCCACACTCCATGCATTTATGTGGTTTCTCCCCAATATGAGCTTTTTGGTGCCATTGAAAATGCGCTTTCCGAATAAAGGTCTTTCCACAATCCATGCATTTATATGGTTTTTCCCCTGTGTGAGTTTGTTGATGCTGCCGAAGGAGCCCAATCCGAATGAAGTTCTTTCCACACTCAATGCATTTAAATGGTTTCTGTCCTGTATCAGTTCTTTCATGATGCCTAAGCTGTTCTTTCCACCTGAAGCTTTCCCGACATTCCCTGCATTCATAAGGAGCCTCCTCTTTGTGAATAATCTGATGATTTGCAAGTGATGGATGAAAACTGAATCTTTTCCCACATTCCATGCATTCATGTGGTTTCTCCCCTGTGTGAATTCTCTGATGTATCCTAAGGCTCCCTTTCTCACTGAAGCACTTTCCACACTCCATGCACTTATATGGTTTCTCTCCTGTATGAGTTTTTTGATGTCACTTAAGGCCCCATTTCTGCCTGAAGCTCTTTCCGCAGTCCATGCACTTATACGGTTTCTCCCCTGTATGAGTTCTTTGATGTCTCCTAAGCCCCTTTCCCTGACTGAAGCTCTTCCCACACTCCATGCACTTATACGGTTTCTCCCCTGTATGAGTTATTTGATGTATCCTAAGGTCCCATTTCAGACTGAAGCTTTTTCCGCACTCCATGCACATATACGGTTTCTCCCCTGTATGAGTTCTTTGATGTATCCAAAGCCCCTTTCCCTGACTGAAATTCTTTCCACACTCCATGCACTTATATGGTTTCTCCCCTGTATGAGTTCTTTGATGTCCTCTAAGGCCCCATTTCTGACTGAAGCTCTTTCCACACTCTATGCAGTTATATGGTTTCTCTCCTGTATGAGTTATTAGATGTCTCCTAAGCCCCTTTCCCTGACTGAAGCTCTTTCCACACTCCATGCACTTATACGGTTTCTCCCCTGTATGAGTTCTTTCATGTATCCTAAGGTCCCATTTCAGAAAGCTCTTTCCGCACTCCATGCACTTATATGGTTTCTCCCCTGTGTGAATTTTTTGATGTGTCCTAAGGCCTCCCTTCCTACTGAAGCTCTTTCCACACTCCATGCACTTATAAGGTTTCTCCCCTGTATGAGTTCTTTGATGTATCCCAAGGACCCATTTCAGACTGAAGCTTTTTCCGCACTCCATGCACCTATACGGTTTCTCCCCTGTGTGAGTCCTCTGATGTCCCCTAAGGCCCCCTTTCTGACTAAAGCTCTTTCCACACTCTAGGCATTTAAACAGTTTCTCCCCTGTGTGAGTGCTTTGATGTCCCCTAAGGCCCCCCTTCTGACTGAAGCTCTTTCCACACATGCATGTATATGGTTTCTCCCGTGTGAGTTCTCTGATGTCTCCTAAGCCCCTTTCCCTGACTGAAGCTCTTTCCACACTCCATGCACTTATACGATTTCTCCCCTGTATGAGTTCTTTGATGTCTCCTAAGTCCCCTTTTCTGACTGAAACTCCTTTCATGCTCCATGCACTTAGACGATTTCTCTTCTGTGAGAATTCTTTGATGAATTGTAAGTCCCTTTTTGTGACTGAAGCTCTTTTCACACTCCATGCACTTATACAGTACCTGCCCTGTATGAGTGCCTTGACGTGTCTTAAGAAACCCTTTTCCATCTTTGTGCTTGGTAACATCCTTGGATACAACAGATAGAATCTGACAGCTCTCACTGTCTCAACCATGACCTGATTTGTGGAATAAAAAGAAAAAATATATTGTTAAGAATAAAACAACTTGAATCTTTCCAAAAGTCTCAAGCCTTCTGTCCTCAACATTGTAGTCATTTTTTTTCCTGGCTAAATTATACAGACCTTTACGAAACTATGAACAGGAAGAAGAATTAATATTAGATATGATGATTAAATGGGTCTCAGACTGTGGCCAAGCTATTGATACAGAGAGTTGGAAATGTGCCAGAAACAAAACAAAAAGTTTATTAAATCCCAACATTTATGAGAAAATTACTGGAAAATAGAACAGAGGTGGTACCTAACCCCAAATAAAATTGCAAAGATTTATAAGACTTATTTGAATATGTGTTGGAAATGTTGATCAGCTACTGGTTCATCGTTTCATGTCTGGTGGAGCTACCAAAAGCTCAAAATATATTGGAAACAGATACACACGCTGATTGAACAAATACTACATATTAAATGTGAGATTAGACAAATACAGCTTTTAAATATGTTGAATAAATCCCATTACAGATTGAAAGGAAATATTGGCATATTATACTATATCTGCCTAAGACTGATGATTGGTTAATGAAACTATTGGAAATGATAGAAATGGACAAGCTAACCTGTTGCTTAAATTACAAAGATATAAGTGTAGTAGAGGAGGAATGGTCCCCAATTATGGAATATTGTAAATTAAGATGGAGAAATGTGTAGGAAGAATGAAAGTTTTCATTGAAGATAAAGTGAATTTAAGGGGGAAATAAGGTTTTGAATAGGCTATAGGAAAACAGTATTAAAAATTTGTAAGCTATTGTTTCTATATTAAAATAATGTTAAGGAGATGATTAAATGATATGAGGCCTGTTTCTGGAGGAACTGGGGAAGTCAAGTTCAATGAGAATTCATGTTGGGATTATATTTTATATAATCACCATATTGTAAATAATGGAAGAATATGTATGTTTTATTTATGAAATAATAAAAAAAAATGATGCAAAAAATCCCAGGCTTCTGTAGGATAATCTTAAAAGATAAAGTGGTGCCAAATTGCCTTAATTCTACAGCGTGACTACACTCTTGGTGGAAGAAGGGATATTGCTGCTATGGGTGGACCTATACCCCCAACTTTCCTGGTTTGGCAGGCACAGTCCCAATTAATCCCAAATTGTCCCCCTTTTTTTGTGCTTTCAAAATGTCCCAAATGGATGATATTGTACTTTGTTATATGGCCAACAAGGCTACCCCTGGATATGTTACCTTGGATCATCGAAAGGGATAGAATAGGCTGCCAAGGCTCCCACTGAGCTCCCAAGCTGCTCATCGAACTGAGGCAATCTCCAGGAAAGATTATTAAAACCACTGATGTGTATAAAGAAACTACGCTTGATTACTTATTCTGTATTTTCTAAATAAATTTGAATTTACTGCTCCAAATACTAAACAGAACAAGAACATAACAGAACAAGGTCTGAATTAGATGCATTGAACATTATCAGCCAGGTGTACAGAACATTTATTTATACGAAACGCTGTTCTTATGACCATGACAATAAAAATTAAAAACTATTTGCTAATGCTTTAAAAAGAAAAGACAAAAATGGACTATCTAAATTAAGACATGAGAACAGGCATTTCATCACTGCAAATTATTTTTTTAGACATAAAGATTTTTATTAAAAAAAAAGAACTGTGAACAAACAGAACAGACAAAACAAGATGAAACAAACAAATATAAAAACTTACACCCCAGTATCCATATTAACTCTATACACCCCCCCATTCTTTAAAACATCCAAAAACAAAATACAACTTAAAAATTAAAATTTGGCCTCCGACATCTAATTGGTATTTAAATCAACAAAATGATTTCTCCTCACTAATCTTCATACACTCTTTATTTACTTCTAATCTTATTTAACAAAAAGTTTAAACATTCCTTTTCTAATCACAAATTAGAGCCTCTGAACTGCCCCCAAAGCAGAAGCCTCAGAGGAGGAGGAAGGAAGGAAGAGGTAGGGAGGATTGGGTGCGTTTGTCCCTAAGGGTGGCCCAGCCATGTGGCCGTGCGGCCATTAGAGACATTAGGTCTGGAACGTATCCACCGCAGATACCGAGGGGCGACCATATTTTAAATCCAACACTATTGATATCTCCTCTTTTCCCATTAATACATTCTATAAATGGATCCCATGTTTTCATGAATATTTCCATTGAATTATTTCTCACCAAATAAAACAATTTACACAGAGAAGCTAATTCCACAACCTATCCAATCACTGCAACCTGTAATATTTAATGAGTTTAATAAATGTTATACTATCCTGTGTAAAAATGAACTGAACTCCTCAATTATATTTGGTGAATTTCTGGATTCCAGTCCTCTAAAAGAATTGACAGATAAACATTCAGCTTTTTAAAACCCACCTATCACTGTAAAAGAGAGGAAGGAGGCCATCAAAAATATTAATGAATGTCTAGTCCCAAAGAAAAGGGACACCTAAGGATGAAGTAACTACTGGACCATTGGAGGAAGGAACCATTAATCTCAACATTTGATTGCCCTGATGCATAACCTGAACTTATGACAAGAAGCCGACATCAGGAAAGAATATGGAGAAACAAAAGGTTTTCACTATGCAAAAGGGTCAAGCAAGGTTGCATTTTATCATCATGTTTAACTTGAATGCTAAAAGTATCACATACAGAGCTAGATTAGACTAATAGGAAGGAGAATTGAAAACTGGAGGAAGGAACATTAACAATTTAAGATATCCAGATGAAACCATACTCGTAACAAAAAATAGTAAAGATTTTGAACAATAACACTACCCACATTCTATATATTTATATGGGTTCATGATTGATGAGTTCTTTGATGTTTAGTGAATGACTGAGTATAACTGAAGCTCTTTCCACACTCCATGCATTTATAGGGTTTCTCCCGTGTGAGTTCTTTCATGCAGTTTACGATCCCCTTTCTGAGAGACGCTCTTGTCACACTCCATGCATTTATATAGTTTCTCTCCTGTGTGAATTCTCGGCTGCAGCTTAAGATCCCTTTTCTGAGAGAAACTCTTTCACACTCCATGCTTCTATGTGGTTTCTCCCGTGTGAGTTCTTTGATGTCCCCTAAGGCCCACTTTCTTACTGAAGCTCTTTCCACATTCCATGTATTGATAATGCTTTTTTCCTCTGTGATTTCGTTCATGCCACCTGTGTTCTCTCCAAGCGAAACTCTTTCCACACTCCATACATTTATGTGGTTTCTGCTGTGTGTGTTTTTTGGTGATGCTGAAAATGCTCTTTCTGAATGAATCTCTTTCCACACTCAATGTATTTAATTGTTTCTCCTCTGTGTTTTTTTTTCTTAATACCTAAGCTACTCTTTCGATCTGAAGGAGGTCCACATTCCCACATTCCCTGCATTCATAGGGAGCCCCATCTTTGTGAATAATCTGATGCCTTCTGATGAATGAAAACAATCTCTTTCCATACTCCATGCATTTATTTGGTTTCTCCCGTGTGAGTTATTTGATGTCCCCTAAGGCCCCCTTTCTCACTGAAGCTCTTTCCATAATCCATGAACTTATAGTTTTGGTTTCCCATTTACATTTGCTGAGTGCTGATTTTCTTATTTTGCTGTTTGAAAACACTGAAATTCTGGACCATGCCAACAACTATCAGGTCAGAATGCACAGGGAAGCTATCGAAATCCACAAACACTTGGATAACTTCAACAGGAAAGAAACCCTTAAGGTAAACAAGGTTTGGCTACCAGTCCTACAAAATAAGAAAATCAGCACTCAGCAAATGCAAATGGGAAACCACCCAGGGTCAGGGGCATTCCCAGCAGACAATGATAACCAATTAGCAGCAGATAATAGCAGACAATATTGTTGATTGCATATCCTCTCATCCTGAAGCATACTACACTGATTTAAAAATACTAAACATAACAAGAACATAAACAAAATCTGAATTAGAAACAATGAACATCAGCTAGGTGCACAGAGCATTTATTTACACCAGGGGTAGGCAACCTTTCCCTTTTAAGGGCTGAGGGACTTCAGCTCCCAGAAGCCTCAGCCATGTTGGCCAATAGTCCCATGTTGGCCAATAGCTCCTGGGATTCTGGGAGGTGAAGTCCCTCGGCCCTTAAAGGAGAAAGGTTGCCTACCCCTGATTTACACCAAAAGCTTTTTTTATGAGCATAAAAATTAAAAACTATTAGCTAATGCTTTAAAAAATAAAAACAGATTATCTAAATTAAGACAAGAGAACAGGCATTTAACCATTGCACCTTTTTTGTAGATGTAAAGGTCTTAATTTAAAAAAAAAAGAACTTTGGACAAACAGAACAGACAAAACGAGATGAAACAAATGCAAAGACATACATCCCTGTATCTGTATTAATCCTTGGTCATTTACATGGGGGTAGCTTCATGATGATCTGATGGCATGGCATTTACATGCCGCATGCTGCTGGAGCATCATGAAGGTACTTTCTGGCTGCAGTGTTAGTGGCAAAGCCGGCTTTCTGCAGTTGAAAAAGGGAGCTGCTGTTTGGTTAGCAAGCAATCCATGAAAACTGAAGCTCTTTCCACTCTACATGCATTTATATGGTTTCTCCCATGTGAGTTCTTTGATGCAGTTCAAGATGTCCTTTCTGAGAGAAGCTCTTTTCACATTCTATGCACTGATATGACTTTTCCCCTCTGTGATTTTGTTCATGACGCCTAAGGTGATCTCTCCGAGTGAAGCTGTATCCACACTCCATGCATTTATGTGGTTTCTCCCCTGTGTGAGTTTGTTGGTGCCGCTGAAGGAGCCCAGTGTGACTGAAGTTCTTTCCACACTTGATACATTTAAATGGTTTCTCCCCTGTGTGAGTTCTTTCATGATGGCTAAGATGTCCTTTCCACCTGAAGCTTTTCCCACATTCCCTACATTCATAGAGAGCCTCTTCTGTGTGAATAACTTGATGATTTCTAAGTGATGAATGAAAACTGAAACTCTTTCCACACTTCATGCACTTATATGGTTTCTCCCCTATGTGAGCTCTTTGATGTCCCCTAAGCCCTCCTTTGTCACTGAAGCTATTTCCACACTCTATGCACTTGTATGGTTTCTCCCCTGTGTGAGTTCTTTGATGTCTCCTAAGGGCCCATTTGTCACTGAAGCTCTTTCTGCACTCCGTGCACTTGTACGGTTTCACCCCTGTGTGAGTTCTTTGATGGCTTCCAAGGCCCCCTTTCTGACTGAAGCTCTTTCCACACTCCATGCACTTATATGGTTTCTCCCCTGTGTGACTTCTTTCATGTATCCTAAGGCCCCATTTCAGACTGAAACTCTTTCCACACTCCATGCAGTTATATGGTTTCTCCCCTGTATGAGTTCTTTGATGTCTCCTAAGGCCCTCTTTCTGACTGAAGCTCTTTCCGCACTCCATGCATTTATACGGTTTCTCTCCTGTGTGAGTTTTTTGATGTCCACTAAGGCCCCCTTTCTCACCAAAGTTTTTTCCACACTCTATGCATTTATAAGGTTTCTCCCCTGTGTGAGTTCTTTGATGTATCCTAAGATTCCCTTTCCGACTGAAGCTTTTTCCACACTCCATGCATTTATATGGTTTCTCCCCTGTGTGAGTTCTTTCATGTCTCCTAAGGCCCCCTTTCTTACTGAAGCTCTTTCCGCACTCCATGCACTTATACGGTTTCTCCCCTGTGTGAATTCTTTGATGTCCCTTAAGGTCCACTTTCTGATTGAAGCTCTTTCCACATTCCATGCACTTATATGGTTTCTCCTCCGTGTGAGTTCTTTGATGTCTCCTAAGCCTACTTTTCTTACTGAAGCTCTTTCTGCACTCCAGACACTCATATGGTTTCTCTCTCATGTGACTTCTCTGATGCTGACTAAGGTACTCTTTCTGGCTGAAGCTCTTTCCACACTCTGGACATTTAAACAGTTTTTCCCCTGTATGAGTTCTTTGATGTGTCTTAAGAAGCCCTTTCCCATCTTGGTCCTTGGTAACATCCTTGGACACAACAGATGAGATCTGATAGCTTTCACTGTCCCAACCATCACCTGATTTGTGGAATAAAAAGAAAAATAACATCACTAAGAATAAAACAACCTGAATCTCTTCAAAAGTCTTAAGTCTACTATCTCCAACATTGCAATAATTCCTTTCTGGATAACTGCCTGTTTCACTTCAAAAGTCGCAAATCTGATGGTGTTTTCCCCTTGTGTTATTTGTTGTTATTGGTGTTATGGACTTACTAGTCAACCATGAATTATGGCAACCCCATATTAGGGATTTCTTGGCAACTATAATTTAAAGCAAGTTTGTCACTGCCTTCTCTTCCAAGGCCCAGAGATAGTGACTTGCCCATGCACATCCTGCGGGTTTCTGCAGCTCAGCTGGGATTCAAACCATAGTTTCCCAAAGTCTAGTCCAAAGCTCTAATCATTGCATCATGCTGGGTTACTTTCCACAATGTTATAGAAGAAGGACAGAATAACAGAACTACAGCAAGGCCTTGGGAAGTAGGGAGACATCAAACTATAATTGTTTTCAAAGAAGTAGCTGTTAGTCTCTTGCAGCATAAAGAGGAGGAAGGGAGGGGAAAAGGAACACAGCAGCACATTTAAGACTAACTGGTTTTTATTTTCAGCATGAGCTTTTGTGAATCTAAACTCATTCTTTGATAGCTTATAGAGTGAAAATAAATGGTCAGGCATAAAGCATATTTACACAGTTCTGGGAATTGTATGAAATGTAGTAGGATCCAGGAAGATGCAAATCTTGCCCTTGTCCTAAATTTTCAAAGGGGTAGGTAGTAGACACAGGTCTGCCAGATCTTTAAAGTGGTCAGTTGGTTTTGATGTGTGACAGATATACATAGTCTAACTTGTTCATGATGACCACAGCTCCCCCTTGACATTCCGCCAACACAACAAAATGATTCCCAGAGCTATAAAACAAACTCCACATGGAGTCCTCCAGAAGGCCAGAACATCATGCCCAAAATGAGATAATCATCAAGAGACACAGATGAACAAATAACCTCAGACATATGGAACGAGATGCCATCTACAATCACAGAACAATCCTAGCATTATTATAAAACAAGCTGAAAAAGAGGGAAACTATGTTCATGTTAACAACCCAGACTACATACAGCAGTTGGACAAACAAGTGTCCAACACTACATTTTACAGGATCCTCTCTAAAGGTTCCACTGAAGAATATCTTAAGGAAGTACAGAAATTACTTAAGAGACCTTTTCATCCATGGACAAAACCAAATTTAAATTTTCCAGAGAAGGAGACCCCACCATCTTTCTGGGCAATTGCTTTCATTGCTGAATTCATTGTTGAATCGCTCTGACTTTCAAGACATTTCTTATAATTCACTCTCAAGACATTTCTTCTAATATTCAATCAAAATTTTGTGTTGTTTCGTTCTCCATAACCTCTTATCATCTTTACTGCTGCCTCTCTGAACTCGCTCCAACGTATCTATATTCTTCTAAAATGAGGACCTCAGAACTGAGTATAGTACCCATGAAAAGAGATTTCACTGCAATATTAGGAAGAACCTCCTGATGGTAAGCACTGTTTGAGAGTGGAATATGCTCCCTCAAAGAGTAGTGAAGTCTCCTTCTTTGGGAGTTTTTAAACAGAAGCTGTATGGCCATCTGTTTGAGGTGCTTTGATTTTGTCAGTGTCATGTTTAGCAGGCCCAGACCTCAGGAACCAAGGCAGCATGATAGTGGAAAATTACAGCTTTATTTTGGATTTCCGAGACAGAAGTTTGTCACAGACGTGGTAGTCTTTAATCTGACACACACACCCCACCTATCCTTTAAGAGTTCTGCATTTCCACCCGTCCTTCCTAGTTGCGCTCCCTGGGCTTTGATCCAGTTTAAAGATTTGGTTCTTCTCCTCAGTTTCCCCTTCCACATTATCATAACATCTGTCCCCAAGAAGAAAGGTGTTGTCAGTGTTCTACCTCAGGAAGTAAGCAAGTCATTAAACTACCATCCCCTATTGTCTATTTGAGTCCCAAGCATTCCCCTTCGTTCCTTTCCCCATCTTTGCGCTTTTCTTTTGTCAACCCTAGTGCTATTTCACCATACCAAATTATTTCTATTTTACCATATCAAACTATTTCTTCATCACTACATTCCTCATATTCTTATCATGACAGAGCCATAGATATATAGGTCTGACAGTGTATTCCTACATAGCAGGGGGTTAGACTTGAGATCTCTTCTATGATTTTACTCCAAATGACACCTGACCAGGGCAGAATCTACTGGGACTATTACTCCCCTTGATTTTTTTCTAGTAATGCAGGCAGAGATAATATTTGCCTTCTTTGCTGCAGCATCACGCTGCTGGCCCCAGCTGTAAATTCACCTAGAAAATCAACGTACTTTGTGGCTGAATAGTCACACTGATTAAAAGACAATTTTAAAAAAATTCACACACACCCTTCAGTGGTTCCACCACTCACCTAAAAAGATAGCTGTCAATCCCTTCTCTTCTTCCAATTTCTGGACAAACAGGTCTTCTGCTTCTTCCAGCCAGGAGATGAGGTGTAGTTTAGCAATTCCTTTCAATGGAGAGAGAGGTAGTGATTACAAAAATATCTCATAATAATAATCCAATGCCATCTAATCCTATTTATCCAAAGATTTGCTCATTACTTACATTTAGTATTTGCCAACTTTTTAAAAAAAAGTTGAAAGTAATTAATAAGGTTAAATACACACATACAAAAAAACAACAACATACAAAAACAATTTGAGAATGTACTGCTGAGTTTGGGAAGGGCAGGACTGCATCCTCTGCTCTCTTTTCCTTTCTGCTGAGTTAACTGAATATAAACTACTAGTACTTCTACAGTTTGAACTTACGTTTGCAGCAGCTGAAGTAATCCCAGGAATCC
Source organism: Phrynosoma blainvillii (assembly GCA_026167975.1). Lineage (NCBI taxonomy): Eukaryota > Metazoa > Chordata > Lepidosauria > Squamata > Phrynosomatidae > Phrynosoma > Phrynosoma blainvillii. Next base: position 380,749,977 of record JANUYF010000002.1, read on the forward strand.
AAGGGGGAAACTAGGTAGAGGTGAGGGAAAAAAATGACACTTTAAAATCAGCTGGAAAAAATTGGATGGTAGATTAATCTAGGGTAGTGGGACTATTAGGGTTTGGAAGTCCTAGTTACTATCTGTTGCCAACAAACAAGCATTCCCCTTCGTTTCTTTCCCCATCTTTGAGCTTTTCTTTTGTTGAGCCTAGTGCTATTTCACCATACCAAATTATTTCTATTTTACCATATCAAACTATTTCTTCATCACTACATTCCCTCATATTCTTATCATGACAGATTCATAGACATATGTGTCTGACAGTGTATTCCTACATAGCAGGGTGATAGACTTCATGGCCCTTGAGATCTCTTCTATGATTCTATTCCAAATGACACCTGACCAGGGCAGAATCTACTGGGACTATTACTCCCCTTGATTTTTTTCTAGTAATGCAGGCAGAGATAATATTTGCCTTCTTTGCTGCAGCATCACACTGCTGGGCCCAGCTGTAAATTCACCTAGAAAATCAACGTACTTTGTGGCTGAATAGTCACACTGATTAAAAGACAATTTTAAAAAAATTCACACACACCCTTCAGTGGTTCCACCACTCACCTAAAAAGATAGCTGTCAATCCCTTCTCTTCTTCCAAGTTCTGGACAAACAGGTCTTCTGCTTCTTCCAGCCAGGAGATGAGGTCTAGTTTAGCAATTCCTTTCAATGGAGAGGGAGGTAGTGATTACAAAAATATCTCATAATAATAATCCAATGCCATCTAATCCTATTTATCCAAAGATTTGCTCATTACTTACATTTAGTATTTGCCAACTTTTTTAAAAAAAGTTGAAAGTAATTAATAAGGATAAATACACACAAAAAGCAACATACAAAAACAATTTGAGAATGTACTGCTGAGTTTGGGAAGGGTAGGACTGCATCCTCTGCTCTCTTTTCCTTTCTGCTGAGTTAACTGAATATAAACTACTAGTACTTCTATAGTTTGAACTTACGTTTGCAGCATCTGAAGTAATCCCAAGAATCCAAGGGGGAAACTAGGTAGAGGTGAGGAAAAAAAATGACACTTTAAAATCAGCTGGAAAAAATGGGATGATAGATTAATCTAGGGTAGTGGGACTATTAGGGTTTGGAAGTCCTAGTTACTATCTGTTGCCAACAAACAAACCAACAAACCAGCAAACAAACGTCACTACTGAGCCCAAAGTGGCTCTAGGAAACAAAAATGTGGCACAAAAGCCCCTGAAGCCCTCTAAGGCTACAGCCTTCCAAAGTCTCCTGTGGTGGGTTAATATGGCCCTAGCCCAGAGGAACCAGATGAATATAAGAAACAGAGCTAGATGTGAGTATGTTTATCACACTCAAAATCTCTGGACTCACTCCCATAATTTTGTAGAAATAAATAATAAAAGGTACAATACAACACAATCCTGAAGGGCCATGAATCTCATGGTGCTAAGCAAAAATCCTCCAGCATCACCTCCTGGAAATGGCCACCCAGACATTAGCACAGCAAGCACAAAGCTGGGCTAGCTACACCTTGTCCTTAATGTTACTCTACTGGCTAGATGTTCTAAACTACAGAGGAGGAAATTCCACTTGGTTGGTTCCATCTAAGCAAACATCACTCTCACAACCTTGGGTTGCAAACACTGAAAACTATTTAATAAATCAAAAAGGGATACTTTTCCTAATATGGCCACTGAATGGCCTGCTGTAATTGTTCAGTTAAAATCTTGATAGATGGAGTTGATCTGACCCTTGGAAAAGTATCCCTAGGAGCCACCAACTGTGGCGTTACATCCCACCTCTGAATTATCCAGGTTGCAAACCACTCAGAAAAGTCCTGCTAAAGTTCATGGAGAGAGCATAAGATAGGTAAGAAAAATGGCTTTGTTGTCATCACAGAGTAGGTTCAATAATGATACAGGTCTAGTGTGTAATCATAAAACCATAGAATCATACGCACCCTTTAGTGGCACAGATCTGCCCAGATGTTGCTCTGCAAGAAAGGTTATTTGAGAGGAAATATGACATTTATGGATTTCTCCCACCAGGTCTATCCATCATACCAGTCATAGAGCCCTCTGCAAGCTAGCAGAAACCACTAGCCCCCCTGAGACAGATGATTTAAAGCAGGGGTAGGCAACCTCTCCCCTTTAAGGGCCGAGGGACTTCAGCTCCCAGAAGCTTCAGCCATGTTGGCCAATAGTCCCATGTTGGCCAGTAGCTCCTGGGATTCTGGGAGCTGAAGTCCCTCGGCCCTTAAAGGGGAAAGGTTGCCTACCCCTGATTTAAAGGAACTCCAAAATCTGCAGATGGAAATAGCCCAGAAAAAGAAATGAAATTTTTCCATGTCTCAGCACTGAGGAAAGGGGAAATTCCTTACCCAAAGAAGCCACAACTCTACAGTTCTCCAGCATGACCTCTTTGTACAGCACCCTTTGGTCTGGATCCAGGAGATCCCATTCCTCCTCAGTAAAAGACACAGCTGCTTCCTCAAAGGACAGCATCCACTAGAAGAAGAAAAAAGCCACTCTTGACAAAAAATGCTCTTACACAGAAAGTGAGAAAGAGAGAAATGCTAGTGGTGGTGCTCCAAGCATGAATAGAGAAGTATGAATCTGGTATATTTCAAAAGTGTTTTCCCCCTCATTTGATTTTTGTAGGCGACAAGACCTCTTATGGAAAACACATAGAAGTTTATTGCCTTGTCCTTCAGTTGCAAAAATAAAGACAAGGCCGAAAATCTTTCCAACCCTCTCAAAGAGAGAGGGAGGCATTCCTGCTACCCCTTCCATCCCGCCTGAACAAATCATCCCTTACCTGAAGAGGCTTCAAAGCGTTTCTTTCTGTTAGACCACCAGGAAGATATGACCCAGAATCTGCCTGCAATACAGGGATCACACTGCCTGCGAGGGAGACAAAGCAGTCATTAACTCAGCTGCCTCAGACATTCCTGCAGTCGCTTCAGTGCAAGTGAGAGAAAGCTGGTTGTGTGAAAAGTTGCCAAGAGATGTACCTCATTTGCCTGCAGGGAAGAGACCCTGGAATGAATTGGGTGGTTTTCATTGTCTGTACAACGAATATAGATATAAAAAACATGTTATCTCTAACGCACAGAGGGGTGCAGCTTTCATTTGCTATTATCCTCCCATTTACATCATCATAATAATAAAAAAACATTGTATCTGTCTTTCACAGAAGAGATCTTTTTTTATTTTTCATAAACTTTGAATCTGACCTGAAAAAACCCTGCACACACCAGGCTTCCACGTTTAACAAAACTGTATGCCAGATTTTCACCTGCTGAAGGCTCCTTCATGATCTGGAGAGTCGCTGTGACAACTGCTTTAAGATGACTTTTCAGGCGATGGGCCTCTGCAGACGGGCGGCATAGAGCCACCCCAGGAAGCGGCGGATCAGGGCTGCAGCAACCCCACTCCACGGCCCCAATCCTCCCTTTTGCCACCCCGAAAACAGTGGCAAAATGCCACTACTTTTAGGGGTGGCAAAAGGGTGCCCTAAGAGCCGGCACCACGGCTCTTCGGTGCTCTTTTGGTGCCGCGTGTTTAAATGCTGCACCGGGAGATCGTCCTGATGCCGTGCATAATGGCGTGTGGCGTCAGGACGGGGTTGGGGCAGCAGGCATGCGGCTGCCCCACCCCAACTCTACCCCCAGGCCAGCCCTTTGGGCTGGTCTGCTACGGGCTGATGTTTCTCATTCATCCCTAGATAACTACAGGTTTTTAAAGTTAGGTATCCACATCCGTTGCTTCCCATTTCTAGATCCCCTTAACGTTTGAATTCAACATTAATCAGATATCAGGAAATTTCCATTTATCACCACAATCTAAGGTATGAAACTGTCAATGGATAATAGGCAGGGCAGTTAAATGTCATACTGACATATGCGGCCTTGAAGCAGACAGGCCAAAAGAGCAGCTTCTGGTTGCTTTGGGGGCGTGGTGTGTAGATCATGCATGCCCACAAAATGGCTGGAAGCTGTTCTGAGGCTGCTGGCAACAGGAGTGGTAAAAAAAAAGTCCTGCCAGCAGATCAGGTCGTTTGGCACCCCAGCCACGGTCACTCTGAGAGTAGGTTGCTGCAGTCCTGGGATGATCCTGGGAGACTGCAGCGATTGCACACCTCACTCCCAAAGTAGGCTGCCACCACAGTCCCAAAAGGGATGTTGGCGGGGGTGGCTTTACACTGCTCTTTTTAGTGACAGCTTTTCTCAGTTTGGCATGCTCTCCACATAGCTTCAAGCGCTTTGGGGGCACGTGTCCTCTGCACGCCATTCAGCCAAAGAGGCCAAAAGACACAGTTTTGGACCTGTTGGCTTTGGGTCCTACTCCAACATTCCTATTGCTACATCATGTGGGATCTCCACACATTCACCAACCCAATTCATTTTTGCAGATTTTATCACTATGCCCCTGGGAAAGCTCTGCCCTGAAATGATGCAACAGCTGTGTGTGTGCATGTGTCCTAATAGGACCACAAAGATATACTGATATACTTCTTCAGTAATATACAAAGGAGAGCTTTGTTGGGAATCATCACAATGTTCCCTCCACTGCAGTCCTCTGCCTGTTTCTATCTCCAGCGGAAGTAGACATCAAAGAGTTGGACAGGTTGCTGAACAGCAAAGGTTCCTTAGGGGTGTTTGAATCTATCACCCAGGTCAACTCTGCAAGAAAACCAGAGCTTCAGTGGAGCCCTAGTCTTTTGCAGAAATTGGTGTTCAGCAATAAATAATGATTCTTTCAACATCTATCAACTAAGCAAAAGGGATTCTTACTCAGGAAGGTCACGTTTCTATAGTTCTCCAGCATGATATCCTTATACAGAGCTCTTTGGTCCAGATTCAGAAGATTCCACTCATCTTTTGTTAAATACACAGCGACCTCCTCAAAGGACACCATCTCCTGAATAAAATAAAAAGTTATTGCCTGCTCAGAAATAATCTCCTAAACTGTGTTTTTTATTTCGTCTACTGTTGCAGCATCCACAGTGGCACCTCTACGGTTGGCGTCAGACCTCTCATTGACCTCCTCCCATTTCACACCATACAGAATCCTCAGCAATGCTTTTTTGCACTAATGTTACTCGTAAATCGTAATTCTCATATACCACTGGATGTAATATTAATTGTTGTGTCATAAACAACTAACAAAACTAAAATTATACCTTCAAATTACAATATCATATGCACAACCTAAATGTATTTACATATACATAGTAAAGATTTGGTTAAAATGTGATTAAAAACAATGAAATAATAAAAAATACCAAAAATGTTTTTGAAAAAAATAAAAATTTAAATTTTGAAATTTCAAATGTTAATTTAAAAAAATTGAGAAGCCTCTCCTTTCTCCTTTCATTACGCATCTCCCCACTCCCACCATCTCTTAAAGCATTTTAAAGGGAAGCAAGTGAGTCAAGGAGAAGTCAAGCAGCTGGAGTCCCGGGTAGCTACACTTCAGCATATTAGGGAGCAAGAGGTTTTCCTGAACAGAGCGGAATGAACGGTCTTGGATGGGGGCCACACAGAGGAAGTTGTTGAGGAGGAGGAGGACAATGGAGGAACATCACACACAGAAGTAGGGAAACCAGGGATCGTTCTGGGAGCTTGCAGCTACAGAATCAATTTGAAGCTCTCTCTCTTATCGAGGATGAAGAGGAAGAGCAGTAGGGACAGTACAGGGGACCTTAAGAGTACCACCACAGGAACAGCCACTGCTAAGCCTTGGAGGAGGCGTGTGGTGGTGGTTGGGGACCCCATTGTTGAAGGGTACAGAAGCAGTGGTTTGTGGGCCTGACAATATGTTCCGGGAGGTGTGTTGTCTCCCTGGGGCAAAAATCCATGATGTGACAGCAAGGCTGACAAGACTTGTTAAGCCTACTGACCATTACCCCTTCCTCTTGGTCCATGTGGGAACCAATGATACTGCAAGGCATAGTCTTCAGAATATCAGAAGGGATTATGAGGCTTTGGGTAGGAAGCTGAAAGAGCTGAACGCACAGGTTGTTATCTCATCTCTTCTCCCAGTTGATGGGCATGGTCCAGGAAGATAGCAGACATGAATAACTGGCTCCATAGATGATGCCACCAAGAACGATTTGGATTCTTGGATCATGGGCTGTGGTTCTATGAGGGTGGACTTCTAGCAAGAGATGGGCTGCATCTCACACCAGTTAGCAGAAGCATTTTTGCCAATAGTCTCAAACATTTGATCAGGAGGGCTTTAAAGTGAGTCGTGTTGGGGCGGGAGAAAGTATCTTGGAAGGTATCTTGGAAGGCAGGAGTACATCATGGGCTGGAGATGACAGTCAAAGTATTATAGAGGGAACAAGGCAAATGATGCAAGGGCCCAACAACAGGAGGCAAAAAACCTTACACAGGCAGCAAGTGGGGAGGACACATGCTCTTAGATGTCTCTACACTAATGCACAGAGCATGGGAAATAAACAAGATGAACTTAAACTCCTAGCCCAACAAAGAAAATATGATATAATAGGCATCACTGAAACCTGGTGGGATGAATCTCATGATTGGAATGTTGGAATAGAGGGTATAACCTTTTTAAGAGAAATAGGCCAAATAGGAAAAGAGGAGGAATAGCATTATATGTCAGGTATATAACAACAGGGATGTTATAGTGGGAGTCACTACAGACCCCCAAGTCAGACTGAGGAATTGGATGATGCCTTTCTAGAACAGATGACCACACACTCTGAAAGGAGAGATGTAGTGACTTCAACTATCCTGATATTTGCTGGAAGTCAAACTCAGCCAATACTTCAAGGTCTAGCAAATTCCTCACTTGCCTCGAAGACAATTTCTTTGTCCAAAAGGTGGAAAAGGGTACAAGGGGATCAGCTATTTTAGATCTGATCCTAACCAACAGGGATGACCTGGTAAATGGGGTGCAAGTGGTGGGATCCTTTAAGTGGGAGTGATCATGTTCTCCTGGAGTTTCTAATACAGTGAAAAGGAGAAGCTAGGCATAGTCAAACACTCATTCTAGACTTTAGGAGAGCTGATTTCAACAAACTTAGAGAAACACCGGGAGTGATCCAGTGGTCAGGAATACTAAAGGAGGAATTCAGGATGGATGGGAGTTTCTCAAAAGGAAGATATTGAAGGCACAATCTCAAACTGTTCCAATGATAAGGAAAAATGGGATATGTCTCAAGAAACTGGGTTGGGTGACAAAAGAACTTTCAACTGAACCACGTTTTAAATGGGAGATGTATAAGAAATGGAAAAGGGGTGAAATCACTAAAGAGGAATTCAAACAAATAGCTAGCACATGTAGGGATAAAGTCAGGAAAGCCAAAGCGCAGAATGAACTAAGGCTTGCTAGAGGGGTTAAGGACAATAAAAAGGGCTGTTTTGGGTATGTCAGTAGCAAAAGAAAGAAGGAAATGGTAGGGCCACTGCACAGAGAAGATGGAGAAATCCTAACAGGGGACAGAGAAAAGGCAGAACTACTCAACACCTTCTTTGCCTCAGTCTTCTCACAAAAGTAAAAGGCTGTTCAACTTGAAGAAAATGGAGCAGAGAACACAATAGGGGAAATGCAGCAAAGAATAAGTAAAGAGGAAGTATAGAAATACCTGGTTAACCTAAATGAATTTAAGTCTCCAGGACCAGATGAACCATCCAATGATATTAAAAGAACTGGAAAATGTAATCTCAGAGCCACTGCCAATAATCTTTGAGAACTCCTGGAGAACAGAAGTCCCAGCAGACTGGAGGAGGGCAAACATTGTCTCCATCTTCAAAAAGGGGGAAAAAGAGGATCCCAAGAACTATTGCTCAGTTAGTCTGACATCAATACGGGAAAGATTCTAGAACAGTTCATTAAACAGAGAGTCTGGGAACATTTAGAAGGGAATGCCATAATCACTAAAAGTCAACATGGGTTTCTCAAAACAAGTCATGCCAGACTAATCTGATCTCTTTTTTTGATAAAATTACCAGCTTGCTAGATGAAGGGAATGCAGCAGACATAGTATATCTTGATTTCAGTAAGGCTTTTGACAAGGTCCCCCACGATATTCTTGTAAACAAAATAGTAAAATGTGGGCTAGACAATACAACTATTAGGTGGATTAGTAACTGGTTGACTGACCGAACCCAAAGGGTGCTCAGCAAAGCTCCTCTTCATCCTGGAGAGAAGTGACCAGTGGGGTGTCCAGTGGGTTCTGTCCTGGGCCCAGGGCTATTCAACATCTTTATCAATGATTTGGATGAAGGAATAGGGGGCATGCTTCTCAAATTTGCAGATGACACCAAATTAGGAGGAATAACTAATACCCCAGAAGACAGGATGAAAATTCAAAATGATTATTAATAGATTAGAAAGCTGGGCCAAAGCTAATAAAATGAATTTCAACACAGAGAAATGTAAGGTACTGCACTTAGGGCAAAAAAATGAAATGCATAGACATAAGATGGGGAACACCTCGCTTAACGAGACTATGTGTGAAAGGGATCTAGGAGTCCTAGTAGACTACAAGTTGAACATGAGTCAACAGTGTGATACCACAGCTAAAAAGGCCAATGCAATTTTAGGCTGCATTAAAAGAAGTATAGTATCTAGATCAAGGGAAGTAAGACTTCATGTGAGAGGAGTAGCAGCGTTCCTAGCCCACATTACAGTATCAAAAGGAAAGGAATTATACAGTATTTTCAGTGGATGATTTTTAATATTATGTATTATCCTACCATTAAACCTACGAGTTATTTTTAAAGAAAGCATTTTTTTTACATTAAGAGATTTATGATTTACTCTTAACTTCTATTTTAAGATTCCTTTAATCTCTTTTTTTTAGGTTTTAAATCTTCTAATCCTTCAGCGAGAGGCAGCCAGGAAGTCCCCTCCATCTCTCTCTGGTAGCATTTCCAATACCTGGAGTGTCTGCATGGTCCTGACTTCTATTCTGCCACTATGGTGGTCCAAGTTGTGTCTGCGATGCCACCGCACCACCTGAGCTGAACACAAAGGAGGTAGAAAGAAGGTTGTCTCTGACCCATGAAAAAGGTTTGGTCTGCAGTTTAATCTCATCTCCCAAAACCTTTCCTCAACCCACGCAAGGCAGGTTTCAGGTCCTCCAAAGGACTCTTCTTCTTCTTCATCTTCCCCAAATGGTGTGGATTTTGCAATACCTCCCCACAAAGGGCAGCTGCCTGGTCGCATATCATTACTACAGCCTTCCAAATATGCCTGTGTGGGGATGATTCCTACACTGCCAGGGAGTGAGGATAAGGGGACCCTTGGGATGCTTTCCAATACCCCAATTCTGTGTTTTGGATAGCTGTAATCACAAAGGGAGAGTTAGCAATGGATGATAAAGTGCATAAAGGCAAACACTCTGGTTGCAAAGGCAGGATCTGCTTTGCTGGGGAGGGGAAGTGTTGAGACAAGGGGAACTGCTGGCAGTAGAAAACTTCTTTGGTCAAAAGGCTACAGTCATGATAGATCAGCTTTACAAAATTTGACAGAAAGTTCATTTTGATTTGTAGTTGTTAATTTATCTCTATGTAGTCACCACACAGATTTACATTTTCCCAGAGTTCCTTGACCCTCCGAATACCGTTATTGTAGAAGTCTGCAGACTGCCCTTAAACCACTCTTCACTTCATGAATGACGTCATCTGTGTTGTCAAATCAGCGATCCTGCAATGGATTTTTTCACTTTTGGGAAAAGAAAAAGTCAATTGGTGATGATGACACTGACAAAATTTCATCAATATACCATAATAATATCTGGGTGGTAAAGTTACTTTATGATGCCCCCCTGTACCATCTTACACTTTATTCACTTGTGGCACAACCTGTAGTAAAACTAAAGGACACAATGAGCTGATCTCAACACCATGCACTTGGGGACCAAAGATGACACTTCCAAAATTTCATCAATATACCATAATAACTTCCAGGTAATAATTATTACTTTACAATACCCTCTTGTAAGTGACAGGAAGCACTGGGTTTCTCCACATTTGGCTGTGATTAAAAAAAGATGAGTAAGAGGATGTAGATGCTGAATGGATCACGTATGCAAATACCCAACCTTTCCCTACACTGAGAGATCCCCCTCTGCCTCAAACTCTGTGTACCATAGAAGACTGGGGCTGCATCTACTGTTTGATGCTGCTTTAACTGCCCTGGCTCAGTGCTAGGGAATCTTGGGATTTGTAGTTTGTTGACAGCACCAAGCCTGCATTTTTCTATTCTTTGTTCTTAGTTTAGTTGGTACGGAGCGGTATCTTTTGCAGATTGGCACCTCCTCCTCCTTCTGGCCATATGGCCAATGGAAGATGCTCAAAGACCAGGAAATTTAACACAAAAAAGAGATGCTTCCTTTGCAATCCAATATAATGTCTCCATCCTTTATGAAGCAACAGCCCCCCTTGTCAGACAGAGGACACTGAATTTCTCAAGAAAAGCTTGAGAAATTGACGGAGAAGGCGCTGACAGAGAAGACTAAATATCTCAGAAAAGTGCAAATCCTAGAATCCCGTAGCATGGAGCTAAGGGAATTAAACTGCATCAATTCCACAGCGCAGACACAGCCCAGTCTGACCGATCCGCAGCAATGACTGAATACGAATCTTCAGAGGTCCAAAACACACTGCGGTTTAATAATCCAGTTTGAGACCACTTAACTGCCCTGGCTCATTTACTGAGGAATTCTAGAAAGTGTTTTGTGAAGTACATTGAGCCTTCTCTATCAGAGCTCTGGTGCCACCATAAACTACAATTCCCAGGATTCCCTACAACCCTGGGCCAGGGCAGTTAAAGAGGTTTCAAAATGGATTATTTCTGCAGTGTGTGTGTTTTGTAAACCTCAGTGCTAGGGAATCCTGGGACTTGTAGTTTTTGGTGGTAGTACCAGAGCTCTCTAAGGGAGAAGGGCAACAAAAGGCTCCCAAAACTACAGATCCCAGAATCCACTCCTCTGGGCAGAGGCAGCCAGGGCTGGAATAGGAGCCCTGCCATCATGGAAAGGAAGGAAAGACGGTATGGATGAATGAAAGAGAATGGAAGGGGAAGCTTTCAGGGTCCAGAGACAAGATGGCGCCCAAAGGTTTTACCATAACTATGGAGACGCCGAGAAATCCAACCACTGCCGCCACCCTCCCTCCTGGCGCTTCTCTCCTGACTGAGTCTCTGACAAAGAAGAAAAAGAAAGGAGGAAGAGGAAGAGAAAGAAAGAAGAGACTCTTTCCGGGAGACCATTCTTGCACTCTATGGTTGGGCGACTATCAGTCCTCCCACGAGTAGAAAACCAAAGAGTCCCTGTGTGAGAACTACAGGAAGGTCCCCCCTCCCCTTTCCTCTACCCGGAAGCCAGGCGGGCGCCTCGATAAAATGAACCCGCCCACTTCCGGGAGAGGCTGCTTCTGGACTCTATGGTTGGGAACTATCAGTCCTCCGAGGAAGAGAAAACCATAGAGTTTTCCCCATAACATCCAAAAATCCCCCCGAACAGGGATGATACTTTTTATGGGGCCCAAAGGAAAATGCACAAAATCCATGTTGGAAGCTTTCCAGGCTCTCCTGGCTTCTTCTTCCTCAGATAAATGGTGTTTAAAAAGCCATACAGGAGGAAGGGGGGGGGAATGAATAAGATGTTAGTGGGGCCCATAAGAATGGTTTTCACTGTTTGGTGGGTTTTGGGTGTTTCTGGGGGGTTGCAGACTGCCAGAAATAGTGCAAATTGAGTCCACTTTTAGGGTTAGGGTTAGTGCTAGGGAATCATGGGAATGGTTTTTTTTCCTGAGACATTGAGCCTTCTCTGTCAGAGAGCTCTGGTGCCACAATAAAATACAGTTCCCATGATTCCCTAGCACTAACCCTAACCCTAAAAGTGGACTCAATTTGCACTATTTCTGGCAGTCTGCAACCCCCTTCTGTTGTTCTTGACTCTCTAAGGCCAACAACAGGGCGACTAACCCTGGATACTTTTGGGATTTCAAGGTACAGCATTATAACCTCAATAGGGGCATCTAAAGAGAGAGAGAGAGAGACAGTGGGGTACTATTTGAGGCTTCTACCTCCAACAAGGGTAAAATTTTAGTTTATTCCTTTTAAAAATTGGGATTGGGTTGGCATGTTTTACCCCAAGGCCTCCTAAAGTTCTCCAGATCAGACGCAAAGGCATGAAGCCTTCTCTTCAGGGCCTGTCCCTTCACAAAGGATGGGGACATCATACTGGATTGCAAAGGAAGCATCTCTTTTTGTGTCAAATTTCCTAGACTTTGAGAATCTCTCAGTAGCCATATGGCCAGGAGGAGGAAAAAGTGCAACCCTGCAAGAAATATACCCCCTCCATACCATCTGAACTAAGGACAAAACTGCTACATGCCAGCCCCATGACTAACATCTTCAGGAAGTTTAACATTTAAATTTCACATGGGAACGAGGAGATTCTCAAAGTCAAGAGTCAGGACAAGAAGACCCTTGGGATGCTTTCCTACTCCCCATTTCTGTGTGTTGGGTAGCTGTAATCACAAAGGGAGAGTTAGCAATTGATGAAAAATTGCATGAAGGCAAAGACTTTTGATGAAAAGGTAACCTTTTGTATCTCTCAGCACTGAGGTAGGCCACAACTCCACAGTTCTCCAGCATGATGTCATTGTAGAGAGCCCCCTGGTCTGGATCCAGGCGATCCCATTCCTCCTCAGTGAAATACACAGCCACTTTCTCAAAGGACAGCAGCCACTAGAAGAAGAAAGGAGCCATTCTTGACACAAACATGGTCTTACAGAGAGAGAGAGAGAGAGAGAGAAATGTTGGTGGTGGTGCTCCAAGCATGAAAAGAGCAGTAAGAATCTGGTATCTTTTAAAAGTGTCTTTCCCTTCATTTCATTTTTGTAGGAGACAAGACTTCTTGTGCAAAACACAAGAAGTTTATTGCCTTGTCCTTCAGTTGCAAAAATAAAGACAAGGCTGAAAATCTTTCCAACCCTCTCAAAGAGAGAAGGAGGCATTTCTGCTACCCCCTCCATCTCACCTGAACAAATCATCCCTTACCTGAAGAAGCTTCAAAGTGGTTCTTTCTGTTAGACCACTAGGAAGATATGACCCAGAATCTGCCTGCAATACAGGGATCACGCTGCCTGCGAGGGAGACAAAGCAGTCATTAACTCGGCTGCCTCAAACATTCCTGCAGCCACTGAAGTGCAAGTGAGAGAAAGCTGGCTGTGTGGGAAGTTGCCAAGAGATGTACTACAGATGCCTGCAGGGAAGAGATCCTGGAACAAATTGGGTGATTTTTATCCTTTGTACAATGAATACAGATATGAAAAACATGTTATCTCTAACACAGAGAGAGGTGCAGCTTTTGTTTGCTATTATCCTCCCATTTACATAATAATAATAATAATAATAATAACAATAATAATAATAATAAAAAACATTGAATCTGTCTTTCACAGAAGAGATTTTTCTTTTTCATAAACTTTGAATCTGACCTGAAAAAACTCTGCACACACTAGGCTTCTAAGTTTAACAAAGTTGTATGTCAGATACAACTAGAGGCTCCTTCATGATATGGAGACTAACTAACCTATTTGTTATTGCTCCTAGCCTACCCACAATTCCTATCATCTTCAACCTATATATATTTTGACACCAGCAATGCTTTTTTGCACTAATGTTACTTGTAAATCATAATTCCCATATACTACTGAATGTAATACTAATTACATTTTACTAACTTGTAAAATTAAAATTATACCTTCAAATTACAGTATCATATGCACAACCTAAATATATTTACATATACATAGTAAGGATTTGGTTTAAATGTGATGTTTTTAAAGAAAATTTTGAAAGAATAAAAATTTTTAAAATGTCAAAATGTTTTTTAAAAATTAAAATTTTGAATTATGAAATTTTATTTTTAAAAATTCGGGGCCTCTCTTCTTTCTTCTCCCACTCAGCATCTCCCCATTCCCACCATTTCTTAAAGTATTTTAAAGGGAAGTAGGTGAATCTACTTTCTGCCAAAAGGTAAATGGTGGACCAGTGGTAATTTGAGGACCAGTGGTGTCACCCCCTCTTAGGGTATCACCTGGTGTGGTCTGCACCGCCTGCCCCCCCCCCCCATGACACCACTGGGTATCCAAGAAATCATGTGAAAGGTATAGCAGAGTTCCTAGCCCACATTACAGCATCAGAAGGAAAGGAACAGAAGTAAATATACAGTATTTTCAGTGGATGATTTTTAAAAATATGTATTATTCCACCATTAAACCTACAATGTGTTATTTTTAAAGAAAGCATTTTTTTACATTAAGAGATATATAATTTTACTTTCAATTTCTATTTTAAGATTCTTTGAAACTCTTTTTTTAGGTTAAATATCCAGTTCTTATAATCTTTCAGTGGGAGGCAGGCAGGAAGTCCCTTCTTTCATTCCTCTGGTGGTATTTCCAATACCTGGAGTGTCTGCATGGTCCTAACTTCTATTCTGCCACTAAGAGTTGGTCCAAGTTGTGTCTCTGATGCCTGTGCCACCTGAGAGAGATACAAGGAGGTAGAAAGTAGGTTGTCACTGACCCATAGAAAAGGTTTGGTCTGCAGTTTGATCTGATCTGCCAAAACCTTTCTCCCACTCTTGCAAGGCAAAAGTCTTTCAAGACCTCCAAAGGCCTCTTCTTCTTCTCCAGAAGGTGTGGTTTTTGCAATACCTCCCCACTAAGGGCAGATGCCTGGTCTTATAGTAAGCCTGTGGGATTGATTCCTATACTGCCAGGGAGTGCAGAAAAGAGGACCTTTGGGAAGCTTTCCAACTTCCCATTTCTGTGTGTCGGGTAGCTGTAATCAAAAAGGTTAGCAATGGATGAAAAAGTGCATAAAGGCAAACACTTTGGTTGAAGGTAGGACTGCTTTGCTGGGGAGAGGAAGTGCTGAGATGAGGGGAACTGCTGGCAGTAGTAAACTCTTTTGGTCAAAACACTTGGTTTGTAATGCTGCAGTTGTGCCAGACCAGCTTACCTCTAAATATAAGATCTGTTGATGTGTTAAGAGTGCATGAGTGACAGGAAGCACCGGGTTTTCACCACTTTTGGCTTAATGCTGTGGTTAAAAAAAAAAAGATGCATAAAAGGCTGTAGATGTGGGATGGATCACATATACAAATCCCAAACTCTTCTCTACAGTGAGAGATGCCAGACTGCTTAAAAATCTGTGTACCATAGAAGACTATGGCTACGTACTGTTTGACACTGCATTAACTGACCTGGATGAGTGCTAGGGAATCGTGGGATTTATAGTTTGCTGTGGCACCAGAGCTCTCTGAGGGAGAAAGATAAATATCACACAAACCTTCAGATCCTAGAATCCCATAGCATGAAGCCATGGGAATTAAAGTGCATTACTTCCACAGCACAGATGCAGCCTTGCCTGACGGAACACAGTGAGAAAAACTGACTACAAATCTTCTTCAGAGGTTCAAAACACACTGTAGTTTAATAATCCAGTTTGAGACTGCTTTAATCTGCCCTAGCTCAATGCTGAGGAATTCTGGGAAGTGTAGTTTTGCGAGGTACATTGAGCCTTCTCAGAGGGCTCTGGTGCCACCATAAACTACAATTCCCACCATTCCCTACAGTACTGAGCCAAGGCAGTTAAAGCGGTCTCATACTGGGTTATTACTGCAGTGTGTGTTTTGGACCTCAGTGCTAGGGAGTCTTAGGATTTGTAGTTTGTGGTGGTGGTGGTACCAGAGCTCTCTGAGGGAGAAGGCCAACAAAAGGCTCCCAAAACTACAGCTCCCAGAATCCACTCCTCTGGGCAGAGGCAGCCAGGGCTGGAATAGGATTCCTGCCATCATGGAAAGAGAGGCAGCTCTTGGCAACCTCCGAAGGAGGGAGGGAGTGTCCAGAGACAAAGGTTTTAACGTAACCATAGAGAGGCCGAGAAAGCCAGCCTGGCGCTTCCCTCCTGACTCTGCCGAAGAAGAAAGGAGGGATGGAGAGGAAGAGAGGGAAGAGGAAAAAGAAGGTGCCTCCACTTCCAGGAAAAGCCGCTCTTGGACTCTATGGTTGGGCGACTATCAGTCCTCCCATGAGTAGAAAACCATAGAGCCAGCGTGAGGCAGAGAGTAAATCCCTTCCCCTTTTTCTCCATCCGGAAGCCAGAGAGAACTCCACCTACTTCCGGGAGAGGCCGCTCCTGGACTCTATGGTTGGGAGACTATCAGAGGGAAAGAAAACCATAGAGTTTGCCCCATAACATCCCCAAAACCTCCAAACAGGAGGAAAAGGGCAGGGGCTTTCTTCTCGGCCTCACACTGGCTCTATGGTTTTCTACTCATAGGAGGACTGATAGTCTCCTAATCATAGAGTCCAGGGCCAGCCTTTCCCGGAAGTGCTTTTCCTCTCTTCCTTTTCTTTCTTCTTCTTAGGCCGAGGCTCAGTTAGGAGGGAAGCGTGGAGGAGGAGACTGGTGGGGGACATTGGTTTCTTACCGTCTTCATGGTTACGGGCCTCTCGACGGTACACCTTTGGGCGCCATCTAGTCTCTGAACCCTGAGAGCCTAGGAAGGAGCAGCGAGCCTACCGTTCTTTCCTCGAAGGTTGCCAAGAGCTGCCTCTCTCTTTCCATGATGGCAGGGCTCCTATTCTAGCCCTGGCTGCCTCTGCCCAGAGGAGTGGATTCTGGAATCTGTAGTTTTGGGAGGCTTTTCTTGGCCTTCTCTTTCAGAGAGCTCAGGTACCACCACCACCAACTACAAATCCCAGGATTCCCTACCACTGAGGTCTAAAAACATACACACACTGCAGAAATAACCCAGTTTGAGACCACTTTAACTGCCCTGGCTCAGTGCTGTAAGGAATCTTGGGAATTATAGTTTATGGTGGCACCAAAGCTCTCTGATAGACAGAAGGTTAAATGTACCTCACAAAACTACATTTCCCAGAATTCCTCAGCATTAAGCCATAGCAGTTAAAGCAGTCTCAATCTGGATTATTTCTGCAGTGTGTTTGGACCTCTGAAGATTCGCATTCAGTATTTCTCACTGCAGTTGGTCAGACTGGGTTGCATTTGCACTGTGGAATTAATGCACTTTAATTCCCATGGCTTCGTTCTACGAGATTCTGAGACCTGTAGTTTTGTGTGATATTAAGCCTTCTCCGTCAGAGACCTATGGTTCCACAGCAAACTATAAATCCCATGATTTGTATACTTGAACTATCCAGCATCTACACTCATTTATGCATCTTTTTTTAAAAACCACAGCATTCAGCTGAAAGTGGAGAAAACTCGGTGCTTCCCGTCACTTATATCTGTCTTAACACATCTTATATTTAGAGGTAAGCTGGTCTATCACGACTGCAGTCATAAAGACCAAAGGTTTTGACCAAAGGAGTTTTCTGCTACCAACAGTTCCCCTCGCCTCAGCACTTCCCCAGCAAAGCAAATCCTGCCTTTTCAACCAAAGTGTTTGCCTTCATATACTTTTTCACCCATCACTAACTCTCCCTTTGTGATTTCAGCTACCCAACACACAGAAATGGGGAGTTGGAAAGCACCCAAGAGTCCCCTTGTCCTCACTCCCTGGCAGTGTAGGAATCAACTCCACACAGGCTTATTTGGAAGGCTGTAGTAAAAGGGACCAAGTAGATGCCCTTTGCTTTGGCAGATTAGGTAAGGCTGAAGACCAAACCTTTTCCGTGGATCAGAGACAACTGTCTTTCTACCTTTGTGTACCTCTCAGGTGGCGTTTTGGCATCAGAGACACAACTTGGACCACCTCTTCTTAGTGGCAGGAGCATGCAGACATTCCAGGTATTGGAAATGACTCCAGAGAGAGATGGAAGGGACTTCCTGGCTGCCTCCCACTGAAAGAGGAGAAGAACTAGATTTTTAACCTTAAAAAAGAGATTCAAGGAATCTCAAAAGAAAATAGAATTTAAAAGTGAAGTGATAGGTCTCTTAATGTAAAAAAAATGCTTTCTTCAAAAATAATTCATTATAGGATTAATAGTGGAATAATATATAATTTTAAAAATCATCCACTGAAAATGCATTGCTTTGCTACATCTCTCACGTGAAGTCTTGGGTACCACAAGAGTAGATCAAAAGGAAAACAGTTTAGGACATTAATTCTGATCAGAAAATATATTTTTATTTCCTTTAGGAGATGGTGTCCTTTGAAGAGGTGGCTGTGTATTTCACGAAGGAAGAGTGGCATCTTGTGAATCTGGACCAAAGAGCTCTATATAAGGATGTCATGCTGGAGAACTATAGGAACGTGACCTTCCTGAGTAAGAATGCTTTTTCCTTGGTGGATAGATGCTGAAGGGAATCACTATTTATTGTTGACCACCTATTTCTTTAAAAGACTAGGGCTTACTGAAGCTCTGGTTTTCTTCTTGAGTGCAGAGCTGACCTGGGTAATTGATCCAAACAACTCTAAGGAACTTTTGCTCTTCAGCGGAGCCTGCCCAGCTCTTAGATGTCTACTTCTACTAGGAATGGAAATAGACAGATGACTATAGTGGAGGGGTCATTGTGATTATTGGCAACAAAGCTTTCCAAAGTGGATTTTGAACCATGTTCCTTGCATACACACAACTATTGTAGCCTTTCAGGGCCTTCTGGCAGAGTTTCCCCAAGAGATAATGGACACTTTAGGATTTTCACAAAAGGAAGGATGCAGTGTAACCTTAGTGGGGATACATTTGCTAGCTGAGTCTGGCTTGGTTTAGATTCTACAATTGTGGCAGATGAGCCAGTGGAGATATCCAGAACACTACTGATCCCTATTGTGGTTGATAACTTCCTTTTTTTTTTTTTTTTTTGAAGCCAGAGATGTGTGGAAAGATGCTGGGTGAGGTTCACATAGCAGCTATGTGTTTGTTGGATTCTTGATTTCCGTAGCTTATAACCCTATCATGTTTTTTAAAGAAACAAGGGTAAAATGGGCAACTGACATAGGCAGGGATATTGATTTGGAAAGTTGGATCTTTCCCAGAAATAAGATTTTTCAGTTTACAAAATCCCAGAACATAAGAAAAAATTACCTTAAGCTGGCCTTGAGATGGTGTTTAACTCCGGTCAAAATGGCTCAAATATACAAAACAGACAAAGACAAGTGGTGGAAATGGAGGGAAATAGCTGGTTCATGGTTTCACATATGGTGGAATTCTCCAGTAATAAAAAGATTTTGGACAGATGTCCTTACAACAATTTGTAAGATGGTTAAAGATTTCAGAAGGAACCCAAGATATGTTTACCTAGGGCTGGAACAGACCGCCAGCTGCAGCCAACTTCCAGCTGGCTTGGGGTGTGGCGTTTACACGGGGCATGCCCCCTAGTCAGGTAACAAACAAAACAGGAGGCTTACATTGTAACGGATCCAAAATGGGAGAAAAAACCAACTAGTAGGTATACTATAAATCATTAAGTACAATTATAAATAAATACCAAAAAACTGAGACATTTCTTATTAAATATATCTAGTGACTAATGAATACAACAATTGAAAAGTGATGACAAAAACCATGTAAGGATGTAAAATGCTGCAGGGGAATAATTCTTCTGTTTAATCCAAAATTGATACTATAAGATGATTATCCCAATGATGCAAGTTCAATCTCCAGTCTAACAACAATAGCAATGTCCTGATGAATCACAATAAATCAGCTTGCAGAAGATTTTGCTGAAATGGTTTTTCAGTAAATCTACTTGCAGGAGATTTTGCTGAGTTCTTTTTTTCAAAATTGTGGTGACTCAGGATGGTAGTATGTAGCAAGTAATTGAAGCAATGGTAGCATAGATATAAAAAGTATTTCTGTCACTGGTAGCAGACAGCTACCTACAGAGTGTTTGTGTGGTCGTTTCGACTCCACTGTCTTCTTCAGTAATAATATAACAAACTATTCCGGATTATAATTCCAATCATTTGGAATCAGCTATTCCATGCTTCCAAATATATGAAATTAACATACATTAATGACAATATATATAATGGCAAAATTATCTGAAAATAACATTACTTGTACATATCCATTGTTTACTCATGTTCTAGGTCATCTTCAGTTTACAAAAACCAAGTCCATGATTACAGACTAGTGGTAACTAATGAACTAATATACTCTTACTGTTAAATGTCCTGTGCAGGTGGCTGATACATATATTGAATTTCTTAAAGGAACATGGTGAAGTAAACTGATCTCCCAACATGTAAAACCTAAGAAAAGGCTGAAATACGTAATAAAAATACATTACATACATACATAGGATTTTACAGTAATGTAAAGAGAACCAGTGTGACAATTAATAATAGTAAAAAATTTGCAAACTCATGACCAAAATTAACCTATATAAAACATAATTTTAAACTGTACTTCTAAAGCTACACTAATCTATCACGGCCCAAAATTGTGACTCTATGATGCTAGTATTACAGAACAACTGACAAGTCAAGACATTCATTCAAGCCCTCAGGTTTACTGGAGGCTAATTTGTGGATTCAAAATGCTTCCCTTTGTAAAAGTTTAGTTTGCATTGATCCACTATGAAAGGGACCATACTTAACTTGCTCAATAGAATTTTTTTTAAGGAATCTGGAGTATGACTTAATTGTGAACAGTGTTCTACTAATGGGGTATCTAAACTTCTATTGCGGATTGTACTTTTATGCTCAGAAATGCTAGTTCTCAGATGTCTTGTAGTTTGTCCTAGAATCTCCAGAATACTTAAAACTTTTTCATATATGTATTACTTGCTAATTTATGTGTTACTCTATAGGAATTTGGACACAGGATATATTTATGGTGGTTTTTGCCAATCCAAACACTCCATAGGGGTTAAAACTGTTACTGTTTGCTCCCCAAATAGGTGATAAATGTTAAACCCATAAAATTTCCATGTTTACAAAGGATTAACGCAATATACTTTAATCGTTCCATGGTCTCTTCTTTGCAGGCACCTGTGGGGCATCTCTGAGTAGCTGCCCACGGAGCCAACTTCCTTTCATTTGCACTGTAGCAGCTTCAGGATTTTCAGATGCAACTGAGGTAATGACTACTTTGTTACCCTCACAGGTAGTGTGATCCCTCTATTGCAGGCAGACTCTGGATCATCTCTATATCGTGGTCAAACAGAAAGAGCTGCTTTGAAGCCCCCACAGGTAAGGGGGGATTGTTCAAGTGAGATGGGAGGGACAGCAAGAGTGCCTCTCTCTGTCTTTGAGAGGTTAGAAAGACTTCTTGGCCTTGTCTTTATTTTGTAACTAAGGAAGAAAGCAATAAATGTCCCTGAGTTTTTCACATGAAGTTTTGAATCCTACTAAAATAAAATAAAGGGGAAAACACTTAAAAAAGATACCAGTTTCTTACTTTTCTTTTTATACTTGGAGCACCACCAGCAGCTGTGTGTGTGTCTGTGTAAGACCATTTCTGTGTCAAGAATGACTTCTTTCTTCTTTTAGTGGCTGCTGTCCTTTGAGGAAGTGGCTGTGTATTTTACTGAAGAGGAATGGGATCTCCTGGATCTAGGCCAGAGGGCTCTCTACAAGGAAGTCATGCTGGAGAACTGTGGAGTTGTAGCCTCTCTGGGTAAGGATTCCCCACCCCCACCCCCATGCTGAGAGATGCAAATATCGAATTCTTTTCTTGGCAGTTTTCCTATGCATATTCTGGAGCTCCTTAAATCTTCTGTCTCGAAAGTTCCGGTAAGATGGCAGGACGGCTTCAGCTGGATTTTTTTAGCTGAAACCTAGCTGAACTAGCTGCGGCTAGATGTTGTAGTTATAAGATCTAATAAGCAACAAAATACCACGCCGATAAATGAGGTTCAGACAGGCCCAGAGGGGTTTTGGAATGTCCTTAGTGTCGTCAGGGAGAAGAGGAGAAAGTCAACGGTGCAGATGGGGGCTGAAAGACTGTGGGCAAAACCACAGCCACGGCTAGAAGCATAAATAGCAAAGCTCCACCGGTACCTTCAGCAAAGCTCCACTGGTACCCATCCGCTCCCTATCTCCCAGCTTCCCTTCTTCTGCTCACTTTGGAACTGTCGCTCCGTTGCTTCAAAAGCGACAGTACTCAATGACCTTTTTATTTCCCGATCCCTTAATCTTCTCGCTTTGACCGAAACTTGGCTCCCGGCCCATGATACCGTTACCTCCGCTGCCCTTTCTCATGGCAGTCTTTCTTTTACCCATTCAAGCCGTCCTGAGGGCAGAGGAGGAGGGGTCGGCATCTTATTGTCCAACTCGTGCCAGTTTCAACTCTTGTCTCCGCCCCCTAGCTACTGTTTTTCTTCCTTTGAATCTCATTCTATCCGACTCTTCTTTCCCTTAAACCTCCGTGTTGCTGTCATCTATCGCCCCCCTGGTTCTGCCAAGCAATTTTTGTCTGATTTCGAGTCTTGGCTCACATTTTTTCTCTCAGATTCTGTTCTCTCCCTGATTCTCTGTGACTTCAATATTCATATTGATGATCCTACAAATTCTTCAACCTCTTGCTTCAATTCCCTTCTAGCTTCCTTTGATTTTCTACTTCACTCTAACTCTTTAACTCATTCTCTCGGTCACTGTCTCGACCTTGTTCTTGCTGCCAGGTGTCTCATCTCTGACTACTTGACATCTGACTTTCCTCTTTCTGATCACCATCTAATTTCTTTCACTCTTACTTATATCCCACCCCCTCACCATACTGCCCTTCGCCAGTTCCATAACCTCCAATCCGTTAACTCTAATCTTCTCACTCAGTCTCTGGAATCATCTCTTGCCTCTCTCAATCTTGGGGACTCTACAGATTCAGCTATGTCCTTGCTTAATTCCACTCTTTCCTCAACTCTTGACAGCTTTGCCCCTGTAACCACGCGCGTGTCCTCCTCTTCCCCTGTGACTAGGCCTCAGCCCTGGATTACTCCCATCGTTAGGTTTCTCCGGTCTTGCTCTCGTGCAGCTGAACGTCTCTGGAGAAAGTCCAGGGAGTGGGCTGATTTTATCCATTTTAAGTTCATTCTCTCTTCCTTCTCACACGCCTTAGCCATGGCAAAACAGAGTTATTATAAACTACTGATCTGCGCTAACAAGAGGCGCCCGCAGCGTTTATTCTCTTGTTTCAACTCTCTACTAAAACATTCTGCTCCCCCTGTTTCTTCATTATTTTCTCCCTCTGATTTTGCCAATTACTTTATTACAAAGATCACTACTATTCGGTCAGAGGTGACTCCTTCTGACCTGGTTCCCACCACTAATTTCTTAACTCCCCCTGCTAACAAATTCTCTGCGTTCTCTCCCATTTCTCTGGATGAACTTTCTACGCTGCTGAACTCTTCCAAGCCCACAACTTGTTCTCTTGACCCAATTCCACCTTGTCTTCTACTCTCCATAGCTCCTTCTTTGTTGCCTTCCCTCCTCTATATCTTTAACCTCTCTCTCTCTACTGGATCCTTCCCCTCAGTCTTTAAACACGCTCTAGTTTCCCCTATTCTGAAAAAACCTTCTCTCGACTCTTCTTCCTTGTCTAGCTATCGCCCAATTTCTTTTCTTCCTTTTCTCTCTAAGGTTCTGGAACGAGTTGTCTATTCTCGCTGTCTTGAGTTTCTTGACACCAACTCCATTTTGGACCCTTTCCAGTCTGGATTCCGTCCACGGCACTCCACAGAGACGGCCCTCACCAAGATCTCAAATGATTTCTTGCGGGCCAAGGCGAATGGCCTTTACTCTATCCTTGTCCTCCTCGATCTGTCTGCGGCCTTCGACACCGTTGACCACTGTCTTTTAGTTGACTTACTTTCTGACCTTTGCTTTCAGGCTCCGTTCTTGATTGGTTTAAATCTTACCTGTCAGATAGATCTTTTGCAGTGGTCTCAGGTGGACAGACTTCATCTTCGGTTCCCCTATCTGTTGGAGTTCCTCAGGGTTCTGTCTTGGGTCCCCTCTTGTTCTCTCTATATACATTGTCCCTGGGTAAACTTATCAGCTCTTTTGGTTTCTCTTATCATCTGTACGCCGATGACACCCAGCTCTATCTTTCTACCCCTGACCTTTCGCCAGGGATTGAGCAGCAAGTTTCATCTTGTCTGACTGCTGTCTACCACTGGATGCACCATCGGCGCCTGAAGCTCAACATGGCCAAGACAGAGCTTCTTGTTTTCCCTCCTAAGCCCACTCTTGAATATTCCTTTTCTATCTCCGTCAACAACATCTCTATTCAGCCAGTCCAGGAAGCCCGCAGTCTTGGTTTCATTTTTGACTCCTCTTTATCATTTATCCCTCAGATTCAGGCCACAGCCAAGGCCTGTAGATTTTTTCTTTATAATATTTCCAAAATCCGTCCATATCTCTCTCCTTCTACTGTAAAGACTTTGGTCCATGCCCTAGTGGTCTCGCGCCTCGACTACTGTAACCTTCTCTTGGCAGGGCTTCCTCTCTCTCACCTCCACCCATTGATTTCCGTTCAGCACTCAGCTGCCCGTATCATCTCACTCGCTTGTCGATATGACCATGTCTCCCCCCTTTTGTCATCCCTTCACTGGCTCCCCTTTCCCTTCCGCATTCGATATAAGCTTCTTTTGCTCACCTTCAAAGCCCTGCATGGGCTCGCCCCTCCCTATCTCTCTGAACTTCTTTTTCCTTACACCCTCTCTCGTTCCCTCCATTCTGGTAGCCAAGGTCTCCTGTCCCAGCCGAGGATTTCCACTGCCCCATCCCGGATCCGTCCCTTTTCGCTCGCTGCCCCTCACTCCTGGAACCTCCTTCCCTTACAACTATGACTCAGCACTTTCCTAACCAGCTTCAAAGCCGAGTTCAAGACCGCACTGTTTAGGGAAGCGTTCCCAGGGAGTCTGTGATCGTGACCTGGTTGTTCCTGATGCATGACCCAATTGGGATATTTGATGTTTTAACTTGTTTTTTATGATGTTTTAATTTGTTGTTTTACTTTTAGATTGTACGCCACAGGCAGGCTTTTTATATATTCTGGATTTTTATTTGGTTTTGTACAGCGCCGTGTACATCTACGGCGCTTAATAAATAAAGCTAATAATAATAATAATAATAATAATAATACCAATTTTACTTTATTTCAATATTAAGAAGATTCACTGGAATTAAAGTAAGTAGTTTGGAAACTAAAATAATATCTTCACACGAAACGTCCACTATAAAGACAAGTTTGAGTGTAATCTCAGAATTTTTGTCCTGAGGGTTTTTTGTTTGTTTGCTTTCTCTTCCTTCTTTGTGCAGAGAGATCATGCAGGACTGGACAAAGGGAGGGGGCTGGAACTGCCAACTAACTTAGAAGAGATTATTGACTAAATAAAAGAAGTATATTCAAAGCTTCTAAAAGCTTCAAGGACAAACTGGAAAATTAAATTTAGTTGTCAGTTTGCAGTAAATTAGAGTAAATAGAAAAAACACGTATATCTCCACAAAAGAAAGGAAGACAAAATTGGAAGAACATATTTGAACTAATAATAAGATTGGTATTGAACTGACAAATTCACCTCAGCTAAAGACAAAATGTTTATGATATCATGGAAGGCAGCACAGATAAAATCTCAAACTCAAGGCCAAACACAAGTAAGAAGACCTTCCATTTAAATGAGCGCCAAATCAGTATTTTAATACTGGAGGCAATTGAAAGAATGAGTTAAAAAACTTTAGAGAAGAACTTAGAGACTCTAGAAAAGAGATGAGTGATTTAAAAAAAGAAATAGACTACTTAAAATCAACTATCAAAATATTAACAGATGAGATGGAAGAGATACATACTAAAGTGGAAACATTACAATTTAAAACTGATGAACTGGAAAACAAGACTAAAGAATTGGCGGCAACACAAAGTCAGGAATGTGATTCTGATTTGATGAGAGAAATTAAACAAAGGAGAAAACTTAAAAATAAGAGGGTTAAGAGAAGAAGTGCATGAAAATCTATATGAAATTATAATCCCATTCTTGGCAGAATTGATAGAAGTATCAAATGAGGTTCTAGACACAGAGATAGACAAAATTTTCCAAATTAACTCAGTAGTGACCAAGAAGAGAAATCTTCCTTGGGACATCGTGATCTATCTGACAAGAGAATAGACCTGAGATAGGATTGTTCAAGGCAGTTATGTAAGAAGATTAGAAATAAGAATGTCTGAAATTTAACTTTTTAAGGATAAACATTCTGTAGTTCTGACGAAAGGAAGGATTATACTTTTCTTATGAGACAACTGCTATTGAGAAATTTGAGATTTAGGTGGGAACCACTTGAAGGCATCTCACTTATATGGAGAGGATTTTTTTTTAAGTTAAACACTCTGGATAAAGCCAGAAAATTTTTAGAAAAACCCAAAAATTCTGAATAAACCTCAGAAGAAGTCAACCAAGGCAAAAGAGGAAGAAACAACAACCTGAAACAAGATAGTCCAGGGAAGAATCAAAACCAACAAAGAAAAGATAAACTTAACTTTGATCAAGACGCTAGAAAAAAAATCAGAAAAGAAACACAACATAAAGAAGAAATAGAAGATAAGTCTGACCATAGCGAAGAAGAAGAAATGCTGGGAGCTACTGGTGGACACAGTATAACAAGAGAGGAGACTGATAAGGAACAGATAAATCTACTAGAAGAATTTTAAGTTTTAATATCGAACTAATAACAACAAGAACAACAAAACAGATAAGATGAAATTGCTATCATGGAACGTTAGGAGGATGAATTCCCCCCACAAAAGAAAACAAATCTTAATAAATAATAATAATATAATAAAATTTTATTGATACCCTGCCTTTAGCCGAAGCTATCTAGGTGGCTTACATTAAAAGTACAATCCCACCACTTATAACAACTGTGTAACCCCCCCTTAAAATTGCAATTAAATCAGAACATCGTAAAATCTAATATTTAAACAACAATAACACAATGAAATAATAATAATAATAATAATAATAATAATAATAATAATAATAAAAAATAAATTATTTATATACCGCCCAATGGTTACCCAATCCGGGCAGTTTACAACATAAAACAATTATAGTAAAAGCATATCCCTCCCCCCCTTAAAACAGTATTAAACAACAACATAGTACATATTATTACATATTACATATTATTACATACATATTATTCGGAACCTTATCAATCAGCCTCCAGAATTGACATGCTTTAGATATCAGATTTGTATAAAGAAGTTGTAGAAACTAAAATACTGTTTAAAAATATTGGATCACAGTCTGATTTCACTAAAAAAAAAGAAAGAAATAATTATTTTGGAGGCTTAATTATCATTTATTGAAAGAGGATAAAATAAATCAAGACTAAGAATGCATGAAATATGACTTTCAAGAAAATTTGAACAAAGGGACAGTTTGGGATGACAGTAAGGCAGTGATGTGAGGTTTCTTTATTCAGGAAAATTTGGAATGGAGGAAGCAAAGAAATCAAAGAGTGGAAAGAATCTTGCAAGAAATAAAAATTAAGGAACGAGAACTAGTTCAAAACCCAAACAAAAAAAGAAATTTATAATGATATCAAATTGCTACAAAAACAGATAAAACTTTTAACAGTGGAAGAAATAGAAAGAAAGCTAAAATTCATGAAGCAAAGACAATTAGAATATGGGGATAAGACCGGAAACCTCTAGCATATTAACTGAGAATGATGAAAGAAAAAAGGACATTTGTAGAAATTAAATGATGGAAAAAAGAAAGTTACAAGTTTAAAAGAAAGAATTTTTTTTTAAGAAATATTAGTCCAACCTGTTTAAGGAACATTCAAAAGGAGAAAATTTTAAACAAGACTTAGAGAATTATGTGAAACAGAACATCCCGATCATTGGAAGTAATAGAAACAATAAAAGAAATGAAACCTGGCAAATCACCCGGATCAGACAGCTTCTAGACAATACATTACCAAACATTCCAGGATGAACATAGGGCCTTTGCAGACTGCCAGAAATAGTGCAAATTGAGTCCACTTTAACTGCCCTGACTCAGTTCTAGGAAATCATGGGAACTGTAGTTTATTGTGGCACCAGAGCTCCCTGACAGAAAAGACTCAATGTCTCAGAAAAAAATACAATTCCCATGATTCCCTAGCACTGAGCCAGGGCAGTTAAAGTGGACTCAATTTGCACTATTTCTAGCAGTCTGCAAAGGCCATAAGTCTTCCTTTATATTCAGTGCTTAATGAAATAAAACAAAAAAGAATACCAGATTCATAGCCAAAAGCAAATATCACTCTTATAACAAAAGCAGACAAGGACTTATCTTTTCTAAAGAACTATAAACCAATTTCCTTGTTAAACTTAAACTATAAATTATTTGCTGCAATATTGGCAAAAAGGTTAAAGTTAATCCTTCAGGACATTAATACAAGAAGACCAAGCAAATGGATTTTGGTGAAACATTTGTAAATTGGATACAGGCTATTTATAAGAGACAATCTATACAAATTATCATGTATGATGAAAAAACCAAAAAAATTCATGAAAGGAACAAGACAGGGATATCCACTGTCTCTCTTACTATTTATTTTGATTTTAGAAGTCTTAAACAACCAAATAAGAAATGATAATCACATTAAGGGAGCCTCATTTAATGGTTACAAATAAAAATCAGAGCTTATGCTAACAACTTGGTGATCTTATTGGAAGATCCCATTGAAAATATTGAGAGACTAATGGATATGATCTTGAAATTTAGAATCTACGCAGGCTTTAACATTAATAAGATTAAATCAGCAATAATAACATTGAATATGTCAGAAAAGGAAGACAATGAACTACAAGGCAAATCTGGTTTTCAAATTTCAAAAAAGTGAAGTACCTTGGTATAATACTCTCCAAAAAGAACTCTGAACTTTTTGATAATAATTATGCAACTCTGTGGAAGGAGATAAAAAAGGATTTGGACAGATGGAATAAACTAAATTTATCACTCATGGGAAGAATCTCCTCGGTTGATAGGAACAGCTTGCTCAAAGTAATGTTTTTATTTCAAAACCTGCTGATCTTAATTAATGATAAACCCTTCAAAATATGGGAGACTAATCTATCAAAATTCATCTGGGCTGGGAAAAAGCCATGAATAAAATGGAAAATAATGAAAGACATTAACAAACATGGTGGCTCGGAAATTCCAGATCTTAAAACTTACTATTGCTCTTGTGCCATAAATTGGCTTCAAAGCTGGATATCATTAAAAGATTAAAAGACATTGAATTTGGAAGGATTCAATAAAATATATAGTTGGCACGGATATTCATGGTAGAAGAAGGCAGATGTTAATACAGAATTTAAAGATCACATGATTAGGAGATCTCTTCTTTGAGTATGGTACACAATTAAACAGAAAATTTATAACAAATTACCTTGGGATGGAGATCTTCCCAGACTGAAAACAAATAAAGAATAAGAAGAAGATGGTTATATATGTCATTGGTTTACCTACCGCCAATTAAATGAATGATTCAAAATGGATCTTAAATTAGAAGGCATTAACAAAACAAGAACAGAACTAGATGAAATTGTGATGGGACTACAAAAATTCATAATATTGAAACAATTTAAGCTTCTACTGAAGATAGAAATGGAATTAGAGATAGTCAAAGAACGCACCATTAAGTGGGCAAAAAATATTGGTCATTTGAGAGCTGGGAAAGAGCCTAGAGCTAAGATCTAAAATGTATGCTTTGTATGGACATAAAAGAAAACTTTTATAAAATGGTACACAGATGGTACCTAACCCTAATAAATTGTCAAAGTTTCAGCAAAATGAAAAGAGGAAATTTGGAAATGTGGTATGAATGAAGGAACATCCCGTCATGTCTGGTGGACATGTTTAACAGCAAATAAATTCTGGAAGGAAATCCACATGACATTACAATTACAAATACCAATTAAAATGATGCCAGAATATTTCTTATTGAATGTAATAGAAAGAAGAGAAGTAAGAAAATATCTAAAACTTATTTTATATTCAGTTATTGCTGCAAGATTGCCTTATGCTTAGAAATGGAAGGCGAAAGAAATATGTACAAGTGACAAATGGCCCAGAAAATGGACATGATAGAACTAGACAGGATGAAAGCGCTATTAAATGAGAATCATTCTAAAGGGCAGGGTCAAGATTGGAAATTTACATTAATTTTTAGTGAAACAAAATGGTCTGCAACATAAACCTTGATCTGGAAATTAAATAGACAGAATATGGATTGATACATATTTTGTACAAAAAGTATAATCCAAAATTAATAACAAGGTGTTTATTGAATAAAATAAATATAGAATTATATAAATTTAAATTGACCAATAAATATAAGAGGGGTAAAGAAGGTTTTATAATAAGATATGGATAAGTAACAGAAGGAGCATTTAAAGATGTATAAATGATTTTCTAAAAGATGCACGGTTTTATAAATATCAGAAACAGACATATAAGAGGTGGATTGAACAAATAAACTGCACTACTTTAAGGAAGAATATTAATTGTATATCATGCTCTATTGTAAATCCTAACTACAAAGATAATATACAAACTGGGGGGAAGGATTTGAGATTAAACCAGAAAAGGAAATTAAATTGATGAATGAAAACTGTAAATACACAAGAATTTCTACAAGTGTAAGCAGAAACTGATGTATGAACTGTCATTCTTTTTATTTACAAGTGTGTTGTTTTTTATTCAATAATAGATGATGAATAAAAATACTATAAAAATATCTTTGGTCTCAGAGGCTAATGGTTTGTTATCTTGCAGAGGGCTCTGAGATTGGTATGGTGGATAGTCTTGGTGAGGAAAATACAGAAATTACACGTTCCCTCCCAAATAACGTTTCTTGCAAAGCAACATTTGAGCAGATCTGTGGCACTTTAGGATGTTTACACACTAGACCTGTATCATTTATTGAACCAACTCTGGACCAAAACAGACAGGCCAAAAATGCCGCCTTTGGCCTGTTCCCAGGGTGAAGGCACACCACAACCACCTAAGATAGCACAAATCCAGCTGCAAAAGTAATGCAAAAACACTCCTTGCTGGCGGCCCATTGTGGACCATAGCAGCGGTATACCTTGGGACCATGGCATCTGCTCACTTCTCTCTTGCTAAATGGGGACCAACGGGCGCTGAAACAGCCAGAGGCTACCATTCTGCTTGACCCTTCTGTGATGGGTCCTAAGAAAAAGCTGCTTGTCTTACCTATCATCATGTTATCTCAATGAACTTTATCAGGGCTTTCCTGAGTATTTCACAGCCTGGGTGATTCAGAGGTGGGCTGTAATGCCACAGTTGGGCTTTTCTGGGTGGTTCATGGCCTGGGTGCTTCAGAGGTGGACTGTAGTGCCACAATGGAGCTTTCTTGGGTGGTTCACAGCCTGGGTGATTCAAAGGTGGGATGTAATGCCACAATTGGTGGTTCCCTGGGATAATTTTCCGAAGGTGAGATCGACTTGATCTATTGAGATTTTTTTTTGTAATTCTGTGTATTTTCTTCTATATTTGTACAATTTTGTAAAATTACCAATTAAATCTGATAGTATATTACAAAGCTTACAGTGCCACACTTTAAACTAACAATTATGTCTATTTGTCTTAATTTAATGAAGAATGAAATGCATAGATATAGGATGGGGGGGGGTGCACCTGGCTTAACAAGACTATGTCTGAAAGGGATTTAGGAGTCCTAGTGGGACCACAAGTTAAACATGAGTCAGCAATGTGATTCAGGAGCTAAAAAGCCAGTGCAATTCTAGGCTACTGCAATAAAAGTATAATGTCTGGATCAAGGAAAGTCATACTGCCGTTCTATTCTGCTTTGGTCAGGCCTCACCTGGAATACTGTGTCCAATTCTGGCACCACAGTTTAAAAAGGATGTGGACAAGGTGGAGTGTGTCCAGAGAAGGGTGACTAAAATGGTTTACGGTCTGGAAACCATGCCCTATGAGGAAAGACTTTGGGAGCTGGGTATGTTTAGTCTGGAGAAGAGAAAATGAAGGGGTGATATGATAACCCTGTTTAAATATTTAAAGTGATGCCATATTGAGGATGGAGCAATCTTATGTTCTGCTCTAAAGATTAAGACATGGAAGAATGCATGCAAGCTACAGGCGAAGAGATTCCACCTAAACATTAAGAGGAAATTTCTGACATTAAGAGCTGTTCAACAGTGCAGTACACTCCCTCGGTGAGTGGTGGAGTCTCCTTCTCTGGAGATTTTTAAACAGAGGCTAGATGGTGCTTTGATTGTGTCTTCCTGCGTGGCAGAATGGGGTTGGAATGGATGGACCTTGAGGTCTCTTCCATGATTCTATGAAGTCTGGACAAATAGGAACAGACAGCATTAGAACATTATGATAGGATATTTTTGTAATCACTAACCTGTTTCTCCTTTGAAAGGAAGTGTCAAGCCAGACCTCATCTGCTGGTTGGAAGGAGCAGAAGACTTGTTCATCCTGGATTCGGATGAAGGGAAGGGATTGACAGCTATTTGTTTAGGTGAGTTGTGGAACCACTGAAGGGTGCATGTGATTTTTTTTAGTTTGCCTTTCAATCAGTGTGACTATTCAGCTGCAATGTACATTGATTTGTAGGTGAACTTACAGATGGAGTCAGCAGTGTGATGCTGCAGCAAAAAAGCGAAATGCTGTCTCTGCCAGAATTAGTAGAAGCATTATTTCCAAGTCAAGAGGAGTAATAGTCCCTCTAGATCAGGGGTCGGAAAGTTCCCCTTACCTGGGACTGGTCCGGGGATCCCCTGGTCTTTTGCGGGCTGATGGTGCTGGTGGAGAAATGGTAGCGCACACTGTGGCCAGCATCTTGTTTGTTTTGGAAAACAAAATGGCGGTGGCAGGGAGCAGCAGGGGCCGATCCAAAGGCCTCGGGGGGGGGGGCAGACCCGGCCTGCAGGCCATAGGTTGCCGACCCCTGCTCTAGATTCTGCCTTAGTCAGGTTTTATTTGGAGTAGAATCATAGAGTTGGAAGAGGCCTCAAGGACCATCAAGTCTAATCCCCTGCCATGCAGGAAGACATATTCAAAGCACCTCAAACAGATGGCTATCTAGCCTCTGTTTTAAAATGTCAGAGCTGTGCACTACTCATGGTTTTTCTCTGCTGGGCTTTGAAATACTTCCAGCACTATAACTGCAGAAAGTACTAAAGAAAGACGCAAGAGTCCCTAAGTTCTATTTACAGAACTTTACTACAGAGTATATAGAACACTGGTGGCACAGTGGTTAAATGTCTGTACTGAAGCCACTCACTCAGAAACCATAAGGTTGCAAGTTCAGTACCAGCCAAGGGCTTGGGCTTAACTCATGCTTGCATCCTTTCACTAAAATGAGTACCCAGATTGTTGGGGGCAATTAGCTTACATATTGTAAGCTGCTTAGGGAGTGCTTAAGTGCACTGATGATCAGAATATGGTATACAAATGTACTTGCTATTGCTAACACTATATACATAATAATGACTCTCCAACCAAACAACAGCTAACATCAGCCAACCCACACTGTCCATAGGTCACACTGATATATATATATACATTGTGCATGGCATGATCTCCTCACATAGGTGTCTGCAATTGTCCCTTGCTCTTGCAACATGCCTATTGAGTTATCCTGGGCATGTCTTCCAAGTGATGTGACGATGACATTCCATGTCAGTCACCATGGTGCAACCTTTCTAGATTTTGCATCATCCAACTTCCTCAGCCATCTGTCATGTTCTGTACTGTGAAATCTAATACTAGAGTTGTACATACATACATACATACACTGACCAAAAAAAAAACTCCTAAAGAAGGAGACCACCACTCTCTCAACCAGCACGTTCCTGTCAAAGAGTGCCTACTGTTTGGAGGTTCTTCCTAATGTTGAAGTGGACTCTCTTTTTCTGAATACTATACTCAGTTCTATGATCCTCATTTTAGAAGGGTATACATAAGTTTGGAGCAAGTTTATAGAGAGGCAGCAATGAGGATGACATGAGGTGTATGGAAAAGAAGAAAACACAAACTTTATATTGAATATTGATAGAATGTTTTGATAGTGAGAGCGATTCAGCAATGAAAGCAATTGCCCAGAAAGATGATGGGGTCTAAAGCAATTCCCCAGAAAGATGATGTGGTGTCCTTCTCTGGAAAGAGGCTGGACAGTTAACTGCTGGGAATGCTATAGCTGGAGATTCTGCATTGAGCAGTGGATTAGACCTGATGGGCCGATAGGGCTCCTTCCAGCTCAATAGTGGATGGTATATTGTTTGTGTATTGTGTAGCAATAGAAGATCCCAGGTTTTGACTCAAAATTGACTTTAGTTCTGTCCATGAATGGAGAAATCTCTGTAAGTAACTTGTGTACTTTCTTCAGCTATTCCTCAATGGAACCTTTAGAGAAGATGTAAAATGTAGTGTTAGACTGTTGAATCTTGTCCTCCTGTATGTAATCTGACTTGTTTTCAGTTACCACAGCTCCCCCTTTGTCAGCTTGTCATATAATAATAATAATAATAATAATAATAATAATAATAATTATTTATTTATTTATACCCCGCCCCTCTGCAGAGCAATCGGGGCGGCTTACAACAGTTTAAAATACAACAATTAAAAACATTCCAGATTCCTATAATCCCCCCGCCCACAGCCCGCACCCCTTAAAATAGAATTAAACTAATTAAATTTAAAATCAACATATAACTATAAGAAAATAACAGCAATGGCCACTGTATATAACAATTTGGCCACTCAGAAGGGGGATGAGGGACAGAGCAGAACCAACCATATTATCCCTGCAAGGAGGTTATTCTGGGAAGGCCTGCCGGAAGAGATCCGTCTTGACTGCTTTCTTGAAAGCCGTCAAAGATGTGCTAAGACGGATCTGCTCCGGCAGGCCATTCCACAGTTTAGGGGCAGTAACAGAAAATGCCCTCTGGGAAGTCAGCCTGAGTTTTACCTTTGGCTGCTGAAGCAGGTGCTTCCCCACTGAACGGAGGGCATGGGGGGGATCATATGGGAAGAGGCGGTCCCTAAGATAGGATGGACCCAGGCCATATAGGGCTTTATAGGTCAAAACCAACACCTTGTACTGCGCCCGGAAACTAATTGGCAGCCAGTGGAGGGATTTAAGCACTGGAGATATGTGCTTCCTCCTGGATGTTCCAGTAATTAATCTGGCTGCCATATTTTGCACTAACTGAAGTTTCCGGGTTAGGCACAAGGGTAGCCCCATGTAGAGTGCATTGCAGTAATCTAGGCCTGAGGTTACCAGCGCGTGCACCACCGTTTCCAATCCTAATAATGTTAGGATTGTTTCTATGATTGTGGCTGGCATCTCGTTCCACATGGTTGAGATTGTTTTTTAATCTTTGTTTATCTGTTTGAGCATTACAGCGAAAGATTCTATGTAGAAATCCAATTCCATGTTCTAGCCTTCTGGAGGACTTTTTTTTTTTTTTTTTTACTGAGCTGTATAGCAACTTTAGTGTTTTATTTCCAGATGCATTCATACAAAATCCATTATACATTTTTATGAATATTACGCTTTGTAGATTTCACAGTTTTTTTTTTCATTCTATTACTTAACTTAGCTATGAGATTTAAATTTTGTCTCTCTTGCTAATTTTCCACCAAAATGACATTTTTATAATTAGTTATTTTTAAGGCTGTTTAAGATGCAAGAAAACTTTCAACTTTTTCCCATTTCGAAATAAAAGATTCCTCTTGTTTGTCCTTAATTAACATAGTCAGTTTATCCATTTGCATTAGATCTCTTATTTTCTCTTTCCATTCTGCAAACATATACGCATTGTTAATTTTCCAATATTTAGCTATAATCAATCTTGCACCAGTAATTAAGTATAAGATTACCCCTATTTCCTCTTTTTTCAATACCCCTTTTAGATTTTCCGTTATGTTTAATAAATACAGTTTGGGGTCCATTTTTATTCTTATGTTGAAGATTGATGTTATTTTGCTGTGAATGGTTTTCCAAAATTCATTTACCTCCTTACAAGTCCACCACATGTGGAAAAGCTTGGCATCTTTTTGGTTGCATTTCCAGCACCTGCCAAGATCTTCTTTGTTTGCCTTCTGGAGGACTTAATGTGGAGTTCATTTTGTAGCTCTGAATTATTTTCTTCTAATTCCATGTTCTGGCCTTCTGCAGGAGTTTATGTGGAGTTTAAGTAGCTCTGGAAAATACTTTCTTGTGTGTTGGTGCAATGTCAGTCAAGATAGATCTGTGGTCATGAACAAGTTAGACTACGTAC
The DNA here is from genome assembly GCA_026167975.1 of Phrynosoma blainvillii. Classification (NCBI taxonomy): domain Eukaryota; kingdom Metazoa; phylum Chordata; class Lepidosauria; order Squamata; family Phrynosomatidae; genus Phrynosoma; species Phrynosoma blainvillii. The sequence continues at coordinate 380,786,224 of JANUYF010000002.1, forward strand.
ATCTTTTATACACCAACACTAACTGACCACTGTAAAGTTCTGAAAAACCAGCTTGCATATCCCTTTGAAAATTTAGGACAAGAGCAAGATTTGCATCTTTTTGGACCCTAGAATCATAGAATAATAGAGTTGGAAGCGACCATAAGGGCCATCCAGTCCAACCCCCCTGCCATGCAGGAACTCCCAATCAAAGCATCCCTGACAGATGGCCATCCAGCCTCTGCTTAAAGACCTCCAAGGAAGGAGACTCCACTACTCTCCGAGGGAATGTCTTCCACTGTCGAACCGCCCTTACTGTCAGGAAGTTCCTCCTAATGTTGAGATGGAATCTCTTTTCTTGCAGCTTGCATCTATTGTTTCGGGTCCTAGTCTCTGGAGCAGCAGAAAACAAGCTTGTTCCCTCCTCAATATGACATCCCTTCAAATATTTAAACATGACTATCATATCATCTCTTAACCTTCTCTTCTCCAGGCTAAACATTCCCAGCTCCCTAAGTCGTTCCTCATAGGGCTTAGTTTCCAGACCCTTCATCATTTTAGTGACCCTCCTCTGGACACGCTCCAATTTCTCCATATCCTTTTTGAATTGTGGTGCCCAGAACTGGACACAGTATTCCAGGTGAGGCCTGACCAAAGCAGAATAGAGTGGCACTATTACTTCTCTTGATCTAGACACTATACTTCTACTGATGCAGCCTAAAATTTCATTGGCCTTTTTAGCTGCTGCATCGTACTTTGATTCATGTTCAACTTGTGGTCCACCTGGACTCCTAGATCCCTTTCACACGTAGTCTCATTCAGCCAGGTGTCCCCCGTCGTATATCTGTGCTTTTTGTTTTTCCGCCCTAAGTGCAGTACCTTACATTTCTCCGTGTTGAATTTCATTTTGTTAGCTTTGACCCAGCTTTCTAGTCTGTTCAAGTCATTTTGAATTTTGATCCTGTCCTCTGGAGTATTAGCTACTTCTCCTAATTTGGTGTCGTCTGCAAATTTGATAACTATGCTCCCAATACCGTCATCCAAGTCATTAATAAAGATATTGAATAGCACTGGGCCCAGGACAGAGCCCTGTGGCACCCCACTGATCACTTCTTTCCAGGTTGAAAAAGAGCCATTGCTGAGCACCCTTTGGGTTCGGCCAGTCAACCAATTACAAATCCATGTAACAGTTACTTTGTCTAGCCCACATTTTACCAGCTTGTTTGCAAGAATGTCATGGGAATCTTTGTCAAAGGCCTTACTGAAATCAAGATATACTATATCCACAACATTCCCTTCATCTACCAAGCTGGTAATTTTATCAAAAAAAAGAGATCAGATGTGTCTGGCATGACCTGTTTCTCTGAAACCCATGTTGACTTTTTGTGATTATGAAATTACCTTCCAGATGTCCACAGACTCTCTGTTTAATGATGTGCTCCAGAATCTTTACTGGTATTGATGTCAGACTAACTGGACGATAATTGTTGGGATCCTCTTTTTTCCCCTTTTTGTAGATGGGGACAACATTTGCCCTTCTTCAGTCTGTTGGGACTTCTGTTTTCCAGGAGTTCTCAGATTATTGCCAATGGATCCGATATTACATTTGCCAGTTCTTTTAATACCATTGGATGTAATTCATCTGGTCCTGAAGACTTAGATTCATTTATATTAACCAGGTATTCCTGTACTATCTCTTTACTTATTCTGTGTTGAAATTCTCCTATTCTGTCCTCTGCTCCATTATCCTCTGGTTGAGCACCCTTTGCCTTTTCTGAGAAGACTGAAGCAAAGAAGGTGTTGAGTAATTCTGCCTTTTCTCTGCCTCGTTAACTTTTTGCCATCATCTCCACACAGTGACCCTACCATTTCCTCCTTCTTCCTTTTTCTGCTGACATACCCCAAAAAGCCCTTTTTACTGTTCTTAACCTCTCTAGCAAGCCTGAGTTCATTCTGCGCTTTAGCTTTTCTGACTTTACCCCTACATGTGCTAGTTATTTGTTTGAATTCCTCTATGGTGATTTCCCCATTTTTCCATTTCTTATACCTGTTCCATTTAAAACTTAATTCAGTTGCAAGTTCCTTAGTCATCTATCCTGGTTTCTTGAGACACCTCCCATTTTCCCTCCTCATTGGAATGGTTTGAAATTGTGTCTTCAGTATCTCCCTTTTGAGAAACTCCCATCCATCTTGAACTCCCTTCTCTTTTAGTATTTCTGTCCATGGGATCACCCCCAGTATTTCTGTAAAATCAGCTTTTCTAAAGTCTAATAATAATAATAATAATAATAATAATAATAATTTTTATTTATATACCGCCCTATGGCGAGCCAATCCGGGCGGTGAACAAGGATAAAACAATGTACAGCATAAAACAAAGCAATTCCCTCCTCCCCCCCCCCTTAAAAAGTTATTAAATCAAGGTCAATTTAAAAACAGTCAAAGTTAAATTAAAACAGTTATAACATAAAATTAAATATGATATTAAAATATAATACAAACCATTATCCCTTGTTAGTTAAAATTCTAAGGGCATTGTACAGATGTATAAGGGAAAGTTCCAGTGATCTCGAGGCCGGGCAGTTTAGTCCGGAAAGGCCTGCCGGAAGAGATCCGTCTTGACAGCTTTTTTGAAGCTGTGCAGAGATGTTAATTGATGGATCTCATCCGGCAGGCCGTTCCAGAGTCTGGGAGCGACGATAGAAAAGGATCTCTGGGAGGTCGCCGCCAGCCTAGATTGTTGAGTCTGCAGCAGATTCCTCCCAGAGGAACGGAGGGCACGGGGAGGATTGTATGGGAGGAGGCGGTCTCTGATATAACTTGGACCCAAGCCATTTAGGGCTTTAAAGGTAATGACCAACACCTTGTACTGGGCCCGGAAACCAATAGGCAGCCAGTGGAGGGATCTCAAAACCGGAGTAATGTGATCCCTCCTAGATGACCCTGATAACAACCTGGCCGCCATGTTCTGTACTAGCTGTAGTTTCCGAGTCAAGCACGAGGGTAGCCCCATGTAGAGCGCGTTACAGAAATCAAGGCGTGAGGTTACCAGTGCGTGCACAACAGTTTCGAGATCACTTACTTCCAGAAAAGGGCGCAGCTGGCGTATCAGCCGAAGCTGATAACAGGCACTCCTGACCGTCGCATTCACCTGATTTGTCATCAGGAGCGACGAGTCAAGGAGCACTCCCAGACTGCGAACACAGTCACTGGAGGAGAGTGTGACCCCATCCAGGACTGGAGGTTGCAACCCATTTCTTGGTTTCGGGGCTGCTACCGTGAGCACCTCCGTCTTGTCTGGATTCAATTTCAATCTGTTTTTCCTCATCCAGCCCATTACCGCCCAAAGACATTCATTGAGAGGAGAGATGCCATTGGAATTCGAGGCCAACGAACGAGACACGGAGAAATAGATTTGGGTGTCATCTGCGTACTGATAACACCCAGCACCATAACTCCATATAATCTCACCCAGCGGCTTCATATAGATATTGAATAATATCGGGGACAAAATAGCTTCCTGAGGGACCCCACAAGTGAGGTCTCTCTTACCGGAGCTACAGTCCCCAAGCAGCACCCTCTGGGACCAACCCGAGAGGAAGGACCGGAACCACTGCAAAGCAGTGCCCCCGATACCTAACCTTCTCAGGCGGCTCAAGAGGATGCCATGATCTATCGTACCAAAGGCCGCTGAGAGGTCTAGGAGCACCAACAGGGTCACACTACCCCTGTCGATGCTCAGACGCAGATCGTCGGTCAAGGCAACCATGGCAGTCTTCCCTGTTAGTTAGGATCAGATCCAAAATAGCTGACTCCCTTGTTGCTCTTCCACCTTTTGGACAATGAAATTGTCTTCAAGGCAAGTGGGGAATTTGCTAGACCTTGAGGATTTTGCTGAGTTTGATTTCCAGTAAATATCAGGATAGTTGAAGTCACCCATCACTACTATATTTCTCCTTTCTGAGTGTGTAGTCATCTGTTCTAGAAAGGCATCATCCAATACTTCTGCCTGAGTCAGGGGTCTGTAGTAGATTCCCATAATAACATCCCTGTTGTTAAAAACTCACCCACTCAAAATGTCTGCCTGGAAACTGCTTTCTTCCTCTTTCCTAGCAGGAACTGGCCTAGAAAGCCTCCTTCTCTTTCTCCTTTCTTTCCGAAACTGGCCTGAAAAGCCTCCTCCTACTTCCAGTGTCCTGGCTGAAACTTATCAAATTGCATTCCATCCTATTTCCAAAACTGCATAAATATGCTTTACACCTGAGCATTTATTATCATTCTGTAAACAATCAGAGAATGAAATATCATGAAAATTCTTGCTGAAATAAAAAACTAATTACCATATTTTCCGGCGTATAAGACGGTTTTTTAACCCTGGGAAAGGGTCTCAAAAGATGGGGGCTCATCTTATACGCCGGGTAGAAGAGGGGGAGGATGAGAACGGAGGAGGGAGAAGAAGAACCCAGGAAGATCTGAAGGCAAACGCAGGGTGGGGAGGAGAAAAAAAGATTTTGGGCCAGCTTAAAGCAAACGCAGGGCGGGGGGGACAAAAAAAGATTTTGGGATAGCTTAAAGCAAATGCAGGGCGGGGGGGAGAGAAAAAAAGATTTTGGGACAGCTTAAAGCAAACGCAGGGCGGGGGGGAGAAAAAAAAAGATTTTGGGACAGCTTAAAGCAAACGCAGGGCGGGGAGGAGAAAAAAAGATTTTGGGACAGCTTAAAGCAAACGCAGGGCGGGGGGAGAAAAAAAGATTTTGGGACAGCTTAAAGCAAATGCAGGGCGGGGGGGAGAAAAAAAGATTTTGGGACAGCTTAAAGCAAATGGAGGACGGGAGGAGAAGAAAGGATCCAGGCAAAGAAAAAGGCAAACGAAGGCGGGAGAAGAAAGGACCCATGGTAGAGAAGGAGGAGGGGGAGAGGGGGGGCGAGAAGAAGAAGGAAGCCACTTCTAAGATTGCTGTTGTTGTTGTATGCCTTTGAGTCATCATGGCGTTTGCTTTGCAAGGCTTCTTCAGAGGGAGTTTGCCATAGCGTTTGCTTTGCAAGGCTTCTTCAGAGGGAGTTTGCCATAGCGTTTGCTTTGCAAGCCTTCTTCAGAGGGAGTTTGCCATAGCGTTTGCTTTGCAAGGCTTCAGAGGGAGTTTGCCATAGCGTTTGCTTTGCAAGGCTTCTTCAGAGGGAGTTTGCCATAGCGTTTGCTTTGCAAGGCTTCAGAGGGGGTTTGCCATAGCGTTTGCTTTGCAAGGCTTCTTCAGAGGGAGTTTGCCATAGCGTTTGCTTTGCAAGGCTTCAGAGGGAGTTTGCCATAGCGTTTGCTTTGCAAGGCTTCTTCAGAGGGAGTTTGCCATAGCGTTTGCTTTGCAAGGCTTCTTCAGAGGGAGTTTGCCATAGCGTTTGCTTTGCAAGGCTTCAGAGGGAGTTTGCCATAGCGTTTGCTTTGCAAGGCTTCTTCAGAGGGAGTTTGCCATAGCGTTTGCTTTGCAAGGCTTCAGAGGGAGTTTGCCATAGCGTTTGCTTTGCAAGGCTTCTTCAGAGGGAGTTTGCCATAGCGTTTGCTTTGCAAGGCTTCTTCAGAGGGAGTTTGCCATAGCGTTTGCTTTGCAAGGCTTCTTCAGAGGGAGTTTGCCATAGCGTTTGCTTTGCAAGGCTTCGTCAGAGGGAGTCTGAAGAATCAAATCTAATTTTTTAAAATGTTTATTTGGTGTGTGTTGGAAAGGGGGGTAGTCTTATACGCCGAGTATATCCCAAACTCTATATTTTAACTGGGAAAGTTGGGGGGGTCGTCTTATACGCCCGGTTGTCTTATACGCCGGAAAATACGGTAGTCTTAAGGGCAGGGACCGGCAACCTACAGCCTGGGGGCCGGATAAGGCCCCGGGCCCCAGACTTACCGAAGGTTGCTGTCGCTGCGTGCCGGCATCGGGGCTTCCAAAATGGCGGCCATGACATGTGCCGTGGCAGCTGCAGCCGCGTACACTACGGCGGCGGCAGTGTGTGCAGGGGGGTCGCGCACGGCGGTGGAGGGTGCGCGCATGCGCGCACCGCCATTCCCCCCCCCCTCGGCCCAGCCGAGACCTGGGCTACAGGAGACCGGCCCATGCCTCAAAAAGGTTGCCAGTCCCTGCTTAAAGGTGTTGCTACATTGCTTTTCCCCTCCCCCCTTTTTCCTCTTAATGCTGCAAGATTAACACAGCTACTTCTTTGAAAATGATTGCAATTTTATGCCTATCCTTCCCCTAACCTTGCTGTAGTTCTGTTATTCTGCCCTTCTTGTTATATAACTTTGTGGGAACTAACATGATGCAATGGTTGAGCCTTGGATTAAAACCAGTGTTTGAATCCTAGTTCAGCCATGGAAACTCACAGGATGCGCTTCAGCAAGTCACACGCTCTGAGCCTTGGAGGCGAAAGCAGTGGCAAACCTGCTCTAAATCAGGGTTGCCAAAAATCTCTAACATCGGGTTGCTATAATTCATGGTTGACTAATAAATCCATAATACCAATAACAACAAATAACCCTGGGGGGAAATGCCATGTGATCTGAGACTTTTAAAGTGAAATAGGAAATTAACCAGAAAGAAATGGCTACAATGTTGGTGACAGCAGGCTTGAGACTTTTGGAGATATTCAAGTTGTTTTGTTCGTAACAATATGTTATTTTTCTTTTTATCCAACAAATCAGGTGATGATTGGGACTGTGAGAGATATCAGATCTCATCTGTTGTGTCCAAGGATGTTACCAAGCACAAAGATGGAAAAGGGTTTCTTAAGACACATCAAAGACCTCATACGGGGAGGAAACTGTTTAAATGCCTAGAGTGCGGAGAGAGCTTCAGCCAGAAAGAGTACCTTAGTCAGCATCAGAGAAGTCACGTGAGAGCGAAACCATATGAGTGCATGGAGTGTGGAAAGAGCTTCAGTAAGAAAGTGAACCTTGGGATACATCAAAGAATTCACACAGGGGAGAGACCGTATAAATGCATGGAGTGTGGAAAGAAGTTCAGTCAGGCAAAGGGACTTAGTAGGCATCAAAGAATTCACACAGGGGAGAAACCATATAATTGCATGGAGTGTGGAAAGAGTTTCATTTGGAAAGGGGGCCTTAGGCAACATCAAAGAACTCACACAGGGGAGAAACCATATGAGTGCATGGAGTGTGGAAAGAGCTTCAGTCAGAAAGTGGTCCTTAGGATACATCAAAGAACTCATACAGGGGACAAACCGTATACGTGCATGGAATGCAGAAAGTGCTTCGTTCATAAAGGGGGTCTTAGGATGCATCAAAGAACTCACACAAGGCAGAAACCGTATGAGTGCATGGAATGCGGAAAGAGCTTTGTTGATAAAGGGGGCCTCAGGATACATCAAAGAACTCACACAGGGGAGAAACCGTATGAGTGCATGGAATGCGGAAAGAGCTTCATTCATAAAGGGGGTCTTAAGATACATCAAAGAACTCACACAAGGGAGAAACCGTATGAGTGCATGGAATGCGGAAAGAGCTTTGTTGATAAAGGGGGCCTCAGGATACATCAAAGAACTCACACAGGGGAGAAACCGTATGAGTGCATGGAATGCGGAAAGAGCTTCATTCATAAAGGGGGCCTCAGGATACATCAAAGAACTCATACAGGGGAGAAACCGTATGAGTGCATGGAGTGTGGAAAGACCTTCAGTCAGAAAGTGGGACTTAGGATACATCAGAGAATTCACACAGGGGAGAAACCATACAAATGCATTGATTGTGGAAAGAGCTTCAGGCGGAAAGAAGACCTTAGGATACATGAAAGAACTCACACAGGGGAGAAACCATATAAATGCATGGAATGTGGAAGGAGTTTCAGTGTTCATGGATCACTTGCAAGACATCAGAATATTCACAAAGATGAGGCTCCCTATGAATGCAGGGAATGTGGGGAAAAGTTCAGGTGGAAAGACCAGTTTAAGTTTCATGAAACAACTCACACAGGGGAGAAACCATTTAAATGCATTGAGTGTGGAAAAAACTTCAGCAAGATTGGGTTCCTTCAGCGGCACCATCAAACTCACACAGGGGAAAAACCATATAAATGCATGGATTGTGGAAAGAGCTTCATTCGGAAAGAGCATTTTCAGCGGCACCAAAAAACTCACACAGGAGAGAAACCATATAAATGCATGAAGTGTGGAAAGAACTTCACCCGGAGTGAACACCTTAGGCGGCACGAACAAAATCACAGAGGGGAAAAGCCATATCAATGCACGGAATGTGAAAAGAGCTTCTCTCAGAAATGGACTCTGAAAATGCATCAAAGAACTCACACAAGGGAGAAACCATTTAAATGCATGGAGTGTGGAAAGAGCTTCAGTGATTCTCGATCACTTACTAGACATAATACAAGTCATATAGGCAAAAAATCATAAATGTATGGAATGTGGAAAGAATTTCAATCAGAAAGGGCACCTTAGAAAGCATAAAATCTTTCACATGGGACAAACCAAGGAAACATATGTAGTATGGAAAGTAATTCTGGTCATTATTTTTGTTTTCATAATGTTCAAAGGTAAACCTGCTTTTTCACTTTCTTCCTTTTCTAGGCAGCATGAATAAAATCATAGAGGGGAAAAGCAATATCAGTGCATGGAATGTGGAAAGAGCTTCAGTGAGAAACTGGGCCTTAGGCTACATCAACGAACTCACACAGGGGAGAAACCATATAAATGCATAGAATGTGGAAAGAGCTTCAGTGTTCATAGATTACTTACTAATCATCAGAGAACTCACATGGGAAGACTATAAAGATGCATGGAGTGTGGGAAAAGCTTCAGTTAAACTAAATTATTTACTAAATAGCAAAGAACTCATCAAACTTGAAACCATATAAATATATGGAATATGAGTAATGTTAATGTTCAATTTTAAACCTGCATTTTCATCATCTTCCTTGTCTTTCAATAATTGTTCATTTTTCTTCTTTGCTATTTTCTGCTACTAGTACTAGTATGGTGTCATATGTATATTTTAAATTGTTGATTTTCCTTCCTCCAATTTTCACTTCTCCTTCCTCTTACTCTAATCTAGTTCTATGTATAATACTTTTAGCTTACAGTGGTTCCCTCCACATTTGCTGGGGTTAGGGACATAGGACCCCTGTGAAAATGGAAAAACTGAAATAACAAAAACACTATATTTTTAACTGAGAGAACACTTCTCTAGGAATCCCTGGGTCCTCCAGTGCAACTCTGTTGTCAACATTTGCTAGACATTGACCATAGAATTGTACTGGAGGAGTTCCAAATTCCTAGTGAAGTGTTCTCTCTAGGAATCTCTAGGTTCTGCAGGGGAACCTTTGGTTAAAGTTGACTATAGAGTTGCCTGGAGGACTTAGATATTCCTGGAGAGAACATATTAATACAATCCATGAATAATCAAATTTGCAAAAGTCAAATCTGCAAATGTGGAGGGACGACTGTACAAGTTAAACAGATAGGGTGATAAAATGCAACCTTGCCTGACCCTCTTGTAGATTGGAAGCCTTTTGTTTCTCTATATTCTGTCCAGATGTTGGCCTCTAGTCTTGAGTACAGGTTATACATAATACAATGATCAAGTGGTGCCCCTTTTCTTTGGAACCGGACCTTCAATCCTCGTGATTTACCTGTGTTAATACTCTTGATGATGATGATGATAATTTTTTATTTCTAGCCCACCCCTCTGCTCCGCAACTGGGGCGGGTTACAACATTTTAAAACATACAAAGTTAAAACAAGCCTTATCCCCATAACCCCCCTCCCACACCCTAAAACAAGATTAAAACTTTAAGATATTAAAACATAACACAGTCTAGAACGAAACAAACAATACAATACAATAAAACAATAAAATCAAACTGAAGTGAGCTACAGACAAGGGATAGTTGAAACCATCTCCCCTCAGGTCGGAATAAAGGCAGCAAGAGTAGTAATAAGACGGACCTCATCCGGCAGGCCGTTCCACAGCCTGGGAGCGGTTGCAGAGAAGGCCCTCTGGGAGGTCTGAGACAGCCTAGTTTTTATTGGCTGTGACAGGTTCCTCCCAGAGGACCGGAGGGCACGGGGGGGGGGGGGGGAGATCATATGGGGAGAGGCAGTCCCGCAGATAGTATGGACCCAAGCCATGTAGGTCTTTAAAAGTTAACACCAACACCTTGTACTGTGCCCGGAAACTAATCGGCAGCCAGTGAAGGGATTTGAGCACAGGTGTTATGTGCTCCCTCCTAGATGTTCCTGTGATCAGTCTGGCTGCCATATTCTCTACCAGTTGAAGTTTCCAGGTTAGGCACAAGGGTAGCCCCATGTAGAGTGCATTGCAGTAATTCAGACGTGAGGTTACCAGAGCATGTACCACAGTTTCCAAGTCCCTCATATCCAGATAAGGGGACAGTTGACGTATCAGCTGATAACAGGCACTCCCGACTGTCACATTCACCTGACTAGTCATGTGAAGTGATGAGTCAAGGAGTACCCCCAAGCTGCGAACACAGTCCTTGGAGGCCAGTGTGACTCCATCCAGGACTGGAGACTGTATTCCCAAATCTGGTTTCGGGCCTGTGACTGTAAGTACCTCCGTTTTGTCTGGATTAAACTTCAATCTGTTTTTCCTCATCCAATTCATTACCGCTCTTAGACAGTCATTAAGAGGAGAGACGCCATCTGAAGTCTGAGTCAATGATCTGGTCATGGAGAGATTTATCTGGGTGTCATCCACGTACTGGAGACACCGTGCTCCATGCCTCTGAATGATCCCACCCAGCAGCTTCATATAAATATTGAATAACATCGGGGACAGGATGGTGCCCTGGGGGATAGCATCCTTGTTCTCTGTCAATTCTTTTAGAGGGCTGGAATCCAGAAATTCACCAAATTTAATTGAGGAGTTTAGTTCGTTTTTACACAGGGTAGTACAACATTTATGAAATTCAGTATTAGAAGTTGCAGTGATTGGATAGGAAAGGTTGTGGAATTAGCTTCTTTAGGTGAATTGTCTCATTTGATGAGAAAGAATTCAATGGAAATATTGAACAATGTGGGATCCATTTATAGAATATGTTAATTGGAGAAGAGGAGATATCAGTAGTGATGGATTTGAAATACGGTTGGCCCTCAGTATCCGTGGGGGATACGTACCAGACCCCCACTCCCCCTACGGATGCTTAAGCTCCATTTTCTCTAATGGCACTGAACTACATGGCTGTGCTACCATTAGGGACAAATACACTCAATCCTCTGTTGGTGCGTTTTTGACCCAAAGTCTATATGCTGAAGCTTGTGCACCAAGAACACACGCCATGGAAAGCTCTGCTGCACAGTTCAGTGCAGGCTGGAGAACTCCTCCTCCCACACACACAAGCTGCAGACAACATGCCAAGTACTCTCAAGGAGGCGTTTAATTTTCATTTCAGTATTTACAATATCGCACATTGACTGATAAAATGCTCTGCTCACTATATACATCACCACCATCACACAGGGTATTGGAGCTTCTTCCTTATATACACATTCATTGATGGAGCTTCCAGTAGTCCAACCCTTTAACTGTTGTGTAATAGTTTCCTGTGCCACACATGGCACGACTTTGCAGTATTGAAGTGATGCCATCTCCTGCCTGTGTGTCATCATCTTCCTGTGACACAGCACCCTTCCAACTGCTCGCTCATCATGGCTGCCACAAGACCTGTAGTAACATTTTGTCTTTGTCCCATATTGCTTCACCTAAGACATTTTCCTCTTGATGCATTCATCCTGACACCCTCCCTCCCCCTTCCTTCCTTCCTTGGCTTGGCTTTGTGGGTGGTTTGGAGGCTCTAATTTGTGATTAGAAAATGTCTAGTTTCTGTTAAATTTGAAATAAGTAAATGAAGAGTGTATGAAGATTAGCGAGGAGAAATTATTTTGTTGATTTAAATACCAGTTAGAAGTGGGAGGTCAAATTTTAATTTTTATGTTGTATTTTGTTTTGGGGTGTTTTAAAGAATTAAGGGGCATATAGGATTAAGATGGATACCGGGGTGTATGTTTTTGTATTTGTTTCATCATGTTTTGTTTGTTCTGCTTTTTCATCATGTTTTGTTTGTTCTTTTTTCAAATCAGGATCTTTAAGTCTAAAAACGTTTTTTCCAGTGATGAAATGTATTCTCATGTCTTAATTTTAGATACTTGCTTTTGTCTTCTTTCCTTTTTAAAGCATTAGCAAATAGTTTCTAATTTTTAATGTCATGGTCATAAGAACAGCGTTTGATATAAATAAATACTCTGTTCAGTGCATCTAATTCAGACTTGCTCTGTTCCTGTTATGTTTAGCATTTTGTTCAGTGTGGTATGCTTGATCAGTGTCTGATTTTGTTAACAGAATAGGTTCGAAGCAGTAAATTCAAATTTATTTAATGAAGACAAAAATCATTAATCAAGTGTAGTTTATTTATACAAATCAATAGTATTAATAATCTTTCTTGGAGATTGCCTCAGTTCAATGAGCACCTTGGGAGCTTAGTGAAAGCCTATTCTATCCCTTTCTATGATCCAAGATAACATATCTAGGAGTAGCCTTGTTGGCCACACAGCAAAGTTCAGTATTATCCAAAATCCACAAAACAGTGATACCTTTATTGAGGCAACCAAATGCATTATACATGTTGCCAGCTTCTGAAGCTCCTCTGGCTTCTTTTATCAGGCAAAGGTGTTTAAAATTATACAGGAGACAGAGAGGAAAAATGGGCAGCATTAGTCATAGTCATCAAATTGTCATGATTTTGTGGTTGTTGTTCAGATGGTACGGAGGGATGTTCATGCAGGCATGCCTCTCCTCTTCCTGGCTGTGTGGTTATTGGGAGATTCTTCAAGCCCAGGAAATAAACTTTAAATTCCATTAGCAACACAAAAAGCACTGGAATGTTTGGGAATAATACTATGAAAACCTGGGATTTGTAGTTTGTTGTGACATCAGAGTACTCTGATAGAGAAGGCTAAGTTTAAAAAACTACAAATCCTAGGATTTCATAACAATCAGCCGTGGCAGTTGAAATGGTGTTAAACGGTATTAATTCTGTACTACAGATGCAGCCTTTGTCCAATGGTGGGGGGGGGGGGGAGGATGTCAGTTTATTACTTACATACACATTTTTATTGTTACATCCTGCTCATCATCATCAGAGTTCAGGATAGGCATAACATACCCATCACATCAGTCATCAAAAGAGTTTGGCAATGGGCATATAACACAGTAGAAGACACAGACAGATGCCAGTAAAAACAAAATGTAATTCTTTTTTTTAAATACTTTATTTGGTTAAAATACACATCTTCTTACATTCAATATAAATACATTGAATACTTATAGTAACATATACTTATAATACCATATATACCATATGTGCTTAAATACTAGAAAAAAGAAAAAAAGGGAAAGAAAGAGAAAGAAAGAAAAGACACAGAAAAGAAAAAAAGAATCATAATTAACAAATTATAACATAATTAACATCATAATTAACAAAATAGCTCTTGTATATCCACAAAGAGAACATACACAAAAAGAGAACATAAAATATAAAAGACCTCCTGGATCCTTGACCAAGTCCTTTCCATATCCTATTATAGTATTCACCTTTCCTCTTACATTAAGATAATACTAAACTATAATCTATAACTTCAACTATAACTATATATATATCTATATATCGATATACAGATATATACACGTACATCATATGCTTTGGGCCAGGGGTAGGCAACCTTTTTGAGCTGGGGGCCGGGTTGCTGTCCCTCAGACAATTGGGGGGCCGAAGCACCAAAAATAAATCAAAAAATAAATATATATTTAAAAAAATAATAATAAAAATTTAAAAATATGCACGCACACACTCTCAGCCCTGTTTCGTGAATTTTGGGATGTTATGAGGAAACTCTATGGTTTTCTCTCCCTCGGAGGACTGAGTTAACCAACCATAGAGTCCAGGAGCGGCCTCCAGGAAACGGGCGGTTATTCTCTCGAGGCGCCCCCTAGCTTCCAGTTGGAGGGAAAGGGAGGGGGCCTTCCTCTAGTTCTCACACAGGGACTCTATGGTTTTCTACTCTTGGGAGGACTGATAGTCGCCCAATCATAGAGTCCAAGAACGGCCTCTCGGAAGTGCCTCTTCTCCTCCTTCACTCTCTTCCTCTCCCTCCCTCCCTTCTTCTTCGGCCGAGACTCTGTCAGGAGGGAGGGTGGCAGTGGGAATCTGGTTTTCTCGGCGTCTCCATGGTTACGGTAAAACCTTTGGGCGCCCTCTTGTCTCTGGACCCTGAGAGCCTCCTCTTCCCCTCTTTCCTTACTCCCGCTCCTTTCTTTTTGCCCTTCCTTCCCCTTTCCCTTCCTCTCTCTCCTTCCTTCCTCCCCTTCTCTATGCTTCCTTCTTTCTTTCCTCTGTCCTTCTGTCCTTCCCTCTCCCTCTCGTTCCTTCGTCCCTCCCTCCCTTCTTTCTTTGCTTCCTTCCTGTCTCCCTTCCTTCCTCGGAGGTTGCCAAGAGCTGCCTCACTTTCCATGATGGCAGGGCTCCTATTCCAGTCCTGGCTGCCTCTGCCCAGAGGACTGGATTCTGAGACCTGTAGTTTTTTGAGCCTTTTGTTGGCCTTCTCCCTCAGAGAGCTCTGGTACCACCACCACAAACTACAAATCCCAGGATTCCCTACCACTGAGGTCTAAAAACATACACACACTGCAGAAATAACCCAGTTTGAGACCACTTTATCTGCCCTGGCTCAGTGCTGTAAGGAATCTTGGGAAATATAGTTTATGGTGGCACCAGAGCTCTCTGATAGAGAGAAGGTTCAAAGCCCCACACAAAACTACACTTCCCAGAATTCCTTAGCATTGAGCCAGGGCAGCTAAAGCGGTCTCAAACTGAATTATTAAACTGCAGTGTGTTTTGGACCTCTGAAGATTCGTATTCAGTATTACTTGCTGCGGTTGGTCAGACCAGGCTGCGTCTGCACTGTGGAATTGATGCATTTTAACCGCCATGGCTTCATGCTATGGGATTCTGGGATCTGTAGTTTTGTGTGATATTTAGCCTTCTCCCTCAGATATCTCTGGTGCCACAGCAAACTATAAATCCCATGATTCCCTAGCACTCAGTCAGGGCAGTTAAAGCAGTGTCAAACAGTAGATGCAGCCATAGTTTTCCATGGTACACAGATTTTTAAGCAGTCTACCATCTGTCAGTGTAAGGAAGGGTTCGGGATTTGTATACGTGATCCATCCAGCATCTACAGCCTTTTATGCATCTTTTTACAAACCACAGCATTCAGCTAAAAGTAGAGAAAACCTGGTGCTTCCTGTTACTTATACATCTTAAGACAGCCTATATTTAGAGGTAAGCTGGACTATCACGACTGCAGTCATAAAGACCAAAGGTTTTGACCAAAGGAGTTTTCTGCTACCAACAGTTCCCCTCACCTCAGCACTTCCCCAGCAAAGCAAATCCTGCCTTTTCAACCAAAGTGTTTGCCTTCATGTACTTTTTCATCCATCACTAATTCTCCCTTTGTGATTACAACTACCCAACACACAGAAATGGGGAGTTGGAAAGCACCCAAGAGTCCCCTTGTCCTCACTCCCTGGCAGTGTAGGAATCAACTCCACACAGGCTTATTTGGAAGGCTGTAGTAAAAGGGACCAAGTAGATGCCCTTTGCTTTGGCAGATTAGGTAAGGCTGAAGACCAAACCTTTTCCGTGGATCAGAGATAACTGTCTTTCTACCTTTGTGTACCTCTCAGGTGGCGCTTTGGCATCAGAGACACAACTTGGACCACCTCTTCTTAGTGGCAGGAGCATGCAGACATTCCAGGTATTGGAAATGACTCCAGAGAGAGATGGAAGGGACTTCCTGGCTGCCTCCCACTGAAAGAGGAGAAGAACTAGATTTTTAAGCTTAAAAAAGAGATTCAAGGAATCTCAAAAGAAAATAGAATTTAAAAGTGAAGTGATAGGTCTCTTAATGTAAAAAAAAATGCTTTCTTCAAAAATAATTCATTATAGGATTAATAGTGGAATAATATATAATTTTAAAAATCATCCACTGAAAATGCATTCCTTTGCTACATCTCTCACGTGAAGTCTTGGGTACCACAAGAGTAGATCAAAAGGAAAACAGTTTAGGACATTAATTCTGATCAGAAATTATATTTTTATTTCCTTTAGGAGATGGTGTCCTTTGAAGAGGTGGCTGTGTATTTCACGAAGGAAGAGTGGCATCTTGTGAATCTGGACCAAAGAGCTCTATATAAGGATGTCATGCTGGAGAACTATAGGAACGTGACCTTCCTGAGTAAGAATGCTTTTTCCTTGGTGGATAGATGCTGAAGGGAATCACTATTTATTGTTGACCACCTCTTTCTTTAAAAGACTAGGGCTTACTGAAGCTCTGGTTTTCTTCTTGAGTGCAGAGCTGACCTGGGTAATTGATCCAAACAACTCTAAGGAACTTTTGCTCTTCAGCAGAGCCTGCCCAGCTCTTAGATATCTACTTCTACTAGGAATGGAAATAGACAGATGACTATAGTGGAGGGGTCATTGTGATTATTGGCAACAAAGCTTTCCAAAGTGGATTTTGAACCATGTTCCTTGCATACACACAACTATTGTAGCCTTTCAGGGCCTTCTGGCAGAGTTTCCCCAAGAGATAATGGACACTTTAGGATTTTCACAAAAGGAAGGATGCAGTGTAACCTTAGTGGGGATACATTTGCTAGCTGAGTCTGGCTTGGTTTAGATTCTACAATTGTGGCAGATGAGCCAGTGGAGATATCCAGAACACTACTGATCCCTATTGTGGTTGATAACTTCCTTTTTTTTTTTTTTTTTGAAGCCAGAGATGTGTGGAAAGATGCTGGGTGAGGTTCACATAGCAGCTTATGTGTTTGTTGGATTCTTGATTTCCGTAGCTTATAACCCTATCATGTTTTTTAAAGAAACAAGGGTAAAATGGGCAACTGACATAGGCAGGGATATTGATTTGGAAAGTTGGATCTTTCCCAGAAATAAGATTTTTCAGTTTACAAAATCCCAGAACATAAGAAAAAATTACCTTAAGCTGGCCTTGAGATGGTGTTTAACTCCGGTCAAAATGGCTCAAATATACAAAACAGACAAAGACAAGTGGTGGAAATGGAGGGAAATAGCTGGTTTATGGTTTCACATATGGTGGAATTCTCCAGTAATAAAAAGATTTTGGACAGATGTCCTTACAACAATTTGTAAGATGGTTAAAGATTTCAGAAGGAACCCAAGATATGTTTACCTAGGGCTGGAACAGACCGCCAGCTGCAGCCAACTTCCAGCTGGCTTGGGGTGTGGCATTTACACGGGGCATGCCCCCTAGTCAGGAAACAAACAAAACAGGAGGCTTACATTGTAACGGATCCAAAATGGGAGAAAAAACCAACTAGTAGGTATACTATAAATCATTAAGTACAATTATAAATAAATACCAAAAAACTGAGACATTTCTTATTAAATATATCTAGTGACTAATGAATACAACAATTGAAAAGTGATGACAAAAACCATGTAAGGATGTAAAATGCTGCAGGGGAATAATTCTTCTGTTTAATCCAAAATTGATACTATAAGATGATTATCCCAATGATGCAAGTTCAATCTCCAGTCTAACAACAATAGCAATGTCCTGATGAATCACAATAAATCAGCTTGCAGAAGATTTTGCTGAAATGGTTTTTCAGTAAATCTACTTGCAGGAGATTTTGCTAAGTTCTTTTTTTCAAAATTGTGGTGACTCAGGATGGTAGCATGTAGCAAGTAATTGAAGCAATGGTAGAGTAGATATAAAAAGTATTCTGTCACTGGTAGCAGACAGCTACCTCCAGAGTGTTTGTGTGGCCGTTTCGACTCCACTGTCTTCTTCAGTAATAATATAACAAACTATTCCGGATTATAATTCCAATCATTTGGAATCAGCTATTCCATGCTTCCAAATATATGAAATTAACATACATTAATGACAATATATATAATGGCAAAATTATCTGAAAATAACATTACTTGTACATATCCATTGTTTACTCATGTTCTAGGTCATCTTCAGTTTACAAAAACCAAGTCCATGATTACAGACTAGTGGTAACTAATGAACTAATATACTCTTACTGTTAAATGTCCTGTGCAGGTGGCTGATACATATATTGAATTTCTTAAAGGAACATGGTGAAGTAAACTGATCTCCCAACATGTAAAACCTAAGAAAAGGCTGAAATACGTAATAAAAAATACATTACATACATACATAGGATTTTACAGTAATGTAAAGAGAACCAGTGTGACAATTAATAATAGTACAAAATTTGCAAACTCATGACCAAAATTAACCTATATAAAACATAATTTTAAACTGTACTTCTAAAGCTACACTAATCTATCACGGCCCAAAATTGTGACTCTATGATGCTAGTATTACAGAACAACTGACAAGTCAAGACATTCATTCAAGCCCTCAGGTTTATTGGAGGCTAATTTGTGAATTCAAAAAGCTTCCCTTTGTAAAAGTTTAGTTTGCATTGATCCACTATGAAAGGGACCATACTTAACTTGCTCAATAGAATTTTTTTTAAGGAATCTGGAGTATGACTTAATTGTGAACAGTGTTCTACTAATGGGGTATCTAAACTTCTATTGCGGATTGTACTTTTATGCTCAGAAATGCTAGTTCTCAGATGTCTTGTAGTTTGTCCTAGAATCTCCAGAATACTTAAAACTTTTTCATATATGTATTACTTGCTAATTTATGTGTTACTTTATAGGAATTTAGACACAGGATATATTTATGGTGATTTTTGGCAATCCAAACACTCCATAGGGGTTAAAACTGTTACTGTTTGCTCCCCAAATAGGTGATAAATGTTAAACCCATAAAATTTCCATGTTTACAAAGGATTAACGCAATATACTTTAATCGTTCCATGGTCTCTTCTTTGCAGGCACCTGTGGGGCATCTCTGAGTAGCTGCCCACAGAGCCAACTTCCTTTCATTTGCACTGTAGCAGCTTCAGGATTTTCAGATGCAACTGAGGTAATGACTACTTTGTTACCCTCACAGGTAGTGTGATCCCTCTATTGCAGGCAGACTCTGGATCATCTCTATATCGTGGTGAAACAGAAAGAGCTGCTTTGAAGCCCCCACAGGTAAGGGGGGATTGTTCAAGTGAGATGGGAGGGACAGCAAGAGTGCCTCTCTCTGTCTTTGAGAGGTTAGAAAGACTTCTTGGCCTTGTCTTTATTTTGTAACTAAGGAAGAAAGCAATAAATGTCCCTGTGTTTTTCACATGAAGTTTTGAATCCTACTAAAATAAAAGGGAAAACACTTTAAAAAAGATACCAGTTTCTTACTTTTCTTTTTACACTTGGAGCACCACCAGCAGCTGTGTGTGTGTCTGTGTAAGACCATTTCTGTGTCAAGAATGACTTCTTTCTTCTTTTAGTGGCTGCTGTCCTTTGAGGAAGTGGCTGTGTATTTTACTGAAGAGGAATGGGATCTCCTGGATCTAGGCCAGAGGGTTCTCTACAAGGAAGTCATGCTGGAGAACTGTGAAGTTGTAGCCTCTCTGGGTAAGGATTCCCTACCCCCACCCCCATGCTGAGAGATGCAAATATCGAATTCTTTTCTTGGCAGTTTTCCTATGCATATTCTGGAGCTGCTTAAATTTTCTGTCTCGAAAGTTCCGGTAAGATGGCAGGACGGCTTCAGCTGGATTTTTTTAGCTGAAACCTAGCTGAACTAGCTGCGGCTAGATGTTGTAGTTATAAGATCTAATAAGCAACAAAATACCACGCCGATAAATGAGGTTCAGACAGGCCCAGAGGGGTTTTGGAATGTCCTTAGTGTCGTCAGGGAGAAGAGGAGAAAGTCAACGGTGCAGATGGGGGCTGAAAGACTGTGGGCAAAACCACAGCCACGGCTAGAAGCATAAATAGCAAAGCTCCACCGGTACCTTCAGCAAAGCTCCACTGGTATCCATCCGCTCCCTATCTCCCAGCTTCCCTTCTTCTGCTCACTATGGAACTGTCGCTCCGTTGCTTCAAAAGCGACAGTACTCAATGACCTTTTTATTTCCCGATCCCTTAATCTTCTCGCTTTGACCGAAACTTGGCTCCCGGCCCATGATACCGTTACCTCCGCTGCCCTTTCTCATGGCAGTCTTTCTTTTACCCATTCAAGCCGTCCTGAGGGCAGAGGAGGAGGGGTCGGCATCTTATTGTCCAACTCGTGCCAGTTTCAACTCTTGTCTCCGCCCCCTAGCTACTGTTTTTCTTCCTTTGAATCTCATTCTATCCGACTCTTCTTTCCCTTAAACCTCCGTGTTGCTGTCATCTATCGCCCCCCTGGTTCTGCCAAGCAATTTTTGTCTGATTTCGAGTCTTGGCTCACATTTTTTCTCTCAGATTCTTTTCTCTCCCTGATTCTCGGTGACTTCAATATTCGTATTGATGATCCTACAAATTCTTCAACCTCTTGCTTCAATTCCCTTCTAGCTTCCTTTGATTTTCTACTTCACTCTAACTCTTTAACTCATTCTCTCGGTCACTGTCTCGACCTTGTTCTTGCTGCCAGGTGTCTCATCTCTGACTACTTGACATCTGACTTTCCTCTTTCTGATCAGCATCTAATTTCTTTCACTCTTACTTATATCCCACCCCCTCGCCATACTGCCCTTCGCCAGTTCCGTAACCTCCAATCCGTTAACTCTAATCTTCTCACTCAGTCTCTGGAATCATCTCTTGCCTCTCTCAATCTTGGGGACTCTACAGATTCAGCTATGTCCTTGCTTAATTCCACTCTTTCCTCAACTCTTGACAGCTTTGCCCCTGTAACCACGCGCGTGTCCTCCTCTTCCCCTGTGACTAGGCCTCAGCCCTGGATTACTCCCATCGTTAGGTTTCTCCAGTCTTGCTCTCGTGCGGCCGAACGTCTCTGGAGAAAGTCCAGGGAGTGGGCTGATTTTATCCATTTTAAGTTCATTCTCTCTTCCTTCTCACGCGCCTTAGCCATGGCAAAACAGAGTTATTATAAACTACTGATCTGCGCTAACAAGAGGCGCCCGCAGCGTTTATTCTCTTGTTTCAACTCTCTACTAAAACATTCTGCTCCCCCTGTTTCTTCATTATTTTCTCCCTCTGATTTTGCCAATTACTTTATTACAAAGATCACTATTATTCGGTCAGAGGTGACTCCTTCTGACCTGGTTCCCACCACTAATTTCTTAACTCCCCCTGCTAACAAATTCTCTGCGTTCTCTCCCATTTCTCTGGATGAACTTTCTACGCTGCTGAACTCTTCCAAGCCCACAACTTGTTCTCTTGACCCAATTCCACCTTGTCTTCTAATCTCCATAGCTCCTTCTTTGTTGTCCTCCCTCCTCTATATCTTTAACCTCTCTCTCTCTACTGGATCCTTCCCCTCAGTCTTTAAACACGCTCTAGTTTCCCCTATTCTGAAAAAACCTTCTCTCGACTCTTCTTCCTTGTCTAGCTATCACCCAATTTCTTTTCTTCCTTTTCTCTCTAAGGTTCTGGAACGAGTTGTCTACTCTCGCTGTCTTGAATTTCTTGACACCAACTCCATTTTGGACCCTTTCCAGTCTGGATTCCGCCCACGGCACTCCACAAAGACGGCCCTCACCAAGATCTCAAATGATTTCTTGCGGGCCAAGGCGAATGGCCTTTACTCTATCCTTGTCCTCCTCGATCTGTCTGCGGCCTTCGACACCGTTGACCACTGTCTTTTAGTTGACTTACTTTCTGACCTTGGCTTCTCAGGCTCTGTTCTTGATTGGTTTAAATCTTACCTGTCAGATAGATCTTTTGCAGTGGTCTCAGGTGGACAGACTTCATCTTCGGTTCCCCTATCTGTTGGAGTTCCTCAGGGTTCTGTCTTGGGTCCCCTCTTGTTCTCTCTATATATATTGTCCCTGGGTAAACTTATCAGCTCTTTTGGTTTCTCTTATCATCTGTACGCCGATGACACCCAGCTCTATCTTTCTACCCCTGACCTTTCGCCAGGGATTGAGCAGCAAGTTTCATCTTGTCTGACTGCTGTCTCCCACTGGATGCGCCATCGGCGCTTGAAGCTCAACATGGCCAAGACAGAGCTTCTTGTTTTCCCTCCTAAGCCCACTCCTGAATATTCCTTTTCTATCTCCGTCAACAACATCTCTATTCAGCCAGTCCAGGAAGCCCGCAGTCTTGGTTTCATTTTTGACTCCTCTTTATCATTTATCCCTCAGATTCAGGTCACAGCCAAGGCCTGTAGATTTTTTCTTTATAATATTTCCAAAATCCGTCCGTATCTCTCTCCTTCTACTGTAAAGACTTTGGTCCATGCCCTAGTGGTCTCGCGCCTCGACTACTGTAACCTTCTCTTGGCAGGGCTTCCTCTCTCTCACCTCCACCCATTGATTTCCGTATCATCTCAGCTGCCCGTATCATCTCACTCGCTCGTATCATCTCAGCTGCCCGTATCATCTCAGCTGCCCGTATCATCTCACTCGCTCGTCGATATGACCATGTCTCCCCCCTTTTGTCATCCCTTCACTGGCTCCCCTTTCCCTTCCGCATTCGATATAAGCTTCTTTTGCTCACCTTCAAAGCCCTACATGGGCTCGCCCTTATCTCTCTGAACTTCTTTTTCCTTACACACCCTCTCGTTCCCTCCATTCTGGTAGCCAAGGTCTCCTGTCCCAGCCCCGGATTTCCACTGCCCCATCCCGGATCCATCCCTTTTCGCTCGCTGCCCCTCACTCCTGGAACCTCCTTCCCTTACAACTACAACTCAGCACATTCCTAACCAGCTTCAAAGCCGAGTTCAAGACCGTACTGTTTAGGGAAACGTTCCCAGGGAGTCTGTGATCGTGACCTGGTTGTTCCTGATGCATGACCCAATTTGGATATTTGATGTTTTAACTTGTTTTTTATGATGTTTTAATTTGTTGTTTTACTTTTAGATTGTACGCCACAGGCAGGCTTTTTATATATTCTGGATTTTTATTTGGTTTTGTACAGCGCCGTGTACATCTACGGCGCTTAATAAATAAAGCTAATAATAATAATAATACCAATTTTACTTTATTTCAATATTAAGAAGATTCACTGGAATTAAAGTAAGTAGTTTGGAAACTAAAATAATATCTTCACACGAAACGTCCACTATAAAGACAAGCTTGAGTGTAATCTCAGAATTTTTGTCCTGAGGGTTTTTTGTTTGTTTGCTTTCTCTTCCTTCTTTGTGCAAAGAGATCATGCAGGACTGGACAAAGGGAGGGGGCTGGAACTGCCAACTAACTTAGAAGAGATTATTGACTAAATAAAAGAAGTATATTCAAAGCTTCTAAAAGCTTCAAGGACAAACTGGAAAATTAAATTTAGTTGTCAGTTTGCAATAAATTAGAGTAAATAGAAAAAAACACGTATATCTCCACAAAAGAAAGGAAGACAAAATTGGAAGAACATATTTGAACTAATAATAAGACTGGTATTGAACTGACAAATTCACCTCAGCTAAAGACAAAATGTTTATGATATCATGGAAGGCAGCACAGATAAAATCTCAAACTCAAAGCCAAACACAAGTAAGAAGACCTTCCATTGAAATGAGCGCCAAATCAGTATTTTAATACTGGAGGCAATTGAAAGAATGGGTTAAAAAACTTTAGAGAAGAACTTAGAGACTCTAGAAAAGAGATGAGTGATTTTAAAAAAGAAATAGACTACTTAAAATCAACTATCAAAATATTAACAGATGAGATGGAAGAGATACATACTAAAGTGGAAACATTACAATTTAAAACTGATGAACTGGAAAACAAGACTAAAGAATTGGCGGCAACACAAAGTCAGGAATGTGATTCTGATTTGATGAGAGAAATTAAACAAAGGAGAAAACATTTAAAAATAAGAGGGTTAAGAGAAAAAGTGCATGAAAATCTATATGAAATTATAATCCCATTCTTGGCAGAATTGATAGAAGTATCAAATGAGGTTCTAGACACAGAGATAGACAAAATTTTCCAAATTAACTCAGTAGTGACCAAGAAGAGAAATCTTCCTTGGGACATCGTGATCTATCTGACAAGAGAATAGACCTGAGATAGGATTGTTCAAGGCAGTTATGTAAGAAGATTAGAAATAAGAATATCTGAAATTTAGCTTTTTAAGGATCAACATTCTGTAGTTCTGACGAAAGGAAGGATTATACTTTTCTTATGAGACAACTGCTATTGAGAAATTTGAGATTTAGGTGGGAACCACTTGAAGGCATCTCACTTACATGGAGAGGAATTTTTTTAAGTTAAACACTCTGGATAAAGCCAGAAAATTTTTAGAAAAACCCAAAAATTCTGAATAAACCTCAGAAGAAGTCAACCAAGGCAAAAGAGGAAGAAACAACAACCTGAAACAAGATAGTCCAGGGAAGAATCAAAACCAACAAAGAAAGGATAAATTTAACTTTGATCAAGACGCTAGAAAAAACATCTGAAAAGAAACACAACATAAAGAAGAAATAGAAGATAAGTCTGACCATAGCGAAGAAGAAGAAGTGCTGGGAGCTACTGGTGGACACAGTATAACAAGAGAGGAGACTGATAAGGAACAGATAAATCTACTAGAAGAATTTTAAGTTTTAATATCGAACTAATAACAACAAGAACAACAAAACAGATAAGATGAAATTGCTATCATGGAACGTTAGGAGGATGAATTCCCCCCACAAAAGAAAACAAATCTTAATAAATAATAATATAATAATAAAATTTTATTGATACCCCGCCTTTAGCCGAAGCTATCTAGGTGGCTTACATTAAAAGTACAATCCCACCACTTATAACAACTGTGTAACCCCCCCTTAAAATTGCAATTAAATCAGAACATCGTAAAATCTAATATTTAAACAACAATAACACAATGAAATAATAATAATAATAATAATAATAATAATAATAATAATAATAAATTATTTATATACCGCCCAATGGTTACCCAATCCGGGCAGTTTACAACATAAAACAATTACAGTAAAAGCATATCCCTCCCCCCCTTAAAACAGTATTAAACAACAACATAGTTAAAATCCTAGTAACAATTAAATGAATGGGAAAAAAAATCATAACAATTAAAATAATAACCCCTGACACATCATCCCATTATTACTCTGCAAGGGAACCAAGGTTCGAATAACTGCCATATTTTGAACTAATTGTAGCTTCCGAACCTGGCACAAGGGTAGCCCCCTGTAGAGCGCATTACAGGTCAAGGCGGGAGGTTACCAGTGCGTGCACAACAATCTCGAGATCCCTTACTTCCAGAAAAGGGCGCAGCTGGCGTATAAGCCGAAGCTGATAACAGACGCTCCTGACCATCGCATTTACCTGATTTGTCATAAGGAGCGACGAGTCAAGGAGCACCCCCAGGCTGCGAACACAGTCACTGGAGGAGAGTGTGACCCCATCCAGGACTGAAGGTTGCAACCCAATTCTTGGTTTCGGGGCTGCTACCGTGAGCACCTGCGTCTTGTCTGGATTCAGTTTCAATCTGTTTTTCCTCATCCAGCCCATTACCGCCTGAAGACATTCATTGAGAGAAGAGATGCCATTGGAATTTGAGGCCGACGAACGAGACACGGAGAAATAGATTTGAGTGTCATCAGCATACTGATAACACCCAGCACCATAACTCTGTATAATCTCACTCAGCGGCTTCATATAGATGTTAAATAATGTTAAAACAATAAAGCACCGCCAGGTTATAAAGCACCACCAGGTGCCAGGTTGCCACGGGGCAAATTAACCCCTCAAAAAACCATATTAGAAGGAAAAGGGGTTCCTAATGGGGGAGGATCAGGTCTCAGACTAACTTTCTTCCGGATAAGCCTTCCGTCTTCTAGAAAAAGAATGTGCTGAAGTAACATGCATACAGGAAACCCACACCAGAAAGATAGTGAAGGAAGATATATAGCAGAAGATATATGGAAGACTTGCATTAATATTAGGAATCTATGGAACCTTGGAAAACAAGACTAGGAATATGAACACCTTATATTAATTGGAGACTGGAATAGAGTAATGAATCCAGTGATAGAGGATCATCGAAGAAAAAAATAAAAGAAAATTAAGGGAAACTCCCACATGCATTTTTGATATGTTGGAATTGTTATCCTTAGTAGACCCCTGGCATTTACAAAACAGATTTTAAATAATATACATATTATTTGGAACCTTATCAATCAGCCTCCAGAATTGACATGCTTTAGATATCAGATTTGTATAAAGAAGTTTTAGAAACTAAAATACTGTTTAAAAATATTGGATCACAGTCTGATTTGACTAAAAATAAATAAATAAATAATTATTTTGGAGGCTTAATTATCATTTATTGAAAGAGGATAAAATAAATCAAGACTAA
The DNA here is from genome assembly GCA_026167975.1 of Phrynosoma blainvillii. Lineage (NCBI taxonomy): Eukaryota > Metazoa > Chordata > Lepidosauria > Squamata > Phrynosomatidae > Phrynosoma > Phrynosoma blainvillii. The sequence continues at coordinate 380,812,662 of JANUYF010000002.1, forward strand.
GAATGCATGAAATACGACTTTCAAGAAAATTTGAACAAAGGGACAGTTTGGGATGACAGTAAGGCAGTGATGTGAGGTTTCTTTATTCAGGAAAATTCGGAATGGAGGAAGCAAAGAAATCAAAGAGTGGAAAGAATCTTGCAAGAAATAAAAATTAAGGAACGAGAACTAGTTCAAAACCCAAACAAAAAAAGAAATTTATAATGATATCAAATTGCTACAAAAACAGATAAAACTTTTAAGAGTGGAAAAAATAGAAAGAAAGCTAAAATTCATGAAGCAAAGACAATTAGAATATGGGGATAAGACCGGAAACCTCTAGCATATTAACTGAGAATGATGAAAGAAAAAAGGACATTTGTAGAAATTAAATGATGGAAAAAAGAAAGTTACAAGTTTAAAAGAAAGAATTTTTTTTAAAGAAATATTAGTCCAACCTGTTTAAGGAACATTCAAAAGGAGAAAAATTTAAACAAAACTTAGAGAATTATGTGAAACAGAACATCCCGATCATTGGAAGTAATAGAAACAATAAAAGAAATGAAACCTGGCAAATCACCCGGATCAGACAGCTTCTAGACAATACATTACCAAACATTCCAGGATGAACATAGGGCCTTTGCAGACTGCCAGAAATAGTGCAAATTGAGTCCACTTTAACTGCCCTGACTCACTTCTAGGAAATCATGGGAACTGTAGTTTATTGTGGCACCAGAGCTCCCTGACAGAAAAGGCTCAATGTCTCAGAAAAAAATACAATTCCCATGATTCCCTAGCACTGAGCCAGGGCAGTTAAAGTGGACTCAATTTGCACTATTTCTAGCAGTCTGCAAAGGCCATAAGTCTTCCTTTATATTCAGTGCTTAATGAAATAAAACAAAAAAGAATACCAGATTCATAGCCAAAAGCAAATATCACTCTTATAACAAAAGCAGATAAGGACTTATCTTTTCTAAAGAACTATAGACCAATTTCCTTGTTAAACTTAAACTATAAATTATTTGCTGCAATATTGGCAAAAAGGTTAAAGTTAATCCTTCAGGACATTAATACAAGAAGACCAAGCAAATGGATTTTGGTGAAACATTTGTAAATTGGATACAGGGTATTTATAAGAGACAATCTATACAAATTATCATGAATGGTGAAAAAACCAAAAAAATTCATGAAGGGAACAAGACAGGGATATCCACTGTCTCTCTTACTATTTATTTTGATTTTAGAAGTCTTAAACAACCAAATAAGAAATGATAATCACATTAAGGGAGCCTCATTTAATGGTTACAAATAAAAATCAGAGCTTATGCTAACAACTTGGTGATCTTATTGGAAGATCCCATTGAAAATATTGAGAGACTAATGGATATGATCTTGAAATTTAGAATCTACGCAGGCTTTAACATTAATAAGATTAAATCAGCAATAATAACATTGAATATGTCAGAAAAGGAAGACAAGGAACTACAAGGCAAATCTGGTTTTCAAATTTCAAAAAAGGTGAAGTACCTTGGTATAATACTCTCCAAAAAGAACTCTGAACTTTTTGATAATAATTATGCAACTCTGTGGAAGGAGATAAAAAAGGATTTGGACAGATGGAATAAACTAAATTTATCACTCATGGGAAGAATCTCCTCGGTTGATAGGAACAGCTTGCTCAAAGTAATGTTTTTATTTCAAAACCTGCTGATCTTAATTAATGATAAACCCTTCAAAATATGGGAGACTAATCTATCAAAATTCATCTGGGCTGGGAAAAAGCCATGAATAAAATGGAAAATAATGAAAGACATTAACAAACATGGTGGCTCGGAAATTCCAGATCTTAAAACTTACTATTGCTCTTGTGCCATAAATTGGCTTCAAAGCTGGATATCATTAAAAGATTAAAAGACATTGAATTTGGAAGGATTCAATAAAATATATAGTTGGCACGGATATTCATGGTAGAAGAAGGCAGATGTTAATACAGAATTTAAAGATCACATGATTAGGAGATCTCTTCTTTGAGTATGGTACACAATTAAACAGAAAATTTATAACAAATTACCTTGGGATGGAGATCTTCCCAGACTGAAAACAAATAATTAGAAGATGGTTATATATGTCATTGGTTTACCTACCGCCAATTAAATGAATGATTCAAAATGGATCTTAAATTAGAAGGCATTAACAAAACAAGAACAGAACTAGATGAAATTGTGATGGGACTACAAAAATCCATAATATTGAAAGAATTTAAGCTTCTACTGAAGATAGAAATGGAATTAGAGATAGTCAAACAACACACCATTAAGTGGGCAAAAAATATTGGTCACTTGAGAGCTGGGAAAGAGCCTAGAGCTAAGATCTAAAATGTATGCTTAGTATGGACATAAAAGAAAACTTTTATAAAATGGTACACAGATGGTACCTAACCCTAATAAATTGTCAAAGTTTCAGCAAAATGAAAAGAGGAAATTTGGAAATGTGGTATGAATGAAGGAACATCCCGTCATGTCTGGTGGACATGTGTAACAGCAAATAAATTCTGGAAGGAAATCCACATGACATTACAGTTACAAATACCAATTAAAATGATGCCAGAATATTTCTTATTGAATGTAACAGAAAGAAGAGAAGTAAGAAAATAACTGAAACTTATTTTATATTCAGTTATTGCTGCAAGATTGCCTTATGCTTAGAAATGGAAGGCGAAAGAAATACGTACAGTTGACAAATGGCCCAGAAAATGGACATGATAGAACTAGACAGGATGAAAGCGCTATTAAATGAGAATCTTTCTAAAGGGCAGGGTCAAGATTGGAAATTTACATTAATTTTTAGTGAAACAAAATGGTCTGCAACATAAACCTTGATCTGGAAATTAAATAGACAGAATATGCATTGATACATATTTTGTACAAAAAGTATAATCCAAAATTAATAACAAGGTGTTTATTGAATAAAATAAATATAGAATTATATAAATTTAAATTGACCAATAAATATAAGAGGGGTAAAGAAGGTTTTATAATAAGATATGGATAAGTAACAGAAGGAGCATTTAAAGATGTATAAATGATTTTCTAAAAGATGCACGGTTTTATAAATATCAGAAACAGACATATAAGAGGTGGATTGAACAAATAAACTGCACTACTTTAAGGAAGAATATTAATTGTATATCATGCTCTATTGTAAATCCTAACTACAAAGATAATATACAAACTGGGGGGAAGGATTTGAGATTAAACCAGAAAAGGAAATTAAATTGATGAATGAAAACTGTAAATACACAAGAATTTCTACAAGTGTAAGCAGAAACTGATGTATGAACTGTCATTCTTTTTATTTACAAGTGTGTTGTTTTTTATTCAATAATAGATGATGAATAAAAATACTATAAAAATATCTTTGGTCTCAGAGGCTAATGGTTTGTTATCTTGCAGAGGGCTCTGAGATTGGTATGGTGGATAGTCTTGGTGAGGAAAATACAGAAATTACACGTTCCCTCCCAAATAACATTTCTTGCAAAGCAACATTTGAGCAGATCTGTGGCACTTTAGGATGTTTACACACTAGACCTGTATCATTTATTGAACCAACTCTGGACCAAAACAGACAGGCCAAAAATGCTGCCTTTGGCCTGTTCCCAGGGTGAAGGCACACCACAGCCACCTAAGATAGCACAAATCCAGCTGCAAAAGATAGCAGCGGTATACCTTGGGACCGTGGCATCTGCTCACTTCTCTCTTGCTAAATGGGGACCAACTGGCGCTGAAACAGCCAGAGGCTACCATTCTGCTTGACCCTTCTGTGATGGGTCCTAAGAAAAAGCTGCTTGTCTTACCTATCATCATGTTATCTCAATGAACTTTATCAGGGCTTTCCTGAGTATTTCACAGCCTGGGTGATTCAGAGGTGGGCTGTAATGCCACAGTTGGGCTTTTCTGGGTGGTTCATGGCCTGGGTGCTTCAGAGGTGGACTGTAGTGCCACAATGGAGCTTTCTTGGGTGGTTCACAGCCTGGGTGATTCAGAGGTGGGATGTAATGCCACAGTTGGTGGTTCCCTGGGATAATTTTCCGAAGGTGAGATCGACTTGATCTATTGAGATTTTAATTTTTTTTTTTGTAATTCTGTGTATTTCCTTCTATATTTGTACAATTTTGTAAAATTACCAATTAAATCTGATAGTATATTACAAAGCTTACAGCAATTGTAGCTTCCTTACATTTCTTACTGGCAGAGAGAGAGAACTTTTTTCTCTTAGGTGCCACACTTAAAACTAACAATTATGTCTATTTATCTTAATTTCTTAATATCAATAAATTAATGAAGAATGAAATGCATAGATATAGGATGGGGGAGGGGTGCACCTGGCTTAACAAGACTATGTCTGAAAGGGATTTAGGAGTCCTAGTGGGACCACAAGTTAAACATGAGTCAGCAATGTGATTCAGGAGCTAAAAAAGCCAGTGCAGTTCTAGGCTACTTCAATAAACGTATAGTAAAAAGATCAAGGGAAGTCATACTGCCTTTCTATTCTGCTTTGGTCAGGCCTCACCTGGAATACTGTGTCTAATTCTGGCACCACAGTTTAAAAAGGATGTGGACAAGGTGGAGTGTGTCCAGAGAAGGGGGACTAAAATGGTTTAGGGTCTGGAAACCATGCCCTATGAGGAAAGACTTTGGGAGCTGGAGAAGAGAAAATGAAGGGGTGATATGATAACCCTGTTTAAATATTTAAAGTGATGCCATATTGAGGATGGAGCAATCTGACATTCTGCTCTAAAGATTAAGACATGGAACAATGTATGCAAGCTACAGGAGAAGAGATTCCACCTAAACATTAAGAGGAAATTTCTGACATTAAGAGCTGTTCAACAGTGCAGTACACTCCCTCGGTGAGTGGTGGAGTCTCCTTCTCTGGAGATTTTTAAACAGAGGCTAGATGGTGCTTTGATTGTGTCTTCCTGCGTGGCAGAATGGGGTTGGAATGGATGGACCTTGAGGTCTCTTCCATGATTCTTTGAAGTCTGGACAAATAGGAACAGACAGCATTAGAACATTATGATGGGACATTTTTGTAATCACTAACCTGTTTCTCCTTTGAAAGGAAGTGTCAAGCCAAACCTCATCTGCTGGCTGGAAGAAGCAGAAGACTTGTTCACCCAGGACTCGGATGAAGGGAAGGGATTGACAGCTACTTGTTTAGGTGAGTTGTGGAACCACTGAAGGGTGCACGTGATTTTTTTAGTTTGCCTTTCAATCAGTGTGACTGTTCAGCTGCAATGTACATTGATTTATAGGTGAATTTACAGATGGAGTCAGCAGTGTGATGCTGCAGCAAAAAAGCGAAATGCTGTCTCTGCCAGAATTTGTAGAAGCATTATTTCCAAGTCAAGGGGAGTAATAGTCCCTCTAGATCAGGGGTCGGAAAGTTCCCCTTACCTGGGACTGGTCCGGGGATCCCCTGGTCTTTTGCGGGCTGATGGTGCTGGTGGAGAAATGGTAGCGCACACTGTGGCCAGCATCTTGTTTTCCAAAATGGCGGCCGTGACTTGTTTGCACAGGCGCAGTACTCCTGTGCATATGCGAACGAGCCATGGCTGCCATTTTGGAAAACAAAATGGCGGTGGCGGGGGGCAGCAGAGGCCAATCCAAAGGCCTCGGGGGGGGGGGCAGACCCAGCCTGCAGGCCATAGGTTGCCAACCCCTGTTCTAGATTCTGCCTTGGTCAGGTTTTATTTGGAGTAGAATCATAGAGTTGGAAGAGGCCTCAAGGGCCATCAAGTCTAATCCCCTGCCATGCAGGAAGACATATTCAAAGCACCTCAAACAGATGGCTATCTAGCCTCTGTTTTAAAATGTCAGAGCTGTGCACTACTCATGGTTTTTCTCTGCTGGGCTTTGAAATGCTTCCAGCACTATAACTGCAGAAAGTACTAAAGAAAGACGCAAGAGTCTCCAAGTTCTATTTACAGAACTTTACTACAGAGTATATAGAACACTGGTGGCACAGTGGTTAAATGTCTGTACTGAAGCCACTCACTCAGAAACCATAAGGTTGCAAGTTCAGTACCAGCCAAGGGCTTGGGCTTAACTCATGCTTGCATCCTTTCACTAAAATGAGTACCCAGATTGTTGGGGGCAATTAGCTTACGTATTGTAAGCTGCTTAGGGAGTGCTTAAGTGCACTGATGATCAGAATATGGTATAGAAATGTACTTGCTATTGCTAACACTATATACATAATAATGACTCTCCAACCAACCAACAACTAACATCAGCCAACCCACACTGTCCATAGGTCACACCGATATATATATACATTGTGCATGGCATGATCTCCTCACATAGGTGTCTGCAATTGTCCCTTGCTCTTGCAACATGCCTATTGAGTTATCCTGGGCATGTCTTCCAAGTGATGTGACGATGACACTCCATGTCAGTCACCATGGTGCAACCTTTCTAGATGTTGCATCATCCAACTTCCTCAGCCATCTGTCATGTTCTGTACTGTGAAATCTAATACTAGTGCTGTACATACATACATACATACACTGACAAAAAAAAAAAAAACTCCTAAAGAAGACCACCACTCTCTCAATCGGCACGTTCCTGTCGAAGAGTGCCTACTGTTTGGAGGTTCTTCCTAATGTTGAAGTGAACTCTCTTTTTCTGAATACTATACTCAATTCTATGGTCCTCATTTTAGAAGGATATACATTAGTTTGGAGCAAGTTTATAGAGAGGCAGCAATGAGGATGACAAGAGGTGTATGGAAAAGAAGAAAACACAGACTTTATATTGAATATTGATAGAATGTTTTGATAATGAGAGCGATTCAGCAATGAAAGCAATTGCCCAGAAAGATGAGGTCTTGAATGGAGAATGGAGAAATCTCTGTAAGTAACTTGTGTACTTTATTCAGCTATTCCTCAATAGAACCTTTAGAGAAGATGTAAAATGTAGTGTTAGACTGTTGAATCTTGTCCTCCTGTATGTAATCTGTTTTGATTTCAGTGACCACAGCTCCCCCTTTGTCAGCTTGTCATATAATGATGTTAGGATTGTTTCTGTGATTGTGGCTGGCATCCCGTTCCACATGGTTGAGATTGTTTTTTAATCTTTATTTATCTGTTTGAGCATTACAGTGAAAGCATTCTATGTAGAAATCCAATTCCATGTTCTGGCCTTCTGGAGGGCTTCATGTGGAGTTCATTTTGTAGCTCTGAATTATTTTCTTCTAATTCCATGTTCTGGCCTTCTCCAGGAGTTTATGTGGAGTTTAAGTAGCTCTAGAAAATACTTTCTTGTGTGTTGGTGCAATGTCAGTCAAGATAGATCTGTGGTCATGAACAAGTTAGACTACATACATCTTTTACACACCAACACTAACTGACCACTGTAAAGTTCTGAAAAACTTGTACCAGCTTGCATATCCCTTTGAAAATTTAGGACAAGAGCAAGATTTGCATCTTTTTGGACCCTAGAATCAGAATAATAGAGTTGGAAGAGACTACAAGGGCCAACCCCCCTGCCATGCAGGAACTCCCAATCAAAGCATCCCCGACAGATGGCCATCCAGCCTCTGCTTAAATACCTCCAAGGAAGGAGACTCCATTACTCTCTGTGGGAGTGTGTTCCACTGTCGAACCACAATTACTGTCATGAAGTTCCCCCTAATGTTGAGGTGGAATCTCTTTTCCTGGAGTTTACATCCATTGTTTTGGGTCCTAGTCTCTGGAGTAGCAGAAAACAAGCTTGTTCCCTCCTCAATGACATCCTTTCAAATATTTAAATACGGCTATCATATCACCTCTCAACCTTCTCTTCTCCAGGCTAAACATCCCCAGCTCCCTAAGTCATTCCTCATAGAGCTTGGTTTCCAGACCCTTCACCATTTTAGTTGCCCTCCTCTGGACACGCTCCAGTTTCTCCACATCCTTTTTGAATTGTGGTGCCCAGAACTGGACACAGTATTCTAGATGAGGCCTGACCAAAGCAGAATAGAGCGGCACTATTACTTCTCTTGATCTAGACACTATACTTCTACTTATGCAGCCTAAAATTTCATTGGCCTTTTTAGCTGCTGCATTGCACTATTGATTCATGTTCAACTTGTGGTCCACCTGGATTCCTAGATCCTTTTCACACGTAGTCTCATTCAGCCAGGTGTCCCCCATCGTATATCTGTGCTTTTCGTTTTTCTGCCCTAAGTGCAGTACCTTACATTTCTCCGTGTTGAATTTCATTTTGTTAGCTTTGGCCCAGCTTTCTAGTCCGTTCAAGTCATTTTGAATTTTGATCCTGTCCTCTGGAGTATTAGCTACTTCTCCTAATTTGGTGTCCTCTGCAAATTTGATAACTATGCTCCCAATACCGTCATCCAAGTCATTAATAAATATATTGAATCGCACTGGGCCCAGGACAGAGCCCTGTGGCACCCCACTGGTCACTTCTTTCCAGGTTGAAAAAGAGCCATTGTTGAGCACCCTTTGGGTTTGCCCAGTCAACCAATTACAAATCCATGTAACAGTTACTTTGTCTAACCCAGATTTTACCAGCTTGTTTGCAAGAATGTCATGGGAATCCTTGTCAAAGGCCTTACTGAAATCAAGATATACTATATCCACAACATTCCCTTCACCAAGCTGGTAATTTTATCAAAAAAAAGAGATCAGATGTGTCTGGCATGACCTGTTTCTCTGAAACCCATGTTGACTTTTTGTGATTATGAAATTACCTTCCAGATGTCCACAGACTCTCTGTTTAATGATGTGCTCCAGAATCTTTACTGGTATTGATGTCAGACTAACTGGACGATAATTGTTGGGATCCTCTTTTTTCCCCTTTTTGTAGATGGGGACAACATTTGCCCTTCTTCAGTCTGTTGGGACTTCTGTTTTCCAGGAGTTCTCAGATTATTGCCAATGGATCCGATATTACATTTGCCAGTTCTTTTAATACCATTGGATGTAATTCATCTGGTCCTGAAGACTTATATTCATTTAGATTAACCAGATATTCCTGTACTATCTCTTTACTTATTTTGTGTTGAAATTCTCCTATTCTGTCCTCTGCTCCATTATCCTCTGGTTGAGCACCCTTTGCCTTTTCTGAGAAGACTGAAGCAAAGAAGGTGTTGAGTAATTCTGCCTTTTCTCTGTCCAGTTAACTTTTTGCCATCCTCTCCACACAGTGGCCCTACCATTTCCTTCTTCTTCCTTTTTCTGCTGACATATTCAAAAAAGCCCTTTTTACTGTTTTTAACCTCTCTAGCAAGCCTGAGTTCATTCTGCGCTTTAGCTTTTCTGACTTTACCCCTGCAGGTGCTAGCTATTGTTTGAATTCCTCTTTGGTGATTTCCCCATTTTTCCATTCCTTGTACCTGTTCCGTCATCCATCCTGGTTTCTTGAGACACCTCCCATTTTCCCTCCTCGTTGGAATGGTTTGAAATTGTGTCTTCAGTATCTCCCTTTTGAGAAACTCCCATCCATCTTGAACTCCCATCTCCTTTAGTATTTCTGTCCATGGGATCACCCCCAGTATTTCTGTAAAATCAGCTTTCCTAAAGTCTAGAATGAATATCTGACTATGCCTGGCTTCTCCTTTCCACTGTATAATAAACTCCAGGTGGACATGATCACTCCTGCCTATGGATCCAACCACTTGCACCCCATTAACTAAGTCTTCCCTGTTAGTTAGGATCAGATCCAAAATAGCTGACTCCCTTGTTGCCTCTTCCACCTTTTGGACAATGAAATTGTCTTCAAGGCAAGTGAGGAATTTGCTAGACCTTGAGGATTTTGCTGAGTTTGACTTCCAGCAAATATCAGGATAGTTGAAGTCACCCATCACTACTATATTTCTCCTTTCTGAGTGTGTGGTCATCTGTTCTAGAAAGGCATCATCCAATTCTTCTGCCTGACTCGGGTGTCTGTATTAGACTCCCACACTAACATCCCTGTGTTTCCCTCCCCTTTCATTTTTATCCAGATGCTCTCCACCTGGCTTCCAGGATTGGTGTCCTGGATTTCTTCACTGGTGTAAATATCCCTGACATATAATGCTATTCCTCCTCCTTTCCTGTTTGGCCTGTTTCTCTTGAAAACCTGTATTTCTACATTCCAGTCATGGGACTCATCCCACCAGGTTTCAGTGATGCCTATTATATCATATTTGCTTTGTTATGTTAGGAGTTCAAGTTCATCTTGCTTATTTCCCATGCTCTGTGCATTAGTGTAGAGACATCTAAGACCATGTGTCCCTGTTACTTGCTGCCTGTGCATGTTATTTTGCCACCCACTGTTGGGTCCCTGCACTGTTTGCCTTGTTTCCTCTATGACTGTTTGACTATTTTTCCCAGCCCTTTTGTCTTCCAGGACGGTGTCTCCCTTCCCCACATAACTCAGTTTAAAGCCCTCCTAATCAAATTCTTGAGAACTGGCCTGGAAAGAAACTGCCTGGAAAGCCTCCTTCTCTTTCTCCTTTCTTTCAGAAAGTGGCCTGGAAAGCCTCCTCCTCCTTCCCCTGTCCTGGCTGAAACTTACCTGAAACCGGCCTCTGGGAGCAGTTGTATAGAGCTAACTGGTAGCAAATGGGACTCAACAAAGCCCTACCCACTCAGCAAGAGTCACAGTCTCCCCAAGTGTTTTTAAAAAGAATTTAAAAACTCACCCACTCAAAATGGCTGCCTGGAAACTGCTTTCTTCCTCTTTCCTACCAGGAACTGGCCTAGAAAGCCTCCTACACCTTCTTTCCTGGCAGAAACTGCCTGGAAAGCCTCCTTCTCTTTCTCCTTTCTTTCAGAAACTGGCCTGGAAAGCCTCCTCTTCCTTCCCCTGTCCTGGCCAAAACGTACCAAAACTGGCCTCTGGAAGAGCTAACTGGCTAGCTCCACCTCCCATTCACTCGCAAATGCGACTCAACAAAGCCCTACCCACTCAGCAACACTCATACTCTCCCCAAGTGTTTTAAAAGAGAATTTAAAAACTCACCCACTCAAAATGGCTGCCTGGAAACTGCTTTCTTCCTCTTTCCTAGCAGGAACTGGCCTAGAAAGCCTCCTTCGCCTTCTCCTTTTCTGGCAGAAAATGCCTAGAAAGCGTCCTTCTCTTTCTCCTTTCTTTCAGAAACTGGCCTGGAAAGCCTCCTCCTCCTTCCCCTATCCTGGCTGGAAATTACCTGAAACTGGCCTCTGGGAGCAGTTGTATAGAGCTAACTGGCTAGCTCCACCCCCTATTGACTCGCAAATGCAACTCAACAAAGCCCCACCCGCTCAGTAACAGACACACTCTCCCCAAGTGTTTTTAAAAAGAATTTTAAAATTCATCCACTCAAAATGGCTGCCTGGAAACTGCTTTCTTCCTCTTTCGTACCAGGAACTGGCCTAGAAAGCCTCCTTCACCTTCTCCTTTCCTGGCAAAAACTGCCTGGAAAGCATCCTTCTCTTTTCCCTTTCTTTCAGAAACTGACCTGGAAAGCCTCCTCTTCCTTCCCCTGTCCTGGCCAAAAATTACCTGAAACTGGCCTCTGGGAGCAGTTGTATAGAGCTAGCTCCATCCCCTGTTGACTTGCAAATGCAACTCAACAAAGCCCTACTCGCTCAGCAACAGTCACATTCTCCCTAAGTGTTTTTAAAAAGAATTTAAGAACTCACCCACTCAAAATGTCTGCCTGGAAACTGCTTTCTTCCTCTTTCCTAGCAGGAACTGGCCTAGAAAGCCTCCTTCTCTTTCCTCTTTCTTTCCAAAACTGGCCTGAAAAGCCTCCTCCTACTTCCAGTGTCCTGGCCGAAACTTATCAAATTGCATTCCATCCTATTTCCAAAACGACATAAATATGCTTTATACCTGAGCATTTATTATCATTCTGTAAACAATCAGAGAATGAAATATCATGAAAATTCTTGCTGAAATAAAAAACTAATTAGTCTTAAAGGCAGGGACCGGCAACCTATGGCCTGAGGGCCGGTTAAGGCCCCGGGCCCCGGACTTACCGGCCCAGGCCGAAGGTTGCTGCCGCCGCACGCCGACATTTGGGCGCATTTTTGTCGCTCTGCAGCTGCACTCGCTGCGATCACCATTTTGGAAATCAAAATGGCGGTTGCGATGCGTTTGCGCATGGGCAGTACTCTTGTGTATGCGCATACGTGTCACTGCCACGATTTGGACTTCCAAAATGGCGGCCGTGACATGCGCTGTGGTAATTGTGGCTGCGGCAGCGTGTGCAGGATGGTCGCGCACAGCGGTGGAGGGTGCATGCACGTGAGCGTGCGCCACCATTCCCTCCCCCTCGGCCCACATCTCAAAAAGTTGCCAGTTCCTGCTTAAAGGTGTTGCTACATTGCTTTTCCCCTCCTCCCCTTTTTCCACTTAATGCTGCAATATTAACACAGCTACTTCTTTGAAAATGATTGTAATTTTATGCCTATCCTCCTAGCCTTGCTGTAGTTCTGTTATTCTGCCCTTCTTGTTATATAACTTTGTGGGAACGAACATGATGCAATGGTTGAGCCTTGGATTAAAACCAGTGTTTGAATCCTAGTTCAGCCATGGAAACTCACAGGATGCGCTTCGGCAAGTCACACGCTCTGAGCCTTGGAGGTGAAAGCAGTGGCAAACCTGCTCTAAATCAGGGTTGCCAAAAATCCCTAACATAGGGTTGCCATAATTCATGGTTGACTAATAAATCCATAATACAATAACAACAAATAACACTGGGGGGAAATGCCATGTGATCTGAGACTTTCAAAATGAAATAGGAAATTAACCAGAAAGAAATGACTACAATGTTGGTGACAGCAGGCTTGAGACTTTTGGAGATATTCAAGTTGTTTTGTTCGTAACAATATGTTATTTTTCTTTTTATCCAACAAATCAGGTGATGGTTGGGACTGTGAGAGCTATCATATCTCATCTGTTGTGTCCAAGGTTGTTACCAAGCACAAAGATGGAAAAGAGTTTCTTAAGACACATCAAAGACCTTACACGGGGAGGAAACTGTTTAAATGCCTAGAGTGTGGAGAGAGCTTCAGCCAGAAAGAGTACCTTAGTCAGCATCGGAGAAGTCACGTGAGAGCAAAACCATATGAGTGCATGGAGTGTGGAAAGAGCTTCAGTAAGAAAGTGAACCTTGGGATACATCAAAGAATTCACACAAGGGAGAGACCGTATAAATGCATGGAGTGTGGAAAGAACTTCAGTCAGGCAAAGGGACTTAGTAGGCATCAAAGAATTCACACAGGGAAGAAACCATATAATTGCATTGAGTGTGGAAAGAGTTTCATTTGGAAAGGGGGCCTTAGGCTACATCAAAGAACTCACACAGGGGAGAAACCATATGAGTGCATGGAGTGTGGAAAGAGCTTCAGTCAGAAAGTGGTCCTTAGGATACATCAAAGAACTCATACAGGGGACAAACCGTTTAAGTGCATGGAATGCGGAAAGAGCTTCGTTCATAAAGGGGGCCTCAAGATACATCAAAGAACTCACACAGGGGAAAAACCATATGAGTGCATGGAGTGTGGAAAGAGCTTCAGTCAGAAAGTGGTCCTTAGGATACATCAAACAACTCATACAGGGGACAAACCGTATACATGCATGGAATGCGGAAAGAGCTTCGTTCAAAAAGGGGGTCTTAGGATACATCAAAGAACTCACACAAGGGAGAAACCGTATGAGTGCATGGAATGTGGAAAGAGCTTCAGTTTCAAATGGGTCCTTAGGATACATCAAAGAACTCATACAGGGGACAAACCGTTTAAGTGCATGGAATGCGGAAAGAGCTTCGTTCATAAAGGGGGCCTCAGGATACATCAAAGAACTCACACAGGAGAGAAACCGTATGAGTGCATGGGATGTGGAAAGAGGTTCATTCAAAAAGTGGGCCTCAGGATACATCAAAGAACTCACACAGGGGAGAAACCGTATGAGTGCATGGAATGCGGTAAGTGCTTCATTAATAAAGGGGGCCTCAGCAGACATCAAAGAACTCATACAGGGGACAAACCGTATGAGTGCATGGAGTGTGGAAAGAGCTTCAGTCAGAAAGAGACCCTTAGTATACATCAGAGAATTCACACAGGGGAGAAGCCATATAAATGCATTGATTGTGGAAAGAGCTTCGGGCGGAAAGGAGAACTTAGGATACATGAAAGAACTCACACAGGGGAGAAACCATATAAATGCATGGAATGTGGAAGGAGTTTCAGTGTTCATGGATCACTTGCAAGACATCAGAATATTCACAAAGATGAGGCTCCCTATGAATGCAGGGAATGTGGGGAAAAGTTCAGGTGGAAAGACCAGTTTAAGTTTCATGAAACAACTCACACAGGGGAGAAACCATTTAAATGCATTGAGTGTGGAAAAAACTTCAGCAAGATTGGGTTCCTTCAGCGGCACCATCAAACTCACACAGGGGAAAAACCATATAAATGCATGGATTGTGGAAAGAGCTTCATTCAGAAAGAGCATTTTCAGCGGCACCAAAAAACTCACACAGGAGAGAAACCATATAAATGCATGAAGTGTGGAAAGAACTTCACCCGGAGTGAACACCTTAGGCGGCACGAACAAAATCACAGAGGGGAAAAGCCATATCAATGCACGGAATGTGAAAAGAGCTTCTCTCAGAAATGGACTCTGAAAATGCATCAAAGAACTCACACAAGGGAGAAACCATTTAAATGCATGGAGTGTGGAAAGAGCTTCAGTGATTCTCGATCACTTACTAGACATAATACAAGTCATATAGGCAAAAAATCATAAATGTATGGAATGTGGAAAGAATTTCAATCAGAAAGGGCACCTTAGAAAGCATAAAATCTTTCACATGGGACAAACCAAGGAAACATATGTAGTATGGAAAGTAATTCTGGTCATTATTTTTGTTTTCATAATGTTCAAAGGTAAACCTGCTTTTTCACTTTCTTCCTTTTCTAGGCAGCATGAATAAAATCATAGAGGGGAAAAGCAATATCAGTGCATGGAATGTGGAAAGAGCTTCAGTGAGAAACTGGGCCTTAGGCTACATCAACGAACTCACACAGGGGAGAAACCATATAAATGCATAGAATGTGGAAAGAGCTTCAGTGTTCATAGATTACTTACTAATCATCAGAGAACTCACATGGGAAGACTATAAAGATGCATGGAGTGTGGGAAAAGCTTCAGTTAAACTAAATTATTTACTAAATAGCAAAGAACTCATCAAACTTGAAACCATATAAATATATGGAATATGAGTAATGTTAATGTTCAATTTTAAACCTGCATTTTCATCATCTTCCTTGTCTTTCAATAATTGTTCATTTTTCTTCTTTGCTATTTTCTGCTACTAGTACTAGTATGGTGTCATATGTATATTTTAAATTGTTGATTTTCCTTCCTCCAATTTTCACTTCTCCTTCCTCTTACTCTAATCTAGTTCTATGTATAATACTTTTAGCTTACAGTGGTTCCCTCCACATTTGCTGGGGTTAGGGACATAGGACCCCTGTGAAAATGGAAAAACTGAAATAACAAAAACACTATATTTTTAACTGAGAGAACACTTCTCTAGGAATCCCTGGGTCCTCCAGTGCAACTCTGTTGTCAACATTTGCTAGACATTGACCATAGAATTGTACTGGAGGAGTTCCAAATTCCTAGTGAAGTGTTCTCTCTAGGAATCTCTAGGTTCTGCAGGGGAACCTTTGGTTAAAGTTGACTATAGAGTTGCCTGGAGGACTTAGATATTCCTGGAGAGAACATATTAATACAATCCATGAATAATCAAATTTGCAAAAGTCAAATCTGCAAATGTGGAGGGACGACTGTACAAGTTAAACAGATAGGGTGATAAAATGCAACCTTGCCTGACCCTCTTGTAGATTGGAAGCCTTTTGTTTCTCTATATTCTGTCCAGATGTTGGCCTCTAGTCTTGAGTACAGGTTATACATAATACAATGATCAAGTGGTGCCCCTTTTCTTTGGAACCGGACCTTCAATCCTCGTGATTTACCTGTGTTAATACTCTTGATGATGATGATGATAATTTTTTATTTCTAGCCCACCCCTCTGCTCCGCAACTGGGGCGGGTTACAACATTTTAAAACATACAAAGTTAAAACAAGCCTTATCCCCATAACCCCCCTCCCACACCCTAAAACAAGATTAAAACTTTAAGATATTAAAACATAACACAGTCTAGAACGAAACAAACAATACAATACAATAAAACAATAAAATCAAACTGAAGTGAGCTACAGACAAGGGATAGTTGAAACCATCTCCCCTCAGGTCGGAATAAAGGCAGCAAGAGTAGTAATAAGACGGACCTCATCCGGCAGGCCGTTCCACAGCCTGGGAGCGGTTGCAGAGAAGGCCCTCTGGGAGGTCTGAGACAGCCTAGTTTTTATTGGCTGTGACAGGTTCCTCCCAGAGGACCGGAGGGCACGGGGGGGGGAGATCATATGGGGAGAGGCAGTCCCGCAGATAGTATGGACCCAAGCCATGTAGGTCTTTAAAAGTTAACACCAACACCTTGTACTGTGCCCGGAAACTAATCGGCAGCCAGTGAAGGGATTTGAGCACAGGTGTTATGTGCTCCCTCCTAGATGTTCCTGTGATCAGTCTGGCTGCCATATTCTCTACCAGTTGAAGTTTCCAGGTTAGGCACAAGGGTAGCCCCATGTAGAGTGCATTGCAGTAATTCAGACGTGAGGTTACCAGAGCATGTACCACAGTTTCCAAGTCCCTCATATCCAGATAAGGGGACAGTTGACGTATCAGCTGATAACAGGCACTCCCGACTGTCACATTCACCTGACTAGTCATGTGAAGTGATGAGTCAAGGAGTACCCCCAAGCTGCGAACACAGTCCTTGGAGGCCAGTGTGACTCCATCCAGGACTGGAGACTGTATTCCCAAATCTGGTTTCGGGCCTGTGACTGTAAGTACCTCCGTTTTGTCTGGATTAAACTTCAATCTGTTTTTCCTCATCCAATTCATTACCGCTCTTAGACAGTCATTAAGAGGAGAGACGCCATCTGAAGTCTGAGTCAATGATCTGGTCATGGAGAGATTTATCTGGGTGTCATCCACGTACTGGAGACACCGTGCTCCATGCCTCTGAATGATCCCACCCAGCAGCTTCATATAAATATTGAATAACATCGGGGACAGGATGGTGCCCTGGGGGATAGCATCCTTGTTCTCTGTCAATTCTTTTAGAGGGCTGGAATCCAGAAATTCACCAAATTTAATTGAGGAGTTTAGTTCGTTTTTACACAGGGTAGTACAACATTTATGAAATTCAGTATTAGAAGTTGCAGTGATTGGATAGGAAAGGTTGTGGAATTAGCTTCTTTAGGTGAATTGTCTCATTTGATGAGAAAGAATTCAATGGAAATATTGAACAATGTGGGATCCATTTATAGAATATGTTAATTGGAGAAGAGGAGATATCAGTAGTGATGGATTTGAAATACGGTTGGCCCTCAGTATCCGTGGGGGATACGTACCAGACCCCCACTCCCCCTACGGATGCTTAAGCTCCATTTTCTCTAATGGCACTGAACTACATGGCTGTGCTACCATTAGGGACAAATACACTCAATCCTCTGTTGGTGCGTTTTTGACCCAAAGTCTATATGCTGAAGCTTGTGCACCAAGAACACACGCCATGGAAAGCTCTGCTGCACAGTTCAGTGCAGGCTGGAGAACTCCTCCTCCCACACACACAAGCTGCAGACAACATGCCAAGTACTCTCAAGGAGGCGTTTAATTTTCATTTCAGTATTTACAATATCGCACATTGACTGATAAAATGCTCTGCTCACTATATACATCACCACCATCACACAGGGTATTGGAGCTTCTTCCTTATATACACATTCATTGATGGAGCTTCCAGTAGTCCAACCCTTTAACTGCTGTGTAATAGTTTCCTGTGCCACACATGGCACGACTTTGCAGTATTGAAGTGATGCCATCTCCTGCCTGTGTGTCATCATCTTCCTGTGACACAGCACCCTTCCAACTGCTCGCTCATCATGGCTGCCACAAGACCTGTAGTAACATTTTGTCTTTGTCCCATATTGCTTCACCTAAGACATTTTCCTCTTGATGCATTCATCCTGACACCCTCCCTCCCCCTTCCTTCCTTCCTTGGCTTGGCTTTGTGGGTGGTTTGGAGGCTCTAATTTGTGATTAGAAAATGTCTAGTTTCTGTTAAATTTGAAATAAGTAAATGAAGAGTGTATGAAGATTAGCGAGGAGAAATTATTTTGTTGATTTAAATACCAGTTAGAAGTGGGAGGTCAAATTTTAATTTTTATGTTGTATTTTGTTTTGGGGTGTTTTAAAGAATTAAGGGGCATATAGGATTAAGATGGATACCGGGGTGTATGTTTTTGTATTTGTTTCATCATGTTTTGTTTGTTCTGCTTTTTCATCATGTTTTGTTTGTTCTTTTTTCAAATCAGGATCTTTAAGTCTAAAAACGTTTTTTCCAGTGATGAAATGTATTCTCATGTCTTAATTTTAGATACTTGCTTTTGTCTTCTTTCCTTTTTAAAGCATTAGCAAATAGTTTCTAATTTTTAATGTCATGGTCATAAGAACAGCGTTTGATATAAATAAATACTCTGTTCAGTGCATCTAATTCAGACTTGCTCTGTTCCTGTTATGTTTAGCATTTTGTTCAGTGTGGTATGCTTGATCAGTGTCTGATTTTGTTAACAGAATAGGTTCGAAGCAGTAAATTCAAATTTATTTAATGAAGACAAAAATCATTAATCAAGTGTAGTTTATTTATACAAATCAATAGTATTAATAATCTTTCTTGGAGATTGCCTCAGTTCAATGAGCACCTTGGGAGCTTAGTGAAAGCCTATTCTATCCCTTTCTATGATCCAAGATAACATATCTAGGAGTAGCCTTGTTGGCCACACAGCAAAGTTCAGTATTATCCAAAATCCACAAAACAGTGATACCTTTATTGAGGCAACCAAATGCATTATACATGTTGCCAGCTTCTGAAGCTCCTCTGGCTTCTTTTATCAGGCAAAGGTGTTTAAAATTATACAGGAGACAGAGAGGAAAAATGGGCAGCATTAGTCATAGTCATCAAATTGTCATGATTTTGTGGTTGTTGTTCAGATGGTACGGAGGGATGTTCATGCAGGCATGCCTCTCCTCTTCCTGGCTGTGTGGTTATTGGGAGATTCTTCAAGCCCAGGAAATAAACTTTAAATTCCATTAGCAACACAAAAAGCACTGGAATGTTTGGGAATAATACTATGAAAACCTGGGATTTGTAGTTTGTTGTGACATCAGAGTACTCTGATAGAGAAGGCTAAGTTTAAAAAACTACAAATCCTAGGATTTCATAACAATCAGCCGTGGCAGTTGAAATGGTGTTAAACGGTATTAATTCTGTACTACAGATGCAGCCTTTGTCCAATGGTGGGGGGGGGGGGGAGGATGTCAGTTTATTACTTACATACACATTTTTATTGTTACATCCTGCTCATCATCATCAGAGTTCAGGATAGGCATAACATACCCATCACATCAGTCATCAAAAGAGTTTGGCAATGGGCATATAACACAGTAGAAGACACAGACAGATGCCAGTAAAAACAAAATGTAATTCTTTTTTTTAAATACTTTATTTGGTTAAAATACACATCTTCTTACATTCAATATAAATACATTGAATACTTATAGTAACATATACTTATAATACCATATATACCATATGTGCTTAAATACTAGAAAAAAGAAAAAAAGGGAAAGAAAGAGAAAGAAAGAAAAGACACAGAAAAGAAAAAAAGAATCATAATTAACAAATTATAACATAATTAACATCATAATTAACAAAATAGCTCTTGTATATCCACAAAGAGAACATACACAAAAAGAGAACATAAAATATAAAAGACCTCCTGGATCCTTGACCAAGTCCTTTCCATATCCTATTATAGTATTCACCTTTCCTGTTACATTAAGATAATACTAAACTATAATCTATAACTTCAACTATAACTATATATATATCTATATATCGATATACAGATATATACACGTACATCATATGCTTTGGGCCAGGGGTAGGCAACCTTTTTGAGCTGGGGGCCGGGTTGCTGTCCCTCAGACAATTGGGGGGCCGAAGCACCAAAAATAAATCAAAAAATAAATATATATTTAAAAAAATAATAATAAAATTTTAAAAATATGCACGCACACACTCTCAGCCCTGTTTCGTGAATTTTGGGATGTTATGAGGAAACTCTATGGTTTTCTCTCCCTCGGAGGACTGAGTTAACCAACCATAGAGTCCAGGAGCGGCCTCCAGGAAACGGGCGGTTATTCTCTCGAGGCGCCCCCTAGCTTCCAGTTGGAGGGAAAGGGAGGGGGCCTTCCTCTAGTTCTCACACAGGGACTCTATGGTTTTCTACTCTTGGGAGGACTGATAGTCGCCCAATCATAGAGTCCAAGAACGGCCTCTCGGAAGTGCCTCTTCTCCTCCTTCACTCTCTTCCTCTCCCTCCCTCCCTTCTTCTTCGGCCGAGACTCTGTCAGGAGGGAGGGTGGCAGTGGGAATCTGGTTTTCTCGGCGTCTCCATGGTTACGGTAAAACCTTTGGGCGCCCTCTTGTCTCTGGACCCTGAGAGCCTCCTCTTCCCCTCTTTCCTTACTCCCGCTCCTTTCTTTTTGCCCTTCCTTCCCCTTTCCCTTCCTCTCTCTCCTTCCTTCCTCCCCTTCTCTATGCTTCCTTCTTTCTTTCCTCTGTCCTTCTGTCCTTCCCTCTCCCTCTCGTTCCTTCGTCCCTCCCTCCCTTCTTTCTTTGCTTCCTTCCTGTCTCCCTTCCTTCCTCGGAGGTTGCCAAGAGCTGCCTCACTTTCCATGATGGCAGGGCTCCTATTCCAGTCCTGGCTGCCTCTGCCCAGAGGACTGGATTCTGAGACCTGTAGTTTTTTGAGCCTTTTGTTGGCCTTCTCCCTCAGAGAGCTCTGGTACCACCACCACAAACTACAAATCCCAGGATTCCCTACCACTGAGGTCTAAAAACATACACACACTGCAGAAATAACCCAGTTTGAGACCACTTTATCTGCCCTGGCTCAGTGCTGTAAGGAATCTTGGGAAATATAGTTTATGGTGGCACCAGAGCTCTCTGATAGAGAGAAGGTTCAAAGCCCCTCACAAAACTACACTTCCCAGAATTCCTTAGCATTGAGCCAGGGCAGCTAAAGCGGTCTCAAACTGAATTATTAAACTGCAGTGTGTTTTGGACCTCTGAAGATTCGTATTCAGTATTACTTGCTGCGGTTGGTCAGACCAGGCTGCGTCTGCACTGTGGAATTGATGCATTTTAACCGCCATGGCTTCGTGCTATGGGATTCTGGGATCTGTAGTTTTGTGTTATATTTAGCCTTCTCCCTCAGATATCTCTGGTGCCACAGCAAACTATAAATCCCATGATTCCCTAGCACTCAGCCAGGGCAGTTAAAGCAGTGTCAAACAGTAGATGCAGCCATAGTTTTCCATGGTACACAGATTTTTAAGCAGTCTACCATCTGTCAGTGTAAGGAAGGGTTCGGGATTTGTATACGTGATCCATCCAGCATCTACAGCCTTTTATGCATCTTTTTACAAACCACAGCATTCAGCTAAAAGTAGAGAAAACCTGGTGCTTCCCGTTACTTATACATCTTAAGACAGCCTATATTTAGAGGTAAGCTGGACTATCACGACTGCAGTCATAAAGACCAAAGGTTTTGACCAAAGGAGTTTTCTGCTACCAAGTTCCCCTCGCCTCAGCACTTCCCCAGCAAAGCAAATCCTGCCTTTTCAACCAAAGTGTTTGCCTTCATGTACTTTTTCATCCATCACTAATTCTCCCTTTGTGATTACAACTACCCAACACACAGAAATGGGGAGTTGGAAAGCACCCAAGAGTCCCCTTGTCCTCACTCCCTGGCAGTGTAGGAATCAACTCCACACAGGCTTATTTGGAAGGCTGTAGTAAAAGGGACCAAGTAGATGCCCTTTGCTTTGGCAGATTAGGTAAGGCTGAAGACCAAACCTTTTCCGTGGATCAGAGACAACTGTCTTTCTACCTTTGTGTACCTCTCAGGTGGCGCTTTGGCATCAGAGACACAACTTGGACCACCTCTTCTTAGTGGCAGGAGCATGCAGACATTCCAGGTATTGGAAATGACTCCAGAGAGAGATGGAAGGGACTTCCTGGCTGCCTCCCACTGAAAGAGGAGAAGAACTAGATTTTTAAGCTTAAAAAAGAGATTCAAGGAATCTCAAAAGAAAATAGAATTTAAAAGTGAAGTGATAGGTCTCTTAATGTAAAAAAAAATGCTTTCTTCAAAAATAATTCATTATAGGATTAATAGTGGAATAATATATAATTTTAAAAATCATCCACTGAAAATGCATTCCTTTGCTACATCTCTCACGTGAAGTCTTGGGTACCACAAGAGTAGATCAAAAGGAAAACAGTTTAGGACATTAATTCTGATCAGAAATTATATTTTTATTTCCTTTAGGAGATGGTGTCCTTTGAAGAGGTGGCTGTGTATTTCACGAAGGAAGAGTGGCATCTTGTGAATCTGGACCAAAGAGCTCTATATAAGGATGTCATGCTGGAGAACTATAGGAACGTGACCTTCCTGAGTAAGAATGCTTTTTCCTTGGTGGATAGATGCTGAAGGGAATCACTATTTATTGTTGACCACCTCTTTCTTTAAAAGACTAGGGCTTACTGAAGCTCTGGTTTTCTTCTTGAGTGCAGAGCTGACCTGGGTAATTGATCCAAACAACTCTAAGGAACTTTTGCTCTTCAGCGGAGCCTGCCCAGCTCTTAGATATCTACTTCTACTAGGAATGGAAATAGACAGATGACTATAGTGGAGGGGTCATTGTGATTATTGGCAACAAAGCTTTCCAAAGTGGATTTTGAACCATGTTCCTTGCATACACACAACTATTGTAGCCTTTCAGGGCCTTCTGGCAGAGTTTCCCCAAGAGATAATGGACACTTTAGGATTTTCACAAAAGGAAGGATGCAGTGTAACCTTAGTGGGGATACATTTGCTAGCTGAGTCTGGCTGGGTTTAGATTCTACAATTGTGGCAGATGAGCCAATGGAGATATCCAGAACACTACTGATCCCTATTGTGGTTGATAATTTCCTTTTTTTTTTTTTTTTTTTTGAAGCCAGAGATGTGTGGAAAGATGCTGGGTGAGGTTCACATAGCAGCTTATGTGTTTGTTGGATTCTTGATTTCCGTAGCTTATAACCCTATCATGTTTTTTAAAGAAACAAGGGTAAAATGGGCAACTGAAATAGGCAGGGATATTGATTTGGAAAGTTGGATCTTTCCCAGAAATAAGATTTTTCAGTTTACAAAATCCCAGAACATAAGAAAAAATTACCTTAAGCTGGCCTTGAGATGGTGTTTAACTCCGGTCAAAATGGCTCAAATATACAAAACAGACAAAGACAAGTGGTGGAAATGGAGGGAAATAGCTGGTTTATGGTTTCACATATGGTGGAATTCTCCAGTAATAAAAAGATTTTGGACAGATGTCCTTACAACAATTTGTAAGATGGTTAAAGATTTCAGAAGGAACCCAAGATATGTTTACCTAGGGCTGGAACAGACCGCCAGCTGCAGCCAACTTCCAGCTGGCTTGGGGTGTGGCGTTTACACGGGGCATGCCCCCTAGTCAGGTAACAAACAAAACAGGAGGCTTACATTGTAACGGATCCAAAATGGGAGAAAAAACCAACTAGTAGGTATACTATAAATCATTAAGTACAATTATAAATAAATACAAAAAAACTGAGACATTTCTTATTAAATATATCTAGTGACTAATTAATACAACAATTGAAAAGTGATGACAAAAACCATGTAAGGATGTAAAATGCTGCAGGGGAATAATTCTTCTGTTTAATCCAAAATTGATACTATAAGATGATTATCCCAATGATGCAAGTTCAATCTCCAGTCTAACAACAATAGCAATGTCCTGATGAATCACAATAAATCAGCTTGCAGAAGATTTTGCTGAAATGGTTTTTCAGTAAATCTACTTGCAGGAGATTTTGCTAAGTTCTTTTTTTCAAAATTGTGGTGACTCAGGATGGTAGCATGTAGCAAGTAATTGAAGCAATGGTAGAGTAGATATAAAAAGTATTCTGTCACTGGTAGCAGACAGCTACCTCCAGAGTGTTTGTGTGGCCGTTTCGACTCCACTGTCTTCTTCAGTAATAATATAACAAACTATTCCGGATTATAATTCCAATCATTTGGAATCAGCTATTCCATGCTTCCAAATATATGAAATTAACATACATTAATGACAATATATATAATGGCAAAATTATCTGAAAATAACATTACTTGTACATATCCATTGTTTACTCATGTTCTAGGTCATCTTCAGTTTACAAAAACCAAGTCCATGATTACAGACTAGTGGTAACTAATGAACTAATATACTCTTACTGTTAAATGTCCTGTGCAGGTGGCTGATACATATATTGAATTTCTTAAAGGAACATGGTGAAGTAAACTGATCTCCCAACATGTAAAACCTAAGAAAAGGCTGAAATACGTAATAAAAATACATTACATACATACATAGGATTTTACAGTAATGTAAAGAGAACCAGTGTGACAATTAATAATAGTACAAAATTTGCAAACTCATGACCAAAATTAACCTATATAAAACATAATTTTAAACTGTACTTCTAAAGCTACACTAATCTATCACGGCCCAAAATTGTGACTCTATGATGCTAGTATTACAGAACAACTGACAAGTCAAGACATTCATTCAAGCCCTCAGGTTTATTGGAGGCTAATTTGTGAATTCAAAAAGCTTCCCTTTGTAAAAGTTTAGTTTGCATTGATCCACTATGAAAGGGACCATACTTAACTTGCTCAATAGAATTTTTTTTAAGGAATCTGGAGTATGACTTAATTGTGAACAGTGTTCTACTAATGGGGTATCTAAACTTCTATTGCGGATTGTACTTTTATGCTCAGAAATGCTAGTTCTCAGATGTCTTGTAGTTTGTCCTAGAATCTCCAGAATACTTAAAACTTTTCATATATGTATTACTTGCTAATTTATGTGTTACTTTATAGGAATTTAGACACAGGATATATTTATGGTGATTTTTGCCAATCCAAACACTCCATAGGGGTTAAAACTGTTACTGTTTGCTCCCCAAATAGGTGATAAATGTTAAACCCATAAAATTTCCATGTTTACAAAGGATTAACGCAATATACTTTAATCGTTCCATGGTCTCTTCTTTGCAGGCACCTGTGGGGCATCTCTGAGTAGCTGCCCACAGAGCCAACTTCCTTTTATTTGCACTGTAGCAGCTTCAGGATTTTCAGATGCAACTGAGGTAATGACTACTTTGTTACCCTCACAGGTAGTGTGATCCCTCTATTGCAGGCAGACTCTGGATCATCTCTATATCGTGGTGAAACAGAAAGAGCTGCTTTGAAGCCCCCACAGGTAAGGGGGGATTGTTCAAGTGAGATGGGAGGGACAGCAAGAGTGCCTCTCTCTGTCTTTGAGAGGTTAGAAAGACTTCTTGGCCTTGTCTTTATTTTGTAACTAAGGAAGAAAGCAATAAATGTCCCTGTGTTTTTCACATGAAGTTTTGAATCCTACTAAAATAAAAGGGAAAACACTTTAAAAAAGATACCAGTTTCTTACTTTTCTTTTTACACTTGGAGCACCACCAGCAGCTGTGTGTGTGTCTGTGTAAGACCATTTCTGTGTCAAGAATGACTTCTTTCTTCTTTTAGTGGCTGCTGTCCTTTGAGGAAGTGGCTGTGTATTTTACTGAAGAGGAATGGGATCTCCTGGATCTAGGCCAGAGGGTTCTCTACAAGGAAGTCATGCTGGAGAACTGTGGAGTTGTAGCCTCTCTGGGTAAGGATTCCCTACCCCCACCCCCATGCTGAGAGATGCAAATATCGAATTCTTTTCTTGGCAGTTTTCCTATGCATATTCTGGAGCTGCTTAAATTTTCTGTCTCGAAAGTTCCGGTAAGATGGCAGGACGGCTTCAGCTGGATTTTTTTAGCTGAAACCTAGCTGAACTAGCTGCGGCTAGATGTTGTAGTTATAAGATCTAATAAGCAACAAAATACCACGCCGATAAATGAGGTTCAGACAGGCCCAGAGGGGTTTTGGAATGTCCTTAGTGTCGTCAGGGAGAAGAGGAGAAAGTCAACGGTGCAGATGGGGGCTGAAAGACTGTGG
This sequence comes from Phrynosoma blainvillii, assembly GCA_026167975.1. NCBI lineage: Eukaryota > Metazoa > Chordata > Lepidosauria > Squamata > Phrynosomatidae > Phrynosoma > Phrynosoma blainvillii. Next base: position 380,838,959 of record JANUYF010000002.1, read on the forward strand.
GCAAAACCACAGCCACGGCTAGAAGCATAAATAGCAAAGCTCCACCGGTACCTTCAGCAAAGCTCCACTGGTATCCATCCGCTCCCTATCTCCCAGCTTCCCTTCTTCTGCTCACTATGGAACTGTTGCTCCGTTGCTTCAAAAGCGACAGTACTCAATGACCTTTTTATTTCCCGATCCCTTAATCTTCTCGCTTTGACCGAAACTTGGCTCCCGGCCCATGATACCGTTACCTCCGCTGCCCTTTCTCATGGCAGTCTTTCTTTTACCCATTCAAGCCGTCCTGAGGGCAGAGGAGGAGGGGTCGGCATCTTATTGTCCAACTCGTGCCAGTTTCAACTCTTGTCTCCGCCCCCTAGCTACTGTTTTTCTTCCTTTGAATCTCATTCTGTCCGACTCTTCTTTCCCTTAAACCTCCGTGTTGCTGTCATCTATCGCCCCCCTGGTTCTGCCAAGCAATTTTTGTCTGATTTCGAGTCTTGGCTCACATTTTTTCTCTCAGATTCTTTTCTCTCCCTGATTCTCGGTGACTTCAATATTCGTATTGATGATCCTACAAATTCTTCAACCTCTTGCTTCAATTCCCTTCTAGCTTCCTTTGATTTTCTACTTCACTCTAACTCTTTAACTCATTCTCTCGGTCACTGTCTCGACCTTGTTCTTGCTGCCAGGTGTCTCATCTCTGACTACTTGACATCTGACTTTCCTCTTTCTGATCAGCATCTAATTTCTTTCACTCTTACTTATATCCCACCCCCTCGCCATACTGCCCTTCGCCAGTTCCGTAACCTCCAATCCGTTAACTCTAATCTTCTCACTCAGTCTCTGGAATCATCTCTTGCCTCTCTCAATCTTGGGGACTCTACAGATTCAGCTATGTCCTTGCTTAATTCCACTCTTTCCTCAACTCTTGACAGCTTTGCCCCTGTAACCACGCGCGTGTCCTCCTCTTCCCCTGTGACTAGGCCTCAGCCCTGGATTACTCCCATCGTTAGGTTTCTCCGGTCTTGCTCTCGTGCGGCCGAACGTCTCTGGAGAAAGTCCAGGGAGTGGGCTGATTTTATCCATTTTAAGTTCATTCTCTCTTCCTTCTCACGCGCCTTAGCCATGGCAAAACAGAGTTACTATAAACTACTGATCTGCGCTAACAAGAGGCGCCCGCAGCGTTTATTCTCTTGTTTCAACTCTCTACTAAAACATTCTGCTCCCCCTGTTTCTTCATTATTTTCTCCCTCTGATTTTGCCAATTACTTTATTACAAAGATCACTATTATTCGGTCAGAGGCGACTCCTTCTGACCTGGTTCCCACCACTAATTTCTTAACTCCCCCTGCTAACAAATTCTCTGCGTTCTCTCCCATTTCTCTGGATGAACTTTCTACGCTGCTGAACTCTTCCAAGCCCACAACTTGTTCTCTTGACCCAATTCCACCTTGTCTTCTAATCTCCATAGCTCCTTCTTTGTTGCCCTCCCTCCTCTATATCTTTAACCTCTCTCTCTCTACTGGATCCTTTCCCTCAGTCTTTAAACACGCTCTAGTTTCCCCTATTCTGAAAAAACCTTCTCTCGACTCTTCTTCCTTGTCTAGCTATCACCCAATTTCTTTTCTTCCTTTTCTCTCTAAGGTTCTGGAACGAGTTGTCTACTCTCGCTGTCTTGAGTTTCTTGACACCAACTCCATTTTGGACCCTTTCCAGTCTGGATTCCGCCCACGGCACTCCACAAAGACGGCCCTCACCAAGATCTCAAATGATTTCTTGCGGGCCAAGGCGAATGGCCTTTACTCTATCCTTGTCCTCCTCGATCTGTCTGCGGCCTTCGACACCGTTGACCACTGTCTTTTAGTTGACTTACTTTCTGACCTTGGCTTCTCAGGCTCTGTTCTTGATTGGTTTAAATCTTACCTGTCAGATAGATCTTTTGCAGTGGTCTCAGGTGGATAGACTTCATCTTCGGTTCCCCTATCTGTTGGAGTTCCTCAGGGTTCTGTCTTGGGTCCCCTCTTGTTCTCTCTATATATATTGTCCCTGGGTAAACTTATCAGCTCTTTTGGTTTCTCTTATCATCTGTACGCCGATGACACCCAGCTCTTATCTTTCTACCCCTGACCTTTCGCCAGGGATTGAGCAGCAAGTTTCATCTTGTCTGACTGCTGTCTCCCACTGGATGCGCCATCGGCGCTTGAAGCTCAACATGGCCAAGACAGAGCTTCTTGTTTTCCCTCCTAAGCCCACTCCTGAATATTCCTTTTCTATCTCCGTCAACAACATCTCTATTCAGCCAGTCCAGGAAGCCCGCAGTCTTGGTTTCATTTTTGACTCCTCTTTATCATTTATCCCTCAGATTCAGGCCACAGCCAAGGCCTGTAGATTTTTTCTTTATAATATTTCCAAAATCCGTCCATATCTCTCTCCTTCTACTGCAAAGACTTTGGTCCATGCCCTAGTGGTCTCGCGCCTCGACTACTGTAACCTTCTCTTGGCAGGGCTTCCTCTCTCTCACCTCCACCCATTGATTTCCGTATCATCTCAGCTGCCCGTATCATCTCACTCGCTCGTATCATCTCAGCTGCCCGTATCATCTCAGCTGCCCGTATCATCTCACTCGCTCGTCGATATGACCATGTCTCCCCCCTTTTGTCATCCCTTCACTGGCTCCCCTTTCCCTTCCGCATTCGATATAAGCTTCTTTTGCTCACCTTCAAAGCCCTACATGGGCTCGCCCCTATCTCTCTGAACTTCTTTTTCCTTACACACCCTCTCGTTCCCTCCATTCTGGTAGCCAAGGTCTCCTGTCCCAGCCCCGGATTTCCACTGCCCCATCCCGGATCCATCCCTTTTCGCTCGCTGCCCCTCACTCCTGGAACCTCCTTCCCTTACAACTACAACTCAGCACATTCCTAACCAGCTTCAAAGCCGAGTTCAAGACCGTACTGTTTAGGGAAGCGTTCCCAGGGAGTCTGTGATCGTTACCTGGTTGTTCCTGATGCATGACCCAATTTGGATATTTGATGTTTTAACCTGTTTTTTATGATGTTTTAATTTGTTGTTTTACTTTTAGATTGTACGCCACAGGCAGGCTTTTTATATATTCTGGATTTTTATTTGGTTTTGTACAGCGCCGTGTACATCTATGGCGCTTAATAAATAAAGCTAATAATAATAATAATAATAATAATAATACCAATTTTACTTTATTTCAATATTAAGAAGATTCACTGGAATTAAAGTAAGTAGTTTGGAAACTAAAATAATATCTTCACACGAAACGTCCACTATAAAGACAAGCTTGAGTGTAATCTCAGAATTTTTGTCCTGAGGGTTTTTTGTTTGTTTGCTTTCTCTTCCTTCTTTGTGCAAAGAGATCATGCAGGACTGGACAAAGGGAGGGGGCTGGAACTGCCAACTAACTTAGAAGAGATTATTGACTAAATAAAAGAAGTATATTCAAAGCTTCTAAAAGCTTCAAGGACAAACTGGAAAATTAAATTTAGTTGTCAGTTTGCAATAAATTAGAGTAAATAGAAAAAACACGTATATCTCCACAAAAGAAAGGAAGACAAAATTGGAAGAACATATTTGAACTAATAATAAGACTGGTATTGAACTGACAAATTCACCTCAGCTAAAGACAAAATGTTTATGATATCATGGAAGGCAGCACAGATAAAATCTCAAACTCAAAGCCAAACACAAGTAAGAAGACCTTCCATTGAAATGAGCGCCAAATCAGTATTTTAATACTGGAGGCAATTGAAAGAATGGGTTAAAAAACTTTAGAGAAGAACTTAGAGACTCTAGAAAAGAGATGAGTGATTTTAAAAAAGAAATAGACTACTTAAAATCAACTATCAAAATATTAACAGATGAGATGGAAGAGATACATACTAAAGTGGAAACATTACAATTTAAAACTGATGAACTGGAAAACAAGACTAAAGAATTGGCGGCAACACAAAGTCAGGAATGTGATTCTGATTTGATGAGAGAAATTAAACAAAGGAGAAAACATTTAAAAATAAGAGGGTTAAGAGAAAAAGTGCATGAAAATCTATATGAAATTATAATCCCATTCTTGGCAGAATTGATAGAAGTATCAAATGAGGTTCTAGACACAGAGATAGACAAAATTTTCCAAATTAACTCAGTAGTGACCAAGAAGAGAAATCTTCCTTGGGACATCGTGATCTATCTGACAAGAGAATAGACCTGAGATAGGATTGTTCAAGGCAGTTATGTAAGAAGATTAGAAATAAGAATATCTGAAATTTAACTTTTTAAGGATCAACATTCTGTAGTTCTGACGAAAGGAAGGATTATACTTTTCTTATGAGACAACTGCTATTGAGAAATTTGAGATTTAGGTGGGAACCACTTGAAGGCATCTCACTTACATGGAGAGGAATTTTTTTAAGTTAAACACTCTGGATAAAGCCAGAAATTTTTTAGAAAAACCCAAAAATTCTGAATAAACCTCAGAAGAAGTCAACCAAGGCAAAAGAGGAAGAAACAACAACCTGAAACAAGATAGTCCAGGGAAGAATCAAAACCAACAAAGAAAGGATAAATTTAACTTTGATCAAGACGCTAGAAAAAACATCTGAAAAGAAACACAACATAAAGAAGAAATAGAAGATAAGTCTGACCATAGCGAAGAAGAAGAAGTGCTGGGAGCTACTGGTGGACACAGTATAACAAGAGAGGAGACTGATAAGGAACAGATAAATCTACTAGAAGAATTTTAAGTTTTAATATCGAACTAATAACAACAAGAACAACAAAACAGATAAGATGAAATTGCTATCATGGAACGTTAGGAGGATGAATTCCCCCCACAAAAGAAAACAAATTTTAATAAATAATAATATAATAATAAAATTTTATTGATACCCCGCCTTTAGCCGAAGCTATCTAGGTGGCTTACATTAAAAGTACAATCCCACCACTTATAACAACTGTGTAACCCCCCCTTAAAATTGCAATTAAATCAGAACATCGTAAAATCTAATATTTAAACAACAATAACACAATGAAATAATAATAATAATAATAAATTATTTATATACCGCCCAATGGTTACCCAATCCGGGCAGTTTACAACATAAAACAATTACAGTAAAAGCATATTCCTCCCCCCCTTAAAACAGTATTAAACAACAACATAGTTAAAATCCTAGTAACAATTAAATGAATGGAAAAAAAATCATAACAATTAAAATAATAACCCCTGACACATCATCCCATTATTACTCTGCAAGGGAACCAAGGTTCGAATAACTGCCATATTTTGAACTAATTGTAGCTTCCGAACCTGGCACAAGGGTAGCCCCCTGTAGAGCGCATTACAGGTCAAGGCGGGAGGTTACCAGTGCGTGCACAACAATCTCGAGATCCCTTACTTCCAGAAAAGGGCGCAGCTGGCGTATAAGCCGAAGCTGATAACAGACGCTCCTGACCATCGCATTTACCTGATTTGTCATAAGGAGCGACGAGTCAAGGAGCACCCCCAGGCTGCGAACACAGTCACTGGAGGAGAGTGTGACCCCATCCAGGACTGAAGGTTGCAACCCAATTCTTGGTTTCGGGGCTGCTACCGTGAGCACCTCCGTCTTGTCTGGATTCAGTTTCAATCTGTTTTTCCTCATCCAGCCCATTACCGCCTGAAGACATTCATTGAGAGAAGAGATGCCATTGGAATTTGAGGCCGACGAACAAGACATGGAGAAATAGATTTGAGTGTCATCAGCATACTGATAACACCCAGCACCATAACTCTGTATAATCTCACTCAGCGGCTTCATATAGATGTTAAATAATGTTAAAACAATAAAGCACCGCCAGGTTATAAAGCACCGCCAGGTGCCAGGTTACCACGGGGCAAATTAACCCCTCAAAAAACCATATTAGAAGGAAAAGGGGTTCCTAATGGGGGAGGATCAGGTCTCAGACTAACTTTCTTCCGGATAAGCCTTCCGTCTTCTAGAAAAAGAATGTGCTGAAGTAACATGCATACAGGAAACCCACACCAGAAAGATAGTGAAGGAAGATATATAGCAGAAGATATATGGAAGACTTGCATTAATATTAGGAATCTATGGAACCTTGGAAAACAAGACTAGGAATATGAACACCTTATATTAATTGGAGACTGGAATAGAAGAATGAATCCAGTGATAGAGGATCATCGAAGAAAAAAAGAAAAGAAAATTAAGGGAAACTCCCACATGCATTTTTGATATGTTGGAATTGTTATCCTTAGTAGACCCCAGGCATTTACAAAACAGATTTTAAATAATATACATATTATTTGGAACCTTATCAATCAGCCTCCAGAATTGACATGCTTTAGATATCAGATTTGTATAAAGAAGTTTTAGAAACTAAAATACTGTTTAAAAATATTGGATCACAGTCTGATTTGACTAAAAAAAAAGAAATAAATAATTATTTTGGAGGCTTAATTATCATTTATTGAAAGAGGATAAAATAAATCAAGACTAAGAATGCATGAAATACGACTTTCAAGAAAATTTGAACAAAGGGACAGTTTGGGATGACAGTAAGGCAGTGATGTGAGGTTTCTTTATTCAGGAAAATTCGGAATGGAGGAAGCAAAGAAATCAAAGAGTGGAAAGAATCTTGCAAGAAATAAAAATTAAGGAACGAGAACTAGTTCAAAACCCAAACAAAAAAAGAAATTTATAATGATATCAAATTGCTACAAAAACAGATAAAACTTTTAAGAGTGGAAAAAATAGAAAGAAAGCTAAAATTCATGAAGCAAAGACAATTAGAATATGGGGATAAGACCGGAAACCTCTAGCATATTAACTGAGAATGATGAAAGAAAAAAGGACATTTGTAGAAATTAAATGATGGAAAAAAGAAAGTTACAAGTTTAAAAGAAAGAATTTTTTTTAAAGAAATATTAGTCCAACCTGTTTAAGGAACATTCAAAAGGAGAAAAATTTAAACAAGACTTAGAGAATTATGTGAAACAGAACATCCCGATCATTGGAAGTAATAGAAACAATAAAAGAAATGAAACCTGGCAAATCACCCGGATCAGACAGCTTCTAGACAATACATTACCAAACATTCCAGGATGAACATAGGGCCTTTGCAGACTGCCAGAAATAGTGCAAATTGAGTCCACTTTAACTGCCCTGACTCACTTCTAGGAAATCATGGGAACTGTAATTTATTGTGGCAGCAGAGCTCCCTGACAGAAAAGACTCAATGTCTCAGAAAAAAATACAATTCCCATGATTCCCTAGCACTGAGCCAGGGCAGTTAAAGTGGACTCAATTTGCACTATTTCTAGCAGTCTGCAAAGGCCATAAGTCTTCCTTTATATTCAGTGCTTAATGAAATAAAACAAAAAAGAATACCAGATTCATAGCCAAAAGCAAATATCACTCTTATAACAAAAGCAGATAAGGACTTATCTTTTCTAAAGAACTATAGACCAATTTCCTTGTTAAACTTAAACTATAAATTATTTGCTGCAATATTGGCAAAAAGGTTAAAGTTAATCCTTCAGGACATTAATACAAGAAGACCAAGCAAATGGATTTTGGTGAAACATTTGTAAATTGGATACAGGCTATTTATAAGAGACAATCTATACAAATTATCATGAATGGTGAAAAAACCAAACCAAAAAAATTCATGAAGGGAACAAGACATGGATATCCATTGTCTCTCTTACTATTTATTTTGATTTTAGAAGTCTTAAACAACCAAATAAGAAATGATAATCACATTAAGGGAGCCTCATTTAATGGTTACAAATAAAAATCAGAGCTTATGCTAACAACTTGGTGATCTTATTGGAAGATCCCATTGAAAATATTGAGAGACTAATGGATATGATCTTGAAATTTAGAATCTACGCAGGTTTTAACAATAAGATTAAATCAGCAATAATAACATTGAATATGTCAGAAAAGGAAGACAAGGAACTACAAGGCAAATCTGGTTTTCAAATTTCAAAAAAGGTGAAGTACCTTGGTATAATACTCTCCAAAAAGAACTCTGAACTTTTTGATAATAATTATGCAACTCTGTGGAAGGAGATAAAAAAGGATTTGGACAGATGGAATAAACTAAATTTATCACTCATGGGAAGAATCTCCTCGGTTGATAGGAACAGCTTGCTCAAAGTAATGTTTTTATTTCAAAACCTGCTGATCTTAATTAATGATAAACCCTTCAAAATATGGGAGACTAATCTATCAAAATTCATCTGGGCTGGGAAAAAGCCATGAATAAAATGGAAAATAATGAAAGACATTAACAAACATGGTGGCTCGGAAATTCCAGATCTTAAAACTTACTATTGCTCTTGTGTCATAAATTGGCTTCAAAGCTGGATATCATTAAAAGATTAAAAGACATTGAATTTGGAAGGATTCAATAAAATATATAGTTGGCACGGATATTCATGGTAGAAGAAGGCAGATGTTAATACAGAATTTAAAGATCACATGATTAGGAGATCTCTTCTTTGAGTATGGTACAAAATTAAACAGAAAATTTATAACAAATTACCTTGGGATGGAGATCTTCCCAGACTGAAAACAAATAAAGAATTAGAAGATGGTTATATATGTCATTGGTTTACCTACCGCCAATTAAATGAATGATTCAAAATGGATCTTAAATTAGAAGGCATTAACAAAACAAGAACAGAACTAGATGAAATTGTGATGGGACTACAAAAATCCATAATATTGAAAGAATTTCAGCTTCTACTGAAGATAGAAATGGAATTAGAGATAGTCAAAGAACACACCATTAAGTGGGCAAAAAATATTGGTCACTTGAGAGCTGGGAAAGAGCCTAGAGCTAAGATCTAAAATGTATGCTTAGTATGGACATAAAAGAAAACTTTTATAAAATGGTACACAGATGGTACCTAACCCTAATAAATTGTCAAAGTTTCAGCAAAATGAAAAGAGGAAATTTGGAAATGTGGTATGAATGAAGGAACATCCCGTCATGTCTGGTGGACATGTGTAACAGCAAATAAATTCTGGAAGGAAATCCACATGACATTACAGTTACAAATACCAATTAAAATGATGCCAGAATATTTCTTATTGAATGTAACAGAAAGAAGAGAAGTAAGAAAATAACTAAAACTTATTTTATATTCAGTTATTGCTGCAAGATTGCCTTATGCTTAGAAATGGAAGGCGAAAGAAATACGTACAGTTGACAAATGGCCCAGAAAATGGACATGATAGAACTAGACAGGATGAAAGCGCTATTAAATGAGAATCTTTCTAAAGGGCAGGGTCAAGATTGGAAATTTACATTAATTTTTAGTGAAACAAAATGGTCTGCAACATAAACCTTGATCTGGAAATTAAATAGACAGAATATGCATTGATACATATTTTGTACAAAAAGTATAATCCAAAATTAATAACAAGGTGTTTATTGAATAAAATAAATATAGAATTATATAAATTTAAATTGACCAATAAATATAAGAGGGGTAAAGAAGGTTTTATAATAAGATATGGATAAGTAACAGAAGGAGCATTTAAAGATGTATAAATGATTTTCTAAAAGATGCACGGTTTTATAAATATCAGAAACAGACATATAAGAGGTGGATTGAACAAATAAACTGCACTACTTTAAGGAAGAATATTAATTGTATATCATGCTCTATTGTAAATCCTAACTACAAAGATAATATACAAACTGGGGGGAAGGATTTGAGATTAAACCAGAAAAGGAAATTAAATTGATGAATGAAAACTGTAAATACACAAGAATTTCTACAAGTGTAAGCAGAAACTGATGTATGAACTGTCATTCTTTTTATTTACAAGTGTGTTGTTTTTTATTCAATAATAGATGATGAATAAAAATACTATAAAAATATCTTTGGTCTCAGAGGCTAATGGTTTGTTATCTTGCAGAGGGCTCTGAGATTGGTATGGTGGATAGTCTTGGTGAGGAAAATACAGAAATTACACGTTCCCTCCCAAATAACGTTTCTTGCAAAGCAACATTTGAGCAGATCTGTGGCACTTTAGGATGTTTACACACTAGACCTGTATCATTTATTGAACCAACTCTGGACCAAAACAGACAGGCCAAAAATGCCGCCTTTGGCCTGTTCCCAGGGTGAAGGCACACCACAGCCACCTAAGATAGCACAAATCCAGCTGCAAAAGTAATGCAAAAACACTCCTTGCTGGTGGCCCACTGTGGACCATAGCAGCGGTATACCTTGGGACCGTGGCATCTGCTCACTTCTCTCTTGCTAAATGGGGACCAACTGGCGCTGAAACAGCCAGAGGCTACCATTCTGCTTGACCCTTCTGTGATGGGTCCTAAGAAAAAGCTGCTTGTCTTACCTATCATCATGTTATCTCAATGAACTTTATCAGGGCTTTCCTGAGTATTTCACAGCCTGGGTGATTCAGAGGTGGGCTGTAATGCCACAGTTGGGCTTTTCTGGGTGGTTCATGGCCTGGGTGCTTCAGAGGTGGACTGTAGTGCCACAGTGGAGCTTTCTTGGGTGGTTCACAGCCTGGGTGATTCAGAGGTGGGATGTAATGCCACAGTTGGTGGTTCCCTGGGATAATTTTCCGAAGGTGAGATCGACTTGATCTATTGAGATTTTAATTTTTTTTTTGTAATTCTGTGTATTTCCTTCTATATTTGTACAATTTTGTAAAATTACCAATTAAATCTGATAGTATATTACAAAGCTTACAGCAATTGTAGCTTCCTTACATTTCTTACTGGCAGAGAGAGAGAACTTTTTTCTCTTAGGTGCCACACTTAAAACTAACAATTATGTCTATTTATCTTAATTTCTTAATATCAATAAATTAATGAAGAATGAAATGCATAGATATAGGATGGGGGAGGGGTGCACCTGGATTAACAAGACTATGTCTGAAAGGGATTTAGGAGTCCTAGTGGGACCACAAGTTAAACATGAGTCAGCAATGTGATTCAGGAGCTAAAAAAGCCAGTGCAGTTCTAGGCTACTTCAATAAACGTATAGTAAAAAGATCAAGGGAAGTCATACTGCCTTTCTATTCTGCTTTGGTCAGGCCTCACCTGGAATACTGTGCCTAATTCTGGCACCACAGTTTAAAAAGGATGTGGACAAGGTGGAGTGTGTCCAGAGAAGGGGGACTAAAATGGTCTAGGGTCTGGAAACCATGCCCTATGAGGAAAGACTTTGGGAGCTGGAGAAGAGAAAATGAAGGGGTGATATGATAACCCTGTTTAAATATTTAAAGTGATGCCATATTGAGGATGGAGCAATCTGACATTCTGCTCTAAAGATTAAGACATGGAACAATGTATGCAAGCTACAGGAGAAGAGATTCCACCTAAACATTAAGAGGAAATTTCTGACATTAAGAGCTGTTCAACAGTGCAGTACACTCCCTCGGTGAGTGGTGGAGTCTCCTTCTCTGGAGATTTTTAAACAGAGGCTAGATGGTGCTTTGATTGTGTCTTCCTGCGTGGCAGAATGGGGTTGGACTGGATGGACCTTGAGGTCTCTTCCATGATTCTTTGAAGTCTGGACAAATAGGAACAGACAGCATTAGAACATTATGATGGGATATTTTTGTAATCACTAACCTGTTTCTCCTTTGAAAGGAAGTGTCAAGCCAAACCTCATCTGCTGGCTGGAAGAAGCAGAAGACTTGTTCACCCAGGACTCGGATGAAGGGAAGGGATTGACAGCTACTTGTTTAGGTGAGTTGTGGAACCACTGAAGGGTGCACGTGATTTTTTTAGTTTGCCTTTCAATCAGTGTGACTGTTCAGCTGCAATGTACATTGATTTATAGGTGAATTTACAGATGGAGTCAGCAGTGTGATGCTGCAGCAAAAAAGCGAAATGCTGTCTCTGCCAGAATTTGTAGAAGCATTATTTCCAAGTCAAGGGGAGTAATAGTCCCTCTAGATCAGGGGTCGGAAAGTTCCCCTTACCTGGGACTGGTCCGGGGATCCCCTGGTCTTTTGCGGGCTGATGGTGCTGGTGGAGAAATGGTAGCGCACACTGTGGCCAGCATCTTGTTTTCCACAATGGCGGCCGTGACTTGTTTGCGCAGGCGCAGTACTCCTGTGCATATGCGAACGAGCCATGGCTGCCATTTTGGAAAACAAAATGGCGGTGGCGTGGGGCAGCAGAGGCCAATCCAAAGGCCTCGGGGGGGGGGGCAGACCCGGCCTGCAGGCCATAGGTTGCCAACCCCTGTTCTAGATTCTGCCTTGGTCAGGTTTTATTTGGAGTAGAATCATAGAGTTGGAAGAGGCCTCAAGGGCCATCAAGTCTAATCCCCTGCCATGCAGGAAGACATATTCAAAGCACCTCAAACAGATGGCTATCTAGCCTCTGTTTTAAAATGTCAGAGCTGTGCACTACTCATGGTTTTTCTCTGCTGGGCTTTGAAATGCTTCCAGCACTATAACTGCAGAAAGTACTAAAGAAAGACGCAAGAGTCTCCAAGTTCTATTTACAGAACTTTACTACAGAGTATATAGAACACTGGTGGCACAGTGGTTAAATGTCTGTACTGAAGCCACTCACTCAGAAACCATAAGGTTGCAAGTTCAGTACCAGCCAAGGGCTTGGGCTTAACTCATGCTTGCATCCTTTCACTAAAATGAGTACCCAGATTGTTGGGGGCAATTAGCTTACGTATTGTAAGCTGCTTAGGGAGTGCTTACGTGCACTGATGATCAGAATATGGTATAGAAATGTACTTGCTATTGCTAACACTATATACATAATAATGACTCTCCAACCAACCAACAACTAACATCAGCCAACCCACACTGTCCATAGGTCACACCGATATATATATACATTGTGCATGGCATGATCTCCTCACATAGGTGTCTGCAATTGTCCCTTGCTCTTGCAACATGCCTATTGAGTTATCCTGGGCATGTCTTCCAAGTGATGTGACGATGACACTCCATGTCAGTCACCATGGTGCAACCTTTCTAGATGTTGCATCATCCAACTTCCTCAGCCATCTGTCATGTTCTGTACTGTGAAATCTAATACTAGTGCTGTACATACATACATACACTGACAAAAAAAAAAAAAACTCCTAAAGAAGACCACCACTCTCTCAATCGGCACGTTCCTGTCGAAGAGTGCCTACTGTATGGAGGTTCTTCCTAATGTTGAAGTGAACTCTCTTTTTCTGAATACTATACTCAATTCTATGGTCCTCATTTTAGAAGGATATACATTAGTTTGGAGCAAGTTTATAGAGAGGCAGCAATGAGGATGACAAGAGGTGTATGGAAAAGAAGAAAACACAGACTTTATATTGAATATTGATAGAATGTTTTGATAATGAGAGCGATTCAGCAATGAAAGCAATTGCCCAGAAAGATGAGGTCTTGAATGGAGAATGGAGAAATCTCTGTAAGTAACTTGTGTACTTTATTCAGCTATTCCTCAATAGAACCTTTAGAGAAGATGTAAAATGTAGTGTTAGACTGTTGAATCTTGTCCTCCTGTATGTAATCTGATTTGATTTCAGTGACCACAGCTCCCCCTTTGTCAGCTTGTCATATAATGATGTTAGGATTGTTTCTGTGATTGTGGCTGGCATCCCGTTCCACATGGTTGAGATTGTTTTTTAATCTTTATTTATCTGTTTGGGCATTACAGTGAAAGCATTCTATGTAGAAATCCAATTCCATGTTCTGGCCTTCTGGAGGGCTTCATGTGGAGTTCATTTTGTAGCTCTGAATTATTTTCTTCTAATTCCATGTTCTGGCCTTCTCCAGGAGTTTATGTGGAGTTTAAGTAGCTCTAGAAAATACTTTCTTGTGTGTTGGTGCAATGTCAGTCAAGATAGATCTGTGGTCATGAACAAGTTAGACTACATACATCTTTTACACACCAACACTAACTGACCACTGTAAAGTTCTGAAAAACTTGTACCAGCTTGCATATCCCTTTGAAAATTTAGGACAAGAGCACGATTTGCATCTTTTTGGACCCTAGAATCATAGAATAATAGAGTTGGAAGAGACTACAAGGGCCAACCCCCCTGCCATGCAGGAACTCCCAATCAAAGCATCCCCGACAGATGGCCATCCAGCCTCTGCTTAAATACCTCCAAGGAAGGAGACTCCATTACTCTCTGTGGGAGTGTGTTCCACTGTCGAACCACACTTACTGTCATGAAGTTCCCCCTAATGTTGAGGTGGAATCTCTTTTCCTGGAGTTTACATCCATTGTTTTGGGTCCTAGTCTCTGGAGTAGCAGAAAACAAGCTTGTTCCCTCCTCAATGACATCCTTTCAAATATTTAAATACGGCTATCATATCACCTCTCAACCTTCTCTTCTCCAGGCTAAACATCCCCAGCTCCCTAAGTCATTCCTCATAGAGCTTGGTTTCCAGACCCTTCACCATTTTAGTTGCCCTCCTCTGGACACGCTCCAGTTTCTCCACATCCTTTTTGAATTGTGGTGCCCAGAACTGGACACAGTATTCTAGATGAGGCCTGACCAAAGTAGAATAGAGCGGCACTATTACTTCTCTTGATCTAGACACTATACTTTTATTGATGCAGCCTAAAATTGCATTGGCCTTTTTAGCTGCTGCATCGCACTATTGATTCATGTTCAACTTGTGGTCCACCTGGATTCCTAGATCCTTTTCACACGTAGTCTCATTCAGCCAGGTGTCCCCCATCGTATATCTGTGCTTTTCGTTTTTCTGCCCTAAGTGCAGTACCTTACATTTCTCCGTGTTGAATTTCATTTTGTTAGCTTTGGCCCAGCTTTCTAGTCCGTTCAAGTCATTTTGAATTTTGATCCTGTCCTCTGGAGTATTAGCTACTTCTCCTAATTTGGTGTCCTCTGCAAATTTGATAACTATGCTCCCAATACCGTCATCCAAGTCATTAATAAATATATTGAATAGCACTGGGCCCAGGACAGAGCCCTGTGGCACCCCACTGGTCACTTCTTTCCAGGTTGAAAAAGAGCCATTGTTGAGCACCCTTTGGGTTTGCCCAGTCAACCAATTACAAATCCATGTAACAGTTACTTTGTCTAACCCAGATTTTACCAGCTTGTTTGCAAGAATGTCATGGGAATCCTTGTCAAAGGCCTTACTGAAATCAAGATATACTATATCCACAACATTCCCTTCACCAAGCTGGTAATTTTATCAAAAAAAAAGAGATCAGATTTGTCTGGCATGACCTGTTTCTCTGAAACCCATGTTGACTTTTTGTGATTATGAAATTACCTTCCAGATGTCCACAGACTCTCTGTTTAATGATGTGCTCCAGAATCTTTACTGGTATTGATGTCAGACTAACTGGACGATAATTGTTGGGATCCTCTTTTTTCCCCTTTTTGTAGATGGGGACAACATTTGCCCTTCTTCAGTCTGTTGGGACTTCTGTTTTCCAGGAGTTCTCAGATTATTGCCAATGGATCCGATATTACATTTGCCAGTTCTTTTAATACCATTGGATGTAATTCATCTGGTCCTGAAGACTTATATTCATTTAGATTAACCAGATATTCCTGTACTATCTCTTTACTTATTTTGTGTTGAAATTCTCCTATTCTGTCCTCTGCTCCATTATCCTCTGGTTGAGCACCCTTTGCCTTTTCTGAGAAGACTGAAGCAAAGAAGGTGTTGAGTAATTCTGCCTTTTCTCTGTCCAGTTAACTTTTTGCCATCCTCTCCACACAGTGGCCCTACCATTTCCTTCTTCTTCCTTTTTCTGCTGACATATTCAAAAAAGCCCTTTTTACTGTTTTTAACCTCTCTAGCAAGCCTGAGTTCATTCTGCGCTTTAGCTTTTCTGACTTTACCCCTGCAGGTGCTAGCTATTGTTTGAATTCCTCTTTGGTGATTTCCCCATTTTTCCATTCCTTGTACCTGTTCCGTCATCCATCCTGGTTTCTTGAGACACCTCCCATTTTCCCTCCTCGTTGGAATGGTTTGAAATTGTGTCTTCAGTATCTCCCTTTTGAGAAACTCCCATCCATCTTGAACTCCCATCTCCTTTAGTATTTCTGTCCATGGGATCACCCCCAGTATTTCTGTAAAATCAGCTTTCCTAAAGTCTAGAATGAATATCTGACTATGCCTGGCTTCTCCTTTCCACTGTATAATAAACTCCAGGTGGACATGATCACTCCTGCCTATGGATCCAACCACTTGCACCCCATTAACTAAGTCTTCCCTGTTAGTTAGGATCAGATCCAAAATAGCTGACTCCCTTGTTGCCTCTTCCACCTTTTGGACAATGAAATTGTCTTCAAGGCAAGTGAGGAATTTGCTAGACCTTGAGGATTTTGCTGAGTTTGACTTCCAGCAAATATCAGGATAGTTGAAGTCACCCATCACTACTATATTTCTCCTTTCTGAGTGTGTGGTCATCTGTTCTAGAAAGGCATCATCCAATTCTTCTGCCTGACTCGGGTGTCTGTATTAGACTCCCACACTAACATCCCTGTTGTTTCCCTCCCCTTTCATTTTTATCCAGATGCTCTCCACCTGGCTTCCAGGATTGGTGTCCTGGATTTCTTCACTGGTGTAAATATCCCTGACATATAATGCTATTCCTCCTCCTTTCCTGTTTGGCCTGTTTCTCTTGAAAACCTGTATTTCTACATTCCAGTCATGGGACTCATCCCACCAGGTTTCAGTGATGCCTATTATATCATATTTGCTTTGTTATGTTAGGAGTTCAAGTTCATCTTGCTTATTTCCCATGCTCTGTGCATTAGTGTAGAGACATCTAAGACCATGTGTCCCTGTTACTTGCTGCCTGTGCATGTTATTTTGCCACCCACTGTTGGGTCCCTGTACTGTTTGCCTTGTTTCCTCTATGACAGTTTGACTATTTTTCCCAGCCCTTTTGTCTTCCAGGACGGTGTCTCCCTTCCCCACATAACTCAGTTTAAAGCCCTCCTAATCAAATTCTTGAGAACTGGCCTGGAAAGAAACTGCCTGGAAAGCCTCCTTCTCTTTCTCCTTTCTTTCAGAAAGTGGCCTGGAAAGCCTCCTCCTCCTTCCCCTGTCCTGGCCGAAACTTACCTGAAACCGGCCTCTGGGAGCAGTTGTATAGAGCTAACTGGTAGCAAATGGGACTCAACAAAGCCCTACCCACTCAGCAAGAGTCACAGTCTCCCCAAGTGTTTTTAAAAAGAATTTAAAAACTCACCCACTCAAAATGGCTGCCTGGAAACTGCTTTCTTCCTCTTTCCTACCAGGAACTGGCCTAGAAAGCCTCCTACACCTTCTTTCCTGGCAGAAACTGCCTGGAAAGCCTCCTTCTCTTTCTCCTTTCTTTCAGAAACTGGCCTGGAAAGCCTCCTCTTCCTTCCCCTGTCCTGGCCAAAACGTACCAAAACTGGCCTCGGAAGAGCTAACTGGCTAGCTCCACCTCCCATTCACTCACAAATGCGACTCAACAAAGCCCTACCCACTCAGCAACACTCACACTCTCCCCAAGTGTTTTAAAAGAGAATTTAAAAACTCACCCACTCAAAATGGCTGCCTGGAAACTGCTTTCTTCCTCTTTCCTAGCAGGAACTGGCCTAGAAAGCCTCCTTCACCTTCTCCTTTTCTGGCAGAAAATGCCTAGAAAGCGTCCTTCTCTTTCTCCTTTCTTTCAGAAACTGGCCTGGAAAGCCTCCTCCTCCTTCCCCTATCCTGGCTGGAAATTACCTGAAACTGGCCTCTGGGAGCAGTTGTATAGAGCTAACTGGCTAGCTCCACCCCCTATTGACTCGCAAATGCAACTCAACAAAGCCCCACCCGCTCAGTAACAGTCACACTCTCCCCAAGTGTTTTTAAAAAGAATTTTAAAATTCATCCACTCAAAATGGCTGCCTGGAAACTGCTTTCTTCCTCTTTCGTACCAGGAACTGGCCTAGAAAGCCTCCTTCACCTTCTCCTTTCCTGGCAAAAACTGCCTGGAAAGCATCCTTCTCTTTTCCCTTTCTTTCAGAAACTGACCTGGAAAGCCTCCTCTTCCTTCCCCTGTCCTGGCCAAAAATTACCTGAAACTGGCCTCTGGGAGCAGTTGTATAGAGCTAGCTCCATCCCCTGTTGACTTGCAAATGCAACTCAACAAAGCCCTACTCGCTCAGCAACAGTCACATTCTCCCTAAGTGTTTTTAAAAAGAATTTAAGAACTCAAAATGTCTGCCTGGAAACTGCTTTCTTCCTCTTTCCTAGCAGGAACTGGCCTAGAAAGCCTCCTTCTCTTTCCTCTTTCTTTCCAAAACTGGCCTGAAAAGCCTCCTCCTACTTCCAGTGTCCTGGCCGAAACTTATCAAATTGCATTCCATCCTATTTCCAAAACTACATAAATATGCTTTACACCTGAGCATTTATTATCATTCTGTAAACAATCAGAGAATGAAATATCATGAAAATTCTTGCTGAAATAAAAAACTAATTAGTCTTAAAGGCAGGGACCGGCAACCTATGGCCTGAGGGCCGGTTAAGGCCCCGGGCCCCGGACTTACCGGCCCAGGCCGAAGGTTGCTGCCGCCGCACGCCGACATTTGGGCGCGTTTTTGTCGCTCTGCAGCTGCACTCGCTGCGATCACCATTTTGGAAATCAAAATGGCGGTTGCGATGCGTTTGCGCATGGGCAGTACTCTTGTGTATGCACATACGTGTCACTGCCACGATTTGGACTTCCAAAATGGCGGCCGTGACATGCGCTGTGGTAATTGTGGCTGCGGCAGCGTGTGCAGGATGGTCGCGCACAGCGGTGGAGGGTGCGTGCACGTGAGCGCGCGCCACCATTCCCTCCCCCTCGGCCCACATCTCAAAAAGTTGCCAGTTCCTGCTTAAAGGTGTTGCTACATTGCTTTTCCCCTCCCCCCTTTTTCCACTTAATGCTGCAAGATTAACACAGCTACTTCTTTGAAAATGATTGCAATTTTATGCCTATCCTCCTAGCCTTGCTGTAGTTCTGTTATTCTGCCCTTCTTGTTATATAACTTTGTGGGAACGAACATGATGCAATGGTTGAGCCTTGGATTAAAACCAGTGTTTGAATCCTAGTTCAGCCATGGAAACTCACAGGATGCGCTTCGGCAAGTCACACGCTCTGAGCCTTGGAGGTGAAAGCAGTGGCAAACCTGCTCTAAATCAGGGTTGCCAAAAATCCCTAACATAGGGTTGCCATAATTCATGGTTGACTAATAAATCCATAATACAATAACAACAAATAACACTGGGGGGAAATGCCATGTGATCTGAGACTTTCAAAATGAAATAGGAAATTAACCAGAAAGAAATGACTACAATGTTGGTGACAGCAGGCTTGAGACTTTTGGAGATATTCAAGTTGTTTTGTTCGTAACAATATGTTATTTTTCTTTTTATCCAACAAATCAGGTGATGGTTGGGACTGTGAGAGCTATCATATCTCATCTGTTGTGTCCAAGGTTGTTACCAAGCACAAAGATGGAAAAGAGTTTCTTAAGACACATCAAAGACCTTACACGGGGAGGAAACTGTTTAAATGCCTAGAGTGTGGAGAGAGCTTCAGCCAGAAAGAGTACCTTAGTCAGCATCGGAGAAGTCACGTGAGAGCAAAACCATATGAGTGCATGGAGTGTGGAAAGAGCTTCAGTAAGAAAGTGAACCTTGGGATACATCAAAGAATTCACACAAGGGAGAGACCGTATAAATGCATGGAGTGTGGAAAGAACTTCAGTCAGGCAAAGGGACTTAGTAGGCATCAAAGAATTCACACAGGGAAGAAACCATATAATTGCATTGAGTGTGGAAAGAGTTTCATTTGGAAAGGGGGCCTTAGGCTACATCAAAGAACTCACACAGGGGAGAAACCATATGAGTGCATGGAGTGTGGAAAGAGCTTCAGTCAGAAAGTGGTCCTTAGGATACATCAAAGAACTCATACAGGGGACAAACCGTTTAAGTGCATGGAATGCGGAAAGAGCTTCGTTCATAAAGGGGGCCTCAAGATACATCAAAGAACTCACACAGGGGAAAAACCATATGAGTGCATGGAGTGTGGAAAGAGCTTCAGTCAGAAAGTGGTCCTTAGGATACATCAAACAACTCATACAGGGGACAAACCGTATACATGCATGGAATGCGGAAAGAGCTTCGTTCAAAAAGGGGGTCTTAGGATACATCAAAGAACTCACACAAGGGAGAAACCGTATGAGTGCATGGAATGTGGAAAGAGCTTCAGTTTCAAATGGGTCCTTAGGATACATCAAAGAACTCATACAGGGGACAAACCGTTTAAGTGCATGGAATGCGGAAAGAGCTTCGTTCATAAAGGGGGCCTCAGGATACATCAAAGAACTCACACAGGAGAGAAACCGTATGAGTGCATGGGATGTGGAAAGAGGTTCATTCAAAAAGTGGGCCTCAGGATACATCAAAGAACTCACACAGGGGAGAAACCGTATGAGTGCATGGAATGCGGTAAGTGCTTCATTAATAAAGGGGGCCTCAGCAGACATCAAAGAACTCATACAGGGGACAAACCGTATGAGTGCATGGAGTGTGGAAAGAGCTTCAGTCAGAAAGAGACCCTTAGTATACATCAGAGAATTCACACAGGGGAGAAGCCATATAAATGCATTGATTGTGGAAAGAGCTTCGGGCGGAAAGGAGAACTTAGGATACATGAAAGAACTCACACAGGGGAGAAACCATATAAATGCATGGAATGTGGAAGGAGTTTCAGTGTTCATGGATCACTTGCAAGACATCAGAATATTCACAAAGATGAGGCTCCCTATGAATGCAGGGAATGTGGGGAAAAGTTCAGGTGGAAAGACCAGTTTAAGTTTCATGAAACAACTCACACAGGGGAGAAACCATTTAAATGCATTGAGTGTGGAAAAAACTTCAGCAAGATTGGGTTCCTTCAGCGGCACCATCAAACTCACACAGGGGAAAAACCATATAAATGCATGGATTGTGGAAAGAGCTTCATTCAGAAAGAGCATTTTCAGCGGCACCAAAAAACTCACACAGGAGAGAAACCATATAAATGCATGAAGTGTGGAAAGAACTTCACCCGGAGTGAACACCTTAGGCGGCACGAACAAAATCACAGAGGGGAAAAGCCATATCAATGCACGGAATGTGAAAAGAGCTTCTCTCAGAAATGGACTCTGAAAATGCATCAAAGAACTCACACAAGGGAGAAACCATTTAAATGCATGGAGTGTGGAAAGAGCTTCAGTGATTCTCGATCACTTACTAGACATAATACAAGTCATATAGGCAAAAAATCATAAATGTATGGAATGTGGAAAGAATTTCAATCAGAAAGGGCACCTTAGAAAGCATAAAATCTTTCACATGGGACAAACCAAGGAAACATATGTAGTATGGAAAGTAATTCTGGTCATTATTTTTGTTTTCATAATGTTCAAAGGTAAACCTGCTTTTTCACTTTCTTCCTTTTCTAGGCAGCATGAATAAAATCATAGAGGGGAAAAGCAATATCAGTGCATGGAATGTGGAAAGAGCTTCAGTGAGAAACTGGGCCTTAGGCTACATCAACGAACTCACACAGGGGAGAAACCATATAAATGCATAGAATGTGGAAAGAGCTTCAGTGTTCATAGATTACTTACTAATCATCAGAGAACTCACATGGGAAGACTATAAAGATGCATGGAGTGTGGGAAAAGCTTCAGTTAAACTAAATTATTTACTAAATAGCAAAGAACTCATCAAACTTGAAACCATATAAATATATGGAATATGAGTAATGTTAATGTTCAATTTTAAACCTGCATTTTCATCATCTTCCTTGTCTTTCAATAATTGTTCATTTTTCTTCTTTGCTATTTTCTGCTACTAGTACTAGTATGGTGTCATATGTATATTTTAAATTGTTGATTTTCCTTCCTCCAATTTTCACTTCTCCTTCCTCTTACTCTAATCTAGTTCTATGTATAATACTTTTAGCTTACAGTGGTTCCCTCCACATTTGCTGGGGTTAGGGACATAGGACCCCTGTGAAAATGGAAAAACTGAAATAACAAAAACACTATATTTTTAACTGAGAGAACACTTCTCTAGGAATCCCTGGGTCCTCCAGTGCAACTCTGTTGTCAACATTTGCTAGACATTGACCATAGAATTGTACTGGAGGAGTTCCAAATTCCTAGTGAAGTGTTCTCTCTAGGAATCTCTAGGTTCTGCAGGGGAACCTTTGGTTAAAGTTGACTATAGAGTTGCCTGGAGGACTTAGATATTCCTGGAGAGAACATATTAATACAATCCATGAATAATCAAATTTGCAAAAGTCAAATCTGCAAATGTGGAGGGACGACTGTACAAGTTAAACAGATAGGGTGATAAAATGCAACCTTGCCTGACCCTCTTGTAGATTGGAAGCCTTTTGTTTCTCTATATTCTGTCCAGATGTTGGCCTCTAGTCTTGAGTACAGGTTATACATAATACAATGATCAAGTGGTGCCCCTTTTCTTTGGAACCGGACCTTCAATCCTCGTGATTTACCTGTGTTAATACTCTTGATGATGATGATGATAATTTTTTATTTCTAGCCCACCCCTCTGCTCCGCAACTGGGGCGGGTTACAACATTTTAAAACATACAAAGTTAAAACAAGCCTTATCCCCATAACCCCCCTCCCACACCCTAAAACAAGATTAAAACTTTAAGATATTAAAACATAACACAGTCTAGAACGAAACAAACAATACAATACAATAAAACAATAAAATCAAACTGAAGTGAGCTACAGACAAGGGATAGTTGAAACCATCTCCCCTCAGGTCGGAATAAAGGCAGCAAGAGTAGTAATAAGACGGACCTCATCCGGCAGGCCGTTCCACAGCCTGGGAGCGGTTGCAGAGAAGGCCCTCTGGGAGGTCTGAGACAGCCTAGTTTTTATTGGCTGTGACAGGTTCCTCCCAGAGGACCGGAGGGCACGGGGGGGGGAGATCATATGGGGAGAGGCAGTCCCGCAGATAGTATGGACCCAAGCCATGTAGGTCTTTAAAAGTTAACACCAACACCTTGTACTGTGCCCGGAAACTAATCGGCAGCCAGTGAAGGGATTTGAGCACAGGTGTTATGTGCTCCCTCCTAGATGTTCCTGTGATCAGTCTGGCTGCCATATTCTCTACCAGTTGAAGTTTCCAGGTTAGGCACAAGGGTAGCCCCATGTAGAGTGCATTGCAGTAATTCAGACGTGAGGTTACCAGAGCATGTACCACAGTTTCCAAGTCCCTCATATCCAGATAAGGGGACAGTTGACGTATCAGCTGATAACAGGCACTCCCGACTGTCACATTCACCTGACTAGTCATGTGAAGTGACGAGTTAAGGAGTACCCCCAAGCTGCGAACACAGTCCTTGGAGGCCAGTGTGACTCCATCCAGGACTGGAGACTGTATTCCCAAATCTGGTTTCGGGCCTGTGACTGTAAGTACCTCCGTTTTGTCTGGATTAAACTTCAATCTGTTTTTCCTCATCCAATTCATTACCGCTCTTAGACAGTCATTAAGAGGAGAGACGCCATCTGAAGTCTGAGTCAATGATCTGGTCATGGAGAGATTTATCTGGGTGTCATCCACGTACTGGAGACACCGTGCTCCATGCCTCTGAATGATCCCACCCAGCAGCTTCATATAAATATTGAATAACATCGGGGACAGGATGGTGCCCTGGGGGATAGCATCCTTGTTCTCTGTCAATTCTTTTAGAGGGCTGGAATCCAGAAATTCACCAAATTTAATTGAGGAGTTTAGTTCGTTTTTACACAGGGTAGTACAACATTTATGAAATTCAGTATTAGAAGTTGCAGTGATTGGATAGGAAAGGTTGTGGAATTAGCTTCTTTAGGTGAATTGTCTCATTTGATGAGAAAGAATTCAATGGAAATATTGAACAATGTGGGATCCATTTATAGAATATGTTAATTGGAGAAGAGGAGATATCAGTAGTGATGGATTTGAAATACGGTTGGCCCTCAGTATCCGTGGGGGATACGTACCAGACCCCCACTCCCCCTACGGATGCTTAAGCTCCATTTTCTCTAATGGCACTGAACTACATGGCTGTGCTACCATTAGGGACAAATACACTCAATCCTCTGTTGGTGCGTTTTTGACCCAAAGTCTATATGCTGAAGCTTGTGCACCAAGAACACACGCCATGGAAAGCTCTGCTGCACAGTTCAGTGCAGGCTGGAGAACTCCTCCTCCCACACACACAAGCTGCAGACAACATGCCAAGTACTCTCAAGGAGGCGTTTAATTTTCATTTCAGTATTTACAATATCGCACATTGACTGATAAAATGCTCTGCTCACTATATACATCACCACCATCACACAGGGTATTGGAGCTTCTTCCTTATATACACATTCATTGATGGAGCTTCCAGTAGTCCAACCCTTTAACTGCTGTGTAATAGTTTCCTGTGCCACACATGGCACGACTTTGCAGTATTGAAGTGATGCCATCTCCTGCCTGTGTGTCATCATCTTCCTGTGACACAGCACCCTTCCAACTGCTCGCTCATCATGGCTGCCACAAGACCTGTAGTAACATTTTGTCTTTGTCCCATATTGCTTCACCTAAGACATTTTCCTCTTGATGCATTCATCCTGACACCCTCCCTCCCCCTTCCTTCCTTCCTTGGCTTGGCTTTGTGGGTGGTTTGGAGGCTCTAATTTGTGATTAGAAAATGTCTAGTTTCTGTTAAATTTGAAATAAGTAAATGAAGAGTGTATGAAGATTAGCGAGGAGAAATTATTTTGTTGATTTAAATACCAGTTAGAAGTGGGAGGTCAAATTTTAATTTTTATGTTGTATTTTGTTTTGGGGTGTTTTAAAGAATTAAGGGGCATATAGGATTAAGATGGATACCGGGGTGTATGTTTTTGTATTTGTTTCATCATGTTTTGTTTGTTCTGCTTTTTCATCATGTTTTGTTTGTTCTTTTTTCAAATCAGGATCTTTAAGTCTAAAAACGTTTTTTCCAGTGATGAAATGTATTCTCATGTCTTAATTTTAGATACTTGCTTTTGTCTTCTTTCCTTTTTAAAGCATTAGCAAATAGTTTCTAATTTTTAATGTCATGGTCATAAGAACAGCGTTTGATATAAATAAATACTCTGTTCAGTGCATCTAATTCAGACTTGCTCTGTTCCTGTTATGTTTAGCATTTTGTTCAGTGTGGTATGCTTGATCAGTGTCTGATTTTGTTAACAGAATAGGTTCGAAGCAGTAAATTCAAATTTATTTAATGAAGACAAAAATCATTAATCAAGTGTAGTTTATTTATACAAATCAATAGTATTAATAATCTTTCTTGGAGATTGCCTCAGTTCAATGAGCACCTTGGGAGCTTAGTGAAAGCCTATTCTATCCCTTTCTATGATCCAAGATAACATATCTAGGAGTAGCCTTGTTGGCCACACAGCAAAGTTCAGTATTATCCAAAATCCACAAAACAGTGATACCTTTATTGAGGCAACCAAATGCATTATACATGTTGCCAGCTTCTGAAGCTCCTCTGGCTTCTTTTATCAGGCAAAGGTGTTTAAAATTATACAGGAGACAGAGAGGAAAAATGGGCAGCATTAGTCATAGTCATCAAATTGTCATGATTTTGTGGTTGTTGTTCAGATGGTACGGAGGGATGTTCATGCAGGCATGCCTCTCCTCTTCCTGGCTGTGTGGTTATTGGGAGATTCTTCAAGCCCAGGAAATAAACTTTAAATTCCATTAGCAACACAAAAAGCACTGGAATGTTTGGGAATAATACTATGAAAACCTGGGATTTGTAGTTTGTTGTGACATCAGAGTACTCTGATAGAGAAGGCTAAGTTTAAAAAACTACAAATCCTAGGATTTCATAACAATCAGCCGTGGCAGTTGAAATGGTGTTAAACGGTATTAATTCTGTACTACAGATGCAGCCTTTGTCCAATGGTGGGGGGGGGGGGGGGGAGGATGTCAGTTTATTACTTACATACACATTTTTATTGTTACATCCTGCTCATCATCATCAGAGTTCAGGATAGGCATAACATACCCATCACATCAGTCATCAAAAGAGTTTGGCAATGGGCATATAACACAGTAGAAGACACAGACAGATGCCAGTAAAAACAAAATGTAATTCTTTTTTTTAAATACTTTATTTGGTTAAAATACACATCTTCTTACATTCAATATAAATACATTGAATACTTATAGTAACATATACTTATAATACCATATATACCATATGTGCTTAAATACTAGAAAAAAGAAAAAAAGGGAAAGAAAGAGAAAGAAAGAAAAGACACAGAAAAGAAAAAAAGAATCATAATTAACAAATTATAACATAATTAACATCATAATTAACAAAATAGCTCTTGTATATCCACAAAGAGAACATACACAAAAAGAGAACATAAAATATAAAAGACCTCCTGGATCCTTGACCAAGTCCTTTCCATATCCTATTATAGTATTCACCTTTCCTGTTACATTAAGATAATACTAAACTATAATCTATAACTTCAACTATAACTATATATATATCTATATATCGATATACAGATATATACACGTACATCATATGCTTTGGGCCAGGGGTAGGCAACCTTTTTGAGCTGGGGGCCGGGTTGCTGTCCCTCAGACAATTGGGGGGCCGAAGCACCAAAAATAAATCAAAAAATAAATATATATTTAAAAAAATAATAATAAAATCCCACCCAGCGGCTTCATATAAATATTGAATATCATCGGGGACAGGATGGTGACCTGGGGGATAGCATCCTTGTTCTCTGTCAATTCTTTTAGAGGGATGGAATCCAGAAATTCACCAAATTTAATTGAGGAGTTTAGTTCGTTTTTACACAGGGTAGTACAACATTTATGAAATTCAGTATTAGCAGTTGCAGTGATTGGATAGGAAAGGTTGTGGAATTAGCTTCTTTAGATGAATTGTCTCATTTGATGAGAAAGAATTCAGTGGAAATATTTAACAAAACATGGGATCCATTTATAGAATATATTAATTGGAGAAAAGGAGATCCATCAGTAGTGATGAATTTGAAATACGGTTGGCCCTCGGTATCCGTGGGGGATACGTACCAGACCCCCACTCCCCCTACGGATGCTTAACCCCTATTATCTCTAATGGCACTGAAGCTACATGGCTGTGCTACCATTAGGGACAAATGCACTCAATCCTCTGTTGGTGCGTTTAGACCAAAGTCTATATGCTGAAGCTTGTGCACCAAGAACATACACCATGGAAAGCTCTGCTGCACAGTTCAGTGCAGGCTGGAAAACTCTTCCTCCCACACACAGAAGCTGCAGACAACATGCCAAGTACTCTTGATAGGGTTAAAGATTGCTAAATATACAGGCTATAGGTAATCAATATTAACAAAGGAAAAATTAAAGGCTCAGAGCTGAATTTTGTAAGAGATGGTTAAGCTGAAGTTTTAAGTATATGAGAGAACATCTGTTTTGGGGTCAGACAGAGGGAAATGCATGAGGGAGGGGGAGAAATGAGTAGTTACATCCTTTCTGCTGGGGCGGCGATAAGGATTTTGGCTGAGACTGTAATTAGACTGTAATTAGGGTTATAAATTTAGAATTTACTTGGCAAGCTAGTTGGAATTGCAGGAAATAAGGATGTGAGATAGGATGTACATTGTCTAGGTCAGGATGACTTTTTGTGGAATGCAGGATGTAAGATTGTGAGACAGATGTCCATTGTCTAGATAGGAGTGAACAAGATGACTCTTTGTAGTTTCTGTGTATAAAACTCAGCTGTTAATCTATTTTCGGGGCTGTTCTGCTTTTGAAGAGATTCAGAGAACAGTCTTTTGCTAGCAAAATAAATGGCCTCTGAGCTTCGATCTTCTGGCTTGCTGTCTTTGTCATTGAAGAAGATTGTCAATTGCTGATCCCTGCCGTAACATTTTGGCGCCCGAACAGGGACTTGAAGAACAGGAGAAGTTCTTCTGTTCCATAGCGGAGCCAGCAGACTAGGGGTTTTCCCCCGGGACTTCCTTGGGTCTTGCAGACTCCTGCATTGCTTCATTACCTTCGCCGGGAAGCGCGCACTCTAGAAAGTTTACTGGAGCCCGGTGGGCTGAGGAAGAAACACAGGAGAGCTGCGGTACTGCCAACGAAGAGTTCCTTGAAGCCTAGCTCAGATTGCCTTCCTACCCCGGCCGGCGGAGGACCTCCAAGACTCGCAGGCGAGTATATAAAGGGGTTCTTCTTTTCTTCTACTTGTTCTGCCAGTTACCAGCCAGCTACCTCCAGTTGAGGTAAAGAAAAGGCCTGATCAACCTTTTATTTCTGTTTCTGAATCTGTTGGGAGGAACCTGGGTGGCGGGTTTCTCATCCCTGAAAGTCCGCAAGTCAACTTACCCCAATTCCTATAGTTGACTTGTTCTCTGTCATACCCTCCCTATTGTGTCTATCTCTGCTATCCTTTAGAAATAAGAATAGGCAGGTGGGAGATGGGGGGAGGTACTTCAACTCCTTTAGATCTGATGGTCAAGCATTTTACTGAGGCCTTTGACCCCTTAGAGTGCAATGTGTAAGACTGCGGATACCGAGCCAGCAAAGCCAAAGCACAAATTTGTAGCCAGGAAGTCACCTACTTAGGATTTGTCATCAAAAAGGATACAAGAATTCTAGGAGCCAGCCGGACCCAAGCCATCAACTGTCTACCTCGACCTGCTAACAAAAGGAACTCAGAGTGTTCTTGGGAATGGCCGGCTACTGTCGAATTTGGATCCTGGACTTTGCCTCCATGACTCAGCCACTATATGAGATGTTAAAAGGGAGAATTCCTGAGTCGCATCCTCTAGAATGGACAGGTGAAGAAATCCATGCACTGAGACAGTTGAAACAAGCCCTGACTAGCCCTCCTGCTCTTGGCCTGCCTGATATTACCAAACCCTTCCAGCTGTTTGTGGACGAGCGCAGAGGAACTGCAGTGGGTGTCCTTACTCAGAAAATAGGGAGCTTGAACCGACCTGTGGCTTATCTGAGCAAGAATATGGATCCTGTTAGTCGAGGATGGCCAGGCTGCCTTCGCAGCATAGCAGCCGCTTCCTTATTACTCACCGAAGCAATCAAATTAACTTATGGCCAGACTATTGAAGTAACCACCTCTCATTCCATCCAGTCGTTACTAGAGGTGCAGGGTCCAAAATGGATGACTAATTCTCGTTTAGTGAAGTACAGAGCCCAGTTATGTGAGAATCTCAGCGTCATCATTAAGGACCGAACTATGCTGAACCCAGCCACCCTGATGCCTTTGCCAGACCAGCCTGTGCATGAATGTGAAGAAATAATGTCAACCGTGCACTCCAGCACACCTGACTTGAAGGATGTGCCCATCCCTGGAAGCACTATCCTGTTTACTGATGGAAGCAGTTCTGTAGTAAATGGAGTCCGACGTGCAGGGTATGCTGTGGTCACTGAGGACCAGATATTGATGGCTGAACCACTACCTGCTAATACTTCCGCTCAGAAAGCTGAACTGATAGCCCTCATCAAGGCTTTGGAGTGGGCAACAGGCAAGAAAGTGACCATTTATACAGACTCCAAATATGCCTTCCTGACTGTCCAGGTACATGGAGCATTGTATCGAGAGAGAGGATTCTTAACAGCTGAAGGAAAAGAAGTGGCACATGCCTTTGTAATTCAACAGTTGCTAGAAGTAATTTGGAAACCGGATAAGGTGGCAGTTATTCATTGTAGAGCCCACACAGGAAAATCAAATCCTATTGCCTGTGGTAATGCTCGAGCTGACAAAGCAGCCAAAGAAGCAGCCTTAAGACCATACCAAGGTGCATCTCATCTCATGGTTGTGTCACTGCCCCACCTTGACTCCTCGCCTCCCTATACAAAGGAAGAAATGGAAGAAGGAAAGAGAAATGTATATCAAGTTAAAAATGACTGGTTTATTCTAACTGATGGACGACTCTGGGTACCTCAACGTGTAGCCCGCATTGCAGTCTTCCATATGCATGATCAGTGCCATTTGGGAAAAGAAGCTCTCCGACATTTGATTGAAAAGACTATGTATATTGACAGACTGGCTTCTCTTTGTGCAGAAGCATCCCGACGATGTGTGATTTGTGCACAAAACAACCCCCATAAGGGACCAACCCCTCAACCTGGACAAATTCTAAGAGGCAGTCGACCATTTCAAGTAATCCAGATGGACTTCACACACATGCCTCCTGCAGGTGGCTACAAAATAGTTTTGGTAGCCATATGTACCTTTTCCAAGTGGATTGAAGCATGGCCAGTAAAGACTGAAGGGTCAAAGGAAGTGGTCAAAGATCTTCTTGAAAATATTCTACCTCGTTATGGAATACCACAACAAATAAATTCTGACAATGGATCATCCTTCCAGTCCGAAGTTACAGAAAAACTAAGCACTACCCTCCAGCTGGATTGGAAACTACATTGCGCCTGGAGGCCTCAGAGCAGCGCTATGGTTGAACGAGCCAACCAGACTCTTAAGTTGCACCTGAGGAAAATGTGTGCTGAAACCAAGACTAAATGGACTCAGATGTTGCCTGTGGCCCTCTTGCACTCCTGGGGCCAACGGTTTGACTCCCTATGAGATGGTCTTTGCCAGACCTCCACCCTTGCCTGCAATGGTGGGGACCTTGGATCTAAGGGGGGAGATAGGTCTTAAGAGAGTACTTCAAGAGTTAAACCAAACTGTCTTAGAAATTAGTCAGTATGCAGAGCAATGTCCACTAGGCCTCACCACCCCTGTACATGGATTCAGCCCTGGGGACTGTATGGGTCAAAAGTTACAAGGAAAGTACCCTAGGAAAAACTTGGGAGGGACCTTTCATTGTCCTACTAACCAGCCCTACTGCTTTAAAGGTGGAGGGAAATCCCATTTGGATTCATTGGAGTCGGGTTAAACCCGCTGCTACAGAAGGATGGTCGATTGCCCACCAGAGAGGCCTCAAGATGACCCTCAGAAAAGAGTGACCTTTGTTGATGCCCAAAAGCAAGACAGGAGAGAACTTGGAGATTTGGAATCTCCGAACGAACATCCCCGGGAAACCATGATCCCTATCCCTGATAGAAAAGATGTTCGCCGTTCCAGAACCAAAGTTATATGTTGTCCCATTGCTGACAGCTTGCCTGGTCTCAAATGTTCTTACATGTTTGTAATTGTCTTGTTGATTGTGATCATTGTGGCATTGTTGCTTCCCCCAGTCCACTGTGAGGTTTTAAAAGACTCATGTAGGAGTTGCATTAAAACAGTTAGAATGGAAGCTAAGATTCAGGAAACTCTGGTGTACTTGACTAGATACGCTTGTAAAGGTAACAAAAAGAGCTGTATCCTCAAAAACACCACTTATACTGCACGCATAGAAAATACTACAGTTACTTGTTATGATCCCCAGGAAAGCCCCTTGCAGAGGTGGTTTGAAGTCCGTACGAGTAACATAAGATTGGAACGGGGTCCGATTCTTGTCAAAACAAGGATACCTAGTCCTGATACCAGAGTTAACTTTATAGTGGAGTTTTGTAAGTCAATAGTATCATGGCCATATTGTGGAGAATTGTCATGGCAAAGGTACTATGCTGATCAAGGTAAATATATCTGCCCAGGCAAGACCCTTGACTCACCAAGATGGAAACGTCGTTGTCAATTTGCTGAGAAAGGGGGGGGGGCATGCCATTCTTGGGAATGTATACTTGCAGCCACTTGGTTCACTAATCCAGAGGCAGAAATTGTTATAACCAAAATACCAGTCTCTGGCTCATGTTCAGCGACCCAGTGCAACTATGTCAATATCTCTATAAAGGATCCCCAATCTTATATCACTAAGTATGGTCAATATGTTGGAATGGGCATAGATGGACAAGGGAAAGATCCCTTGGGAGTGTTTCACATCCACATAGCCCAGTTGGGAGAAGTGGAGACCGCACATGTAAAACAAGCTGTCTTCTACTCTGATTTTTGGGAAGAATTGAACACCCCATTTCAGGTCCCTGAGGCAGCCCGAAATCTGTTTACTACCTTTGCAGAAACTGTTGCAACAGCGCTTAATGTGTCAAATTGTTATGTATGTGGGGGAACACAAGTGGGTGACCAGTGGCCCTGGGAGGCTGCAGAAATTAATGTAAATGAACCCTATAATGAGATTAATAGAACTAATCCCCACAGTCAGTGGATGCTTAAGAGTGTTATAGTAAGTAAGTGGTGTGTTCAGAGGTTTGCAAAAAGAGCTCCTAAAATGGGACATGTCCCTTGTGAAATGGCAACCATAATAAATGGAACTAATAATATAACTTATTGGCCAAACAGTTCAGTAATTCCGGTCAATTACTTGTGGACCACTGAGCTGAAAAATAAATTGAGACCAAGAGTACGGGGACCCAGGTTAGCAAACAAAAGTAAGTCTACTTGGAAGGCCCCGAGGGGACTCTATTGGATATGTGGAAAATATGCTTATTCTGAGTTGCCTGAACCTTGGGAAGGAGCTTGTACTTTAGGAGAAATCAAACCTTCATTTTTCCTAATTCCCCTCTCTGAAGGCACTCAGTTGGGACATCCTGTGTATGCAAGGAAAAAGCGATCTGCCATTGCTATAGGAAACTGGAAAGATAATGAGTGGCCCCCTGAACGTATAATTCAATACTATGGGCCAGCTACGTGGGCCCAGGATGGGTCATATGGATATAGAATTCCTGTGTATATGCTAAACAGGATAATTCGCTTGCAAGCTGTGCTAGAAATTATTACTAATGAAACCGCAAGAGCTTTGACCACACTGTCTAAAACCCAGACCCAAATGCTGTTTATCAGAACTGCTTGGCATTAGATTATTTGCTTGCTGCTGAGGGAGATGTTTGTGGCAAATTTAACCTTACCAATTGTTGTTTACAGATTGATGATAATGGGAAAGTGATTGAAGAAATATAAGATAAAATAGTAAAGCTAGCTCATGTCCCTGTTCAGAAGTGGGAAGGATTTCAGTGGGATGGACTGGATTCTTGGTTTGGTTGGCTTGGAGGTCTCAAGGGACTAATTGGAGTTGTGGAAGTAGGAGTCCTGTTGTGCATCTTCATGCCATGTATATTGCCCCTGATAATACAGGGAATGAAAAACATGATGGAAGAGATTGCTGACAAACGTTCGGCTTTACATTTGATGGCTTTACAGGAATATAGATCCTTGCCCACTCATGAAATTGAATAAGATTTCTTTTGATCCCCCTCAGGCTTTTGGTTCCTTGATCATATATATACATATATTAACTAATTGTGTTTTAGATTAAAAATATAAGCAGTAACCTTCCTGTCCAATCTTAAGAGAAAGAGACATCAAAGGTCCAGCTGTTTGCCGACCAGGCAAAGGTAAACGGCTCAGCTGAAGAATCCAGTAAGCAGCAGAAGAACTCAGGCTAGGCTAAAATCTGTTGACACTCCAGGGGCTGTCCAGATTTAGCCAGACCTGCATCTGGGGAGGAAAGAAGATTCAGACTTGTCCCAGGTGAGCGGCACAATACCTGGAGGCTGCTGTTCTCTACCCTCAGACAGATCTGCACCTGGAGAGGAAAGAAGACTGGAGCTAGGCCCTACTGCAGCCACCATGGAGACAGCTGCTCTACATACGGCCAGATTCCGAAGATTGATTGGACAGGTATTTTAAGGTGATAAGGTGATGCTTTCCATCATCCACTGGTGAAGTGTTTGATGAAAATCATCAAAGGGGGGAAATGATAGGGTTAAAGATTGCTAAATATACAGGCTATAAGTAATCAATATTAACAAAGGAAAAATTAAAGGCTCAGAGCTGAATTTTGTAAGAGATGGTTAAGCTGAAGTTTTAAGTATATGAGAGAACATCTGTTTTGGGGTCAGACAGAGGGAAATGCATGAGGGAGGGGGAGAAATGAGTAGTTACATCCTTTCTGCTGAGGTGGCGATAAGAATTTTGGCTGAGACTGTAATTAGACTGTAATTAGGGTTATAAATTTAGAATTTACTTGGCAAGCTAGTTGGAATTGCAGGAAATAAGGATGAGATAGGATGTACATTGTCTAGGTCAGGATGACTTTTTGTGGAATGCAGGATGTAAGATTGTGAGACAGATGTCCATTGTCTAGGTAGGAGTGAACAAGATGACTCTTTGTAGTTTCTGTGTATAAAACTCAGCTGTTAATCTATTTTCGGGGCTGTTCTGCTTTTGAAGAGATTCAGAGAACAGTCTTTTGCTAGCAAAATAAATGGCCTCTGAGCTTCGATCTTCTGGCTTGCTGTCTTTGTCATTGAAGAAGATTGTCAATTGCTGATCCCTGCCGTAACACTCTCAAGGAGGCTATTAATTTTCATTTTACAATATCGCACACTGACTGACAAAATGCTCTGCTCACCACCACCACACAGGGTATTGGAGCTTCTTCCTTATATACACATTCATTGATGGAGCTTCCAGTAGTCCAACCCTTTAATTGCTGTGTAATAGTTTCCTGTGCCACACATGGCACGACTTTGCAGTATTGAAGTGATACCATCTCCTGCCTGTGTGTCATCATCTTCCTGTGACACAGCACCCTTCCAACTGCTTGCTCATCATGGCTGCCACAAGACCTGTAGTAACATTTTGTCTTTGTCCCATATTGCTTCACCTAAGACATTTTCCTCTTGATGCATTCATCCTGACATCCTCCCTCCCCCTTCCCTCCTTCCTTGGCTTGGCTTTGTGGGTGGTTTGGAGGCTCTAATTTGTGATTAGAAAATGTCTAGTTTCTGTTAAATTTGAAGTAAGTAAATGAAGAGTGTATGAAGATTAGCGAGGAGAAATTATTTTGTTGATTTAAATACCAGTTAGAAGTGGGAGGTCAAATTTTAATTTTTATGTTGTATTTTGTTTTTGGGTGTTTTAAAGAATTAAGGGGCATATAGGATTAAGATGGATACCGGGGTATGTTTTTGTATTTGTTTCATCATGTTTTGTTTGTTCTTTTTTCAAATCAGGATCTTTAAGTCTAAAAACATTTTTTCCAGTGATGAAATGTGTTCTCATGTCTTAATTTTAGATACTTGCTTTTGTCTTCTTTCCTTTTTAAAGCATTAGCAAATAGTTTCTAATTTTTAATGTCATGGTCATAAGAACAGCGTTTGATATAAATAAATACTCTGTTCAGTGCATCTAATTCAGACTTGCTCTGTTCCTGTTATGTTTAGCATTTTGTTCAGTGTGGTATGCTTGATCAGTGTCTGATTTTGTTAACAGAATAGGTTCGAAGCAGTAAATTCAAATTTATTTAATGAAGACAAAAATCATTAATCAAGTGTAGTTTATTTATACAAATCAATAGTATTAATAATCTTTCTTGGAGATTGCCTCAGTTCAATGAGCACCTTGGGAGCTTAGTGGGAGCCTATTCTATCCCTTTCTATGATCCAAGATAACATATCTAGGAGTAGCCTTGTTGGCCACACAGCAAAGTACAGTATTATCCAAAATCCACAAAACAGTGATACCTTTATTGAGGCAACCAAATGCATTATACATGTTGCCAGCTTCTGAAGCTCCTCTGGCTTCTTTTATCAGGCAAAGGTGTTTAAAATTATACAGGAGACAGAGAGGAAAAATGGGCAGCATTAGTCATAGTCATCAAATTGTCATGATTTTGTGGTTGTTGTTCAGATGGTACGGAGGGATGTTCATGCAGGCATGCCTCTCCTCTTCCTGGCTGTGTGGTTATTGGGAGATTCTTCAAGCCCAGGAAATAAACTTTAAATTCCATTAGCAACACAAAAAGCACTGGAATGTTTTGGAATAATACTATGAAAACCTGGGATTTGTAGTTTGTTGTGGCATCAGAGTACTCTGATAGAGAAGGCTAAGTTTAAAAAACTACAAATCCTATAATACCATATATACCATATGTGCTTAAATACTAGAAAAAAGAAAAAAAGGGAAAGAAAGAGAAAGAAAGAAAAGACACAGAAAAGAAAACAAGAATCATAATTAACAAATTATAACATAATTAACATCATAATTAACAAAATAGCTCTTGTATATCCACAAAGAGAACATA
Source organism: Phrynosoma blainvillii (assembly GCA_026167975.1). Taxonomy (NCBI): domain Eukaryota; kingdom Metazoa; phylum Chordata; class Lepidosauria; order Squamata; family Phrynosomatidae; genus Phrynosoma; species Phrynosoma blainvillii. The sequence goes on from JANUYF010000002.1 coordinate 380,875,062, forward strand.
CACAAAAAGAGAACATAAAATATAAAAGACCTCCTGGATCCTTGACCAAGTCCTTTTCCATATCCTATTATAGTATTCACCTTTCCTCTTACATTAAGATAATACTAAACTATAATCTATAACTACAACTATAACTAAATATAGAAGTACATCATATGCTTTGGGCCAGGGGTAGGCAACCTTTTTGAGCTGGGGGCCGGGTTGCTGTCCCTCAGACAATTGGGGGGCCGAAGCACCAAAAATAAATCAAAATAAATAAATATATATTTAAAAAAATAATAATAAAATTTAAAAAATATGCACGCACACACTCTCAGCCCTGTTTCGTGAATTTTGGGATGTTATGAGGAAACTCTATGGTTTTCTCTCCCTCGGAGGACTGAGTTAACCAACCATAGAGTCCAGGAGCGGCCTCCAGGAAACGGGCGGTCATTCTCTCGAGGCGCCCCCTAGCTTCCAGTTGGAGGAAAAGGGAGGGGGCCTTCCTCTAGTTCTCACACAGAGACTCTATGGTTTTCTACTCTTGGGAGGACTCTTGGGAGGACTGATAGTCGCCCAATCATAGAGTCCAAGAACGGCCTCTCGGAAGTGCCTCTTCTCCTCCTTCACTCTCTTCCTCTCCCTCCCTCCCTTCTTCTTCGGCCGAGACTCTGTCAGGAGGGAGGGTGGCAGTGGGAAGTCTGGTTTTCTCGGCGTCTCCATGGTTACGGTAAAACCTTTGGGCGCCCTCTTGTCTCTGGACCCTGAGAGCCTCCTCTTCCCCTCTTTCCTTACTCCCGCTCCTTTCTTTTTGCCCTTCCTTCCCCTTTCCCTTCCTCCTTCCTTCCTCCCCTTCTCTATGCTTCCTTCCTTCTTATGTTAACATAATTAACATCATAATTAACAAAATAGCTTTTGTATATCCACAAAGAGAACATACACGCATCCAGGCCTTAGATTGCCTACCCCTGCTTTGGGCTATCTGTAAACTATATACATTGTATATAATAACATATAATATTTATTACCCAGTATTTTCTTCGAATTAACAAGCATTCTATTATTTCTTAGTCATCTCTCTCTATTTTACTCCTTATGCATTTTCTGCTTCATTTTTTTGTCTCCTTAATATATTTAAAACAAAATGTAATTCTAAAATCACAGATAATAAAAGCAAAATCAGATCGGATTTCCATCTGTCTTGTCTTCCTTGCAAGCAGATCCTTCTCTTCATTTACTTCAGGGTAAACAATCATAACCAGAGGACAAAGGAGGAAAATGGGTGGAGGAGAGAGAAACTGGGACATTTTAAAAGCAGCCAAAATAATAATAATAAATGGGACAATTGAGAATTAACTGGGACTGTGTGTCGACCAAACCAGAAAAGTTGGGGGTACAGGTGCACCCATAGCAGCAATACCCCTTCTACTACTGAGAGTGTAGCTGCACTGTAGAATTAAAGCAGTTTGGCACCACTTTAACTGTTTAGATTATCCTACAGAAGCCTGGGGTTGATTTATTTGTTGCATTATATTTTTTATAATTTCATAAATAAAAAAACCATACATATTCTTCAATTATTTACAATATGGGGATTATATAAAATATAATCCCAACATAAATTCTCATTGAACAATCTTGACTTTGGGCCAATGCAGACTGGCACAAAGGGCTGGCCTGGGGGTGGAGTTGGGGCGGACACGCCAGCTACTCTGACTCCACCCTGACCCCATCCTGATGCCATGCGCCCATCCACACGGTGAAGGGCGTCAGGTCGCCCTCTTGGCAGAGTATCCACACACGCTGTGCCAAAAGGGCACAAAAGAGTGCAAAAGAGCCACAGCGGCGGCTCCAAGGGAGGCCTTTGGCCGCTCCCAAAAGGAGTGGCATTTTGCCGTTCTTTTGGGGGTGGCAAAAAGGAGGATCAGGGCCGCAGCTTGTGGCTGCCATGGCCCCGAACCGCTGCTCCAAGGGGTGGCTCTGCGCTGCCCCTTTCAGGCCATCTGCATCAGCCTTTCCCCACTTCCTCCAGAAACAAGTCTCATTTGATCTAATCATCTCCTTGACATTACTTTAATATTGAAACAATAGCTTACAAAATTTTAATCCTGTTTTTCTAGACCTGTTCAAGACATTATTTATCCCTTAAAATCATTTTGTCTTTAATCAAAATATTCATTCTTCCTACTACATTTCTGCATCTTAATTTACAATATTCCATAATTGGGGACCATTCCTTCTCTACTACACCTATATCTTTGTAATTTAGACGACAGGTTAGCTTGTCCATTTCTATCATTTCTAATAGTTTCATTAACCAATCATCAGTCTTAGGCATTTCCTGACTCTTCCAGTGTTGCGTTAATATCATTCCAGCTACCGTTATCAGATATAGCATAATACGCCAATATTTCCTTTCAACCTGTAATGGGATTTTATTCAAAATATTTAAAATATATATTTCTGGTCTCATCTCAAATTTAATATTTAGCATTTGTTCAATCAGTGTGAGTATCAGTTTTCAATATAGTTCGAGCTTCGGGTAGCACCGTCAGATATGAAACCATGAACCAGTAGCCGTTCGACACTTCCAACACATTCGAATCAGTCTTATAAATCTTTGCAATTTTATTTGGGGTTAGGTATCACCTCTGTTCCATTTTCCAGTAATTTTCTCGTACATTTTGGGATTTAGTAAATTTCTTTGTTTTGTTTCTGGCACGTTTCCACCTCTCTGTATCAATAGTTTGTCCTCAGTCCGAGACCTTTTAATCATCACATCTGATATTAATTCTTCTTCCTGTTCATAGTTTCGTAAAGGTCTGTATAATTTAGCTGTTCTGTTACGTTCAGTACTAAAAAAAGTTTTATCCAAATCCAGTGTATCTTCTCCAAATTGTTCCAATTTCTGATCTATTTTGAATCTTTCTTTTAATTGTGTATATAAAAACTAATGCATTTTGGGGTCTAATTGGGTCAATTCTTCAATAGGTTTCAATTTGTACATATTAACTTCTGATTTATATAGCATGTCTCTATAGGTAAGCCACATATTTAGTGATTTTCATCAACCTATAAATGCTTCTGGTGGTGAAACCCAAAGAGGAATTATCATGTAGATCTTTTTCTTGATTTTTCCCATACACATGAAAGAGATCTCTTTATAGTATGGAGTCAAAATTCACTGTGTGTCGCCGTTGTGGGATTTTTAGTTTGGTAAGGACAAGAGGCCACTGTAAGACCTGAATTCAGAGAAACAGTGGTTCCCAATAGGCAAAGGGGTCAGGAAAGGCTGCACCCCATCACTATACTTGTTCAACTTATATGCTGAAAACATAGTAAGAAAAGCCGAGCTAGTATCAGAAGAAGGAGTGAAGATAGGAGGAAGGGATATCAACAACCTAAGGTTTATGGATGATGCCAAATAATAATGGTGGAAGACATCACAGACTTGGAACAGTTACTAAGGAAAGTCAAAGATGAAATGGAAAGGCAGGCTTAATGCTGAAGATAAAAACAAAAACAAAAATTATGACCAGAGAGGAAATACATGAATTCAATCTAGACAAAGAGAAAATGGAAATAGTGAAAGAATTCCAGTATCTAGGATCAAATATTGACTGAAAATAGTGACTGCAATCAAGAAATATTAGGAGAAGGAAGCGCAGCTACGAAAGAACTAGAAAAGCTCATGAAGAGTAAAGATACACAAACTGAGCACAAAAGTTAGAATAGTCAAAGCCATCGTATTCCCTATTACCATGAGATACTTACTAAAGGACACTGATTAAAAGGTGACAAGAAAGTTTACAAAATTCTGTCTTGCAGCTATTAAGACCCATAGGGCTATAGTAACTATAGTAAATTTTTGTATTGCCTGAAGGTCTGTTGACTGTAATAAAGGCTTTGTATTTTTTTGTAAAGAAGCCAAGATGATTAAACTGAGGCTTAAGTACTTTGGCGATATAATAAGAAGGCATGGATCACTGGAAAAGACAATAATGCTAGAAAAGTTAGAAGAAGGCAATGAAGACCGCATGCCAGAAGGATGGACTCAGTCGGGGGTGGGGGGATATGGGCATGGAAATCTGGAAATGGCAACCCTAACTCTTGGAATAGATTAATGCAGAGATCTCCTTAGAAGCCAAGATGGTTACAGTGCAGCTAAAGTACTTTGGTCATATAATAAGAAAGCATGGATCACTGGAAAAGACAATAATGCTAGGAAAGGTAGAAGAAGGAGAGGAAGACTGCATGGCATATGGATGGACTCAATCAGGGGGGAAATGGTCATGAACTTGCGGGAACTTAGTAGAATGGTGGAATATAGGGTTCATTGGAGGTGTTTCATCCATAGGGGTGCCATGAGCTGAGAGTGAAGGCAGATAACAACAGAAGGTACAGTGGGCCTTGGTGTCTGCTGGGGTTTGGTTCCAGGAACCACTGCGGATACCAAAGTCCATGGATGCTCAAGTTATATTAACAACAATGGCCTAGGAAGGTGACAAGCCTTATACAAAATGGCAGAAACCAAGTTTTGCTTCTTGGAATATATATATATTTTGGAATATTTTCAAGCTGTGGATGCTTGAAAAACCCATGGATGCGTAGGGGTGGCTGTAGAGCCCTGGTGGTGCAGTGGTTAAATGCCTGTACTGCAGCCACTCACTCATAGACCACAAAGTTGCGAGTTCAATACTAGCCAGGACTCAGGCTTGACTCAGGCCTGCATCCTTCCAAGGTTGCTAAAATGAATACCCAACTGTTGGGGGGCAATGAGCTTACAGTTGTAAACTGCTTAGACATTCCATAGTGCAATATGAAGCTGCTTTGCTTTGTATTTTAAATCTTTTCAAGCCATAGATAGTTGAACTCATGGATATGGAGGGACGACTGTACAAATATCCAATCCTTTCCTATACTGAGAGACCCCACACTTTCTCACACTCTGTGTACCATAGAAGACTAGGTTTGAATATACACTGCAGAATCGATGCTGTTAGATACCGCTTTAAGTGCTGCAGCTGCATCCTATGGGATCCTGAGATTTCTAGTTTGTTGTGGCAGCAGAGCTTTCCGACAGAGAAGGCTGGGCATCCCATAATCCCCTAGCATTGAACTATGGGAGTTGCAGTGTAGATGTAGCCTGGGCTAAGCGACCACAGCAAGGCATCAATGTGACTTCTGCAGTAGAGGCCTACCTAGGCTCGATGGCAAAGTCTGGCTGCAAAGTGGAGCCTGATGTCCTGGAAAGCAGCCAACGGAGTAGCTGATAAGAGCAGATCAGTGAGTCCAGTCCAAAGGTCAAGAGTTCCAAGTCAATCTGAGGTCTATGAAGCAAAGTTTCAGGGATCCAGGGAGTCAAGAGTCAGATGCTTTCACCAGAGAACGATAGACTCTGACAAAGAAGCTCGGCGTCTCACAGCTGTTTATATTGGCTCAGCTCCTAATCACAGCTGTTTTGTGATTGCTGAGCGTTTATCATATAATCTCCGAAAACATCAGAGGCATGCCTTTTCTGTCCTTCTCTGGCTGAAGATAGGTACCTCCTCGTCCTGCTCCTCTATGTCTCCCAAGCCTGGAACCTCTGCTGGGGGGAGGCTAGGCTGCTGAGTCATGGGCTGTGCTGCAGTTGGTATAACAGAGCTAATAAATAATAATAATAATTATTATTATTATTATTATTATTATTATTATTATTATTATTATTTATATACCACCCAATGGTTACCCAATCCAGGCGGTTTACAGCATAAAACAATTATAATAAATAGCATATCCCTCCCCCCTTAAAACATTATTAAACAATAACATAGTTAAAATCCAAGTAACAAATTAAACAAAAAAAATCATAACAATTAAAATAATAGAAACCATACCACATTACATAAGGACCCTGGGCCTGGATCAGCTAGGGCCTGGATCAGCCTCCTTGTCCTCTGAGTCCTCAGCCTGGCTGGCCATGACTTAACCCAGAGCTGTCGCCCGCTGCCCTCAGGCAGAAAGGCAGGCACCCTTGTGGGTGTCGGTCTGGGGATGATGAGACTATAAGTAGGGGGGGAGAATGGAGATATCAGTTCCTATCACAGTCCTCCCCAAGTGTATGTGGACCCTAAATCTGTGTGGAAAGTGTTATCCTTGGTCAAGGAGATTCCTCTTCTGAACTGAACAGCCCAGCAGTCTGTCACAGGAGCACAAACCAGAAACATATGCTTGCATTGTGAAGATGCAGAAAGCTGTAAACCCACGTGTTCAGTAGAGCAGTCCTCCTCATGACCTCCTTAGGTGAAAAGTATCACTTCAAAATTAGTTTTAACAATCAGCAATAGGATATCAGTGTCTTCTGCACTGGTCAGTCCATGTTGTCAAATGTAACCATGAATGATGCAATGAGTGAAGGAAGTAGCCATAGTTCCTAGCTGCTTCCCAGGCAGCTGGACTGGGATCTGTATCATCCCAGGATGGCCAAGGTCAGTAAACTCTAATTTGCTTACAATGATTCTGGGTTTCTGATTATGAAAATTTCTCCCTCGACCGAAAACCACACCTTGAGATTATCTAGTCTGACCCCAACCGAAAGGAAATCCAGTTAAACCCCTGAATGATGGATGTGGTCCCAGGCTTTTCCTTTTAGGACGTGTGCCACAGAGGAGCCTTTCTCGACCCTACTCTTCTTCTTAGACCTCAGAGATGCCCAAAGTTACAGAGTTGGTGCCAACCATGAGGGAAGCAAGGGCCACTTTTCTGGGTTTGGGAAGCGCTGGAGGGCTGTCCTTCCTTGGGTTTTCATTTTCTCCATCCATCCATTAATTAATTAAACATCCTACATATTATTTTATCCAATTTATATAACCACCATACTATTCAGGAAACATATCCAGGGGTAGCTGTGTTGGCCATAGAACAAAATACAATAACATCACAAATCCACAAAGTGGTGATAGAGGATGACTGTACTTAAGGCTCCATCCTATATTTTGTGCATTTTGGTTGCCTGAATAAATTTATCCCTGTTTGGTGGGTTTTGGAGATTACTGTAATTAACCATATTATATGTATTTCTTTCATTCTTGCCAATAAAAGCCCTTTCTTACTGGAAACTGCCGTTTTATTCCTTTTAGTTCCAACTTAAACAATCACGTCTGACTGAAATGTTCTTTGTTGTTGTGTGCCTTCAAGTCCTTTCTGACTTATGGTGACCCTTTCATGGGGTTTTCCTGGCAAGATTTGTTCAGATGCCATGTCCATCATCGTCTGAGGCTGACAGTGTGTGTCTTACCCCAAGGTCACCCAGTGGGTTTACGTGGCTGAGCAGAGATTTGAACCCTGGTTTGCAGAGTCAAAACTCAACACTCAAACCACTGCCCCACGCTGCCTCATTGAAATGAAGGATTTAAGGTAAAAAACCACAGCAGACACTCTATGGTTCCACCATCCAGCAGGGGAAAGAGATATAAAGAAATACATAGATCTACAAAATCGTGCCCTCAGTTCCAGGCCTGCTTTTTCTCAGGCTGTTGGTGTTGCTCTTTGAAGGGATATATCTCTGCAAGAGGGTCCTTAGTCCTCCTCCTCCTCCTCCTCCTCCTCCTCCTCCTGACCCTGGGAACAAAGCCTCCATTCGCCATACAAAACGGCCATTCTCCTTCTGAGGCCCCAGGTGCCTCCATCCTTTGGCAGGTCCCAAATGCCTCTTTTGGCAGACAGGAAATATGGAGAATACAGTATTGGGTCTTTCCTCCAGAGAGTCTCTCCTGGGCTTTGGAGGGCTCTGTTCCCAGGACCAGAAGGAGGAGGAAAAGGGACTCATCGCTTGCACAGATGGCCCTCCAAAGAACACCACCAGCAACAACCTCGGGAAATTCAAGCCTCTGATACAAACATCAGTGTGTGTGTGTGTGTGTGTGTGTGCGTGTGTATTGTTCCTCTTGGATGATGGTTAACCCCTTTACCTGATGATGAAGAAGAAGCAAGTGAAGCTGCGCAAGCTTGCAACGTGTCTTTTGTTATCCTTGTGGAATCCCTGTTTTGTGGATTTGGGATGGTGTTGTACTTTGCTATTGGGCCAACAGGACTCCAACTGAAATATTTGGGCCTCATGTTGCTTTTTTTTTATTATTAAACATATAAATACACTCATACAATAATCTAAACCTATTACAAATAAATCCTAATCAAAATCAAAATCCAAGCAGAATGAACAGAAAAAAAACCCCTCATTAATCCAAATCATTATCTAATATCTTCAAAATTAATAACATTTAGTATTTAACAAAGACAATTTAAAAATCTACCTAATAAATCTCCTCAAGTCCTCTAAATTGCTCTAGATTTCCAAAGTGTTTTGCAGAAAGTTCCTTATCTTTTCCTTCTTGATTCCCACCATCCTTTCTTTTCCTTCTACCTTTAACTTTCTCCTACTTTTCTACTTCTAACACTCCTTCCCTTTCTTCCCTCTTCCCTTCCACACTCTTCATTCCACACTCCATCTTCCTTTAATCGTACCCCACTCCACATCTTTCTTCCCTTACAATCATCCCCTCTCGTCCTCCTACTCCAACATACACATACCTTCTTTCGACTTACTTTCTCCCTTCATTAACTCCCTTCCCTTTCGTTTCTCTCTTCATGTTGCTTTTGAGCCATCAAAACCAGAGGCTCTATTCCATGCCCAGGAAGGCTGCCTCCCATGAAAGTTCCCAAACCGTCTCTGCTTCTGTTGTTGTTGTGTGCCTTCGAGTCATTTCCCACTTATGGTGACCCCTAAGCCTAGGCAAATCTATTCTGAGATTTTCTTGGCAAATTTAATTCCAAGGAGATTTACCATTACCTTCCTATGAAGCTGAGAGAGTGTGACTCACACAGAGTCTTCCAGTGGGTTTCACAGCCAAATGAGGGATCGAACCCTGGTCTCCAGAGCCATAGTCCAACCCTCAAACCACTGACTCTCTGTTTCTGTTGCAGGATTCTGTTGCCATTTTTGTACTTGTAGATGGTATGGAGGAGTATTTCTTGCAGGCTGGAACCTCCTCGTCCTGGACATGGTGTGGCAACTGGGAGATTGTCAAAGTCCAGGAAATGTAACATCCATTTGTAACACAAAAGAGGTACCTGCTTTTGGAATATTACTTTGGAGACAAACCACTCCGCCATTATAGGGCTGGCTTACCGACCACTTTCTTTCTATGCATGCCAAAGAAGCCTCTGAAGGTAGGAAGGATGGAGAAGAGGGCTTTCAAAGCTCCACCGGCTTCTTCATCAGGCAAACGGTGTTAAAAAACCATACAGGAGGGAAAGAAATGGAAGATATTAGTCCTAGGCCTGCATTTTGTTGTTTTTGCTCTTAGTTCAGATAGTATATTTCTTGCAGGCTGGCACTTTTGCCTCCTTCTGGCCATATGGCTACTGGGAGATTCTCAAAGTCCAGGAAATTTGACACAAAAAGAGATGCTGCCTTTGCAATCCAGTATGATGTCTCCATCCTTTGTGAAGAGACAGGCCCCTTTGTTAAGCAGAAGATCCTGAATTTCTCAAGAGAAGGCTTCATGCTTTTGCATCTGGTCTGGAGAACTTTAGGAGGCCTTGAGGTAAAACATGCCAACCCAGTCCCAATTTTAAAAGGAATAAAATAAAGTTTTACCTTTGTTGGAGGTAGAAGCTTCAAATAGTACTCCACTGTCTGTCTGTCTCTTTGAGGTTATAATGCTGTACCTTGAAATCCCAAAAGTATCCAGGGTTAGTCGCCCTGTTGTTGCCCTTAGAGAGTCAAGAACAACAGAAACACCCAAAACCCACCAAACAGTGAAAACCATTCTTATGGGGCCCACTAACATTTTATTCATCCCCCCCCTTCCTCCTGTATGGCTTTTTAAACACCTTTTACCTGAGGAAGAAGGAGCCAGGAGAGCCTGGAAAGCTTCCAAGATGGATTTTGTGCATTTTCCTTTGGGCCCCATAAAAGTATCATCCCTGTTTGGTGAATTTTGGGATGTTGTGGGGAAACTCTATGGTTTTTTTCTCCCTCGGAGAAAAAACCAACCATAGAGTCCAGGAGCAGCCTCCCGGAAACGGTGTTATTCTCTCGAGGCGCCCCCTAGCTTCCAGTTGGAGGAAAAGGGGGCCTTCCTCCATTTCTCACACAGGGACTCTATGGTTTTCTACTCTTGGGAGGACTGATAGTCGCCCAACCATAGAGTCCAAGAACGGCCTCTCCCGGAAGTGCCTCTTCTCCTCCTTCACTCTCTTCCTCTCCCTCCCTCCCTCCCTCCTTTCTTCTTCTTCGGCCGAGACTCAGTCAGGAGGGAAGCGCCAGGAGGGAGGTCTGGCTTTCTCCATGGTTACGGTAAAACCTTTGGGCGCCATCTTGTCTCTGGACCCTGAGAGCCTCCCCTTCCTCTCTTTCCTTACTCCCCCTCCTTTCTTTTTTCCCTACTTTCCTCTTTCCCTTCCTCTCTCTCCCCTTCCTTCCTCCACTTCTCTTTGCTTCCTTCTTTGTTTCCTCCGTCCTTCTGTCCCTCCCTCTCTTTCTCTCGTTCCTTCGTCCCTCCCTCCCTTCTTTCTTTGCTTCCTTCCTGTCTCCCTTCCTTCCTCGGAGGTTGCCAAGAGCTGCCTCACTTTCCATGATGGCAGGGCTCCTATTCCAGTCCTGGCTGCCTTTGCCCAGAGGAGTGGATTCTGAGACCTGTAGTTTTTTGAGCCTTTTGTTGGCCTTCTCCCTCAGAGAGCTCTGGTACCACCACCACAAGCTACAAATCCCAGGATTCCCTACCACTGAGGTCTAAAAACATACACACACTGCAGAAATAACCCAGTTTGAGACCACGCTCAGTGCTGTAAGGAATCTTGGGAAATATAGTTTATGGTGGCACCAGAGCTCTCTGATAGAGAAAAGGTTCAATGTCCCTCATAAAACTACACTTCCCACAATTCCTTAGCATTGAGCCAGGGCAGCCAAAGCGGTCTCAAAATGAATTATTAAACTACAGTGTGTTTTGGACCGCTGAAGATTCGTATTCAGTATTACTTGCTGCGGTTGGTCAGACTGGGCTGCGTCTGTACTGTGGAATTGATGCATTTTGACTGCCATGGCTTCGTGCTATGAGATTCTGGGATCTGTAGTTTTGTGTGATATTTAGCCTTCTGCCTCAGAGCTCTCTGGTGCCACAGCAAACTAAATCCCATGATTCTCTAGCAAAGCAAAAAGCAAAGCAGCTTATTTATATACCGCTTCATATCACGCTATGGGATGTCTAAGCAGTTTACAACTGTGAGCTGATTGCCCCCCAACAATCTGGGTACTCATTTTAGCGACCTCGGAAGGATGCAGGCCTGAGTTGAGCCTCAGCCCTGGCTGGTATTGAACTCGCAACCTATGAGTGAGTGGCTGCAGTACAGGTATTTAACTCAGCCAGGGCAGTTAAAGCAGTGTCAAACAGTAGATGCAGCCATAGTTTTCCATGGTACACAGATTTTTAAGCAGTCTACCATCTGTCAGTGTAAGGAAGGGTTCGGGATTTGTATACGTGATCCATCCAGCATCTACAGCCTTTTATGCATCTTTTTTCAAACCACAGCATTCAGCTAAAAGTAGAGAAAACCTGGTGCTTTCTGTTACTTATACATCTTAACACAGCCTGTATTTAGAGGTAAGCTGGACTATCACGACTGCAGTCTTAAAGACCAAAGGTTTTGACCAAAGGAGTTTTCTGCTACCAACAGTTCCCCTCACCTCAGCACTTCCCCAGCAAAGCAAATCCTGCCTTTTCAACCAAAGTGTTTGCCTTCATGTACTTTTTCTGTAGTAAAAGGGACCAAGTAGATGCCATTTGCTTTGGCAGATTAGGTAAAGCTGAAGACCAAACCTTTTCCATGGGTCAGAGACAACCGTTTTTCTACCTTTGTGTACCTCTCAGGTGGCGCTTCGGCATCAGAGACACAACTTGGACCACCTCTTCTTAGTGGCAGGACCATGCAAACATTCCAGGTATTGGAAATGACTCCAGAGAGAGATGGAAGGGACTTCCTGGCTGCCTCCCACTGGAAGAGGAGAAGAACTGGATTTTTAACCTTAAAAAAGAGATTCAAGGAATCTCAAAAGAAAATAGAATTTAAAAGTAAAGTGATATGTCTCTTAATGTAAAAAAAATGCTTTCTTCAATAATAATTCATAACTAGGGGTATAACAGTGCTTCCTATTTGGAAACTGTTCAGAATACTTTCTTGAGATCCCTGTTAGCTGTTCCTAAAAGTACCCCTGTTCCATTTTTGAGAGCAGAAACAGGTCAAATCGCTCTTCAAGCTAATACACTCATTGCTCTTGCTTCATACTGAGTGAAGCTGGTGAACATGAGTAATACCAGACTACCAAAATATGCTTTTCAGAACAATTGCTTTCCTCCTCCCTAAGCTCTTGGGCGCCTACAGTTAGAACTCCAAAGTTATGAGATTAATGTTGACTCATTACCAAATTTTGCCGCAGGCAGAGTTAAGCAACTGATTAAAGAAGAAATTCATCTTGTCTCCAAATGAGCTAATTTACTTATGCTCTCCAACTCTACATTCTCTTTTTGGTACCCATTATATAAAACATCTTTTGGATTAGAGCATTATTTCACTTCTCTCACTCTAGCCCACATTAGAAAAGCATCTTCATCCTACTTGTTGGACAGATATAATATTATCCCCGTTCAATTAAACTTGTGTACATGTGAAACAGGGGCAGTGGAGGACATTATCTTTTACAATGCCTCCTTTATAGAGCCCTCAGGCAAAGGTTCCTTGCTTATATTTTATACCCTCTTTCTGAATGATCTCGTACCCAGCAAATCTGTATACTTTTGGCTGGTAATGATGTGTAGATTACCTCCATGGTAGCAAAATGTGGTTTAGCTGCCAGGAAGATTAGTCTTAGTTATCAAGCTGGGGGTAAGAATTAGAAGTCTCACTTATCATATATTTTTTATCATTATTATTGTATCTTATTAATGGTTCCTTTATAAATTCTTATAAATTTCTATCTGACAAGACTTGTCATAGGAACTTTCTTTGGTCCTATTGAGAGGCAATATGTGCAGTGCAGAGATCCTTCTCCTCTGCTTGTATTGTGTCTGCAGAGTCCCGTCCAGCAGAGTTGTTTAAGGTGGTAAGGGAGCTGACGCAGGTACCTCCTGCTCAGAACCTGTTACTTAACCTGACAATGGCCTGCTGTGATGCGTTTAACAACTTTTCTGCAGATAAAATCTCTCAGATAAGAGCCGACTTAGATGCCAGTGTTTTGACAGAAACAACTGACAAGGTGTCCAAGGTAATTGAGAGGGTGGTTGCTGTTCAGCTCCAAGCTGTCTTGGATGAAACCGATTATCTAAACCCATTTCAAACTGGCTTTAGGACGGGATTTGGAGTTGAGACTGCCATGGTTGCCTTGACCGACGACCTGCATCTGAGCATCGACAGGGGTAGTGTGACCCTGCTGGTGCTTTTAGACCTCTCAGCGGCTTTTGATACAGTTGATCATAGCATCCTCTTGGATCGCCTGAGTGGGTTAGGAATCGGAGGCACTGTGCTCCAGTGGTTCCGTTCCTTCCTCTCGGGCAGATCCCAGAGGATACTGCTCTGGGACAGTTGCTCCGCTAAAAGAGAGCTCATGTGCACCGTCCCTCAAGGTGCCATTCTGTCCCCGATGCTGTTTAACATCTATATAAAGCCGCTGGGTGAGATCATTTGGAGTCATGGTGCTGGGTGTAATCAATATGCTGATGACACACAGATCTATTTCCCCATGTCTCGATCATTGGCCTCGACTCCTGATGGCATCTCTCCTCTCAATGAATGTCTTAAGGCAGTAATGGGCTGGATGAGGAAAAACAAATTGAGAGTGAATCCAGACAAAACGGAGGTGCTAACAGTAGCGGCCCCAAAACCAGGAACTGGGTTGCAATCTCTAGTCCTGGATGAGGTCACACTTTCCGTAAAGGACTGTATTCACAGTCTGGGGGTGTTCCTTGACTCATTGCTCCTGATGACTAATCAGGTAAATGCAATGGTCAGGAGTGCCTGTTATCAGCTTTGGCTGATACGTCAGCTGCGCCCTTTCCTGGAAGTAAGGAACCTTGAGACTGTGGTGCACATGCTGGTAACCTCTCGTCTGGATTTCTGCAATGCGCTCTACATGGGGCTACCCTCGTGTTTGGTCCAGAAACTTCAACTAGTGCAAAATATGGCAACCAGAGTGGTCTCCGGAACATCTAGGAGAGACCACATAACTCAGGTATTAAAATCTCTCCACTGGCTGCCTATTAGTTTCCGGGCCCAGTATAAAGTGTTGGTTATCACCTTTAAAGCTCTAAATGGCTTGGGTCCAACCTATCTTTGCGACCGCCTCCTCCCATATAATCCTCCCCATATACTCCGGTCCTCTGGGAGGAATTTGCTCCAGCCATTAAAATCTAGGCTGTCGGCAACCTCCCAGAGGACATTTTTGGTAATCTCCCCCAGATTATGGAATGGCTTGCCAGACGAGATCCATCAGGTTACAAGCCTAAATACCTTTAAAAAGGCTGTGAAGATGGATCTTTTCCGGTAGGCCTTTCCTGATTAGATCCCAGCCTCATGAGTTATGCCTCCCTACCTCTTTCTGTTTTTGGCTTGCCCACAGCTTGTATTTGATTGTAATTGTTTTAATTATCTTAATTTCTTTCCTGAGATTTTATGACAATTTTTAATATGTGTAGCTTAATACTTTTTAAGGGGGAGGGCAGGGTTGTGGGGTTTTAGTTTGTACTTTTGGTGTAATTTTAACTGTTGTAAACTGCCCCGAGTGTTTTTAACAGAGGGGCAGGGTAATAATAATAATAATAATTATTATTATTATTATTATTATTATTAATTTGTGCCCTGATTTTATATAATGTTTTTGTACTCATTGGTTTGAAATGTACCAAATTGTGACAGCTTTTAGCTATTAACAATAAAGTTATTACTACTACTACTACTACTATTTATTTCTTTTAGGAAATGGTGTCCTTTGAGGAGGTGGCTGTGTATTTTACGAAAGAAGAGTGGCATCTTGTGAATCTGGACCAAAGAGCTCTATATAAGGATATCATGCTGGAGAACTATAGAAACATGGCCTTCCTGAGTAAGAATGCTTTTTCCTTAGTGGATAGATGCTGAAGGGAATCACTATTTATTGCTGACTACCTATTTCTTTAAAAGATCAGGGCCCCACTGAAGCTCTGGTTTTCTTCTAGAGTGCAGAGCTGATCTAGGTAATTGATCCAAACAACTCTAAGGAACCTTTGCTCTTCAGCGGAGCCTGCCCAGCTCTTAGATGTCTACTTCCACTAGGAATGGAAATAGGCAGATGATTATAGTGGAGTGGTTATTGTGATTATTGTCAACAAAGCCCTCCAAAGTGGATTATTCAATCATGTTCCTTGCATTCCTGTTAACACACACACATACACACAACTATTGTAGCCTTTCAGGGTCTTCTGGCAGAGCTTCCCCAAGAGATAATGGACACTTTAGGATTTTCACAAAAGGAAGGATGCAGTATAAGCTTAAAGGGGGGATATATTTGCTAGCTGACTCTGGCATGGTTTAGATTCCCCAATTATGGCAGATGAGCCAATGGAGATATCCAGAACACTATTGATCCCTGTTGTGGTTGATAACTTCCCTTTTCTTGAAGCCAGAGGTGTGTGGGAAGATAATGGGTGAGGTTCAGGTAGCAGCTATGTGTTTATTGGATCCTTGGTTTCCGTAGGTTATAACCCTAACATGTTTTTTTAAAGAAACAATGGTAAAATGGGCAACTGTCATAGGCAGGGAAATTGATTTGGAAAGTTGGATCTTCACCAGAAATAAGACTTTTCAGTTTACAAAATCCCAGAACATAAGAGAAAATTACCTTGAAATAGCCTTGAGATGGTATTTAACAAATGGCTCAAATATACAAAACAGACAAAGACAAGTGGTGGAAATGGGGGAAAATAACTGGCTCATAGGTTCATGTGGTGGAATTCTGCAGTAACAAAAATCTTTTGGACAGATATCCATACAATTATTTGTAAGATGGTTAAAAGTAAGATTTCAGAAGGAGCCCAAGATATGTTTACTTAGGGCCGGAACAGACCGCCAGCTGCAGCCAACTTCCAGCTGGTTTGGGGTGTGGCATTTACATGCGGCACACCCCCTAGTCACTCAGAAGTCAAGCCGGCTAGTAAATGCCTGGTGGATTCTGGGCAACTGCTGGGGTGGGCGAGGCGCTTAGACACCACGCTATTTCATGCCAGCTGGAAGTCAGCTGCAGTTGCGAAGGGGTGGTTTTAATCCACCCCAAATAGGAGCGGATCTTTTTGTGTGCTTGCCTCGGCCCCAATCCGTCTTTGGGGGTGGCAGGTTGAAACCGCCCCTTCTGGGCCATCTGTTCCAGCCCTAAATATAGTAAACAAAATGACAAACCCAACTCGAAAAGAACATTGGAAAAAATCCTATATATGTTTTTTATGCCAGGAATCTTGCTCACTCAAAAATGGAAATCAGGTATCATCCCAACAACAGATGACTGGTTACTAAAATTAATGGAATCAATACAGATAGACAAGCTGACCTGTTTGATATGTGGTAAATTGTCAGAAAAGTTAGAAGCAGAAATAAAATCACAAATAATTTTAGATAATTGACATATTGTCGTCATATATGGAGCTGTAAATTATGGGGAGGGGGAATGAAATGATGTAAGATACAGATAAATAAGAGAATAATAAGTCAAAGAATAAAAAAAATGTGCAATATGCTGACGAAACTGTTGGAAGATTTTTGCCTTCTGTTTCTCCCTCCTTAGAGAGATAGGGAATTCCTGCATGTAAACTCTCATTCAAACTAACCATGTTACTTAGGTCACTCCCCCTTTGGGACTAATTTATATTCTCTCAAAAAATTTCAACTGAACTGTTGTGTTACTCCATCTTCCTGCTCTCTCAACCTTCTTTGGAAAGATGGTGAGATAAAGATTTCTTTTTTACCTCAACCATTCACTAGCTAGATTTGTATATAGCTTCTATGTAAATATAGATTAAAACTATTGGTAAAGTTTTGTTTGAACGACAAACTACTTATGTTATTTTTGAATCCGTCTCAGTTCATAGGAAAGCACTGTTAGACAAGAGCACATTTCTGCTATGCTGCTAATCTAAAGTTTGACCCTAACAGGCTTGGCTTTGGTATTTTTGAAATTTAAATATTTTTGTTTCCTTACCAAGGCTGAAGCCTTAGGAAACTTAAATCACCCCATAGCAACAACAAAGCGGACAGACAAACAAAGAGAAGTTGTTAAAACTCCAGACACAAGTTTAATGAACTGGGAAACCATAAGGAAGAGTAAAGCTTACAGATAGCTAACAATTTATATGCATTCAGAATAAAATAGTAGATGAAATATAATCTATGATTAACTGTAAAGCTTCAGATAGTAAATTAGAGAAATAAGATTCAGACAGTTAATGAGAGAGAAAATATAATTATTTCAGGAAATTCTGATACAATAACTGTATAAATTTTGATGAAAAAGGAATGGAAAATATATAGAGATAACATCATAATTTTAAAAACAAGCAGTTTGTTTTTCTATTTACCGTAGCTATTTGGTCCGGATGTGTTTTTAAAGTAAAAATAAAGAGTAAAAAAGCCCACAAAAAAATATCCTCACATGGAGAGGATGTCCAGTGAAACTCAGAAAGTGGCAAAGGGGAATGGGGAATGGCCGGTCCTTGAAGTGGAATTCCTTCCCACAACCAAAGAAGGGGGTGAGCAGCGGAGGGAAGCCAGGGGGCTGTATCTCTCTCTCTCTCTGTCACACAAACACACACACAGGACTTCAGGAGCCCCATCATACAATTGCTATGAAGTCACCAGGGCCTGAAACAAAACCAGTTCTTTTTCTGATATAACTCCAGCACACAGCAATGCTATGCCTTGCTTTTAGGATGTGTTATGCTCCCAGAAGGAAGTATGATTACCTTAGGGGGAAAAAGGCCATGCAGCCCCTGTGGGTAGCAAGGTGGTAGAATCTGCAAAAAAGATTTGTGGGGAGGATGTGTGTAGCAATGGGAGCATTGGACTAGAACTGTGGAAGACCAGGCTTCAAATCCCTGCCCAGCCATGGAAACCCACTGGGTGACATTGGGCAGGTGTGAGAAACACAATGGCAAACCTCTGAAGAAATCTTGAGAAGAAACCCCTAGGAGAGGTTCGCCATAAGTTGATTTCAAAGCCATGTAACAATGTCTGTGTCATCTTAAACACTAAAATGTATCCATGCATCTAGATGCATTCATGCTAGATTAAAATGTAAAATAGTCAAATAAAACATTAAAGCTCCAACAGTTTTCAAGAAATAATGTGTCAGGATGAGATTCAACTGCCCTGCCTATTATCCATTGACAGTTTCATACTTTAGATTGTGGAATTGTCCTGATACATGATTAATCTTGAGTTCAAAAATTAAGGGGATATAGAAACGGGAAGCAAAAGATGGGGATAACAGAACATTAAAAACCTGTAATTATGTAGGGACAAATGAGAAACATATTTGGAAAACCATCATCTTTTTACAGCGGTCCTCATAGCCACTCTCTGAGTCATCAAGGAGCCTCTAGCTCAGGCCTGCACAATATATGGCCCGGGGGCCACATGCAGCCCACCAAAGGATTTTGGGTGGTGCCTAAAGACATGGAACAATTTCAAGGCTCCTCTGCTGCTCAGCCTCCTGAGGAGAGGGCATGCAGAGAAGGAGGAGGACAGGTGAACACTCGCCCTGCAAGGCTCCTCTACCTACTGGCTTTCTCCTGAGAAGGACAGGTGGAGGAGGACAGGTGAACACTCGCCCTGCAAGGCTCCTCTACCTACTGGCTTTCTCCTGAGAAGGACAGGCGGAGGAGGACAGGTGAACACTTGGCCTGCAAGGCTCCTCTACCTCCTGACTTTCTCCTGAGGAGAAGGATGGGTGGAGGAGGAGGAGGACAGATGAACACTTGCCCTGCAAGGCTCCTCCACCACCCTGCCTTGTCCTGAGGAGAGGGCCAGGTGGTGGTGGAGAAGGAGGACAGGCAAATGCTCACCCTACAAGGCTCCTCTGCTGCTTGGCTTTCTCCCGAGGGGGAGTCTGGGTGGAAGAGGATAAGGACAGTCAAGGCTGCTCTGTTGCTCAGCTTTCTACTGAAAGGGCTGAGCAGAGGAGGATGGAATTAATATTAATTAATTGATTAGTTAACTGCTTTTGCATCGATCTCGACCCATGGTGACGCTATGGATGAGACATTTCCAGGCCCCCTGTCCTCTACTGCTGTACCTAGCTCCTGCAAACTCATATTTGTGGTCTCTTTAACAAAGTCCATCCATCTAGCATGTGGCCTTCCTCTCTTTCTATTCCCCTCTGCCTTTCCTAACATTATTGTCTTTTCCAACGATTCATCCCTTCTCATGATGTGTCCAAACTACAACAGTCTAAGTCTTGTCATCTTGGCTTCTAGAGATATCTCTGGCTTGATCTGTTCTAGGACCCATTTGTTTGTTCTTTTGGCTGTCCATGGGATATTAAAATTATTAATATTAATAATTACTGTTAATTAATATTATTATTTGATTAATGTTTAATTAAAATCTATCTATTGCCCAAAGAAGTTTAGTATATTTTATTTTTGGCCCCCATCTACTGCCAAGTTGTGCAGGCCTGCTCTAGCAGGTAAAATGATGGCATACAAGCTGTGTTCAAGGAGCCCTGGTGGCACAGTGGTTAAATGCCTGGACTGCAGCCACTCACTCATAGACCACAAGGTTGCAAGTTCAATACTAGCCAGGGTTCAGGCTAGACTCAGGCCTGCATCCTTCCAAGGTCGCTAAAATGAGTACCGTACCCAGATGTTGAGGGGCAATGAGCTTACAGTTGTAAACTGCTTAGACATCCCATAGCGCGATATGAAGCAGTATATAAATGAAGCTGCTTTAGTATATAAATGAAGCTGCTTGATGTGTGTAGGGTTTTGTCCAGTCAGATTCAAAGTTTATGAAAAAGAAAAAAGAGCTCTTCTGTGAAAGATAGATATAATGTTTATTGATTTTTATTATAGAAGTAGTAGGAGAAAAGCAAACAAAAGCTACACCCTTCAGTGTCAGAGTGTTAGCTTTTTCATATATTTATTACTTGCTAATTTATGTGTTACTTAGACACAGGATATACGGTATTTATGGTGATTTTTGCCAACCCAAACACTCCATAGGAGTTAAAACTGTTACTGTTTGCTCCCCAAATAGGTGATAACCATTAAACCCATAAAATTTCCATGTGTACAAAGGATTAAAGCAATATACTTTAATTGTTCCATGGCCTCTTCTTTGCAGGCACCTGTGGGGCATCTCTGAGTAGCTGCCCACAGAGCCAACTTCCTTTCATTTGCACTGTAGCAGCTTCAGGATTTTCAGATGCAACTGAGGTAATGACTACTTTGTTACCCTCACAGGTAGTGTGATCCCTCTATTGCAGGCAGACCCTGGATCATCTCTATATCGTGGTCAAACAGAAAGAGCTGCTTTGAAGCCCCCACAGGTAAGTTGGGATTGTTCAGGTGAGATGGAGGGGACAGCAAGAATGCCTCTGTCTTTGAGAGGGTTAGAAAGACTTCTTGGCCTTGTCTTTATTTTGTAACTAAGGAAGAAAGCAATAAATGTCCCTGTGTTTTTCACATGAAGTTTTGAATCCAACTAAAATAAAATAAAGGGAAAAACACTTCAAAAAGATACCAGTTTCTTACTTTGCTTTTTACACTTGGAGCACCACCAGCAGCTGTGTGTGTGTCTGTGTAAGACCATTTCTGTGTCAAGAATAGCTTCTTTCTTCTTTTAGTGGCTGCTGTCCTTTGAGGCAGTGGCTGTGTATTTTACCGAGGAGGAATGGGATCTCCTGGATCTAGGCCAAAGGGCTCTCTACAAGGAAGTCATGCTGGAGAACTGTGGAGTCGTAGCCTCTCTGGGTAAGGATTTTCCCCCTCCCTCTGTGCTGAGACATGCAAAAGGTTGAATTCTTTTCTGGGCAGTTTTCCTCTGCATATTTTGGAGCTCCATAAATCTTCTGTCTCAAAAGTTCCAGTAAGATGGCGGGACGGCTTCAGCTGGATTTTTGAGTCGAAATCCAGCTGAACTAGCTGCGGCTAGATGTTGCAGCAATAAGATCTAACAAGCAACAAAATACCTCACCGATAAACGAGGTCCAGACAGGCCCATGGGGGTCTTGGAATGTCCTTAGTGTTGTCAAGGAGAAGAGGAGAAAGTCGACGGTGCAGATGAAGGCTGAGAGACTGTGGGCAAAACCACAGCTGCAGCTAGAAGCTTAAATAGCGAAGCTCCACCAGTACCGATTTTACTTTATTTCAATATTAAGAAGATTCACTGGGATGAAAGTAAATAGTTTGGAAACTAAAATAATATCTCTACGCGAAACGTCGACTATAAAGACAAGTTTGAGTGTAATCGCAGCGTTTTGCCCTGAGGGTTTTTTGTTTGTTTTCTATTCCTTATTTGTGCAAAGAGATCATGCAGGACTTGACAAAGGGAGGGGGCTGGAACTGCCAACTAACTTAGAAGAGATTATTGACTAAATAAAAGAAGTATATTCAAAGCTTCTAAAATTAAATCTTCTAGTACAAATTGAAAACTAAATTTAGTTGACAGTTTGCAGTTCTGTTTTGTTTGCTATTTCAGGAACCCGATTTGAGAGGGGGCTGACAAGGATTGTGAAGGATTCTTTTTACCTCTTTAGAATCTTTTCACTATAAAATGGTGGTTAGAGACACAACAGAACACTAGTTATAAATAAATAAGAAGGATATTGATCCATCATTCATTTTCTTGATTATCTCAGGTCCGAAAACTTTTTGTTTGAACTTGTTTGGATTATAAAGTAAAAACCCAATACTAAAAAGATTAATTTGTTGTGGCAGCGCACCTGAATCAGGGATCAAATGGGGTTAAATGGACCAAATAGAGTGAGCTGCTCTTTTGATTTATTCGTAGATTGGATTACAAATAACTGTTATATCTTTGCCTGGATTCGTTTTGACTATAAAATTAAAAATTTAAATTTAAAACACAAAAGTCTAGGACTCGGGCAACAGTTTTGAGATGTGGATAAAGCAGACCTTTTTTTTCTTTTTCTTTCTCCTCTTCTCTCTCTCTCTCTCTCTCTCTCTCTCTCTCTGTTTGGGGGGGGATTGCTCACAGTTGAGATTACAATACTGTTTTATTTTGTCTGGTCCTGTCTGGCTTACAAATCTTGTCTGACTTTATTACATTTGGATATATTAAAAACTGGAATAGAGTAATAAATCCGGTGATTGATAGAGGATCATCGAAGAAAAAAAATAAAATAAAATCAAGGGAAACTCCCATATGCATTCTTTGATATGTTGGACCCCTTAGTAGACCCCTGGCGTTTACAAAAAAAAGATTCTAAAGAATATACATATTATTCAGGACCTTATCAATCAGCCTCCAGAATTGGCACGTTTTTGATATCAGATTTGTATGAAGAAGTTGTAGAAACTGAAATACTGTTTAAAAAAATATTGGATCACAATCTGATTTGACTGAAAAAAAAGAAAGAAAATTATTTTGGAGGCTTAATGATCATTTACTGAAAGATGATGAAATAATAAATCAAGCCAAAGAGTGCATGAAATACTACTTTCAAGAAAATTTGAACAAAGGGACAGTTTGGGATGCCTGTAAGGCAGTGACGTGAGGTTTCTTAATTCAGAAACATTTGAAATGGAGGAAACAAAGAAATCAAAGACTGGAAAGAATCTCGCAAGAAATAAAAATTAAGGAATGAGAACTAGTTCAAAACCCAAACAAAAAAAGAAATTTATAATGAGATCAAATTGCTACAAAAACAGATATTATACAAATTATAGTGAATGGTGAAAAACCAAAAAATTTCAAATCATGAAGGGAACAAGACAGGGATATCCATTGTCTCCCTTACTATTTATTTTGATTTTAGAAATCTTAAACAACCAGATAAGAAATGACAATCAAATTAAGGGAGCCTCATTTAATGGTTACAAATAAAAATCAGAGCTTATGCTAACGACTTGGTGATCTTATTGGAAGATCCCATTGAAAATATTGATAAACTAATGGATACGATCTTGAAATTTAGAACCTATGCAGGCTTCAACATTAATAAGACTAAATCAGCAATAATAACATTGAATATGTCAGAAAAGGAAGACAATGAACGACAAGGCAAATCTGGTTTTCAAATTTCAAAAAAGGTGAAGTACCTCAGTATAATACTCTCCAAAAAGAACTCTGAACTTTTTGACAATAATTATACAACTCTGTGGAAGGAGATAAAAAAGGATTTGGACAGATGGAATAAACTAAATTTATCACTCATGGGAAGAATCTCCTCGGTTGATATGAACATCTTGCTCAAAGTAATGTTTTTTATTTCAAAACCTGCTGATCTTAATTAATGATAAACCCTTCAAAATATGGGAGATTGATCTATCAAAATTCATCTGGGCTGGGAAAAAGCCACGAATAAAATGAAAAATAATGAAAGACATTAACGAATATGGTGGTTTGGGAATTCCAGATCTTAAAACTTACTATTACTCTTGTGCCATAAATTGGCTTCAAAGCTGGATATCATTAAAAGATTAAAAGACATTGAATTTGGAAGGATTCAATAAAATATATAGTTGGCAAGGATATTCATGGTACAAGAAGGCAGATGTTAATACAGAATTTAAAGATCACATAATTAGGAGATCTCTGCTTAGGCTTAGAGTATGGTACAAAATTAAACAGAAAATTTATAACAAATTACTTTGGGATGGAGATCTTCCCAGACTGAAAACAAATAAAGAATTAGAAGAAGATGGTTATATATGTCATTGGTTTACCTACTGCCAATTAAATGAAAGATTCAAAATGGATCTTAAATTAGAAGGCATTAACAAAACAAGAACAGAACTAGATGAAATTTTGATGGGACTACAAAAATCCATAATATTGAAACAATTTAAGCTTCTATTGAAGATAGAAATGAAATCAGAGACAGTCAAAGAATGCACCATTAAGTGGGCAAAAAAAATTGGTCACCCCATTCAACTTGAGAGCTGGGAAAGAGTCCGGAGCCAAGATCCAAAATTTACGCTTTGTATGGACGTAAAAGAAAGCTTTTATAAAATGGTACACAGATGGTACCTAACCCTAATAAATTGCAAACTTTGCCCACTTCATGGCATAGGATTTTTGCGTGGAAGGCTTTAGGGAGGCACGGATGGACAGGCTGCTCACCTGTAACATTTCTTTGAGTGGTCATGTGCGAATCCACACAAATGGGTTATTCTGCGTCTGTGCAGCAAACTTTGGAACCTTCTTAGAGCTACTAGAAGCATTTGGCGGTAGCTCCGCCTGCTCTCCAACTGCCTTATTGGCTGGTTTCCTGCCTAAACCCTCAGTTCCATGGATGCTAAAGCAGCAGTCCAGGACGCCAAAGCAGCAGCCCAGGATCAAAGGAGAGGCAGGGCACCACTCTGAGGGGAGGATGGGCGGGATTTGTGTGAATGCACAGATGACCACTCAAAGAAATACTGTTACAGGTAAGCAACCTGTCCTCCTTCGTGGTCTCTGCAAATCACACAAATGGGTTATTTAGACTGTCAAGCTTTGGTCAGTGGAGGAGGGAGTGCCATGCCACATAAGACGGAACACTGCTTCAAACAAAATCACCATTTGTGAGTCTGAGCCCCAGGCATGTAATATATAAGGGCAACAGTACTGCTAACATGACTGTACATGAGTCAAGTTGAAATTCCAATACCAAGACCTAATGCAGGGGTCGGCAACCATCACATACCTGGGGCCGTCGCTGGTCCCCAGGTCTTCCGCTGGGCCAGGCCGGGTGGGGGGGAATGGTGGTGTGCATGCTCATGCGTGCGTGCACGCGGCCCCCGCCCCCGCCGTGTGCGCTGCCCCGCCGTGCACATCGCAGCCGCCATTTTGTTTGCCAAAATGGTGGCTGCAACATGCGGGGCGGCGGGAGCGCGGGGCGGCAGGGGGCGGCAGCAGCAGCAGGGGTTGGCAGGCTGGGTGCGGCCCACAGGCCCTAGGTTACCAACCCCTGACCTAATGGAAACAGTCACCAATCCGGGTGAGAACATGCACAGTGGCAGAGAAAAACAGGCTTGCCAGTTAACCGATATGTTACACAGTCTGTTGATAGACCTTGATGGCTAAGGTCAAGGGAGAATCTCTGACCCAGACTGCACAGGTTGTTAGCAATGGAAATTATGCCAAAGCTATCAGGTAGTGAAAGAAGTTCACTACTGCAAGCGATCAAGGAATACTAGGCAAATACCACAACAAGAAGGAAAGGCATACAGACTCTGTCTGATTCAGGAGATGAATGGAAACAAATGTGAAGGACAACAGACTTGCAACAATGTGAGGCTGCCCAGGTCGTGACATTGGCAATTGGGGGAAAAAGGGGGTTTATCAATATCGGAATATGGATGGGATATACCAGGGGTAGGCAACCTTTTTCAGGTGGGGGCCGGTCCGGAAAACAGCTCCCTTCCGGCAGGCTGGGGGGGGGGAATGGTGGTGCATGCGCGCAACCCCCACTGACGCGCGCGCCTGCCACCACCACCGCTTCCAAAATGTCTTCCAAAATGGCAGGCGCAATGTGTTTGCACATGCGCAGGAGTACTGCGCATGTGCAAACGCGTCACGCCCACCATTTTGGAAAACAAAATGTTGGGTGTGATGCGTGCAGCCACGCGGCGGCCAAAACTCATGACGGCAGTGGGGCCGGTAAGCGTGGGGCCCTGGGCCGGAACCGGACCACAGGCCATAGTTTGCCAGCCCCTGGGATATATAGTCAAAGTAGAAATGTAGAGGTGTGTGTGTGAAAATTTTCTATGGGAACAGTGCCTACTGAAAACAGAGGACTCGGCTAAGCAGGTGGTTTGAAGTCAAAACGTGAACTCACAAGGCAGAATAGTAAAAACATGGTTGAGCCTGGGAACAGATAGTTAACACAAACATATGAGCTCATGGGAAGGAAGTCACATGGGGGGATGACATACAGCTAGAGGCTGGGTTAAAGCACTTCATCCAATCATCATAAGGTTAACACTCAGAAGGTGGAGTATGGGAAGGGCCAAGAATTTTCTTCGTTCTCCTTGTTTATATATGCATATAATGTGTTCGTGTCTAATTCTCAAATCCTCAGCTCCTCACCTACCACACCTAAACCTGGATCTGTAAACATGGATCTGTAACTTTTTCTATTGCTGTATTGCTACAACTACATCAGCAAGATGTGATCCTATAGAGTTTTGCCATCAGCAAGGTGGACTGTATATTTTCTTTTCTTGTTTTCTTTATGGAACAATAAAGGTTTACTTTAGATCTACAAAATGTGTCTTCATGCAAGTAGCATGGGAGAGGCTGATGAAGGAAGCTGGTTCCTGAGCTTTGCTGCATTTCACATCACATCCAAATTCAACAACCAAACCCTCAAATTTGAAGATGTGTCAAAGGGAATCGTTCAAGTGGAAAAAGGGCAGTGACCTGATAAAGCCTCTAAGCCATTGTTTGAAGATTATGGCATTGACAGACAACGCCTAGAATGCTAAACAATCTAGGGCTAAGCATTCACATAGAAAGTGAAATAGACCATCTCTGCTCAGCAATGAAATGGTTGGGCATCACCAGCAAAAGCAGCAGAAAACCAGTGCCTGCACCACAATGGGCAGTAGGATGTCTGGATAGTCCATTCGTGCAGAGAGAGCCTAATGGCAACAAACTGGAGAAGGTCCAGTAACATTTTCTGGAATAGTGGTGGACAGAGACGAGAAATAGTAATTCATCTGGTCATAGCAACAACACTGACCAACAGGGACAGTGAGAATATCACAATATCAAATTGTTGTGACCCACAAGACACGCTGTGTTTGAATGTAACATTGCAGGCTATCAGCATGAGACATGCAGTTCTTGGTGAAATTCCAGAGAAAATAATAGTGGCTGGTGTAGAAGACTAGCCATAGCATTATAAAGTAAAGGGATTTTACATTGTAAGTAGAAAGAGATCCCTGTGGGAATGTTATCCTATCCTGTGATGTCCTGCAGAGGTTGTATCAAGGATAACATGACTTGGCAGGAGTGGTGAGAACTGATAAGCAAGAGTCTAGCAGGAGCAATATGGTGTTGACTTGTCATGAATGGGTCATGAGAGAAGAAGTTTAGAACAGGGGATCTGGAATAGACCTTAAGAGCCACCAGTCCAGCTCCTAGCCAGGAGTGAAAACCTTTTATCGTATAGATATGGGGTGCTTGATGAAGCATGAAGTGCGCTGTGATAGGGCACCATAACAAGGGGAACACAGGCTTCCCTGTATGGAGAGAGAAGACTCAGGACATTTGTAGTGCACAGTTAGCCTTAGCAGGATTGCAGGTGGAGACCTGAAATGTCACCACCTCATCAGAATGACGCCCTGAGACCAGAGGCCTAGAAGAACCAGATGTTATGACATCAGTCAGCCTGGAGAAATGGGACAAGTATGCGTGTCCCGAGTGTCCACAGGGGCGGACAAATCTGTAAAATGGAGGATCGAATTGGAGGGATGACCCCAGAGGGTGTTCCTGCCCAGAGCGGCAAATGGGAAAGAACTGACACAATTCCCATCTGAATGAGGCCCAAGAAGATTGCACTGAAATCAGTGGTCAGTATATGATATGAGCTCATCCCAGGTAGAGACCAAACATAGTTTGTCACATGTTTCATAGATGTGACAAGAACTCCTTGGAAGGGGTGTGCGTATGGGGTGTAGATTGTATTCCTCGTTATATGCAGTGGCCCTTGGAAAGAAAACACCAACTGCATTCACTGACACTTGCCCAGGGGAAGGGAAAACAGTCCTCTGACACGGAGGGAACAAGTACATTCTTAAAGCCACCAATAGGGAGGACCGAAGGCATTAATGCCAGTATGAGAAAAGGGGGGTAGTAATGGTATTGGTCCCAGTACAGGGAGACCAAGCACATCCCAGAATATGTCTGCATCAAGTGAGTGATACAAGAATATAGCTTGGCATTAGAGGATGAGTGATGATACCAAAGCACCCCCTAGGGGGAACAAGAGCAACAAGGAGCTCAGAAAACTCATGGGCGTAACCACAAGTGATGATGGAAAGCACCCACGAGTCTGATGTTATTTAAGACCAGGTGTCACTAAAAGGTCTCAGCCTATCTCCAAAGGGAGGGGAAAAGACGGAGTGCACAGCAACACATCACAAATTTTTCTTGGGCCGGTCCGTGCCCTGGCGGTACCGTGACTGAGGCGGAGGTCGACGGCCTGAAGATGAGGAAGATTGAGACGGGTGCTTCTGCCTAGGTGGATCAGTCTGAAATTGCCTATCCTGAGGCCTATCCTAAGGCCTCTGGTGCTTCTGCCTAGGTGGATCGGTCTGAAATTACCTATCCTGAAGCCTATCCTAAGGCCTCTGGTGTTGTTGGGGATACTATGGATGCTGGGCTCCAAAACATCGACGCTGGTGATGGTACGAGCCCAAAGACATACCGTGTTTCTTCACCACAGTCTTCATTCTGTAGCTGAAGTTAAGACACTCGTCTGTGCCTTTGTTAAACAGACCTGAGTTGTCAAACGGCATGTCCTCAATTAAACTCTTTGCATGGGAGGTCAGATCTGAAGATCTGAGCCAAGCATACCTCCGGAGGGCGATCAAACCCAAAATCAAGACTGGAACCAAGGTGGAGGAGTAGGTGGTGGAGAGGAAGCGGACCTATGGACTTGTACCTGGACTTGATGAGAAGACATTCCATACGAAGGAAGAGTGTTGGGATTGACAGGCATCAGATAACGGCATGTCACCGTATCATAAACCAAGTCAGGGTGCGTGATCTGCGTCTGCTTCTTGTTCTGAGTCATCAGCCTCGGTCCTGAGGATGCCATGATCCCTATGGGGAATGGTAGGTTCTTGAGGAATCGTCCGGGGAGCGACCTTCAGAGTGAGCATTTCTGGATTTTTCACGGCTCTTATCCACATCGCCATCCGACTTAAGGCCTCTTCCTAGGGCTAGTCTTCGAATTTTGCTGGGTGTCTTTTTCCGCAGAAGCTTTTGGTGCCGGGGTCAACCAAGGCCTCAAGGCCTGTTCGTAAAGGGCCGCCTTCAAACTCTTGTCTCTATTCCTCAAAGCCTGCTAGGTCATGGTTTTACACAAAGAGCAGGACTGAGGGTTATGGGCCTTGCCCAAGCATAAAAGACAGAGGGAGTGGGGATACGACCCAGGAATTTTATTATTGCAATGCTCACATTGCTTGAATGATCAGGAAGACATGATGGAGTCCAAAATGCAATCCAAATCGAAGTCATACAAACCGGGTCAAGCGAACAGCCACAGACAATCAGAAGGATTAATTGAAGAATAGTTGTTAAATAAGCCGAGATCAGAAACAATGGAAGTAACCAGAGAGAAGCGATTGCCAACAACAAGAAGTTCCTTTGAAGCTGCTAGCATGGCAGATGAAAGGAACTGGAAAAGAGCAGGACTGCTAGGGGACTTTATAGGGATGGGCGGAGCTACCGCCAAAAAGTTGCAACTAAAGTTCTGCCTAGTGATTCCAGAAGTTTCCGAAGTTGCTGCGCATGCACAGATAAAACCCATTTGTGTGATTCACAGAGACCACGAAGAAAAAACTGCTATATGAACTACCATTTTTTTTTATTTACAAGTGTGTGGTTTTTTTATTGAATAGTGAATAATGAATAAAAATACTATAAAAATATCTTTTGTCTCGGGGGCTAATGGTTTGTTATCTTGCAGAGGGCTCTGCGACTGGTATGGTGGATAGTTCTGGTGAGGGAAATACAGAAATTACATGTTCCCTCCCAAATAACCTTTCTTGCAAAGCAACATTTGGGCAGATCTGTGGCATTTTAGGATGCTTACACACTAGACCTGTATCATTTATTGAACCAACTCTGGACCAAAACAGACAGGCCAAAAATACTGCCTTTGGGCCGATCCTGGGGCGACGATGCACCGCAACCGCCTAAGGTAGCACAAACCCAGCTGCAAAAGTAGCGCAAAAACACTCCTTGCTGGCAGCCCATTGTGGACCATGGCAGCGGTAAACCTTGGGACCATGGCATCTGGTCACTTCTCTCTTGCTGAATGGGGACCAACCGGGGCTGGAACAACCAGAGGCTGCTCCGAGCTACCATTCTGCTTGACCCCTCTGTGATGGGTCCTAAGACAAAGCTGCTTGTCTTACCCATTATCATGTTCTCTCCATTAACTTTATCAGGGCTTTCCTGAGTGTTTCACAGCTCTGGGTGATTCAGAGGTGGGCTGTAATGCCACAATTGGGCTTTTCTCAGTGGTTCACAGCCTGGGTGATTCAGAGTGGGATGTAATGCCACAGTTGGGCTTTCCTGGGTGGTTCACAGCCTGAGTGATTCAGAGGTGGGATGTAATGCCACAATTGGTGGTTCCCTGGAATACTTTTGCAAAAGTGAGATCAACTAGATCTATCAAGATTTTAACTGAACACTTACAGCATGGCATTCAGTGGTCATATTAAGAAAAGTATCTCTTCTTGATTTATTGGATAGTTTTCATTGTGTACGACCTGAGGTTGTGAGGATGTTTTTTGCTTAGATATGTCCCACTATGTTCAACCAAATGGAATTTCCCCCTCTGTGGTTTATAATATCTAGCAGATGGAGTGACACAATGGACAATCTGTACATGACCTAGCTTTCTGTTTTGTGAATGTCTGAGTGGCCATTTCCAGGAGGCAGTGCTGGAGGATTTCTGCTGAGCATTATGAAATTTGTGGCCCTTTGGGGTTCTATTGTAGTCTTACTTTTTTATTTATTCTTTCTACAAATTTATGCAAGTGAGTTTTCCTGGTTTGGGGAGTGTAATACACATACTCACATGGAGCTCTATTTCTCCTATTCATCTGGTCCCTCTAGTTCAGGGGTGACACATGTCAGAGGCTAGGGGCCATATTAGCCTGCCTCAGGCAACCATGGAGGACTGCAGGGGGCATTTTTGCCACCTTTTTGGTGCCCTGGGCAATTTTTGTTTTTGCTTTCAACAGGAAGTGACCAGAACCTCCATATCCCCCCATTGGTCCATCTTTGTCAAGGCCACCCCCAGTTAATTCTCTACCATCCCATTTTTCCAGCTGATATTAAAATGTCAGATTTTTTTCTCTCCCCCTCTGGCATTCCCCCTGGGATTCCTGGGTTTACTTCAGCTGCTGCAAACTGAGTTGAAACTACAGACGTACTAGTGGTTTATACTCAGTTAAATCAGCAGGAAGGAGAGGAGAGGAGAGGAGAGGAGGGGGTAACTTTCCCTAGTTTTGTCACTTAAAATAGTATTTTTGTGTATTCATCCTCATTGTTTTCAACTTTTAAAAAGACTTTGACAAATATGTGGCAAATACTAAATGTAAATAGTGAGGAAGGCCTTCAACAAGATTCCCCAATGATATTCTGGTAAACAAACTAGTAAAATATCTAGGCAATGCAACTTTTAGGTGGATTTGTAATTGGTTGACTGGCCAAACCCAAAGGGTGCTCAGCAATGACTCCTCTTCATTCTGGAGAGATCCTGACCGGTGGAGTGCCACAGGGTTCTGTCTTGGGCCTAGTGTTATTCAACATCTTTATCAGTGATTTGGACGAAAGAGTAGAGGGTATGCAGATGACACCAAATTAGGAAGAGTAGCTAATACCACAGAGGAGAGGATCAAAATTCAAAATGACTTTAATAGATTAGAAAGCTGGGCCAAAACTAACAAAATGAACTGCAACAGGGAGAAATGTAAGGTACATTTACTTAGAGCAGAAGAATGAAATGCAGATATAGGATGGGGGACACCTGGCTTAACAAGACTATGTCTGAAAGAGATTTAGGAGTCCTAGTGGGATCACAAGTTGAACATGCGTCAGCAGTTTGATTCAGGAGCTAAACGAGCCAGTGCAGTTCTAGGCTGCATCAATAGAAGTATAGTGTCTAGATCAAGGGAAGTCATAGTGCCATTCTATTCTGCTTTGGTCAGGCCCCATCTGGAATATTGTGTCCAGTTCTGGGCACCACAATTCAAAAAGGATGTGGACAAGGTGGAGTGTGTCCAGAGGAGGGTGACTAAAATGGTGTAGGGTCTGGAAACCATGCCCTATGAGGAGAGACTTTGGGAGTTGGGTATGTTTAGCCTGGAGAAGAGAAAGTGAAGGGGTGATATGATAACCCTGTTTAAATATTTAAAGGGATGCCATATTGAAGATAGAGCAATCTTATATTCTGCTGTAAAGATTAAGACATGGAACAATGCATGCAAGCTACAGGAAGAGATCCCACCTAAACATTAAGAGAAAATTTCTAACATTAAGAGCTGTTCAACAGTGCAATACACTTCCTCGGGGAGTGGTGTTGTCTCCTTCTCTGGAGATTTTTAAACAGAGGCTGGATAGTGCATTGATTTTATCTTTCTGCATGTCAGAATGGGGGTTGGACTGGATGGACCTTGAGGTCTGTTCCATGATTCTATGAAGTTTTTGGACAAATAGGAACAGACAGCATTAGAACATTGTGATGGGATATTTTTGTAATCACTAAGCTGTTTCTCCTTTGAAAGAAAGTGTCAAGCCAGACCTCATCTGCTGGCTGGAAGGAGCAGAAGACTTGTTCATCCTGGACTCGGATGAAGAGAAGGGATTGACAGCTACTTGTTTAGGTAAGTGGTGGAACCACTGAAGAGTATGTGTGATTTTGTTAGTTTCTCTTTTAATCAGTGTGACTATTCATCCACAAGGTAATTGATTTTGTAGGTGAATTTACAGCTGGAGCAGGCAGTGTAATGCTGCAGCAAAGAAGGGAAATGCTGTTTGAGCCTGTACTAGTAGAAAAAAGCATTTTTTCCAAGTCAAGGGAAGAAACAGTCCCCCTAGATTCTGCCTTGGTCAGGTTTTATTTGGAGTAGAATCATAGAGTTGGAAGAGGCCTCAAGGGCCATCAAGTCTAACCCCCTGCCATGCAGGAAGACATAATCAAAACACCTCAAACACATGGCTATCCAGCCTCTGTTTTAAAATGTCAGAGCTGCACACTATTCATGGTCTTTCTCTGCTGGGCTCTGAAATGCTGCCAGCACTATAGCTGCACAAAGTACTAAAGAAAGACGCAAGAGTCTCCAAGTTCTATTTACATAACTTTACTACAGAGTATATACAACACTGGTGGCACGGTGGTTAAATGTCTGTACTGAAGCCACTCTCTCAGAAGCCATAAGGTTGCAAGTTCACTACCAGCCAAGGGCTCGGGCTTAACTCAGGCTTGCATCCTTCCGAAGTCACTAAAATGAGTACCCAGATTGTTGGGGGCAATTAACTTACACATTGTAAGCTGCTTAGGGAGTGCTTAAGTGCACTGATAAACGGTATAGAAATGTACTTGCTATTGCTAACACTATATACATAATAATGACTCTCCAACCAACCAACAACTAACATCAGCCAACCCACACTGTCCATAGGTCACACCGATATTTATATACATGGTGCATGGCATGATCTCCTCACATAGGTGTCTGCAGTTGTCCCTTGCTCTTGCAACATGCCTGTTGAGTTATCCTGGGCATGTCTTCCAAGTGATGTGACGATGACACTCCATGTCAGTCACCATGGTGCAACCTTTCTAGATGTTGTATCATCCAACTTCCTCAGCCAGCTGTCATGTTCTGTCCTGGGAAATCTAATACTAGTGCTGTACATACATACATACACTGACCAAAAAAAAAAAAAAAAAACCTCCCAAAGAAGGAGATCACCACTCTCTCAGCCGGCACGTTCCAGTCAAAGAGTTCCTACTATTTGGAGGTTCTTCCTAATATTGAAGTGGACTCTCTTTTTCTGAATACTATACTCAGTTCTGTGGTCCTCATTTTAGAAGGATATACGTAAGTTTGGAGCAAGTTTATAGAGAGGCAGCAATGAGGATGACAAGAGGTATGGAGAAGAAAACAACACAAAATGTTGATTGAATATTGATAGATATAGAAGATCCCAGGTTTTGACTCAAATTTGAATTTGGTTCTGTCCATGAATGGAGAAATCTCTTAAGTAATTTCTGTACTTTCTTCAGCTATTCCTCAATGGAACCTTTAGAGAAGATGTAAAATGTAGTGTTGGGACTGTTGCGTCTTGTCCTCCTGTATGTAATCTCACTTGTTTTCAGTGACCACAGCTCCCCCTTTGTCAGCCTGTCATATAATAATGTTAGGATTGTTTCTGTGATTGTGGCTGGCATCTCGTTCCACATGGCTGAGATTGTTTTTTAATCTGTGATTATCGCTGTTTGGCCATGACAGCAAAAGCATTCTATGTAGAAATCTGATTCCATGTTCTGGCCTTCTGGAGGACTTCATGTGGAATTCATTTTATAATTTTTTTATTATTTTATATATTAAAACATTCTATACATTCCAAATTATCAGACAATACTAACACATAGTACCTTACAATTAAGAACAAACACACCTTCTACACAAACTAAACATATCTTCATAAGTTATCAAAACTACCTATTATAGAAATAGACATATATATCTATATTGTACTTCATTGCCCCTAACACCTTTCATTTTTTCTTTCTTTCTTCCTTCTACCTTCTCTATCTAGCTTCTTCTAGTGAGTTCCTTATTCATTTTACCCACTGTACTAGATTGCAAAATCCTCTTCACAATCATCTCTCTTCCTATCTTACCTTTCCATTTCCTTCATCTCTTCCTCATTATTTCCAACCTCTCTCTCAAACCCATATTCTTTCTTCACTTCTCTCCATCTTTGCATCTCTCCCTCTTTCTCTTCCACTCATGTGGAGTTCATTTTGTAGCTCAGCAAATTATTTTCTTCTAATTCCATGTTCAGGCCTTCTCCAGGAGTCTATGTGGAGTTTTTGTAGCTCTGGAAAATACTTTCTTGTGTGTTGGTGCATTGTCAGTCAAGGGAGAGCTGTGGTCATCATGAAAAGTTAGACTACATATATCTTTTACACACTAACTGACCACTGTAAAGTTCTGAAAAACTTGTACCAGCTTGCACATCCCTTTGAAAATTTAGGACAAGAGCAAGATTTGCATCTTTTTGGACCCTATTGCATTCCATTCCATTTCCAAAACTGCATAAATATGCTTTAGACCTGAGCATTTATTATCACTCTGTAAGCAACCAAAGAATGAAATATCATGAAAATTCTTGCTGAAATAAAAACTAATTAGTCTTAAAGGTGCTGCTACATTCCTTTCCCCCTCCCCCCCTTTCTCCTCTTAATGCTGCAAGACTAACACAGCTACTTCTTTGAAAATGATTGCAGTTTGATGCCTCTCCTTCCCCTAGCCTTTTTATTATATAACTTTGTGGGAACTAACTAAGCATGATGCAGTGATTGAGCCTTGGATTAGGACTTTAGGAGACCAGGGTTTGAATCCCAGTTCAGCCATGGAAACTCACAGGGTGCACTTGGGCAAGTCACACACTCTGAGCCTTGGAGGCGAAAGCAGTGGCAAACCTGCTCTAAATCAGGATTGCCAAGAAATCCCTAACATAGGGTTGCCATAATTCATGGTTGACTAGTAAGTTCATAATACCAATAACAGCAAATAACACTGGGGGGAAATGCCATGTGATCTGAGACTTTCAAAGTGAAATAGGAAATTAACCAGAAAGAAATGACTACAATGTTGGTGACAGCAGGCTTGAGACTTTTGGAGATATTCAAGTTGTTTTGCTCTTAACAATAAATATGTTATTTTTCTTTTTATCCAACAAATCAGATGATGGGTGGGACCGTGAGAGCTATCAGATCCCAACTGTTGTGTCCAAGGATGTTACCAAGCACAAAGATAGAAAACGGTTTCTTAAGACACATCAAAGACCTCACAAGGGGAGGAAACTGTTTAAATGCCTAGAGTGTGGAGAGAGCTTCAGCCAGAAAGAGTACCTTGGTCAGCATCAGAGAAATCACGTGAGAGCGAAACCATATGAGTGCATGGAATTTGGAAAGAGCTTCAGTAAGAAAGCAAACCTTGGATTACATCAAAGAATTCACACAGGGAAGAGACCATATAAATGCATGGAGTGTGGAAAGAGCTTGAGTAAGAAAGAGAACCTTAGGATACATCAGAGAATTCACACAGGGGAGAAACCATATAAATGCATTGATTGTGGAAAGAGCTTCGGGCGGATAGGAGAACTTAGGGTACATGAAACAACTCACACAGGGGAGAAACCATTTAAATGCATTGAATGTGGAAAGAAATTCAGCCATATTGGGCTCCTTTACCAGCATCATCAAATTCACACA
Organism: Phrynosoma blainvillii; assembly: GCA_026167975.1. Taxonomy (NCBI): domain Eukaryota; kingdom Metazoa; phylum Chordata; class Lepidosauria; order Squamata; family Phrynosomatidae; genus Phrynosoma; species Phrynosoma blainvillii. The sequence goes on from JANUYF010000002.1 coordinate 380,911,516, forward strand.
GGGGAAAAACCATTTAAATGCTTAGATTGTGGAAAAAGCTTTAGTCGGAAAGAGCATTTTCAGCGGCACCAAAAAACTCACACAGGAGAGAAACCATATAAATGCATGAAGTGTGGAAAGAGCTTCACCCGGAGAGAACACCTTAGGCGGCACGAACGAAATCACAGAGGGGAAAAGCCATATCAATGCATGGAATGTGAAAAGAGCTTCTCTCAAAAAGGGAATCTGAAGATACATCAAAGAACTCACACAGGGGAGAAACCATTTAAATGCATGGAGTGTGGAAAGAGCTTCAGTGATGCTCGATTACTTACTAAACATAATATATTTCATACAGGGGGAGAAAATCATAAATGTATGGAATGTGGAAAGAACTTCAGACACAAAGGGCACCTTAGAAAGCATAAAATCATTCACACAGGGGACAAACCAAAGAAACATATGTAGTATGGAAAGTAATTCTGGTCATTATTTTTGTTTTCATAATGTTCAAGGTAATAATAATAATTTTTTTATATCCCGCCTCTCTGCAATGCAATTGGGGCGGCGTACAACACATTAAAACATCACTACAGATTAAAATCAATCCTAATCCCGTCCCATTTTCCCACACACACCCCACCCCTTAAGAATGAATTTAAAATAGATTAAAATAACAATTATTAAAATATACAATACAAAATGCAATAAATTTACAATAATGATATGCAGAGCAGTATTTAATTCAGGCAGTAGAAAGGCGATGGTCAGATCTTATATCTTCTGGGCTGGGATGTTATTCAAGGAAGGCCTGCCGGAAAAGATCCATCTTAACTGCTTTTTTAAAGCTGTCTAGAGTGGTAATGAGACGGATCTCATCCGACAGGCCATTCCACAATCTGGGAGCGGAGGCAGAGAAGGTCCTCTGGGAAGTTATCGACAGACAGCCTAGTTCTCATAGGCTGTAGCACATTCCTCCCAGAGGACCGAAGTGCCCGGGGAGGATCATATGGAAGGAGGCGGTCCCGGAGATAGGTTGGACCCAAGCCATGTAGGGCTTTAAAGGTCATAACCAACACCTTGTACTGTGCCCGGAAACTAATAGGCAGCCAGTGGAGAGATTTCAGCACAGGTGTAATGTGCTCTCTCCTCGATATTCCTGTAACTAGCCTGGCTGCCATATTTTGAACTAGTTGAAGTTTCTGAGTTAGGCACAAGGGTAGCCCCATGTAGAGCGCATTACAGAAATCGAGACAGGAGGTTACCAGAGCATGTACCACAGTTTCGAGATCCCTACCTTCCAGGAAAGGGTGCAGCTGGCGTATCAGCTGGAGCTGACAGCAGGCACTCCTGACCGTCGCATTCACCTGATTAGTCATGTGAAGGGACGAGTCTAGGAGTACCCCAGACTGCGAACACAGTCCTTGGAGGATAGTGTGACTCCATCCAAGACTGGAAGTTGGATTACCAAACCTGGTTTCTGGCCCCTCACCGTTAGTACTTCCATTTTGTCTGGATTCAGTCTCAATCTGTTTTTCCTCATCCAGTCCATTAGCTCTTTAAGACATTCATTGAGAGGAGAGACGCCATCTGAAGTCTGAGCTGACAACCTGCTTTTTCACTTTCTTCCTTGTCTAGGCAGCATGAATGAAATCATAGAGGTGAAAAGCCTTATAGTGCATGGAATGTGGAAAGAGCTTCAGTGAGAAATGAGGCCTTATGCTACATCAAAGAACTTACACAGGGGAGAAGCCATATAAATGCATGGAATGTGGAAAGAGCTTCAGTGTTAGTAGATCACTTATTAAACATCAGAGAACCCAAAGAAGGGAGAATCTACAAATGCATGGAGTGTGGAAAAAGCTTCAGCATTTGTAGATCGCTTTACCATCATTATAGAACTGATGGGAAAACTATATAGAAGCATGGAGTGTGGAAAGAGCTTCACTTACACTAAATTATTTACTAAACATCAAAGAACTCATCAAACATGAAACCATATAAATATATGGAATATGAGTAATGTTAATGTTCAACTTTAAACCTGCCTTTTCATCTTCTTCCTTGTCTTTCAATAATTGTTCATTTTTGTTCAATTTTGCTATTTTCTGCTACTAGTATGATGTCATATGCGTACTGCATCCTGTCCAGCAGAGCTCTTTAGGGTGGTAAGGGAACTGACACAAGTGCCACCTGTGCAGAAGCCATTACTTAATCTGACAACGTCATGCTGTGACGTGTTTAACAACTTCTTTGCAAATAATATCTCTCAGATAAAAGCTGACTTAGACACCAGTGTTGTAACAGAATCAATTGACGAGACGTCCAGCAACTCCGTTGATGAAATTATACTGGATCAGCTTCAATCTGTGAGTACCAATGATGTGGACAAGCTCCTCGGTAGAGTGAGGAAAACAACCTGTCCTCTTGATCCTTGCCCATCATGGCTGCCCATCCAGGGGGGAGATGCCTTGAGGATGTTCCTTAGAGACATTATCAATGCATCCCTTAGGAATGTTATATTCCATCCTGTGTGAAGGAAGCTTCTGAAAAAAACTTTCCCTGGGCCCCTTGGACATGAACAGCTGTAGGCCAGTCTCTATACTACCTTTCTTGAGCAAAGTGATCGAGGGGGCAGTTGCTCTTCAACTCCAAGCTGTCTTGGAAGAAACCAATTATCTAGACCCATTTCAAACTGGCTTTAGGACAAGATATGGAGTTGAGACTGCCATGGTTGCCTTGGCTGATGACCTTCGTCTGGGCATCAACAGGGGTAGTGTGACCCTGTTGGTGCTACTGGACCTCTCAACGGCTTTCGATACAGTAGATCATAACATCCTCTTGGATCGCCTTAGAAGGCTAGGAATTGGAGGCATTGCATTGCCGTGGTTCCGTTCCTTCCTCTCGGGCAGATTTTAGAGGGTGATGCTCAGGGACAGTTGCTCTACAAGAGCAGAGCTTAACTGTGGTGTCCCACAAGGCACCATCCTGTCCCCGATGCTATTTAATATATATATGAAGCTGCTGGGAGAGATCATTCGGAGACATGGGGTGCGGTGTTATCAGTATGCTGATGACATCCAGATATACTTCTCCATGTCTCGGTCCTCAGCTTTGCCTTCAGATGGTGTCTCTCCTCTCAATGACTGTCTTAAGGCAGTAATGGACTAGATGAGGAAAAACAGATTGAGACTGAATCCAGATAAAACGGAGATACTTACAGTAGCGGCCCCAAAACCAGGTATTGGGATACAACCTCCTGTCCTGGATGGAGTCACACTCTCTTCTAAGGACTGTGTTCGCAGTCTGGGGGTGCTCCTGGATCTGTCGCTCCAGATGATAACTCAGGTAAATGCGACAGTTAGGAGTGCCTGTTATCAGCTTCAGCTGATATGCCAGCTGCACCCTTTCCTAGAAACTAGGGAGCTCGAAATTATGGTGCACGTGCTGGTAACCTCCCGTCTTGATTTCTGTAATGCACTTTACATGGGGCTACCCTCGTGCTTGGTCCGGAAACTCCAATTAGTACAGAATACAGCAGTCAGGTTGGTCTCGGGAACAACAACAAGAATAGTTATGCCCGTTTTAAAATCACTTCACTGGCTGCCCATTAGTTTCCGAACACAGTACAAGGTGTTGGTTATTACCTTTAAAGCCTTAAATGGCTAGGGTCAAACCTATCTCCAGGACCGCCTCCTTCCCTACAATCCACCCCACACACTCAGATTCTCTGGGAGGAATCTGCTGCAACCTATAAAAACTAGGCTGTTGGCAACCGCCCAGAGGGCCTTTTCAGGCAACCGCTCCCAGATTATGGAATAGCCTGCCAGACGAGATCCGTCTTATTACCACCTTCAACATTTTTAAAAAGGCTGTTAAAACAGATCTCTTCCAGCAGGCCTTTCCTGAATAGACATCCTGGCCCCAAGAGTTAATTCATCTTTCTCTCCAAAACTCTGCCACAGTTATTGTTATTGTTGCTTGGTGTGCTTTGACTTATTCTGAATCTTAGGCATTTCCTGACTCTTCCAGTGTTGTGCTAATATCATTCTAGCCACCGTTATCAGATATAGCAGGGGTAGGCAACCTTTCCCCTTTAAGGGCCGAGGGACTTCAGCTCCCAGAATCCCAGGAGCTATTGGCCAACATGGGACTATTGGCCAACATGGCTGAGGCTTCTGGGAGCTAAAGTCCCTCGGCCCTTAAAGGGGAAAGGTTGCCTACCCCTGAGATATAGCATAATATGCCAATATTTCCTTTCTATCTGTAATGGGATTTTATTCAAAATATTTAAAAGATTTATTTCTGGTCTCATCTCAAATTTAATATGTAGCATTTGTTCAATCAGTGTGAGTATCTGTTTCCAATATAGTTTGAGCTTTGGGTAGCACCGCCAGACATGAAACCATGAACCAGTAGCTGAACTGACATTTCCAACACAGATTTGAATCAGTCTTATATATCCTTGCAGTTTTATTTGGGGTTGGATATCACTTCTGCTCCATTTTCCAGTAATTTTCTCATACATTTTGGAATTTAGTAAATTTCTTTGTTTTGTGAAGTCGTAGGCTTTCATGGCTGGCATCCATGGTTTTTTGTGGGTTTTTCGGGCTCTGTGGCCATGCTCTAGAAGAATTTCTTTCTAGAAGACGCCAGCCACAGATGCTGGCGAAATGTCAGAAAGAAACTCTTTTAGAACATGGCCACACAGCCCGAAAAACCCACAAAATTTTTTCTTTGTTTTGTTTCTGGCACATTTTCAACTCTATGCCACAGTCCAAGACTCATTTAATCATCACATCTGATATTAATTCTTCTTCCTGTTCACAGTTTCGTAAAGGTCTATATAATTTAGCTGTTCTCTTACTTTCAGTACTAAATAAAGTTTTATCTAAATCCAGTGTTTCCACAAATTGTTCCAATTTCTGATCTATTTTGAATCTTTCTTTTGTGTATATAAAAACCAATGCATTTTGGGGTCTAATTGGGTCAATTCTTCAATAGGTTTCTATTTGTATTTATTAACTTCTGATTTATATAGAATGTCTCTGTAGGTAAGCCACATATCTAGTGATTTTCATCAATGTATAAATGCTTCTGGTGGTGAAAACCAAAGAGGAATTTTCCTGTAGATCTTTTTCTTCATTTTTCCCATATACATTTAACAGATCTCTTTATAGTATGGAGTCAAAATTCACTGTGTGCTGCCGCTGTGGTACATGTGGTACATGACCTAGTTTGGTAAGGACAAGAGGCCACTGTTAGACCTGAATTCAAAGAAACAGTGGTTCCCAAAAGGCAAAGGGGTCAGGGAAGGCTGCATCCTATCACCATACTTGTTCAATTTATATGCTGAAAACATCGTAAGAAAAGCAGAGCTAGAATCAGAAGAAGAAGAAGGAGTGAAGATAGGAGGAAGGGATATCAACAACCTAAGGTTTATGGATGATGCCTAATAATAATAATAATAATAATAAAGTTTATTTATATCCCGCTTATTGAAAAAAACAATCCAAGTGACTTACATAAAAACCCCATACAATATAACCCCTAAGACCAACCCACCCCCCTTAAAACAATATTAAACATCTCATAACAATAAAACATTTATAAACCAACAAAACCCAGCCAACCTCTAAAACAATTCCTTATCCATCAGAATGATGGAACCACGAGAGGAAAAAGGGGGCCGGGTATCCTAAGGGGGCCGGTAACCCGAGGGGACTGGGAAGCCCAAGGCTGGGATAATTAATCTGGAAAGGCCTGCCGGAAGAGATCTGTCTTAACAGCCTTTTTGAAGCTGTCTAAAGATGTCAGGTGACTGATCTCGTCCAGCAGGTCGTTCCAGAGTTTGGGGGCGACAGCAGAGAAAGCCCTCTGGGAGGTCGCCGCAAGCCTCAATTTTTGAGGCTGCAACAGGTTCCTCCGAGAGGACCAGAGAGCGCGGGGAGGATTGTATGGAAGGAGGCAGTCCCTGAGATAGCTTGGACCCAAGCCATTTAGGGCTTTAAAGGTAATAACCAACACCTTGTACTGTGTCCAGAAGCTAATAGGCAGCCAGTGGAGGGACCTCAAAACAGGAGCAATGTGGTCCCTCCTGGATGTACCAGAAATGAGCCTGGCTGCCATGTTTTGGACCAACTGAAGCTTCCAAACTAAGCACAGGGGTAGCCCCATGTAGATCGCGTTACAGAAATCAAGGTGTGAGGTTACCAGCACATGCACAACAGTCTCAAGATCCCTTACTTCCAGAAAAGGGCGCAGCTGGCGTATCAGCCGAAGCTGATAACAGGCACTCCTGACCGTCGCATTTACCTGATTTGTCATCAGGAGCGATGAGTCAAGGAGCACCCCCATACTGCGAACACAGTCACTGGAGGGGAGTGTGACCCCGTCCAGGACTGGAGGTTGCAACCCAATTCTTGGTTTCGGGGCCGCTACCGTGAGCACCTCCGTCTTGTCTGGATTCAGTTTCAATCTGTTTTTCCTCATCCAGCCCATTACCACCCGAAGACATTCATTGAGAGAAGAGATGCCATTGGAATTCAAGGCCGACGAACGAGACACGGAGAAATAGATTTGGGTGTCATCAGCATACTGATAACACCCAGCACCATAACTCTGTATTATCTCACCCAGCAGCTTCATATAGATGTTAAATAACATCGGGGATAAAATAGCCCCCTGAGGGACCCCACAAGTGAGGTCCCTCTTACTGGAGCTACAGTCCCCGAGCAGCACCCTCTGGGATCTACCCGAAAGGAAGGACCGGAACCACTGCAAAGCAGTGCCCCTGATACCTAACCCCCTCAAGCGGTCCAAGAGGATGCCATGATCTATTGTATCGAATACCGCTGAGAGGTCTAGGAGCACCAACAGGGTCACACTACCCCTGTCGATGCTCAGACGCAGATTGTCGGTCAAGGCAACCATGGCAGTCTCAACCCCAAAGCCTGTCCTGAAGCCGGTTTGAAATGGGTCTAGATAATCGGTTTCATCCAAGACAGCTTGGAGCTGAAGAGCAACCGCCCTCTCGATCACCTTGCTCAAGAATGGCAGCAATGACACAGGCCTATAGTTTCTCATATCCAGGGGGTCAAGGGAAGGTTTTTTCAGAAGCAGCCTAACAGCCGCTTCCTTCAAACAAGATGGAACATGTCCTTCCCTAAAGGATGCATTGATGATATCCGTGAGGAATCTCACCAATGCATCTCCCCCCTGGACAGCCAGCCATGATGGGCAAGGGTTGAGAGGGCAAGTTGTCTACCTCACCTTACCAAGCAGCTTGTCCACGTCCTCGGTACTTACAGATTGGAGCTGATCCAGTATAACTACATCGGCGGAGTCGCTGGACACCTCGCCTAATGACTCTGTTTCAATAGTGGCATTTAAGTCGGCTCTTGTCTGAGAGATTTTATCTGCAAAGTAGTTGTTAAACGCGTCACAGCAGGCCGTCACAGGGTTAAGTAAGGGGTATGGCGCAGGTGGCACCTGCGTCATCTCCCTCACCACCCTAAACAGCTCTGCTGGACGGGACTCTGCAGACGCAATACGTGCAGAGGAGAAAGCTCTCTTCGCTGCACGCATTGCCTCCCATTAGGAATGAAGAAGGTTCCTATGGCGAGTTCTGTCAGATGAGAGTCAAGTCTTCCGCCACCTGCGCTCTAGCCATTGTCCAATAATAATGGTGGAAGACATCACAGACTTGGGACAGTTACTAAGAAAGGTCAAAGATGAAAATGGAAAGGCAGGCTTAATGCTGAGGATAAAAACAAAAACAAAAATTATGACCAGAGAGGAAATACATAAATTCAATCTCGACAAGGAGGACATTGAAATAGTGAACGAATTGCAGTACTAGGATCAAATATTGACTGGAATAGTGACTGCAATTAAAAAATAAAAAGATTAGGAAAGGGAAGAGCAACTATGAAAGAACTAGAAAAGCTCCTGAAGAGTAAAGATATACAACTGAGCACAAAAGTTAGAATAGTCAAAGCCATCGTATTCCCCATTACCATGTATGAATGTGAGAGCCAAACAATAAAGGAAGCAGACAGAAAGAAAGGGCGTTTGCAGACTACTAGAAATAGTGCAAATTGAGTCCACTTTAACTGCCCTGGCTCAGTGCTAGGGAATCATGGGAATTGTAGTTTTTTTCTGAGACATTGAGCCATCTCTGTCAGAGAGCTCTGGTGCCACAATAAACTGCAGTTCCCATGGTTCCCTAGCACTGAGTCAGGGCAGTTAAAGTGGACTCGATTTGCACTATTTCAGACAGTCTGCAAAGGCCCAAAATCAACTTATATGAGATGTGGTGCTGGAGAAGAGTGCTTAGGAGACCATGGACAGCCAAAAAGACAGTTTTTGGAATAGATTATCTCACAGCCCAAACAGACAGGTAAAATAAGCTTGCTTCTGGGTGTCATCCATGTGTGACGTTTAGATGATGCCAGGAAGCTGGTTTGAAGCCTCTTCGCTTCCCAGACTTGGACAGCCGCATGACACTCTGGTAGTGTGGCATTTAAACACTGCATGCCGCCGGAGCATTGTGAAGCCGCCATGGTGCCATGACGCAGGAAAACTGGATTTTCCCCAGCCAAAATAGGAGCAGATCTCATCCATTCCTTTCCCGCAGCTGTAGTCCGTCTTAGGAAGAGGCAACTTCAGTTTGCCCCTTCCGCCCCTCAGAATCTGTTCTGGCCCTCAGAGATCAATGGAATGTACTGCATGGGAATGGGCTCTAAGACAGGGGTAGGCAACCTAAGGCCCGGGGGCCGGATGCGGCCCTCTGAGGCCTTTGGACCGGCCCCAGGCTGGTCCTGCCGCCGCCGCCACCCGCCATGATGATATTGATTATTGTTGTTATTACTTGTTCTTGGGATTTTCTTGGCAAAATCTCCACAGGGGGTTTGCCATGGCTTTTCTGGGGCTGAGAGAGTGTGCATGCATATTTTTTATTTTTATTTTTTTAATGTTTACTTTTTATTTATTTATTTATTTGTGGTGCTTCGGCCCCCCAATTGTCTGCGGGACAGCAACCCGGCCCCCGGCTCAAAAAGGTTGCCTACCCCTGCTCTAAGATATTGGCTAAAATTCACCTTTGTGGTCCAAGAAAGAGGCTATGTTAACCTTTTACAGAGGGACTCACATAAGTTGCAAACATTCATAGCTGTCCAAGAGGAGTTCCAGAGATTTGGCCTCTCAGACAGCTTTCTTTGTATGTTAAATTGGACAGCACCGAGAAAAATTCTCACATAGAGGATCAGAGATATTGATAGCCAGCATTCCTTAGCAATTGCCAACACAACATGTTCTCCTTTTAATTTAGGCCTTACATTTAATCCAAAGGGTGGTGCAAGTTATCTAAAAAACCTTACAATTCCCAACTATTGCTTGACATTTACTAATGCGAGATTCAATGCATTTCCATCTACAATAATGGAAGGTCGATTTCAACAAGTTGAGTACAAGGATCAACTGTATCCATGTGGAGAAGGATCAGTAGAATAAATATCACATATCTTACTCATAAGCACTTTCTACAGGGATGGCAGATTAAGATTAATAGTGCACCTATTAGATAAATTCCATGGAAGCTGTCAGGGCTGGCATATGAGATACTTACTAAAGGACACTAAAAGGTGACAAGAAAGTTAAAAAAATTCTGTCTTGCAGCTATTAAGACCCATAGGGCTATAGTAACTACTACAGCTAAGTAGTAGTAATGGATATTAAAAATTAATAGTAATGTCTTCTTCGGATTTAAGTCAGTCTTATGGTTCGCAGAACAATGAGGAGAAGCAGTATCTGGCTTTTATAACATGGTTTGATTATGTTTTTAATAGAGTAATAAGATGAAAGGCTAGAATGCTTTATCTCTACATCTTATATTTCTGTTTATATTGTAAATTGACTTCATTTATATGCTATTGTGTTAAAATTGATGTGTTTTTTTAAATTTTTGTATCACCTGAAGGTCTGTTGACTGTAATAAAGGCTTTGTATTTCGTTGTAAAGAAGTTAAGATGATTAAACTGAGGCTTAAGTACTTTGGCGATATAATAAGAAGGCATGGATCACTGGAAAAGACAATAATAATAATAATAATAATAATAATAATTTATTTATTTTTACCCACCCCTCTGAGTGCAATCGGGGCGGCTAACAACATGTTAAAATACCAATACAATCAACATGTTAAAATACCAATACAATTAATGCTAGAAAAGGTAGAAGAAGGAGATGAAGACCGCATGCCAGAAGGATGAACTCAGTTGGGGGGTGGGGGTGAGATATGGGCATGGACTTTCAAGAATTTAGTAAAGAAGTTGTCAGGAATGCATTAGCTTAATGCTTTCCTGACAGAATTTGCTTTGATTGAAGTTTATTGGAGATGGGATTGTTAAGATATGATTAATTATAAGGTTTGAAGCTGTGAGGTTGTGCTGTAAGGGTTAATGAGTTGTAATGGGGAAAAATGTTGGCTGAGAACTGAAAGGCTTGTGGAATGTGTGGGATGTTCTTGTCTTGTCTGAAGCTAGAGGCTTGAGTTTTTTTAAAAAGAGGGTTAAATATATAATATATAATTAGTTGGGTTATAATGTGCTCCACCGGCTTCGTCATGCAAAAGGTGTTAAAAACCATACAGGAGGGAAAGAAATGGAAGATATTAGTCCTAGGCCTGCATTTTGTTGTTTTTGCTCTTAGTTCAGATAGTACGGAAAGGTATATTTCTTGCAGGCTGGCACTTTTTCCTCCTTCTAGCCATATGGCTACTGGGAGATTTTCAAAGTCCAGGAAATTGGACACAAAAAGAGATACTTCCTTTCCAATCCAGTATGATGTCTCCATCCTTTGTGAAGAGACAGGCCCCTTTGTTAAGCAGAAGACCCTGAATTTCCCAAGAGAAGGCTTCATGCTTTTGCATCTGGTCTGGAGAACTTTAGGAGGCCTTGAGGTAGAACATGCCAACCCAGTCCCAATTTTAAAAGGAATAAACTAACATTTTACCTTTGTTAGAGGTAGAAACCTCAAATAGTACTCCACTGTCTGTCTCTCTCTTTAGCTGCCCCTTTTGAGGTTATAATGCTGTACCTTGAAATCCCAAAAGTATCCAGGGTTAGTCGCCCTGTTGTTGGCCTTAGAGAGTCAAGAACAACAGAAACACCCAAAACCCACCAAACAGTGAAAACCATTCTTATGGGCCCCACTAACATTTTATTCATCCCCCCCTTCCTCCTGTATGGCTTTTTAAACACCTTTTACCTGAGGAAGAAGGAGCCAGGAGAGCTTGGAAAGCTTCCAAGATGGATTTTGTGCATTTTCCTTTGGGCCCCATAAAAGTATCGTCCCTGTTTGGTGAATTTTGGGATGTTGTGGGGAAACTCTATGGTTTTTTTCTCCCTCGGAGAAAAAACCAACCATAGAGTCCAGGAGCAGCCTCCCGGAAACAGTCGGTGTTATTCTCTCGAGGCGCCCCCTAGCTTCCAGTTGGAGGAAAAGGAGGGGGCCTTCATCTATTTCTCACACAGGGACTCTATGGTTTTCTACTCTTGGGAGGACTGATAGTCGCCGAACCATAGAGTCCAAGAACGGCCTCTCCCGGAAGTGCCTCTTCGCCTCCTTCACTCTCTTCCTCTCCCTCCCTCCCTTCTTTCTTCTTCTTCTTCGGCAGAGACTCAGTCAGGAGGGAAGCGCCAGGAGGGAGGTCTGGCTTTCTCCATGGTTACGGTAAAACCTTTGGGCGCCATCTTGTCTCTGGACCCTGAGAGCCTTCCTTTTCTTCCTCTCTCTTTCCTCTCTCTCTTCCTTCCTCCTTTCTTTCCTCTCTCCCTCTCTCCCTCTTTCCTTCCTTCCTTCCCTCGGAGGTTGCCAAGAGCTGCCTCTCTCTTTCCATGATGGCAGGAATCCTATTCCAGCCCTGGGTGACTGCCCAGAGGAGTGGATTCTGGGATCTGTAGTTTTGGGAGCCTTTTGTTGGTCTTCTCCCTCAGAGAGCTCTGGTACCACCACCACCAACTACAAATCCCAGGATTCCCGTAGCACTGATGTCCAGAGCACACACAGCAGAAATAATCCTGTTTGAGACCACTTTAACTGCCCCGGCTCAGTGCTGTAGGGAATCCTGGGAATTGTAGTTTATGGTAGCACCAGGGCTGTCTGATAGAGAGAAGGCTCAATTTACCTCACCAAACTACATTTCCCAGAATTCCTCAGCATTGAGCCAGGTCAGTTAAAGAGGTCTCAAACTGGATTATTAAACTGCAGTGTGTTTTGGACCTCTGAAGATTCGTATTCAGTATTTCTCGCTGTGGTCAGTCAGACCGGGCTGCGTCTGCGTGTGGAATTGATGCAGTTTAACTGACATGGCTTCGTGCTATGGGATTCTGGGGTCTGTAGTTAATAATAATAATAATAATAATAATAATTTTTATTTATATCCCGCCCCTCTGCCAGGCAATCGGGGCGGCGTACAACATTTCAAAACATAAAAACAAATAAAATCAATTCAAATCCCATCCCTCCTTCCCACACCCACCCATCCCCCCAAAACAAATCAAACTAAACAGATTGAATAAAATAATTAAACAATAAACAATTAAACAATAATTTTAAACCCGCCGGCGTTCTCCCCGGTTCCGCGCCGTCCACAGCTGCTCCCGGCCGCCCCAGGTGATGGCAAGGGGCAAGTTTTGTGTGATATTTAGCCTTCTCCGTCAGAGAGCTCTGGTGCCACAGCAAACTATAAATCCCATGATTCCCTAGCACTCAGCCAGGGCAATTAAAGCAGTGTCAAACAGTAGATGCAGCCATAATCTTCTATGGTACACAGATTTTTAAGCAGTCTGGCATTTTTCAGTGTAGGGAAGGATTTTGGATTTGTATACGTGATCCAGCCAGCATCTACATACAGCCTTTTATGTATCTTTCTTTTAACCACAGCATTTAGCTGAAAGTGGAGAAAACCCAGTGCTTCCTGTCACTTATACACTCTTAACACATCTTATAATTAGAGGTAAGCTGGTCTATCATGACTGCAGCCTTAAAGACCAAAGGTTTTGACCAAAGAAGTTTTCTGCTGCCAAATCCTAGCAAAGCAAATCCTGCCTTTTCAACCAGTGTTTGCCTTCATGCACTTTATTATCCACTGCTAACTCTCCCTTTGTGATTACAGCTACCCAACACACAGAATTGGGAATTTGAAAAGCTTCCCAAGGGTCCTCTTTTCCTCACTCCCTGGCAGTGTAGGAATCAACCCTGCACAGGTTTACTGGGAAGGCTGTAGTAATGATATGGGACCAGGCAGCTACTCTTTCTGGGGAGGTATTGCAAAAGCCACACCAACTGGGGAAGTAGAAGAAGGAGAAGCCGCCGTCACTGCCGCCTTTGAAGGCCTTGAAAGACCTTTGTCTTGCGAGGGTGGGAGAAAGCTTTTGGCAGACCAGATAAAACTGCAGACCAAACCTTTTCCATGGGTCAGTGACAACCTTCTTTCTACCTCATTTGTATTCCTCTTAGGTGGCGCAGTGATATCAGGGACACGACTTGGGCTACCTCTTCTTAGTGGCCGAATAGAAACCAGGACCATGCAGACACTCCAGGTATTGGAAATGACTCCAGAGAGAGATGGAGCGGACTTCTTGGCTGCCTCCCACTGAAGGAGGAGAAGAGCAGAATTTTTAACCTAAAAATAGAAATTCAAGGAATCTTAAAATAGAAGTTAAAAGTAAAACGATATATTTGTTGATGTAAACAAATGTCTTCTTTAAAAATAACTTGTAGGTTTAATGGTGGAATAATACATAATTTTAAAAATCATCTACTGAAAATATACTTCTTCCCTTGCCTTGCCTTTGCATGCTGTAATGTCAGCTAGTAACTCTGCTACACCTCTCACATGAAGTCTTGGGTACCCAGTGGCATCATCAGGAGGAATGTGAGGGGTACGGACCACACCAGGTGATAACCAGCAGATGGATGACACCGCTGCTTCTCAGACATTTACATTTTGACAGAAAGTGGATGTGGCATTCACCTGCACCCCTTTAAAATGCTTTAGGAGATGATGGGAGTGGGGTGAAACTCAGTGGGAGGAGAAAGCAGTGGTCCTAGAATTTTTTCTTAATTAAAATTAAATATTTTAAAAAATTTTAAACATTTTTAAACATTCAATTTTTTAAAAAAATGTTCTTTTAAAATTTTCTTTAAGAACATCACATTTTAACCAAATTTTCACTATGTATATGTAAATACATTTAGGTTGTGCATATGATATTGTAATTTGAAGGTATAATTTTAATTTTGCTAGTTATTTATGACTCAGCTGTTAGTAAAATACTCAGTGTTATATGGGAATTATGATTTACGAGTAACATTGGTGCAAAAAACCATTGCTAGGGATTCTGTATGGTGTAAAATGGGAGGAGGTCATGGGGGGGTGACACCAACCCTAGGGGTGCCACTGAGGGTGATGCAACAGCAAAATGAAAAATACAGTTTTGGAGATTATTTTGGAATATCTTTTTATTTCATTCAGGAGATGGTGTCCTTTGAGGATGTTGCTGTGTATTTAACAAAAGATGAGTGGCATCTTCTGAATCGGGACCAAAGAGCTCTGTATAAGGATATCATGCTAGAGAACTATAGGAACGTGACTTTCCTGAGTAAGAATCCCATTTTCTTAACCGATAGATGTTGAAAGAATTGCTGTTTATTGCTGACCACTGATTTCTACAAAAAATTAGGGTTCCACTGAAGTTCTGGTTTTCTTGCAGAGTTGACCTGGGTTGTAGATTCAAACAACCCTAAGGAACCTTTGCTGTTCCGTAGAGCTTATCCAGCTCTTTGATGTCTATCTCCACTGAAGATAGAAGGAGGTAGAAACAGGCAGAGGACTACAGTGGAGGGAACATTATGATGATTCTCAACAAAACCCTCCTTTGTATATTATTGAAGAAGTATATTAACATATCCACTTCGCAGGCATGTGTCATTTGCATGCCACCCCCTGAAGCAGCTGGAAGCTGCTACTTTTGGTCTTTCTGCTTCTGGCCCCAGTATGTCAGGATAACATGTATCTGCCCTGCCTATTATCCATTGACAGTTTCATACCTTAGATTGTGCTGATAAACAAAAATTTCCTGATATCTGATTAATCTTGAGTTCAAATGTTAAGGGGATCTAGAAATGGGAAGCAAAGAATGTGGATACCAGAACCTTAAAAACCTGAAATTATCTGGGGACAAATAAGAAACATACAGTGGGCTCTTAGTATCCACTGGGGTGTAGTTCTGGGACCCCCCCATGGATACTTAAATTTGTGGATGCTCAAGTCCCATTAAATACAGTGGCATAGTAAAATGATGTTCCACGTAAAATGGCAAAATCAAGCTTTGCTTTTTGGAATTTATATATTTTTGGAATATTTTCAAGATGTGGATAGTTGAATCCGTGGATAAAAAAATCCGTGGATAAGAAGGGCTGACTGTAATTCAAAAGCCATTATAATTTTATAGCAGCGGTCACAGCCACTCTCCGGGATGAATGAGCTCAATGTTGTTAAACTTGGAAGCCTGATGTGCTCAAGGCTTTGTCAGATCAGATCAGATTCAAAGTTTATGAAAAAGAAAAAAAATCCCTTCTGTGAAACATAGATACAGTGTTGTTGTTTTTTATTATGATGATGGAAATGGGTGGATAAAAGCAAACAAAAGCTGCACCCCTCTGTGTGTTAGAGTTAACATGTTTCTCATATCTATATTCATTATATAAAAGATGAAAACCACCCAATTCATTCCATGGACTCTTCCCTGCAGGCAACTGAGGGACATCTCTTGGCAACTTTCCACAGAGGCAGCTTCCTCTCACTTGCACTGAAGTAGCTGCAGGAATGTCTGAGGCAGCCAAGTTAATGACTGCTTTGTTTCCCTCACAGGCAGTGTGATCCCTGTATTGCAAACAGATTTTGGGTCATCTCTTCATGGGGCTTTAATGGAAAGAACTGCTTTGAAGCCCCCTCAGGTAAGGGAGGGGTCGTTCAGGTGAGATGGAGGGGATAGCAGGAGTACCTCCCTCTGTCTTTGAGAAGATTGGGAAGACTACTTGGCTTTGTCTTTATTTTTGCAACTAAGGAAAAAGGCAATAAACTTCCATGTGTTTTTCAAAAGAAGTTCTGTATCCTGCAAAAATAAAATGAAGGGGAAAACACTTTGGAAAAGTAGCAGGTTCTTCTCTTCACACTTGGAGCACCACCACTAGCTCTCTCTGTTTCTTTGTCTTTCTTTCTCTCACTCTCTAAGACCATTTCTGTGTCATGAATGGCTTCATTCTTCTAGTGGCTGCTGTCCTTTGAGGAAGTGGCTGTGTATTTCACTGAGGAGGAATGGGATCTCCTGGATCTAGACCAAAGGACTCTCTACAAGGAAGTCATGCTGGAGAACTGTCGAGTTGTTGCCTCTTTGGGTAAGGAATTTCCCCTTCCCTCAGTGCTGAGACATGGAAAAAATTCATTTCTTTTTCTGAGCTATTTACATCTGTAAATTTTGGGGATTCTTTAAATCATCCATTTTAGGAGCTAATGGTTTCTGTTAGCTTAAAGAGGGCTCTGTGACTGGTATGATGGATAGACCTGGCAGGGGAAATCCATAAATGTCATGTTTCCTCCCAAATAACCTTTCTTGCAGAGCAACAGCTGGGCAGATCTGTGGCACTAAAGGATGGGTCTGATTACACACTAGACCTGTATCATTATAGAACCTACTCTGTGGTGACAACAAAACCATTTGTTTTGCCTATCATTTTGCTTTCTCCATGAACTTTAGCAGGGCTTTTCTGAGTGGTTTGCAACCTGGATGGTTCAGAGATGGGATGTAATGCCACAGTTGGTGGCTCCCAGGGATACTTTGCCAAGGGTCAGATCAACTCCATCTATCAAGATTTTAACTGAACAATTACAGCAGGCCATTCAGTGGCCATATTAGGAAAAGTATCTCTTCTTGATTTATTAGATAGTTTTCAGTGTTTGCGACCCAAGATCGTGAAGGTGATGTTTATTTAAATATATCCAGCTGTATGGAACCAACCAAGTGAAATTTCCCCGTCTGCTTAGCACTGTGGAATTCATGGCCCTTCAGGGTTCTATTGTATTGCACTTTTTATTTATTATTTCCACAAAACTATGCAAGTGAGTCCAGAGGTTTTGAGTGTGATAAACATACTCACATCCAGCTTTGTTTCTCCTATTCTTCTGGTCCCCCTGTGCTCAGTCCATATTAGCCCACCTCAGGAGACTTTGGAAGGCTACAGCCTTAGAGGGCTGCAGGGGCATTTATGACACATTTTTGTTTCCTAGAGGCATGTTGGACTCAGGAGTGACGGGGGGGGGGCATAGTAACCAGGACTTCCAAACCCCTAACAGTCCCACTTTGCCAACGTCACCCCCACATAATTCTGTACCATCCCATTTTTTTCAGCTGATTTTAAAGTGTCATTTTTTTATTTCTCCTCTTCCCAGTTTCCCCCTTTGATTCCTGGGATTACTTCAGCTGCTGCAAATGTAAGTTGAAACTACAGAAATAATAGTAGTTTATACTTAGTTAACTCAGTAGGAAGGAAAAGAGAGCAGAGGGTGCAGTCTTGCCTTTCCCAAACTAAGCAGTGCATTCTCTGATTGTTTTTGTATTTTTGTTGTATTGTGGAGTTTGGTTTGTAGCTCTGGGAATCATTTTCTTTATTATTTTCAACATTTAAAAAAATTGGCAAATACAAAATGTAAGTATTGAGCAAATCTTTGGATAAGTAGGAACAGATGGCATTGGAATATTATGAGATATTTTTGTAATCACAACCTCTTTCTCCATTGAATGGAATTGCCAAGCCAGACCTCATCTGCTGGCTGGAAGACGCAGAAGACCTGTTTGTCCAGGACATAGAAGAAGAGAAGGGATTGACAGCTACCTGTTTAGGTGAGTGTTGGTACCACTTAAAGGTGTGTGTGATTTTTAAATAAATTGCCTTTTAATCAGTGTGACTATTCAGCCACAAGGTACATTGATTTTCTAGGTTAATTTACACACCTGGGGCTAGCAGTATGATGCTGCAACAAAGAAGGGAAATGCTGTTTGAGCCTGCATTAGTAGAAAAAATTATTAATTCCAAGTCAAGGGAAGTAATAGTCCCCGTAGATACTGCCCCGGTGAGGTCTCACTTGGAGTAGCATCATAGAAGAGACCTCAAGGGCCTTTAAGTCTAACCCCCTGTTATGTACGAAGACACAATTAAAGCACCTTAAACATATTGCCATACATTCTTCTGTTTAAAAACTCCCAAAGAAGGAGACTCCACCACTCTCTGAGGCAGCATATTCCACTCTCCAACACCTCTTACTCTCAGGAGGTTCTTCCTAATATTGAAGTGGAATCTCTTTTCCTGAATACTATACTCAGTTCTGGGGTCTTCATTTTAGAAGGATGTAGGTAAGTTGGAGCGAGTTCAGTGAGGTGGCAATGAGGATGATGAGAGGTATGGAGAACGACACAACACAAGATTTTGATTGAATATTAGAGGGAATGGCTTGACAGCTAGAGCGATTCAGCAATGAAAGCAATTGCCCAGAAATGTAGTGAGATCTCTTCTTTTAGAGAGGATCCTGTAAAATGTAGTGTTGGACAATTGCTTGTCCAACTCCTATATGTAGTCCTGGTTGTTAATATGAGCACAGCTTCCCTCTTTTTCAGCCTGTTTTATAATAATGCTAGGATTGTTTCTGTGATTGTAGGTGGCATCTCATTCCATAGGTTTGAGGCTGTGTATTCATCTGTATCTCTTGGTGATATGTGACCTTGGACTAGGGGAATTTTAATTAGCTCAATTGATTTGGCTGGGTCACTTCAGCCCGAGACTTTCACAACTTTTTACAAAGGGTGGGAGAATAGAGAAGTAGCAGAGACAAAATTCTTCCAATGAATTGTACTTTTATTAAAGAGAAAAAAATCAATCAGCAATGCAAGCACACACACATACACACGCACACACTCAATAATAGGCTTCACTTATGAAATAGTTACCAAAGGTATGGTTGCTCCCTTAAAGATGTGATCTAATGGCAGAGAAAATGTAGACTCCACTGCTGGGGAGCTCTCTAAAGACAGCACAAGCCAGGAGCAGGGAGGAACAGAGAGACGTAAAGGTCCTCTGCACTCCAAAGCCACCCCGACAAACAAAGGGTTTTGAGGTCCTTAAATAGGCCAGAACTAGCCTCCAGCCAAAGGTTGTTTATCCTACTTCAAAGATGCCAAGCTTCCATACCAAAGATCACTTTGATATAGCTAATCTCCGGAGGTGGCGATGGGTCTTCTCTGGCTCTGTCAAGAAAACATCTTGAGCCATAAATCACTTGGTCTTCCTGCTGGAAAAGGTGTGAATGTTTTCTGACTGCAGCTCCTCAAACAAGCTGTTTGATCTGTAAATCAGTGCCTTGCCTATGTGGTTTCCCCGCTTTTGGGTTCAAGGTGGCTTCTGCAGTTCTGTTTTAGGGCCATAGCAGAAAGCATGCACACTCAAAAATTATGGAAGACGTTCAGTTCTCATAACATTGATTATCTCATTTGGGGCATGAAGTTCTGGCCTTCTGGAGGATTCCATGTGGAGTTTGGTTTGTAGCTCTGGGAATCATTTTCTTTTAATTCCATGCTCTTGCCTTCTGGAGAAGTGTATGTAGAGTTTTTGTAGTTCTGGAAAATATTTTCTTGTGTGGTTGGTAAAATGTCAGCGAGGAGCTGTCATGAACAAGTGAGACTACATATATCTTTCACACATCAAAACCAATTGACCACTTTAAGGATCTGAAAAACCTGTGTTCGTTCTTTGAAAATCTAAGGGCAAGATCTAAATCTTCCTTGATCCTATTACATTCCATCCAATTCCCAAAACTGTGTAAATATGCTTTACACCTGATCATTTATTTCCACTCTGTAAGCAGTGGCAGAATGGGTTTATATCCACAAAAGCTCATGCTGAAATAGAAACCAATTAGTCTTAAATGTGCTGCTACATTCCTTTTCCCCTCCCCCTCCCTTTTTCCTCTGTATGCTGCAAGAGACTAACACAGCTACTTCTTTGAAAACAATTGTAGTTTGATGTCTCTCTTCTTCTCCAAGCCTTGCTGTAGTTCTGTTATTCTGCCCCCCTCCTCCTTCTTTTATAACATTGTGGAAACTAATCTAGCATGACGCAATGGTCTGAGCATTAGACTAGGACTTTGGGAAACCAGGGTTTCAATCCTACTCAGCTGCAGAAACCCACAGGGTGTGCTTGGACAAGTCACACACTCTGAGCCTTGCAGGAGAAGGCAGTGACAACACTGCTCTAAATTAGAGTTACCAAGAAATCCCACCATCTGATCTGACACTTTTGAAGTGATACAGGAAATTAGCCAGAAATAAATGACTGCAATGTTGGAGATAGTTGGCTTTAGACTTTTGAAGAGATTCAAGTTGTTTTAATCTTAATGATATGTTACTTTTCTTTTTATCAGGTGATAAATCAGGTGATGGTTGGGACAGTGAAAGCAATCCAATCCCATCTATTGTGTCCAAGGATGTTACCAAGCACAAAGATGGGAAAGGGCTTCTTAAGACACATCAAAGAACTCACACAGGGAAGAAACTGTTTAAATGCCTAGAGTGTGGAGAGAGCTTCAGTCAGAAAGAGTACCTTAGTCAGCATCAGAGATGTCACATGAGAGAGAAATCGTATGAGTGCATGGAGTGTGGAAAGAGCTTCAGTAAGAAAGTGAACCTTGGGATACATCAAAGAATTCACACAGGGGAGAAACCATATAAATGCACAGAGTGTGGAAAGAGCTTCAGTCAGAATGTGTCCCTTAGGAGACATCAAAGTATTCACACAGGGGAGAAACCATATGAGTGCCTGGAGTGTGGAAAGAGCTTCAGTCAGAAAAGGGGCCTTAGGGGCCATCAAAGAACTCACACAGGGGAGAAACCATATGAGTGCATGGAGTGTGGAAAGAGGTTCAGTCAGAAAATGGGTCTTAGGGGACATGAAAGAACTCACACAGGGGAGAAACCATATAAATGCATGGAGTGCGGAAAGAGCTTCAGTGAGAAAGGGCACCTTAGAATACATGAAAGAACTCACACAGGGGAGAAACCATATAAATGCATGGAGTGTGGAAAGAGATTCAGTTTTCGTGGATCACTTACAGGTCATCAGATTATTCACAAAGAAGAGGCTCCCTATGAATGCAGGGAATGTGGGAAAAGCTTCAAGGGGAAACAACAGCTTAAGTATCATGAAAGAATTCACACAGAGGATAAACCATTTAAATGCTTTGAGTGTGGAAAGAACTTCAGACAGATTGGGCTCCTTCAGCAGCACCATCAAACTCACACAGGGGAAAAACCATATAAATGCATGGATTGTGGAAAGAGCTTCATTCGGAAAGAGCATTTTCAGCGGCACCAAAAAACTCACACAGGGGAGAAACCATATAAATGCATGGAGTGCAAAAAGAGCTTCTCTTGGAAAGGGGATCTTAAACTGCATCAAAGAACTCACACAGGGGAGAAACCATATCAATGCATGGAATGTGGAAAGACCTTCAGTGTTCATGGTTCGCTTATTAAACATCAAAGAACTCACACAGGGGAGAAACCATATAAATGCATAGAATGTGAAAAGAGCTTTAGTGATAAAGGGGGCCTTATGAAACATCAAAGGATTCACACAGGGGAGAAGCCATATAAATGCATGGAGTGCGAAAAGCGCTTCACTCAGAGAGAACATCTTAGGCAGCATGAACGAAATCACAGAGGGGAAAAGCCATATCAGTGCATGGAATGTGGAAAGAGCTTCAGTGAGAAAGGGGGTCTTAGGCTACATCAAAGAACTCACACAGGGGAGAAACCATATAAATGCATAGAATGTGGAAAGAGCTTCAGTGTTCATAGATTACTTACTAATCATCAGAGAACTCACATGGGAAGACTATAAAGATGCATGGAGTGAAGAAAGAGCTTCAGTTACACCAAAATATTTACTAAACATCAAAGAACTCATCAAACATGAACCCATATAAATATATGGAATGTGGGTAATGTTAATGTTCAGCTATAAAACCTTCCTCCAGTTTTCAGTTCTCCTTCCTCTTAGTCTAATCTAGCTCTATGTAGGATACTTTTAGCATACAAGTTAAACAGATAGGGCAATAAAATGCAACCTTGCCTGACCCTCTTGCAGATTGGAAACTTTTTGTTTCTCCATATTCTGTCCTGATGTTGGCCTCTTGTCCTGAGTAAAGGTTATGCATCAAGACAATCAAATGTTGAGATTAATGCAGTGGTCCTGTGGTTACTTCAATCTCTGGCATCCCTTTTCTTTCGGACTGGACATTCAATCCCTGTGGTTTACCTGCATTAATATTCTTGATGGCCTCCTGCCTCTCTTTTGCAGTGATAGGTGCATTTTAAAAAGCTGAATGTTTATCTGTCAGTTCTTTTAGAGGGTTGGAATCCAGAAATTCACCAAATTTAATTGAGTTCAGTTCATTTTTACACAGGTTAGTATATCATTTATTAAACTCATTAAAAATTAGAGGTTGCAGTGATTGGATAAGTTGTGGAATTAGCTCCTCTGTGTAAATTGTCTTATTTGGTGAGAAATAATTCAGTGGAAATATTCATGAAAACATGGGATCCATTTATAGAATGTATTAATTGGAAAAGAGGAGATATCAGTAGTGTTGAATTTGAAATATGGTCAGCCCTCTGTATCTGCGGGAGATACGATACGCTCCGGATCCCTTCCCCTGCAGATGTTCATGGCCCATTGTCCCTAATAGCAGCAGGACCACATCGTTGGACCACCATTAGGGACAAATGAACTCAATCCTCCCTCCCTCCCTCCATCCTTCCTTCCTCCCCCTCTGAGGCTTCTTCCCCAGGCTTGGCTTCGGGGGCATTTTGGAGGCTTTAATTTGTGATTAGAAATGGTATGTTTAAAGTTTTTATTAAATATAGAAGTAAGTAAATAAAGAGTGTATGAAGATCAGCGAAGAGAAATTATTTTGTTGATTTAAATATGTGTTTAAAATGGGAGGTCAAATTTTAATTTTTATGTTGTATTTTGGTTTTGGATGGTTTTTTATCCTTTCCAGATTTTTTTTAATATTTATTTTTACAAAATATTATAACTAAACAACTATGTACAAAACATATCACAACAATAAAGCAAAATAAACAATTCATCTCACAACTTTGAATTATGTTGCAGGTCTCCTTCTTGGGTTCTGTTCAATTTAAATGATCGTTTTAAAGTCCAGTGCTGTCTTTTTGTAAATCTAGTCCAGAATATCCGACCAAAAGTTCAGATGAGATGGAGGTTGTCTTCTCTTGTTTCTGTCTTTGTTTACAAAGTCAATGAGTGGGAACCATTTGTCTATTAAAGTTCCTGATTTTGGTTGTCTTGCATTACCTGTCATTCTGTGCAACAGTTTTTCAAGCATTTCTGAACATGATTTTACTTCTTGGTTGCTAATCAATGAAATTTGTTCAAGTACCAACTGCTAAAATATGTTTATTTTGGGGCAGTTTAGCCACACGTGTAGAAATGTGCCATTATCATTACAACCTCGCCAACATTTGGAGGAAACATTTCTAACCATTCTGGCTAACTTCACTGGAGTCAAATACCACTTGTGTATAATTTTCAAGGCATTTTCTCTAATCAGTGCTGATATGGATTTAAAAGGATGACCAAACTGTAGTCCATTTTGAAATGGGAATTAAAAGATTCAAATCCATTTCCCAGGTTACTTCTATGCCACTGATGTTTTGGTAAGAGCAATCAATCAAATAGTTGTAGATTAAAGATGTTAGTCCTTTGGTGCTTTGGGAGGAGGGAACACATCATGCCTCAAATAAGGTGAATGATCTAGGACCTAGGTAGTCCTCCTATTTCCTTTAATTTGTGTGTAAAAGCAATGTTTTTGGATGTTTTAAAGAATTAGGGGGCATATAGGATTAACATAGATACCGGAGTGTAAGTTTTTGTATTTGTTTCATCTTGTTTTGTCTGTTCTGTGTTTTTTTAAAAAAATAAAGTTCTTTATGGGGGGGTTGCAGACTGCCAGAAATAGTGCAAATTGAGTCCACTTTTAGGGTTAGGGTTAAGGCTAGGGAATCATGGGAATTGTTGTTTTTTTCCCCTGAGACATTGAGCCAGGGGTAGGCAACCTTTCCCCTTTAAGGGCCGAGGGACTTCAGCTCCCAGAATCCCAGGAACTATTGGCCAACATGGGACTATTGGCCAACATGGCTGAGGCTTCTGGGAGCTGAAGTCCCTCGGCCCTTAAAGGGGAAAGGTTGCCTACACCTGCATTGAGCTTTCTCTGTCAGAGAGTTCTGGTGCCACAATAAACTACAGTTCCCATGATCCCCCAACCCTAAACCTAACCCTAAAAGTGGACTCAATATGCACTATTTCTGGCAGTCTGCAACCCCCCTAAGTCTAAAAAAATAATTTCCAGTGATGAAATGCCTGTTCCCATGTCTTAATTTAGATACTTTGTTTTTTTCTTCTTTCCTCTTTAAAGCATTAACAAGTAGTTTTTAATTTTTATTGTCATGGTCATAAAAACAGCACTTGTTATAAATAAATGCTCTGAGCTCCAGGCTGATGTTCAGTGCATCTAATTCAGACCTTGTTCTGTTATGTTCTTGTTATGTTTAGTATTTTGATCAGTGTGGTATCTTTGATCAGTGTCTGATCATGTTAACAAATTAGGTGAGGAGCAGTAAATTCATTTTTATTTCATAGAATCATAGATTTGGAAGAGACCACAAGGGCCATCCAGTCCAACCCCCTGCCATGCAGGAACTCCCAATCAAAGCATCCCCGACTCCATCACTCTCCGAGGGAGTGTGTTCCACTGTCGAACAGCCCTTACTGTCAGGAAGTTCCTCCTAATGTTGAGGTGGAATCTCTTTTCCTGGAGCTTGCATCCATTGTTCCGGGTCCTATTCTCGGGCGGCAGAAAACAAGCTTGTTCCCTCCTCAATATGACATCCCTTTAAATATTTAAACAAGGCTATCATATCACCTCTTAACCTTCTCTTCTCCAGGCTAAACATCCCCAGCTCCCTAAGTCATTCCTCATAGGGCTTGGTTTCCAGACCCTTCACCATTTTAGTTGCCCTCCTTTGGACATGCTCCAGTTTCTCCACATCCTTTTTGAATTGTGGTGCCCAGAACTGGACACAGTATTCCAGGTGAGGCCTGACCAAAGCAGAATAGAGTGGCACTATTACTTCTCTTGATCTAGACACCATACTTCTATTGATGAAGCCTAAAATTGCATTGGCCTTTTTAGCTGCTGCATCATACTGTTAACTCATGTTCAACTTGTGGTCTATCTGGACTCCTAGATCCCTTTCACACGTAGTCTCATTCAGCCAGGTGTCCCCCATCGTATATTTGTGCTTTTCATTTTTCCGCCCTAAGTGCAGTACTTTACATTTCTCCATGTTGAATTTCATTTTGTTAGCTTTGGCCCAGCTTTTTAGTCTGTTCAAGTCATTTTGAATTTTGATCCTGTCCTCTGGGGTATTAGCTACTCCTCCCAATTTGGTGTTGTCTGCAAATTTGATAACTATACCCTCAATACGGTCATCCAAGTCATTGATAAAGATGTTGAATAGCACTGGGCCCAGGACAGAGCCCTGTGGCACCCAACTGGTCACTTCTTTCCAGGTTGAAAAGGAGCCATTGTTGAGCACCCTTTGGGTTCGGCCAGTCAACCAATTACAAATCCATGTAACAGTTACTTTGTCTAGCCCACATTTTACCAGCTTGTTTGCAAGAATGTCATGGGGAACCTTGTCAAAGGCATTACTGAATTCAAGATATACTATATCTAAGCATTCCCTTCATCTTCCAAGCTGGTAATTTTATCAAAAAAAAAGAGATCAGATTTGTCTGGCATGACTTGTTCCTCTGAAACCCATGTTGACTTTTTGTGATTATGAAATTACCTTCCAGATGTTCACAGACTCTCTGTTTAATGATCTGCTCCAGAATCTTTCCTGGTATTGATGTCAGAATAACTGGATGATAATTGTTGGGATCCTCTTTTTTCCCCTTTTTGAAGATGGGGACAACATTTGCCCTCCTCCAGTCCGCTGGGACTTCTCCTGTTTTCCAGGAGTTCTCAAAGATTATTGCCAATGGTTCCGATATTACGTTTGCCAGTTCTTTTAGTACCCTTGGATGTAATTCATCTGGTCCTGGAGACTTATATTCATTTAGATTTACCAGATGTTTCTGTGCTATCTCTTTACTTATTCTGTGCTGAAATTCTCTTATTCTGTCCTCTGCTCCGTTATCCTCAGGTTGAGCACCCTTTGCCTTTTCTGAGAAGACTGAAGCAAAGAAGGTGTTAAGTAATTCTGCCTTTTCTCTATCCCCTGATAACTTTTTGCCATCTTCTCCACACAGTGGCCCTACCATTTCTTCTTCTTCCTTTTGCTGCAGACATACCCCAAAAAGCCAATTTTATTGTTCTTAACCTCTCTAGCAAACCTGAGTTCATTCTGCGCTTTAGCTTTTCTGACTTTACCCCTACACGTGCTAGCTATTTGTTTGAATTCCTCTTTGGTGATTTCCCCATTTTTCCATTTCCTATACATGCTCCGTTTAAAACTTAGTTCAGTTGAAAGTTCCTTAGTCATCCATCCTGATTTCTTGAGGCACCTCCCATTTTTCTTCCTCATTGGAACTGTTTGAAATTGTGCCTTCCTTTGTATCTCCCTTTTGAGAAACTCCCATCCATCTTGAACTCCCTTCTCTTTTAGTATTCCTGACCATGGGATCACCCCCAGTATATCTCTAAGTTTAGTAAAATCAGCTTTCCTAAAGTCTAGAATGCATGTCTGACTATGCCTGGCTTCTCCTTTCCACTGTATAATAAATTCCAGGAGGACATGATCACTCCCGCCTAAGGATCCCACCACTTGCACCCCATTAACTAGGTCTTCCCTGTTAGTTAGGATCAGATCCAAAATAGCTGACTCCCTTGTTGCCTCTTCCACCTTTTGGACAATGAAATTGTCTTCAAGGCAAGTGAGGAATTTGCTACACCTTGAGGATTTTGCTGAGTTTGACTTCCAGCAAATATCAGGATAGTTGAAGTCATCCATCACTACTATATTTCCCCTTTCTGAGTGTGTGGTCATCTGTTCTAGAAAGGCATCATCCAATTCCTCTTCCTGAGTCGGGGGTCTGTAGTAGACTCCCACAATAACATCCCTGTTGTTTCCCTCCCCTTTAATTTTTATCCAGATGCTCTCTGCCTGGCTTCCAGGATTGATGTCCTGGATTTCTTCACTGGTGTAAATATCCCTGACATATAATGCTATTCCTCCTCCTTTCCTGTTTGGCCTGTTTCTCTTGAAAAGGTTATACCCCTGTATTTCTACATTCCAATCATGAGACTCATCCCACCAGTCTCATGATTGGAATGTAGAGAAGACAAAATCATTAATCAAGCATAGTTTCTATATACAAACCAATGGTTTTCATAATCTTTTGTGGAGATTGCCTCAGTTTGATGAGCATCTTGGGAGCTCAGTGGGAACCTATTCTATCCCGCTTTATGATCTAAGACAGGGGTAGGCAACCTTTCCCCTTTAAGGGCCGAGGGACTTCAGCTCCCAGAAGCCGCAGCCATGTTGGCCAATAGTCCCATGTTGTCCAATAGCTCCTGGGATTCTGGGAGCTGAAGTCCCTCAGCCCTTAAAGGGGAAAGGTTGCCTACCCCTGATCTAAGATAACACATCCAGGAGTAGCCTTGTTGGCCATACAGCAAAGTACAGTATCATTGAAAATCCACAAAACAACGATGTCTTTATTGAGTCAGCCAAAATGCAAATTATTCATGTTGCAAAGTTCTGAAGCTCCTTGGGCTTCGTCACCAGGCAAAGATGTTTAAAATTATACAGGAGAAAGGAAAAATGGGCAGCGTTTGTCATGGGCCTGCAAATTGTCAAGATGTTGTGGTGGTTGTCCTCAATTCAGATGGTACGGAGGGATGTTCATGCAGGCAGGCCTCTCCTCTTCCTGGCTATGTGGTTATTGGGAGATTCTTCAAGCCCAAGAAATAAAATTCCGTTTGTCACACAAAAATCTTTTTAATTTTTTTGAAATATTCTATGGAATTCTGGGATTTGTAGTTTGTTGTGGTATCAGTGACAGGGAAGGCTAACTAGCTTTAAAAACTACAGATCCCACAATTCCATAGCAGTGAGCTATGGCAGTTGAAATGGTGGCCAGCTGTATTAATTCTGCAGTGCAGATACAACCTGTGTCCAATTGGGGAGAAAAATGTCAGTTTATTACTGACATACTCATTTTTATTGTTACATCCTGATCATCATCATCAGAGTTCAAGATACTTAACCATGGGGATAGCCTACAATACAACACACAGACTGTTGCCAGTAAAAACAAAATGGAATTCCAAAATCACAGATAATTAAAATCCAAGAACATCCAACAATTATATCTTTATTGGGTCAACCAAAATGCAATTACAGTGGTACCTCGACATACGAGTTTAATTCGTTCCGTAACCTTGCTCGTATGTCAAATTGCTCGTATCTCAAAGCATCTCAATTTTCCCCATTGAAATTAATTGAAATGTAGTGTGCGGTGTAGTGTGCGATTCCTCGTATCTCAAATCTTGCTCTCATCTCAAAGCAAAATATCGCTCACTCGGCGGCTCGTATCTCAAAACACTCGTATATCAGGGCACTCGTATGTCGAGGTACCACTGTACATGTTGCAAGCTTTATAAGATTAATAATAACAATAATGGTGATAATGATAGTGATAATATCATTTTACATAATCCTGGGGAAGATAAAACCATCATCATCATGAGTCTTAATAACTTAATCAGTCTCCCAGGAGTTAAAGCTCCAGAGAGCTAGAGAGTCCTAGAGAGAAGAAGAGGGGATGATCATGATCATGATCACACTACAGCAGGGGTAGGCAACCTTTCCCCTTTAAGGGACTTCAGCTCCCAGAAGCCTCAGCCATGTTGGCCAATAGTCCCATGTTGGCCAATAGCTCCTGGGATTCTGGGAGCTGAAGTCCCTCGGCCCTTAAAAGGGGAAAGGTTGCCTACCCCTGACCTACAGTATCCTGGGGAAGATAAAATCATCATCATCATGAGTCTTAATAACTAATCAGCCTTGATGGAGTTAAGGGCACAAGAGAGTGCCAGAGAGTCCTAGAGAGGCAGAGAATATTGGAGGAGGGGGGAACGTAATGGGTGTGACACCTGTGGTCCCTCGCTCTTTTCCTTCCTCCTCTTCCTTCTTTTAGGCGGCCGTGAAGGAGGGCTTTTGGAGGCCTCTGGGGAGCAGGGACTAGGAGAAGGGGAACCAGGGCAGTCTCTCTCTCTTTTTCTGCCATCTTTTCTGGGGGCTTTTTGTGGAGGTGGGGGGTCTGCTTCTTAGAAGTCAGGACCATACAGAAGTCAGGATCTAAGCAGAGGGGAGGACTGAGGTATCAGCCCCCGCCATGAGGCACCCTGAGGGGACTGTGGGTCTCGACCCTGAATCTGTGTGGAAAGATGGTTCTCCTCAGCCAAGGAGATTCCCCTCCCCTCCAGAACAGAAACAACAGCCCTGCAGTCTGTCTCAGGAACAAGGAAAGGACGACTTTATGGATAGGGCTCCAACATTTATAAGCAAGGTGAGGTTACATTGCTGAGATTCCCATGACTTCATTCAGTCTATGAGTCTACTACTTGGTGTTAGGTTTTAATAATCAACAATTGAGCATTCCCTTTAAATTCCCTTAGGGCCTTTACAGACTGCCAGAAATAATGCAACTTGAGTCCACTTTAACTGCCCTGGCTCAGTGCTTGAGAATTGTGGGAATTGTAGTTTATTGTGGCACCAGAGCTCTCTGACAGAGAAGGCTCAATGTCTCAGAAAAAAACTACAATTCCCATGATTCCCTAGTACTGAGCCAGGGCAGTTAAAGTGGTCTCAAGCTGGATTATTTCTGGCAGTCTGTACAGACCCTTAGTCAGCCCATTTTGCCCAAATATAACAGTAAAGAGGGAGCCATAGGGCCTTTACAGACTGCCATAAATAATCCAGCTTGAGACCACTTTAACTACCTTGGCTCAGTGCTATGGAATCATGGGAATTGTAGTTTTTTTTCTGAGACATTGAGCCTTCTCTGACAGAGAGCTCTGGTGCCACAATAAACTACAGTTCCCATGATTCCCTAGCACTGAGCCAGGGCAGTTAAAGTGGTCTGAAACTGGATTATTTCTGGCAGTCTGTAAAGGCCCATAGTTCCTTGTAGCTGCTTGCCAGCAGCTGCCACAACAACAGTATCTGTAACATCCCAGGCTGGCCAAGGTCAGTTCCCACTCTTACTATCCTCACCCTCACCCTCACCATGGATGAACTCTAGTTTGCTAGTGATCTATGACTTTGGGCCTTTAAACATGAAAATGTCTTTATTATACAAAACCACATCTTGGGAGCATCTAGTCTGACCCCAACTAAAAGGAACTTGGGAATCATGGTTTTGAAATCTTAGATAAATCACTGAATTACTCATAGGATCTCAGGAGTCAGCTTACACAGACACTCCAGGTATTGGAAATGCCTCCAGAGAGAGATGGAGGGGGCTTCCTGGTTGCCTCCCACTGAAAGAGGAGAAGAATTGGGGGTTTTTTTACCTCAAAAAAGAGATTCAAGGAATCTTAAAAGAAAATAGAAGTTAAAAGTAAAGTAATATATCTCTTAATGTAATAAAATTGCTTTCTTTAAAAATAACTCATTATAGGTTTAATGGTGGAATGATACACAATTTTAAAAATCATCCACTGAAAATATACTCCTTTCTTTTCTTTCCTTTCCTTCGGATGCTGTAAAGCAGACAATGAACTCTACTACAGCTCTCCCATGAAGTCTTGGGTACCACAACAGTAGATTAAATAAAAAACACAATTTGGGAGATTTATTTATGAGCAGGCAATAACTTTTTATTTTATTCAGGAGATGGTGTCCTTTGAGGAGGTGGCTGTGTATTTCACAAAAGAAGAGTGGCATCTTCTGGATCTGGACCAAAGAGCTATGTATAAGGATGTCATGCTGGAGAACTATAGAAACGTGACCTTCCTAAGTAAGAAGCCCTTTTCCTTAACTGATAGATGTTGAAAG
The DNA here is from genome assembly GCA_026167975.1 of Phrynosoma blainvillii. Lineage (NCBI taxonomy): Eukaryota > Metazoa > Chordata > Lepidosauria > Squamata > Phrynosomatidae > Phrynosoma > Phrynosoma blainvillii. The sequence goes on from JANUYF010000002.1 coordinate 380,942,760, forward strand.
AATCACTATTTATTGCTGATGGCCGATTTCTGCAAAAGACTAGGGAAGCTGTAGTGTTCTTGCAGAGTTGACCTGAGTGGTAGATTCAAACACCCCTAAGGAACCTTTGCTGTTCATCAGAGCCTGTCCAGCTTTTTGATGTCTATCTCCACTGGACATAGAAACAGGCAGAGGACTATAGTGGAGGGAACATTGTGATGATTCCCAACAAAGCCCTCCTTTGTATATTATTGAATGAATATATTATTATATCCTTGTCCTATTTAGACACATGCACACACACAGCCATTGCATTCTTTCAGGTCTCTCGGCAGAGCTTTCCTAAGAGGAGCACAGTGGTAGAATCTGCAAAAATGAATTGGGGCAGATGTGTGGAGATCCCACATGATGTAGCAATAGAACTATTGGACTAGGGCCCGAAGCTGATGGGGCAAAAAGTGCACCTTTCAGCCATTTTGGGTGTGTGGTTGCAGACGACACATGCCCCTAAAGTGGTCAAAAGCTGTGCAGAGAGCATGCTGAGCTGGGAAAAACCAGCATAAAAAGCAGTATACAGCTGCTCCTGCTGCCATCCCATTTGGGACCGTAGTGACAGCATGTTTTGAGAGTGGAACATGTGGTTGCTACAGTCCCTGCCTGACTGGGGGCCAATCAGAGCTGAAGTGGCCAGAAGCCACTCCAAGCTGCAGGTGTGCTTCACCCCAAAGACTCTGAGAGACCGGGCTTCTCATCCCTGCTCAGCCATGAAAACTCAGTGGATGACATAGTTTTTTGTGGGTTTTTCGGGCTGTGTGGCCATGTTCTAGAAGAGTTTCTTTCTGACGTTTCGCCAGCGTCTGTGGCTGGCATCTTCAGGGGAAAAAAATGACATTGGGCAGGTCATGCTGTCTCAGCCTTAGAGGATTACAATGGCAAACCTCTGAAGCTCATCATATGTTGATTGCAAAGACATGTAACAACTCCTGCGTCATTGTAAACATTAAAATGACTCCATGTATCTAGATGATGATGATGATGATGATGATAATAATATCCCACCCCTCTGCCAGGCAATCAGGGCGGCATATAACATTTCAAAACATGAGAACAAATAAAATCAATTCAAATCCCATCCCTCCTTTCCACACCCACCCATCCCCCGAAAACCAATGTACTCATGTACTAGATGTACTCATGCTAGATTAAAATGTAAAATGGTAAAATAAAACTTTAAAGCTCCTTCTGAACCAACAGTTTTCAAGACTTAGGGATGATGGAGACCTGTGGCTAGGAGAGTTCTCTGGTCACTGCAGCTGCAATTGGGCCCCGGTCAGCCAAGGACCGCAGTGATTGCATGGCCTGCTGTCAAAGCAGGCTGCCGCTGCAGTCCCCAATCTGCTAGCATGGCCGTTTTTTTACTGTTCCTCTTGCCAGTGGCCATGCCCCCAAAACAGCCAGTCTGGGTGGCCATTTCCAGAAGGTATAGCTGGAGGATTTCTGCTTAGCGCTGTGGGATTCATAGCCCTTCAGGGTTCTATTGTATTGTACTTTTTATTTATTATTTCTACAAAATTATGCAAGAGAGTCTTGGGTTTTGGCATGTGATAAACATAGTCACATCCAGCTCTGTTTCTCCTATTCATCTGGTCCCTCGGGGCTAGTGGCCATATTAGCCCACCTCAGGAGACTTTGGAGGGCTTCAGCCTTAGAGGGCTGCAGGGGCATTTATGCCATATTTTTGTTTCCTTAGAGCCATTTTGGGCTCAGGAGTGACATTTTTGTTTTGCAACAGAAAGTAACCAGTACTTCCAAACCCCTAACAGTCCCACTTTGGCAAGATCATCCCTAGATAATTCTCTACCTTCCAATTTTTTCAACTGATTTTAAAGTGTCATTTTTTTCTCTCCTCTTCCAATTTTTCCCCTTGGATTTCTGATATTACTTCAGCTTTGCAGACTGCGAGAAATAGTGCAAATTGAGTCCACTTTAACTGCCCTGGCTCAGTGCTAGGGAATCATGAGAATTGTATTTTTTTCTGAGACATTGAGCCTTCTCTGTCAGAGAGCTCTGGTGCCACAATAAACTACAGTTCCCATGATTCCCTAGTACTGAGCCAGGGCAGTTAAAGTGGACTCAATTTGCACTATTTCTGGCAGTCTACAAAGGCCCTGAGTCACAGTGCCGTTCCATTTGTCACCCTCCACATGAAAAGGATTTTTATGCAACCAAAAAACATAGAAAGCTATTTTTAAATAAGAAAGGGGCTTTTCAGCTTTTAGGAGCCCTGTCTGTTTAATCCCCCTGAAAGTCAGGACAGATAAAGTGGACTCAATTTGCACTGTTTCTGGCAATCTGCAAAGGCCCTAAGTTGAAACTACAGGTGTACCGTATTTTCTGGTGTATAAGACGACCAGGCGTATAAGACAACCCCCAATGTTTCCAGTCAAAATATAGAGTTTGGGATATATTCGCCATATAAGATGACCACCCCCCTTCCAACGCACACCAAATAAAAATGAAAAAACAAAACATCAGATTTAATTTCAGTATGGTAATTTTAATTCAAAAGCATTGCAGAAATTTATTAAAGCAGTTTGACACCGCTTTAACTGCCCTGGCTCAATGCTATGGAATTCTGGGATTTGCAGTTTTGTGAGATATTTAGCCTTTTCTGTCAGAGAGCTCTGGTACCAGAAAGCAAACTGCAGATCCTAGGAGTCCATAGGGTGGAGCCATGGCAGTTAAAGCAGTATCAAACTGCTTTATTTCTGCAGTGCAGACTCAGGCTGCATCCATACTGCAGAACTGATGCAGTTTGACACAGCTTTAACCACCATGGCTCCATATTATGAGAGCTCTTGGATTTGTAGTTCGATGAACTACTTAGCCTCCTCTTTTCCAGGACATGCGCTCCATGTCAACCCCCTCTCCAGGAGGAATTCCTAAACGTCCTCCATTTTGAGCACAGCGCAAGAAGCATGGATTTACATTTATGTTTTTAGCTTTCTCTACATTTTTTTCTTGTGTGTCCTACATTTTTTGTAGTGAGTCATCTTCCTTTGCATTTAAGACATTTGGTCACCCTGTCTGAGTATCGGAGTATGACTCTGGAGGCCAGGGTTTGAGTCCCCACTTGGCCATGAAACCCACTGGGTGACCTTGGTAAAGTTACACTCTCTCAGCCTCAGGAGAAGGCAACGGCAAACTCCCCTCTGAAGAAACCTTGCCAAGTAAACACCATGATAAGGCCGCCTTAGGGTTGCTATAAGTTGGAAATGACTCAAAGGCATACTACAACAACAACAACAATCTTAGAAGTGGCTTCCTTCTCTCCCCCCCCCCCCCCCCCAATCCTCTTCCTCCTCTTGCCTGGATTCCTCCATTTTCTCTCCTCTTTCTTATCCCCTTTTCTTGCTTGATTCCTCTGTTTTCTCTCCTCTTTTGCAACTCCTTCTCTTGCCTTCATTACTCCATTTTCTTTCCTCTTTTGCAACCCCTTCTCTTCCTGGGATCCCTCCATTTTCTCTCCTCTTTTGCTCCCCCTTCTCTTCCTGGGATCCCTCCGTTTTCTCTCTTCTTTTGCAACCCTTTCTCTTGCCTTCATTGCTCCATTTTCTTTCCTCTTTTGCAACCCCTTCTCTTTCTGGGATCCCTCCATTTTCTCTCCTCTTTTGCAACTCCTTCTCTTGCCTTCATTGCTCCGTTTTCTCCCTCCTTTTGCAACCCCTTCTTTTCCTGGGATCCCCCTTCTCTTCCTGGGATCACCCCTTTTCTCTCCTCTTTTGCAACCCCTTCTCTTGCCTTCATTGCTCCGTTTTCTCTCTCCTTTTGCAACTCTTTCTCTTGCCTTCATTGCTCCATTTTCTTTCCTCTTTTGCAACCCTTTCTCTTGCCTTCATTGCTCCATTTTCTTTCCTCTTTTGCAACCCCTTCTCTTCCTGTGATCCCTCCATTTCCCTCCCCCCTCTTTCTCATCCTCCTCCTCCCTTCTTCTCCCCCCCCCCTCCGGTTCTCATCCTCCTCCTCCCTTCTTCTCTCTCCCCCCCCCCCCGGTTCTCCTCCTCTTCCTCTACCCGGCGTATAAGCCGACTGCCAACTTTTGAGACCCTTTTCCAGGGTCAAAAAGTCGTCTTAAATGCTGGAAAATATGTACTAGTAGTTTTTACTCAATTAATTCAGCAGGAAGGAAAAGAGAGCAGAGGGTGCAGTCCTGCCCTTCTGAAACTCAGCAGTGCATTCTCCTATTGTTTTTGTATTTCTTTGTATTTTTCCTTATTAACTATTTTCAACTTTTTAAAAAAATGGCAAATACTAAATGTAAGTAATAAGCAAATCTTTGGATAAATAGGAACAGATTATATGGAACATCATGACTGGATATTTTTCTAATCACTACGTTTCTCTCCTTTGAAAGGAATTGCTAAGCCAGACCTCATCTGCTGGCTGGAAAAAGCAGAAGACCTGTTCAGCCAGGATATGGAAGAAGAGAAGGGATTGACAGCTACTTGTTTAGGTGAGTGTTCGAACCACTGAAGGGTATGTGTAATTTTGTTAGTGTCTCTTTTAATCAGTGTGACTATTCAACCACAAGGTAGTTGTTTTGTAGGTGAATGTACAGCTGGAGCCAGCAGTGTAATGCTGCAGCAACGAAGGGAAATGCTGTTTGAGCCTGCATTAGTAGAAAAAAGCTTTATTTTCAAGTCAAAGGAAGTAATAATCCCCATAGATTCTGTCTGGTCAGGTGTCATTTGGAGTACAATCATAGAAGAGACCTCAAGGGCCATTAAGTCTAACCCCCTGCTATGTAGGAGACACAATTAAAGCACCTTAAACAGATTGCCATACATTCTTCTGTTTAAAAACTCCTAAAGAACGAGACTCTACTACTCTCTGAGGCAGCATATTCCACTCTCAAACAGCTCTTACTGCCAGGAGGTTGTTCCAAATATTGAAGTAGAATCTCTTTTCCTGAATACTATACTCAGTTCTAGGGCAGAAGGATATAGGTAAGTTGGAGCGAAAACTTATTTTACCTATATCCACCTTAGAAGGATATAGGTAAGTTGGGACAAATTGATAAGAGGTATGGAGAACCAAATATCAGATGTTTTTATTGAATATTAGAAGTGAGAGCAATTCAGCAGTGAAAGCAATTGCCTAGAGCAGGGATAGGCAACCTAAGGCCCAGGGCCCGGGTGTGGTCCCCAGGCCGGTCCTGCCGCCGCCGCCCCCCGCCATGATGATATTGATTATTGTTGTTATTACTTGTTCTTGGGGGTTTCTTGACAAAATCTCCACAGGGATTTTGTTTCTCTTGGTGATTATCTCATTTTGGGCATGATGCTCTCTCTGGTCTTCCAGAGGACTCCATGTGGAATTTGTTTTGTAGCTCTGGGAATAATTTTCTTTTAATTCCATGTTCTGGCCTTCTGGGGGAGTCCATAATAGAGTCTTTATAGCTCTAGGAAAGATTTTCTTGTGTTGGTGCAATGTCAAGAGGAGCTATGGTCATGAAAAAGTTAAGACTATATACATCTTTCACAGATCAAAACATACTGGCCACTCTAACGATGTGAAAAACCTGTGTCAACTTGCCTAGCCTTTTGAAAAGTTAGACAAGACTAAGATTTACATCTTTCTGGATCCTATTACATTCCATTCCCAAAACTGTGTAAATATGTTTTATGCCTGACAATTTATTATCACTCTGTAAGCAAAATAATGGGTTTATCAAGGAAGAATATCCAGGAAGGCTTGTGCTGAAATAAAGACCCTACATTCCTTTTTCCTCCCCCTCCCTTCCTCCTCTTCATGCTGCAAAAGACTAGCACGGCTCCTTCTTTGAAAACAATTGCAGTTCGATATCTTTGTTTCCCAAGCCTTGCTGTAGTTCTGTTATTCTGCACTTCTTCTTCTATAACATTGCATGATGCAATGGTGTGAGCATTGGACTAGGACTTTGCGGGATCAGGGTTTGAATCCCACCTTAGCCACAGTTACGCACAGGGTGAGCTTGGGCATGTCACTCTCTGAGCCTTGGAGTAGAAGGCAGAGGTAAACCTGCTCTAAATTAGGGTTGCTAAAAAATCTCTATTATAGGGTCGCCGTAATTCATAGTTCACTTGAAAATCCATAACACCAATAACAACAAATAACACTGGGGATAAATAGTGTGTGATCTGAGACCTTTGAAATAAGAAATTAGCCAGAAACAAATGACTACAATGGTGGGGATAGTAGGCTTGAGACTTTTGTAGAGATTGTTTTTTACTTAACAATATTTTTTTTCTTTTTATTCCAAAAATCAGATGATGGTTGGGACAGAGAGAGCTATCAGATCCCATCTGTTATGCCTAAGGATGTTACCAAGGACAAAGATGAAAAAGGGTTTTTTAAGATACGTCAAGGCACTCATACAAGGGAGAAACTGTTTAAATGCCTAAAATGTGGAAAGCGTTTCAGCCAGAAACAGTACCTTAGTCAGAATCAGAGAACACACATGAGGGAGAAAACCTATAAGTGCCCAGAGTGTGGAAACAGCTTCCATGCGAAAGTGTATTTTAGAATACATCTGAGAATTCACACAGAGAAGAAACCATATAAATGCATGGAATGTGGAAAGAGCTTCATTCAGAAAGGGGTCCTTAGGTTACATCGAAGAATTCACACAGGGGAGAAACCGTATAAGTGCATGGAATGTGGAAAGAGCTTCAGGGGGAAAGGAGAACTTAGGATACATGAAAGAAGTCACACAGGGGAGAAACCGTATAAGTGTATGGAGTGTGGAAAGAGCTTCATTCAGAAAAGGGGCCTTTTGATACATCAAAGAACTCACACCGGCGAGAAACCGTTTGAGTGCATGGAGTGTGGAAAGAGTTTCACTAGGAAATGGTCTTTTAGGATACATCAAAGAACTCATACAGGGGAGAATCTGTATGAGTGCATGGAGTGTGGAAAGAGCTTCAATAAAAAAGGGAACCTTAGAATACATGAAAGAACTCATACAGCGAAGAAACCGTATAAGTGCATGGAGTGCGGAAAGAGTTTCAATAAGAAAAGTGGGTTTACAATACATGAAAGAACTCACACAGGGGAGAAACCGTATAAGTGCATGGAGTGTGGAAAGAGTTTCATTAAGAAAAGTGGGCTTACAGTACATGAAAGAACTCACACAGGGGAGAAACCATATAAATGCATGGAGTGTGGAAAGAGATTCAGTTTTCGTGGATCACTTACAGGTCATCAGATTATTCACAAAGAAGAGGCTCCCTATGAATGCAGGGAATGTGGGAAAAGCTTCAAGGGGAAACAACAGCTTAAGTATCATGAAAGAATTCACACAGGGGATAAACCATTTAAATGCTTTGAGTGTGGAAAGAACTTCAGACAGATTGGGCTTCTTCAGCGGCACCATCAAACTCACACAGGGGAAAAACCATTTAAATGCTTAGATTGTGGAAAGAGCTTTAGTTGGAAAGATAATTTTCAGCGGCACCAAAAAACTCACACAGGGGAGAAACCACATAAATGCATGGAATGTGGAAGGCGCTTCACCCGGAGAGACCACCTTAGGCGGCACGAACGAAATCACAAGGGAAAAGCCAGTGCTTGAAATGTGATAAGAGCTTCTCTCAAAAAGGGAATCTAAAGCCGCATGAAAGAACTCACACAGGGGAGAAATCATATAAATGCATGGAATGTGGAAAGAGCTTCAGCGTTTGTATATCGCTTACTAAACATCAGAGAACTCATGGGGAAATTATATAGATACGTGAAGAGTGGAAAGAGCTTCAGTTACACTAAGGACCTTTGCAGACTGCCAGAAATAGTGCAAATTGAGTCCACTTTAACTGCCCTGACTTAGTGCTAGGGAATCATGGAAATTGTAGTTTATTGTGGCACCAGAGCCTGCATATCTTAAATGATACTTTTAGCATACATTTTAAATAGATAGGGGGTAAAATGCATCCTTGCTTGACCCTCTTGCGGATTGGAAACCTTTTGTTTTTCCATATTCTATCCTGATGTTGGCCTCTTGTCCTGAATACTGGTTATGCACCAGGACAATCAAATGTTGAGATGAATGCTTACTTCAGTCCAGTGCTTATTTCAATCTCTGGTTTCCCTTTTCTTTGGTACTAGACATTCAGTCGCACTGATTTACCTGTGTTAATATTCTTGACAGAACTAATGCAGGCTCAAGCAGCATATTCTTGATAGCATCCTGGCTGTCTTTTGCAGTGCTTTGTTGTTGTTGTTAACTACCTTCACCCTTGATTCCATATCTTTAAGGGTGTTCCATAGTCTTTCATGGTCTATGCAGTCAAGGCTTTGCTGTAGTTTATAAAGCACATGCTGATTTTCTTTTGGAACTCCCTGCTACACTCCCATTAAAAACTCTTGGGGGAAGTGTGACTGTGACTCAGCGGGTGGGGCTTTGTTAAGAGCATTTGCAAATCAATAGGGGGTGGGCTAGGCAGTTAGCTCTTTACAACTGCTCCCAGAGGTCAGTTTCAGGTCAGTTTCGGCCAGGACAGGGAAGGAGGAGGAGGAGGCTCTCCAGGCCAGTTTGTAAAAGAGAAGAGAAAGAGAAAGAGGTTCCTGCCAGGAAAGAAAGCTTTCCAGGCCAATTCCTGCTAGGAGAGAGGAAGAAAACAGTTTCCAGGCAGCCATCTTGAGAGGGTAAGTTTTTAAGTTCTTTTTAAAAACTCTTGGGGGAAGTGTGACTGTGACTCAGCGGGTGGGGCTTTGTTAAGAGCATTTGCAAATCAATAGGGGGTGGGCTAGGCAGTTAGCTCTTTACAACTGCTCCCAGAGGTCAGTTTCAGGTCAGTTTCGGCCAGGACAGGGAAGGAGGAGGAGGAGGCTCTCCAGGCCAGTTTGTAAAAGAGAAGAGAAAGAGAAAGAGGTTCCTGCCAGGAAAGAAAGCTTTCCAGGCCAATTCCTGCTAGGAGAGAGGAAGAAAACAGTTTCCAGGCAGCCATCTTGAGAGGGTAAGTTTTTAAGTTCTTTTTAAAAACTCTTGGGGGAAGTGTGACTGTGACTCAGCGGGTGGGGCTTTGTTAAGAGCATTTGCAAATCAATAGGGGGTGGGCTAGGCAGTTAGCTCTTTACAACTGCTCCCAGAGGTCAGTTTCAGGTCAGTTTCGGCCAGGACAGGGAAGGAGGAGGAGGAGGCTCTCCAGGCCAGTTTGTAAAAGAGAAGAGAAAGAGAAAGAGGTTCCTGCCAGGAAAGAAAGCTTTCCAGGCCAATTCCTGCTAGGAGAGAGGAAGAAAACAGTTTCCAGGCAGCCATCTTGAGAGGGTAAGTTTTTAAGTTCTTTTTAAAAATTCTTGGGGGAAGTGTGACTGTGACTCAGCGGGTGGGGCTTTGTTAAGAGCATTTGCAAATCAATAGGGGGTGGGCTAGGCAGTTAGCTCTTTACAACTGCTCCCAGAGAATTTTATAACCACTACCAATTGTAGAAAACTTTTGGTCATCTGCAGACTTTAACATTGGTTTTAGCAAGAGATTTTCTTTGAGGAGGAAAGCCATAGTCCTTTTTAATACTTAGTATGGATACTGAAGGAACTGCTGCCGTCACCTGCAATACCTGTGGTATGTTTGTCTTCCTACCTACAGAGGTCGGGAACTACACATGCTGCAAGTGCAAGTTGGTAGCTCTCTTGGAGGAGAAAGTACAGCAGCTGGAGGCGCGGGTAGCTACACTTCAGAATATTAGGGAGCAAGAGGCTTTCCTAGACAGAACGGAACGAACGGTCTTGGACGGGGACCACACAGTGGAAGTTGCTGGGGAAGAGAACGTCACACCACATACACAGGAGGTAGACAGCTGGAGGAATGTCACACGTAGAAGTAGGGAGACCAGAGATCGTTCTGGGAGCTTGCAGCTACAGAATCGTTTTCAAGCTCTTTCCCTTACCAAGGAGGACGAGGAAGAGCAGCATGAACAGACTTCAGGGAAAGAGCTGGGAGTACCACCACAGGAAACAATCACTGCTAAGCCTCGTAGGAGACGTGTGGTCGTGGTGGGGGACTCCTTGCTGAGAGGGACAGAAGCAGTGATTTGTGGGCCTGACAAGATGTCTCGGGAGGTGTGTTGTCTCCCTGGGGCAAAGATCCGAGATGTGACAGAGAGGCTGAGAAGACTGGTCAGGCCTACCGACCAATACCCCTTCCTTTTGGTTCACGTGGGAACGAACGACACAGCAAGACACAGCCTTCAAAACATCAAAAGGGATTACGAGGCTCTAGGAAAGAAGCTGAAAGAAATGGAGGCACAGATTGTCATCTCGTCTCTACTGCCAGTTGAAGGGCACGGTCCAGGAAGAGAGAGGAAGATAGCAGATGTCAACAATTGGCTCCGCAGATGGTGTCGTCGAGAACGATTTGGATTCTTGGATCATGGGCTGCGGTTCCATGAGGGCGGACTCCTGGCAAGGGATGGGCTGCATCTCACACCAGTTGGAAGAAACGTTTTTGCCAACAGTCTGAAGAATTTGATCAGGAGGGCTTTAAACTGAGTTATGTGGGGAAGGGAGACAGCACCCCGGAAGACAAAAGGACTGGAAAAAATAGTCAAACTGTCATAGAGGAAACAAAGCAAACATTAGAGGGACCCAACAGTGGGAGGCAAAAAAACGTGCTAAGGCAGCAAGTAAAGGAGACATATGGTCTTAGATGTCTCTACACTAATGCACAGAGCATGGGAAATAAGCAAGATGAACTTGAACTCCTAGCGCAACAAAGCAAATATGATATAATAGGCATCACTGAAACCTGGTGGGATGAGTCTCATGATTGGAATGTAAAAATACAGGGGTATAACCTCTTCAAGAGAAACAGGCCAAACAGGAGAGGAGGAGGAATAGCATTATATGTCAGGGATATTTACACCAGTGAAGAAATCCAGGACAACAATCCTGGAAGCCAGGTGGAGAGCATTTGGATAAAAATTAAAGGGGAAAGAAACAACAGGGATGTTATTGTGGGAGTCTACTACAGACCCCCGACTCAGGCAGAAGAACTGGATGATGCCTTTCTAGAACAGATGGCCACACACTCAGAAAGGAGAAATATAGTAGTGATGGGTGACTTCAACTTTCCTGATATTTGCTGGAAGTCAAACTCAGCAAAATCCTCAAGGTCTAGCAAATTCCTCACTTGCCTCGAAGACAATTTCATTGTCCAAAAGGTGGAAGAGGCAACGAGGGAGTCAGCTATTTTAGATCTGATCCTAACTAACAGGGAAGACCTAGTTAATGGGGTGCAAGTGGTTGGATCCTTAGGCGGGAGTGATCATGTCCTCCTCGAGTTTATTATACAGTGGAAAGGAGAAGCCAGGCATAGCCAGACACGCATCCTAGACTTTAGGAAAGCTAATTTTACTAGACTTAGAGAAATACTGGGGGTGATCGCATGGACAGGAATACTAAAAGAGAAGGGAGTTCAAGACGGATGGGAGTTTCTCAAAAGGGAGATACTGAAGGCACAATTTCAAACCGTGCCAACAAGGAGGAAAAATGGGAGGTGTCTCAAGAAACCAGGATGGATGACTAAGGAACTTGCAAGTGAACTATGTTTTAAACGGAACATGTATAAGAAATGGAAAAATGGGGAAATCACCAAAGAGGAATTCAAACAAATAGCTAGCACGTGTAGGAATAAAGTCAGAAAAGCTAAAGCACAGAATGAGCTCAGGCTTGCTAAAGGCGTTAAGGACAATAAAAAGGGCTTTTGGGGGTATGTCCATAGCAAAAGAAAGAAGAAGGAAATGATAGGGCCACTGTGCAGAGAAGATGGAGAAATTCTAACAGGGGACAAAGAAAAGGCAGAATTACTCAACACCTTCTTTGCTTCAGTCTTCTCAGAAAAGACAAAGGGTGCTCAACCTGAGGATAATGGAGCAGAGGACAGAATAGGAGAATTTCAGCACAGAATAAGCAAAGAGATAGTACAGAAACATCTGGTTAATCTAAATGAATATAAGTCTCCAGGACCAGATGAATTACATCCAAGGGTATTAAAAGAACTGGCAAATGTAATATCGGAACCATTGGCAATAATCTTTGAGAACTCGTGGAAAACAGGAGAAGTCCCAGTGGACTGGAGGAGGGCAAATGTTGTCCCCATCTTCAAAAAGGGGAAAAAAGAGGATCCCAACAATTATCGTCCAGTTAGTCTGACATCAATACCAGGAAAGATTCTGGAGCAGATCATTAAACAGAGAGTCTGTGAACATCTGGAAAGTAATTTCATAATAACAAAAAGTCAACATGGTTTTCAGAGAAACAGGTCATGCCAGACAAATCTGATCTCTTTTTTTGATAAAATTACCAGCTTGGTAGATGAAGGGAATGCTGTGGATATAGTATATCTTGATTTCAGTAAGGCCTTTGACAAGGTTCCCCATGACATTCTTGCAAACAAGCTGGTAAAATGTGGGCTGGACAAAGTAACTGTTACATGGATTTGTAATTGGTTGACTGGCCGAACCCAAAGGGTGCTCAACAATGGCTCCTTTTCAACTTGGAAAGAAGTGACCAGTGGGGTGCCACAGGGCTCTGTCCTGGGCCCAGTGCTATTCAATCTCTTTATCAATGACTTGGATGATGGTATTGGGGGCATAGTTATCAAATTTGCAGACGACACCAAATTAGCAGGAGTAGCTAATACTCCAGAGGACAGGATCAAAATTCAAAATGAATTGAATAGACTAGAAAGCTGGGCTGAAGCTAACAAAATGAAATTCAATGCGGAGAAATGTAAGGTACTGCACTTAGGGTGGAAAAATGAAAAGTACAGATATACAATGGGGAACACCTGGCTGAATGAGACTACGTGTGAAAGGGATCTAGGAGTCCAGGTAGACCACAAGTTGAACATGAGTCAACAGTGCGATGCAGCAGCTAAAAAGGCCAATGCAATTTTAGGCTGCATCAGTAGAAGTATAGTGTCTAGATCAAGAGAAGTAATAGTGCCACTCTATTCTGCTTTGGTCAGGCCTCACCTGGAATACTGTGTCCAGTTCTGGGCACCACAATTCAAAAAGGATGTGGAGAAACTGGAGCGTGTCCAAAGGAGGGCAACTAAAATGGTGAAAGGTCTGGAAACCAAGCCCTACGAGGAACGACTTAGGGAGCTGGGGATGTTTAGCCTGGAGAAGAGAAGACTGAGAGGTGATATGATAGCTGTGTTTAAATATTTGAAGGGATGTCATATTGAGGAGGGAACAAGCTTGTTTTCTGCTGCTCCAGAGACTAGGACCCGAAACAATGGATGCAAGCTGCAAGAAAAGAGATTCCACCTCAACATTAGGAGGAACTAATGCATTAGGAGGAACTGTTGGCCATTGTTTTGTTTTCCATACCTGTTGACATATGTTGGTTAGCACTAGAGTTGACTCTGTCAAAGTAGATTGCAACAGTTCTGTTGCAATAGCATCTGTTTCTGGGGTCTTGCTTTTTGCCATTTCCTTTATTGCAGCTTCCACCAGCTAGCACCTCAGTCCTAGGGTCCTTTTAAAAACTGAATGTTTAACTGACAGTAAGGGCTGTTCGACAGTGGAACACACTCCCTCGGAGAGTAGTGGAGTCTTCTTCCTTGGAGGTCTTTAAGCAGCGGCTGAATGGTCATCTGTCGGGGATGCTTTGATTGGGAGTTCCTGCATGGCAGGGGGTTGGACTGGATGGCCCTTGTGGTCTCTTCCAACTCTATGATTCTATGATTCTATGATTAGCTATCATATATTTGCAGGGTGATCCCTGCTGCCTCTGCCTTTCCTGAGCCCTGCTTGGACCTCTGGGACCTCTCTTTCCATGTATGGTTGGAGCCTATGTTGCAGAATTTTGAGCAAGATTTTGCTTGCATGGGAGATTAGTGCCGTGGTTCTATAGTTGCTGCAGTCTCTTGTGTCTCCTTTTTTGTGGGTGAGGATATGTATTGATCACTTCCAATCTGTTGGCCATTGTTTTGTTTTCCATACCTGTTGACATATGTTGGTTAGCACTAGAGTTGACTCTGTCAAAGTAGATTGCAACAGTTCTGTTGCAATAGCATCTGTTTCTGGGGTCTTGCTTTTTGCCATTTCCTTTATTGCAGCTTCCACCAGCTAGCACCTCAGTCCTAGGGTCCTTTTAAAAACTGAATGTTTAACTGTCAATTCCTTTAGAGGGCTGGAATCCAGAAATTCACCAAATTTAAGTGAGGGGTTTAGTTCATTTTTACACAGGGTAGTATAACATTTGTTAAACTCATTAAATATTAGAAGTTGCAGTCATTGGATAGAAAAGGTTGTGGAATTAACTTCTTAAATTGTCATGTTTGGTGAGAAATAATTCAGTGGAAATATTCAAGAAAATATGGGATCCATTTATAGACTATATTAATTAGAAAAGAGGCAATATCACTAGTCTTGACATGATGGAATTAGATAAATTAACTTTACAACTGAAAGATAAATCAACCCAAGAATGGGACAACAATTGGGAATCACTGATAAACTTCTGTAATCAGGAATGACACGTAAAAATGTAAATATGGTGATAACAAATAGCTGAAGACTGAATCAGTCTATAAAGAAAAATCGGTTGTATCTTCTCCATTTTCTGTTTAACTTTTTTATGATTTATATGTATATGAATACAGCATAGTCTATAATATTTCCTAATAGTACCGTAATATTATTCTGTGGATGAACACCGCTATTATTAGTTTAAAGAAGAATATGTTAAAAATAACGCTTGACTATAATTCAAACCAAAATATGATTTATTTTAAAGTGGTTGGAAGGGTCGGAGGGTGAAGGAACAATGTCATAGAATGGAATTATGTACACACTTCATGTTATTTATTTGACAGTCATGTGGTAAATCTATATTATTTCAAACAAATGTGTCTGCAAATAAAATATAATAATAATAATAAAATTATTTGGTGAGAAATAATTCAGTGGAAATATTCAAGAAAACATGGGATCCATTTATAGACTATATTCATTGGAAAAGAGGCGATATCACTGGTGTTGGATTTCAAATATGGTTGCCCCTTCCTTCCTTCCTTCCTTCCTTCCTTCCTTCTTTCCTTCCTTGATGTATATGTGCTGCCATTAGGGACAGTAGGGGCTTGCAGTCTGCGGATGCTCAAATCACAGATGGCAAGTCCGCGGATATCGAGGTCCCACTGAATTGTGATTAGAAAAGGAATATCTTTAAAAAATGGTTAAATAAAGGTAGAAGTAAGTAAATGAAGACTGTAAATGAAGATTTGCGAACAGAAATTATTTTGTTGAGTCAAATACCAGTTAGAAGTGAGAAATCAAATTTTATTTTTTATGTTCTGCTTTGTTTTTGGATGTTTTAAGGAATTAAGGGGCATACAGGATTAATATGGATAGAAGGGTGTAAGGTTTTTCCCCCCCAGCAGAGACGGTGAAATCCTCCTTAGATTGGGTTGTCCTTCCCATTTGCTCCTGGGGTTTATAGGTTTTTGTATTTGTTTGTTTCATCTGTTCTGTTTCCTCAAAGTTCTTTCTTTTTTTAAAAAAAATAAAGACTTTTACATAAAAGAAGTTGCAGTGATGAAATGCCTGTTCTCATGTCTTAATTTAGATACAGTTGCCCCTCCTTATCCACGTTTTTTTTAATCCACAGATTCAAGCATCCACGGCTTGAAAATATTTCTGAAAAGTATACATTCCAAATAGCAAGCCTTGATTTTCCATTTTATATAAGGGATACCATTTTCCTATGTCATCATATTTAATGGGACTTGAGCATCCATGGATTTTGTTATCCATGGGGGATCATAGAACCAAACCCCAGCGGACAACAAGGACCCACTGCATTCTGTTCTTCATCTTTTTTCCTTTTTAAAGCATTAGCAAGTTTTTAATTTTTATTTTTATGCTCATAAAAAGAGCTTTTGGTGTAAGTAAATGCTCTGTGCACCTAGCTGCTGTTCAGTGCTTCTAATTCAGACCTTGCTTATGTTCTTGTTATATTTGGCATTTTTAAATCCGTGTGTTATACTTGATTTATTCTGCTTTGGTCTATTCTGCTTTGGTCCCTAGCAAAAGTTGCCCTCCTCTGGACACACGCTCCAGTTTCTCCACATCCTTTTTGAATTGTGGTGCCCAGAACTAGACACAGTATTCCAGGTGAGGCCTGACCAAAGCAGAATACAGTGGCACTATTACTTCTCTTGATCTAGACACTATATTTCTACTGATGCAGCCTAAAATTGCATTGGCCTTTTTAGCTGCTGCATCATACTGTTGACTCATGTTCAACTTGCGGTCTACCTGGACTCCTAGATCCCTTTCACACATAGTTTCATTCAGCCAGGTGTCCCCCATCGTATATCTGTACTTTTCGTTTTTCCGCCCTAAGTGCAGTACCTTACATTTCTCCGTTTGAATTTCATTTTGTTAGCTTTGGCCCAGCTTTCTAGTCTGTTCAAGTCATTTTGAATTTTGATCCTGACCTCTGGGGTATTAGCTACTTCTCCTAATTTGGTGTCATCTGCAAATTTGATAACTATGCCCTCAATACTGTCATCCAAGTCATTGATAAAGATATTGAATAGCACTGGGCCCAGGACAGAGCCCTGTGACACCCCACTGGTCACTTCTTTCCAGGTTGAAAAGGAGCCATTGTTGAGCACCCTTTGGGTTCGACCAGTCAACCAATTACAAATCCATGTAACAGTTACTTTGTCTACCCCACATTTTACCAGCATTGTTTGCCCCACATTTTACCCCACATTTTACCACATTGTTTGCAAGAATGTTATGGGGAAACATGGCCAAGAGCATGCTGGCAGCAGCCACTGGGAAGAGCACCCGAGCAACCGGGAGGAGGATAGCTAAGGAGGGAGACCCCGTTTCCATGGTCATGTACCGAAACTCCGGGCCCCACTCCCAATCAACCCAGAAGGAGCCAGGGAGTTTTGGAGCTAGCGACCCTTTCCGGAGGAGTGCTAGAGGCAACCTCCAAGGCCCCCTAGATAAGGTAGAGGCCCCCAAGCAGACCATCTATGATATTCGAAATAACATCTGGAGACAGCTCAGAGAGATAGGTTTTACGACAGAGGAGTTGCATGAGAAGCCCACCTCCAAGCTCATGTACCTCCTGGACCGAGCCTTAAGCGGAAGGTACATGGGAGGGCCTAACCATGCCGAGACTGCCCCTAATGCGCAGGAATCAGGGCCATCAGGCTAGGGATGCCTGGGATCCCCTCGCTCGCAGAGAGCATGGGCAAACCTCCGGATCCCTTGGGCTGAAACCTCTCCTGCCCGAACTAAAGACAAAACCCCCAAGCCTCTCCCAAGAACCAGACCTATTAAAAAAGAAAACAAAGTGGGTCTCCACCATAAATTCCCAACACACCCCTCAGACAACCCCTCCATAGCAAAACCGCCATGCGAACAAGTAGTAGCTACCCTCCGGCCAGACATGTGGGGACGCCTCACTGTGGAAGTACAGATTGGACCCGAAGCAAAACCAAAACCAGGACAATTGCTAGTAGACTCGGGAGCCGCAGTTAATACCCTAAACTCAAAGTTAGCCACTGTAGGGAATAAAATGCCTGCCCACATGGAGTTATAGTAGGATTTGGCAAAGGGAAACATCATGCAGCCATTTGCAACTTGGGCCCATTTTAGATTTCATACGGGCCTGTGAGAATCAGGGAGAAGACGATGGCATCCTAGGAGTAGGATATTTGAGAAAGAACAGGCTAACCCTGGATTTGGCTAATGGGCTCCTGTGGCAGCTAGAGGAGGGTCCTTAGTCATATCTGCCATCCACTTCTGCGCTGCCTTAAAGGCTCTGCCCCCCCCCCCCGCTTTTTCCCATCAGCAATGACCCTTGGGCAGTAGACTTTCCCGAGCTATGGATTAAGAACAAGATAGAGCGCAGGAAAGTCAAGGGAGCTTGTGTGCTTATAGAAGGGAAGGATCCCCCAACACAGAAGCAGTACAGATACCCCTGAGTGGCTGAGGAAGGGATAGCAAAGACCATCGAAGGCCTGTTGAAGTGGGATGTTATCCTACCCATGCAGTCCATATGTAACGCGCCCCTCTGGTCCGTGCTCAAAGCTGATGGCATAACATGGAAGATGACCATGGACTTTAGAGCCCTCAATGCGGTCACTCCCCAGGTGGCCCCCGTAGTAGCTAAGTATAATGAGATTCTAGCAGCCATAGCTGCCAGGGCACAGTTCTATAGTGTGATATATCTAGCTAATGCCTTCCACTCCATCCCACTCCACGAGAGTTGTTTCTATAAGTTCGCCTTTGAGTTCGTGGGAATCAAATGGCGTTCACTCTGTTCTCTGAACTCGTTACCAGCACCTCCATTCAACCCACACTCTCAGAACGGTTGTGTCTCACATCACTTCACCCAATTGGATTCCAGAGAAGGCTTCATCGGTAGTAAGTATTGCCGTAGTGCTGCATCGGCATTTATTCCTGATTTCCCAAGCCCTGCATGAGTGTGCGTGCGTGTGTGTGTATTGTTGTGTGATTTTCCCATTTTTCAATAAATAATACTTTAATTTGAGGATACTGCCTCTGCATCAATTCTTAAGATCCCCCATCTCTTGTTATACACATGGGAGACAGTCTCACAGGGTCCTTGTAGCTGACCCCCTCGTGTTGAGCTAAATAAAATTCCCCTTCATAGACTTTTGACTACAGGACTGAGAGGGCACCTCGTCACACACACACCCCATGCCCTATGAGTCCCAAGGGATGATGAGGCACCACATCACCCCTTCATGCCATATGTGTCCCAGGGGCTGAGGACATCACCTCACCCCCCTATGCCCTATGAGTCCCAGGGGCTGAGAGAACATCACCTCACCCCTCCATGCCCTATAAGTCCCAAGGACTGAGGGGGCATCACCTCACCCCTCCATGCCCTATAAGTCCCAGGGACTGTTACCGAAAGTGCATTTGTCTGAATTTTGGTGTGTATGAATTCCACATGGCCCCAGATGTATTCTGCAGCAGACTCCATGTGCCTCCATAAGAAGGCAGATAGGTCATGCCCAGGTCACATGGAAGACTGGAAAATCCCCAAACCCCAGAGCCAGGCAGATAGTGTGGGAGTTGCAGATGGACTATCATCACCTCCATAATCAGAAGGGTGAGCAATAATGATCAAGATGTCTCACCAGATGAGCCGGCCAAACACCTTAATCCGCTCCCATCTCCCTTGAATATTGCCAGACCAGATTACCTCACCCAGGCAATCTAACACCTTTGTCTAAGCCAGGGGTAGGCAACCTTTCCCCTTTAAGGGCCGAGGGACTTCAGCTCCTAGAAGCCTCAGCTATGTTGGCCAATAGCTCCTGGGAGTCTGGGGGCTGAAGTCCCTTGGCCCTTAAAGGGGAAAGGTTGCCTACCCCTGGTCTAAGCTATAGCCAAACAATCAAATGCTTTAGCCGAGCAATCAAGCACCTCACCAGGGGCCAGTTTGATCCCTTAAAAAACCCTGGATTTCTCCTCTTACTGTTGCTAGTCTGAGTTCAGGGGGACCCTGTGTCACTCTGTTCTCTTAACGGGTTACCGGCACCTCCATTCAACCCATACGCTCGGATTGGTTGTGTCTCACATCACCTCACCCAACTGGATCCTGGAGAAGTCTTCATCAGTAGTAAGTATTACCGTAGTGCTGCCTCGGCATTTATTCCAGCCTAACCCCTGATTTCCCAAGCCCTGCATATGTGTGTGTGTGTGTGGTGTTGTTGTGTGATTTTCCCATTTTTCAATAAATAATACATTAATTAGAGGATACTGCCTCTGCATCAATTCTTAAGATCCCCAATCTCTTGTTATACATGTGGAAGATGGTCTCGCAGGGTCCTTGTAGCTGATCCCCTCTCGTGTTGAGCTAAATAAAATTCCCCTTCATGGACTTTTGGCTACAGGACTGAGGGGGCACCATCTCACCCCCATGCCCTATGAGTCCCAGGGGATGAGGAGGCACCACATCACCACCACCCCATGCCCTATGAGTCCCAAGGACTGAGGGGGCACCACCTCACACACACCCATGCCCTATCAGTCCCAGGGGCTGAAAGGGCACCACCTAACCCCTTCATGCCCTATGAGTTCCAGGGACTGAGAGGGCATCACCTCACCCCTCCATGCCCTATGAGTCCCAGGGACTGAGGGGGCACCACCTCACACACACACACACCATACCCTATGAGTCCCAGGGAATGAGAGGGCACCACCTCACCCCTCCATGCCCTCTGAGTCCCAAGGATTGAGAGGGTACCACCTCACCCCTTTATGCCCTGTGAATCTCAGGGGCTGAGAGGGCACCACCTCACCCCCTGCCTCATGGCTTATGGGTCCCAGGGGCTGAGAGGGCACCACCTCACCCTCACCCCTCAAAAAATGCCCTATGAGTCCCAGGGACAAAGAGGACACCACCTTACATACACCCCATGTCCTTCGAATCTTGTGAATTAGCTGCCCGATGGGGCTCCCCGGAAGCAGGTCCACCCCACCCCATCCACCTGTCTGCAGCCCAAAAAAGTCAACCTCTTTTAATTTTGGCCTCTGCCTATTGCTAAGTTGTGAAGGTCTGATCTAGACTAAGAATGAAAACAGCAAAATGCAGGTCTATGATTAACTTCCTCAGTTTTTTTTTCCTCCTGTATGGTTTTTAACACCTTTCCTGGTGAAGAAGCCAGTGGAACTTCAAAAGCTTGCAACATGGATGTTGTGGCTTTTGGTTGGTCCAATGAAGGTATCACTTTTTGGTGGATTTGGGGTGTTATTGGATTTGCTCTATGGCCAGCACGGCTCTCTGTGGATGTTTCATAGAGTGCTTATGTGCAAAAGAGAGGAAGGCCTCTCCCCCCCTTTCCCCCACCTAAAAGCCAGAGGAGTGCCTCCGAAAGAAAGTAATAACGTGAGAAATAAAAGGATTAAGAATATAAAACGTGATTTCTTAATACTGAAATTGTTATCTTTCAAAAGAAATCTTTAACTGGAACTAGAGGAAGATGCCTTGTCTGTCTAACCAAGAATAAACAGGAGCCAGCTAAGAAATTCCATTATGCTGTCTTTAGAGAGAGAACCGGTTGGTATATTTCTGTCCATCCGTGACATATTTGTTCATCATCATATACCATTATTTGGACATATGTAAAGATGTATGTTGGATCTTAAATGTAGTGGCTAATATTACCTTTAATGGTGATACTTGTACTGTTGGGACTCTAATTATAGTACCGTATTTCCCAGCGTATAAGACGACTTTTGAGCCCCAAAAAAGCTTCCCAAAAGTTGGGGGGTCATCTTATACGGAGGTAAGAGAAAAAAAACCCTTTTTAATGTTCCTTATCTTAAATTTCCTCACCTGGCAGCCATTTTGTCTGCCTTCTCAGTGCGGTGGCCATTTTGCCTTCCTCCTTCCTCCTTCTCACCAAGCTGGGCCAAGCCCTCAAGAAAATCAGGGAGAAGCAGGAGGCATGGCATGGCCTCCGAGGAGAAGAAGAGGAGGAGGAAGCAAGGATGAGGTGAGATGTTTTTCCCTTCCTCCCTCGCTGGGTTGGGCTGCCCTCCTTTGCCCTGTAAAAACCCACTGGGTGGCCTTGGGCAAGTCACACTCTCTCAGCCTCAGGTGTTTGCTTGGCAAGGTTTCCTAAGCCTCATAGTGTTTGCTTGGCAAGGGTTCTTCAGAGGGGAGTTGCTATTGCCATCTTCTGAGTCTGAGAGAGTGTGACTTGCCCAAGGTCACCCAGGGGGATTCCATGGCTGAGCCAGGATTCGAACCCTGGTTTCTAGAGTCATACTGCTGTCGTTGTTGCTGTACACCTTCAAGTCATTTCCAACTGATGATGACACTAAGGCAAACCTATCATGAACCTATCATGTCTTGCCTATGTGTTTGTTTTTTTTCAGACAGGGTTTACCTTTGCCACCCTCTGAGGCTGAGAAAGTGTGACTTCTAAGATTGTTGTTGTTGTATGCCTTTGAGTTGTTTCCAATTTACAGCAACCCTAAGGCTGTCCTATCATGGTGTTTACTTGGCAAGGCTTCTTCAGAGGGGAGTTTTCCATTGCTTTCCCCTGAGGCTGAGACAGTGTGACTTCCAAAACTACTGTTGTTGTTGCTGTGCACCTCCAAGTCATTTCCAAATGATGATGACACTAAGGCAAACCTATCATGAACCTATCATTTCTTGCCTATGTGTTTTTTCAGACAGGGTTTGCCTTTGCCATCCTCTGGGGCTGAGAGAGTGTGACATCTAAGATTGTTGTTGTTGTATGCCTTTGAGTCATTTCCGACTTACAGCAAACCTAAGCCTCATAGTGGGGAGTTGCCATTGCCATCTCCTGAGGCTGAGAGAGTGTGACTTGGCCAAGGTCACCCAGGGGGATTCCATGGCTGAGCCAGGATTCGAACCCTGGTTTCTAGAGTCATACTCTGATACTCAGACTGGGTGACCAAATGTCTTCAATGCAAAGGAGGACAAGTCACTACAAAAAATGTAGGACATACAAGAAAAAAATGTAGAGAAAGCTAAAAACACTAATATAAATGTAAATCCATGCTTCTTAGCCATGCTTAGAGAGAGGGTTGACATGGAGGACATGTCCTGGAAAAGAGCCCATTGAACTACAAATCCAAGAGCTCTCATAATATGGAGCCAAGGCAGTTAAAGCGGTGTCAAAGTGCATCAGTTCTACAGTATGGATGCAGCCTGAATCTGCACTGCAGAAATAATGCAGTTTGACACTGCTTTAACTGCCATGGCTCCATTACGGACTCCTGGGATCTGCAGTTTGCTTTGTGGTACTAGAGCTCTCTGACAGAAAAGGCTAAATATCTCACAAAACTTCAAATCCCAGAATTCCATAGTTTTGAGTCAGGGCAGTTAAAGCAGTGTCAAATTGCTTTAATAAATTTCTGCAGTGCAGACACAGCCAAATTTGATGTGTTGCTTGGGCATGGCTTCTTTAACAAATAATTCTGCACAATGAGAGAGAAAGAGAGTGTACCCTTGAAGATTTATCTAAAGAAGAACCCAGTTCCTTACTTGGAGGTTATATGTGTATTTTGTGTGCCTTCAAATTGTTCCTGACTTAATGGTGATCATGGGGTTTTCTTGGCAAGATTCTCTCAAGAAGAGCTTTGCCATTGCCTTCCCCTGAGGCTGAGAGAGTGTGACTTGTCCAAGTTCACCCAGTGGGTTTCATGGCAGAGTGGGGAATCAAACCCAGGTCTCCAGAGTGATAGTCCAACACTCAAACCACTACACCATGCTGCCTCCTATTCCCATGTACTACCAATGAAACAACTGCAGACTTTTTGTTGTTCTTGTGTGTCTTCAAGTCCTTTCCAACTTATGGCGACCTTAAGGCAACCTTATCATTAAAGAATGGTATGTTTCTTCAAATGGGGGTTGCCATTACCATCCCCTGAGGCTGAGAGTGTGTGACATGCCCAGGGTCACTTACTTGGCTGCAAACTGTACATACCCCAGAATGCATCACCTAGTATATTGGCAGTCCTTCCCCCAAAAAACTTTCTCATTTCCCCCCAACCATCTCATAGCTGGGAGATGGAAATAATTTTTACAGCAGCATTTAAATCTGGACTTTTTTTAAAGTAAGGTCCAAAACACACTGCAGAAAGAAATGCTAGGGATCTGTAGTTTGTTGTGTTTATAAGTGACAGTTTTCCTGCTAAGTACCTGCATGTCATAAGCATTTGAATTAACATTACCATATTGAAATCAAATCTAATTTTTTAAAATTTTTATTTGGTGTGTGTTGGAAAGGGGAGTCGTCTTATACGACGAGTATATCCCAAACTCTATATTTTGACTGGGAAAGTTGGGGGGTCGTCTTATACGCCCAGTCGTCTTATATGCCGGAAAATACGGTAATGTACTACAATGGTTCCACCCATCATATGTAGAGAAGCTGTACTTTCTTTGCTAAATCCAGATCTGAGTTACCAAAAATTCCAGGCTTAGTCATTTATTGAATTCAATAAATAAAGACTTGTTCCTGTTTTTTAATCCCATGATTCTTCTTTGGACTTTGGGTATTATACTGAACAAGAGAGAATATTTGCACTTTTTCAGAAGGAAGCTTACTTCTGGGAGAGGTCGCTCCTGAACTTGGAGCCTAAGAGAGTACTCTTCCCTTCTCTTCCCAGCAGAGTCCCAAAAAAACCTGACAAAATGCCAGACTAAAAAAATGTATGGGTAGAGTTTTGGGCTGGTTGAAGAAGTTGACTCGGATTCCTTCTTTGTTGCAGACTGGATTTTGTCAGAGACTTCATTCTGCAGAATTTGCATTGAAACATGCTGCTGACCTTGGGAAACTCCATCTCCGCAAGCCCTGCTGGCTGGAATGGTGAGAAACTTTGCAGACTTAACTAGCTATTTGTTCTTTCTCACTCCATCTCTCTGTCCCTATCTCTTCCCCTCCTTTTATTTTTCCAGAGAAGAAAAGTAACCTGCATTGAATAAGAGGCTGGGAGTTTTATATGGGATGGTGGTGGTGGTGGATGGAATCAAAGCCAGCCTGGAAGAGCCTGCCTTACAGGTGAAAGTGAGACATGTCTGTTTAGCTGCAGCTCTCAAATTTGGTAGGGTGATCTTTTTCCTTTAGTTTTGATTCTATGCAGCTGATTTGGATGCTTTGAATTCCAGTTTATTTCTTTGGAAGAATGTTTATCTATTGTTGTTAGCTACGACTCTGTGGATGAGATATCTCCAAGCCTCCCTGTCCTCCACTGCTCTGCTCATTTTCTTTAGACTCACAGAATCATAGAGTTGGAAGAGACCCCAAGTGCCATCCAGTCCAACCCCATTCTGCCATGCAGGAACTCAAAATCAAAGCATCCCCAACAGAGGGCCATCCAGCCTCTGTTTAAAGACTTCCAAAGAAGGAGACTCCACCACTCTCCAAGGGAGTGTCTTCCACCGTCAAAGAGGTCTTACTATCAGGAAGTTCCTCCTAATGTTGAGGTGGAATCTCTTTTCCTGTATTCCCTATTACAATGTATGGATATGAGAGCTGGACAGTGAAGTAAGCAGGGGGGGGGAAGGAAAATCAACTTATTTGGAGTCTTTAAACAGAGGCTGGATGGTCATCTGTTGGGAGTGCTTTGATGGGGTCTTCCTGCATGGCTAGCATAAAGGGGGTTGGACTGGATGACCCTTATGGTCTCTTCCAACTCTATGATTCTATGGTTTGGATGATTCTAACTTTGGTATTCAGTTGTATATCTTTACTCTTTAGGATCTTCTCTAGCTCTTTCATGACTGCCCTTCCCATTCCAAGTCTTCTTCTTATCCCTTGACTGTAGTCCCCATTTTGGGATCAGATGAGGAAACTCTGCAGGCCAAATCTTTTCCATAGGTCAGAGAGAACCTTTTTTAAACCTCCTTTGTGTCCTTCACAGGTAGTGCAATAGCATTCGAGACACTAGCTGGACCATCCATTCTCAGTGGCAGAATAAAAGTCAGGACCATGCAGACACTCCATTAGAGAGAGATGGAGGGGACTTCCTGGCTGCCTCCCACTAAAGGAGGAGGATAGCTGAATTTTTAAGGTAAAAATGTGATTCAAGAAAACTTAAAAGAAAATATAGCTTAAAGGTTAAGTGATATATCTGTAATGTAAAATTCTATCTTTCCTCAGAAATAACAAATGATAGGTTTGAAAGATGGAATAAGCCATATTTTTTGAAAAAACATACTAGTGAAAATATACTTCTTTCCATTTCTTTTGTTGATGTGAGGTGGGCTAGGAACTCTGCTGCACTACTCACATCCAGTCTTGCATACTATAGCAATAAGATGAAATGAAAAACACAGCTTAGGAGAGTATTTCAGAGCAGGTAATACATTTTTCTTTATTTCAGGAGCTTGTGTCTTTTGAGAAGGTAGCTGTGTATTTCACAAAAGAAGAGTGGCATCTTCTGGATTTGAAGCAAAGAGCTCTGTATAAGGATATCATGTTGGAGAACAATAGGAACGTGACTTTCCTGAGTAAGAATGCCTTTTCCTTAGTGGATAGATGTGAGAGCCACCCCTATTTCCCAGCAAGAGCCACCCCTTCCACCTTCCTTTTCTTTCTTTCTTTCTTTCTTCTTGGGCAGGCGACCCAAGGAGAGGGCTGCTGGCCAGGGCAGGCCAGGGGCCTAGACTACTCCTCCTCTTCCTGGGTTCCTTTAGCCCTTCCATTCCCCAGGAGGAGGAAAGAATGGGATATCCTTCTTTCATGGGGGGGGGGGCCTGGGGCGCGCAGGAGCAAGAGCAACCCATCGCTGCCACTGCCACCTCCTCCTCCTCTTCCTTATCAGCCAGGACCAGAGGAGGAGGAGGAAGAGGAGGAGGAGAAGGAGGCTGCGGCCGTCACCTCCTCTTCTTCCTCCTCCTCCTCCTCCTTCTCCTCTTCTTCTTCATCCTCCACCCAGAGGATCCCCGCAATGTGGCTGGCAAGGGACTATAACCCATCTTCTTCTCCTTCTCGTTCTTCCTCCTCCTCCTCCTCCTCCTCCTCCTCCTCCAGGGGCATCAGCAAGCGAGGAGGAGGGATGGTGTCAGCGGTGCGGGGCTTCTTTCTGTGCTGCAGAGGCCCTGCTCGCAGCACCCGTTTGCCAGTGGGCGCCAGCACTTTAGCTTTCTTTGTTGGGAAGTTTTTTGCCCTGGCCATCCTCTGAGGCTGAGAGAGTGGGACTTTCTCAAGGTCACCCAGTGGGTCTCCATGGCTGGGAGTTGGACCCTGGTTCCCCTCCCCCCTCCTCCTCCACCCAGCATATAAGACGACCCCTGACTTTAAAAGTCATTTTATACACCGGAAAATATTATATATATATATATATACACACACACACACACACACACACACACACACACACACACAGTGGTACCTCTACTTACAAAAAGCTCTAGTTACGATATTTTCGAGTTACGAAACGCTTCTTCTAAAAAATATTGTCTCTACCTATGAATATGTCTCTACATACGAATGGCTGTAGAGACATATGTGTATGTAGAGACAATATTTTTAGAAGCATTTTGTAACTAGAAAATTTCCAGCTGCAGCCTTGGCTATTCCTTGGGCTGATCCTGGAAGCGGAGGAACCCCATAGTTAAACCCATGAAATTTCCACATTTACAAAGGTTTTATTTATTAAATAAAAAGACAGAAAGCCATCCTATTCATTCCAGGACCTCTTCCCTGCAGGCACCTGAGGGACATCCCTTGGAAACTCCCTACAGAGCCAGCTTGCTTTCACTTGCACTGAAGCAACTGCAGGATTTTCAGAGGCAGCCAAGTTAGTGACTGCTTTGTTTCCCTCACAGGCAGCATGATCCCTGCATTGCAGGCAGACTCTGGATCATCTCTTCATGGTGGTCAAACAGAATGAACTATTTTGAAGCCCTCACAGGTGAGTTGGGGGATTGTTCAGGTGAGACGGAGGGGGCAGGAGGAGTGCCTCTCTGCAAATACTCGGCCTTGTCTTTATTTTTGTATTGTATATACTCAACTATAAGTCGACCTCATGTGTAAGTCAAGGGTAGATTTTGGGAACAAAATGATGGATTTTGATATGACTCATGGATAAGTCAAGGGTGAAACTTAGGAGCATGCAACAAAGAATCTAAATAATGAAGCAAAGGAAAACAATGCCAAAAAACTAAATTCCAGCAGACATAACTGTTTGTGCTCATACTAAAGGCTGGATGGATGAGAGAGTAGAGCAAGGTCAGTCCTTCCAGGACAGATTATTCTCTTGCCTTTTACCAAAAATAAGAGTTAAAGTACTGTACTTACATTGATCCATGGATAAGTTGACTCAGTTTTTTTAGGTCAAATTTTAATCTAAATTTCTGGACTTATACATAAGTATATACAGTAACTAAGGAAGAACGCAATAAAATCCCTGTGTTTTTTAACATGAAGTCTTGTATCCTACAAAAATAAAATGAAAGGAAAGACACTTTGAAAAGATACCAGGTTCTCACTTCTCTTTTCACACTTGGAGCACCACCACCACCTCTCTCTCTCTGATCATTTCTGTCTCATGAATGGTTTCTTTCTTCTTCTGGTGGCTGCTGTCCTTTGAAGAAGTGGCTGTGTATTTTACCGAAGAGAAATGGGATCTCCTGGATCCCGGTCAAAGGGCTCTCTACAAGGAAGTCATGCTGGAGAATTGTGGAGTAGTAGCCTCTCTGGGTAAGGAAATTTTCCCATTCCTCTCTGCTGAGAGATGCAAAAGGTTGCATTCTTTTTCTGGGCTATTTTCATCTGCATATTTTGGCGTTCCTTTAAATCGTTCATCTCAGAGACTAATGGTTTCTCTTAGTTTGCAGAGGGCTTTGCGATTGGTATGGTGGATAGCCCTGGTGGGGGAAATCCATAAATGTCATGTTTCCTCCCAAATTACCTTTCTTGCAGAGCAGTATCTGGGCAGATCTGCAGCACAAAGGATGTATCTAATTACACACTAGACCTGTATCATTATTAAACCTACTCTGTGGTGACAACAAAGCCATTTGTCTTACTCATCATTATGTAATCTCCATGAACTTTAGCAGAGCTTTTCTGAGTGGTTCATAGTCTGGGTGGTTCAGATGTGAGATGTAATGCCACAATTGGTGGCTCCCAGGGATACTTTTCCAAGGGTCAAATCAACTCCATCTATCAAGATTTTAACTGAACAATTACAGCAGGCCATTCAGTGGCCATATTAGGAAAAGTGTCCCTTCTTGATTTATTGGATAATTTTCAGTGTGTATGACCAGGCTGTGAGGGTGATGTTTGCTTAGATATGTCCAGCCGCATGGAACCAACAAAGTGGAATTTCCCCCTCTGTGGTTTAGAACATCTAGCAGGTGAAATGACACTATGGACAATCTACATAGATGGTCTAATTTTGTGTTTGCTCTGCTCATGTCTCAGTGGCCATTTCCAGGAGGTGGTGCTGGAAGATTTCTACTTAAATGCATGACATTTTTGGCCCTACAGGATTCTACTTTTTATTTATTATTTCTATAAAATTATTCAAGTGAGTCCTCCTGGGTTTTCAAATGGGATAAATATTATACTCACATCCAGCTCTATTTCTCCTATTCATCTGGACTCTTTAGTTCAGGGTGACAATTGTCTGAGGGCGGGGGTCATATTAGCCTGCCTCAGGAGACCTTGGAGCTTGCAGGGGGACATTTTTGTTGATTTATTTATGGTGGTGTTGTAGTAGTAGAGATCTTGTGCCGGAATGCCAGACTTACATCCATCAGCCACCTTTGTCTCTGGATCAGAGCTGAGCTGATTTCACCTTCCTGGAATGCAGCCATCCTTCAGTTCTCTGTCGATTCAAGCTTTTCATTAAGCCAGACCAGAGCAAAGATTCTTCAAAAGAAGGATTTTATTCAAGATTGCATAGTAAAGAGAAAACTAATATGCATCCATCTTCATACAGGTAGAAATATAAGATCGAACACACACACAGTGCATAATTTGTAAGAACAAAGCAGGCTCTAAGCCAAACTCCAAATTCTTCCCATGGGTGGATACCTCCATAGACAATTTGCTGAATAGCCTCTAACCCAGCCTCTTGCTGTGAGTCATGTGTCATGTGATCCTGGTTCCCAGACAACAAAGATGATCTCATTGTTTATGTTCTATCTGCCTGTGACCTTGCTGTGTTGCTTACACTTGCCACCTGCAGGCTCAAAGTCTTTCCAATAGAAAATTTCCCACATCTGTACATTTCCACTTTAACTACATATCCAAACACTCTTAACAATTTTTGCCACCTTTTTGGTGCCCAGGGGTGGGTTGTTGTTTTTTTGCAACAGGAGGTGACCAGAACTTCCATATTCCCCAACGATCCAACTTTGGCAAAGTCATCCTCAGTTAATTCTCTAACCATCCCACTTTTTCAGCTCATTTTGAAATGCTAGGGTTTTTTCCCTCCTGCTCCTGCTTTTGCCCTTGGATTCCTGGGTATTACTTCAGCTGCTGCAAACTGAGTTGAAACTACAGAGATACTAGTGGTTTATACTCAATTACCTGAGCAGTAAGGAAAACAGAGCAGAGGAGGGAGTGGAGTCCTGCCCTTCCTAAACTCAGGAGTGCATTCCCAGGCTTTGCCACTTAAAACAGTATTTTTGTGTATACATCTTTGTGGCCACCGGGGTTACACAGAATTCTTTTCTTGTCTCACGATATATAGTTTGAGGCTTTTGTTGAAATAGTAACAAGATCTATATTTGAGTCATTATAAGATTAATAGTGAGCTACAGAGAGTACAGATGATCTTCAGCTGTGTATGTATAACTTTAAGCATCTTTTGGACCTTCATAAGGCTAGTTTTAATTGTGAGTCTCTCTCTCTCCATTTCTCTCTCACTCTATTCTTAGCCTTCTTTTCTCTTGTATTATATTTGTGTTATTTGCTTCAGTATCGTTTGTATTATTTGTTATTTTGTTACTGTGCTTGCCATTATTACTATGGTTTATTTTGAATCCTTTCTATATATTGGTTTTGAATGCTTTTGTTATATACATTGTTACCCTTTTAAACAAAGATAGATAAAACTTATTTATAGTACCCTTTGTATTTTGGTCTTTTCAAATCCATTGTTTCAACAGCTTTTCCTCTCTCAGAACTATCTACTCAACCCTTGGTCCTCCTACTGGTCCCAGTTTTCTCCTAAATACACCCTTTTACTAAATAATTTAGGGATAGGCTCCCAGTATCCTTCTCTGTCAAGAGTTTTAATATTCTTGGTAGTGTATTTTTGATGTTATTTATAAATCACTTCAAGCCATTCCTTTGTGAACGAGAAGGAAAATAACTTTTATTTACAGACAGAACTTAGGATAGTATCTCTTTCAGCAGTTGGTTCTCAAATCTTGTTGTTACAACATGTACATCACTTCATTTGTTACAAAACTGTTATTGTTCAAGTTCCCTCACTGACTTGTTTCCCATCTGAAATCGTGTCTTCTTTCTTTAAACGCCAGCTTCAACAAAGCCCTTTCATCAGGAGTATACAGTGGTCCCTCCACGTTCACTGGAGTTAGGGGTGAAGGATCCCATGGATGTGGAAAAAAAACACAAATAAAAAGCCACTATTCTTTTTACTTAAGAGAACACCTCCCTAAGAATCTCCAGGTGATCTGTGGTCAACATCTGCCAGATGTTGATTGTAGAATCATGCTGGAGGACCTACAAATGCCTAGAGAAGTATTTTCTCTAGGGACATCTAGGTTCTCCAGCACAACTTTATGGTCAACTTCTGGCAGAGTTGCGCTGGAGGACCCAGATATTCCTAGAGAGAAGATATTAATCAAAACTGTAAATAGTCAACAAAGTCGCAAAAGTCAAAGCCACAAATGTCCTGTAGAAGTCTGGCTCATTTCACAAAGAACATCACACACTCATCTAATATCACTGGACTTCCTTTGTCCTTTATAAATATTTTCTTCCTTACATAGGAATCTGAATCCCATTAATGCTAAACTCTTATTTCTAACTGCACCTCTGGCATATCATGACACACTCATTAGTGTCACTGGACTTCCTTTGTCCTTTTAAATCCTTTTTAAATTTCTAACTGCACTCCTGGCATTTCTTGACACACTCACTAGTGTCACTGGACTTCTTTTGTCCCTTTTAAATCTTTCTAACTTATATGGGAGTCAGAATCCCATTAAAGCACATTTCTACTTCTAACTGCATCTCAGGCGGTTCATGACACACTCACACCTCCTAACCGCTCCTTTCTCTCTTTATAGCCGCTCATCAGGCAGGCCCCCACCTTTTTGCCAGCCTGTCTATGATTGGCTGTTCCAAATATTCCATTCTGCCAATGTCTCTCTACAATCCTCCTTAATTTTTTTCAACAATAAAAAAAACTTTGGCAAATACTAAATGTAAGTAATGAGCAAATTTTTGGATAGATGATAGGAACAGATGGATTTGGAACATTTTATGGGATATTTTTGTAATCACTAACCTGTTTCTTCCTTGAAAGGAATTGCCAAGCCAGACCTCATGTGCTGGCTGGAAGGAGCAGAAGACCTGTTTGCCCAGAACTTGGAAGAAGAGAAGGGATTTTTTCTCTGAGGATGCTAGCCACAGATGCTGGCGAAACGTCAGAAAGAAACTCTTTCAGAACATGGCCACACAGCCCGAAAAAACCCACAAAAAAACTATGGATGCCGGCCATGAAAGCCTACGACTTCACAGAGAAGGGATTGACTGCTACCTGTTCAGGTCAGTGGTGGAACTGAAGGGTGTGTGTGATTCTTTTAGTTTGTCTTTCAATCAGTGTGACTTTTCAGCCACATGATATGTTGATTTTGTAGATGAATTTACAGCTGGAGCCAGCAGTGTGATGCTGCAGCAAAGAAGGCAAATGTTATCTCTGCTTGCATTAGTAGAAACATTATTTCCAAGTCAAGGGAAGTAATAGTCCCCTTAGATTCTGCTCTGGTCAGGTGTCATTTGGAATATCATAGAAGAGACCTCAAGGGTCATGAAGTCTAACCCCCTGCCATGTATGTAGAGAGATCTTGTAGCACCTTGGAGACTAAGGAGGGATGCAGATGGGTGGACCTGGACCGCCCCGGGAAACAGAGGATCGGGGCCGAGGCTGTCGGACACGTCAGCCCCAACCCTCCCTTTTGCCGACCTGGAAAAGAGCAGCAAAATGCTGCTCCTTTCAGAGCTGGCAAAAGAGTGCCCTAAGAGCCTGATGCAACATGCTGTGCATAATGGTGTGTGGTGTCAGGATGTCTTTCGGGAGGGGTTGAGGTGGCTAAGTGCGGCTGCCTCTCCCCATCCCTGTCTCCTGGACGGCCCAAAGGATACGGAGTTGAGACTGCCATGGTCGCTGATGATTTCCATCTGGACATCGACAGGGGAAGTGTGACCTGATTGGTGCTCTTGGACATCTCAGTGGCATTTGATAGCACAGATCATGGTATCCTTCTGGAACACCTGAGGGAGTTAGGCATTGGGGGCACTGCACTCCAGTGGCTCCAGTCCTATCTCTCAGGCAGATTCCAGATGGTGAGGCTGGGGGATAGTAGCTCTTCTAAAAGAGAGCTGACATCTGGCGTCCCACAGAGTGCCATCCTATCCTCCATGCTATTTAACATTTACATGAAACCGCTGGGTGAGATCATCCAGAGACATGGGGTGCAGTGTTATCAGTACGCTGATGACACCCAACTTTATTTCTCTGTCTCCAACTGTTACAATGACTAAGGATGGCATCGCTCCTCTGGATGCCTGCCTAGGGTCGGTAAAGGGCTGGATAAGGGAAAACAAACTCAAGCTGAATCCAGAGAAAATGGAGGTGCTTGTGATAGGTACCCCAAGTCCGGGGAGGGAACTTTGTCACCCAGTCCTGGATGGGGTCACACTTCCCCTAAAGGACAAAGTTTGTAGTTTGGGAGTACTCCTGGATTCATCTCTATAGTTGTCATCTCATGTGGATGCGATGGCCAGGAGTGCTTGGTATCAACTTTGGTTGATTCACCAACTGTGTCCCTACCTGGACTGGAAGGACCTTGAAGCTGTAGTGCTTGCCCTGGTAATCTCTCATTTGGATTTCTGTAATGCGCTCTACATGGGGCTACCTCTGTACCAAGTTCAGAAGCTTCAGCTTGTTCAAAACACGGCAGCCAGATTGGTCACCGGAACACCTAGGTCTGACCACATAACTCCTGTGTTAAAAGCTCTACATTGGCTGCCGATTAGCTTCCGGGCGCAGTACAAAGTGTTGGTTATTACCTTTAAAGCCCTACATGGCTTGGGCCCGAGTTACTTGAAGGAACGCCTCTCCCCACACAATCCGCCCTGCACTCTCAGAACATCAGGGAAGAATTTACTAGAACACCATAAAATTAGACTTACCATGATTTCCCAAAGATTGTTTATGGCCATAGCTCCCAAGTTGTGGAACAGCCTGCCGGAGGAGATCTGTCTTACCACCACTCTAGAAGAAAGCACTCAAGATGGAGCTCTTTCAGCGGGCCTATCCACCTGACCTCCTCAACGGGCCTTAAGTTAAAATAGTATGATTACATGGCTTGGATGTTGATTAGGTTGTTTATTAGCTTTTATAATGTTGTTATTGTATTTATTGTATTGATCGTAATTTGTATACTGTTGCTCATTTTACTGT
Source organism: Phrynosoma blainvillii (assembly GCA_026167975.1). Classification (NCBI taxonomy): domain Eukaryota; kingdom Metazoa; phylum Chordata; class Lepidosauria; order Squamata; family Phrynosomatidae; genus Phrynosoma; species Phrynosoma blainvillii. The sequence goes on from JANUYF010000002.1 coordinate 380,976,932, forward strand.
TGTAATCCCACCTCAATCCGCAGGGAGAGGTGGGAAATATAAATACAATTATTATTATTATTATTACAGATTATTATTAATATTAATAAAGCTATCAGCCTGAATGCTTTGACTGGAGAGTTCTCATCTTGTGTCTTCGGTATGGGAATGATTCTCGACCTGAGCCAACTGCTGGGAGGGAGATCACCATCCATGACTTCATTAAACAAATTAAATAGTGAAGGGGTTAATTCATCTGTAAGGACTTTATAGAATTCACCAGAGAAGCCATCTGGGCCTGGGGATTTGAATGATTTCATCTACCTATACCCTTTTTTATTTCCTCCAGTTCTATTGGTTTGTTCAAAAAAGAATGATATGATTCGGAGAATTTATTTTTAATAATTTTATGAAATTGATTGTAGATGAATCACATGTGTTTTCTAATGTGTACAGATCTTTATAGAATTTGTGGAATTCATTAACAATATCCTTGGTAAGGGTGATTAAGTCACCTTTGCTGGAGGATACTGTGTGATTAATCTGCTCTGGCTAACAGGCATGAGTTTTTGTTGTTAAATTCATAGTAATATGAATTTGGTATATTATAGTGAGACTTGGATTTTCCTATTGTCTAAGTCTGCTAGTTCTATCTTTTTTCTTTCTTTTAGAAGTGTGGCATATGGCTGGGCTTTTGGTGTTTATGCATGCCTGTTGTAACTGTTGAATCACAGACATAAGGGTTTGTCTATCCAAATCTCTCTGAGCTCCCTCCTGGATGAGTAAACCCCTGAGTACTGCTTTTAGAATGTCCCACAATAGGGTCTCTGATGTATTTGTCTTTTTATTTTCTTTGTAAAAATTCTTAATAGCCTCTCTAATTCGAGTTTGAAAATCCAGGTCTGACAGAAGAGAGGGGTTGAATCTCCAAATCCATGTTTTCGGGGTGCCAGGACCAAGTTCATGGGTACTAATGTGTGGTCAGAATGCAAGATAGGATTGATTTTGACATCAGTGACTTCAGGAAGGAGCACTATGGAAATGAAAAAAATAATCATTCCTGGAGTATGATTTATAAGTGTTAGAGAAGAAAGTATATTGCCTATCTTATGGGTGCATGGCTCTCCAGTGATCAATAAAGGCAGCTTTGGCAATGATGTTAGGTAAGGGAGAGTCTCTGTCTCCTCTTGGCAGGATGATGAGACTTGTCTAAATCATAGGACGTTATCACATGGGGCTCAATCCAAACAGAATCCAAATGAAATGGTGAACGAATCCGGATTATTTGCCCGTGTTTCCACACGACGTCGCACAGAACCCCGACAGAAAGTGGACAGAAAGTGGGAAGAACCGAGATCTTTTGAATTTCGGTTTCTTGAGGAATTGCAGATGCGCAACGGGAATCATTTCGCATTTACCGTGGGTCTGATAACCAAATACGTATTGTTGCGCATTTCCCTGTCATTACCCATGGTTCCAGCGAGCATTCCTCTATCTGCGCATGTGCAAGAGGCTCATTTCTACTACATTTATGGGATATTTTCGCTTGTGTGTGGACATTCAATGCACTTACTGTAAATTTGCAATTAAGGTAATGACATTTGCAGAAACAAGGTTTATTTCGGGATGCCTCATTTCCACTTTATTTTTGCTTTCTGGGCCACATGTGATAACGTCCTAAGACTTTGTTTGCATCGTCACCCCAATGATAACTTCACCAATTGAATTGTCCTGAAGGGTCTTAGTAAAGGATTGTAAAAAAGTCTGTTGATTGTTATTGGGAGAATACAAAGTACCTAAGGTAACTTTCCTGCCTGTAATAGAGCCCTGCAAAATTATAAAATGCTCTGCTGAGTCTCTTATCACATGTTCTGTTGTAAAAGGACATGACTTATCAAGCAGAATTGCTACCTCTCTGGCTTTCATATTGGGTTGGGAACACTGAATTGGACAGTATATTCCCTGTTCCTTTCCTGTGGGTCTCATGTAGAAATGTGATGCTGGGGTTTAATTTCTTCAAGTAGTTTGTAATTCTTGTACGTTTAGGGCAGGGGTAGGCAACCTTTCCCCTTTAAGGGCCGAGGGACTTCAACTCCCAGAATCCCAGGAGCTATTGGTTAACATGGGACTATTGGCCAACATGGCTGAGGCTTCTGGGAGCTGAAGTCCCTCGGCCCTTAAAGGGGAAAGGTTGCCTACCCCTGGTTTAGGGGCAGAGCCCAGCCTCTCAACATTAAGTGAGACTAGCTTAACATCATCCAGGGCAGGGTTGGGGAGTTGCGTAGAGGGCCACACTAACACAAGCTATTCCTTACAGCTGAGACTATTCTCCAAGGCTGGAATGCAATAACAAAAACATAACTACATCAACATTAAACTTTAAAAGCATCATTACCAAGATGACAAGCTCATGTACTGTGTAACAAGGCCTGGTCAGCATAAGCATGGCTGAATTCCTCAGGTGGGAAATGGGGGGGGGGGGAGTAGTATAGGGGTAGAGTGATCTTCAAGGTGCCTAGCCCAAATTACATATACAGGCTAAACATCAATATAAACACATTGAAGCAGTGCAATAAATTTTCATAACTCTTCATAGATGTTAATGAGAAAGAAATTGGTGCATTATGTGGTAGGCTTCACCAGGGGAGCAGGGGAGGTGGGAGTAGGCCTTTTGCACTATAATAAGAGCAGAATTGGGTAGTAATGTATAATAATATGGAGGCTAGGAAGGCCCCCTCTGCAGGACAACAAGAAGTGAACAAGAAAAGCCAAGATGGCTTCTCACTTAGTTTATCATTGAATCTGAAGTCAGCTAATCCAATATCCAGGGAGAGTCAGTGTTTGTAATCTACTCCATTTCATCAGTGCTTGACAGATCCGTCTTGAAGGGTGTCCCTCAGTCATTTCTTCATTCTTTCATTTCTTTGTTCCTTTTGTGATCATTTTCCATCCAGAGGTATGTTGATTCAATCTGAATTTATCTTCATCTTTTGCCTCTTCCACTAGGTCCCTGGCAACTCTTATGTCTAGAACTTCACAGATCTCAACCAATTGGCTTTTATTAGATGCAATCATGTTGCTGCTCCTGTGGGTGATAATTAGCCTAAATGGGAAGCCCCATCTGTATTTTATCCCAGCTTCCTGTAGAAGGGGGGGTGAGCGGTTTAAGGTCACGTCTTCACTTTAGGTGAGAGATCCTGCACTTTGTGACCATTGTGTGATGAGTCCTTAATAGATGAGAGGTTGCTCAGAACTAAATATTTTGTGGGGTAATGTGCAAATTGGATCAGTATATCCTGTGGCTTCATGGATGTTCTCAATCCCGGGGCAAGTGATCTATGAATTCTTTCTATTAATTCTTTCTATGTCAGAGTTTTTGAGTCTTAAATTAGGGCGATGTCATTAAGCCACATAATCATGAGGGGTAGAAGAGTAACTGATCCTTTATGCTCCTCCACACCTCAAGTGGATGTTGAGTGGCAGTCTCTGTTTTGCAAATCCTCAATTTTTGCTTGAAGGTGGTCAAGAGAGTTTTCTAATATTTCAGTCCTACCAAAGTGGGATGAAATTCACTGCAGAGCTGCATTTGCAGCCTCTTCTATGTCTCCAATCCGTCTTGTTAGGGCTGATAGCTTAGCATGTACAGACTCAAGGGCAGAAGCCCAATCCTTTAGGAGGTCTTTCAATAAATTATCTCTTAGTTTCTCCAATAAGTCTGGAAAAGAGAAGTCTGCTGGTGTGGGGTATTTGTTCTTCCCTCCTTTGCTCATTCTGTTAGGGCCGCATGTCATCTTTGATTCCTCTGATGAATCTGTCCTCTGATGAATCAGTACTCCTGCGCATGCGCAAACGCATTGCGGCTGCCATTTTGAAAATCAAAATGGCGGCCGCGACATGTGCGGCGGCAGTGGCGCGCGGGGGGGGGGTGCGCACATGGTGGTGGGGTGGGCCATCCCCCTCCCGGCCCAGTGGAAAGAAGGACTTCGGGGGACCGGCCCAGACCGTAAAAAAGTTGCTTACCCCTGGTTTGAGCTCTCAGTGACACACTTTTTGCACATGGCCTCTATATGGCCTCTCCCATTTGTGACTGAATGATATCTGGAACATTTTTGTTTTTGCTAAAGCTCTTCCTGTAACCCATGAGTTAACATGATTTACCCCATGTGAGTCCTTAGATGGGAATTAAGGCTTGAACTAAACCTAAATCTCTGTCCACATTCTATGCATTCATAGGGTTTTTCCCCTGTATGAATTCTTTGATGCTTTTTAAGGTACCCTTTCTGACTGAAGCCCTTTCCACAATCCATGCATGTATAGGGTTTCTCCCCTGTATGACTTATTTGGTGTCGGATAACTTCAGCTCTCCGAATGAATTGCTTTCCACACTTCGGGCATTTATATGGTCTTTCCCCTGTGTGAATTCTTTGATGTGTCCTAAAGTTTCCTTTCTGATTGAAGCTCTGTCCACACTCCATGCATTTATACGGTTTCTCCCCAGTGTGAATTCTATGATGTAAAATAAGCTTTGAACTGTCAATGAAGCTCTTTCCACATTCCATGCATTTATATGGCTTCTCCTCTGTGTGAATTCTTTGATGCTCCCTCAGGTGTCCTTTCTGGCGAAAGCTTTTACCACATTCCATGCACTTAAATGGTTTCTCTCCTGTGTGAGTTCTTTCATGAATAATAAATGCCGTATTATGACTGAAGCTCTTTCCACACTCCATGCATTTATATGGTTTTTCCCCTGTGTGAGTTCTTTGATGTAAAATAAAGTTTGACTTCGTACTAAAGGTCTTTAAACATACAATGCAGCTATATGGATTATCTCCTGTATGAGTTCTCTGATGCCCCCTAAGGTAGGATTTCTCACTGAATGCCCTTCCACATTCTGTGCATTTATATGGTTTCTCACCTGTATGAGTTCTTTCATGTTTAGTAAGTCTTCCCCTAGCACAGAAGCTTTTTCCACACTGTATGCATTCATATGGTTTCTCTCCACTATGAGTTCTTTGATGTATAATAAGGCCTGAGCTCTGATTGAAGGCCTTTCCGCATTCAATACATTTAAACGGTTTCTCGCCTGTATGAATTCTTTCATGTCGAGTAAGTGACCCAGCATCACTGAAGCTCTTTCCACATTCTATGCATTTATATAATTTCTCCTTTGCATGACTTCTCTGATGCAGTGTAAAGTGTCCTTTATGATTGAAACTTTTATCACATTCCACACATTTATATAGTTTCTCCTCACTGTGAATTCTTTCATGCCTTGTGAGCTTTCCCCTAGCACTGAAGCATTTTCCACATTCTATACATTTATATGGTTTCTCCCCTGTGTGAGCCTTATGATGTGTGGTAAGGTGTGATCTCACATAAAAGCTCTTTCCACACTCCATGCATTTATATGGCTTCTCTCCCGTATGAGTTCTTTGATGCTGCTTAAGGGTCCCTTTCTGACTGAAGTTCTTTCCACATACTATACATTTAAATGGGTTATATTCTGTGTGAGTTCTTTGATGCTGCTTAAGGCTCCCTTTCTGACTGAAGTATTTTCCACACTCCATGCATTTATATGGCCTTTCTCTCGTATGAGTTCTTTGATGCAGCTTAAGGTTCCCTTTCTGACTGAAGCCCTTTCCACACTCTATGCATTTATATGGCTTCTCGCCTGTATGAATTCTTTGATGCCTCTTAAGGTCTGCATTCTGACTGAAGCTCTTTCCACATGCCATACATTTATATGGCATCTTTCCTGCATGAGTTCTTTGATGTATAAGTGATGCAGTATCAGTGAAGTTCTTTCTACAAATCACACTTTTCAATGGTTTCTTAGTTCCTTGGTGATTCCAAAGTGTTCCAGTCTCTTTTAAATTCTTTCCAGATCCTTCTCCACAGTCTTGTGTAGGAATTTCTAGAGATACAAGAGATGGCCTCTGGTAGTTGTCACTGTCCCAATCATGATCTGAATTGGAAGATAGAAAGAATTTTAAAAAGGACATACTGTCAGTTTCAAGAAAAAAATCCCAAGGCTCTTATCTGGAATGAGATCTCTATTTTTACTCTTTCTACTTAATTTCTACCTTATTTATTATTTTTCCCACCTTATAATTACCTTGAGGTATTTCTAACTTATTTTTTCCCCTCATTTCTAAAGCAAAGGTAAAGGTTTCACCTTTGACAAGGTTGTCAAGTAGTCTCTGACTGTAGGGGGTTGTGCTCATCTTCATTGCTAAACTGAAGAGCCAGCATTATCAACGATGACTCTGTGATCATGTGGCCAACATGACTGCAGCAAATACCATTCCCTTCCCACTAAAGTTGTTCATATTTATTTTCACATATTTTTGAACTACTAGGTTGGCAGAAACTGGGACTAGTGATGGGAGCTCACTCCATCATGCACCACCTGGGCCTTGAACTGCCAACCAGCCGATCTTGCAATCATTAGAGTCAGCGTCTTAACCACTGAGCCACTGCATCCTTATTTCTACTCTAATCTCATTTCTTTATTATCTTTTTTCTTTTTTATAACAACTTTATTGCACATATTTAAAATAACACAATTCTTCATGTTCCCAATGACACTGGCAGTGAACACAGTCTTAACATAGGAAAACACTGACTTTGGCAGACACCCTTTCCCCATTGAACACAAAAACTTTCACAATCATGTATACAACAACTAAATGAAAAGCTCCTTTTTTCCATCAGTGTTGGTCCTTGTTATCTCTTCTCACGCTATCTTCTTCTTCAATTTTATTAATAATTATTGAACTTTATCTCGATTTGTAATTACATTGTTTATTATCTTCCACATTTTTAATTTGTTCCCTTAGCTGAAGTTAAGTTAAATCTTATTTCAGTATCTTCAAGAGTCTCATCTTTGCTCTATGCCCATTCCCAAGCTTCAGTAATCTTTTTTGTAATATAGTACTATTTTGACTGTTATTCTTTCATGGTTAATTTCATACTTTATTTTAGCACAGAGGAACTTGTATGTTTTGCCAGCTATTCTACAACTGTATAATCACCTTCCACAAGACTATGTAATGAGAAGGACAGGAAAAACAGAACAACAGCAAGGTTTTGGAAAGAAAGAAAAGACCAAACCGGGGGTGGGGGGGAGATCAATGTTCTACAACTGCATTAATCTGACCCCAATTTGGAAGAAGAGATAGTCTGTAACAATGTCAATGTGGGCATGATGGTGTGTGCCACCTTGCTGTGCTCTGTTGGGGATTTCTTATGATAAGGAAAGGTCAGAAGTTGACCATAAGGTCAAAGCAAGAGACAGCCATGGTTAAGGAAATGTGTTTTTAGAAGCTGTAGAGTTATTTTTGTAGAAACTACAGTTATTAAGCTCTTTTGAATATAATGAAAAAACATTTTAGATATTTCCAGAACGTTTGACTCTACAATTGATTAACTGGTGTTTTCTTCTAATAAAAATAACAATCTGAAATGTAAGGGAAAGTATCACATTTTCCATTATAGCTTAACTGCTGGACATCTGAACTAGCCTAACGTTAAAACAAACTGCTGTCTTCATTTCCCTAATGCCTTCATTCTTCCAAACAGTAAAGGGAACAGGTCTGCCCAACACTGATTAACCAAGATTACTTGTATTCCAACTGGAGCTTCTGAAACCTCTCTTGAAGGGGCAGGGAGCTATGGAATTGATGAGCAGAAACATCTGTTGCCATTGGAGCTCCCCCCCCCCCCCCTCTCAGTCCTCAGCAAGCACTTGGCTATAGATACTCAGAGTTCTGGACCTGGGAGAAGCTGGTTTTCCTCACAAAATTGGCTGTGGTGGAGGAAAGAGGTCATAAAAAAAAATTGAAGGGGGCAGGATGAAGACAAACAAATAGAAATTTAAGGCTAAGAGGCAAGTGAATAGTCAAGGAAAAGCAGCAGAAAATAAGGCTGCATCCTTGAACTCAAGATAAGAAAAGATTAACTTAGGCTGCATCTACACTGCAAAAATAATGCAGCTTGACACTGCTTTAACTGCCATGGCTCAATGTTATGGAATTCTGGGATTTATAGTTTTGTGAGATATTTGGCCTTCTCTGTCAGAGAGCTCCTCTGGACATGCTCCAGGCCTCAACATCCTTTTTGAATTGTGTTGCCCAGAACTGGACACAGTATTCCAGTGGGGCCTGACCAAAGCAGAATACAGTGGCACTATTACTTCCCTAGCTGCGGCATCACACTGGTGAGTCACGTTCAACTTGTGGTCTACTAGGACTCTTAGATCCCTTTCACATGTACTGTTGTCAAGCCACGTGTTCCCCATCCTATATCTATGCATTTCATTTTTCTGCCCTAAGTGCAGTGCCTCACATTTCTCTGCTGAAATTCATTTTGTTAGCTTTAGCCCAGCTTTCTAATCTATTAAGGTAATTTTGAATTTTCATCCTGTCCTCTGTGATATTAGCTAATCCTCTGAAACCTATGTTGACTTTTTGTGATTATGGCATTTTCTTCTAAATGTTCTGAAGTACAGATTCATCCTTGGGTTGTAAATGCCTCTGAGAGTCCCTACCTAAATTGTGGCTGATTGAATTAACTGAATAAACAAAGGCTGAAAAATTCACAGAACCCCAACACAAAGGTCTAATCACATAACAAGCAGATACCTGATAATATTTTCTGTTCCTTCGAATTCTGGACAGATGGATCTTCTTCCAGCCAAGTTATAAGGTCTGGTTTGGGAATTTCTTTTAAAGGAAGAGAGATGCTGGTAATTACATCAGTATGCCAGTATTTTAAGTCCATCTCTGGCTATCTATACATCTGTTTGATGGTTATTTCCAAACATTATTGTCCCAATCCTCTAAACTAGTACAACTCAAAGTGATAGTTCATGGACTGGTGGCAGTCCACAAGCCATCACCTGCCAGTCTTTGGTGAATTTCCAGCAATAGAAAGAAACAATGGTGGCCAAGCGGCACACATATGACACTGGTTCCTGGCACAATGGGTCAGTCTGAAACATTCTACTCTAGGTAACATACACTGGAAGCAGAGTACCCTCTGAATATAAGCTCAAAGAAAAGCCATTTCTAAAAACAAGTTCCTCATACTGCTACTGCCTTGTCTGGATTATGCTTCAATTCCCTGGTTCTGATCCAGATGATGATGATGATGATGATGATTATATTTTCTTATATCCCGCCTTTCTCTCAATATAGGGACTCAAGGCGGTGAACAGCAGGTTTAAATTTAAAAACAATTAAAAAACAAAGCATTTTAAAAGTTAGTTATGAGCTAAAATCAAATACTACAATACAAACCTTAAATAGCACATTCCCAGATCTTATAAATTTGCAAACGCCTGCCCACACAAGAACGTCTTTACCATCCTCTGGAAGGATGGAGCCAACCTGGCCTCTCTAGGGAGGGAGTTCCAAATTTTGGGAGCAGCCACCGAGAAGACTCTCTCTCTTCTTTCCACCAAACACAACTCTCTCTCATCTTCCCACCAAACAAGGTGGTGGGACAGAGAGAAAGGGCTCTCTGGATGATCTCATTACTCTGGGGGACTCATAAAGGGAGATATGGTCCTTCAAATAGCCTGGACCCGCCTGAGCCAAACATTGCTCCACCCCCTTACCCCACCCCCAGCTATTAGGTTCCTGCTATCAGAATCCTCTGAAAAACAACCTGAAACTCATGAACAAGACTGCTTTAGGAACAGGCTGCTCCAGTTGACCATAAACCCTCAGGAAGAAAAGAGAGAGGGAAGCAATCCAAAGATAGGTTCTCTGTGTCAGAGAATGAGACAAGACCTGTTCCAGCCTGAGTGCCCACTGCCAGTTAAAATATGGGATAGACAGGTAGCTATTTATTCACTCAGATCCTGCTTTATCCCTGAGGTTTCATGAAAGAATATTCATTCCCAAAATGCCTCCAGCTCAGCTGTAGATAGTACCCAATCAAGCCAGTTCCTATCATTATAGTTTATGGAACATGGCCTTTCAAAGTTTGACAGCAGAGAAATCAATATATAAAAAGAACCAGTGAGTCTTAGCATAAGCCTGGAGGGAGTGAAGGAGAAAAGGCATTTTTGATTCTGTAAATATTCTAATGTTGGTAAGTACTGTTCTGAAATTATTTCATGTTGAAGGTGTGTACTTTAAATATGACTATCTAGTCTTTTTATCAAAACTTAGCCCATTTATCTCAGGGAAATATTGGAAAACATAACAACTTCCTTGGCCACTGATGAAGACTAATAATTGAAATGTGTCTGACCTCTTTTTATGAAGATTTGTAAGATACTATTCACAACTGTATCAAGAACAGAAAGTAGAGACAGAAAACTTAAAATATTACATTGAAGAAGGAAAATTGCCAAAACTTAGAGAAGAGGAACACCAGAAACTTAATGAGAAAATTAGCATAGAAGAAATAAGGGAAGGGATCAAAAATTGTGAAACAGGAAAAGCACCAGGGCCAGATGGATTCACGGCATTGTATTATAAAATGTTCCAAAATGATTTGATAATCCCATTAAAACAAACAATGAATAATATACTTGAAAATGGAATACCAGAATCATGGGAACAAGCAGAAATAACAGTTATCCCTAAAGAAGGGAAAGACATTACAGACCCAAAAAATTATAGACCGATCTCCTTATTAAATACAGATTATAAAATATTTGCTTCAATTATGGCTAATAGATTAAAAAAAATCTGACAGAATGGATAGACGAGGATCAAAGGGGTTTCTTACCAAAAAGACAGATGAGGGAAAACATGAGGTATATTTTAAACATATTAGAATATTATAAATTCCATAACGCCAAACAACTGGGACTAATTTTCGTAGATTTAGAAAAAGCTTTCGATTTGGTAAACTGGGACATATTATTTGGAATCTTAGATAAAATGAAACTAGAGGAAAATTTTACAAAATGGATTAAAGAAATCTACAAAGACCAAACAGCCAGAGTAAGAATTAATGGAGAGAGTAAAAAAAGATTCAAAATAAAAAGAGGAACAAGACAAGGATGTCCCCTGTCACCACTATTATTTCTATTGGTGATTGAAAGATTAATGACAAGAACAAAGGAGAATGAGAAAATTCAGGGACTAAGAAAGAAAAAACACCAATATAAGATAAAAGCATTTGCGGATGACCTGGTAATTATCCTAAATGATCCATGTGAGAGTGCAAAATAAGTATTAAAAACATTAGAAGAGTTTGGAAACATAACAGGATGTAGAATCAACAAAGAAAAGTCAGCCATCATCACAGAAAATATGACAAGAATTAAAGAAAAGGAATTGAGTGAGATTATGGGAATTAAGATACAAAATAACGTAAAATATCTGGGAATTAATATCTCCAAAAAAACAACAGATCTGTATGAAAAAAAATTATACAAAAGAATGGAAAGAGATTTTAAAAAATGACTAATTGGAGTAAATTAAAGTTATCATTATTAGGGAGAATCTCCACTCTAAAAATGATGGTCCTACCCAAGATGCTATTCCTATACCAGATGATTCCAATTATTGCATCAGAAAAACCATTCAGAGAATGGAACAAAGACATTCTGAAATGGGAAGAAGCCAAGGGTTAGACTGAAAGCATTACAAAACCTCAAAGAAAAAGGAGGTCTAGGAGTGCCAAATTTGAAAACGTATTTTGAAGCGTGCACTCTCTCATGGGTAAAGGAATGGATAACCTTGAAAGACGACAGTCTGTTAGAATTAGAAGGAGACAATCTAAAATTTGGCTGGCATGCATATCTGCAATATGAGAAAGAATCAGCTAACAAATTTTTTTAATAATCATTGTGTGAGAAGAAATCTGTTGCAAATCTGGAAAAAATACCGAAAGAAAATATATAGGAAAATTCCTTAATGGATTTCACCCTAAGAGGCATTTCATAGAAGAGAAATAATATCAAATAACAATTGGCTCACCTACAAAACATTAATCAGACAATGGGATAAGAAATTGCATTTAAAAACACAAGAAGAATTAAGAAGTGAAGGTATAGAAATAAATTGGTTTACATATCTACAAATTAAGGAGCGGTATAAAAAAGATAGTAAGATACATGACTTTGAAGAAAAAGAAAGAAATCTGGATAAAATTTTATGCAGTGAACAAGATAATATGATTGGAAATCTTTATAGATACCTATTAAATTTGGAATTAGAAGAGGAGACAGTTAAGGACGAAATGGTTAGATGGATGAAAAATGCAGGGCACACAATTGAGTTCCATGATTGGGAAAATATTTGGATCAAAGTAACAAAATATACATGTTCACAAGATATAAGAGAGAATTTTTATAAAATGTTTTATTGATGGTATATGACGCGAACCAAAATCTCTAAAATATGTAAGAATGTTAACAATCGATGTTGGAAGTACAAAGAAAAAGAGGGAACTTTTTACCACTGTTGGTGGACATGTAGAAAAGCAAAAAAAAAAAAAAAAAAAATTGGAAAGGTATTAATGATATGAGTAAAATCCTGAATATGAAAATATAAATGAAACCTGAATTTTACCGATTAAGTATGTTTGATGTGGAAATTGAGAAAAAATATGGGAAGATCTGTGTCTACATGACCATGACAGCAAGAATATTATATGCTGGAAAATGGAAAACGAATGCAATCCGCAGTAGAAAAGAATGGTTAATTAAATTATACGATACTATAGAAATGGTTAAATTAACGCAAAAATTAAAATTTAATGCTTTAGATAAAATGAGGGAAGAATGGAAACCAGTAACAAATTATCTTGAAAAAAAATGGGGTGAAATGGCAAAGATGGATTTATCATTGTGAATAAAAAAAGATGTTATTAACAATTTGAACATGAGTAATGGATTTGTTTGAGAAGGGAGAATGTAGTGAACTTGAAAGGAAAATATCAATGTACATAGGATAATATATATATATATATATATATATATATATATATATATGAGAGATTAGAACATGGTGAAATTAAAATAGAGCAAGCTAGAAGAGAATATAATGTGGAAAATAAACTTATAGAAGATATGAACAAGTTTCAAAAACGAATAGTTGGGATAGAAAGTCAACAGCAGTCATTTTCTAACTGTTAGACAGTGGGAAGGAAAGGAATGAAAGTAGAAGGGGAAAGAATGTGAAGAAGGTAAGAGTAAGTGATATAGAAGGTATGAGTAGGTGAGAAAGTTAGAGTAGGTAGATTGGTAAATAGAGGAGGGTAATTGAGGATGAGTTGGGAAGTGAATGGGAAGGAAGAATGGTAGTAGGAGTTCGATAGGGAAAGAGATAATGGAAGTAGGGAAAGGAATGTGAATAGAAAGGAAATGGAAAGGTATGGAAGGGAGAGGAAAGAAAGATATGGGTATGGAATGAATGGATAATAGCAAATGATGGATAATTGTGTATTGCAAGTTGGAAAATGATGAAATGTGATATGATGTCTGATTTTAACCAATAAATTTTTCAAAAAAATTGATTTAAGCCTTATGGACCTTTTTCTATATTACTACTTATTGGTTTGGACTATGTAGTTTTAATATGAACAATTCATTCCTTTAGAGATTTGTTATATCTTTCAATATATATTATTTGTTAAAGAGACACCATGGTGCAGTGTTTGAGTAGCAGACTAGGAATCCAGAAGACAAGGGGTTGAATCCCCACTCACTCATGGAAACCCACTGGGTCATCTTGGGCACGTCACACTCTCTATAGTACCAAAACACATGAGCCAAATAAGGTGGCTTCTGGCTGCTGTGGGGGAGTGTGGCATTCAGATGACAAATGACTCCAAAGCAGCTGGAAGCCACTCTGAAGCTGTGATCCAGTCCTTTGGACCAGATCAAAAAAGGAGCAGGTTGTGTGGTTGCCGCAGTCCCAGACACATCATGGCTGGAACAGCCTCCAGCCAGTCTTTACCAGCCATGTACTTCAGCCCTTAGTCTTTCAGGATGGCAAACCTCCCCTGAATTTATCTTGCTAAGAAAACCTATGGTAGATTCATATTAAGGTTGTCATAAGTTGGAAATGACTTGAAAGACAACACCTACACCTCTATCTATGAACAGACTCTATTAATTAAAAGGTAATATTTCCACTACATGATCCACACCCAGTTCAGGCTGCCACTACTCCCACTAGGTCCACCACCCTACTAGGTCCACTTTCCCCACTAGGTTCCACATCTGAGAGAAAATTCTAGTGACCAGATGGCTAAGCATACCAAAACAAGCAGCCTGAGGATCCACACTGGGAAAAAAATCCAATAAACAGGAAGAGGTACTGCTCTGGCTATCTCCATTGTCTGACCTGTTGTATCCCTTCAGTCAAATGCTGATGGATACAAATAGTCTCGCCCTTGAAAACAATCCCACTGTCAAACAGTGTAGTCCTACATCACCCTTTGGGGGAAGATTTCAAAAGTTCTGAAATGTTCTGTCGCCATCACAGGACAGGTTCATTAATCAATCTGTACTAACATTTGATCAGATTTCCCCATTAGTTTTCCTCTGTTTCTGGAAATGATATGCTTCATCACCGTCTGCTCAGGTGTATACCAAAGATTTGCCCAGACATTTCTCAACAAGAGAGATCACTTGGGAGTCATCTTGTCAATACGTGAAACATTTGTACATTCTACCCATCAATCAGCCACATTAGCCCCAGAGCCCTCTGGAGCAGATCATTCAAATTGCTCCCACAACACAAGGAAAACCCAGAAAAAAGTCTTCAGAATTTCTCACATAAGAAAAATACATCCTTACCCAGAAAAACTACAGTCTGAAAGTTCTCCAGCATGACTTCTTTGTAGAGAGCTTTTTGGCCTGGATCCAGGAGATCCCATTCCTCCTCGCTGAAATACACAGCCACCTCCTCAAAGGACATAACCCACTGGAACAAAGGAGAAAAAAAATCACTAATCAAAAATTCTCTACTCTTCCAAAATGCAGTGGTATCAGGAGGGTTGGTGTCACCTCAATGTTGTAACTCATGCTGTCACCCCAAGGCTTGGAACTACCAGGTCAATGGTCCCTCAGGGGTAGATCAGTCTGCTATGGCAAAGAAAGCCTCCAGTCTACTTGCTGCTGATGGCTAGTGGACCAGGATACTTGATACTATCCATGTCAGGGGTTGTTCTGGCCAACCTAATTTGTTTGCAACTCCCAAAGGTGTCCAGGAACCATTTGGCAACAGGAGTCTCAGTCTACCCATTAAGAGGCATGGGGGGGGGATGCTCCACACTTCATCTCCTCCCTCTAGAAATACCCCTGCCAAAGAGTAAAGAACTGGTATACCAAAGAGTAAAGAACAATAGCAATAGCAAGTACATTTCTATACCGCTTATCAGTACACTTAAGCACTCCCTAAGCAGTTTACAAAGTGTAAGCCAATTGCCACCAACATGCTGGGTACTTATTTTAACGACCTCAGAAGGATGCCAGGCTGAGTCAACCCTGAGCCCCTGGCTGGTATTGAAATCATAACCTTGTGGTTTGTGAGTGAGCGGCTGCAGTACAGGCATCCAACCACTGCGCCACCAGGGCTCTTACTTGTTAGGAAGTGTTGCATTTCCCCCCCTTTTTTTTTTTTTTACAGATTCAAGATATCATATGGGAGATACGAGAAAGATTATAGCAATCTTCGATAGTCACATCACACCAGCAAAACTAACGTTGGGGAGATATTTTTCCAACACAGAGGGGGACTTATAGGTTGTTCCTCTGCAATTCTCCCCAACAATCCCTACCTTACTTACCTGAGGTAGCTTCAAGGCTGCCTTTTCTGCTCTACCCAAAGAAGATGATCCACAGGCTGCCTGTGCTGCCATCATACTGCCTGTGGGGGAGACAAAACAGATAAATTAGGCTATCACAGACACAAAGCCAAAGAGCGTACAAAATTCCAGGAGGCATGACTGTTTGTGCTCACACTAAAGGCTGGATGGATGAGTGAGTAAAAAGGAATCAGTGCTTCCAGGACAGATTGCACTCTTGCCTTTTATCAGGGGATGGTTCCTTTTTTTTTTTTTAAATAGAAGTTAAAGTAAAGTACTTACATTGACCCATGGATAAGTCAACTCAGGTTTTGTGGGTCAATTTTTTGACTAAAATTTCTAGACTTATACATGGGTATATACATTATCATCTAGAATTAAGGAACAGAACTAAAAATTATGTGTGGAGAGGAGTCCTTTTGTTGGACTTTGGGACATGAAGGTTTTAACTATTGGAACTACCACTGTCCAGAAACAGGTTCTAAGAAACAGTCATGGGCTAAGAATGAGACAACATCTGGAGTAATGAGACATTGTGGACTTTTCTTCAAGCATCACCTTCAGTGGTGCTCTTTTTGTGTATAGAGTATTTAGGACACAAGTGGACAAAGTGTGGTCCACAGGCCACAAACAGCTCTTCAGTGCCATTTTTGTGGCTCCAAAATACCCTCTAGAAGGGACCCCTCCTAAAACTCAACAATTTTGCAAGTGTTTCATCCCCCAAATGCCCTTTAGGTGATGAGGGCATGTCCACCATGTTTTGGGCCTCTCTGGGCTATTTTAGGTCAGGAAAGGCCTTCTTTAAAACAGAAAATGAAGAGGAAGTGACTTTTGTTCACTTCCTATTGTTTAAAAAGGCCATTCTTGAGCTTAAAATGGCCAGGAAAACCCCAGAACATGGTGAAGATAACCCCTACACGCTCTACTGGACGTCTAAGGGCAAAGAATTATATTTTTTCTTGCAGGAGGGGATATACTTGTATATGTGTGCCTGGGAGTAGATGAACCTCCTACCTTTCCAAATTTGCCCTCCCCAGTTTAGGCCTAAACATCATGCCCCTTAAAAGGTAAGCACCTTGACAGAAATGGCAGCTTGAAAGGAAATAACGCAGAAAAATGAATTCCTCTTATTGTGTACATATAAATGTATACATATGAATGTGTACATTCACTGTATTTGATTTTTCTGTGTTACTTCCCTTCACACTGATTTGTCTCAAGCTGCTTAATCCTAGAAATGAACTGATGTTTAGGCCCTACGTGTCCAAGTAGCTGAGACATCATGCTTTAAATTTGGCCCCTGCAATAACTCTTTGACAACCTCAATAGTGACTAAACAATAAACACCCCTAACATGTTGTTGTTGGAATTCATATAAGTGTTATTTCCATGTGCAGTGTTATTTTCATTAGTGCAGGACATTCAGGTTGAGTATCTCTTATCTGAAACTCCATAAGTATTTTGGATTTTGTTCCAGATTTTGGAATATTTGCACATAAATAATGAGAAATCTTGGAGAAGGGACCCAAGTCTAAACTTTAAATTCATTTATATTCCGTATATATCTTATAAACATTAAGGTAATTTTATACATAACATTTTAAATAATTTTGTGCATGAAACAAAGTTTGTGTACACTGAACCATCAGAAATCAAAAGTGTCAGTATCTCAGTCAACCATGTAAACAATTTTGGATTATTTTGGATTTTGGAATTGCAGATAAAGGATACTCAGTTTGTACCAAAGAACTGAGCAGGAGCTACTCAACAGGAAAGGTTGTTTGGGAGCATTTTGGTCAATCTCACAGGCTACATTTGATGGGTAAATTAGAGCTTCCAGATCTGCACCACCCATACCAGCATCCAAATGCCTCAGAATCCTAAGAGATTAATTACAAACCTCCAGAAGAGAACCACCCTAATAGGCTCCAATTCCCTGCAGAAGGCAGGAATAAAAATTGCTCCTTCCAAAATGCATTGGGGGGGGGGGGAATCCATACCCAGAAAGTTCACATTCTGATAGTTCTCCAGCATGACAACCTTGTACAAAGTTCTTTGGCTTTGATTCAGAAGATCCCACTCTCCTTTGGTGAAATACACAGCCACCTCCTCAAATGACACCAGTTGCTGAAAGAAAGAAAGGTTGATTTATTCTGTATTAGGAGAAACAGTTTCCTTGTACTCTTCTTCTGCTTCTTCTTCTTCTAATAATAATAATAAGAAGAAGAAGAAGAAGAAGAAGTACTGTCAAACATATAAACATAGGACACATTAGAATCATCCAGCATTAAATTAAAATTTGATCCTATTGAATCAGGAGTTCATATCAGAAATACATTAAGGTTCATAGCCTACAAATCAATATATGTCTACAGATGTAAATGAAAAAGGAATTTTTTTGGTGGCTGACTTTTCAATATTAGCAATATGCCTGCTGATGCTATTTGTAAATTATTATTTCTGGTAGAAAACTTAATTTTATACTATTAACTATGCTGCTTTATTTTTAATTTGTAAAATGTTAGGTTTTATTAGGAAAAAAATGATTATAGCAGCTGCTACCACTACTACTACTACTACTACTACTACTACTATTATCATCAGACCTTATACCCTCAGCACAGTGGGAGACGCCAAAGGTGTCCCCTTCATCTCTCTCTGATTATTCTTCCCTTACCTGAGGTGTCTTCATGGTGATGCTTTCCACTTTCCCATTAAGAAGAGATGATCCAGACCCTGCTGCCATTATATCACCTGTGGAGGCACAAACAAGGTTGTCTTTGGCATATGGGGTAGGAATGGCCTGTACAGGTTCCTCATCTGAACTGCCAACATTTTCCCCAGGGCCCACCAACTCTAAGGCAGAAGGTCTTAAAGTTCTCTACCAGCTTGAGATTAGCTTCGCCACCCCCGCCCCCATCATCATCACCATCATCATTATCATTATTTACTGACATGGCACAATTAGTGTACACAGAATCATAGAATCATAGAGTTGGAAGAGACCACAAGGGCCATCCAGTCCAACCCCCCTGCCATGCAGAAACTCCCAATTAAAGCATCCCCAACAGATGGCCATCCAGCCTCTGCTTAAAGACCTCCAAGGAAGGAGACTCCACTACTCTCCGAGGGAGTGTCTTCTACTGTCAAACGGCCCTTACTGTCAGGAAGTTCCCCCTAATGTTGAGCTGGAATCTGTTTTCCTGGAGCTTGCACCCATTGTTCCGGGTCCTAGTTTCTGGGGTGGCAGAAAACAAGCTTGTTCCCTCCTCAATGTGACACCCCTACAAATATTTAAACAGGGCTATCACATCCCCTCTTAGCCATCTCTTCTCCAGGCTAAACATCCCCAGTTCCCTAAGTCGTTCCTGATAGGGTATGGTTTCCAGACCCTTCACCATTTTAGTGGCCCTCCTTTGGACATGCTCTAGTTTCTCCACATCCTTTTTGAATTGTGGTGCCCAGAACTGGACACAGGATTCCAGGTGAGGCCTGACCAAAGCAGAATAGAGTGGCACTATTACTTCTCTTGATCTAGACACTATACTTCTACTGATGCAGCCTAAAATTTCATTGGCCTTTTTAGCTGCTGCATCGTACTTTGATTCATGTTCAACTTGTGGTCCACCTGGATTCCTAGATCCCTTTCACACGTAGTCTCATTCAGCCAGGTGTCCCCCATCGTATATCTGTACTTTTCGTTTTTCCACCCTAAGTGCAGTACCTTACATTTCTCCGTGTTGAATTTCATTTTGTTAGCTTTGGTCCAGCTTTCTAGTCTGTTCAAGTCATTTTGAATTTTGATCCTGTCTTCTGGGGTATTAGCTGCTCCTCCTAATTTGATGTCATCTGCAAATTTGATAACTATGCCCCCAATACCGTCATCCAAGTCATTAATAAAGATATTGAATAGCACTGGGCCCAGGACAGAGCCAGGCACCCCACTAGTCACTTCTTTCCAGGTTGAAAGAAGTGGTGCTTTACAAAGTAAAGGAACAACAAAAACAGCCATCCCTGCCAAAGGCATAAATCTAAAATGTGTGTGTGTATAGTGTAAATATACACATACTAAGAGGAAAGATGGAGCAATACAAATATAAAAATAATGCAATCCAACTGTAAAACAAACTATCTAGATAGAAATACAAAAACCCACGCAATATAGTATAAAGCCGCCCCTCAGCCACTAATAATAACTACAAGAATTGAGGGGAGGTGTCTCTTCTTCCCTCTCAAATCCTCCACAGAAGGAGCACCTTTTTGTTTCTCTCCATTTCCCTCCTTCTTCAACTCAACTCTTTACCTCATTTATTCTGCAGTCCCTCAAGTGCACTGGCCTCCCAAAAAGAAAAAGAAAAAAGAAAAAGAGGCAGGGAGAAGAGACATCCTGCCATGATTCTCTATGTCAGGGGTAGGGAACCTTTTTGAGCCGGGGACCGGGTTGCTGTCCCCCAGACAATTGGGGGGGGCCGAAGCACCAAAAATAAATAAATAAATAAATAAATAAATAAAAATACTTTTAAAAATTTTAAAAAATATGCATGCACACTCTCTCAGCCCCAGAAAAGCCATGGCAAAATCCCTGTGGAGATTTTGACAAGAAAACCCCAAGAACAATAACAACAATAATCAATATCATCATGGTGGGCGGCGGTGGCAGCGGCAGCGGCAGTGGCGGCAGGACTGGCCTGGGGCAGGTCCAAAGGCCTCGGGGGGGCCACATCCGGCCCCCGGGCCTTAGGTTGCCTACCCCTGCTCTATGTGCATATATTCCCCTGTGATTCCCTATAGCCATGTACGGTTTCCCTATGTGCAAGTATTGTCATTTGTTTTAGTATGCCCCTATTTAAATACATACAACAGCCCTGCACAACATATGGCCGGGGGGGGGGGCACATGTGGCCCACCAAAGGATTTTGGGCAGCCCATGAGGATGTGGAATGACTTCAAGGCTCCTCCACTGCTCCGCTGCCTCCTGAAGAGAGGATCATGTGTGGAAGGAGGAGAACGGGCAAACACTTGCCCCTCAAGGCTCCTCCGCTGCCCAGCTTTTTCCTGAGGAGAAGGCCATTATGGAAGGAGGAGGGCAGTCAAATGCTTGCCCCTCAAGGCTCCTCCGCTGCCCAGCTTTTTCCTGAGGAGAAGGCCATTATGGAAGGAGGAGGGCAGTCAAATGCTTGCCCCTCAAGGCTCCTCCGCTGCCCAGCTTTTTCCTGAGGAGAAGGCCATTATGGAAGGAGGAGGGCAGTCAAATGCTTGTCCCTCAAGGCTCCTCCGCTGCCCAGCTTTTTCCTGAGGAGAAGGCCATTATGGAAGGAGGAGGGCAGTCAAATGCTTGCCCCTCAAGGCTCCTCCGCTGCCCAGCTTTTTCCTGAGGAGAAGGCCATTATGGAAGGAGGAGGGCAGTCAAATGCTTGCCCCTCAAGGCTCCTCCGCTGCCCAGCTTTTTCCTGAGGAGAAGGCCACTGTGGAAGGAGGAGGGCAGTCAAATGCTTGTCCCTCAAGGCTCCTCCGCTGCCCAGCTTTTTCCTGAGGAGAAGGCCATTGTGGAAGGAGGAGGGCAGTCAAATGCTTGCCCCTCAAGGCTCCTCCGCTGCCCAGCTTTTTCCTGAGGAGAAGGCCATTATGAAGGAGGAGGGCAGTCAAATGCTTGCCCCTCAAGGCTCCTCCGCTGCCCACCTTTATCATGAGAAGGCCATTTTGGAAGGAAGAGGAGGAGGACAGGTAAACACTCGTCCCTCAAGGCTCCTCCGCTTCCTAGCTTTCTCCTGAGGCAGTAGTAGACAGTAATAGTAGGCCAGGCAGTAGTAGACAAGGAAGAGGGGCAAATGCTCCCCCCTCAAGACTCCTCCATTGCTTGGCCTCCTGCCAAGAAATCCAGGTGAAGGAGGAGGACAGGCAAGGCTCTTCTGCCATTTGGCTTTCTCCTGAGGAGAGGGCCGGGCAGAGGAGGAAGAGAATGGAATTAATATTAATAAACATTATTTATTAATTAGTATTTAATTAAAACCTATCTATGGCCCGCAAAATTTTAGCCTATTTTAATTTTGGCCCCTACCTTTGCAAGTCTGACCTACAAACAACTGTTCCCACCCAGGAGGAGGAAGAGGAGGAGGAAGAGGAGGGATGGACATGTTTTCCCCTATGAAGCAAATACCTTTGCAGCTCAGTCCCACCTTTGAAGCTGGTCTGGAAGGGTTTGGCCTCCTCTCAGTCATTAATAACAACAAAATTAAAAGTATAAGTGTGTGTAAGGGGTCTCTTCCTTTCCTTCCCAAATCACCCAAAGGAGGAGCAACTTTTCCATTTTGTTTCTTTCCCTCCTTTTCTTCCCTCCTTCTTCAGTTCCCCAGTAACCCACCCTTTTTACCTCCTTCTCCAGTCCCCCAAGTGCATTTTCCACCCAAAAATAAACAGAAAAAAGAGGAAAGACTCTACTCCCACCTGGCAAAAGGAAGGAAGCAACGTCCATTTAAAATCTTTATGATCTTTCCCCTGGAATAAAAAGCACACAGCACATTTCCTGCCTCTCTAGGAACTGGAGTTTCCCTCATTTAACCCTAAAAAAGTCCAGTGTGAAAAGCCATTTCTCTCTCTCTCTCTCTCTCTCTCTGGCTGCATCCTCCCAGCAGAAATAATTAATCATCATCATCATCATCATCATCATCATCAAAACTACTTGCAATTGTCAAAGCCTTCAATGTCTTCAAGTCTCTTCTTGATAAATGTCCTGTCCAGATCATAAATAATTTTACTTGTTATTTATTGTAACTTGTTATTTTTATGTATGTTTTAAATTTTAATTGTTTAATTGTATTTTAAGAGGGGTGGGCTATTGGGGGACAGCACTGTTTGTTTTATCTTGTAAGCCACCCCAGTTGTATTTTACAGAGAGGCAGGATATTAATAATAATAATAATAATAATAATAATAATAATAATAATAATAACAACAACAACAACAACAACAACAACTGTGGAAGCTGTTTCAAAGGCCAAAATAAAAGATGTTGTCGTTGTTGTTATATAAAGTATTTTTATTGTAGGAGATCAACCAAAATATACATGCATTAAATAAAAACTTGGCAATTCCACCAAGAAACAACAATAAAACAACGAAACAAACTGTGGAAGCTGTGTTTCAAAGGCCAAAATAAAAGTTGTTGTTATATAAAGTATATTTATTGTAGAAGATCAACCAAAACAATATACATGAATTAAATAAAAACTTGGCAATTCCACTAACAACAATAAAACAAAACTGGAAGCTGTTTCAAAGGTCAAAATAAAGGTGGTGGTTGTTGTTATATAAAGTACTTTTATGTAGAAGATCAACCTAAACAATATACATGAATTACATAAACACATGGCAATTCCAGCAACATACAACAATAAACAAAACAAACTGTAGAAGCTGTGTTTCAAAGGCCAAAATGATCATAGAATCATAGAGTTGGAAGAGACCACAAGGGCCACCCAGTCCAACCCCATTCTGCCATGCAGGAACTCCCAATCAAAGCATCCCTGACCGATGGCCATCCAGCCTCTGCTTAAAGACCTCCAAGGAAGGAGACTCCACTACTCTCCGAGGGAGTGTGTTCCACTGTCGAACTGCCCCCACATGATGATAATGATGATGATTTTACATAAAGTAATTTTATTGTTTTATTATTATTAAAAATAATTTTATTGTAAAAGTAAAAATAAAGTAATTTTATTGTTTTATTATTATTCTCTTAATCAGGAGAAGATTAAGAATGGGGGAGGGTGGCTATGAAAGAACTAGAAAAGATCCTAAAATGTGAAGACATACAACTCAGCACAAAAGTCAGAATCATAGAAGCCATTGTATTCCCTATTATCATGAATGGATGTGAGAGCTGGACAGTTAAGAAAGATGATAGGAAGAAAACCAATGCATTTGAGATAATGTGGTGCTGGAGAAGAGTGCTGAGGATCCCATGGACAGCCAAAAGGACAAACAAATGGGTTCTCCAGCAGATCAAGCCGGAAACCTCCCTTGAAGCCAAGATGACAAGACTTAGGCTGTTGTACTTTGGACACATCATGAGAAGAAAGGACTCTTTGGAAAAGACAATAATGCTAGGAAAGGTGGAGAGAAGTAGTAAGAGAGGAAGGCCACATGCTATGGATGGAGTTTATTAAAGAGACCACGAATATGAGTTTTCAGGAGCTGGACAGAGCAGTAGAGGATGGCGGGGCCTGGAGATGTCTCATCCGTAGGGTCGCCATGAGTCGAGACCGACACGAAGGCAATTAACAACAACAAATTTTATTGTGTATACATGAATTAAATAAGAACAAACTTGGCAATTCCACCAACAAACAATAAAACCAAACAAACTGTAGAAGCTGTGTTTCAAAGGCCAAAATAGAAGTTGTTGTTGTTGCTGTTGTTGTTATTATTATTATATTATATAAAGTAATTTTATTGTGTATACATGAATTAAATAAGAACCAACTTGGCAATTCCACCAAGAAACAACAATAAAACAAAACAAACTGTAGAAGCTGTGTTTCAAAGGCCAAAATAAAAGTATTATTATTATTGTTGGTTTTGTTGTTGTTGTTGTTATTTAAAGTAATTTTATTGTAGATCAACCAAGACAATATACATGAATTAAATAAGAACTTGGCAATTCCACCAACAAACAAAAATAAAACAAACTGTAGAAGTTGTGTTTCAAAGGCCAAAATAAAAGTTGTATTATTATTAGTAGTAGTAGTAGTAGTAATTTTGTTGTAAAAGATCAACCAAGACAGTCGAAATAAGCTGAGGACAAAGGGGGAAAGTGGGAGGAGAGGGAGAGAGAAGCTGGGGCATTTTTTATTTTTGAGAGTAATGGTTCTTTAATTTTAAATTGTGTACATACATCATTAAAAGAATCACAATTATATTTTTAAAAAATCAGTATGGAAACAAGAGTTAGCTGGAGCATTTTAAAAGCTGCTTTTAAAAAATGGGAGGACAGAAGATTAATTTGTAAGCCACCCTGAGTCCCAGTCTTGGGAGAAGGGCAGGATGTAAATAAATACATAAATAAATATGGCAACAACAACAACAACAACAATTTGGGACTGTCCTTGCCCAATTGGGACAGTTTAAGGGTATTGTTTTACTTAGTTTTACCACTCACTGTCCTTTCTCTCTCCCTTGCCCTACCTCCTGCCTCTTCAACACTTCTCATTTATTTCTGTTCATTTATTATTTTTACAGTCATATCCATATCCACAGATATATATATCTGTGGATATGGATATGACTGTAAAAATAATAATAATAATGTAAAAATAATAATACTTTATCCACGCATTCAAGCATCCATGGCTTGAAAATACAGTGGGCCCTTGTTATATGCTGGGGTTTGGTTCCAGGATCCTCTGTGAATAACAAAATCCGTGGATGCTCAAGCCACATTAAATATAATGGCATAGCAAAATGATGTCCCCTTATATAAAATAGCAAAATCAAGGTTTGGTATTTTGGAATGTATACTTTTAAAAAAATATTTTCAAACCATGGATGCTTGAATCCATGGATAAGGAGGGCTGACTGTATTTTAAAAATATAAAAATCCCAAATAGCAAAGCACAATTTTGCCATTTTATCTAAGGGACACTATTTTACAATGCCATTGTATTTAATGGGACTTCAGCATCCATGGATTTTGGTATCCACAGAGGATCCTGGAACAAACCCCAGCGGATACCAAGGGACCATTGTATTTCTTGCACTCCACCACTTGCCAGGGGCATCACTAGGGGTGTGCAAGAGGTGCACAACATCCTACACTTTTTGTAGAGTACAAGTCACAAGCAACTTTTGGGGAATGTCACATTCTCTCAGCCTCAGCGCAAGCCAATGGCAAAACCCCTAAGCATGAATCCCAGAAATGGGGAGCAGAGCAATGTTCATCTACTAAAACTAAATCATACACAGGTTCCTACTTTTTTTGTGGCAAAGAGCTAGAGCTAGAAGGTGATAAAATAATCCAAATGATGTGGTTAAGTCAGAGAGTGAATATAAGGCCAAAATAAGGTAGAGCCATGCTGAAAGAAAAAGAGTCTGCAACTAGGAAAATCTTTAGAAGCTGCAAAGTGTCAAGCTCTTTTGAATCTCAAGGAAAAGGAGATTAAGCATTTCCAGAGTATGTTGATCCTATCATTGTTTAACTAGTGCTTTGTACTCATAACAATAATTGACTTGGTGCTTGCTTAATAATTTGCCATTATGTCTTAATGACGGTTGTTGAATTATTGCTTAATATATGTCTATTATGCCCCTGTGATCTGCTATATGTTGTTGTTCTATGCTATTGCTGTATAGATTTTCCAAAACTGCTATAAATCAGAAGTTGTATGTTGCATTTAATACCGGATTACTCAGTTGGAATGCTATCCTCTGAACTGGCATATTTCTAAATGGCCTTCAGTTCATTACCTACCTTTATTCTTGGACCCAAATTGGGGAAGCGGAAGCAAGATTTCTCTATACCGCAGAAAAACCACAGCCTTCGCTCCTTAGACCAAATAAACTGACACATAGACTAGAGTCAGAGTGACGTGGTTTGAGTATTGGACTGTGACTCTAGAGACCAGGGTTCAATTCCTGAGTCAGCCATGAAACCCACTGTGTGACCTTGAGCAAGTCACACTCTCTCAGCCTCAGACGATGGGAACTGCAAACCCCCTCTGAGCAAATCTTACCAAGAATACCCATGAGTCAGAAAAACGTGAAGGCAGACAACAACAACAAAACTGTAGACTATAACAAGACACTCTACATATATATTTTAGGCACATTTCAATAATAAATGCAAGGGGCTGTAAAGGTGCCCGTGACTTGCAAAGAAGCTAAGCAGAAGAGATCACCAAGAGCCCCCATCATCCACCCCTCTGCTCAGATTTTGCAAACTCAGGACCGTGGCTTCCTTGATTGAATCAGTCCATCTGTGTGTGGCCTTCCTCTTTACCTACTACCTTCAGCTTTACCAAGCATTATCCCCATTTCCAATGAGTTTTGTTGTCTCACGATACATTCAAAGTGTAATAGATAATCTCAGTTTAGCCATTTGGCTTCTAGTAAGAGTTCTGACTTGATTTGCACTTAGCCTCTTAGGCTGTATCCGGACTGCAGAAATAATCTACTTTGACAGCACTTTAAATGCCATGGCTCAAGGCTATGGAATTCAGGGATTTGTAGTTTGTTGCGGCACCAGAGCTCTCTGACAGAGAAGACGAAATGTCTCACAAAAATCCAGATCCCAGAATCACATAGCATTGAGCCATGGCAGTTAAAGTGGTGTCACACTGGACTATTTCTGCAGTCTGGATGCAGCCTTAGACCCATTTATTTGTCTTTTGGTGGCCCATGGTATTGCCACGGAGGTAGAGCTCTCTTCCAGCTTGTTGTTGTTGTATGCTTTCAAGTAGCTTCTGACTTATGGTGATTCTAAGGCATACCTATCACAGGGATTTCTTGGCAAGACTTGTTCAGAGGGAATTTCTCTTTGTCTTCCTCTCCTCTGGCACATTTCAAATTAGCTTATTTTCTCCTGTAACCGTTTCCAATGCCCAACTTCCAAATACATATGTAGACATCAAAAATATATAGTATAGATATAGAATAATACTGACAATTGACAATATATCTTTATCTACCATGACATATCTTACATTCTTATCTAGTTCCTTCAGAGCTGCCCTTTCAAGTCATAGCCATCCTCTGATTTCTAAAGCCTAGTTTCCATTCTGATTCATGACTGACTCAAGATACGGAAAAGCTTTAAACTATTTTGATGTCTTTTTCATTCAGTATAGAGCTATGTAAATCTTCTGTGGTCATTTTTGTTGTTGTTTTCTTTTCTTATGATTCTTATAATGTAACCTTAACTTTCCATTCTTACTTAATTTTCATGAGTAGCTGTTCCAAGTCTTTCCCGATTTTGCTAGTAATATGTCGTGTACATATATCTTCATTTATTGATGCTTCTTCCTCCAATTTTCATAATTCCTTCCTCCAAGTCTAATTCAGCTTCACATATTATATACATTGAATATATATAAATTGAACAGTCGGGAAGATAAAATGCACCCTTGTCCGACCCTCTTGCCAACTATAAAGCATTAATCTCTTCATATTCTATCCTGATAGTAGACTTTTTTTCCAAAGTATAGGTTACATATCAGGGCAAGCAGGTTTTTGTGCTCTCATTTTTTATTTTTTTTTAGAATTATCTCTAGTAAAAGATTAAATAGTTCAAAATAATAATAATAATAATTTTGAAAGCCTTGGGCGTCAGAGCTCTCTGACAGAGCAGGCTGAATACCTCACCCAAATACATATTCCAGGATTATGTAGAATAAATCATGGTAGCTGAAGTGGTGTCAAGCTGCTTTAATTCTGCAATGTGGCTACACATTTGCTTGCCAATGGAAGGAGTGCAAAGATGGGGTTATTCTAGCATCCCTGCAAAGGATGTTCCATAGTGGTAGCCACAAAATCTACCCTATCTTGCATCTGAATCAGACATACCTATAGGATTAAGTATACATGTGTGTCTATTGGCCATCAAGTGGACCTCACCATAGTGGAAATCCCCCATCCTAAGGAATGTGTGGATTTATAAAAACATAATAATGGAAATGCAAGCATTTACCGGTGGCTTTCTGGAGGGAAGGATATAGAGGGGTCTGAGATGCTATCTTAAATAGTCATGCTGCGCCTGTAATTCCCTTAGAAATCTGATGAAGGGTCAGGGGGGTCTTTGATTTAGCTGATAAGGATGTTTGATAATGCCTCTCTTAACTTTTGCTTCAACTTTGTTGAATACGCGTATTATTAAATACACGTATTAAATAACGCAAGCAAATGTGTATTCAAACTTTGTTGAATACACGTATTATTAAATACACGTATTAAATAACGCAAGCAAGTCTCTTGAGGCTGAAAGCCCACAAAATCGGTGCACTGATCATAGAATTAATGGAGTGTCCTGGATACTGGTAGAAATGGACAGTGAAATATGAGTCCCTATGCTGAAAAATGGGTTGTTACCTGCCCTCAAGTCAGCTTCAATATATGGCAACCCTATTAAGGGTGTAGCCCCAAAAAGCCTCAAGTTATCAGCGGTCCTGCTGAGGTCTCATGCCCCCCAGTTTGGTCTCCTTCCCTCCAATCTGTCTCCCCACTTTTTCAGCTATTTTAAAAATGTCCTAATTCCTCTCTCCTCATCCTCCCTTTTTACCCTTTTTCCCTTTGGCTTACTTCAGTTGCTCCAAATTAGGTTCAAAAATCCACAGAAGCTCTACAAGAATTCAGTCTAGCAGACCTTGAGAAATTTGAAATAGTTAAAGTGTTCCCATATCTTGGTTCAAATATCGATCAGAACAGAGATCAAAATCAAAATGACAAAATCAAGGGTGGGTTTTTGGGGGGAATTTATATATTTTTGGAATATTTTCAAGCCATGGATGCTTGAATCCGTGGATAAAGAATCCGTGGATATGGAGGGTCCAGCTGTACAACAATTAAATATCATCTAATGTTTCCTATGATTTCAGCATTTCTAATCTTGCAGCACTTTAAAGGAGTCTTATAGCATCTTTGATATTATTATTATTATTATTATTATTATTATTATTATATCCTGCCTCTCTGTAAACACAACTGGGGCGGCTTACACGATAAAACATACAGACCTGTCTCCCAATAGCCCACTGCCCCTAAAATACAATTAAACAATAATAATTTAATTTGAAACATACTTAAAATAACAAATATAAAAGACCCAGTGTGGTGTAGTGGTTTGAGCATTGGACTATGTCTCTGGAGAAGAGGCTTAGATTCCCAGCTCAGCCACAGAAAACCACTGGGTGACCTTGGGCAAGTCACACTCTCTCAGCCTCAGAAGCAGAGAAAGGCAAACCTCATCTGAACAAAGCTTGTCAAGAAAAACCTATGATTGGTTCACGTTAGGGTCGCCATATGTTGGAAATGACTTGAAGGCACACAACAAGAATAGGATCTTTATTTGGCAAGTGCCAATTGTGTTCCTCGCATCCAAGTTACTGAGGAAGCCTCCATCTTCTCTCCTTCCAGTGAGCCTCAGGGCCTTTAGGGCATCTCTCTCAGACATCATTATATATATGGTACATAGGCTGCAACAATAGAAGTATAGTTTCTAGATCAAGGGAAGTAATATTGCCACTGTATTCTGCTTTGGTCAGGCCCCACCTGGAATACTGTGTCCAGTTCTGGGCACCACAATTCAAAAAGGATGTTGAAAAACTGGAGCGTGTCCAGAGGAGGGCAGCTAAAATGGTGAAGGGTCTGGAAACCATGCCCTATGAGGAATGACTTAGGGAACTGGGTATGTTTAGCCTGGAGAAGAGACGGCTAAGAGGGGATATGATAGCCCTGTTTAAGTATTTGAAGGGATGTCATATTGAGGAGGGAACAAGCTTGTTTTCTGCTGTTCCAGAGAATAGGACCCGGAGCAATGGATGCAAGCTGCAAGAAAAGCGATTCCACCTCAACATTAGGAGGAACTTCCTGACAGTCATTGCTGTTCGACAGTGGAACACACTCCCTCGGAGAGTAGTGGAGTCTCCTTCCTTGGAGGTCTTTAAGCAGAGGCTGGATGGCCATCTGTCGGGGATGCTTTGATTGAGAGTACCTGCATGGCAGGGGTTGGACTAGATGGCCCTTGTGGTTTCTTCTAACTCTATGATTCTATATGGAACCCCAACATAATCAATAAGGAGGGAAAGATCTGAGAGCATCCCCACCCTGTTTCTTTTTTTAGGCACCTATCCATCACTGCCCATTTCCACTAAAGGCCAGTAGACCTCATCCTGTGATCAGTTCTCAAAGTCTCACTGGTGGCACACATTATGCTTTACAAAAGTGAAGAAATGGGAAAAAGAGGACACCATCAAACCTCCCAACATATAAATCATGAGCAACACATGAAACTTGCAGCGGGCAACTCAAGACATTTCCGTGGGAAGTTTGGTTTAGCCCCTTCTCTGTTTTCTTTCTTCCTGGAGCCAAAGAGCTTTTAATTCAGTAGGATCTTCCTTGGTGACCGTCTCTGACCTTCGTGTCACAGCATGCTGTACTTTGATCCTTTCAACTACAATTTAAACGTGTTTTAAGTTTTTTTAACTATGCCCTTTTCTAATTGTTAAATAAACTTTTGAAATATAACAGGTTCTTGTTCTGTGCCTTCAAGTCGTTTCCAACTTATGGCAACCCTAAAGCAACCCTATCACAGGGTTTTCATGGCAGGGTTTGTTCAGAGAGGGGTTTGCCTTTGTCTTCCTCTGAGGCTGAGAGTGTGTGACTTGCCCAAGGTCACCCAGTGGATTTTCATGGCTGAGCAGGGATTCGAAACCTGGTCTCCAGAGTCATAGTCCAACACTCAAACCACTATAACAAGCAGGCTTTCAATACAACATTTAGCTGAACTTTAAATTGTTGCTGCTTTAGGTCCCTCCAAAACAAAACATCATCATCAACAGCAAAACTCAGTTGTTTCCATTTCTGTTATTCTCTTTTTTTAAAATCAGTGCACTCATTATTATAGCAAATTCTTCTGGGTGGAAGGTGGTCGAGGGTCAGACTGGGTGGTCAAAGAGCACACTGCAACAGATACACACCACAATCCTACTGGAGATCGCTGGATGGAGAGGTTTAAACTCATTCACATTGCAAAGATTATTCCAGCAAAAGAAGGGCTACACTGTAGAGCAGGGACCGGCAACCTACGGACGGGGGCCGGTTAAGGCCCAGGGCCCCAGACTTACTGGCCCAGGCCGTAGGCTGCCGCCGCTGCCGCACGCCACCATCGGGGCGCGTTTTCGGATGCGCTTGCTGTGGCCGCCATTTTGGAAGTCAAAATGGCGGTTGCGACGCATTTGTGCATGCACAGTACTCTTGTGCGTGCTGCGGCAGCGGCTGCGGTAGCGGCAGCCACGTGCGCGGGGGGTCACGCGTGGCGAAGGAGGGTGCGCGTGCGCCGCCATTCCCCTTGGCCCAGCCGAGACCTGGGCGATGGGAGACCAGCCCAGGTCTCAAAAAGGTTGCCTGTCCCTGCTGTAGAGGGATGGCTGGGCATTTGCCCTTTCTCTGAGGGCCCCTACAAATCCAGCAAACAAGGAAGCACCTTCTGGACAGAGACACGTAGCCAATATAGTTCACCAATCAGATGTGGCCCATGTTATTTCTTAATTAATACCATACTTGGGATTCAAGAAATTCCTGGAATTTAAGACGGTTTACAAAAAGAGAAACCAATACAGGCAAAAATTCGCATCACTAAAATACAACTACAGTCACCCCTCCGTTTTCACGGGGGATCCATTCCAGATGCCCTCCCCCCGTGAAAACAGAGAATCGCAAATATTCAAGCCCCATAGGCATTTGTACAGTCACCCCATTGATTTTAACAGAGGTCGCCCCTCCGTGATTATGCAAAACCATGGACTTCAAGTCCGTGAGAACGGAGGGGCAACTGTACACTCGTCCTTCCACATTTGCGGCTTTGATTATTCAAGGATTTTATTAATATGTTCTCTCTAGGAATATCTAGGTCTTCCAGTGCAACTCTATGGTCAACTTTAACTAAAAGTCACACTGAAGGACCTAGAGATTCCTAGAGAGGTGTTTTCTCAGGTAAACAGAGGTGTTTTTGTTATTTGTGGTTCTCCCACATTCATGGGGATCCTGCATCCCTAACCCCAGCGAATGTGGAGGGACAAGTGTATCAACAAAAAAAGCAGTTTAAAAGCATAGTAATCTAAAAGCATAATCGTTACTACAGACTGATCCAGAACACATGGAGATCCAAAGAAACAGAACTGCTGCTTTAAGGTTATTTATTTTAACATAATGTCTTGATACACTAGTTTTTGTATTCTGCAAATTTCTGATGTTTATTAAGGTTTGAGTTCTCAGTGACACACTTTTTGCACATCGCCTCTCCCATTTGTGACTGAATGATATCTGGAACATTTTTGTTTTTGCTAAAGCTCTTCCTGTAACCCATGAGTTAACATGATTTACCCCATGTGAGTCCTTAGATGGGAATTAAGGCTTGAACTAAACCTAAATCTCTGTCCACATTCTATGCATTCATAGGGTTTTTCCCCTGTATGAATTCTTTGATGCTCTTTAAGGTACCCTTTCTGACTGAAGCCCTTTCCACAATCCATGCATGTATAGGGTTTCTCCCCTGTATGACTTATTTGGTGCTGGATAAGTTCAGCTCTCCGAATGAATTGCTTTCCACACTTTGGGCATTTATATGGTCTTTCCCCTGTGTGAATTCTTTGATGTGTCTTCAAGTGTCCCTTCTGACTGAAGCTCTGTCCACACTCCATGCATTTATATGGTTTTTCCCCAGTGTGAATTCTGTGATGTATAATAAGCTTTGAACTATCAATGAAACTCTTTCCACATTCCATGCATTTATATGGCTTCTCGTCTGTGTGAATTCTTTGATGCTCCCTCAGGTGTCCTTTCTGATGAAAGCTTTTTCCACATTCCATGCATTTAAATGGTTTCTCTCCTGTGTGAGTTCTTTCATGAATAATAAATGCCGTATTATGACTGAAGCTCTTTCCACACTCCATGCACTTATATGGTTTTTCCCCTGTGTGAGTTCTTTGATGTAAAATAAAGTTTGACTTCGTACCAAAGGTCTTTAAACATACCATGCAGCTATATGGATTATCTCCTGTATGAGTTCTCTGATGCCCCCTAAGGTTCGATTTCTGACTGAATGCCCTTCCACATTCTGTGCATTTATATGGTTTCTCACCTGTATGAGTTCTTTCATGCTTAGTAAGTTTTCCCCTAGCACTGAAGCTTTTTCCACATTGTATGCATTCATATGGTTTCTCTCCACTATGAGTTCTTTGATGTATAATAAGGTTTGCACTCTGACAAAAGGCCTTTCCACATTCAATACATTTATATGGTTTCTCACCTGTGTGAATTCTTTCATGTTTAGTAAGTGACCCAGTACCACTGAAGCTCTTCCCACATTTCATGCATTTATATGATTTCTCCCTCGCATGACTTCTTTGATGCTGTTTAAGGTGTCCTTTATGATTGAAACGTTTTTCACATTCCACACATTTATATAGTTTCTCCCCACTGTGAATTCTTTCATGCATTGTGAGCCTTCCCCTAGCACTGAAGCATTTTCCACACTCTATGCATTTATATGGTTTCTCCTCTGTATGGGCTCCTTGATGCAGCTTAAGGTTCCCTTTCTGACTGAAGCACTTTCCACACTCCATGCATTTATATGGCTTCTCTCCCATATGGATTCTTTGATGCTGCTCAAAGCTCTCCTTCTTACTGAAGTTCTTTACACACACTATACATTTAAATGGGTTATCTTCTGTGTGAGTTCTTTCATGCCGCTTAAGGTTCCATTTGTGACTGTAGCTCTTTCCACACTCCATGCATTTATATGGTTTCTCCTCTGTATGGACTCCTTGATGCAGCTTAAGGTTCCCTTTCTGACTGAAGCACTTTCCACACTTCATGCATTTATATGGCTTCTCTCCCGTATGGGTTCTTTGATGCTGCTTAAGGTTCCCTTTCTTGCTGAAGTTCTTTCCACACATCATACATTTAAATGCGTTCTTCTCTGTATGAGTTCTTTGATGCTGCTTAAGATCCCCCTTCTGACTGAAGCTCTTTCGACACTTCATGCATTTATATGACATCTCCCCTGCATGAGTTCTTTGATGTACAAATGATGCAGTATCAGTGAAGGTCTTTCTACAAATCACATTTTTCAATGGTTTCTTAATTCCTTGGTGATTCCAAAGTGTTCCATTCTCTTTTAAATTCTTTCCAGATTCTTCTCCACACTCTTGCATAGCAATTTCTAGAGATACAAGGGATGTCCTCTGGTAGTTCACACTGTCCCAATCATGATCTGTTTTGGAAGATAAACAGATTTTTAATAAGGATATTCTGTCAGAGTTTCAAGGAAAAAATCCCAAGGCTCTTACCAGGAATAAAGTCCCTATCTCTACCTTATTTCTTATTTCTTCTACCTTATAATTACCTTAAGGTATTTCTACCTTATTACTTATTCCCTTATTTCTAAAGGCAAAGGTAAAGGTTTTGCCTTTGACAAGGCGGTCAAGTCGTGTCTGACTGCAGGGGGCTGTGCTCATCTTTTTTACTAAGCTGAAGAGCCAGCATTATCAAAGACGACTCTGTGATCATGTGGCCAACATGACTGCACCAAACACCATTCCCTTCCCACCAAAGTTGTTCATATTCATTTTCACATGTTTTTGAAGTGCTAGGTTGGCAGAAGCTGGGACTAGTGATGGGAACTCACTCCATTATACAGCAAGGTTTTGGAAAGAAAGGAAAGACCAAACCAAGTGTGTGTGTGTCAATGTTCGACAGCTGCCATTAATCTGACTCCAACTTGGAAGAAGAGATAGTCCATAACAATGTCAGTGCGGGCATGCTGGTATGTGCTACCTTGCTGTTCTCTGTTGGGGATTTCTTATGATAAGGAAAGGTCAGAAGTTGACCATAAGGTCAAAGCAAGAGACAGCTATGATTAAGGAAACATATTTTTAGAAGCTGTAGAGTTATTTCTGTAGAAACTACAGGGTTATTAAGCTCTTTTGAATATCAAGAAAAAGTATTTTAGATATTTCCAGAACATTTGACTCTACAATTGATTTAACTGGTGTTTTCTTCTAATAAAAATAACAAAAGTTTCACATTTTCCATTATAGCTTAATGACAGCTGTTTAACCATTGGCTAACACTATATCCAATATACTCCTGTGATTTGCTATATGTTGTCATATATTGTCATTGGCTAATTTTTCCAAAACTGCTATCAATGGTGCATTTGCTTCAGGGCCTGATGCCTCAGCCAGAATTGCTGGACATCTGGACCAGCATACCATTAGAACAAACTGCTGTCTTCATTTCACTAATGCCTTCATTCTTCCAAACAGTGAAGGGAACAAGTCTGCCCAACACTGATTAACTAAAATTACTTGCATTCCAACTGGAGCTTCTGAATCCTCTCTTGAAGGGGCAGACAGCTACTGAATTAATGAACAGAAACATCTGTCGCCATTGGATCTCTCAATTCACTGATGCTCCTTCTCTCCTCCCAATCCCCCTCAAAAACCTCAGGAAGCACCGTACTCAGCAAGCTATAGTTACTCAGAATTCTGGACCTGAGAGGAGCTGGTTTTCCTCACAAAATGGGGTGCGATGGAGGAAAGAGGTCATCCAAAAAAAAATATTGAAGGGTGTAGGATGAAGACATGTAAATAGGGTTTTAAGGTTAAGAGGCAAGTGAGTAGTCAAGGGAAAGCAGCAGAAAATAAGACTGCATCCTTGAACTCAAGATAAGAAAAGACTAAGGGCCAATATAGATGGCCCATTTGGGGCGGCTCGGCTACCCCTGGGAGTGACGGATCGGGGCCACACAGCAACCACACGCCATGGCCCCGATCCTCCTTTCTGCTGCCCCAAAGAGAGCGGCAAAATGCTGCTCCTTTTTGGGGCAGCAAAAGTACACCCTTAGAGCCTGCACCGCAGCTCTTTTGTGGCCTTTTGGCACAGCGTGTGTGCACGCTGCGCCAAGAGGGTGTCCTGACGCCATGCGGACGGGCACTCAGCATCAGGCCAGTGTCGGGGTGGAGTCAGGGTGGCCAGTGTGCGGCTGTGCCACCTCAACTGCACCCCCAGGCCAGCCCTTTGTGCCGGTCTGCATTGGCCCTAACCTAGGCTGTATCTACACTGCAGAAATAACGCAACTTGACACCACTTTAACTGCCATGGCTCAATATTATGGAACTCTGGGATTTATAGTTTTGTGAGATATTTGGCCTTCTCTGTCAGAGAGCTCTGGTGCCAAAACAAACTATAAATCTCAGCATTTCATTGCACTGAACCATTACAGTTAAAGTGGTGTCAAACTGTATTATTTCTGCAGTACAGATTCATCCTTCCAAGTTGGAGTCAGATTCATCCTTGGGTTGTAAATGCCTCTGAGAGTCCCTACCTAAATTGTGGCTTATTAAATTAACTGAATAAACAAAGGCTGAAAAATTCACAGAACCCCAACACAAAGGTCTAATCATATAACAAGCATAA
Organism: Phrynosoma blainvillii; assembly: GCA_026167975.1. Taxonomy (NCBI): domain Eukaryota; kingdom Metazoa; phylum Chordata; class Lepidosauria; order Squamata; family Phrynosomatidae; genus Phrynosoma; species Phrynosoma blainvillii. The sequence continues at coordinate 381,013,877 of JANUYF010000002.1, forward strand.
TATTTTCTGTTCCTTCGAATTCTGGACAGATGGATCTTCTTCCAGCCAAGTTATAAGGTCTGGTTTGGGAATTTCTTTTAAAGGAAGAGAGATGCTGGTGAATACATCAATATGTCAGTATTTTAAGTCTATATCTTGCTATCTATACATCTGTTTGATGGTTATTTCCAAATATTATTGTCCCAATCCTCTAAACCAGTACTACTCAAAGTGATAGTTCATGGACTGGTGGCAGTCCACAAGCCATCACCTGCCAGCTTTTGGTGAGTTTCCAGCAATAGAAAGAAACAATGGTGGTCAAGAGGCACAAATATGACACTGGTTCCTGGCACAATGGGTCAGTCTGTGACGTTCTGCTCTAGGCAACATACACTGGAAGCAGAGTACCCTCTGAATTTAAGCCCAAAGAAAAGCTATTCCTAAAAACAAATCCCTCATATTGCTACTGCCTTATCTGGATTACGTTTCAGTTCCCTAGTTCTGATCCAGACAATGCTCCTGTACCCTCACCAGCTGTCAAGTTCCTGCTGCCAGAATGCTCTGAAAAACATATTGGAGTACTTGTGCATGAAACAATAGAAAAATATTTTGATTGACAGTGAAATATATTCCATGGGACAGTCAGGAGCACGTGGCATGATGCAAAATTACTGCAAGGTTGCATCATGCTATGTGGCACAGAGTGATGACTCAGAACCACCCTCCTTATATAAGGGGACCAAGAGACTGGTCTGTGTGGGTAATTGTAGGTTAGCTAGAGTGGTTTGGAGTAGTTGGATTAGTTGACTGGAAGCTGTTGGAGAGTTGGTGTGTGTAAATATTGTATTATATTGTGCACATTGCAACTGAAGATAAAAGCCTCCAGAACTTTGGCTGAATCACCTACGCCTATGAATCATCTCCTTGTGTGTGTGAGAAGTGGTCAGTGCGTTGCCAATACCGATAGCTGGGTGGTTTTGTTTTGGAACTCTGCTATGTTATTGTTTTGTCTGCACCTGGGTAGACTTGTCCCCAGATTGCGCTGGTAGTTGGCTTTTCCCCTCATCAACAAAACAACCAGAAGCTCATGAACAAAACCACTTTAGGAACAGGCTGCTCCAGTTGATCCTAAACCCTCCGAAAAAAAGAGAGAGAGGGAAGCAAATCCCAGGACCTCTTCCCTATGTCAGAGAATGAGTCAAGGCCTCTTCCAGCCTGAGTACCCACTGCCAGTTAAAATATGGGATAGATGGGTGGCTATTTATTCACTCATATCCTGCCTTTTCCCTGAGGTTAAATGAAAGAATACTCCCAAAGTGCCTACAGTTCAGCTCAAGATGGAACTCAATGAAGTCAGCTCCTATCATTTGGGACTCGGGAAGGCCTTGGCTGCATCTGCACCACAGAAATGATGCAGTCTGACACCAAGTAATGGGCTTTGTTGCAAGATATTCCTAGATGAAACAAGTCCTCATGATTACTTTTAGAGGCAGACAGAATCTGAGAAGCATACTGGTGCACAGCAACCTGTGAAAACCTATAAGATCAATGGATACTGCTATAGATAAGAGCAGATGAGCTGGACAACATCCATGTGCAACCTGCAGTGTAGGCTCTAATTCTTGCAGGTTAAAAGTATTCAGTCATTCATTAGACAATTAATAATAGTATCTCAATCAGCTATTCACATGTAACATGCAAGGAGTAATTGATGTCATACAATGCCCCTGCAATCTATTATATGTAGGAATGACAAGGAAGTAAGAATTTCCATTTGTGAACATAAAAGATGCATTAGAATCAGAAAAAATGCATGTGCTACTGGTGAAGGATTTTCAGGAGTTTAAGCATGAGGGGGAAAATATTTGACTTTGTCACTTAGAGAAAATATTGGTTAAAAATAGGCAAGGATATACTAAACTAATGTCCAAAACACACTGCAGAAATAATCCAGTTTGAGACAGTTTTAACAGCCCTGGCTCAGTGCTAGGGAATCCTGGGAATTGAAGGTTTTTTTTGCAACCAGAGCTCTCTGACAGAGAAGGTTAAACGTCTCACAAAAGTACAGTTTTCAGAATTCCCTTGCATTGAGCCAGGACAGTTAAAGTGGCCTCAAACTGGATTATTTCTGCAGTGTGTTTTGGATCTAAGAAACAGAGAACTATACTGGATTCACAAACTTAATACTTTAATTCCTAATGGTCGAAATGAAGCTGTACACTGAATGGTAATATTCTAGACAGTTTAGTCTTCATTGTCTTCTATCTTTGGCTTTTACCAATGGTTTGTGTAATGGAATATATTTTAAATTATTAATATTGCAGGTATATAATGTACTGATTTTATGTTACTCATGTTACACATATATGGATGCAATCTTCATGTCTAAAATGTGTGTTTGTGTTCAAAGTGCATGCAGGATTGCAGGTTAGAATCTGTTGTGCTGGATGTGTCTATCTGTTCCTTTCTGAAAGATGTCCTTTGCCATTGTCTTAAGTATTCTACGAATTATGTATATTTGGAAGTGTATTACTTTCCATGCTATACAATGGATTCTAATTTAGTTGAAGCTTGCAGTGAAACTATCCAGTCATTTATTTTCAGAAGGTTCTGCCATTTTGAGGGCTTGATAATTTTAAGTTTCTTTCAAATTGTATCCTTGATTCAAGGATACTGTAATTGATGACAAATGAAGTATGGATGTCAGGGTGAAAGTCTTACTATATCAGTCACTCAGTCAATCTTGTATTACAGTCAACAATCCATAAGGCAAAATAATAGCAATTTAAAAAACAAACAAACACATCTCAACAATTATAGACATCTTACAACTCTATAAACAACAGTTTGTGCATTCCTTATTGGGAACTAAGAACAAACCGTATTAAAATAAAACAGTGGGGTATAATTCAGTGCAATATGTACATTTTAAAAGCAGTTTAGTAAAATGTGTTTAAAATTCATTACAATACAAATATGATTAAAACAGATAAAATATTTGACCTATATATATATATATATTAAAACCATGCAGCCATATTACTAGGAAGCAAACTTTTGATGACCCTCCCACTCCCATTTAGCACCTCATATTTTTGGATTAGAAAGGGCATCCTTAAATTATAGTTTATGGAACATGGCCTTTTAAAGTTTGGCAGCAGAGAAATCTTAATATATAAAAAGAACCAGTGAGTTTTAGCATAACCCTGGGGGGAATGAAGAGAAAAGGCATTTTTGATTTTGTAAATAGATATATTCTAGTTTTAGTAAGTACTATTCTGAAATTATTTTCTGGTGAATGTGTGTACTTTAAACATGCCTAGTCTCTTTATCAAAACTTAGCCCATTTATCTGAAGGAAATATTGGAGAACATAACAACTTCCTTGGCCACTGATGAGGACTAATAATTGAAATGTGTTTGCCTCTTTTTTGTAAGATCTGTGGCTGTCAATTTTTGATTCAAAAATTGATTTAAACCTTAAGGACCTTTTTCTATATTGCTACTTATTGATTTGGACGATGTAGTTTTAATGTGAACAATTCATTACTTTACAGATTTGTTATATCTTTCAATATTTATTATTTGTTAGAGAGCCACCATGGTGCAGTTTTTGAGTAGTAGACTAGGAATCCAGGAGACAAGGGTTTAAATCCTCACTCACCCATGGAAACCCACTGGGTCATCTTGGACAAGTCATACTCGCTACGGTACCAAAACACATGGGCCAAATAAGGTGTCTTCTGGCTGCTGTGTGTGTGGGGTGGGGTGGGGGTGGCGTTCAGATGACAAGTCTCTCTGGCGCTGTGATCTGGTCCACCAGATCAAAAAGGGAGCAGGCTGTGTGGTTGCTGCAGTCCCAGCTTCATCAGCAGCCTCCAGCCACTCTTTACTAGCCCTCAACTCTTTCAGTGTTTCAGCCCTCAACTCTTTCAGGATGGCAAACCTCCCCTGAATTTATCTTGCTAAGAAAACCTATGGTAGATTCATATTAAGGTTGCCATAAGTTGGAAATGACTTGAAAGACAACATGTACACCTCTATCTGTAAACAGACTCCATCTATTAATTAAAGGGTAATATTTCCACTACATGACCCACACCCAATTCAGGCTGCCACTTTCCCTACTAGGTCTACCACCCTTCTAGGTCCATTTTCCTCCCACATCTGGGAGAAAGTTCTGGTGACCACATAGCTAAGCATACCAAAACAAGCAGCCTGAGGATCTACACTGGAAAAAATCCAATCAAACAGGAAGAGGCACTGCTCTGGCTATCTCCACTGTCTGACCTGATGTATCCCTTCAGTCAAATGCTGATGGATGCAAATAGTCTCACCCTTGAAAACATACCACTGTGAGTTTGCATAGTGTGGTCTTACATCATTCTTTGGGGGGAGAGTTCAAAAGTTCTGAAATGCTCTGTCACCATCACAGGACAGATTCATTAATCAATCTGAACTGACATTTGATCAGATTCCCCATTAGTTTTCCTCCATTTTTGGAGTTGATGTGCTTCAGTACTTGAAACGTTTGTGGATTCTATCCAACAATCAGCCACATTAGCCCCAGAGCCCTCTAGGGTAGTTCAGTCAGATTGCTCCCACAACACAAGGAAAGCATATCTAACATAAGAAAAATACATCCTTACCCAGAAAGACTACAGTCTCAAAGTTCTCCAGCATGACTTCCTTGAAGAGAGCTTTTTGGCCTGGATTCAGGAGATCCCATTCCTCCTCTGTGAAATACACAGCCACCTCCTCAAAGGACATAACCCACTGGAAAAAAGGAGAAAAAAATCACTAATCAAATATTCCCTACTCTTCCAAAGAGCAGTGGTATCACCAAGGTTGGTGCCACATAGTCACATCACAGCAACAAAACTAACGTTGGGGAAATATTATTTCCAACACAGAGGGGGACTTATAGGTTGTTCCTCTGCAATTCTCCCCAACAATCCCTATCTTACCTGAGGTAGCTTCAAGGCTGCCTTTTCTGCTCTACCCAAAGAAGATGATCCACAGGCTGCCTGTGCTGCCATCATACTGCCTGTAGGGGAGACAAAACAGATAAATTAGGCCATCACAGAGATTCCTACAGCTCTTAGAGCAGTTGTGGACTCTAAAGCAGAAGAAGTTGGGTAGGGTAGGAACTAGTAAATGATATCACTCAAGTCCCCATGGAGAAGTAAGACTGGTGTGGATCAGAAGACTTTTGTCCCTTGTAACCATCTCAGCTTCATGGTTCTGACAACTGGAAACTGTGTCCAGCTTTTGAAGTGAAGCAAAGGTGTGTAACCACAATGAACTACTTGCTTTAGCCCATGGGCAGGACAGTCCTTAAGAAAGGGGCTGTGCTTATAAAGTCTTGGTATAAGAGCAAGACATACATAAGAAGAAGTTTTTTTTTTATATTCCGCCTTCTGCCGAAGCAGTCAAGGTGGCTTACAAAATATAAAGCACAATTTAAACAAACTTTACATTACACAATAATAAAATTAATAACAATTAACCCCCTTAAAATAATAAATACAGTATTAAAAGGCAAAAGATTAAAACAACATGCATTCTGTAGCATCAATAGGTGTACAGAGAAGATGTCTGGCGGGGGCGGGGCACAAGTGAAGTGAGCGATCTATTCTGGGAAAGCCTACTGGAAGAGATCCGTCTTGACAGCTTTTTTAAAGCTGTCCAAGTTGGTTATTTGACAGATCTCCTCCGGCAAGGCGTTCCACAGTCTGGGTGCGGCGGCAGAGAACGTCTTCTGGGAGGTTACCGCTAACCTAGTTTTTATCAGTTGCAGTAAATTTCTGCCAGAAGTGCTGAGGGTGCGGGGCGGATTGTATGGAAGAAGGCGATCCTTCAGATAGGTTGGACCCAGGCCATGTAGGGCTTTAAAGGTAATCACCAACACCTTATACCAGGGGTCGGCAACCTACGGCCCCCGGGCCGGTTCCGGCCCAGGACGCCGTATTTGCAGGCCCAGGCGGACCCCTGCCGCCGCCGCCGCCGCGGCACCTCCGCCGCTTGTTTTGGTCGGCGCGCGACCGCGCGTGCCACGGCCGACATTTTTTTCTCCAAAATGGCGGCCGCGACGCGTTTGCGCATGCGCAGGATTTGCGCATGTGCAAACACGTCGCGGCCGGCATTTTGGAGAAAAAAATGCCGGCCGCGGCGCGCGCAGTCGCGCGCCACCCAACACCAGCCGTTGGTGGAGGCAGCGGCGGTGGAAGCAGTGGAGGCGGCGGCAGAGGCGCCACCACCTCCGATGCCGCCTCTGGCTCCGCCGCTGCTGGATCCTCCTCCTCCTCCTCCTCCTCCTCCCCCACCGCCGATACCGCCACCACCTCTGCCTCCTCCTCCTCCTCCACTGCCGCCGCCGCCACCGCCATCACCGCCGCCACCTCTGCCTCCTCCTCCTCCTCCACCACCACCGCTGCCGCCGCCACCGCCACCGCCATCACCGCCGCCACCTCTGCCTCCCCCTCCTCCTCCTCCACCGCCGCCACCACCACCGCCGCCACCTCTGCTTCTTCCTCCTCCTCCTCCGCCACCGCCGCCTCTGCCTCCTCCTTCTCCTCTGCGACCGCCGTTTCCACCGCCACTGCGGAGCCCGCTTTTGGCAGAGCGGGACGCGGCCTGCATTTTGGTCCAAAATGCAGGCCGCGTCCCGCTGTGCCAAAAGCGGGCTCCGCGGCGGCGGTGGAAGCGGCGGTCGCGGATGAGGCGGCAGCGGCGGCGGAGGATGAGGGGCCAGCGGCGGCGGCGGAGGAGGAGGAGGAGGAGGATGAGGAGCCAGCCGCGGCGGCGGTCGCGGAGGAGGAGGAGGAGCCAGCGGCAGCGGAGGAGGAGGAGGAGGAGGCGGTGGCAGGAGTCCGCCCTGGGTAAGGGGACTCGTGGGGGGCGCGCGCGCGGGTTAGTGGAGGGGGCGCGCCGTCATTCCCCCCCCCCTTGGCCCAGCCGAGACCTGGGCTAGTGGAGACCGGCCCAGGTCTCAAAAAGGTTGCCGGTCCCTGCCTTATACTGTGCTCGGAAACCAATAGGCAGCCAGTGAAGAGATTTCAGAATGGGTGTTATGTGATCACTCTTAGATCTATCGGTGATTAACATGGAGAGGAATGGATATACTGTATATACTCAACTATAAGTAGACTTTATGTATAAGTCAAGGGCAGGTTTTGGGGCCAAAATTATGGATTTTGATATGATCAGTGGATAAGTTGAGGGTAAAACCTAGGGATATGTAACAAATGATCTAAAGAATAAAACAAAAGTAAAAATGCCAAAGAACTTACAAAATTCCAGCAGGCATGAATGTTTGTGCTCACAGTAAAGGAGGGATGGATGAGTGAGTAGAGGGGAATCAGTGCTTCCAAGACAGATTACACTCTTGCCTTTTTGCAGGGGATGGTTCCCTTTTTTAATAGGAATTAAAGTAAAGTACTTACATTGACCCATGGAGAACTCAACTCAGGTTTTGTGGGTCAATTTTTTTGACTAAAACTTCTAGACTTATACATGAGTATATACAGTAGAACAAGAGATCTATTTCACCAGATCCGGGAAATCAAAGCAAAATTCAAACCAAGGATTAGGATGATCTATGACAATAAAAATAACATAATTCAAGACCAGGAAGGAATAAAAATACACAGAAGAATTATACAAAATAGATGACAAAATGAAGGACACATGGAACGAAGAGCCATATGAAGATGAACCCCAAATTCTAAAAGGTGAGGTGAAAACTGCAACAAGAGAAATAGCGAAAAACAAATCACCAGGAACAGATGATATTCCAATTGAACTGCTGCAATCCACAATGAGAGAGTCAACACTAGTGCTAACCAACATGTGTCAACAGGTATGGAAAACAAAACAATGGTCAACAGATTGGAAGTGATCAGTATACATCACCATCCACAAAAAGGGAGACACAAGAGACTGCAGCAACTATAGACCCATAGCACTGATCTCCCATGCAAGCAAAATTATGCTCAAAACTCAAAACATAAACTCGAATCATACATGGAGAGAGAAATCTCAGAGGTCCAAGCAGGGTTCAGGAAAGGAAGAAGCATGAGGGACCACATTGCAAACACAGATTGGCTAATGGAGCACACCAGGGAATTCCAAAAGAAAATCAGCATGTGCTTTATCTACTATAGCAAAGGCTTTGACTGCATAGATCATGAAAGACTATGGAATGCCCTTAAAGACATGGGAATGCCAACACATCTGCTAGTCCTGATGAGGAATCTGTACCCAGGACAAGAGGCTACTGTCAGAACAGAACATGGAGAAACAGAATGGTTCCCACTTGGCAAGCTGGATAGTTAAGAAAGATGATAGGAAGAAAATCAATGTATTTGAGATGTGGTGCTGGAGAAGAGTACTGAGGATCACATGGACAGCCAAGAAGACAAACAAGTGGGTTCTAAAGCAGATCAAACCAGGAAGCTCCCTGGAAGCCAAGATGACCAAACTGAGACTGTCGTACTTCAGACACATTATGAGAAGAGAGGACTCTTTGGAAAAAAACAAACAATAATCCTGGGAAAGGTGGAGGGAAGTAGGAAGAGAGGAAGGCCACATGCCAGATGGATGGACTCTATTAAAGAGGTCATGGGTATTAAGGGGTTGCAGGAATTAAGCAGAGCAGTGGAGAACAGAGGGTCTTGGAGATGTCTCATCCATAGGGCCACCATGAGTAGAGATCGACTCGAGGGCAATTAACAATAACAAATATACAGTAGGTCGTTATCATCTATAATTAAGGAACAGAACTTGAAATTATGTGTGGAAAGGAAAACGGTGATTCAGTTTCCTTGTATTGTTTATTATGTGTTCTCCTTCTGTTCTGTTTCATAGAATCATAGAATCATAGAGTTGGAAGAGGCCACAAGGGCCATCCAGTCCAACCCCCTGCCATGCAGGAACTCCCAATTAAAGCATCCCTGATAGATGGCCATTAATGAAAGTAACACTACACATGAAAATAACACTTATATGAATTCCAACAATATTTTGGGGCTTTAAGTTTTTAACTGTTGGAACTACTGAGCTTTGTGTCCTCCAATGTGTAGAAACAGGCTCTAAGAAACATGGGCTAAGAATGCTTGACATCTGTAGTAATGAGACATTGTGGACTTTTCTTCAAGCATCACCTTCAGTGGTGCTCTTTTTGTGTATAGAATATTTAGGACACAAGAGGACAAAGTGTGGGTCACAGGCCACAAACAGCTTTTCTGTGCCATTTTTGTGGTTCACCAGGCATTTAAAAAAAATTAGCTCCAAATGCCCTCTAGAAGGGAACCTCCCTAAAAGTCAACAATTTTTTTGTAAGTTTTTCACCCCCAAATGCCCTTTAGGTGATGGGATCATGTCCACCATGTTTTGGGCCTCTCTGGGCTAATTTTGCTGAGACATCATGCATTAAATTTGGCCCCTCAATCACTCTTTCAGAATCTCAATAATGACTAAACAATAATCACTCCTACCGTGTTATTTTTGGAATTCATATAAGTGTTATTTTCATGTGTAGTGTTATTTTCATTAATGGAGGACATTCAGGTTGAGTATCCCTTATCTGAAATGCCATTAAATGTTTTGGATTTTTTTCCAGATTTTGGAATATTTGCACATACAGAATGAGAAATATTGGAGATGGGACCCAAGTTTAAACCTTAAATTCATTTATGTTTCTTATACATCTTATAAACATGAAAGTTGTATACATATAAACTTATAAACATGAAAGTTTCATACATAACATTTTAAATAATTTTGTGCATGAAACAAAATTTGTGTACACCGAAACATCAGAAAGCAAAGGTGTCAATATCTTAATCACTCATCTAGCCAATTCTGGATTATTTTGGATTTTAGAATTGCAGATAAAGGATACTCAGTCTGTATCAAAGAACTGTGCAGGAGCTGCTCAACAGGAGAGGTTGCTTGGGAGCATTTTGGTGTATCTCACAGGCTACATTTGATGGGTAAATTATAGCTTCCAGATCTCCACCACCCATAGCAGCATCCAAATGCCTCAGAATCCTAAGAGATTAATTACAAATCTCCAGAAGAGAACCACCCTAATAGGCTCCAATTCCCTGTAGAAGGCAGGAATAAAAATTTGCTCCTTCCAAAATGCATTGGGGGGGGGGGGAATCCATACCCAGAAAGTTCACATTCTGATAGTTCTCCAGCATGACAACCTTGTACAAAGTTCTCTGGCTTTGATTCAGAAGATCCCACTCTCCTTTGCTGAAATTCACAGCCACCTCCTCAAATGACACTAGTTGCTGAAAGAAAGAAAGAAAGAAAGAAAGAAAGAAAGAAAGAAAGGTTGATATGTTCTGTATTAGGAGAAACAGTTTCCTTGTACTCTAATAATAATAATAATAATGTTAAACATATAAACATAGGACACATTAGAATCATCCAGCATAAATTAAAATAAATTAAAATTTGATCGTATTGAATCAGGCGTTTATATCAGAAATACATTAAGGTTCAGAGCCTACAAATCAATATATGTCTGCAGATGTAAATGAAAAAGGAATTTTTTTGGGAGGCTGACTTTTCAATATTAGCAATATGCCTACTGATGCTATCTGTGAATTATTATTTCTGGTAGAAAACTTAATTTTATACTATTAAGTATGCTGCTTTATTTTTAATTTGTAAAATATCAGGGTTTTTTTTAGGAAAAAATGATTATAGCAGCTACTGCTACTACTACTACTACTGCTACTACTACTATTATCATCAGACCTTATACCCTCAGCACAGTGGGAGACAGCAAAGTTGTCCCCTTCATCTCTCTCTGATTATTCTTCCCTTACCTGAGGTATCTTCATGGTGATGCTTTCCACTTTCCCATTAAGAAGAGATGATCTAGACCCTGCTGCCATTATATCACCTGTGGAGGCACAAACAAGGTTGTCTTTGGCATATGGGGCAGGAATGGCCTGTACAGGTTCCCCATCTGAACTGCCAACATTTTCCCCAGGGCCCACCAACTCTAAGGCAGAAGGTTTTAAAGTTCTCAACCAGCTTGAGATTAGCTTCCCCACCCCATCATCATCATCATAATCATTATTTATCATTATTTACTGATATGGCACCAGAAAACTCCTAACTCATTTATACCATGCCTTTGGAAGCTAGTGAAAATTTTAAACCAGCAGCCCTGCTTTAGGTATTTGGGCCCTGATCCTAGTGAACTGGAAAGTACCTTCTCTGGGTTTGCTGCAGGAGGAAAAAAGAAAGGGAACTTTCCTGGTTTCCCTCCATCCCATGCAAGCAAGACTTTCTCCTTCTCAACCCCCTCTCTTCACCCCAATCATCCAATTGAAATTGCAGGGTCTGTTCAAGATTTTCCATACCTGGCCTCAATCATCAATCACAGCAGAGACTGCGGTCAAGAAAGCAAAAGAAGATGAGGACTTGAAAGGGCAGCTCTGAAGGAAGATCCTGAAGCGTAAAGATCAATCATTGAATATTAAAGTTAGGATTGTCCATATGATTGTGAGAACCGCAATACAGGTGGATTGGCTCAATCAAGGAAGTCACGGCCCTAAGTTTGCAAGACCTGTGCAGAACTGTTGAGGACAGGATGACTTGGAGGTTTCTCATACATAGAGTGACCATGGGTCGAGGTAATTTGAAGGCAATTAAGAACATTAAGAAAAAATACAGCGGACCCTCCAACTTCACTAGAGTTAGGGGCAAAGGACCCCCATGAATGTGGAAAACCCACAAATAAAAAAGGCTAATTCTTTTTTAACCTGAGAGATCACCTCTTTAGGAATCTCTAGGTCCTCCAGGGCAACTCTCTGGTCAACATCTGCTGGAAGCTGACCACAGAATTTCACTGGAGGACCTGTACATGCCTAGAGAAGTCTTCTCTCTAGGAATCTTCCAGCATGACTTTTGGCAGAAGTTGACCATAGAGTTCCACTGGAGGACCTAGAGAGATTCCTCCAGAGAATATATTAATCAAACCCATGAATAATCAAAACTGCAAATGTGGAGGGTCAACTGTACATACACACCTAAATACATACAACTGTTCCCACTGAAGAGGATGAGGAGGAGAGATGGACTTCTAATGGAGGGAGGAGATTTTCCTATGAAGCAAATACAGTTGGCCCTCCACATTTGCAGCTTTGACTTTTGATGATTTGATTATTTGTGGTTTTGATTAATATATTCTCTCTATAAATCTTTACGTCCTCCAGCTCAATTCTTCTGGAAGTTGACCACAGAGTTGTGCTGGAAAACCTAGAAGTTCCTAGACAAAACACTTCTTTAGGCATTTGTAGGTCCTCCAGCATAATTCTGTGATCAACTTCCGGCAGAGAGTAGAGTTGCCCTGGAGGACCCAGGGATTCCTTGAGAGGTTGGAGAAGATTTATTTAAAACATGGGTGCAACTTAAAAGCTTAAAAGGCACCAGAATCCATCTGGTCTTGGAAGCTAAACAGGTCAGACCTGGTTACTACTTGGATGGGAGATGCCAATTAATATCAGGTGGTGTAAACTATATGCACGGATGCAACAGTTGGAGAGTGAAAGAAGCAGAAAGAAAGAAAATCAGCTCTTTCGAGATGTGGTACTGGAGAAGAGTACTTAGGATACCATGGACAGCCAAGGCGACAAACAAATGGGTTCTTGAATAGATCAGACCAGAGCTCTCCTTGGAAGCTAAGGGCCTTTTCAGACTGCCAGAAATAGTGCACATTAAATTGAGGCACTGTCCTGGCTCAGTGCTAGGGAATCATGGGAACTGTAATTTATTGTGGCACCAGAGCTCTCTGACAGAGAAGGCTCAATGTCCCAGGAAAAAATACAATTCCCATGACTCCCTAGCACTGAGCCAGGGCAGTGCCTCAATTTAATGTGCACTATTTCTGGCAGTCTGCAAAGGCCCTAAGATGATCAAGTTGAGACTACTGTATTTTGGTCACATAATATGGCATGGATCACTAGAAAAAACAATAATGCTAGGAAAGGTAGAGGGTAGAAAAAAGAGAGGAAGACCACAAACCAGGTGGATAGACTCAACCAGGGGGGTTATGGGGAAGGGATTGCAGGATCTGGGCAAGGCAGTGGAGGATAGGGATTCTTGGAGATGTCTCATCCACAGGGTTGCCATGAGTACCAACCGACTCAAGGGCAATTAACAACAACAACAACAACAAAGCTTTATTTCAGAGGAAGGAAATGGCAAAACAACCTCAGAGTATTCCTTGCTTAAGGAAACCTTATGAAAATAGTGGGGTTGTCATATGTCAACAGGTGACATGAAGGCACACAAACACACAAACACATTTTAGGACTGCGGGCACTAGAATAGTGTGGATGCCCCTGGCATGCTCTTGTGGCATTAGGATTAGAGTGGGTTGTTAAATTTATTGCTGACAATTGGTTTTTTACTTGTGTGAAGACCAGGGCTGGGAGGGAGTAGGAGAAAGGAGTAAGAGGTTTTTACAGGAGTAGGAGTAGGAATAAGGAGTAACAAAACTTACAAACGTTCATTGTTTGTTATTATACATGCAAACACCCCCCCAAAAAACCAATTTTATTATATTGCACTGTCTAATTTAAATTTTTATCTTTTGTTTTTTATTGAGGAGTATAATAGGAGTAGGAGTAACATTAAGAAAAAAATCTTACTCCACAGTAGGACAAGGAGTAACCCCAAAATCACTACTACTCCCCAGCCCTGGTCAAGACAAACACATTAACTTAAACACATTAACTTGTGACCAGGTTTGTAAGTGCATTCCCATCCATCCCAACAAAAACCACCACAAAAACAATTCTCTAGGCATTTATAGGTCCTCCAGCATGATAAACTTCTGGCAGATGTTGACCATAGAGATGCCCTGGAGGACCTGGAGATTCCTAAGAGAGGTCTTCTCTCAGGTAAAAAGAATGTCTTTCTTATTATTTGCATTATTTCCACATTTAGGTGGGGGGGAGTCCTTCACCCCTAACCCCAGCAAATGTGGAGGCACCACTGTCCATACATACCTATGGGACATACTAAAACAAATAACAGTACTTGCCCATAGAGAAACCATACTTGCCCACAGAGAATCATTGAAGAATACTTGGTTATAGCAAACATGGGAGAATACCTGCCCATAGAGAAACTTTGGAGAATACTTGCCCATAGGAAAGCATAAGAGAATACCTGTCTATAGAGAAAGTATCCTGCAATGACTGTCTATATGGGCGAGTATTCCCCTGTGATTCCCTATGACCAAGTATGGTTTCCCTATGGGCAAATATTGGGGGGTTGCAGACTGCCAGAAATAGTGCAAATTGAGTTCACTTTTAGGGTTAGGGTTAGTGCTAAGGAATCATGGGAATTGTGTTTTTTTTTTCTGAAACATTGAGCCTTCTCTGTCAGAGAGCTCTGGTGCCACAATAAAATACAGTTACCATGATTCCCTAATCCTAATCCTAATCCTAACCCTAACCCTAACCCTAAAAGTGGACTCAATTTGCACTATTTCTGGCAGTCTGCAACCCCCCATTGTCATTTGTTTTAGTATGCCCCTATTTAAATGCATACAAATACATACAAACAGGAGGAAGAGGAGGAGAGATGGACTTCCAATGGAGGGATGGACTTGTTTTTCCCTATGAAGCAAATGGTCTGGAGGGGGGTCAGCTGCCCCTCAGCCACTAATAATAACTACAAAAATTGAGGGGGGTCTCTTCTTCCCTCCCAAATCCCCCACAGAAGGAGCACCTTTTTCATTTTGTTTCCCTCCTCTTCTCTCCTTCTTCAACTCCCCAGTCTAACCCTTTACCTCATTTATTCTGCAGTCCCTCAAGTGCATTAGCCTCCCAAAAAGAAAAAAGGAGAAGAGGAGGAGAGGGGAACTCTCTGTTCCCACCTGGCAAAAGAAAAAAAGCAACATCCATTATTACCTTTATTATCTTTCCCCTGTAAAAAACAACAAGACAACCCACCAAATTTCCTGCCTCTCTAGGAACTGGAGTTTCTCTCATTTAACCCTAAAAAGGTCCAGTGTGAAAAAAACCAATTTCTCTCTCTCTCTCTCTCTGGCTGCAGAAATAAATAAATAAATAAATAAATAATAATAAGAAGAAATAATAATCTCCCTCCCTCCCCCCCCCCCGTGTAAGGTCCAGTGTGGAAAAAACCCAATTTCTCTCTCTCTCTCTGGCTGCAGAAATAATAATAATAATAATAATAATAATAATAATAATATGTCTCTCTGTGTGAGATATATATATATATATATATATATATATATATATATATATATATATGGTCCAGTGTGGGGGAAAAAACAATATCTTTCTTTCTGGCTGCAGAAATAAATAAATCATAAATATAATAATAATAATAATAATAATAATAATAAATGTGTGTGTGTGTGCATATATATATATAATATACGTGTGCGTCTCTCTGTGTGTGTATATATATAATATATATAACGTGTGTGCGTCTGTGTGTATATATATATATATGTGTGTGTGTGTGTGTGTGTGTGTGTGTATATATATATATATATATATATATATATAAAAGGTCCAGTGTGGAAAAAAACCAATTTCTCTCTCTCTCTGCCTGCAGAAATAAATAAATAAATAATAATAATAAGAAATAATAATGTGTGTGTGTGTGTGTGTGTGTGTATTATATATAACATGTGTGTGCGTCTCTGTGTGTGTGTGTGTATATATATATATATATATATATATATATATTACAGTATTGATTTTCTTACCCACCTCTCCCCATGGATCACAATTAACAACAATTAACAGACACAACACATCATTTAAAACAGAGACCCATTAAAATACACATGTAGTTTATTATTATTATTATTATTAATTATTTTCTTACTAACCTCTCCCCATGATCACAATTAGCAACAATTAACAGACACACCACATCATTTAAAACACACAAACCCATTCAAATACACATGTAGTTCATTATTATAATAATAATTATTATTATTATTTTCTTACCTCTCCCCATGGATCACAATTAACAACAATTAACAGACACAACACATCAGTTAAAACACACACCCATTCAAATACACATGTAGTTCATTGTTGCACCAGAGGTCCAAAACCCACTGCAGACTAAACAATAACAGTTTGAGACTGTTTAAACTGCCCTGGCTCAATGCTAGGGAATCCTGGGAATTGTAGTTTATGGTGGCCCTAGAGCTCTCTCTGACAGGGAAGGCTCAATGTCACACAAACACTACAGTTCCCAGAATTCCCTAGCATTGAGCCAGGGCAGTTAAAGCAGTCTCAGACTGGATTATTTATTCCTGCAGTGGGTTTTGGAGCTAAGGCTGCCTCATTCCAGTTGCTCAGATCCAGGCCTCTAATGCTCACAGTGTGGAAATTGCTCTGATGCATAGATCCCAGTTTATCAAATTGTGCAAATGAGGAAGAATACACATAAGCTAGGAAAGGCTGCAGCAGTTGGCTTTTGCTTAAGCCTACTGGGAAGGGCCAGACTCTCATCTCTTCCTCTCTTCTGTTCTTTGGGTTACATGACTGCAAACTACTTTTGAATTTGAACGTAATTTGCAGCAGTCAGAATAAGCTGAGGACAAAGGGGGAAAGTGGGAGGACAGAGAGTGAAAAGCTGAGACATTTTAAAAGCCGTTTTATATAAAAAAATTGGAAGACTGAAGAATAATTTGTAAGCCGCTCTGAGTCAAAAAGTGGATCGCTCCCATCCTTATCTATCACACACGTCGCACTTATCCCATCATTATCCTGTCAACAAAGTGGAATTGTCCTGTCACTTTTCAATAATGGAAATAGCTATTAATGAAGAATGCTAGGACAATTCCACTTCACTGATGGGATAAGCACATCATTTGATATAGCCCTTTACAGACTGCCAGAAATAATGCAGCTTGTGGCCACTTTAACTGTCCTGGCTCAGTGCTAGGGAATCATGGGAATTGTATTTTTTTTTCTGGGACATTGAGCCTTCTCTGTCAGAGAGCCCTGGTGCCTCAATAAACTACAGTTCCCATGATTCCCTAGTACTGAGCCAGGACAGTTAAAGTGGCCTCAAGCTGCGTTATTTCTGGCAGTCTTTAAAGGCCCATAGTCTTTCACGCGTTGGTGCAATAAAGACGGGAAAAGGACATCCTTGTGGTCATCTCCCCTGTCTTGGGAGAAGGGCAGGATGTAAATATAATAATAATAATAATAATAATAATAATAATGATGTCCTTGCCCAACTGGAACAGTTTAAGGATATTGATTTACTTGGTTTTACCACTCATTCTCCTTTCTCTCTCCCTTGCCCTACCTCTTCAACACTTCTTATTTATTTCTGTTCATTTACTATTTTTATTTATCTCACTTACCAGGGGCATCACTAGAGGGGTGTGAGGAGTGAGGATCGCACCAGGTGAGAGCCTAAAGGGGGAGTGACACCACTGCTCTTGAAACATAGAATCATAGAGTTGGAAGAGACCCCAAGGACCATCCAGTCCAACCCCATTCTGCCATGCAGGAACTCACAATCAGAGCACCCCCGACAGATGGCATCCAGCCTCTGTTTAAAAACCTACAAAGAAGGAGACTCCACCACTCTCCAAGGGAGTTTTCACTGTCAAACAGCTCTTACTGTCAGGAGGTTCCTCCTAATGTTGAGGTGGAATCTCTTTTCCTGTAGCTTGCATCCATTGTTCTGGGTCCTGTTCTCTGGAGCAGCAGAAAACAAGCTTGCTCCATCCTCAATATGACATCCCTTCAAATATTTAAACAGGGCTATCATATCCCCTCTTCTCCAGGCTAAACATCCCCAGTTCCCTAAGTCATTCCTCATAGGGCTTGGTTTCCAGACCCTTCACCATTTTAGTTGCCCTCCTTTGGACACGCTCCAGTTTCTCCACATCCTTTTTGAATTGTGGTGCCCAGAACTGGACACAGTATTCCACATAGGGCCTGACCAAAGCAGAATACAGTGGCACTATTACTTCCCTTGATCTAGACCAGGGGTCGACAAGGTTTACTTACTTGGGGCCGGTCGCTGGTGCCCAGGTCTTCTGCTGCAGCGCTGCTGGCGCCGCCACCAACCCCCGCTGCCGTGCGCCTCACGGACGCCATTTTGTTTGCCAAAATTGCAGCCGCAGCTCATTTGTGCATGTGCAGGAGTACCACACATGCGCAAACAAGTCATGGCCATTTTGTTTTCCAAGATGGCGGCTGCGGCTCATTTGCGCATGCGCAGGAGTACCGCGCATGCGCAAATGAGTCACGGCTGCCATTTTGGCAAACAAAATGGCGGCTGCGACATGTACGGTGGCAGCGGCGCGGCAGCAGCGTGCGCAGCGATGAGGTCAGCGGGGGTCAGTGGTGGCGGCGGCGGCAGCGGTTGGCGGGGCCAGTCGGCAAGGGTCAGCAGGCCAGGGGCGGCCCGCGGCCCGTAGGTTGCCGACCCCTGATCTAGACACTATACTTCTATTGCTGCAGCCTAAAATCGCATGAAACATTTTCCTTTGGGCAGAAATGGGCTGTGGCATTTGCTTGTATCTTTTTAAAATGCTTAAGAGATGCTGTGAGTGGGGTAAGGCTCACTGGGAGCAGAAAAGAGAGCCCCCCAGGTTCATGTTTTTAATTATTTTTTTAATTATTTTTTAAATTTTTTAAAACATTTTTGTAATTTTAAAATTTGTATTCTTTTTAAAAAAGTCTTTAAAAACATCACATCTTACCAAATTTTCACTTTAACCACATTAAACTATGTACATTTGTAAATATATTTAGACTGTGCATATGATACTGTAATTTTAATTTTGCTTGTTGTTTATGCCACCACATTGCCATTACATTCAGTGATAAACAGGAATTTGTGGATTACATTAATGGACTTGTGATTTTGAATCCCTGCTTAGCCGTGAAAACCTACTAGGTGACCTTGGGAATGTCACATTCTCTCAGCCTCAGAGCAAACCAATAGCAAAACCCCTAAGAATGAATCCCAGAAATGGGGAGCAGAGCAATGTTCATCTACTAAATCACAGGTTCCTACTTTTTTGTGGCAAAGAGCTAGAGCTAGAAGGTGATAAAATAATCCAAATGATGTGGTTAAGTCAGAGAGTGAATATAAGGCCAAAATAAGGTAGAGCCATGCTGAAAGAAAAAGAGTCTGCAACTAGGAAAATCTTTAGAAGCTGCAAAGTGTCAAGCTCTTTTGAATCTCAAGGAAAAGGAGATTAAGCATTTCCAGAGTATGTTGATCCTATCATTGTTTAACTAGTGCTTTGTACTCATAACAATAATTGACTTGGTGCTTGCTTAATAATTTGCCATTATGTCTTAATGACGGTTGTTGAATTATTGCTTAATATATGTCTATGATGCCCCTGTGATCTGCTATACATATGTTGTTGTTCTATGCTATTGCTGTATAGATTTTCCAAAACTGCTATAAATCAGAAGTTGTATGTTGCATTTAATACCGGATTACTCAGTTGGAATGCTATCCTCTGAACTGGCATATTTCTAAATGGCCTTCAGTTCACTACTACCTTTGTTCTTGAACCCAAATTGGGGAAGTGGGAAGCAAGATTTCTCTATACTGCAGAAAAACCTCAACCTTTGCTCCTAAGACCAAATAAACTGACGCATAGATCAGAGTCAGAGTGGCATAGCGGTTTGAGTATTGGATTGACTGAACCCAAAGGGTGCTCAGCAATGGCTCCTCTTCTTCATCCTGGAGAGAAGTGACCCCTGGGGTGTCCAGTGGGGTTCTGTCCTGGGCCCAGGGCTATTCAACATCTTTATCAATGATTTGGAATGGATGAAGGAATAGAAGGCATGCTTCTCAAATCTGCAGATGACACTAAATTAGGAGGAAGAGCTAATACCCCAGAAGACAGGATGAAAATTCAAAATGACCTTAATAGATCAGAAAGCTGGGCCAAAGCTAACAAAATGAATTTCAACACAAAGGACGTTTGCACACGGGGCAAAAGGAGGACGCTAGCCGGCCTCCCGCCGGCCTCACTCTGGCTCCATTTCCCATGTGTTCACACACACGCGGCGGCAAACCCCGCCTCTTCCGGTGTCATCCCTGTGTCCGGCCGGCTTTTCGCTCCGTGTGTTCAAACACACGGAGCCCTAAGTCCGGCCTCACTCTGGCAGCGGCAGGCTAATTCCTGGCTAACTCCGGCTTCAGGTAATTCCGGGTGGCAAAAGGAATTAGCCTGCCACCGCCGGAGTCATTCCGGTGTCAGCGGCACGGGGTCCAGCCGGCTTTAGGGGAAGGGCTCCAGCCGGCTTTAGGGAGCCCCGTGTGAAAACGTCCAGAGAAATGTAAAGTACTGCACTTAGGGGGGAAAAAAATTAAATGCATAGATATAAGATGGGGGACACCTGGCTTAACATGACTACGTGTGAAAGGGATCTAGGAGTCCTAGTGAACCACAAGTCGAACATGGGTCAACAGTGTGATGCCACAGCTAAAAAGGCCAATTTTAGGCTGCATCAATAGAAGTATAGTATGTAGATCAAGAGAAGTAATAGTGCCACTGTATTCTGCTTTAGTCAGGCCTCACCTGGAATCCTGTGTCCAGTTCTGGGCACCACAATTTGAAAGAGATGTTGACAAACTGGAGCGTATCCAGAGGAGAGCGACTAAAATGGTGAAGGGTCTGGAAACCATGCCCTACGAGGAATGACTTAGGGAATTGGGTATATTTAGCCTGCAGAAGAGAAGGTTAAGAGGTGATATGATAGCCCTGTTTAAGTATTTGAAGGGATGTCATATCGAGGAGGGAGCTAGCTTGTTTTCTGCTGCTTCAGAGAAGAGGATCCGGAACAACAGATGCAAACTACAGGAAAAGAGATTCCACCTGAACATTAGGAGGAACTTCCTGACAGTGAGAGCTGTTCGACAGTGGAACACACTCCCTCAGAAAGTGGTGGAGTCTCCTTCTTTGGAGGTCTTTAAACAGAAGCTGGATTGCCATCTGCCAGGGATGCTTTCATTTTTAGTTCCTGCATGGCAGAATGGGGTTAGACTGGATGACCCTTGTGGTCTCTTCCAACTCTATGAGTCTATGACTCTGGAGACCAGGGTTCAATTCCCGACTCAGGCATTAAATCCACTTGAGTTAGTCACACTGTCTCAGGCTTAGAGGATGGGAAAGGCAACCCCACTCTCAACAAATCGTGCCAAGAAAACACCATAAGTCGAAAGAACTTGAAGGCAGACAACAACAAAACTGTAGTCTACAACAAGATACAAACAACGCACTCTACATATGTATTTTAGGCATGTTTCAATAATAAATGCAAGGGGCTGTAAAGGTGCCCGTGACTTGCAAAGAAACTAAGCAGAAGAGATCACCAAGAGCCCCCATCATCCACCCCTCTGCTCAGGTTTTGCAAACTCAGGAACGTGGCTTCCTTGATTGAATCAGTCCATCTGTGTGTGGCCTTCCTCTTTGCCTACTACCTTCAGTTTACCAAACATTATCCTAATTTCCAATGAGTTTTGTTGTCTCATGATACATTTAAAGTGTGAGAGATAATCTCAGTTTAGCAATTTGGCTTCTAGTGAGAGTTCTGACTTGGTTTGCATTTAGCCTCTTAGGCTGCATCCGGACTGCAGAAATAATCTACTTTGACACCACTTTAAATGCCATAGCTCAATGCTATGGAATTCTGGGATTTGTAGTTTGTTGTGACACCAGAGCTCTCTGACAGAGAAGACCAAATGTCTCACAAAAATACAGATCCCAGATTATTTCTGCAGTCCGGATACAGCCTTAGACCCATTTATTTGTCTTTTGGTGGCCCATGGTACCACCACAGAGGTAGCGCTCTGTTCCAGCTTGTTGTTGTTGTGTGCCTTCAAGTAGTTTCTGACTCTAACGCAAACCTATCACAGGGATTTCTGGGCAAGATTTGTTCAGAGGGAATTTCCCTTTGTCTTACTCTCTTCTGGCACCAGATTCCAAATTAGCTTAAAAGTATATAGCATGGACAGTCCTGACATGGGTATCCAATTGTATAGCTTTACAATTGACGATATATCTTTATCTACCATGACATATCTTTATTTTATTATCTAGTTCCTTCAGAACTGCCCTTTCAAGTCAGAAGAGTTTATCACACAGGTAGCAAAGTGCAAAAATCCCGTGCAGAAATGGGATTTAAAAATCCGGGGGGGAAACTGCAAAAGTGGGTTGATTTTCAGACACGTTTGCGTTAATATTAACGCGACATTAACCCAGACACAAAGTCAACAAAGCTGAAAGTAAAAAGGAGTGAGTTTTATTAACCTTGACGTCGTGTGAAAATCAACCCGCTTTTGCGGGTTTTGTTGACTTTCTTGTTCGGATTAACCCCCAACATCATCTGAAAATCTACCCGCTATTGTGGTTATTTTCTAGTTTAAATTCAGTTTCTGGACGGGATCCGTCCTGTGTGATACACTCCATAGTCATCCTCTGATTTCTAAAGTCCAGTCTTCTTTCCGATTCATGATGACTGAGCCAAGATATGGAAAAGCTTTAAACTATTTTGATGTCTTCATCATCCAGTATAAAGTTATATAAATCTTCTAGGGTTTGGTTTGGTTTTCTTATAGTTAGGATGTAACCCTCAATTTTGTTTCTTTCTTAACTTTCATAAACGTTCTTTCCATTAACTTTCACCCCAAAGTAGTTTGAACTTAGTTTGCTGCAAGCTAAGTTCATCAGTAGTTGTTCCAAGTCTTTCTCATTTATGCTAGTAATATTTAATCTGCATATTTTAAATGATTGATGCTTCTTCCATGCAGGAACTCAAAATCAAAGCATCCCTGACAGATAGCCATCCAGCCTCTGTTTAAAGACCTCCAAAGAAGGAGACTTCAGCACTCTCCGAGGGAGTGTGTTCCACTTTCGAACAACTCTCACCATCAGGAAGTTCCTCCTAATGTTGAAGTGGAATCTCTTTTCCTGTAGCTTGCATCCGTTGTTCCGAGTCCTATTCTCTGGACCAGCAGAAAACAAGCTTGCTTCATCTTCAATGTGACACCCCTACAAATATTTAAACAGGGCTATCACATCCCCTCTTAACCGTCTCTTCTCCAGGCTAAACATACCCAGTTCCCTAAGTCGCTCCTCGTACAGCATGGTTTCTAGTTCCTTTACCATTCCTTTACCAGATGCGGCCCCCCGAGGCCTTTGGACCGCCGCCACTGCCCTCCGCCATGATGATATTGATTATTGTTGTTATTACTTGTTCTTGGGGTTTTCTCGGCAAAATCTCCACAGGGGTTTTGCCATGGATTTTCTGGGGCTGAGAGAGTGTGCATGCATGTTTTTTTTTTAATATTTTTATTTTTATTTTTATTTATTTATTTATTTGTTTTTGGTGCTTCGCCCCCCCCAATTGTCTGAGGGACAGCAACCCGGCCCCTGGTTCAAAAAGGTTGCCTACCCCGATCTAGAAACTATACTTCTATTGTTGCAGCCTAAAATTGTATTGGCCTTTTTAGCTGCGGCATCACACTGTTGACTCATGTTCAACTTGTGATCTACTAGGACTTCTAGATCCCTTTCACACGTAGTCGCGTTAAGCCATGTAATACTTATGCATCTAATTTTTTTTGCCCTAAGTGCAGTACCTTACATTTCTCTGTGTTGAAATTCATTTCGTTAGCTTTGGCCCAGCTTTCTAATCTATTAAGGTCATTTTGAATTTGTTGGATTTTCTTGGTTGGTTTATAAACCATTTGGAGGTTTTGTTTCCTCACCACTTTCCCTATTCTGTGACTCCTTTGATATATGGTAAAAATACCTTCACTTTGGGTGGTTGCTTGTCTTGACTCCTCTGGGTTTTTCTGGGTCTGGCAGCCCTTCTGATGTCTGAGCTGGAGTAGTTAGAACATTTTTTAAAAGCCAAAGTTAACATGGAAATTCTCAGCAGCATAAAACAGTTTAAGATACAAGTAAAAATAAGAAAAAAAAATCAGTGTAAAGACAATGCTATTACTGTATATACTCATGTATAATTCTAGAAATTTAGGTCAAAAAATGACCTAAAAAACCTGAGTCACCTTATCCACGGGTCAATGTAAGTACTGTACTTTAATTCTTATAAAAAAGGAACCATTACCTGGTGAAAGGCAAGAATATAATCTATTTTGGAAGTAGTGACCCCCTTCTATTTTCTCATGCATCCAGCATGTAGGGTGAGAATAGTTATGCTCGCTTGAATTTTGTAAGTTCCTTGGCATTGTTTTCCTTTGCTTTGTTCTTTACATCCTTTATTACATGCCCCTAAGTTTTACCCTTGACTTATCCATGGGTTATATCAAAATCCATAATTTTGGCTTCAAAACCTGTCCTCGACTTATGCACGAGGTTGACTTATAGTCGACTATATATGGCAAATCAATATGAATAAAAACAGCACCCTATTTAAAACACTTTCTCAAATCTCATACAAACTGTTGGGATTTTTTTTTAATGGTGTGTGTGTGTGTGTGTGTGTGTGTGTGTAGCCACAGTGCAGAATGTAAGCAGTTTGAGACTGCTTTTACTGCCATGACTTCTCACATAGAATCTTGGGATTTGTAGTTTGATTGGGCACCAGAACTTTCTGACAGACCAAGCTGAATACCTCACCACACAACAAATCCCAGGATTCTATAGGAGAGTGTAACGGCAGTTAAAGTGGTGCCAAATTGCTTTAATTCTGCCATGTGCACCTTTGGCTGCCAACAGAAAGACCATAAAGATGGGATTATTCTAGTTTCCCTACAAAGGGAATCCCAGATCCTAGGTACAACCACTTCCTACCTTGTATTTTCTTCCTCATATATAAGTTTTGCTATCTTCACACCCCAATATTACTTGGCCACAAGTCTCTTTCATCTCTGAAATTTTGGAGGATATGGGATCTTGCAAATCTGGGCCATAGCTTTTTTGGTTGACATCATATCCCGAGTGTTAAAAGATCAGAAAGTTCCAGGGTGCATCTGCACTGCAGAATTAATGCAGTTTGACACTACTTTAACTGCCTTGGCTCTGTTGTATGGAATTATGGAATTTGTAGTTTTGTGAGATATGTAGTACTCTGTCAGAGCGCTCTGGTACCACAACAAACTACAAATCCCAGGATTCCATAGGATGGAGCCATGGTAGTCAAACTGGTGTCAAACTGCTTTATTTCTGCAGTGAAGATACAACCCCAGATTTTGTCCCTGTTCTTTTAGATTTTATTTTGGAGATCCATGCACATTTTATTTGCTGTCAGCTCCTAGTACAATCAGAAACTTTTTAAGCCAGTTCCCCAGGTTGGTTTATTTTAACCTAGCATAAAATTAGAAAGAAAGAGCTCATCCAGACTGACTGAAAACTCCCAGATTTTGTTCCTTTTCTTTCTAATTGTATGCTGGGTTAAAACAAACCGACCTGAGAGCTGATATACATTGATGTAAAATACACTGCAGAAATAATCCAGTTTGAGACCACTTTCACTGCCCTGGCTCAGTGCTAGGGAATCCAGGGAATTGTAGTTTACTGTGGCACTAGAGCTCTCTGAGCCAGAAAACAGGGCCTTTGCAGACTGCCAGAAATAGTGCAAATTGGGGCCACTTTAACTGCCCTGACTCAGTGCTAAGGAATCATGGGAACTGTAGTTTATTGTGGCACCAGAGCTTTCTGACAGAGAAGGCTCAATGTCTCAGAAAAAAATACAGTTCCCATGATTCCCTAGCACTGAGCCAGGGCAGTTAAAGTGGACTCAGTTTGCACTATTTCTGGCAGCCTGCAAAGGCCCTAAATGTCTCTGTGAAGTCACAGATGCAGGCGAAACGTCAGGAATACATTATTCTAGAACACAGCCTCACAGCCCGAAAAACCCACAAAAACTAAATGTCTCTCTCCCAGGAACCTCCTAGCAATGAGCCAGGGCAGTTAAAGCAGTCTCAAACTGGATTATTTTTGCAGTGTGTTTGGGACCAGTCTCTGATTGTCCTGGGAGCTGACAGAAAATAAAACATATCTGGATCTCCAACAATAAAATCAGAAAGACCAGGAACAAAATCTGGGACTTTTCTGGTCCTTTTTAGCAGTCTGGACGAGCTGATAAAAGTCTCTGATCATACTGGGAGCGACGAGAAAATATTCTTGGAGAAACCAAAAAGTGTAGAGGTTTCCAAAATAAAACTGGAAAGCACAGGAACAAAATCTGGGACTTTTCTGGTCTTTTTAATGTGTCTTGATGCACACCACAGGAACAAAATCTGGATTTTTTCAGTCAGTTTGGGTGCAGCCTTGATCCACCTTTAATGTGATCTTCTTCTTTTCCTCCTGCAGTCTGCTTTACTGAGTAATGCCATGAGTCACTTTATCTCGTGATGTGTCCAAGTAAAGTCTGGCAAGCCACATCATACTTAGTCATTATTATTATATTATATTATATTATATTATATTATATTATATACCCCTCCTTTCCTTACCCTGTCCCACAGTGGCAAACCAATGAAAAGAGAATAATTCTCAAATTACATGCATACACATACATATATAAAACCCAGAGCGCCATCCTGATGTACTGGTTTGAGCATTAGTGCAAGTACTGGAACCAGTTTGTTTGCTTTGCTATAATCGTAAGGTGTGTTTAAGTGTTGGACCACAACTCTGGAGACCAAGGTTTGATTCCCAAGTTTGGCCATGAAACCCACTGGGTGGCTTTGGGAAAGTCACACTCTCTCAGCCTCAGAGGATGGCAATGGCAAACCCCCCTCTGAATTAAACTTGCCGAGAAAACCTCATGATAGGTTCACCTTAGGGTCCCCATAAGTCAGAAATGGCTTGAAGGCACGCAACAACAGCAGCAATCATAAGGTGCATTAATTGGAGCCATGTGCAAAAGTATAGTATAGATAGAATTATAAAACAGGGTGCTTTTGAACATATTTGAAGCCTAGGGGGGTTGCAGACTGCCAGAAATAGTGCAAATTGAGTCCACTTTTAGGGTTAGGGAATCATGGGAACTGTAGTTTATTGTGGCACCAGAGCTCTCTGACAGAGAAGGCTCAATGTCTCAGAAAAAAACACAATTCCCATGATTCCCTAGCACTAACCCTAACCCTAAAAGTGGACTCAATTTACACTATTTCTGGCAGTCTGCAACCCCCTTAAGAATATTTTTCTTGGTCCTAATTTCAAATGGGTCGAGAGCCACCATAGTGCAGTGGTTTGAGTGTTGGACTAGGAATCTGGGAGACCAGGGTTCAAATCCCCAATTGGCCATGGAAACTCACTGGACGACCTTGAGCAAGTCACACTCTCTCAAGCCTAAGCGGAAGGCAATGGCAAATTTCCTCTGAATAAATCTTCCCAGGAAAATCTTATTGTAAAGTGACCATAAGTTAGGGCCACCTTGAAGGCAACAACATAGAATCATAGAGCTGGAAGAGACTCCAAGGGCCATCCAGTCCAACCCCCTGCCATGCAGGAATTCACAATCAAAGCATTCCCAACAGTGGGGGAATTTTTGTATTAAACCAGCATTTCGTTGGCCTAAGAAAGTCAGTGTTGGACTGCATCCCTAAGCCAAAACTATCACATTTTTTTTGTTTTGTTGGCAAGTTTTGTTCAAAGGAGGTGTGCTGTTGCCATCCTCTGAGGCTGAGAGTGTGTGACTTGCCCAAGGTCACTCAGTGGGTTTCCATGGCCAAGCTGGGAATCGAACCCTGGTGTCCAGAGTTGTAGCCCCACACTCAAACCACTACAACATGCTGAAAACTCTATGAACCTGTATTAATGCTTAGCCACGGGTAGCCTTAAGCAAGTGACACTCTCTCAGCCTCAGAGGAAGGCAAAGGCAAACCCTCTCTGAACAAATTCTGTCAAAAAACCCTGGGATAGGTTTGCCTTAACTCAGAAATGACTTGAAGGCACACAACAAGAAGTATACATGCAAGCAAGAAAATAATCAATTGGGTTTTTAATCTCCCTTTGCAATTGCAACAGTTTCCCCAGTTTGGTTCTATGGAGGAACATGTGTGTGTGTCACACTCTCTCAACCTCAGAGGAAAACAAAGGCAAACCCTCTCTGAACAAACCCTGCCAAGAAAACTCCATGATAGGTTCGCCTCAAGTCAGAAATCACTTGAAGGCACTCAACAATAACAGCAACTATATATATATATATATATATATATATATATAAGCATGAAAATAATCAGTTGGAGTTTCCATTTTCCTTTTGCAATTGCAACAATTCTCCCAATTTGGCTGTACTGGGGGAACTTTATTGTGTGTGTGTGTGTGTGTATGTGCGCGTGTCACACTCTCTCAGCCTCAGAGGAAAGCAGAGGCAAACCTCTCTGAACAAATCCTGCCAAGAAAACCCTGGGATAGGTTTGCCTTAAGTCAGAAATCACTTGAAAGCAGCAGCAACAAAATACAGTATATAAAAGCAACAACAACAGCAACAATATATATATATATATATATATATATATATATATTATTTAATATATTATTATATAATATATATAAGTCTACTGCACAGTTCAAATAATATATATATAAGTCTATATATATAATAATATATATATATATATAAGTCTACTGGGGGAACTTTATTGTGTGTGTGAGAGAGAGAGACACTCTCTCAGCCTCAGAGGAAAACAAAGGCAAACCTTTCTCTCTGAACAAATCCTGCCAAGAAAACCCTGGGATAGGTTTGCCTTAAGTCAGAAATCACTTGAAGGCAGCAGCAACAAAATACAGTATATAAAAGCAACAACAACAGCAACAATTATTATTATTATTATTATTATTATTATTATTATTTAATATATTATTATATAATATATATAAGTCTACTGCACAGTTCAAATAATATATATATAAGTCTATATATATATATATATATATATATATATAAGTCTACTGGGGGAACTTTATTGTGTGTGTGAGAGAGAGAGACACTCTCTCAGCCTCAGAGGAAAACAAAGGCAAACCTTTCTCTCTGAACAAATCCTGCCAAGAAAACCCTGGGATAGGTTTGCCTTAAGTCAGAAATCACTTGAAGGCAGCAGCAGCAGCAGCAGCAAAATACAGCATATAAAAGCAACATCAACAGCAACAAAATATATAAAAGCAAGAAAACCATCAGTTGGGGTTTCCATCTCCCTTTGCAATTGCAACAGTTTCCCCAATTTACACACACACACTCTCTCTCTCTCTCTGTGTGAGTAACCAGCCTCATGGAAAAAGCAGAATTTGCTTCCACTTAAGGTGGAAGGGATGCATTTGAAAGCCTTGCAAAGAAAGAGACAGAGATCCTCTTTGCTGCTCTTGCTCAGCCCTGCTAGGGTTAAACACCTAGACTACAGCTTGCCTTGCTAGAGAGGCCAGACATTTGCAAGAGCCACTCCTCTCTTGATTCTTCCAGGAAAGGAAGGAGGCTTTGCTGGCTGAGGAGTGGAAGGCCCATAATCCTGGACCCAGAGGTAAGACTGGCACTGCTGGGAGTAGTAACAAAAGGCAAGGGAGAGAAGAAGAAACCCTGAAGCCTAGCCAGTTTGTTTCAGCTCTCTTGTGCCATCAGAGACTACAGCTGGCCTTTTTGCAAAGAAGGGTGGAGGAAGAAAAGGGGGCCCCAAAATCATTTGATGTTTAGTTTTTTTTCTTTTTAAAATAGCAATGTGTATTAAACATAAACACAATCACACATTTTATAGATAGCTCTCCTTTGGAGAAAGAAAAGGGGCCCCAACATTTGATGTTTTTTCCCTTTTTAAAATAATCTTTATTGAACACAATCACAATCACATATTTTATAGCTTTTTCCCTTTTATAATAATTTTTATTAAACATAAACACAGTCATACATTTTATAGATAGCTCTCTATTATTATTATTATTATTATTATTATTATTATTCAGAGGGGTGGAAGAAGAAAAGGGACCCCAACATTTGATGTTTTTTTTCCCTTTTTAAAATAATCTTTATTGAACACAATCACAATCACATATTTTATAGCTTTTTCCCTTTTATAATAATTTTTATTAAACATAAACACAGTCATACATTTTATAGATAGCTCTCTATTATTATTATTATTATTATTATTATTCAGAGGGGTGGAAGAAGAAAAGGGACCCCAACATTTGATGTTTTTTTTCCCTTTTTAAAATAATCTTTATTGAACACAATCACAATCACATATTTTATAGCTTTTTCCATTTTATAATCATTTTTATTAAACGTAAACACAGTCATACATTTTATAGATAGCTCTCTATTATTATTATTATTATTATTATTATTCAGAGGGGTGGAAGAAGAAAAGGGACCCCAACATTTGATGTTTTTTTCCCCTTTTTAAAATAATCTTTATTGAACACAATCACATATTTTATAGCTTTTTCCCTTTTATAATCATTTTTATTAAACATAAACACAGTCATACATTTTATAGATAGCTCTCTATTATTATTATTATTATTATTATTATTCAGAGGGGTGGAAGAAGAAAAGGGACCCCAACATTTGATGTTTTTTTCCTTTTTAAAATAATCTTTATTGGACACAATCACAATCACATATTTTATAGATAGCTTTTTCCCTTTTATAATCATTTTTATTAAACATAAACACAATCATTCATTTTATAGATAGCTCTCGCCTTTATTATTATTATTTTTCAGAGGGGTGGAGGAAGAAAAGGGGCCCCAACATTTGATGTTTATCCTTTTAAAATTATTTTTATTAAACATAAACACAATCACATTTTATAGATAGCTGTCTTATTATTATTATTATTATTATTATTATTCAGAGGGGTGGAGAAAAGGGACCCCAACATTTGATACTATTGTTTCTTTTAAAACAATAATTTGTATTAAACATAAACACAATCACAAAATGTATAGATAGCTGGCCTTTATTTCCCCCCCCCCCCCCCCGTGGAATAAGAAAAGGGGTTCCAACATTTGATATTTGCTTTAAAAATAATAATAATTTGTATTAAACATAATCACAATCACAAATTTTATAGATACCTTTTATTTTTATTTTTTGAAAGGAGTGGAGAAAGATAAAGGGGCCCAACATTTGATAGGGTTTTTTCTCTTAAAATATTTTTTTATTATAAACACAATCACAAATTTTGTACATACTTCTTTATAGATAGTTCTTTATTTTTTTAAAAGGGTGCAGAAGGAAAAGGGGCCCAACATTTGATATTTGGTTTTTCTTTAAAAATCATTTTTATTAAACATAGGACTTTATCACAACGGGGCCAGTTCTGTCTTTAAAGAGATAATAAAGCGCAAATAAACCATTCTGAAAATAAAGCGAAAATAGTGTTCAATTGTGTGAATGAATATCACACGCAATTAGAATAAATGCGTAATAATGTAAAAAGCGGAAAAAAAATCTGCTTTTGTGATTCATACAAAAGCGAACGAA
The DNA here is from genome assembly GCA_026167975.1 of Phrynosoma blainvillii. Classification (NCBI taxonomy): domain Eukaryota; kingdom Metazoa; phylum Chordata; class Lepidosauria; order Squamata; family Phrynosomatidae; genus Phrynosoma; species Phrynosoma blainvillii. The sequence goes on from JANUYF010000002.1 coordinate 381,045,333, forward strand.
TTCTGTGTATGAAGTAGAAAGGGTATACTTGCATATGCGCACATTCTTCTTTGTGTTCCCACGTTATTTCGCAATTACAATATTTCCTATTCTCAATAGTTGTATTTTTTGCTTTATGAGAATGGATACACTTTTGTCTGGTATATTTGTCGCCCAAGCAAAACAGGAAGTAAAAGTGGCCCCACAGAACCATGGGAAAAACGGGAAAACGAGTGAAGGGAGGATTATTGCGTGAATAAAGCAAATTTGACTTTCACACTGGAGTAAATGCGCAAATACAGTAATATTGCAAATGCATTTTCGCTAAAATCCCGAAAGTAAAAAGAGCCAGGATAACACCACTTTCTGGCCACTTTAATGACGGATTTTCTGTGACGTCTTGTGAAATCATTGCGCATAATTACGCATTTTTGGGGGGATTTGTATGTGATAAACCATAGATTCTCCCTGTGTGATAACATCCATAAACACAATCACACATTTTATAGTTAGCTCTCCTTTATTACTATTTTTCAGAGAAGTGGAGGAAGAAAAGGAGGCCCAACATTTTGTATTTTTTTTCCTTTTAAAATATTTTTTTATAAAACATGAACACAATCACAAATTTTATAGATACCTTGACTTTATTTTTTTTAAAGGCTGGAGAAAGAGAAGGGGGCTAATATTTGATACTTGCTTTCTAAAATAATAATAATTAATATTAAACATAAGCACAATCATAAATTTTATAGATACCTTGGCTTCATTTTTTAAAAAGAAGTTGGAAATGGAAAAAAAAGGGGGGGTGACATTTGGTATTCGTTTTTTTTTTTAAAATAATAATTTGTATTAAACATAAACACAATCACAAATTTTATAGATAGCTTGCCATTATTTTTTTGTTTCAGAGGGATGGAGAAAGAAAAGGGGCCCCAACATTTGATATTTTTAAAAATTTGTTATTAAACATAAACACAATCACAGATTTTATAGATAACTCTTCTTTATTTTTTAGAGGGATGGAGGAAGAAAAGGGGCCCAATATTTGCTTTTTTTTTTCTTTTAAAATATTTTTACTAAAGATAAACACAATCACAAATTTTATAGCTCACCTTTATGTTTTTTTCATAGAGGTGGAGAAAGAAAAGGGCTCCAACATTTTTTAAATTATTTTTATGAAACATAAACACAATCATGCATTTTATAGATGGATAGCCTTTATTTTTCTTTAGAGGGGTGGAGAAAGAAAAGGGAAACCACCATTTGATATTTGTTTTTAAAATATTTTTATTAAACATAAACACAATCACAAACAAATTTTATGTAAAACAGACAACATTAGCAAACTAAAGTAAACTACTAAAGAAAAATAAACACACACTTGCTATTCCCTCCCCCATACAACTGATGGATATTTCTCTACTTCCTTAAATATAATATATTTATGCCTCTGCAACATACCAGCTCAGTGTATTTTACAAAACCCCAAACTGATTCATGTTACCAATGAGACTGTAAATATGTAACAAACAGTTCCTGATCTTTCTTTTAAATTATTCAGAAATTTCTCTTTGATCAACATTGTCAATTTATTAATGTCAGCAAGTTAAATGATTTTTATCAGCCAACATTTTGATATTTGGAGAGGTTTATATTAATTTATATTAATTTAAAAATGTTAAATTCATACTGTTTTAGCTAGATGGTTTTAATTGTTTAAAAATTCTTATTGTACATTTTTTAAAATGTTTTTATCTTGTGAGGCACCTTGGATCCCTTTCTGGGAGAAAGGAGGCATCAAAACAAAACAAACAAACAATAAATAAATAATAATAAAGTTTAAGGAAAAAGGAAAGAGACCCCCTCCCCAGTCTCCCTTTGGTATCCTTCTTGGTGGTACTAGTGGGGTTTTGCAATCCAGCTATCAAATTGGGTCTGGTTGCATGTTTTCTTTTGCACATCTTTGATGATGATGATTATTATTATTATTATTAAAGTTAATCTCAGGGCTTGAGGAGGGATACAACATAAATTAAAAAACATAAAACCATTGAAATGCAAAAGTTAAAACACATTAAAATAGGACATACTAAAATCATCCAAATATAAAATTAAAAAATAGACCAATTTAAAATTAATAATTTAAAATCAACTGGGTAGACCTGCTGGAAGACATAGGGGCCTTTGCAGACTGCCAGAAATAGTGCAGATTGAGTCCACTTTAACTGCCCTGACTCAGTGCTAGGGAATCATGGGAACTGTAGTTTATTGTGGCACCAGAGCTCTCTGACAGAGAAGGCTCAATGTCTCAGAAAAAATACAATTCCCATGATTCCCTAGCACTGAGCCAGGGCAGTTAAAGTAGACTCAATTTGCACTATTTCTAGAAGTCTGCAAAGGCCCATAGGTCTTAAGTGTGTGTGTGTGCATGTTGTATGCCTTGAAGTTGTTGCCGACTTATGGTGACCCTTACACAAGCTATCATAGTGTTTTCTTGGCAAGTTTCATCAGAGGGAGGTTGCCATTGCCTTCCCCTGAGGCTGAGAGAGTGTGACCTGCCCAAGGTCACCCAATGATTTTCATGGCTGAGTGGGGATTCAAACCCTGGTATCCAGATTCATAGTCCAACAATCAAACCACTGAGTCACATAGGCTCTTAAATATTATTTTTAATGCCCTTTTGAAATTTAGACAGCATGTTTAGCTGTTTCTTGAAATACACACTCAGGCGGCCCATTTTCTCGGAGATCAACCCAGGCTGAATCTGCACTGCAGAACTAATGCAGTTTGACACTAGTTTAATTGACATGGCTCAATGGTTCATTTCGTGAGTTATTTAGCTTTCTCTATCAGAGAGCTCTGGTGCCACAACAAACTGCAAATCCTAGGATTCCATAGAATGAAGCCATGGCAGTTAAAGTGGTGTCAAACTGCATTAATTCTGCAGTGCAGATGCAGCCCCAGTCAGTCTCCATAGTATACAGATTGGGTAAATGCTTTTTATACACGTAGTAGAGGAGCATTGTCTGGTGCGGTAGTATTGCATTTGGCTCTTTCTCACCACCCCTGAAACTAGGAAGTTTGTTTCCTATATGCTGATAAAATAGACCTGCAAAAGTGGGAGGTCATAAAGGCTTTTTAAAAAAGAAATATATGCTGGTTTTATAGAAATCTGGCTTTCTAAATCCAAAAATGACCTCAGATTTGCTCCAGCATGTACAGTCCCCCCCCCCTCTGAGCTTTGAACTTTCTGGATTGTAATATGGGACTGAATGAAATGATCTTGCAAAGAATTATCCTACAAATAGTAAGAAAAGGAGTTAGTCTTCTTACAGACTTTCAAACTTTAACATAAAAATCCATTCAAAAGCACTAAAAAAAATCACGCTGGAACATCAACGTCCACATTTAAGCAAAGCTGAATAACAACTGAATTGATTTTAAAAAACTGAATTTCTGAAAAAGGTGTGTGTGTGTGTGTGTTTGTTTGTTTCAAATTCAGCATCAATTTACAATATTCAGCACATTCAAAGTATATTAAAAACAGCTGAAATGCTGGAAAAAAAATTTAATCACAGGCCTGTGTATTGGAGAGAGAAGATGCTAGGAGGCATCTGTACTGTAAAAATAATGCCATTTGACATCACTTTAACTTGCATGGTTCCATCATACAGAATCCTGGGATTTGTAGTTTTGTGAGGCACCAGCACTTTTTGTCAGAGAATGCTTTGAAACCTTGCAAAACTACAAATCCTAGGGTTTCATAGGATGGAGTTGTAGCACTTAAAGTGGTGTCAGACTGCATTATTTCTCCAATGTAAATACATCCTCGATATATGTTCATGAATTTCCAGGTGATTATAGAACGTTCTCATTTTCTTTCTGACGTTCTTCTAGAACATGGCCACACAGCCCGAAAAACCCACAAAAAACTATGGATGCCGGCCATGACTTTACGTTCTCATTTTCCTTCTAAACTTGGTTGTGGAAAGCTAGAGGGAGACAGAGGAATTCGTCAGTGACTGATAAGATTTGTTTGTGAGTTTCCATTCTCTCATTCAGAACCACATCCTGAAACTCAGCGTATTCTCAGAGGCACTGTGGTTTGCAAGTCTCTATCAGCCTTCCTCTGCTGGTATTTTGTTTGTCAAGGGCAGGGTCGTCAAGGTTTTAGGGGGAAAATAAAAGTGATAAATCTTTTTAAGGTTAAAATGTGCACATCCTGTTCTATACTAAAAAAAATAGATTCTTGCCACACTCTGCCACCCATTGGCGCATGAGGAAAGATGTCAAAGCGAACCATGTAATAGAAACTACAAAAATGCTAGTGGGGCCCAAACAGCATAGCTACTATTGCAGAATATTCCCTTCCTGAAGTTCTCTCTTGTCTCCTTGGGGTTGCCAATTCACAGAATCACAGAATTGGAAGAGACCCCCAAGGATCATCCAGTCCAACCCCATTCTGCCATGCAGGAGCACACAATCAAAGCATCCCTGACAGATGGCCATCCAGCCTCAGTTTAATAACCTCCAAAGAAGGAGACACCACCACTCTCCGAGGGAGTGTCTTCCAATGTCGAATAGCTCTTTCGGGGTTCCTCCTAATGTCTAGGCAGAATCTCTTTTCCTGTAGCTTTTGACAATTGTTCCGTGTCCTAATCTCTGGAACAGCAGAAAACAAGCTTGCTCCATCTTCAATATGACACTCCTGCAAATACAGGGCTATCATATCACCTCTTAATCATCTCTTCTCCAGGCTAAACATCCCCAGCTCCCTAAGTCTCTCCTCATAAGGACAGGTTGCATACCTGTAATGATATTTCTTCCAGTGGTCATCTGCGAATCACACAAATGGGTTATTTAGACTGACAAGCTTCGGACAGTGGAAGAGCAGGGGTAGGCAACCTGTCCCCTTTAAGAGCCGAGGGACTTCAGCTCCCAGAATCCCAGGAGCTATTGACCAACATGGGACTATTGGCCAACATGGCTGAGGCTTCTGGGAACTGAAGTCCCTCGGCCCTTAAAGGGGAAAGGTTGCTTACCCCTGGTGGAAGAGGGAGTGCCTTGCCACATAAGACGCCACATTGCCTCAAAGAAAATCACATTTGTGAGTCTGAGCCCCAGGCAAACATATAGGGGCAAACAGTCCCGCTAATATGACTCTACATGAGTCGAACTGAAATTCCAATACTGAGACGTAGTGGAAATAGTCACCAATGTAGGCCAGCTAACCCATATGTTGCACAGACTGTTGATAGACCTTGATGATCTGTGATAACATGGCAGGTGTATGGCTAAGGTCAACGGAGAACCTCAGACCTAGATATCATGGGTTTGTTAGCAATGGAAATTATGTCAAAGCTATCCAGTAGGTAGCGAAAGAAGTTCACTACTGCAAGCAGTTAAGAAATAGTAGACAAATACCACAACAAGAAGGAAAGGTATACAGACTTTGTCTGATCCAGGAGATGAATGGAAACCAATGCGAAGGGCAATGGACTTGCAACAATGTGAGGCTGCACAAGTTGTGACGTTGGCAATCGAGAAAAGGGGGCTTACCAAGCCCTCAAATCTGAAGATGTATCAAAGGGAATCTTTCAAGTGGAAAAAGGGCAGTGACCAGATAAAGCCTCTAAGCCATTGTTTGAAGATTATGGCATCGACAGACAAAGTCTATGATGCTAAATAATCTAGGGCTAAGCGTCCCCTTGGACACAGAATGTGACATAGACCATCTGTGCTCAGCAATGAGATGGCTGGGTATCACCAGCAAAAGAGGTAGAAAACAAGTGCTTGCACTACAAAGTGGGCAGTAGGGCGTCTGGATAGTTCATTCATACAGAGAGAGCCTAATGGCATCGAACTGGAGAAGCTCCAGTAACAATTTCTGGAATAGTGGTGGACATCAGAGAGGAGGAATAGTACCTCCTCTAGCCACAACAGAACACTGACAACCGGGACAGTGAGAATATCACAATATCCAATTGTTGTGACTCACAAAACACGCTGTGTGTGAGTGTAATGTTTTAGGCTATCAGCATGAAACATGCAGTTCTTGGTAAAAATGGTAGAGAAAATAATAGTGGCTGGTGTGATGCCTAACAGACTAGTCATAGCATATAAAAGTAAAGGGATTATTATTGAAATTATTGAAAATATTATATATAAAATTACCTTCAGGGTATGTGTATAAGGTGCACACAAAACATACATTACTTTCTCTCTCTCTGCAAATAGTCCAAAATCCAAAACATCCCCACTTCTTCCTGCCCTCTCACACACAGACAGACTTGCCTTCTATGCCAAGTGCTGGAAAAAGGCTTCCCTTCCCACTGGTCAGCTCAAACCAAGCAATGCAGAATTTTTTTTTGGGGGGGTCACTTTCTTTCTGCAGCAAAGTATAGATAAGCTGATTCCTCTGTTGCAGCACTGGAGGACTGTTTTCAGCTTCCTGCTGACCAGTGTTCCTCTATTTGTTGTTGGGGGGGATGAGACCTGTTGGGAGTGACAAGGAACCCCTTCAGGCTGCATCCAGCCCATGAGCAAGAGACCTCCATGTCTGCTGTGCAGTGCCTGATGGCAACCGTGGTAAGGAGGTAGAGTGCCTGATTTGTTTACACCGCTGTTGTGTCTCCCCACAGACAGTGCAATGGCATCGGAAATACAACCTGGCTCATATTCTCTCAGTGGTGGAGTGAAGAGCGTCAGCATGACGAAACCACAGGTAAGGGGAAAACCATCAGAGAGAGAGAGAGAGAGAGAGAGAGAAGGGGACGGCCTGGCTGCTTTTCATTGTGTTGAGGTCTAAAGAGAAGTTATAGGAGTGGAAGGAGTAATAATGATTCAGTCCTTTTTGGGGGAAGAGAGAAACCCAAAAGGACTCTTATATGGTGGGCTGTTACTGTCCGCAGGCTTGCCATACGTGGATGTGCGCATCCGTGGATGGCAAGCCCCATTGTTCTCAATGGTGGTGTTTGCATGTGGCCGCATGCATGTCATGCTGCCGCTGGGGCAATGTTTTGTTCTTATCCATGGGGGGTCCGGAATGGATCCCCAGAGATACAAAGGTCCGACTGTAATAGTTGATTCTAAGGTTCCTTTCACACTGCACAATTATAGCACTTTGATACAACTTTAAGGGCTTGTCTATATGTGCCAACATACTCTGGGCTGCCACTGGAGTATTCTGGTCCCTGAATTGCTCCCCCTCCCCATGCTGCAAAACGACAGGCGGCTATGGTCCCTGTGAGCTGGCCAGCACTGCCACTGCAGACACAGGTTGATCTGAGGTCAGACCTTAGAGTTACTTGCATCCGCAGAACAACTTGGCAGCTGCCTGTCACCACATTTTCTTCCACATTTTCTAGAAGACCTGGAGCAAAAGGTAAGGTCTGTTTAATACAGGTCAAGGGGTGGAAACCCTGAATTGAGTCAGGGTGTTGTGTAAACAGCCTGGACCTGATTTGGGTTCGGGGGCTGTGTGGTGTAAGCCAGCCTGGATGGGATTTGAAGTATAGAGGTAATGTAGACAAGCCCTAAGTGTCTTATGTGCAGTGGAAACCTGGATTTGTAGCTTGGTGAGGTGCCAGAGCTCTGCAATACCCCACAGAGTTAAATATAAAGCAACACATCTCTGATGCAAAACTATATCTCTCACCAGAACCGATAAATCATTATAAATAATCAGTTGGCATAATGGTAATATTTTAAAATGGACAACGGAAAATATGTTTCTTTCCATTACTTTACTTTTGGGGCTTAAATTCTCATGCAGAGTCTTGAAATATTCAACAGTAATATCAGTACTCTTTCAGATGAGAGAATGATTCTTTCTTTCAGTTTCTGGTGTCCTTTGAGAAGGTGGCTGTGTATTTCAGCAAGGAAGAGTGGGACCTCCTGGATCCATCTGAAAAAGCTCTGTACACGGAGGTTATGCTGGAAAACTATGGAAATGTGACCTGGCTGGGTAGGGATGCTTTTTCCTTGACTGATGGATGCCAAAGGGGTGATTTTTCTATTGCAGACATTTACTTTGGAAGGGAATGGGGCAAATGGGAATTGTCATCGTTTGAAAATGGTGGATTGTTATAGAACCATTTTATATAGTACATAAAAGTGATCGGAACATCTTACTCTAAGGGGTTTTTCATACTAGGTCCTTGTTCTGCTAAACAAGTGGGGTTTAATACCATCACTTAGAGGTTGAGTCTCCCTTATCCAGAATTTCAAAATCCTAGAGCAATTTTAAAGCCTTAACAGGCACCAGATCCTGCCTGATCTTGGATGCTAAGTAAGGTCTGTCCTGGTTAGTAGTTGAATGGAAGACCACCAATGAATATCAGGTGCTGTAGGTTATATTTCAGTGGAAGGAACTGGCAAAACCACCTCTTGAGTATTCCCTGCCTTAAAAAACCCTGTGAAATGCATGAGGTCATCAGACAATTTGATAGCACATACATACATACCCAGAGTAGTTGTCCTCCATCTTTGTTTCCTGAAAGGTTTTGGATTTCAGGAAACTGAAGCCAGCATGGCCAATGGCTAGAGACTCTAGAAAATAAAGTGGGGAGAAAAGAATGAGAATCCCTGGCCTAGAGGAATAATAGCAAGAAATGTCAAATAGAAAAGTAAATAAAGAGCAAAAAGTTGTACTTGAATGCCTGAATCTTTCTAGTCACTAGCTTCTCTCTCTTTTTTTTTTTTTTGGCAAGAATTTCCTCAACCAGTCCTCATTGCTTGTCTGGAAGAAGGAGAGGAGCCTTTTCTTTGCTCTGAGGAAGAGGAGAAATCTGGAGCTATCTGCTTAGGTATGTGATTTTTTTTTTTTTTTTATAGTTTGGGAGTTGAGAAGGTTGCATGGTAAACATGCCAGCTTGTGTTTGTTCAGTGATTAATCAGTCTCAAGGTATTTCTAGGAGCAGAATTAATATTTTGATGGATCAGTCTCTTGGATATCTAGTGTCTAATCATTAGGGCCATTCTAGGTTAAGAATACTGAAGAAAGTAAGAACATTAAGGAAAATGAAAGAGTGAAATAGCATTTAATAGTGTGGTCAGTATACTGCTTCCCAAAGGCTTGACACAGCTTATAATGATTAAAGCTATGAAAAAAGATTATGTATACATAATGCAGTTTTCCTTCCTGCTCTTTCCCCTGTCTTGAGATCCTGCTTCCCCTCCCTTTACTATAAAGGATTGAGGTCCGTTAGAGGGGCCTTCTGTGACCGACATCATTGGGGTTATTATCATGGGTGGAGATAGGAGGGAAGGCCTTCTCAGTGGTGGCACTGCAGATGTGGAATGCCTTCTCCTTGAAGACCTGATTGGAGCCAACACTGGCTTTATTTTGGTGCTAAATAAGGCAGGGCTGTTTTTAAATCTTTCTGGGACACACTGATTTATTCCAGTATGTACAGCCTCATGGTTCTAAACTATGTTCAATTTCAAAACCTTTTTTTAAACCTTTTAGAAACCTTTCTTAAAACTCATTATGTTTAATTTGCTTGTAGACTTGAATGATGGAATAGAGGGCACACTTATCAAATTTGCAGATTATCCCAAATTAGGAGGGGTAGCTAATACCCCAGAGGAGAGGATCAAAATTCAAAATGACCTTAATAGGTTAGAAAGCTGGGATGAAACTAACAAAATGAATTTCAACAGGGAGAAATGCAAGGTAATACATTAGGCAGAAGAAATGAAAGGATCAGATGTAGGATGGATGACCTCTGGCTTGACAACAGTACATTCGAAAGGGATCTGGGAGTCTTGGTATACCACAAGCTGAACATGAGTCAACAGCAGCAGCTAAAAATTCCAATATGACTTAAACTGCATCAATAGGAGTGTAGCATCTATATCAAGGGAAGTAATAGTCCCACTCTATTCTGCTTTGGTCAGACCTCACCTGGAATACTATGACCACTTCTGGGCACCACAATTCAAGAGGGATATTGACAAGCTGGGACATATCCAGAGGAGGGCAATCAAAATGGTGAAAGGTCTGGAAGCCGTGCCCTATTAGGGAGCTGGGTATGTTTAGCCTGCAGAAGAGAAGGTTAAGAGGTGACATGATAGCTATTTAAATATTTGAAATGGTGTTAGATTGAGGATGGAGCAAGCTTATTTTCTGCTGCTCCAGAGACATGGAGCAATGGATGCAAACTACAGGAAAAGAGATTTCAGCTCAACATTAGGAGGAACTTTCTCACAGTAAGGACCTTATCACATGGGGTCTGAAGCAGAGCTAATCCAAAGGGTATCCACAGCTAATACATATTATTTCCCCGTGTTTATACACGACGCTGCCCTGGAACTTGGCAGAACCCGGAGCTAATCCGTATTGTTTCCCCGTGTTTATACACGACGCTGCCCCGAAACTCGACAGAACACGGAGCTAATCCGTAACGAATAGAGAGATTTTGACATTCGGTTTGTCGGGGAAGTACAAGGGAGCCTTCGTATTCATTGCGCAATGGTGGGCGGGGAGGGGAAGCAGGAGAGCTCAATCCCAGCGAGGGGAAGGGATTGGCAAAAGGCAAACCAGAAAAGAAAGAGGAGGAGAAGGAGAGGACATCCAAAGGCAGAGAAGAGCGCTGGAGAATCCTGGGAGGGAGAAGGGAGGAAGAGGAGGGGAGAGCGAGGGAGTCCTACAGGCACACACACACATACACACACACCTACACCTACACACACTTTGAGGGCAGCCCATCGCTTTTGCACACTTGCCCAGGCTCGGGACGAGGCACCCCACACAGGCACACACACAGACCCACACAGAGCCCTCCACCCCTTGGGCGAGCCCCTAGGTTTGCATAGCTACCCACGCACCCACGAGGCATCACCACACACAAATACACACCAATACACACACACAGACATAGGGGAAGCATAGAGAGAGAGAGAGAGAGAGAGAGAGAAGAAAATGTGTGTGTGTGTGTGTGTGTTTTCCTTCTTCCCGTTGTCGTCTGGGAAACTTCTGTGGAGTGATCGCTGAATCCCCTTTGGAGCTTTCGTATACATTGCGCAATGGCCGCGAGGGCGAAATTCAGTTCGTTTCGGTATAGAACTGAATTTATTCTTACTTCGGTTACTGTTCGGTTACTTTTCGCTTCGTGGCCAGCGTTTGATAAGGTCCTAAGAGTTGTTTGACTCTCTCGGAGAGTTGTGAAATCTCCTTTGTTGGATGATTTTAAACAGAGGCTGCATGTCCATCTATTGGGAGTGTTTTAATGGTGTATTGCTGCAGGGCAGAAGATGGTTGGACTAGATAGTTCTTGTGGTCTCTTTTAACTCTATGATTCTATGTTATTATTTTTATTGTTTTAAATTATTTTAAAGAACTTAAATGGATTTTACTTCCATGCTACCCCGAGACAGAGGGTAGGATATAAAGATTTTAAAGAAATGACTGCAGGAGCTATCTGTAGTATATGCTCCTTTGTCTCCCCTGCAGACAGTATGGTGGCAACAAATGCAGGTTCTGGATCATCTTGTCTTGGTGATGGGATGAAAAGAGCTGCCCTTCAGCTGCCTCAGGTAAGTAAGGGAAACAACCTGCTATTACTCTTATTGTTGTTGTTGTTGCTGCTGCTGCTGATTTACATAGTGTTATCAATTTACATGGTGCTTTATGTAAGCTTGTTCTCTTCCTTTGTGTTGTTGGGCTCTGTATATCCTTTTTATTTCCTTTTCTTTGCAACGCGACCAGATAAGAAAGTGACAAATGTTCCTGTGTTTCTCACACAAAGGAAAAGCCCATACAGTGCTACCCATTATTACTTTCTTTATCAAAATGGGAGTACTGCCAGGGCCAGCTTATTGGTGTTTCAGCTGGTGCAGTTGATCCAGTCTTCTCACTGGTTCAACCCCAAGTGGGGAAAAGGGGGGTAGCTTCTTCCCTGGTCACTTTCTGGATCTTCCAGAATTTCTGCTATTTTGTGTATTAACCTGAATAATTGAATACAAATGCTTTGGGCCTCGTTTCACTGAAGTCACAGGACTAAAACATTTGAAAATTTTGTACAGCTGTCTGTTGCAACTTGTTTTTTTATTTGTTTGTTTGCTTATTAAATTAAATTAAATTAAATTGTTTGCTTATTTAACCATGCCTAGAATCTCCCACACATGTCCACAAAGAAGTCTCTGTTGGGTCAAGATGACCCAATGAATGGGTCAAGATGACCTCAACCATCTTCATGCAGACACATATGTAGGAGACTATTTGAGACTGGAAAATTATTTTCCCTCTGTTTCAGTGGTTGACATACTTTGAGGAGGTGGCTGTGTATTTCACCAAGAGAGAATGGGATCTACTGGATCCAGACCAAAGAGCTCTCTACAAGGAAGTCATGCTAGAGAACTATGGACTTGTATCCTCTCTGGGTAAGACACTGTTTTCCTTGCTGGATAGATGCCAGAGGGTTTAATTCCTTCTCTTGGCCAGCTGAGATGGCTGGCTTTAATGCAGGGTGTTGTGGTTTGAGTGCTGGATTGGACCTCTCAGTGATCAAGGTTCAAATCCTTGCTCAGCAATTGAAACCCACTGAATGACTTTGGCAAATTGGATTTTCTTACCTCAAAGGAAGGCAGTGACAAACTCCCTCTGAACAAATATTGTCAAGAGAATCATGTAATAGGCTCATATTAAGATTGCCATAATTCAAAACGTACTTAAAGGCAATAGCAAGAAAATAGGTTTACAAATTAGTAGCACTGATCAGTGGAAATGCCACAGTCTTTTCTGTACCCATTTCATTGGATAATTCTGCCTAGTGAGGTCAGAAAAGATCATTCAGCCACACATTTATGGGATCCTTTCTCTTCATAATTTATAAGATCCAATAAGGGGAGGATAGCCAACTGGATTAAGATTGTTGCAAATTCCACTTGCAGTAGTTATCTGAATTGGTTTGCTGGCCCTCCTTATAACTTGACTTCCATTTCCAAAAAGTGGGGGATTTCTGTTCATCTACTACAGGACACCTTTAAAGGATTTGAGGGTGAAGTGAACATTGCTTATGGCATGTAGCTTTATTTCTGAACCACTGATTGAGCAGATCCCAAGGATTAGGTCTTGATAATCCAGAATCAATACTAGCAAATAGGCATCCCATATATAGGCAATCTAAAGCAGAATTCAAGTTCTAACCTGGCAGGATACAACCAGGGAGCAGGTAGTCTAGATAAGAGTGAAGGAAAGTCTGAAGGTGCTGCCACACTGCAGGATTAATGCAGTTTGACACTACTTTAACTGTCATGGCTCCATCCTGTGGAATCTTGGAATTTGTAGTTTGTTGTGGCACCAGAGCTCTCCGACAGGGAAGGCTAAATGTCTCATGAAACTACAAATCCTAGAATTCCATAGTATTGAGCCATTCTGCAGTGTAGATGCAGCCCGAGTCACAAAGCAATCCAAGGTCAAAAATGATAAGAATTTGAAGGAGCTAAAACCAGAGGGTAAGTTCTCATTTCCAGCAACCTTCCAATTGGGGCTTTTCAAAATGCAAGCTTATAAAGTCAAACTCCATGAACCCCACATAAGATCCTCACTACAGGAGTGTAGGCGATGGTAGTAGTACAAACCTGCTAGAGATCTTCGGGGAAGGCTTTCTCTCGGTTCCGCCACCATCCCAGGGTCACTTGGAGAGGACATAAGAGAGGGAGAGCCTTCTCGGTGGCTGCTCCCAACATCTGGAATGTCCTTCCGCAGGAGGTTAGGCTGGCCATCCCCTGCTTGCCTTTCTCCAGCAAGCCAAAACATTTTTATTTAAGCAAGCTTTTAAAACATATAATCAGGACAGGGTGGGTTTTTTTTAAATATGGGTTGTGTGTTTTAGTGATGTTTTAAACTTTTGTATGTTTTTGTAATAATTTTATACTATTTTAACTAGGTGATTTAAATTGTTTTTAATTTATTATTGTGACATTTTAATAATGTTTTTATCTTGTGAGCCACCTTGGGTCCCTTTTTTGGGAGAAAGGCGGCATAGAAGTTAAATTCATGATTTTAACCAGTGATGTTTTCTTGGGTTTCCTTATCCTCTGACTTGGGGCAGAGCATCCTTCTTCTTGGGATATGACTTCCTCTGCCCATGCCCCAGGAGTCAAGGATGAGCTTCAGTGGCCTGTTGCTTCATGCTTTTTGATGGGGGGGGGGGGGTAAGATTCCTCCAGAGGTGCATAACATGAAGTGCGGATCAGTGTCTGGCTTTGGTAATGGACTGGATGATAGCCTAGAAATTAGCAAGCGATTCAGAGAAACAGAGGCATGATCCATAGAGAGTTCCTTGATCTGGGTGAAAAATGTTCACATTTTCTGGAGATGGCTACATTCTCTCTCTTGGGCTGCTGCCACACCAAAGCATTAATGCAGTTTGACACCACTTTATCTGTCATGGCTGCAACCTATGGAACTTTGGAATTAGTAGTTTGGCATGGCACTGGAACTCTCTGCAAGAAAAGGCTATAATCTCACAAAACTACAAATTCCAGGATTCCATAACACTGAGGACGTTATCACACGGGGAGCTCTGAACAGAAGCTGGCTTTAAAGTGAAAGTGCTACCGCAAAAGCGGAAGCAATTAATTAGCGGGCTTTCCCCGTGTGAAAACCACCTGCGCATTTCAAAGGAGGTTACTCTGAACGGAGAGTAGGCAGAAACTGCTTCTTTTTATTTTCTGAAGATCCCCGAAAATAAAAAGAAGCAGTTTCTGACTACTTTCTGTTCGGATTAACCTGCTATTAAATGCGACGTCGTCTGAAAATATACCCGCTGTTGCAGGTTATTTTCAGTTTAAACCCCCGTTTCCTCACAGGATTTCCCCCGTGTGATAACGTCCTGAGTCATGGCAGTTAAAGTGGTGTCAAACTGCATTATTTCTGCAGAATAGATGCAGTGTTGGAGAGATAGGCAAGGTCCAGGATGTATGCACAGATTTCCCACCAGAATATGCAAAAATGTGTAAAAGCCCAAGGAAAAATTCCCAAACCAGAAGATGTTTAAAAGCTGAATAACGACTGCTATAGGTTTATAGGAGCAGCAAAGCATTCTCATATTGTGGTGTGGATTTTTTCCCCTTGTGAATTGAACCCAGGAAGGAATTGTGAGTTTTAAAAGTAGCCTGGAAACCCCATGACTCCTGCAGATGACTTGACTGCCAGACCAACCCTAAAGGATTGTTGTGTAGTCTAAGGGTACTCTCACTTCCTGTGTGTGTTGGCTAAAAGCCTGGGTTTATTATTTGTTACTTATTTATGGGATTTATATCTCACCTTTCTCTCAAAATGGGATTCAAAGCGGCTTACAATAACTTAAAAAGATAAAACTAAAACATGCTGGGGTTAGGGGTGAAGGACCCCTGTGAATGTGGAAAAACCACAAATAACAAAACACTACTCTTTTTACCTGAGAGAACATCTCTCTCTAGGAATCTCCAGGTCCTCCAGTGCAATTCTATGGTCACCATCTGCCAGAAGTTCATTGTTCTCCAAAATGGCGGCCACAACGTGTTCGCGCATGTGTAAGATTACTGCGCATGCGCAAACGTGTTGCAACCGCCATTTTGGAGAACAAAATGGCAGCCGCGGCTCCGGCAGCACGCGCGGCGCCCGGGAGGAGGCCCATCGCCGCTGAGGGAAGCCTCCCCGGGGGGACCCTCAGTGTTGACGGGCTTCCAGGAGGCCCACGCCGCCGAGGGAAGCCTCCCGGGGGACCCTGGGTGGTGACGGGCTTCCAGGGTGAATTTACCCCAGGATCAAGCAGAGGCACTTTGGCAATGGTCCTCCAAGGTGCCTCCGCTCGATCCTGAGGCGAATTCGCCCAAGGATCGGGGCGGGGGGGGGGGGGCTTGGAGGGACCTTTCCAAGGCCTCCCCGCTCGATCCTGAGGCAAATTCGCCCAAGGATCAGGGCGGGGGGGGGGCTTGGAACGGCCCCATGGCGGCTGTGAGGGGCGGGCGGGCACACCCCCAACTTCCGTACAACCGGCCCCCGCACCATTTCCCCCCCTCCCTGGCAACAAAGGCCGCAGCGGCAGCATGCGCAGGGGGGTCGCGTGCGGCGGCGAAGGGTTCGCACGCCGCCATTCCCGCCCCACTCAGCCCAGCCGAGACCTGGGCTACGGGAGACTGGCCCAGGTCTCAAAAAGGTTGCCTGTCCCTGCTTTAGCACAACTCTAGCGTCAGCTTCTGGCAGAGTTGCGCTGGGGGACCTAGAGAGAATGTATTGATCCAAACCGTAAATAATGAAATCCGCAAAAATCAAAAGCTGCAAATGTGGAGGGCCAACTGTAATGACAGAAATTAAAAAAAAAGAATTCAGTAATACTAATATTAAAGCATAGGCTTGAAAAAGTAAGTAACAGGCAAGTAATAATTGCAACAGAAGTGAATGAACCTGGAATGCAGGAGCATGATGTAGTCACCACCTTCTCTCTTGCTTTGAAAGTAATTCCCCAGTCGGACCTCATCTCCTGCCTAGAAGAAGGAAGAGATCCATTTGTCCAAGACTCTCAGGAACAGAAGAGATTGACAGGTACTTGCCTGGGAAGGTTGAAGGGATTCAGTCAATTTCAGAGCTTGTGTTAAATCCATCAGATTAATGAGCCATGCAAAGTATGTCCAGTCAAGTAGCGGAAGTATCAGCCTAAGTCAGAATTCTCTGGAGCTGCTTTGCTTCTGCATCACAGCATTATGGGTCTCATGAAAACCCAGCAGTTCTGTGCTTCTGGGGCATCAGTTTATAAGTGCATGGGTTCAGTACTTTATAAATGCTTTTCTGTAAAGTCATGTCCTCAAAGTTTGCACTTCAGTAGAAGTAACTCATATTGCATTGTAGAACACAGCTTCGTAGTTTCTGCAGCCTTTCTCTGACAGTAGCTTTGGATGGAGACACTGGCCTCTGGCCAAGCATGGGCAAAGTCTGACCCACAGTCTGACCCAAATACCCCTAAAAGGCTTCTGGAGGATGTGGAGGGCATTTCCACCATGTCTGGGACCTCCTAAGCCCCCAAGAGTAAAAATAATTGTGATTTTTTTAAAAAAAAAAAATTGCCCCCAACTGCTCTCTAGGGGACATGGGGGCATTTCCAAGACATTTTTGAGACTTTCTGGATTTATTTAGACCCCAGAGAAGTCTTTTCTGAAGCAGGACATAACTTCTATGCACTCTCTGTTTTTAAAAAAGGTAGGCGTATAATGACTCAGGAAGGCACCAAAACAGTGATTCCCAAACTTTGGTCCTCTATGTATTTTGGACTTCAACTCCTAGAAGCCCCAGCCAGCTTGGCCAGCAGTCAGGAATTCTGGGAGCTGACATCCAAAACATCTGGAGGACCAAAGTTTGGGAACTACTGCTCCAGAACATGGTGAAAATATTCCGACGTCTCCTAGAGGTTGTTTGGGCACATTTGAAAGCAAAAGCCTTTTCTTTTTTGCAGAGGGATGTGGTGAAAGGTAGAGGGGTGCAGTGGGGATACAACCCTTCAAGGTATTCCTCGGAGACGGATGTGGCCCCCTAGCCTTCCACAGTTGCCCACCCCTGCTTTAATCCCTGTTTGCTGGTCTGGAACATGCCTCTGGTCCATTTGGGAGAATCTGTTTCCCTTTGGCCATCTTGGACAGAGAGCCAGCTTCCCATTTCCAGAATCCTGAGTGCTTTCTGTTTGATCCTTTCTGAGGTCTGAAAGGAGAATCAGCTAATTGAAGGGAAAAGTATAATTGGGACAAAGACCTCTGTTGCTAAACTTTGATATGATACTTGCTCTTACTAGAATCATTTTGGAGGCTGCAGCGAAGATCACCCAACAGCGTGCAGAACAATGCACTTTTTTTGTAGTGGGCACCTATATAACTCCCAGTTTGACACACTTATGCAGTTGTTGCCCAGATTCTTTATATCTGACAATCTTCCCTTTTGAATGTGGCCATGTTACAGAGAGCAGTGAGCTTTTCTAGTTTAGGCTCTGTCCTTTCCCCCAAAAACCTTATCTCAGTTCTATTTTCTCTTCCTTTTATTTTGTACTTATTGGTTGAATTTATAGCCCACTATTCTCAATATTGGCAGTTCAAGGCAATGCCCAACAAAATTAAAAAACAAATACAGGAAAGTACAAGATTAAAACGCAATTAAGCAAATCACTGTTGAACTTGAGCCAACAATGTGATGCAGCAGCTAGAAAAGCCAGTGTGATTCTGGGCTGCATCAATAGGAGTATAGTGTCTAGATTGAGGGAAGTAATAATACCATTCTGTACTGCTTTGGTCAGGCCTCACCTGGAATATTGTGTCCAGTTCTGGGCACCACAATTCAAAAAAGATGTTGACAATTTGGAGCGTGTCCAGAGGAAGGTGACCAGAATGGATAAAAGTCTAGAAATCATGCCCTGTGAAGAGTGGCTTAGGGAGCTGGTATGTTTAGCCTGGAAAAGAGAAGCTTGAAAGGTGGCAGAATACCCATGTTAAATATTTGAAAGGATGTCACATTGAGGACAGAGCAAGCTTGTTTGCTTTTGCTCCAGAGAGTAGGACACAGATTCAAACTACAGGAAAAGAAATTCCACCTAAACATTAGGAAGAACTTCCTGAGCTGCTCAATAGATGGATATGCTGTCTCTTTCTTTGGAGGTTTTTAAAGAGAGTCTAGATCAGGGATAGGCAACCTTTCCTCTTTAAGGGCCGAGGGACTTCAACTCCCAGAATCCCAGGAGCTATTGGCCAACATAGGACTATTGGCCAACATGGCTGAGGCTTCTGGGAGCTGAAGTCCCTCGGCCCTTAAAGGGGACAGGTTGCCTACCCCTGGTCTAGATGGTCATCTGTTGGGAGTGCTTTTATTATGTAGTCCTGCATGGCAGGGGGTTGGATTGGCCTTTGTGGTCTCTTCTACCTCTGATTTCCTGATTCTGTAATAATAATTTAAAAAAAACAATGGAAGTGAAAGCAGTTCCAAAAAGCTCATAAATTTTTAAAAAACCCACAGAAAAGAGCAAAAAACCCCCAAACCATTGCCTGTTAAAATCCTTCTCATGCCATAATCTTGTGGGAAGAGAGAGATCATTTGTGAAGGAGCTGTGAAATAAACTCCTCATTGGACGTTTTCACACGGGGCTCCCTAAAGCCGGCTGGAGCCCTTCCCCTAAAGCCGGCTGGACCCCGTGCCGCTGACACCGGAATGACTCCGGCGGCGGCAGGCTAATTCCTTTTGCCACCCGGAATTACCTGAAGCCGGAGTTAGCCAGGAATTAGCCTTTTGCCACCCGGAGTGAGGCCGGACTTAGGGCTCCGTGTGTTTGAACACACGGAGCGAAAAGCCGGCCGGACGCAGGGATGACACCGGAAGAGGCGGGGTTTGCCGCCGCGTGTGTGTGAACACACGGGAAATGGAGCCGGAGTGAGGCCGGCGGGAGGTCGGCTAGCGTCCTCCTTTTGCCCAGTGTGAAAACGTCCTTAGCCTAGTGAGATGAAACAAGATCAGCCAAAAGAGGATTTATTTATTTGTCTGTTTACTTATTTGTTTGAAATACCTCTATCCCACCCTGTATCATGAGAGGGCAGCATACAAATAAAAGCAATATAAACAGATGATGATGATGATGACGATGACGCTTTATTTTTATAGCGCTGTAGATTTACACAGCGCTGTATATACAATCAATAAAAATAGATAAAAATAGATATTTTGCACAATAACAAAATAATACATATTAATAATAATATAATAATAATAAATTTTATTTATAGCTCGCCCCTCTGCTCAGCAATCGGGGCGGGTTACAGCATTTTAAAACATACAGAGTTAAAAACATTCCCTCATCCCAAAATCTCCCCACCCATCCCATTAAAACAAGATTAAACTATAAAGAAATTAAAATGCCGTAATAGAATAAAACCAACAAAACAATAGGGCAACCAGAATACAAGGAACACTAAGAACCATTAATACAAAGGAGGCAGGAAATTAAAACATCAGATAATAAAAATAGTTATTTTAAACAAGAAAAGCAATTTAAATAGACTGACTCATGTTAATAGTTTAAACAGTTTAAAATCAGGTGTGTAAACATTTTAGAGTGAATAGGCCCCAAGAGCTTTAATAAACAGCCATGTCTTTACTTGGTACCTCAATGAATTGGTGCCATTTGGTTCTCCAAGGAGAAAGTATTCCACAACTGGGGTACCACAGTCTAGAAGCCCCTCTTCCACATCTTCACATGGTGTTTTGACTTCACCTGTTATTGTTGGAGATGGTGGAGGACACAGAGGCAAAAGCTGAGAATTGTGTAGGGAGCTCCAACAAATCAAACTTCTTCCCTACTGCAGTCTGCACCCTCTGCCTGAAACTCTGTACCACAATATTAATTTTTTCTTTTTATCTCCCAAATCAGGATGGGACAGTGGGATCTATAAGAAGCCTTCTCTGGTGTCAGTGCAACGTACCAGCTATGAAGAGGGGATAGAGTTATTTGAGAATCCATTAGGAAATAATGACCACGAGCAAAAACAGTGTAAGAAAGGAAAGAAAAAATCCCCTGATGCTGACATTTCTGACCTTTTCCCACAAGACGATCGGAAGGGCAAGGCAAGGAAGAAGTTTTCAATCTTTGGGAAGCTACTGAAAGATAATCCTAAATTGAATAAATACTGCGGACAGAACACAGGAGAGAAGCCGCAGGAACAAATGGAGGCTGGTAAGAGTTTGAGTGGTGGTGGGAGAGATAATAAGCACCAAAGAATTCAGACAGGGGAGAAGCCATATAATTGTATGGAGTGTGGAAAGGGCTTCAATCAGAACTCAAGCCTTACTGCCCATATGCGGACTCACACAGGGGAGAAACCATATAAATGCCTGACCTGTGGAAAGAGCTTCTGTCGCAGCTCCCACCTTACTAGCCATCGAAGAACTCACACAGGGGAAAAACCACATAAATGTACAGAGTGTGGAAAGAGCTTCAGCCAGCGTTCACATCTTACCAGCCATCAAAGAACTCACACGGG
Source organism: Phrynosoma blainvillii (assembly GCA_026167975.1). NCBI lineage: Eukaryota > Metazoa > Chordata > Lepidosauria > Squamata > Phrynosomatidae > Phrynosoma > Phrynosoma blainvillii. The sequence goes on from JANUYF010000002.1 coordinate 381,066,306, forward strand.
AGAGAAACCATATAAATGCAAAGAGTGTGGAAAGGGCTTCAGTCAGTGCTCAAGCCTTACTAGCCATCTAAGAACTCACTTAGGGGAGAAACCATACAATTGCACCGACTGTGGAAAGAACTTCAACACAAAGTCAAGCCTTGTTGTGCATCAAAGGACTCACACTGGGGAGAAGCCATATAGTTGCACAGTGTGTGGGAAGACCTTCAGTGATGGAGGAACACTTATTAAACATCAAAGAACCCATACAGGGGAGAAACCATATAAATGCACAGAGTGCGAAAAGACCTTCACTCGGAAAGTACACCTTACTAGACATCAAAAAGTACACACATTGGAACTACCATATATATGCATGAAGTGTGGAAGGATCTTCAGTAAAAACTCAGGCCTTATTACATTTCGAGGAACTGACACAGAATGTCTGGAGTGTGCACATGGCTTCTGGTTCGGCTCAGATCTTCCTAATTTCCCAAAAAACCCACATAGTGAAGAAACCATGCAGATAGATCATGTGTGGAATGATTTTCAGCATGACTTTAAGCCTTTTTGAACCTGAGAACATAAGAACCTGCAGTGGCAAGAAACCATATAGTTCTTGTTCTTAAATCAGGCCAAAGTTTGATGAATCTTAAAGAAATTGGAGGTTCTAAAAGAGCATTCCAGACAAAACAGAACTTGGGGACAATTTCCCCCCCAAGTATAATTTATGCAGAAGCACAGATTTGGGAAGATCAAGAGCTTCAAAAGAAGGACTTCTGTGTTTGTTTTTTTCTGGGACACATTCCTTACGTCTTAGCTAAAAGCAAAAGAAAATGTGTAAACAGACCAAAAAAGGGAAGAAAAATAGACTTTGATATTTGGGCTCCTTCTTAATAGAAAGCCCCTGTACCATTCAGTTTTTTTCTTGCTGCTAGTAATTTAAAGGAGATCCAGCATGGTTTAAGTGGTTTGAGTGTTGGACTATGACTCTGGAGACCAGGATTTGAAACTCTGCTCAATAGTGGAAACCCACTGAATTACCTTAAACAAGTCACACACTCTCAGAAGGAGACAAAGGCAACCTCCCCAAACAAATCTTGCCAAGAAATCTAGATTCATCTTGGGGTTGCTGTAAGTCAGAAGGCACACAACAATCAAATTAATTTAAAGGGTTGATTATGCTGTCCCTATGACTACAGGACAAGAAAAAAATTAAATTTTGGAGAGACTAAGGACTTACACGGAGAGCCATAGTAATGTAATGGTTTGAGCACTGGACTACAACTCTAGAGATCAGTGTGCGATTCCCCACTCAGCCGTGGAAACCCACTGGGTGATCTTGGGCAAGCCACACACTTGCAACCCAGCAAGCCTGATGCATAGGTGCATCATAAGTCGGAAATGACTTGAAGGCACACAACAACAAAAGAATTAATGCCTTGCATCTTAATATAAAAAATACAGTTGGCCACATGATACAAATCAGAACCATCATCAGCCCAGTGACCTAGGACAGTAGTCCCCAACCTCTGATCCTCTATTTGTTTTGGACTTCAGCTTCCAGAAGCCCCAGCCAATTTGGCCAACAGTCAGGAATCATGGGAGGTGAAGTCCAAATCATTTGGAGGACCAAAGGAAGAAGAGACCCCAGTTCATTTGTGGTTTAAACTACCTGTATTCTCAGCTGATTTGGGAACCCCAACCTAGAAAGTAGCTCCAAAGAATCATAGCTCCAAAATGCAGGCCAAAATTTACAAGGAAAAATATATTTTGTGGATGCTAAGCACTCAAGGTTGACTCTGAGTCACCATGTTTTAATAGCTCTTTCCTTTTTCTTTGGGCACATACTGTAAGAAATGAGCAAGTGGGGAGGGTTTGGGGGTTTGTTTGTTTTTTTGCCCACTCCAGCAGCTAGCACAATTGTATTCTGTGCTGAAAATTGATCAGCAACTTAGAAAAGACCCCAACTCATTTGTGGTTTAAACTACATGTATTCTCATCTGATTTTGAATGTTTAGGAGATCAAGAGGTACGAACAAAAGACTATGATTTGACAGTTTGAGTAATTTGGGAGTGGGTTTTTTGTGAGTGTGTAGGGTATTCCAGGGGCTTTGAGGGAATCAGGGTTGGGAAGATGCTCAAAAGAGTTTGAGGGCTTTCATCTGGCCCTTAGCCTGCATTTTCTCCACATCTGACAGAGTCAAAATGGCCCAATGCCAACTCTCCCTCTTGTTCTGACCCAGGAGGAAAGCATGCTCCTGGCTCCATGAAACAGCAATAAAAGAGGGTTTCAATGCTATGACTGTGGTGAGAGAGGCTACATCTACACTGCAAAATAAATGCAGTTTGATACTGGAATTGTGCGATTGGTAGCTTTGTGAAATACTTAACGTCTTTTGAGCGCTGTGGTGCCACAACAAACGACAAATCCCAGAATCCCGTAGGATGGAGCCACAACAGATACAACAATATCAAACTGCATTTATTTTGCAGTGTGGCAGCTGCCTTACAGTGTGACTGCTTTAAAAATTGTCAGAGAATTTGGAAGAAAGCAAACCTTGCAAATGCTTACTCTGTGGCTAAAGCTTCCTCTGGTAAATTGGGATTATTTTCCAGCGATGGAGGTGGAAACATCCTATCATGGGTTGATTCACTCTCATTGCTCTGGTAGGCAGGAAACTAGACTACATTTTTTTTGGAGGGGGGAAGGAAAAATAGGATTTCTGCTCCCTCCTAAAACTATGAGGCTCTCCAGGCCAGTTTCTGTAAGAAAGAGAAGGAGGCTTTCCAGATAGTTTCTGCCAGGAAAGGAGAAAGAGAAGGAGGCTTTCCAGGCCAGTTGCTTCTAGGAAAGAGGATGAAAACAGTTTCCAGGTAGCCATTTGAGTGGGTAAGTTTTTAAATTCTTTTTAAAAACACTTGGGGAGAGTGTGACTGTTACTCAGTGGGTGGGGCTTTGTGGAGTTGCATTTGCAAGTCAATAGGGCCTGGGCTAGGCAGTTAGCTCTATACAACTGCTCCCAGAGAATTATATAACCACTACTAATTGTAGAAAAGTTTTGGTCATCAGCAGACTTTAACACTGGTGTTAGCAAGGGATTTTCTTTGAGGAGGAAAGCCGTAGTCCTCTTTCAGGTACTAATTAAGACTTAGTATGGACACAGAAGTAACTGCTGCCATCACCTGCAATACCTGTGGGATGTTTGTCTTCTTACCTACAGATGTGGGGAACTACACATGCTCCAAGTGCAAGTTGGTAGCCCACTTGGAGGAGAAAGTACAGCAGCTGGAGGCGCGGGTAGCTACACTTCAGCATATTAGGGAGCAAGAGGCTTTCCTAGACAGAACGGAACGAACAGTCTTGGATGGGGACCACACAGAGGAAGTTGCTGGGGAAGAGAAGGTCACATCACATATACAGGAGGTAGACAGCTGGAGGAATGTCACACGCAGAAGTAGGGAGACCAGAGATTGTTCTGGGAGCTTGCAGCTACAGAATCGTTTTCAAGCTCTTTCCCTTACCAAGGAGGACGAGGAAGAGCAGCATGGACAGACTTCAGGGACAGAGCAGGGGACCCTGGGAGTTCCACCACAGGGAACAGTCGCTGCTAAGCCTTGGAGGAGATGTGTGGTCGTGGTGGGGGACTCCTTGCTGAGGGGGGCAGAAGCAGTGATTTGTGGTCCTGACAAGATGTCTCAGGAGGTATGTTGTCTCCCTGGGGCAAAGATCTGAGATGTGACAGAGAGGTTGACAAGACTGGTCAGGCCTCCCGACCAATACCCCTTCCTTTTGGTCCATGTGGGAACGAACGACACAGCAAGACACAGCCTTCAGAACATCAAAAGGGATTACGAGGCTCTAGGAAAGAAGCTGAAAGAAATGGAGGCACAGATTGTCATCTCGTCTCTACTGCCAGTTGAAGGGCACGGTCCAGGAAGAGAGAGGAAAATAGCAGATGTCATCAATTGGCTCCGCAGATGGTGTCGTCAAGAACGATTTGGATTCTTAGATCATGGGCTGCGGTTCCATGAGGGCGGACTCCTGGCAAGGGATGGACTGCATCTCACACCAGTTGGAAGAAACGTTTTTGCCAACAGTCTCAAGAATTTGATCAGGAGGGCTTTAAACTCCTGGGGAAGGGAGACAGCACCCTGGAAGACAAAAGGACTGGAAAAAATAGTCAAACTGTCATAGAGGAAACAAGGCAAACAGTAGAGGGACCCAACAGTGGGAGGCAAAAAAACGTGCACAGGCAGCAAGGAGACATATGGTCTTAGATGTCTCTACACTAATGCACAGAGCATGGGAAATAAGCAAGATGAACTCGAACTCCTAGCACAACAAAGCAAATATGATATAATAGGCATCACTGAAACCTGGTGGGATGAGTCTCATGATTGGAATGTAGAAATACAGGGGTATAACCTCTTCAAGAGAAACAGGCCAAACAGGAGAGGAGGAGGAATAGCATTATATGTCAGGGATATTTATACCAGTGAAGAAATCCAGGACAACAATCCTGGAAGCCAGTTGGAGAGTATTTGGATAAAAATTAAAGGGGAAGGAAACAACAGGGATGTTATTGTGGGAGTCTACTACAGACCCCCGACTCAGGCAGAGGAATTGGATGATGCCTTTCTAGAACAGATGACCACACACTCAGAAAGGGGAAATATAGTAGTGATGGGTGACTTCAACTATCCTGATATTTGCTGGAAGTCAAACTCAGCAAAATCCTCAAGGTCTAGCAAATTCCTCACTTGCCTCGAAGACAATTTCATTGTCCAAAAGGTGGAAGAGGCAACAAGGGAGTCAGCTATTTTGGATCGATCCTAACTAATATGGAAGACCTAGTTAATGGGGTGCAAGTAGTTGAATCCTTAGGCGGGAGTGATCATGTCCTCCTGGAATTTATTATACAGTGGAAAGGAGAAGCCAGGCATAGTCAGACACGCATTCTAGACTTTAGGAAAGCTGATTTTACTAAACTTAGAGAAATACTGGGGGTGATTCCATGGACAGGAATACTAAAAGAGAAGGGAGTTAAAGACGGATGGGAGTTTCTCAAAAGGGAGATACTGAAGGCACAATTTCAAACCGTGCCAACGCGGAGGAAAAATGGGAGGTGTCTCAAGAAACCAGGATGGATGACTAAGGAACTTGCAACTGAACTATGTTTTAAACGGAACATGTATAAGAAATGGAAAAATGGGGAAATCACCAAAGAGGAATTCAAATAAATAGCTAGCACATGTAGGGGTAAAGTCAGAAAAGCTAAAGCGCAGAATGAACTCAGGCTTGCTAGAGAGGTTAAGAACAATAAAAAGGGCTTTTTTGGGTATGTCAGCAGCAAAAGGAAAAAGAAGGAAATGGTAGGGCCACTGTGTGGAGAAGATGGCAAAAAGTTAACAGGACAGAGAAAAGGCAGAATTACTCAACACCTTCTTTGCTTCATTCTTTTCAGAAAAGGCAAAGGGTGCTCAACCTGAGGATAATGGAGCAGAGGACAGAATAGGAGAATTTCAGCACAGAATAAGTAAAGAGATAGTACAGAAATATCTGGTTAATCTAAATGAATATAAGTCTCCAGGACCAGATGAATTACATCCAAGGGTATTAAAAGAACTGGCAAACATAATATCGGACCCATTGGCAATAATCTTTGAGAACTCCTGGAAAACAGGAGAAGTCCCAGCGGACTGGAGGAGGGCAAATGTTGTCCCCATCTTCAAAAAGGGGAAAAAAGAGGATCCCAACAATTATTGTCCAGTTAGTCTGACATCAATACCGGGAAAGATTCTGGAGCAGATAATTAAACAGAGAGTCTGTGAACATCTGGAAGATAATTTCATAATCACAAAAAGTCAACATGGGTGTCAGAGAAACAGGTCATGCCAGACAAATCTGATCTCTTTTTTTGATAAAATTACCAGCTTGGTAGATGAAGGGAATGCTGTGGATATAGTATATCTTGATTTCAGTAAGGCCTTTGACAAGGTTCCCCATGACATTCTTGCAAACAAGCTGGTGAAATGTGGGCTAGACAAAGTAACTGTTACATGGATTTGTAATTGGTTGACTGGGCGAACCCAAAGGGTGCTCAACAATGGCTCCTTTTCAACCTGGAAAGAAGTGACCAGTGGGGTGCCACAGGGCTCTGTCCTGGGCCCAGTGCTGTTCAATATCTTTATTAATGACTTGGATGACGGTATTGGGGGCATAGTTATCAAATTTGCAGACGACACCAAATTAGGAGGAATAGCTAATACCCCAGAAGACAGGATCAAAATTCAAAATGACTTGAACAGACGAGAAAGCTGGGCCAAAGCTAACAAAATGAAATTCAACACGGAGAAATGTAAGGTACTGCACTTAGGGCGGAAAAACGAAAAGTACCGATATACGATGGGGGACACCTGGCTGAATGAGACTACGTGTGAAAGGGATCTAGGAATCCAGGTGGGCCATAAGTTGAACATGAGTCAACAGTGCGATGCAGCAGCTAAAAAGGCCAATGCAATTTTAGGCTGCATCAGTAGAAGTATAGTGTCTAGATCAAGAGAAGTAATAGTGCCACTCTATTCTGCTTTGGTCAGGCCTGACCTGGAATCCTGTGTCCAGTTCTGGGCACCACAATTCAAAAAGGATGTGGAGAAACTGGAGAGAGTCCAAAGGAGGGCAACTAAAATGGTGAAGGGTCTGGAAACCAAGCCTTATGAGGAACGACTTAGGAAACTGGGGATGTTTAGCCTGGAGAAGAGAAGGCTGAGAGGTGATATGATAGCCGTGTTTAAATATTTGAAGGGATGTCCTATTGAGGAGGGAACAAGCTTGTTTTCTGCTGCTCCAGAGACTAGGACCCGGAACAATGGGTGCAAGCTCCAGGAAAAGAGATTCCACCTCAACATTAGGAGGAACTTCCTGACAGTAAGGGCGGTTCGACAGTGGAACACACTCCCTCGGAGAGTAGTGGAGTCTCCTTCCTTGGAGGTCTTTAAGCAGAGGCTGGATGGCCATCTGTCAGTGATGCTTTAATTGGGAGTTCCTGCATGGCAGGGGGTTGGAGTGGATGGCCCTTGGGGCTCTTCCAACTCTATACTATGATTGTATGATCATTTATTTTGCTGTTGCCAAATGTTAAGACTAAATCCTGCAGCTAGTGAAATAGAGGTGGCAATCCTATGCTTGCTTGCTCAGAAGAAATCCCCATAGAGACTGGATTGGTGCTGTCCTTGAGTTTTCCAAAAAGTGGGCCTGCTGTATCATCTTCTTTCCAGTGGGCTTTGCAAGGTGGCATGTGATGCTTGCATTGTTATGTTGCATGGTGTCCTTCGTGTCTCATGGTTTTACATGCGTAATGGTAAAGTGATGGGTGGCTTTGGTGGGTGGCTCTGCTAATTTGGCTTATTAACACCTTACTTATTTTGTTAAATGCAACCTGATTTTCTAGGTGAAATCAGTGTGGCACACTGGCTATAGGATGTTGGCTTGGGATTTGGGAGACCTGGATTGTAGTCAGGGTAGAGAAAGGCGGGTTATAAATATGGCCCATAAAATAAGGCAATTAATACCAGGAAGAAAGTGGGGTTGAAAAGAATGGTTGAGAATGTTTTGTGAAGATGCCATGGCCTGCAACAGAATGAACTTTGTGGATTATAAAAATCACACTGTTGTGTATCTTCAGGTTATCTATTAAAGGAGAGTTCAGTTCAATTTAATTTTCTGATTGGAACTTCTAACCACATCATAAGGGGAGGATGTGATTTTTGTGCTGCTCCGTAATATGTATTTTATACTATTTATCACTTATTTGTTTTATTCCAATGCTGCCACTTCTACAACAGCAGGTACACATCTACAAATGGGCTCCTATTTTTGTCTTGTTTTGGAACTGCTTCAGGGCCCCAGTGCTTTAATCTGGTGCCGGGGTGGAAGCATAACCTTTGCTGTGGGAGCAACAAATAGAGTACTTTACTGGTGATTTTTTCTTATTTCTCAGTGATATTCTGTGGGTGCACCTACTCTGCAGAAATAATGCAGTTTGACACCACTTTAACTTTAACTGCCATGGCTTCATCTTACAGAATCCTAGGATTGGTAATTTTGTGAAACACTCTTTAAAAGAAAAGGCTTAAGATCTTGCAAAACTATAAATCCTAGGATTCTATAGGATGGACCTACAGCACTTACAGTGGTGTCGAATTGCATTATTTCTACAGTGTAGATACAAACCCTGTATCCTTGACCATGGTATCTTTTGGGAGAGGTTGTCCAAATTGGATGTGGATGGAAAGGCCATACAATGGTTCTGCTCGCGCACCAGTGGCCATTTCCAGGAGGTGAAGATGGGGGATTTCAGCTCAACCTGTCTCATTTTTTCATTTGGTGTCCCACACAGGTCCATACTATTACCCTATGCTATTTAATATCTACATGCAAGTTCTGTATGAGCAGGAGTATCACTATCGTTGGACTGGGTAGATCCTAAAGTGTTTGTCTTAAAAGGCTTCTTATAGAATCTGATCTCTGTTAAAAGCAAAACTGTATCTCTGGCTGTGAACTTTGTGTACCAGTGTACTTTCCTGACACTACCTTCTATCTAAACGTATGACCTGGAGCGTTTATTACCTTTTTCATTGCCTGAACTCCAAAACCCAAATCTAGTACTCTTGGGGAAATAATTCTATCATGTCCCTGGCTTGACATTCCCACCTTCCCAATACTGATCTTGCCTTCTTAAACCATTTGCTTGTTTTCGCCTGGCCTTAGCTGGCTTAGTGGCCAGTGCTGCACTGTCACAATTTGAGTCAAATCCAGAGCAGCGCAAGTTGAGTGTTTGTTAACCAGCTTTGACTGGCATCTGAGCTACAATCCTATCTGGATGTAAATGTGGAGAATATAGCTTTAGTAATCCTTTCCCCAGGAACCTCCCGTTTGGACTGCAGCAATGTGTTTTAGAATGAGCTACCTCAAGATTGGTTTGGATTTTCATTTGTAAATCTTTGTACAGCTTGCGTGTTCGATACCTAAAAGAACTCAAATATATAGCCGTGTTAGTCTGTAGAATCAGTATTGTAGAGAGATCCTGTAGCACCTTTGAGCCTAACTAAAGAAAGAAATTGGCAGCATGAGCTTTCATTGACTTAAGTCTACTGAAGAAGTAGACTTAGTCTATGAGAGTTCATGCTGCCAACGTCTTTCTTTAGTTAGTCTCAAAGGTGCTACAAGATCTCTCTACATATCTAAAAGGACTGTTCTTCCATAGTGTACTTCTCCATGCCTTAAGATCATGAGTGGAAGCCCTTCTAGGAGCACCCCTTAATTCAAATACCCCTTGAGTATGGCAAAAAGGGATGAGGTTTTCAGTGACAGGTGCCTGGCATGGGAGGCTCTTCACAGCGAGATGCTCTAGGTGATGGTAGGGACATCTTTTGGATGCCAGGCAAAGACCTTTTCCCTTTTCATGTTTTCAATAGTGACTATATAATCTCTGATAATATTTAATTACTATATAAGCATAAATATCTGTAATTAGCGTGCTGATGTAGTGTGTGATTTTATTTGAGATTTTCTTGTATTATGTATTTCAGTTTTCGTTTATTAGATTTCTGTATGTCGCCAAGAGAACTATATTACTATGTGACTAATAAATGCAGATGACAAGTAAACAACTACTAGCATTTCATATTTCTGAATATTTTTTACTCACAACTGCATGCCTTTCTTTCAAAAGGATTTCTAAACCAGATTCCAATCTTCTGTCTTTTGTCTTGGGAGAAAAGCGGGATAAAAATAAGTATACTGTATATACTCCTATATAAGTCTAGAAATTTTAGTCAAAAATTGACCTAAAAATCTGAGTCAACTTATCCACAGGTCAATGAAAGTTCTGTACTTTAACTCTTATTTGAAAAAGGAACCATCACCTGGCAAAAGGCAAGAACATAATCTGTCCCAAAAGCCCTGGTTTCTCATCCATCCAGCCTTTAGGGTGGGCACAAACAGTTATGCCTGCAGGGATTTGTAAGTTCTTTAGCATAGTTTCCGTTTGCTTCATCCTTTGGATCCTTTGTTACATACCCCTAAATTTTACCGTCAACTTATCCATGGGTCATATCAAAATCCATAATTTTGGCCCCAACCTTCCTTCGACTTATGCATGAGGCTGACTTATAGTCAAGTATTATACGGTAATTATAATAATTAAAGAAAGAGCCAATCCATTTGCCTGGGATTTGAGGAAAGAGAGAGACTGCCAGGTAGCCGGTCAATTGTATTGCGGGAATAGTTTGTCTGGGCACTGAAATGTCCTTGGTTAGTTTTTAAACCTCCCCTTAGTTAATTTGGACTGATGGTGAATGATGAAATGGCCCATCCTCTGTCGTTCATACATAGGATCATTGTTTGGATGTTACTGGATTTGCTATATGGCCAACACCCCTAGATGTTTTTTGGATTTCAAGGTACCACATTTTAGCCGTCAGAGGGGAATCCTAAAGAAAGAGACAGCGCACTGGAACTTTGCTATCATAGACTTCTTCCTCCAACAAAGGTAAAGCAATTTTTCCTATTATTGGGACTGATTGGCATGCTTTACCCCTACATCACCTAGCTGTTTTAGTCTGTAGAATCAGCATGTTACAAGATCTCTCTACATACTGATTCTACAGACTAACATGGCTATATATTTGAATTATAACACACCTTTTCACTGATAGGCAAAACCCGTCAATAGGGTCTCAATCTCACTGCTACTAGGTTACTGCCTTTGTACAATAGGTCCTGTCTGCTGCATTTCTGCTTTTCAGGCAGTCACGCGGTGTGAATGGGCATGATTCTGCTCCTCACCCCCTCGCAGCAATTGTGGCCACCAAAACCTTCTCAGAGCTGGCTGCTTTGTACACATTCACACAGCGGCTGGCTTCAGGAGGTGGTTGGCTCTGTGGTGATTGCTGTCCCCTCCCCCTGGAAGGTGGCGTTTGGCAGTGTGGAAAACAGATCATGCAACCATGGATCACCAAAGCACTATTATTGGGAAAAGTGTGATAAGAAATGAAGCCAAGCCAGTATGCTTGCATTCTTAAACTAGCATGAATGTGGTGGGACAGCAGGCTGGTGTGATGAAGTCTGCAGTTGCTTGGTCCTTTGTAGTGTATCTAGCACGATGCTCTGATTTATCTATCCTTATCAAGAACTTTTAAAAAAATGCAGTTTTAACACTGGTGGCAGCAGGAGAGGAGATGCCTTCTGGAGCATGTCTAGAGGAGGGTGACTAAAATGGTGAGGGATCTGGAAACCATGCCCTATGAGGAATGACTTAGGGAACTGGGTATGTTTAGCCTGGAGAAGAGAAGGATAAGAGGATTTCACAGAATAATGGGCCATGTTGGTTTTCAGAGTCACTTGCACCACATCATTTTGGCTAAAGCTGAAGCAGACTGGTGAATGTCCCTCAGGGAATCCCAAATGTCCTTAGCCAAAGTTTTCTCCCTTACATAATTTAACTGGGCTTCTGATATATAAGATAAATTTTATATCAAGGAAAAAATCATAAGAATGTGAAAACACCAGACAAATTTATTATAAGGAAACGAGTTTATACAATGGTTGGCTGTGGATCACAGCAGCTAGCTTGTCCTGCAAATTCTGCTGGGTGTCAATGAGCATCACTGCAATACCCATGATCTACACACTGACAGAGGAGATATGATAGCCCTGTTTAAATATTTGAAGAGATGTCATATTGAGGAGGGAGCTAGCTTGATTTCTGCTGCTCCAGAGACAAGACCCAGAACAATGGATGCAAGCTACAGGAAAAGAGATTCCACCTCAACATTAGGAGGCACTTCCTAACAGTGGGAGCTGTTCCACAGTGGAACACACTCCCTCAGAGAGTGATGGATACTCCTTTGGAGGTCTTTAAACAGAGGCTGGATGGCCATCTGTCAGGGATGCTTTTATTTTGAGTTCCTGCATGGCAGGAGGTTGGACTGGATGGCCCTTGTGGTCTCTTCCAACTCTATGATTCTACGATTCCTGAGTAAAGAGTGAGCCCATCAGTGCCCCATGCAGAATCTATTCCAAAACAGACAGAGGTCATTGTTTCCTGACTGATCCAAAGAAGAGTGCATCACACTTTGCAAGCAGGGCTTTTGCTCATTGCCCAGTCTGGGAGGGAAGGCTCCATCTGCGTTGTCGCCACTGCCGCAAATTTATTGACAATGGTCTCCAGCCTCAGAGCAACTGTGCGGCCTGGGGTTTTTTTGCACAGCCAGAACCATGGGTGAAGGGTCTGTTTGGCAAATGAGGCTGTTGGAAAGGTGAAGAGCAGGGCTGCTGTAGAAGCATCAAAAAAGGCCACCCGTCCCCCCTCACAGTTCAGAGTCACTCGGATTCTCTTGGGCATCTTATCCAGGAACAAAATGGGGTTGTCAGTGAGATTAATGCCCCTGTAATTCCCCTCAAACTTCCCCATAGCCCAAATTCCTTCCTGAGGACCCAAGTCAAACACGCCTTTTCTCTTTACGGATCTTCTGGCGACCCCTACAGCCCAAGCCTCCTCACTTCCCACAGTGACTTCCCAAAAATACCGGCCAGTGGTGAAGCCCTTGAGCCCCAGTACACTCTCCCATTCATTGAAACGCTCAGGATGAGAGGGCAAAACCTGAGCTTTGCTTCTGTATTGCACGCTTTTCAGATCCTCAGAGAGGAAAAGTCGGGGATGGGCTGTATCAGGATCCAGAGTAAAATGGGCTGGAAGACAGGAGACAAAGCAAAATTGTCATCTAGGAGAAGCTAGTTTAATTTTGCCAGTCTAAAGGCCTTTTCATATTACACAATTATAGTGCTGAAATAGTTAATTGCCTGAGGCTGAAAATTGTATTTTAAAATGACTGTCCATGATTGCCTATGATTTGGGGTCAGACTAGATAATCAACTGGGACTCTGAATGAGACTTAGAAAATTTTCTTGCCTAACTGAGTGTTTCTTTTAGCTAAGCTCTGTGCTTTGTACTGCAGTCAAGGTTCTCTCATTGATAACACCCTAGACTTCATGTACTGTAAAACTATTTCTTTATCCTACGTAAGACTCTTATGTTCTGTAAACAATGTTTGCTTAACAAGAAGTACTGAATATTGTAAAATCTAACGGAACTAAAGAGGGAGGGGGCTGACATATTTGTAAGATCACTATAAAAGATGTTCAGTGGCTCTGTTCTAGGCTCGGCATCTTTGGAAAGTTATTTCCTGCTAAGCCCGCTGGCATTACTTTTTTTAATAAACAAACTCACTTTCTTTACTCTGAGAGGTCTCTTTGTCCCATTTTTCTGCAACAGTGCTATGATCCCATTTTAACCCCCCTGGCTGCACCTTATGGAATCCTGGGATCGATAGTATGAGGAGGCACCAGAGTTCTCTGGCTGAGAATACTAAATGCTTCCCCCTAAACTGCATACCCCAGGATTCCACATGGCAGAACTATGGTAGTTGAAGTGGAATCATAGTGCTACAATTGTGTAGTGTAGAAGGACCTGAGTGTTTAACAATTTGTTGAGACACTAGATACTCTAAGAATTCTAAATGTCTTAAATTGCAATTCTGTTGTGTTGTGCTGCTTTATCTGTACCTAAGCAGAAAAGAGGAGACATGTCTCAATGGATGAATGATGTATTAATAAAAAGCCTAACATATTTTAGCCTGTATATGCTCTCAAAATTTATTCTTCAAGGCTATAAAATATAAGAAGAGCCAACACATAAATACATAATCAATAAAGCATAATTTCCCAGTGTATGAAGCAACTCCCTAGGGTTGCTGTCATCTGGTGTCATCACTCATTGGGGGGGACGGGACTTATGGGAGTGGGACTTCTGATGCACAACTTCTGGTGCATGTGGGAGCATGAACGCGCAGCTGGAGATGCCGCACGTGCCCCCCAAGAAATAGCCACCAGGGAGCAGGCCTGTGGCCACAGAGACCCTATAGACCAGGCCCATGGCCAAAGGGAGCCCTGTAGACCAGGCCCACGGCCATGGGGAGGCCCTGCGGGAGGCAGGGGACTAATCAGGTGTTACCCCCTCTTCTGAAGTATTACCCGGTGCTATCCGCACCACCGCACCCCAGTGACACTACTGGTATGAAGTTCTTATTACATTTGAACACAGACCATATACAGGCCAAAACAGGTGATGCTTTTTTATTAGTACAGTTGGCCTTCTGCATTTGCAGATTTGACTTTTGTGGATTTGATTATTCACAGATTTGATTAATATGTTCTCTCTAGAAATCTCTAGGTCCTCCAGCTCTACTCTGTGGTCAATTTCTGCCAGAAGTTGTGCTGGAAAACCCAGAGATTCTTAGAGAGAACACTCTTCTAGGCAACTGTAAATCCTCCAGCGCAATTCTATGGTCAACTTTTGGCTGATGTTGATCATAGGGTCGCACCTAGGACCTTGTACACCTAGAGAGGTGTACAAACATATAGGGTTTTGTTTGTTTGTTTGTTTGTTTGTGGTTTTTCCACATTCACAGGGGTCCTGTGCCCCTACCCCAGCAAATGTGGAGGCCCACTGTAAATCATTCATTTAGCCCTTTGATACATATGGTATCTCCTTTTTTCTGCTGATAATATTGTATTCAATTCTCTTTAATTTTGGTTTCCTTTATTTATACTTCACTCGGAGAGTAGTGGAGTCTCCTTCCTTGGAGGTCTTTAAGCAGAGGTTGGATGGCCATCTGTCGGGGATGCTTTGATTGGGAGTTCCTGCATGGCAGGGGGGTTGGACTGGATGGCCCTGGTGGTCTCTCCAACTCTATGATTCTATGATTCACCTTTTCCCTAAAGCTGGGTTGCAAGATGGCTTACAAAATACACAAGGAAACACAAGGAAAAAAATATGTAAAGAAAAACAGTTTTACAGAACAGTTTTACAATGGCATTTAACTATCTATAGAGTTTAAACCATTTAAAACAGTTAAAACCATTAAATGAAAACCATTTAAAGAGTTTGGAAGCAAAATATACAAGTGCAGCACACTAAGAAAAGCCCTTTTCTTGTAAAACAGTCTGTTCCCAAAGCATGTTGGGCTTAGGAAGAGTTCTTTTCTGCTTTGTATTACTATTATTATTACTATTGGATGTGAATTTTATGTGTTTATTGTATTTTATTTCACTTTGTATTTTATCTTTGTCAAACTTTAAATTACCATATATACTCGACTATAAGTTGACCTCATGTCTAAGTCAAGGCAGGTTTGGGAGCCAAAATTATGGATTTTGATATGAGCTGTGGAACAAGTCAAGGATAAAAGTTTGGGACATGTAACAAAGCAAAGTTTCCAGGAGAAAAGTAAAGGAAAACAATTCCAAATAACTTACAAAAATTCAGAAGGCATAGCTGTGCTTATACTAAAGGCAGAATGGATGAGAGAATAGAGAAGGGTCAGTGCTTCCAGGACAGATTATATTCTTGTCTTTCACCAGTGGATGGGTCCTTTTAAATATATATATATGTGTATATATAAGATTTAAAGTACAGTATTTACATTGACCCATGGATAAGTTGACTCAGGTTTTTTGGCTCAATTTTTTTTACTAACATTTCTAGACTTATACATGAATATATGCTGTAAGTGTGTTTATGCCAATTTGTATTTGTGTTTATATGTCATTTTGTATTTATATTTTATGCCACTTTGTCAAATTTTACCTTACGTATTTATTGTATTTTATGCTACTTTGGTGCTCAAATCCTTACTGCAGAAAATCAAACCAAAACAGAGAGCTCTCAGAGGCAGACATACCAAACTACATACATCTCTCTCTTACGAATTTGTTCCATCATCAGAACTCAGAATTTACCTATTTGTGACTGAAGTCCAAATACCAGAGAATCTGGAGGAGGGGGAAAGAAAACAGATACTTAGTGTGACATTGGTTCAATTACAACAATATTTTGATTGTCAGTCATAAATTTTATTTATCTCCCTGCTCAAGTTTACAAATTAAGGCAAACATAACACTTTTTTTCTAAGGAAAGCACTGTGGCAAACATAGGATAGCCTCACCTTCAGGCACCTGACAGACCTAAGACACACTAGGCTTTAGAAATTACTCTGATTCTATATAACCCCCTGAGGAAAGCCTTAAGAGTGCACACAGGCCAAAATGTGCCAGGTTTATTTTACTAATAAAACAACCATCTTTTGAGCAACTTGAGGTGTATTTCCAAGTTATTCTGTGGATTCAACTGAATGCTTTCCAGTTTCTCCTCCTTTTGTTCCTCTGGAGAACAGAAACCATGCCATTGCATTTACTTGCAGTTTGGGAATGAGAAACTCCATTAAAAAGAATACTGTATTTTGGTGTTTTGACATATTTCAAGAGTTTTTTTTATTAAAAAAATGGAGGAGTGCTGGGAGTCAGCATGATGTAGTGGTTTGTACATTAGGCTATGACTCTGGAGATCCAGGTTCGAATCCACACATGACCATGGAAACACACTAGGCGACTTTCAGCAAATCATACTCTCTCAGCCTCAGAAGAATGCAAAGGCTAATCCCTTCTGAACAATTCTTGCCAAGAAAATGTACCAGGTGATGTACCAGATGATACAAATTTATGGCAAGAGATCAACAATCAACACCATTTTTTAAAAAAAAATCTACAGGGCGCATAGGTTTGCAGAGTCAATTTGACTAGAGCTATTTCTATAAGGAAATAAAATTGTTGTTTTTTTATTGGTTCTTAAACAGTTCAGTTTCCTGGCCCTACCAACATTACAAATGACCTGAAGCTTTCCATGAATATATTTGCACTTAGATGGCACTTTGGATCTTATGCAATGTAAATTTGTACCATCCGTCATTACCTTTGAATTGTTCCATGACACCTACTAGGAAAGGAGTTAAATCGCAGAAGTCCCAGATCTCCCACTTTAAGGTAGGAGGAAAAACCACATTCTTCTCAAACTTCTCTTTCCTGTGACATCTGGTGGACAGAAACAATATGTCAGCTCAAAGAACATGAGGTGTGAAGAGATTTCTAAAAAGGAGAAATAAAAGAAAATAATAGAAGGAGGGGAGAGCCAGAGGGTTTATACCTCTGTGGCTTGGATTCAGACCCCAAAGCCTATTATCTCCCCACTTATGGACACAGCCCATGGATGTTAGAAGCACTCTGGCTGGCAGAGGGGGGCATCCTGGCTGTGTGTGTCTTGGGACAGGTAGGAATGACTGCCAGACCAGGTGTTCATCCTGCTCTGAGCTGTCACCTAGTGTCGTCCACATCAGAGTCTAGCATCAGAGTCACCCCTCAAGGCTCTCTCTTCTGTGCTAAAGTTAGGCTTGCTTAGCCATGCTATAGCCATGTTGGGAGTTTTGGGAGGTAAGCAGCTGCAGGGAATTGTGTTGGAACCAAAGGCATACAGTGCTTGACTTTACATGGGAATGGAATAAGAAGGGAGGAGCAAAGTGAATCAGGCAAGGGTATAGAAATAGCCTGTTAAATCAGTTCTGGCAATATATGCGCTAATGTGCTGATCTTTTCCAATAAACTCTTTCTGGATGGAATCCTAAATTTCCATCTCCATGAGACTGGAAGCCATATTTTGCACACACAGGTGACACTTCCCCAGTGTCCTGGAAGTCTTTTCTTACCTCCACAAGATGCTTCCAATATCCTAGTAGAAAAGAGAAGAAAGAATTCAGTGTCAGCAAAAATGCACACTATGAAGATCTAGTAGTAGCTACTGGTTCCCATGTCAGTGGGATGATGACTCCTATGCAGGTTTTGGATGGCTTTAAAGAAGCTCTCTGATGTGTTGACCCTATCCAGATGACAAGTCCAGCATCTCCTCCAACTGACATTGGATTTAAATCTGCAACAGATTCACCACCTATTGACATGGAAGTCAACAGCTCACATTGCAAAGATCCATTAGACCCTGAACAGTGATACACTGCAAGAGTAGTTATAAAATCATAGAGTTGGAAGAGATCACAAGGTCATCCAGTCCAACCCCCTGCCATGCAGGAACTCAAAATCAAAGCATTCCTGACAGATGGCTATCCAGCCTCTGTTTAAAGACCCCCCAAAAAGGAGACTCCACCACTCTCTAAGGGAGTGTGTTCCACTGTTGAACAGCTCTCACTATCAGGAAGTTCCTCCTAATGTTTGAGTGGAATCTCTTTTCCTATAGCTTGCATCATTGTTCCGGGTCCTAGTCTCTGGATCAGCAGAAAACAAGCTTTCTCCATCTTCAATATAGCATCTTTCAAATATTTAAGCACAGCTATCCTCCTAACCTTTTCTTCTCCAGGCTAAACATAGCCAAATTCCTAAATCGCTCCTCATCTGTCTGGTTTCCAGACCCTAAGGTACTCCACTTTGGGGACATGGGCTATATTTGAGGATAATGCTCTGTAAAGTGGCAGGCAGTAGGAAAAGAGGAACACATTCTTTGATTCTTGGTCGGTTTGTAAACCATTTTCATTATGGTCGGTTTGTAAACCATTATTATTATTATTATTTAAAATACCTAATAGATTGGCAGATTTATTGGCCAAGTACAGAAATAAATGCTCATAAAATTCACAACTCAACCTAAGTATGAGGTAATGAATTCTAACAGCTAAGTACATCCAAGTCAGTGAGATGCAGGAGAGATTACTTAAATAAACTTCATTGATTTTGTTCTTACCTTCCTAAATGTTTGTGTTTGTATTTTATTTTTTTATAAGCTACACAAACACCTCAGTGAATCCTACCTATGCCCCATTTATCATCTTCCATTCAGTGCAGTCTCCCTAAGCATTCACTCTCTTTCATGATCTACCATCAATTATAGTCTTCCTTACGATGCATCTGTTTATATAGGTACTAGGGTCATAGTAAAATACAATCTGGGTCACAAAAACAGGATTGATATCAACTCATTTGAAATGTGGAGCTGGAGGAGAGTCCTGCAAATACTGTGAATTGCCAAAAGGACAAATAAATGGGTCGAGGAGAAAACAAACTTGAACTCCCAGTAGAAAACAGAATGATTTAAACTGAGGCTGCTCTGCTTTGAATGTATCATGAGATGACATGACTCATTGTAAACAATGATATTGCTGGAAAAAGATGAAATCAGTAGGAAAAGAGGAAGACCACATTACAGATGCTTGATCCAATCAAGGAAGCCACAGCCCTGCGTTTACAGTACTTCAGCAGGAACAGGGATCTGAAGGTCTCTCATTTTAAGGTTGCTATAAACTGAAATTAACTTGATGGCACATAACAACAACAAAATTAGAAGGTCCACCACAAAGTAGGAGCCAGTGAAGGTCCATGCTGAGGAGCTCCTAAATAAGTCTCACAGGCACCACATATTGGTTTATTGGTTGTTGTTATTTGGTTTAAAAACAACAGAACTGAATTCAAAGAGAGCCAAGTTAGTCTGTATCAGCATACAGAGGGAACTTGTAGCACTTTTAGTGAGAAGAATTGAAGTCAGGGACAACAAATTCCTTGTAGGGAGCTGTTTCTAAGGTCTTTATGTTGTAAGTTGTTTCTAAGGGCTTTATAATACTCACATTTACTTTATATACTTTTCATTTTGACTCCCAACAAAACTTAAGAGACCCAGCTGTCACTGCATTTTTTTTACTCACAACGTAAACAACTTCCAGGCAGTTAAGAGATACTCATAAAGTACACATTTGGTCAGATTTTTCAATGTTAATTTTTCTCAGTTTAAAAAGGGCAAAAAGAGTCTTGTAACACCTTGAAGACTAACCAGGTACAGTGGGCTGTTGATATCTGCTGGAGTATGGTTCCATCAGCCTCCTGGGATGGACCATCCTAATAAAAAGTAAAGTCTGACTGATTATTCACAAATTGTATTACCTTCCTTCAGTGGTACTCCCTATTGTATTACCTTCCTTCAGTGGTACTCCCTATTACCTCAAGACCATCCTCACCTGCAGGATTTCACTTGTGGGCTGCTGACTGTTATCCTCCATATCCTGGATGAGTCTTTGAAGAGAAAAAAGTTCTCCTGACAGCTTGGCCAGGTGCTCATCCCTTTTCTTCACAATCTCCTTCTCAACCTCCTCCATCTTGGCCAGCAGAAACTTCTCCTGTTCCTCCAGAAACTGATAAAGTTGTCTGAATGCCATCACAGTCTTTTCTCTCTCTGCTTTTATTTGGTTCTACAAGAATATGGAAAGAAGAAAAAAGGTAGCCAGTGTTAAGAATACATCCTGCAATCTTTGGAACACCAAAAGATCCATTGTGAGAATGAATACCACATGAAAGGCACTGGTGTTCATAGAGAACACAAGAATATTATGTTGTGGATACTTTTTTGGGCAGTCGTGGTCCTCCAAAGTCCCCTGGGAGTGGCAATCCAGCAAATGACTCTTGCAGCAAATGAAGGGTGGCTGCCTTCCCCTGTGATCTCTGTTCGTCATCGAGCACTGCTTCTGAGGTCAGAAAAAGGTGCCCAGCCTTGCTATTAATGCTGGGTGCCTTGTTCTGACCTCAGAGCCATTCATACCATCAGTGGTGGGGCTGGGTGGCTTACAGGGACTGCATGTGAAGATAGCTGCTGTTGTAGTTGCTGTGAAGAGTGCCAAAACCAGAAGTAGAAATTGAGTTATTAAAATGCAGGTTAAGGGACGTGGTGGCTCAGCAGTTAAGATGCTGACTCTGATGACTGCAAAATCAGTAGGTTGGCAGTTCGAGACCAAAATGCTGCATAACAGAGTGAGCTCCCGTCACTAGTCCCAGCTTCTGTCAACCTAGCAGTTCGAAAGCATGTAAAAGTGCAAGTAGATAAATAGGCACCACTTCGATGGGAAGGTAACAGTGTTCTATGCAGTTATGCTGGCCACACAATCACAGAGTTGGTTTGACTATGCTGGCTCTTCGACTAAGTAACAGAGATGAACACCACCCCCTACACTAGGACATGACTAGAGAATCTTGTCAAGCGAGAACCTTTACCTTTACCTTTACCTTTTTTGTTGTTGTTAATTGCCCTCGAGTCAATCTCGAATCATGGTGGCCCTATGGATGAGACATCTCCAAGACCCTCTGTCCTCCACTGCTCTGCTTAATTCCTGCAACCCCTTCCTATCCATAGTGACCTCCTTCATAGAGTCCATCCATCTGGCATGTGGCCTTCCTCTCTTCCTACTTCCCTCCACCTTTCCCAGCATTATTGTCTTTTCTAAAGACTCCTCCCTTCTCATGATGTCTAAATCTTGTCATCTTGGCTTTGGCTGTCCATGGGAACCTCAGCATTCTTCTCCAGCACCACATTATCTCAAATGCATTGATTTTCCTCCTCTCTTCTTTCTTGACTGTCCAGCTCTCACATCCATACATGGTAATAGGGAATGCAATGGCTTGTATGATTCTGACTTTTGTGCTGAGTTGTGTGTCTTTGCATTTTAGGATCTTTTCTAGTTCTATCACAGCCACCCTCCCCATTCTTAATCTTCTCCTGATTTCCTGGCTGCAGTCCTCGTTCTGATCAATGTTTGATCCCAGATATGAGAACTCTCTTATTATTTCTATTTCCTCATTGTCTAGCTTGAATGTAAGTTCTCCGTGGTCATTCTTTTTGGTTTTTTTAATGTTCAACAGTAAGCCTACCTTTGCACTTTCTTCTTTGATCTTCCTTAGTAGGTGTTCCAGGTCTGTGAGGTTTTCTGTTAGTATTATGGTATCATCAGCATATCTCAGATTGTTGATATTTCTTCCTCCTATTTTCACTCCTCCCTCTGCCATGTCCAAGCCTGCTTTCCTTACAATATGTTCTGCACATAGGTTGAATAGGTAGGGTGAAAGGATGCAGCCTTGTCTGACCCCTTTGCCAATTGGGAACCATTCTGTTTCTCCATCTTCTGTCCTAACAGTAGCCTCTTGTCCAGAGTACAGATTCCTCATCAGGACTATCAGGTGTGTTGGTACTCCCATGTCTTTAAGGGCATTCCATAGCCTTTCATGATCTATGCAGTCAAAGGCTTTGCTATATACAGTCTACAAAGCACATGCTGATTTTCTTTTGGAATACCCTGTGCGCTCCATTAGCCATTGTATGTTTGTAATGTGGTCCCTCATGCCTCTTCCTTTCCTGAACCCTGCCTGGACCTCTGGGATTTCTCTCTCCATGTATGGTTGGAGTCTATGTTGCTGAATTTTGAGCATAATTTTGCTTGTGTGGGAGATCAGTGCTATGGTCCTATAGTTGCTGCAGTCTCTTGTGTCTCCCTTTTTGTGGATGGGGATGTATATCGATTGCTTCCAATCTGTTGGCCATTGTTTTGTTTTCCATATCTGTTGACATATGTTGGTTAGCACTAGAATTGACTCTGTCAATGTGGATTGCAATAGTTCAATTGAATATCATCTGTTCCTGGTGATTTGTTTTTTTACTATTTCTCTTATTGCAGTTTCCACCTCACTTTTTAGAATTTGGAGTTCATCTTCATATGGCTCTTCATTCCATGTGCCCATCATTTTGTCATCTCTTTTGTATAATTCTTCTGTGTATTGCATCCAACGTCTTTTTATTCCTTCTTGGTCTTGAATTATGTTATTTTTATTGTCATAGAGTGTCCCAAACCTTGGTTTGAATTTACCTTTACCTTTTAGGGAGAAGAATCCCTGAATCAGGTAGGTGTCATGAAGACAGTCCATACTCAATTTGGGTTTTGGCCCTGCATCATGCAAACAGGATGCGGCAAGCCCAGGGAGAATTTGGGAGAATTTATCCATGTAGACAGGCCTTCAGGGAGGAGGTGAGAAATAGCATCATGAATTCCCTTAGGTCAGGGATTACTAAGGTTAGATCCCCAGATGTTGTTCAACTGCAACTTCCAGAATCCCTGATCACTAGCCATGCTGGCTGGGGATTTGTGGGAACTAAAATCGAACAATCTCTGAGAATAAGAACAATGCCCTAGATGGGTGCTATCCAAACTGATGGTCCCTGGACCACTGTCAATTCCCAAGCCATTGGCTTCTCAGTCCCTGGTGAGTTTCCATTGGCATAAATATGGTGCTGTTCCCTGGCATGTTGTAAAACAAAACAGTTGCAAGCCCCTCCACATCAGATAACCTGAGAAGCATTGCTATAGATGGGAACAGGAATCTGTTGTGTTCATTTTGTGGAGACACATCATGTGTGCAGCCTGTTTGTTGTTGCTGTGTGTCCTCAAGCGATTTCTGATTTAAGATAACTACAAGATGAACGTATCACTGAGTTTTATTGGCAAGATTTATTCAGAGGAGGTTTGCCTTTGCCTCCCCTGAGGCTGAGGTAGGATGACTGGCCCAAGTTTACCCAGTGGGTTTTCATGGCTGAGCGGGCATTTGAACCCTGGTCCCCAAGTCCTAATTCAATGTTCAAACCACTTCATCATACTGACCCCATGTGTTCATCCTGTAGATATGTGCAAATATACTTTATACTCCAGAAATGCCGCCAGTTTCCAGTAGCCTTTTTCTAAGGAAACTGAACCCACGGTTGGCACTGGGACCTCTTAGTCTTCTCACTGCTCAGTATTGGGGTGCACTGACAACAGTATTTTGTTTTTCTAGATTTTGATTCTAGGCAATAATACTTTTTTTCATTTTTTACTTACAAGCAGGAACTGGCTCTCATTTTGTGTATCTGCTTTGTATGCCAGAATTTGCTCTCTCTCCTCCTTCAAACTCTTCAGACAGTTATGTATTTGATCCTGGAGAGAGAAATAAATAAAAGAAGTCATGTTTCAGTTGGGTTCTAATAGGTGTGAGTGACAAGATGAGAAGAAAACTGAGGACAGGACTGTGAAAGATACAGGCATGTCAAGTGATGAAAGCTAGTGTGATTTGAGCACTGGACTACAACTCTGGAGACCAGGGTTCAAATCCTCACTTGGCCATGGAAACCCAGTAGTCACACTCTCTTAGCCTTAGAGGAAAGTAAAGGCGACCCTCCTCCCCAAACAAATCTGGCCAAGAAAACCCCATAATCGGGTCACCGATTCAGAAACAACTTGAAGGCACACCACAACAACAACAACGATGTTCAAGTGACATTTTTGTTTGTTGTGGTGTGCCTTCAAGTTGTTTCTGACTTATGGCAATCCTAAAGCTAACTTATCATCATGGGGTTTTCTCAGCAAGGTTTGTTCAGAGGAAGTTTGCCATTGTCTTCCCCTGAGGCTGAGAACATGTGATTTGCCCCAGGTCACCCAGTGGGTTTCATGGTCGAGCTGGGAATCGAACCTTGGTCATAGGTCCAAAACACACTGCAGAAATAACCTAGTAAGAGACCGCTTTAACTGCTCTGGCTCAGTGCTAGGGAATCCTGGGAACTGTAATTTATTTATTGTGGAGCCCTCTGACAGAGAAGCCTAAATGTCTCACAAAACTATAGTTTCCAGAATTCCCTAGCATTGAACCAGAGCAGTTAGAGTGGTCTCAAACTGGATTATTTCTGCAGTGTGTTTTGGACCATAGTCCGATACTCAAACTACTATGCAACACTGTTTGCTCCCTAACCTGCTTTTAGAATAGGAGTTTGATACTCTCTGAGGTGAAGTCAGGAGAAATGCCCCTATCATCTGTACGGCACGTGTTTCAGGTTAACTCCTTCTGGAAAACTATTACGTATTATACAAAGCCCTAGAGCAAAGCTGGAAAGGAGCCCTGTTCCAAGAGAGTATGCAAAGGAATCCTGCAGCACCTTTGAGAGTATTTGAAAGAAAGAAACTGGGAGCATGAGCTTTCGTGGACTTGAGCCTACTTTTTTTTGGGTGGTTTTTTCGGGCTGTGTGGCCATGTTCTAGAAGAGTTTCTTTCTGACGTTTCGCCAGCATCTGTGGCTGGCATCTTCAGAGAATGCTGGAATGGAAGAGAGTGGGTATATATATATATATATATATATATATATATATATATATATGCCAGCCACAGATGGTGAAACGTCAGAAAGAAACTCTTCTAGAACCTGGCCACACAGCCCGAAAAACTGACGGGGGATTCTAACATTGATTTTGTGGTGTTCTTGTCCAGCACTTATGCGAGAGTCAATTGCCTACACTTGGTTTAACTAGAGGCCTTTACAGACTGCCAGAAAGAATCCAGCTTGAGACCACTTTAACTGTCCTGGCTCAATGCTAGGGAATCACAGGAACTGTAGTTTTTTCTGGTCCCACAATAAACTACAGTTCCCATGATTCCCTAGCATTGAGCCAGGACAGTTAAAGTGGTCTCAAGTTGGATTCTTTCTGGCAGTCTGTAAAGGCCCTAGATCAGCTTTGTTGTTTGGTTTAACTAGATCAGCTAGTTAGGATTTTATTTTATTTTTGTGCATTCTCACCATATAAGTCCCCCATTCCTTCCTTATTGTATTTGATTTCTCTCATGGAAATAGTCTTATTTAGCCCAGTGAACTGGATTTGTGTCCACCATTAGAAACCCTGGAGCCCCTAAGCCAGGGGTTGGCAAACTATGGCCCGCGGGCTGAACCCGGCCCGCCGAGGCCTCCCTACCGGCCCCTGGCCGGTCCTGCTGCTGCTGCCACCACCTTTCTCAGGTGCGTGCGACTCCAGGGCGCCATTTTGTGTTCCAAAATGGCGCCTGGAGTCTTGCACGACCTTTCCCATTCTGTCCTACGACGGGAAAGGTCACACAAGACTCCAGGCGCCATTTTGGAACACAAAATGGCACCCCGGAGTCGCATGCGCTTGCACACTGGCTGGAGCCCTCCTGGGTGACCCCCGTGGCCGCACCGGGCCTCTATGGGGCCCGGTGGGTTTTTGTTTTTTTTACTCCGGCCCTCCGATGTTCCGAGGAACTCCGAACTGGCCCCCGGCTCAAAAAGTTTGCTGACTCCTGCTCTAAGCAAACGTATGTGGATTTCCAAACCACAACCTAGAATATTGAAAGAAGACACTTTGCAATGTGACAGAAAATAAAAAGACAAACAGAGATACCCTCCTTTTCCTACATTTCTGCCTTCTGTCAAGGGGGAATTCCAAAATGTCCTATATTTTGAGCATGATTAAGAAGCATGAATTTATATTTATAGTAATGTTCTTAAGCTTTTATTTGGTAATCTCCCACATTTTTCTTGAATACCCTACATTTTGTGGGGACTTGTCCTTCTTTGCTGTGAGGACATTTCGACACACTGCTTCCATAGGAGGGTTCATTTTGTTTGTCCTTCGCTATTCCTCCCTTCACATTGAAAGCCATCATGACCAGTATCTCATAATGGTTACAGACAGAAAAGGACTGGGAAGATCCAGTTTAAATCCTCCCTCCTCCATTAATCTCACTGGGGCCACTTTTTCTCATCCTAATCTATTTCACAAGGCTATTGTGAGGATTGTGGGGCAGGGATATAACTAAACAGGGTTGACATATTGAAAACTAGAGATAGCTGCTATACCTTTAACGGTTGTGTAGAAGCAGGAATTTCAGCAGGTGTTGCTTGATAGCTCTTCTATCCAAGCACTAAAGATAAAGGAGCCCTCTCCAGTTTTCAGTATGGCAACAGAGAGGGAGACAAAATGAGACAATCCCCCCCAAATAATTCTGCCTGCAGTCCCAAAATTTCTAGCATTACAGCAAAATCTGTTGAGCGATGAGCTAGGATTATAACTATGGGAGACCAGGGTTCAAATCCTTGCTTAGCCCTGAAAACCCACTGGCAAGCCACACTCTGTCAGCTTCAGAAGAAGGCAAACCCCTCTCAACAAATCCAGCCCAAAAATACCCATGGTCTCCATAGGTTGGAAAGGACTTGAAGGCACACTATGAAAACAACAAATATCCGGCAAAGTTACCAAGGGAAAGAAAACAGAAGAAATATTAAGAGTTTGAGAAATGAACAGTTTTCAGTGCTAGAAGGATGCATCCACACTGTAGAAACAATGCATTTTGACACCACTGTAAGGGTTGTAGCTCCATCCTGTGGCCTCCTGGAGTTTATAGTTTTGCAAAGTCTTTAGCCTTCTCTGCCAATGAATGGCAGTATCTCACCAAACTACACATCTCAGAATTCTGTAAGATAGTGCCATGGCAGTTAAAGTGGTGTCAAGCTGCATTATTTCTACAGTGTAGACACATTCAATATCTGGAGTCTGAAGGAAAATTTCACCGGATGGAGGGAGAGAGGCCAGAATTCTTCCTGAGACTACAAAACCCTCATTTCTCTTCCTTTCCTTAACCCAGTGGTCCCCAAACTTTGGTTCTCCAGGTGTTTTACACTTCATTTCCCAGAAACTGCAGCCATCCTGGACTGTAGCTAGAAATTCTGGGAGATGAAATCCAAAACATCTGGAGGACCAAAGTTTGGGAATCATTGTCTTAACCCATACATATATCCCTTTAGAGAGAGCTGCACATGCCACCTTGAGCTTAGTTCAGGAACCACAGGTTGCAAATGCCCCCAAGAAATAACAGTGCAGATGACTACGGGCTCATTCCCACTTACATTTAATCTGATTTGCGAATCGTGTTGACACCGGGTCGCCAATTCAATTGAGGCTGATGCGTTGTTCCCACTATGGAAGTGAATCATGTCCTAATTCCATGTCATTTCCACTAGTGGTATGGAATAAACTGGAGAGGAGGATGGGGTGTCCCATCCCAAGGGCCCAGCTTGGCTGTGTGCAGCCAGGAGATTGGTTGCGGCCAGGTGTGCCCACTGGCAACAAAGAACCCCTGGGGATCTTCTCTCTTGTGCACATACTTTGTGCCGCTCTTTGGGGCCCTCCCGCCTGCATCTGAGGCCGCCGCAGCTGGCCTTTTCCCTGCACCCCCAGAACACCGGAGAGCCGGCGCGGCCCCCAGAGCACCAGGGTTGGGCCAGGGGAAAGCAGCAAGCCAACCCCAGTGCCAGCAGCAATAGCCCCCACTGCTGCCGCTGAACAGCTGAGTGGCCCCTCCACAATTCAGTTCGATTCAGGTCCATCATTTACACATGTTGAACATGTTTCTGAATCGATTTTTTTTTTCTAAAGAACCACCAGAAAACTACTCTTCAAAAAGTGCGGTTCTTTTGGATTTGTCGCAGTTCAAAGCGAGTCCGAATGATCAAAGTCCTTCTGAAATTGTTCCAAGCAGGGACGAGGCACATATACAGCGATCAGCAAATCGCTGTAAAACATAGTGGGAACGACCCCTACATATTTATTTCAGAGGAAGGAACTGGGAAGTTTTCCTTAGGCAAGGAGTACTCAAGAAGTTCTCTAGGCAAGGAATAATCTCTCCTTATGAAATTCATGGGGTCACTATAAATTGACAGGCACCTTGAAGACACATACACGCACAATAGCCTATATGGGCCTAATTACCTTAAAGGCAACAAATTCTGCCTCATCGTAGAAGCCAAGCAGGGTCAGCCCTGGTTAGTACTTGAATGGGAGACCACCAATGCATAAAATTTCAGAAGGAAGTGCCAAACCCACCTCTAAATGTTCCTTGCCCTATAAAATTCATGGGGTTGCCATAAGTCAACAGGCATCTTGAAGGCATAGACACACACCTCAGACATGTGGGAAGCCTCTTCTTCCAGCAATGCCTCCCGAGCTCGGTGCTTTGGCAGTCTGTCCCCCATCACCCAGATGGGGGCTTCGTCCTCCTCACAAGGAAGCTTTAAGGGCTTCTTATATGTCACCCACTTTACATCTTCTGCCCCTTTCACCTTCTGAAGACTGAGTTTCTTGGCGATTTCCACCACACTGGCCAGTTGCCAGTTGGGGATGACATTGCTCCTCTGCTGGAAAGGTGCCCTGCATTGAGGGCAAAGGCGGGAAGCAGCCTCTTTGTCCCTTTCACTCCAGTGCTGGATCAGGCAGGCTCTGCAGAAATTGTGCCCACACTCTGGGAGGATGACAGGCTCCGTGAAATACTCCAGGCAGATGGGACAAGTGGCTTCGTAACACAGATCTTGGACTGGACTCTCAGGAAAAGGAGCAGCACCTGCCATGGCTGCCTCTGGATAAAAGGAGAAATAAGAAACGGTCTGGACTTAATAGTCTCTCTTTCCCATCAAATAAATGGGTGTTTCTTTTCTAGGAATCAGCATGACGGATTCTTCTCGCTTGAGGCATCAACAAGACAAAGTGTCCTTAGGGAATGTACATGTATTGATTTATTTGGGGATTAATGAGAAGGAATGACTCATGTGAGCAAACATGTTCAGAGAAGAGCTGGATGGATGTAAGACAGAGGTTGCAAGAACATCTGTGGCGGCATCCAGTTCAGCTGAAAGACAAGGCAATGAGTCCAACATTGTTCACACCCAATTCATTCTTGGCTTACACAAGAGTTTTCCAGTAGCCATCTACAGTTTACTTCAGATATTTATATCTGGTTATATAAGCCCTTTCTAGGGTTGCTGGGTGAAGTAAATGGTTCCCAAACTTTGGTCCTCCTGATATTTTGAACTTCAGCTCCCAGAATCCCTGACTGTTGGCCTAACTGGCTGGGAGTTGAAGTCCAAAACACCTGGAGGACCAAATTTTGGGAATATCTGCATTAAAGTCTATTCAAAACAAGGTATTTCAGCAGCTGTTGCAAATGTTGACATTCCGTTTTCTGCATAAAATTACCAGACTATTAACACTTGGGATTGCCCAACTACCTTGGATGCAGTATCAGAGTTTGAAAAAGTTGATAGATTTGCTGTTTTGGGTTCGTTCTCATATTTAAACCGGTTTGCGATTCGCCTTTGCTCCATGTCAGTAAATCGATTCTGAAAGGTCCATTGTTCCCACTATGAAAGTGGATCTTTTCTTTATCCCCTTGTAATCGCTTCTTTTTTGGCACGATTGTCGTTCCCACTAATTTGCGGCACTTCTAAATGCACGTCAACCATCTGCATGTCATCAGTGATGCAAGTGGCAAAACGGTGAGGACGGGGCTGTTCCAGGTGCCAAGTAAGATGACTTTAGCAACTGAGCCTTCCTCTGCCCCTCAGCAACCCAGGCTGCTCAAGCACACTATTTCCTCCTTGAGCAGCCCGGCTTGGGAACTATATATATATATATATATATATATATATATATACACACATATATATATATAAATTGACAGGATATGCGATCCAACTACTTGCCTCGCTGAACTGCAGTCAGCCTGTAATTGCAAGTAGTGGCAAATACAATGGATTGCATACCCTGCCAATTATATATCATGTGCCCATAGGTCACACCATAAGCACAAAGGCAGTGCTGGTGGGGGGGCGGGGCGGGGAATGGCTGATTTCACAAAAACTGAGGAGGGATGGTAAACACCCCTCTGCCATTAGTCCCTCTCCTCCAGAATAATGCAATTCAGATCCGTCGTTCCCACTTGTTGAACGCGCTTCCGAATCGATTCTTTTCAAAAGAACAGCCAAAAAAAATGTGTCAGAAAAAAAGTGGGTTTTTTGCATTTGCCTTGCTTCATCGCAATTGTAACTGAGCTCAATAGGATCGGAACCAGTTTCAAGTGGGAACGACGATCATATAACCTGATCAGCAATTCGCTTTAAATCATAGTGGGAACGAGGCCTAAGGGAATTCATGTGAGCTGTAATGCAAAATTTCTGGGTTTGGTACAAAAGATTGTTGACTTGATAATGACATAAGGTTTTTCTTTCTTTTTTCTTGCCTTTTTTGATGCCTTATTGATGTCAGGAAATTCCCACTCACCCATGCAAACCTAGGGTCACCCGTCTGCATCCCCCCTTAGTCTTCTCCTGATTTCCTGACTGCAGTCCCCATTTCTATCAATGTTTGATCCCAGGTATGGGAATTCTTTTATTATTTCTATTTCCTCATTTTCTAGTTTGAATGTGTATAAGTCCTCTGTGGTCATTATTTTTGTTTTCTTTATGTTCTGTGTACAAATATGCTCAAAATACTTCAACATTGACTTAAAGACATGTCTTTAAGGGTGTTCCATAGCATTTCATGATCTATGCAGTCAAAGGCTTTGCTATAGCTTATAAAGCACATGCTGATTTTCTTTTGGAACTCTCTGCTACGCTCCTTTAGCCATCGTATATTTGCAGTGTGATCCCTGGTGCCTGACTCCTTTGCCAATTGGGAACCATTCTGTTTCTCCATCTTCTGTTCTGACAGTAGCCTTTTGCCTGAGTACAGATTCCTCATTAGGACTATCAGAACAGAAGACGGAGAAACAGAATGGTTTCCAATTGGCAAAGGAGTCAGACAAGGCTGCATCTTATCACCCTAGCTATTCACCTTATATGCAGAACATACTGTAAGGAAAGCAGGCTTGGACATGGAAGAGGGAGGAGTGAAAATAGGAGGAAGGATATCAACAATCTAAGATATGCAGACGATACCACAGTACTAGCAGAAAACCTCACAGACCTGGGACACCTAATAAGGAAGATCAAAGAAGAAAGTGCAAAGGTAGGCTTAATGCTGAACATAAAGAAAACAAAAATAATGACCACAGAGAACTTGTACACATTCAAACTAGACAATGAGGAAATAGAAATAATAACAGAATTCTCATATCTGGGAATAGGGATGTCTTTAAGATCTTGTTGTTAGTTAAATTGCTTGTTTTTGATATTGTAATAACCCAGACAGGGTTTTAGGAAATTACCAACATGTAGAGTTTGTAACGACAAGACAAAAAGATACAACAAAAACAATATACTAGCTTTACATGCCGAAAGACCAATCAGACTTGTAATAGTGGCAAAAATAGCGTAAACAATTGGAAAACTTACTTATTGATAGAGAAGAGAAGTACGATGATAGGTAACATTGTATACATCAGGTACTACAGAAGAGGAAGTAATGCTAGATGTTAGTTTGCTTGTCTAATGTTAGATAGGTAGGAATGTATGTGTAAGTAGATGTCACTGGATGGTGTGTCTGTGAGATGCTGTTTGACTTGTTTTGTATTTTTTTAACATTACAAATTTGAATAAAAAGATTTTTTTAAAAACGTCTTGCGCTTCCCAGTAGGCTCAGACAAAAGCAAACTGCAGCTTCTCATAGTTTATGTGTTCTTCTTCATTAATATCATTCACCTTCTTGACCACACTCTGATGTGCTTTGGCCACATGTATCCTGTTTTTCATTAAGAGGGTATGCATATTAAGAGGGTATGAAGAGGTGGACAATTGTGCCCTCCCCCCGAACTGCAGCTCTCATCAGCTTTTGCTATCAAGGCCAATTGTGACGGAACCTCAGAGATGCTGTCCAACAATATCCTCCAATGACAAAGCCACACCCAGGACAATCTTCCTCCCATTTTCTCTTCCCAAGACTCCTGTGAGGTAGACAAGACTCAAAGACAGTGTGATCGGTTCACATTTGTATTGGTTAGGAACCACAACCCAGGTTTCAATCCTGGAACCACAACCAAGGTTCAGATTCCAGTCGGGCACCCTAATCACACACACTAGCTTTAGAGCCCCCTGACATACAGAGATCTGTAAAACAACATAGATTATAATCCAGCACCTCTGAGAGCAACTCGTTGGTATATACAGGGTGGCAGATTTGGGATGACAATGTCAATATGAAAAGCTCTGTTAAGACTATGAAAGATTATCCCTGGCCATCATAAATCTAACTTACCTTAGAAGAATGTTGTGAGGATAAAGTGGAACAACACTCTATATATGCGCCATGCGAAAAAAGAGCTATGTAGATATTTGTATTTCAGTCTGAAGAAAGACATAAGAACTGAAAAATAAACCTTTAATAGAAGTATACATATCAAAGCATTAAAAACATCCTCCAAGATCATCTAGCATTATATATAAAATGTACTGATAAAAGCACTATCTAAAAACCAATATCTGAATCTTCTTGGCAGTTAACTGAAGATTATCCTGCAGGCTAAATTAAAAAATATATGTCAATTTCCTTGCAAAAAAAGCATTTCATAGATTGGTCTATAATTCTCACATTGCAGCACCCCAAATTCTAGATTTTCTGAGGTGACTGTTCTCTTTGAATGCATGGGGTTCTTTGTTTAGAATATAAGATCACCTTCCCTGAGTATCAACAAAGTGAATTTTGGCATCTACATCTCTTAGGTCCAAAAGACCTACGAAATAATCCAGTTTGACACTGCGTTAACTGCCCTGGCTCAGTGCTAGGGAATCCTGGAAACTGTAGTTTATTGTGGCGCCAGAGCTCTCTGACAGATAAGGCTAAATGTCTCACAAAACTATATTTTCCAGAATTTCCTAGCACTGAGCCAGGGCAGTTAAAGCAGTCTCAAACTGGATTATTTCTGTAGTGGGTTTTGAACCATAGAGTGATTAAGGAAAAAGGATGATTCACACTCCTGAGGGCTGGAGGGACACTGATTCAGGATTAAACTACATCAACAAAAGGCAAAACTCAGTCCTCCAGATACTGGATTACAACTCCTGACAGTTCTAGCCAACAGAGCCATTGGTGAGGAATGCTGGGAGTTGCAGTCCAACATTGTGAGGACTGCATCATGACCATTCCTAATTATACAATGTTATATATTGCATCATGCAGCCAAAGATGTTCTTCCATTTCACTCCTGCAAGTTCATGTGATCCTGATTTAGACTGGGACCAAGTCATGCAGGTGGGGAAAACTTGAAACATTCATTTTCGTATTTTTTTCCCTTGTGCCAATTATAGGGGGGAGGGTTTTGTGTGTGCGTGCACCAATTATGTTTTTTCTTTTTCTAATGTCCTCACCAAGGGAATGAGCACATTTGCACTAGAACTAGACTATGGGCATGCATGTGGAAGGGGAAGGTTTAAGTCTCCTCCACCTGAACTCACAAATGTAAATCTGAATCTGGGAGCTGTTTGCTTACTAGCCAGTAAAAGAGAAAAAGGATCTGTATTCTGTGCTTTGTTGTTGCTATGGCACTTTGAAATTTGCAGGGCTTCCTAACTTGTCACAGCAAACGCTAATCAGCGCTATACAAATTCATGATCTGAGTCTGATCAGCTTTACAAAGGGGCTAATTAGCCACTGCTGCACAAATACAGTTTTCCAGATGAAAGTGCAGTACTTGTCGAGTTTACTTCAGGTGGAAAGATGCATCAAAACTGAAGTGAGTTCCTTTCATTAGGGGGGGCAGATGAGTTCCCAGATATTGTAGGACTGCAATTTCTCTCATTTCTGGCTAGAGCCAATAGACATTATAGTCCAACAATATCTGGAGGGCCCCACGTTCCTCATTCCCCCTTTTCCTCCTCTCACTTTCTCCATCTTTAGAAAGAGAGTGTCAGGCGCGCTTTCTTGCCCACATAAAACCAGGGATAAATAGTCTCTCCCTCAAAGGAAGCCTCTGTGAATGTGCAGATATGGATTGCTCTATCAGCATCATAAAAGGCCACGCGTTGTCCCTCATAGTTCAGAGTCACATAGATCTTGCTGGGCTTCTCACCCAAGGAGAGGATGGGGTTGGCAGGAGGGTTAACAATCCTATACTCACAGACTCCCATTTCCCAGATTCCTTCCGAAGGACCAGAGATGATGTTGCCCTTTCTCTTCACCGACTCTTTGGCCACACCAATGGCCCATTTCCCCTCGCTCCCTACATCCACTTGCCAGAGGTGCCTGCCTGTTGTGAATGTCTCGTGTCCCAACACAAAAGTGCATGTGTCAAATCTCGCAGAATTGTCAGGTAGACGTTGAAACCACTCTCCCTTTACCACGCTTTTACAATCCGGAGACAGGATGAGCCAGGGGTTTGCTGTGGTTGGATCAAAATGTACATCTTCTGTAAAACAAGAGGGGGCAGAGAGGGATTTTTTGTGTGTGTGTGTGCTTTAGGAGTCTCCGCTGCCACCACTTGCACCACACCTTTGAATGCTCCGTGTACCACTTGTGTGTTATCTACCTCTGGGATAGGAATCATGGGGAATCCTATTGGGCCCTTCTATATATCAAAATGTTTTGGGGGTGGAAAGCTGGCTAAAGAAAGCTTTCCCAATCAAAACCAGCCTCTGAGGGGCCCAGTTTTAGCCATAAACATTTTTTGATCAACTCCATCCAGAAGCAGGACAGAAAGTCTAATTAGTTTATCACACTGGGAAAATTGGAAGTTTAAACGGGTAAGAACCCGTGATTATCCAACATATTAGGCTCAATTACGCAAATGGTTTTCACACGATGTTGCACACACACCGCATAGAATTCGACAAGAAAATGACATGAACCAGCAAATAGGCATTTTCGGAAAAATAATGTGAATTAATTTCCGTTTCAATCACGATATCGCTTTTTTTGCGCAACGAGTCTCTCTATATATGGGAGAATGGCAGGATATGGACAGGTTGCTCACCTGTAACTGTATTTGTTCAAGTGGTCATCTGCGAATTCACACAAATGGGGTATATCTGCGCCTGCACAGCTAGCTCAGCAAAACTTCAATTGCAACTTTTTGGCGGTAGCTCCGCCCATCCCTATAAAGCCCTTGGCGTTCCCACTCTTTCTTCAGTTCTGAAACATAAACTGCCAAACAGACAGCATGAATTTAGCAATGAGCAGGGCACGACTGAGGGGAGGATGGGAGGGATTTGTATGCATTCACTGATGACCACTCAAAGAAATACAGTTACAGGTGAGCAACCTGTCCTTCTTCGTGGTCTCTGCGAATCACACAAATGGGTTAACAGACTGACAAGCTTTGGTCAGTGGAGGAGGGAGTGTCCTGACACCAAACTATAAAGACTCAAACAAATAATATTTATTGTGAACAATAAACTGCAAACTTATCAATGCATAAGCATAGTCATTGAACTCATTTTTAATGCAAAGCAGAAAGTAACACTGCTCTCCCAAAAGAAGCTTCTAGTCTGGCCCTCATGTCCAACCTGTAATGTTTGATAAAAGTCAAAGGTTGGGACCAGACAGCAGCCTTGCAGACATCCTCCAAAGACACTCCAGACAAAAAAGCGGAAGATGTAGCTACTGCCCTAGTTGAGTGTGTCCGCAGCCGGTCTGGAGGAGCTTTGCCCACCAGCTCATAACAAAGATGGATATTGGAGATCACCCACTTGGAAAACGTCTGAGCAGTCCTTTCTTGGCCTCTGAGCAGCATACAAAAAGTCCCTGTGAGCACCTCAAACCCGAGGTCCTATCAAGATAAAAGGCCAAGGCCCTGCGAATGTCCAGGGTGTGCAGTCGCCTTTCGGTATCAGTGGTCAGGTTCGGGGCCAAAGTAGGAAGCACAGTGTCTTGGTTGATATGAAAGGCCAACACCACTTTAGGCAAAAATGTGATGTTGGTACGGAGAACCACCTTGTCCTTATGAAACCGAAGATATGGTTGGTCCATCGTAGGGCACAAATCTCTCCAGCACGTCAAGCAGAGGTGATGGCCACTAAGAAAACTGTCTTCCAGGTCAGCAATCTTAAGTCTATTGTGGCCAAAGGCTCAAATGGCCTGGAAGAAAGATGAGCCAACACCAAGTCCAAGATCCAAGCTGGGGTCGGTACTGAGGCTGGGGGGTGCAAATTATTAAGGAATCTCTTAACCAGAGGGTCCAGGAAGAGAGAGGGCCTGCCCTCAAGTTGGTAATGAGAGCACAAGGCAGATAAATAACACTTGATAGAATTCAAGCAAAATCTTGTGTTGACGAGCAACGTTAAAAACTCCAAGACAGTCAGGATTGACGCACGAGATAGAGGAATGCCTCTGATTGACAGGAAGTCCAGGAACTTGTTCTATTTGAACAATTAAGATTTTATGGTGGAGGGCTTCTGGGCAGCCCTGATCACAGTCTGTACAGATGGAGGTATTTTTAGCATGGACGGAGCCTCCATGCCACCAGAGGAAGTCTGTCCATGTCAGGATGCAGAACTCGACCATTGTGTAGAGACAACAGGTCGGGACAGGGTTTGAGGTGGTGGTACTCCTCCCATGCCAGTAAGAGGAGAGGAGCAAACCATGGCTATCTTGGACACCATAGAGCAGGGGTAGGCAACCTTTCCCCTTTAAGGGCCGAGGAACTTCAGCTCCCAGAAGCCTCAGCCATGTTGGCCAATAGTCCCATGTTGGCCAATAGCTCCTGGGATTCTGGGAGCTGAAGTCCCTCGGCCCTTAAAGGGGAAAGGTTGCCTACCCCTGCCATAGAGTAATTAGGATGGCATCTGTCCCATTGGACCTCATTTTGGCCAACACCCTCGTGATGAGTGGGAATGGAGGGAAGGCATAAAACATCTGTCCTGACCACTTGAGCTGGAAGGCATTTCCTAGCAACCGTTGAGCTCAAACCTGAGAACAGAACCTTGTATACTGGGCGTTCTGTGGGGTTGCAAACAGATCCGGTGTGCCCCAGATGGAAAAGAGGTTGTACACTACATCTGGGTGGAGACACCACTCGTGGCATGGATAGGAGGACCTACTGAACTGGTCCGCCAACTGATTGTCCTCTCCTGGCAGGTGCATCGACTGAAGCAGAATCATGTTGGCAATGCACCAGTCCCATATGCGGATGGTAATTTGAAGCAGCATGTGGGACTTCGTTCCTCCCCGTTTGTTCAAATAGAACATGACGGTGGTGTTGTCCATCAGCAGCAAGACCACCTTTCCTGACAGCAGACTCTGGAAAGCCCTCAGGGCCTTTTCCACAGCCAGCATCTCTAGGGCGTTGATGTCTCTTTTCCTGTAAAGACCACTCTCCCTTGATAGTTAGGTCTTGGGTGTGCGCCCCCCCATCCCTCCAGGGATGCATCTGTGGTCAAATGACTCAAGCCTGAGGGGTGAGGAAGGGCACTCCCACACAAACGTTGTCTGGTTTGAGCCACCAGCGCAACGACTTGGTGACGGCCCTCGGTACTGTGAGCCACTTTGAAGGAGGGTTGCATACGGGATCGAAGACAGACAGGAACCAAAACTGTACAAACCTCAGACGTAGACATGTCCACTGAGTCACGAAGGTGGTAGAAGCCATGTGTCCCAGAGCTACCTGGATCACATGTGCTGTGACTCGCCTGTGGGTGTGGCAATTCCTGACTGCTGTGTAGAGAGCCTGAAACCTGTCCTGGGGCAGAAAGGCCATGGTCCTGTCGGAATCGAGGAGGGCACCGATAAATCTGACCTGCTTGGATGGAGACAGGTTTGATTTCTCTCCGTTGACCATGAGACCAAGGGAGTCCAAGAGTGTCAATGTGAACTGCACATCTTGCTGGAGTTTTTGTTGTGACAGAGCCGTGAAGAGCCAGTCGTCCAAGTACAGAAAGATAGTGATTCCCTTCCGCTGGAGGTAGGCTGCTACCAGAGCCATGCATTTCCTGAACACTCTTGGAGCCAATGAGAGTCTGAAGGGTAGGACCTTGTATTGGTAGATCTCATTTCTGATGGCGAAGGCGAGGAACCTCCTTTGATCTATCTGAATGCTGATGTGGAAATTTCTTGTCTGTCTCTTTATTAAAGAGGGTGGAGTCATCGAATGGCACGTCCATGATGGCAGTCCTCGCCTGCAGGGTCAGGTCTGATGCCCGTAACCAGGCGTGCCTGCAAAGAGCTACCAATCCCAATAGCATCTTTGCAACACAGTCATCGAATGGCAGGCAGAAATGGTCTGTTGTTCGCCAAAGGCATGGGTTTCAGCCTGAATAGCCATGGCCAGTGCTTTGTCCTCATCAGAAATGGAGTCCAATAGGGGCTCAAGTCTCTCCATCAAGTGCTGGACATAGGCCCCCATACAAGCTGTATAGTTGGCAACCTTGAGATCCAGTACTGCCGCCGCATAGATTTTCTTGACCACCGCATCCAGTTTTTTGCTTTCTTGGTCCGTTGGCGAGGACGAGGTCCGAGGAGTGAAGATTAACTGGGATCCCTCGATGATGGCTGAGTTAAGCCATGGGTGCTCAAAGAGCCAGCTCAGTCCCAAAGATGAGATGCAATACAAATTCTCAATCTTCCGGGATGTTGATGGAATAGTTGCTGGCGTCACCCACGACCTCTTCACTATCTTCTCCAGGGATGGGAGGTATGTGGTGGCAGACGGTGTCCGTACCTTCTCCACTGGATCGACAGCCTCCTCATCAGTGCGTGCCACCTCGATCTCGAGAGCATTGGCCATCCTGATAATCTGATCTGTAAACGACTTGGCATCGTCCGTTAGTGAAGCTGATGCCATGTTAGTCAGAGTAGGTGGAGATATTCTCTGTCCAGATCAGATTCAGGTGATGGTGAACAGGACTGTCAGACCGAGCGGCTTGAAGCAGGAGAGCCTTCAGGCAATCAAGGAAGAGGCCTGTCGGCGAACAGGGAGGCATGCCGAGGTAGAACCAGCGGAACAGAAGCATGTGGGATGGAGTTGCCAGCATTGGTGGTTGCCATTGTTGACTCGGGGCCAAAAGGCAAATAGTAATGTCCCGCCTGCGCGTCGAAGCGGAGGTCAGGATATTGTAACAGCAATGAGTCCTAAGATACAGGCCTTTCTTCCAATGTCTGATTGGCCTCAAGCCTGAGTGAGCCATGATCCTGATGTCGGGTTCACTCCACCAACTCCTGTCGGGTCCGAGAGGTGCTAGGGACCGCTTTCTCAAACAGGTGTGGGGTGACTGCGGTGGCTCCTCACGGATCTCACCCTCCGATTCGGACTCAAAAGAAATGGGGATATCAGCTCTCGTTAATATCCCATAAATATTGCACAATAAAGTAAGGCTTTCCACATGATGTTGCACAACGTTGTCATTATTGTGCAATTATCCTGTGAATAAAGCGGCAAAATCATGCTACTTTTTATTTTCAGGAAAATCCCGTGAATAAAAAGTAGCACGATTTTGCTGCTTTATTCACAGGATAATTGTGCATTTATGGCATCGTGTGAAAAGCATTGTGTTAATGTGCAATATTCACAGAATATTGTGTGAGTATTGCGCTAATACTCAGTTTCCTTTGCCTTTGTGATAAATTCCTGTCAATATATCAACGGCAACAAATCCTGGAACCTCAGGAAGTTGCTGACAGCAAACTAGGAAAAACTGCTTTTCATTTATAACTATGAGGTATCACATGGGCAAAATAAATGGGATATTAGTGCTATGCTCGAGGTCATCATAAATGCATGATTATCCCATGAATAAAGCGGCAAAACCGTGCTGCTTTTTATTTTCAGGAAAATCCCGTCAATAAAAAGCAGCATGATTTTGCTGCTTTATTCATGGGATAATCATGCATTTATGATGATGTCGTGTGAAAAGCATTGCGTTAGTGCAATATTCACGGGATATTGTGGGAGTATAGTGCTAATACCTGTATTCTGTTTCTTTTGTTCGTGTGATAAACAAGAGTAAACTGCCCTATTCAGGTACTTTCCTGACATTTGGGCCTCCCATTTCCATCAACCTCTTGGTAATGTCTAGGGATGATAGTCATGATGAGGAATCTGTACTCAGGACAGGAGGCTACTGTCATAACAAAACACAGAGAAACAGAATGGTTCCTAATTGGCAAAGGGGCCAGGCAAGGCTGCATCTTATCACCCTACCTGTTCAATGTATATGTAGAACATATTGTAAGAAAAGCTGGCTTGGACAGAGAAGGAGGAGAAATGAAAATAGGAGGAAGGAATATCGACAATCTAAGAACATTATCAGACAGGGGAAAATCAGGGAAGAAAAAGGCATACCCTCAGCAAAGTCAGAAGGAAGTCAGACGAAGATTAAGAATGGGGAGGGTGGCTATGAAAGAACTGGAAAAGATCCTAAAATGCAAAGATATACAACTGAGCACAAAAGCATAAGCCATAGCATTCCCTATTACCATGTATGAATGTGAGAGCTGGACAGTTAAGAAACAAGATAGGAAGAAAATAAATTCATTGGAGATGTGGTGCTGGAGAAGAGTGCTGCTGGGGATCCTGGGGACAGGCAAAAAGACAAACAAATGAGTCCAAGAGCAGATCAAGCTAGAAACCTCCCTGGAAGCCAAGATGTCAAAACTGAGGCTGTTGTACTTTGGACATCATGAGAAGGCACAACTCATTGGGGAAAAAAATAATCCTAGGAAAGGTGGAGAGAAGTAGAAAGAGAGGAAAGCAGCAAGCCAGATGGATGGACTCTATTAAGGAGGTCATTTTCATCAATTCAGTTGTTACCCAGCTTTGATTAATTGCTGATGTTCCAATATGATTTCTTTTAGTGCTCTTGAAGGGATATTTGTGTTTCATATCAGCGAATTAAAGTGCTTTGAACGTTAAAACTGAGAAAAACCTCTAAGGAAAACATGGCAGTCCTAGCTAACACAGGAAAGAGAATACCAACCTTACTAATGGCCTGGTATGTTAGAAGTATCCTATCCTTTTTGGAAATTCAGGCCATTAAGCCCTGACATTTACCTTTTCGTAGGTTAAATCCATATGCCAGGTGATCTAGAGAAGAAAAAGGAACAAAATCAGAGCATCTCAAAACAGAAGTATGAGCTTGTGGAAATTTTTAGCATGTATGAGTCAGGGTAGGGATAAAGATTATTCCAGGTTTATTGTCTCACCCAATCTGGGGGTCAGGATGGAATTCAATTACACAGATTGGAGTGGGTGAGATGGATTTGTTGTGTTTTGGTGAGGTTGTGTTCCAGACTTTGCTGCTGCAGGTGATGGTAGGGTTTACCATCAGTATTATTGGCAGGATGATTTCTCTCCTTTCAACAGCCCATACACCATTTTTAAAACTCTCAGATAACCCAAAGTGTATCTACACTGTATATTCATAACAGTTTGAAGCCCCTTTAAATATCACAGCTCCATCCTTCAACTCTTGGGATTTATAGTTTCATGAGGTATTAAGAATTCTCTGCCAGAGAACCGTTGTGCTGTCTCCTGAACTACAGCAGAGAGGTCTAAGTCTGTCTCTAAACTACAAATCCCAGTATTCCATTGGATGGCAGCATAGTAGCTAAAGTGGTATCAAACCACTGAAATTTTGCAGTGGGGATAAAGTTTACATATAGTGTCATTTTGGGGGTTAGGGTTCGGAGAAAACATAGGCTTCATTCACATATTTTTACACTGGATCGGTTTGGTGATTTAAAGAGACCACTTGACAGCGCAGGAAATTTGAATTCACAGGATTTAAAGAGCCAGTATCTTCACACACAGAACCAGAGCACTGAAAGGGGAAAAGCGATGGTGGTTTGCCAAGACCTGTGAGATGGATATCTTCCACCCTTCTACTCACCCTCTCCCCATTTCCCCTCTCTCCTGCATGCCCTAAATAGGATTGGCAGCTCATTCTATTGACGGCTCCTTAAAATAATCTGGTTCTTTGGAAAAGACTTGGCAAATGCATCAGTTTCAAAAGAACAGGGTTAAGGGGGATTTGTGTCCGCCCCCCCCCCCCCCCCCAAATTCAGGCTGGGAAAAATCAGAGCAAGTGTGAACTACTCCCTTTTAACCCAGTTCAAAACGTAGTGTGAATGAGCCCATAGTAGCATTCCCAAAAATATTGTTGTTAAACACCTGAAATCTAGAAATTCATGTAAAAATCCCAAAAACAGTTAAAGTCAGTGGGTAAAAAAAGGCAGAGGTTACAATGATGCAGGAGAACAGTATGAAACTAAACATGTTCATGTGAGACCTAGGAAAAGATGACATGGAAGCAATTTTGCTTATTATCAAATGTACATGAATCTTAAGGTCAAATTAGACAATATGTTTAATACATTTCTCCCCTCTCTCCCCCCCACCCCCCCTCTCCGAATTAGTGAAAAATCTCTTTTGAGCCCAGAACAGATGGACAGGAAGAAGTGAGCTGAACCTGCTCCCAAGGCAGACTGAATAAACATGGGCTGACTGCACAGCACCACATCAAGCCATGCCACTGGGGAAGGTTTGCCTCTCCACCATACATGTGTACCATTGCACAAACACACCACCCACAACCTCCAAGTACCTCCCACGTCTGCCGAGATGCCATCCATTTGCATGGCCACCCCTTTCATCGGCCACACCATTGGATGTGCAATGTGGTGCATTAGTGTGCAAGTGATACATTGGCAAAGCACAATCATGGAGACCCCTCCATACATGTCCCCTTCACTCCACTTCACCCTATGCCCCCCGTTGGACTGTCTAGTTTGTGTATGTTGTAATTACATCCATTTGAGTTGTTGCACTTTCATTTCTTTCCTTTGCTGCAACCCTGCACTTGTGTTGGTGTATTTATATGCAGCAGCGAAGATGCACATTTTCTGCTTTGACTTGGACTATCTTGGCTTATTTTTGCTCTGGCTTTTAGGCCTGGAGCACAGCTTTGGTCTGGTTTCAGATGCTTTTGAGGCATGTGTCATCAAAACACCCTGCTTTCAAAGTGGCTAGAAACTACTTTATTCTGTTTCTGTCAAGGAATTTTTCCCTTAACTCTGTATCTTTCCATTTCATTGTCAAACAGCTGTTGTCACACAGTCCAATAGACATGACACAAAAGGGTTCTTCCTAAAGTTTAACTAGAATCTCTTATTGTTATTTGAACCCACTGGTTCATGTCCTCCTCTATGAAACAGCATAACACAGAGCTTGTCCCATCTTCACATGACATGACAACCCTTCAGATATTTAAAGATTGCTATCATGTGCCCTTTCAGTCTTCTCCAATCGCAACATACCCAGCTTCCTAAATTTTAACAAATGGGTCTTTTAAACTCACACTTAAACCTCACTTTTTCTGTCCTTGCTATCCTTGCAAATGAAATGGTGCCTCACACACATACATACATTTTAGACCAGCAAAATGATAAAATCCACGCACCCATTCTTTATTACCTTTGAATTGTTCCATTACATTCTTTATATAGGGTGTAAGATCACAGAGGTCCCAGACACACCATTTCAGTTCAGGGGGAAAAGCCACGGCATTCTCTAGCTTCCATTTCCTGTTCCTGAATGAGAAAAAACAAGGGTCAACTCAGCACCCCTCCATTGCTCAACTTTGTTTAATCCTGTATATTTTTATTGTTGTAAAAAGGCTAATCCTCCAACTGGTCAGAAGGATAAATATTCACCATCTGTCATCCTGTGGTCCAAAGATCTCACAGCTTTGTGTTTATTTGTGTGCATTCAAGTTGCCTGCTGGTGAAATGTTACTCATAAATCGTAATTCCCACATATCACTGAATGTAATGGCGCAGTGGTTAAATGCCTGTACTGCTGCCACTCACTCGCAATGAGTTCAATACCAGCCAAGGGCTCAGGCTCGATTCAGGCTTACA
This sequence comes from Phrynosoma blainvillii, assembly GCA_026167975.1. NCBI lineage: Eukaryota > Metazoa > Chordata > Lepidosauria > Squamata > Phrynosomatidae > Phrynosoma > Phrynosoma blainvillii. The sequence goes on from JANUYF010000002.1 coordinate 381,110,478, forward strand.
TCCTTCCGAGGTCACTAAAATGAGTAGTCAGCCTGTTGGGGGCAAATAGCTTACACATTGTAAACCGCTTAGGGAGTGCTTAAGTGCACTGATAAGCGGTATAGAAATGTACTTGCTATTGCTATAGTTGCGATATCAACAACTAGCAAAATTAAAAAAAATTACTTTTAAATTACAATATCATATGTGCAGCCTAAATGCATTTATATTTACATAATTTAATGTGGTTGAAGTGAAACTTTGATAAAAGAAAACAAAACAAAATACTTTGGGTTTTAAATAAAATTTTAGAAAAGTAAAATAAAAAACAACCCCCAAGGCCTCTTCTTTCTCTGCCCACTGAGCCTCTCCCCACTCACGCCTTCTCTTCTGCTGACCTTCATGGTTTTAAAGGGATGCAGGCAAATGCCACAACCCATTTCTGCCAAAAGGCAGACATTTCAGGAGCAGTGGTGTCACCCTCCCTAGTGGTGCCCTGGCCTCCCACAAGGTTCTTAAACTCAGAGAGGCTAACATTGGGAGTTAGTAGTGTTTCAGGCAGTCCTTTCCCTTCCTTCTGTTTTTTCTTCTTTCTTTTCTGTTTCTTTTCTTTGTAACCATACTCCATAAAAACACATAATTTTTAAAAAAAATTGTACCGGTTTTAATAATTTGTAAGCCACTTTGATCTCCAATATTGGGGAAAGCGTGGGACGTAAGTGAACCATCATCATGACCCCCCCAAAAAAAAACTAATTAAAAAGACCATCCCTCCCATGCAAATAGTTTAAAACAAGTCTCTTTCCTAATTTGAATTTACTACATAATGTGTTTAACAGAAAGTAAGAGGTTTTGGATGATGACGATGATGAGCTGCATTCAGGTGATTTTGGGGACTAAAGCAGCAAAGAGTAAAGTGTGGCCTTCCTAGATGATGTCAGACTGCAGCTTCCAGTATTCCTCACCTTCTCAGTTAGTGCACACTTTGCTGCCACATATGTAGGTTTACAGCTAGCCCTCAACTTTCGCAAGGGTTAGGGACACAGGAACTTTACAAAAGTTGAAAAACTATGAATATAGGCCTGCTATTTTTTTAAAACCGTAGAGAACAATTCTCTCTAGGCATTTCTAGATCCTCCAGCGCAATTCTATAATCAACGTCCAGCAGAAGTTGACCATAGCATAGCTCTGGAGGACCTAGAAATGCCTAGAGAACACATATTTTTTCAGTTGCATATAGGGCAGCTGCAAAGGCAGCGGCAAATATAGTAACTGGTGAATAATCAAATCCATGAATGCTTAACTTGTATGTATGGAGGGGTGATTGTATTTGGAAGTAAAGAAAGAGATCTATGCTATTTACTTTGTTGAAGATGGAGGTTCTGAGAAGTGCAATGAGGGGTTATTCTCTTCAGTGAAACAGGATAATGTATTTTGAGAAAGTTTTATGCTATTTTAAAAATAAGATAAGCATCAACAGTTGATGTGTTTATTATTTTCAACATGAATGGTTGGATTTCATCCTGTTGCAGAACAAATCTAGGTATTTTGGGGCTAATTGCCTGAAACATACTGAATAAAAGAATAGTAGAAAGAGGGTTAGAAAACAAAATTTAAACGATGCTTGTAAATACCTTTACTATAATTTAAGGTATTTACAAGTACCTTTTTTTGTTTTCTAACTGTTGCAGTTACTATTCCTGCAGTCAGAGAATGGACTCAAGAAATGTTTAATGGACACATGTAAAGGCCACTGCCATTTTCTGGCAGTGATACCTTTTGGTGGAAGGAAATTGAGAGTATGATACTTTTCAAAAGTTAGATAGCTGGAGGTGTCGGGAGTAATTCTTTCCCATAAGACTGAAAAAAAGTTGCTCTTTTTCACACAAGCAGCAAGGTGGCTTTCACTTACCTCTCCAAGGCATTTCCAATGTCCTGGAATAAAAGAGAGAGAAAGGTTATCAATAGAGCTGTTTCTGCATAGTGTGTTTTGTGGGCCAGTTTCCCAGGACCACTAGAGGCTATAGTAGTACTATATACCTTCCAGTCAGTTATAGCAACCCCATAAATTTAACAAGGTTTTCTTAGGCAAGGACTACTCATAGGAGGCTTGCCAAGGTCTTCCTCTGAAATATTGCCTTTGAAATAGAGCTTGCAGTATCTGACCCTGCTTAGCTTCCAAAACCAGACAGGATGCTATGTTTTCAATTTATTTAGAGCTATATCAAGCATACACAAACAAACACACACACACACATGTACACCCCCAAAAAGGAAAGAAACTAAACAAACCCAAACTGAAGTGGCTAGACATCAATTTTCCTTGTCTAATCTTTTCCCATTTTGAAAAAAAAATGTGGGTGCTAGGCAAGAAGGGGTTATTTTTCAAGGACTGAAAATTCTGTTTTTTCCAAGTACAATAACATCCAAAATCCACAAAAACAGAACCTATCTACAACCTATTTACTGGGCCAACCAAAATGCATAAAATATGTGATGCAAGCTTTCAGAGTTCTACTCTCAAAGCTTGCATCATGTATTCTGTGCATTTTGGTTGGTCCCATAAAGTTATTACTATTTTGTATGCACTTTGGTTGGCACCGTAGAAGTAACTCTGTTTAGTGGATTTTGGATGCCATTATACTTCGCTGTATGGCCAACATGGCTATCCCTGGATATGTTTTCTGTTCCTTCCAGAACTCAAAACCTATTCCTAGCTTCAGAATTCTTTGATTCCAAGTTTGTACTCTGTTCCGATTGGTGAATCTAGGGAGGGTGTATGCTAGAAAAACAATATTCTACAACAACATTCTAGAAAATATCCTGCAAGTCTGAAGTCAGTCCATTCTTGTCATCACAGTGAATTGTAGCTGTGGCTATCTAGATTACTGCACTACACTCTTATAGTGCTGCTATTCCACTTTAACTGCTCTGGTTGCCTCTTGCTGCATTCTGGGATTTGAAGTTTAAGGAGGAGTATTTAGAATTCTCAGCCAGAGCTTTAAGGCCTCACTGAACTACAAACCCCAGAATACAACAGCTCAAGTGGTTAAGATGCTGACTCTGTTGATTGCAAGATTGGCAGGTTGGCAGTTCGAGGCCCACCTTCTGCCAACCTAGCAGTTTGAAAGCATGCAAGTACAAGTAGATAAATAGGTACCACTTCAGTGGGAAGGTAAACAGCATTCTGTGCAATCATGCTGACCACATGACCACAGAGTAATCTTTGGAGTTTATCACAGGGGGGGAAATCGGGGATTTAAAGAGTCATTATCCCAGGAAAGTTGTGTGAACACTGGAAGATTTTCACACACATTGCGATTAAAGAGGACTTATCCCGGGGATAACCAGGGAATAACCAGCAACAAATCATTCATGGGATTTAAGTTAGATTTAGGTTAGAGTCTTTCTACCTATTCTCTGGAATAGGACTCTGAGACCTCAAGGCCTGGACTCTCTTCTCTGGTCCTCAGGGTAAGAGGGAGGAATTTCAGGGTGAGATCACTATCTTTCAAATTTTGAGTCTATGTATCTTCCGTATTTGGTATTATTGCTTGAATGGCATAGTCTGTGAAGTTAGGTTTGATCCTTCAGGTATCACACTTAAATGATATCACCAGGGCCCACCGAGTGTGACATTACAAAGGATCATCCCTAGGTGTAATGCTTTGGCCCAAAAATCCTAGAGTCCAAGAGGTCATTCAAACATCATGTTTTTTTTTTAGCAGAGCAATGCAAATAACCTCAGTCACACATTCCGGGTTTGTTATTCACACTATGGAACCGCATCTCTACAAGTTTGGTTGCTCACCCATGCCAACACTTGAATAAACATAGAGTTGACAATGCAAATGTATTCAAAACACATTCGATGCATGCAGAGTTTAATACCTGGTCTATTTGCATCGGTTATTCACACAGCCAACAATGCAAATCTTCTTTAAAACCCCAGGGGGAAAAAAACAGTATTGATTATCCTGGGATAAGTGGGGGTTTTGGCAGCCCCCAAAAAACTTAATCAGGTCCCTTTGAGAGGCATCTGAAGAATAGAGATTCAACTCAGATTCATCCTGGATTATTTTCACTGTCTGAATAACCCCAAAATGGTCCTAATCTGGCAACCATATCCCCTAATGTGCAAGCGGTTTTCTTGCTAACAATCATTTATTTGATGGGGGTAGCCTCTTTCTCCTGTCTGAGGTGATATGCTCCATGTCAGAAGGATCAGGCCTTACCTGCAGGAGTTCACCTGCTTGTAGATGCTGTTTGTCCTCCATTTCCTGGATGAGTGTTTCAAGAGATGAGAGTTCCTCTGAAAGCTTTGCCATGCTCTCATCTCTTTTCCTTGCAATGTCCTCCTCAGTCTCTTCTATCTGGATCAATATTAGCTTCTTTTGCTTCTCTAGAAACTGGTGTAGACTTTGGAACTCATCAGTGATCTTAACCCTCTCTGCTTTTGTTTGTTTCTTCAAGAAGAATGGAAAGAGAAGAGGTTGCCAGTATCAGGAAAGCAAGTGAGGGCTATCTGGAGCATCAACTGGACCTCACAAAGGAATATGCTATTTTCTACTAACGTTCAGTATATTAATCAAAGAATAAAGAACTTCTGAAAGACTTTAAAAAGGACATCCTGAGAAGGGTCTTTGAAGGAGATATGAGCAAGATACTCCTTTGTTTTAGAGGTGCTTGACTGTGGTGCTCCAAATTTTTTCTGACTGCAACCACCATAATCGTTCATTACTGACTGCATATGCCCCAACATTTCACACTGATTGAAATCAGGGCAAATACGGCAATCAACACCAGCATGTAGCCAAGATGACAAATATTATTAATGACGAATAGCAGACAAGCTAGGACAGGATGCAGAAGTTTGTTTTTGCCCGACCCTACTGGGAAGGGCAAGATTCTCCTTTGACCTGACCTCTCTGCTGAGTTAATTGAATGTATACTACTTTTGGGAGATGTTAAGAGTAGCTAAAAAAGTGGTAAGACAGAAGTTTAATCAGGATTGTCCCTGTCAAATCATGACAGCTGGAGCATATGCAGCTAGGATTACTGGGGAAGCTGAGAGTTGAAGACCCAAAACGTCTAAAGGCTCACTGTTGCACACCCCTGCATTAAAATAAAACCTCTCAATTTCGTGTTTAGTGCATTTCCCCTTTCCCAGTAATAGCAACACTTACCAGCAAGCCTTGGCATTCTTTTTCTGTGAATGTTTTGTATGCCAACATTTTCTCCCTCTCTTTTCTTAGGGTCTCCAAGCCTTCCCAGATCTGCTGGTAAAAAGAGAGCACCTTTTTTCATGGTTTATTGCAAGGTAGGAGAAATTCTGCCCCTGCTCCAGACGTAACTCAGTTTGTGAGGAAAAGTTCTGGGGAAGTCCTTCCAAAGTCCCCTTGAAATGGGACAATTCCACCTAACCTTTTCAGGGTGCTTCTACACTGTAGAAATAATACAGTTTGGCACCACTTTAACTGCCATGGTGCTTCTTAGAGAGTCCTGGGATTTGTAGTTTGGTGAGGCACCAGCACCCTTTAGCAGAGAAGGAAAAAGACCTTGCAAAACAACAGATCCCAGGAGCCCATAGGATGATGCTACAGCACTTTAAAAGTGGCATAAAACTACATTATTTCTACAGTGTAGAGTACCCCATCAACACACAGGAAAATGTTCCTGTCGTCTCCAGTGACTACCCTTCACAACCCCAAGACCTCTCTTTTTGTAAGTCTGTGCTTGCAAGGAATCTATCCATGCAGAGGAAGTTGGTAATTTTGCTCTGATGTGTATCACTTTACCTTTGCTTATATTAAACCACATTTGCCATTTTAATCCTTTTCATCCAAGTTTAGAGGGCTCTTTGCCATTTGATTTGTTTAACTACCCTAAATATTTTGGCATCTTGAGTAAACCTGGCCCAATTCATGCCTAACTCAAAATAATTTTATTAAAATTTTAAAGTATTGGTTGCAGTACAAACCTTTGCTAGAAACTACTGTTTACATCCTTCTTTTGCAAGAACTATCCATTTATTCATCCTTTCCTCTTTCTTATCTCTTACTAGTTATACCCATAAGAGGACTGCTTTTATCTGATTTGTGTTGTATTTTGGAGTGGTGGTGGTGGGGGGAGTCTCCATGTATTTAATCACATTAAATAAATAGCCTGCAGTTTCCTGGATCAAAATTTGGTTTTATATTTGTATACCTGAACTTGGTGAGGTACTTCCAAGTCTCAGCCAGTTAGCTCTAGTTTTGTAATGCAGGAGAGCAGACTAGAGACTATGACAATTAAAGTGGTATGTGCAGTGTGGACACAACCCTTGAACCACTCATTCTTCCAGTATATGCATTCCATACAGGATAACCAGATGTCATAACTGCAAAGGAGGACAAGGCACTACAAAATGTAGGACATTCAAGGAAAATCTAAGACATGATAAAATAAAAGCCAAAAATAGGACTTTATCACACGGGGCCAGTTCCATCTTTAAAGAGATAATGAAGCACAAATAAACCATCCTGAAAATAAAGCAAAAATAGTGTTTAATTGCACAAATGAATATCACACACAATTAGAATAAACGTGTAACAATGCAAAAAGCGGGGGGAAATCCACTTTTGTGTTTCATACAAAAGCGAACGAATTCCGTATATGAAGTAGAAATGGTATACTTGCACATGCGTGAAGGGATGCATAGCTAGTGCATCACAAGAACCTTCCTTGCTTCATTTCCTGTGTGACGCTTCTTCTTTGTGTTCCCACATTATTTCACCATTGCAATCTTTCTTTTTCTCAACAGATGTAGTTTTTGCTTTATGAGAATGGATACACTTTTGTCTGGTATATTTGTCACCCAAGCAAAACAGGAAGTAAAAGTGGCCCCACAGAACCATGGGAAAAACAGAAAAACGAGTGAAAGGAGGATTATTGCATGAATAAACCAAATTTGACTTTCATACTAGAGTAAAAGCACAATTACAGTAATACTGCAAATACTAAAATCCTAAAAACACTAAAATCCTGAAAGTAAAAAGATCTGGGATAACACCACGTTCTGACTGCTTTAATGACGGGTTTTGTGCGACGTCGTGTGAAATCGTTGCATGTAATTACTTGGTTTTTTTGGGATTTGTACAGGATGAACTGTAGATTTTCCTCATGTGATAAAGTCCATAGTAATATAAATGTAAATATAATATACATGTAATGTAATATAATATACCGTTGGCCCTCCACTTGCAGCTTTGACTTGTGTAGATTTGTGTATTCATGGATTTGATTAATATATTATCTCTAGGAATTGCTATGTCCTCATTTTCCACCAGAAATTCCTAGAGAGAACACTTCTCTAGCCATTTGTAGGTCCTCCAGCGCAATTCTTTGGTCAATGTTTGGAAGATATTGGCAACAGATTTGGTTTGATGGACCTAGAGATTCCTAGAGAGATTTTTTTCTCACATAATAGAAACTGGACTTTTTATTTGCAGTTTTTCCACTTTCATGGAAGTCCTGTGCTCCTAACCCCAGCGAATGTGGAGGGGCCAACCCACTGTAAATGTAAATTCATGCTTTTCAGTCATGCTCAAAATGGAGGACATTTTGAAATTCTTCCTGGACAGAAGGCTGAAATGTAGGACATGTCCTGGGAAAGAACCTCTGGTCACCCTGATTCCATTCCAAGCTTGATCCTAACAAGAGAGCCCAAGACATAATATATAGGAGAGTGGCTATTTCCAAGTAATATATAGCAGCCTTGCCTTTACATTATGATTATGATTCCACTTCAACTTCCATGGCAACACCCTAGGGCAGTAGTTCCCAAACTTTGGTCCTCCAAGTGTTTTGGACTTGAGCTCCCAAAATTCCTGGGGCTTCTGCGAATTGAGGTCCAAAACACCTGGAGGTCCAAAGTTCTAGGGAACCCAATGGGTTGCAATGTAGGGTTGGATACTTAGAATTCTCTGCCAAATTACAAACATCAGGATGCTATAAGATGTAGCTATGAATGGAAAACAGCACTATAATTGTGCATTATGAAAGACCCCAATGGCATCCAGAGGAATCTGGGAACTGTAGTAATAAATAAATAAAGAGAATTTCCAAGTGCTGTGGCTATTGAATCCCATTGTGGGAGAAAGACAGGATATAAATCCTTGAAATAAATAAAATATTTCACCACTCTTACCTTGTATTCCTGGCCCGCCTCCTCTATAGGAACAACCTGGTGCTCTTGGTGCTGCTTGGACCTGTCACATACCAGGCAGATGGGATTTTTGTCCTCCTTGCAGAAGAGTTTTAGGGGCTCCTGATGCTTTTCACAGCATTTTCCTCCTCCTGCTTCCAGCTTTGCCTCCTTGCTCAGCATTTTGGCTATCTGCACCATGTTGGCCAGCTGCAGGTTGGGTTTAAAGTTTTCCGGCTGTACTATCTCCATGCACTGAGGGCACCTGAACTCCACCTGCGGATTGCTCCAGATGTTGGCGACACATCTGAAGCAAAGGTTATGGCCACAGTCTAGAATCATAGGCTCTGCCAAATCATCCCGGCAGCTGGGGCAAGTTGCTTCTCTTTGAAGCCTTCTCCATGGGCTTGTGGAAGCCATGACTTCAACCTGTAGGGAAGTAATAGGATGGATGTTTTTAAAAAAATAGATTCAGTTTTTAAACAAACAAACAAACAAATAAATAAAACAAAACCAAAAAAAATCTCCTTGAGATCAAAAACAGCCCACTTAATCACAAGAACTCATCTTACCCTTTCACTGGAAATTGCTAGAATGAAATAAAATGCACTGGAAATTAAGAATAAAAGAAATGATCAGTCACTACAGCCATGCAATTCAAGGGCAGGCTAGGGATAACCTAATTTAGGGATTGCTAAGCCACTTGTGCAGATTTATATAGCCAGGATATTTGGGACAGGCACCACTGAGAACCTATGAGAATCGGGCCTGGAAAGGGAAAGAAGCCAATCACTGGGAAACTTGAATTATATTTTAAAGCACCTATTCCAAGATTTAAAGGGACACCTTTGGTTGCAAATGCTGATTCTTTTTAAGCAGCAGCTGAAACAAATGAGGTACGTGCTAGTTTTTGGTACGATGGTAATAATAATAATAATAATAATAATAATACAATAGGCATACCTTGTGTGCAGTTTCAGACTGACTCTGAACCCTCCCTTTAAATACTATAAAGAAACAATCAAGTACCAGTATAAGAAGGGATCTTGTAGCACCATTGAGACTGGAATAAAGAAGTTGGCAGCATGAGCTTTTGTAGACTTCAGTCTACTTCCTCAGATGCTCATTTTTTCTGCATCTTTTGCAATAAATCAATTCAGCGTAAGTATGAATGGGAGGCAGATTGGAATAGATTTAAATTTGTCCTTTAAATTTGCCGGCCAGCTGAAGAGGATGCATTTGGAATAGATTCATTAGTCAATGTGAACAACAAGTGGGTTATTTTATAACAAGAAAATGCGATCGGGGCAAATGTAGTGTGAACTACGCTCCCCAGTCAAACCGATCCATTGATTCGGATCGCAATCTGATTTATTTGTAAGTGGGAATGAGGCCTCAGTCTACTTCCTCAGATGCATAGAGCAAATTAACACCATGCATTTGGAGTGCTCACTCCGTACATCTGAGGAAGTAGACTAAGGGCTTTTGCAGACTTCTAGAAATAGTGCAAATTGAGTCCACTTTAACTGTCCTGGCTCAGTGCTAGGGAATCATGGGAACTGTATTTTTTTTCTGAGACATTGAGCCTTTTCTGTCAGAGAGCTCTGGTACCACAATAAACTACAGTTCCCATGATTCCCTAGCATTGAGCCAGGGCAGTTAAAGCTGTCTCAAACTGGATTATTTCTGTAGTGTGGATTGGACCTAAAACTGGAAAGGGAGCTTCACCTTTCTGTAGCTAGGAGGAAAAAGGAGGGACCTGGATGGAGAAAATTCTCCAAGGACGAGAGGAAGCGAAAGCGAGTTCGAAGGCAACTGCGGCCATGCTGCGGAAATAATCCAAGTTGACACCATTTTAACTGCCATGGCTCCATGCTCTGAAATTCTGGGAACTGTAGTTTTGTGAGACATTTTTCCTTCTCTGTCAGAGAGGTCTGGTGCCACAACAAACTATAAATTCTAGGGTTCCATAGGATGGAGCCATGATAGTTAAAGCGATGCCGAACTGCTTTATTTCTTCAGTGTGGCAGCAGCCCAGGCCTCAGAAGAAGTTGCTTGCTGCCTCCATTGGCCCTGCTTTGATCTGAGGCCTTTGTGCAGTCTGTCAGTCTCCCCCATTCTCTGTCACACAAACAAACAGACACACAAACAAACACACAACAGCAGTTGGCCTCACACTAGTCTGGCCTACAGAGCAGGGCAAACCCCACAGGTAAACTCTGGACCCAGAGGTAGAGTCACCTGGGAGTAAAAGTTCCCCACTGAGTGACCTTGGGCAAGGCACACTCTCTCAGCCTCAGGGGGAGGCCATGACAAGCCTCCCCTGAAGAAATCTTGCCAGGAAAACCCCATGAAAACCCCTTAGGGTTGCCATAAATCAGAAAGGCATACACAAAAGCCCCCTTGAGTGAAATGTGACACACATGGGCCCTGTCTTCCCTCCTTTCCTTGCCTCTCTTTTGTGTTGCTTATTAATTTCCCTCAGAAATTAGCAAGAATCTTAGCTGAGTTAAGTCTTCAAGGCAGTAAGTATTGTGTCAGTTGTTGTCATTGTTGTTGTGTGCCTTCCGGTTGTTTCTGACTTATAGCAACCTTAAGGCGGAGTAAACCAGACTATTATTTAATGGGCCTTACTTTTACACAAATATCTGTGCCAGGGCCTTATATAAACCCAACCCTGGCTATATTCCTCTCCATGGTCTCTTGTTTCTTTTTGATTCCATTGTTTGGTTAATCCTTAAAATGTTGCTTTTATTAGTAGTATAGCTTTTAAACATCGTGATATTTTAACATATTTTGGGTGGATTTTGTTGTTTGTTGTTTTATTGACTGACTGGTTTTTCTTTTTTTAATTAATGTAACACTACCCCAATTGCATTTGCCAGACAATATATATATATATATATATATATATATATAATGTATATATGCTATATATATATATATATATATATATATATATATATTATGATGGGCCCTCCATATCCACGGATTCTTTATGCATGGATGCAAGCATCCCTGGCTTGAAAGTATTTAAAAAAGTATGAATTTCAAATAGCAAAACCTTGATTTTGCTATTTTATACAAGGGACACCATTTTACTATGCTATTGTATTTAATGGGACTTAAGCATCTACGGATTTTGGTATCCACAAGAGGTCCTGGAACCAAACCCCAGCAGATACCAAGGGCCCTCTGTATAGATATTTATTTAAATAAATTGGTATACTGTTTGGCAAATGCAATTGGGGTAGTTTTACATTAATTTTTTTAAAAAAATAAAAAACCAGTCAGTCAATAAAATAATAACACCCACAACATGTTAAAATATCAAAATGTTTTAAAAAATACTACCAATAATAAAAGCAGTGCTTTAAAGATTAAATGCAGTGCTTTAAAGATTAAATGCTTGCTGGACTTACAAAGGGAAAGCCTGGCTTGTTGTTATGTGCCTCCAAGTCATTTTTGACTTACGGCAACCCTAAGGCAATCATAGGGCTTTCTTGGCAAGTTTCTTCAAAGGGATTTTGCCATTGCCATCCTCTGAGGCTGAGAGAGTGTGACTTGTCCAGGTCACCCAGTGGGGTTTCTATGGCTGAACCGGGATTTGAGCCCTGGTCTCCAGAATCGTGTTCCAACACTCAAACCACTATGGCATGGCACCAATATATTGACATATATTGAGAATTCAGTACTTGTTTAATGTTGACATGTTTACTGCTGAAAGATGGAGAGGCTGTGATGTATCCTAAATCTTTTCCATTTATGTAAGGTGTGTTTGGTGTAAGTGGTTTTATATCCCTTTGGAGCTACTGTTGCTTTGGTGGATGATGGAGACCATGGATTAAACTTGCAGTAAGGTAGCCCTCTAAAGCATTGCCAAAAAAGAAGAAATACATCACCAAAAGAGAGAACTTGTATAAAGGTTACTTATGCCCATTTATATGTACAGATGCAGTTTAAGAGTTATAAAAATGTACAGTGGTCCCTCCACATTTGCTGGGGTTGGGGGTGAAGGACCTCCATGAATATGGAAAAACTGCAAATAAAATTTAATTTTTTTTTTTTTATATAAGAGAACACATCTCTAGGAATCTCCAGGTCCTCCAGTGCAACTCTATGGTCAACATTTGCCAGAAATTGACCATAGAATCATGGTGGAGGACCTACAAATGCCTAGAGAAGTGTTTTCTCTAGGAATTTCTCTGTTCTCCAGCACAACTCTATGGTCAACTTCCAGAAGAGATGAATTGGAGGACCTACAGAGAACATATTAATAAAATCCACAACTAATCAAATCCTCAAAATCAAGGGTTCAAATGTGGAGAGCCAACTGTTTACAGTCCACAGATGCTTAGACAACAAAGTGTTGTATAGTGTTGCCCTATCAGATCTGATGGAATTTGGATGTTTTGGACTTCAGCTTCCATGATCCCTTAACTGTTGTTCAGGTTCACGGGGTCTCCTTCACTCTACATAGTTATACCACTTTGATACCACTTTAACTGAGCCAGAGTGGTGTAGTGGTTTGAGTATTAAGACTACGGCTCTGGAGACCAGGGTTCAATTCCTCGCTTGGCCATGGAAACCCACTGGATGACCTTGAGTGAGTCACACACTCTCAGCCTCAGAAAACCCTATGATAGGTTTACCTTAGGGACACAACAAGTTGAAAATGACTTGAAGGCACACAGCAACAACACCCACAGCTACTTAAACTGCAATGGTTCCATCTTTGGGAGCCCGGGGATTTGATTTAGGGTTTAGGGAGAAATATTTTTAATTCTGTGCCAGAGAGCTTTAGTGATTCACCAAACTACAGATCCTAGGATTCTGTAGGCTGTGGCCATGGCTGTTAAAGTGGTATTAAAGGGTTGTAATTGTGTAGGGTGAAAGTGCCGATTGGGATCATTGATCAAAATATTGAGATTTGGGTATGGGAAATTGGAGAAGGTCATTACAGAAAGTTTGTAATCATAGAATGTTAGAAATGAAAGGGACCCCAAGGGCCTTCTAGTCCAACCCTCTGCCATGCAGGAATGCACAACTACAGCACTCCTGCAAGATGCCCATCCAACCTCTGTTTAAAGACCAAAAGAAGGAGTTCTTCCGCCCCACAGTCCATTCCACAGTCAAACAATTCTTACAGTAAAGAAGGTCTTCCTAATCTTTAGGTGGGATATCTTTCACTGTAATTTGAATCCATTGGTTCTTTTTTCTGGAGTAGCAGAAAAAATGCTCCCTTCATCTTCTACAAGACACCCCTTCAGATATTTAAAAATGGATGTCATGTCATCTCTCAGTCTTCTCTTCTGCAAGCTAAAAATATCCAGCTCCCTTAGCTATTGTTCATAATAATATAAATATTTTACAGTCATGTTTTCCTCTTTTCTAGTTCACTCCTGTTGATTCTTCTGTCTGAGAGGGGAAGATACTAGCAAAAATAGGAGCTTCTGCCCATCATGGCCACACCTGTATCAATTAAAGATTTGAAAGAAGATGCCCTCTGTCCTCTTTGCAAGTCCTATCTGATAGACCCAGTGATAATGGACTGTGGTCACAATTTCTGTCGGGTCTGCATCTCTGACTATTATGTCTCCTGGAAAGAAAAAAGTGGGCCTTTGCAATGTCCTGTTTGCAGTGAGCCGATCCATGAAGGGAAACTCCGGCCAAACCAGCAGCTGGGCAGCATAGTAGAAAAGCTCAAACAAATTTCACCCACAAACGTTGAAAAGGACTACCTGTGTACAAAACACAAGGAAAAGCTAAACCTGTTCTGCGAGGATGATGAGGAATTAGTGTGTTTGATTTGTGAAAGATCTCCAGAACATGAATCACACACTGTGCATCTTGCAGAAGATGTAGTCCAAAAATACAAGGTAGGAAGACCATCTAGAATGTTGGTAATGGAATATATATGAGGGTTGTTGTTGATGATAATGATGATGATGATACATTTTATTATTTAGGTGTGGTACAACATATTAAAATACAAAACACAAAAGCACATAGACTCATAGTTAAAATACAACACTATAAAATCATTAAAATACACTCATAAGAGTACATTCTAGAAGAGATATGTCTTTAATGCTGTTTTAAAAGCAGTCAGCATTTTTGGCTGTCGTCTCCTCTGGCAGCTCATTCCACAGTCTAGGGGTAGCAGACAAAAAAGTCCTCTGGGAAACCGTTGCCAATCTAGACCTGGCTGGTTTGAGCAAACATTTCCCAGAGAAGGATAATTCCCTCATTTCATCTTAATCTAAGAACAGCCCCCTTAGGTAAAATTTCTATCTTGATTTCCTAACAGGAAAAGATGTTCTTTCTGACTGTATGTTGGCATGACAAGCTGTGATGCACTGATTGATACAGTAATTAATGTATATTACCTACTGTCATCACCAGGGACCATCTTTATGTCTCAGGTTTTGGCCTGGGTTGATCTTGAACTGGCAACCCTAATGTCTACCTGACAATTCTGAAAGGTATTATCAGTGTTATTCACTTGGAAAAGCTACTTTTGGGGACCACAGCTCCCAAAACGCATTGATGTTTTCTCATCGGGAATAAATGTTTGGGAGATCCTGTGTGTTTGAACAGAAATTGAGATGGTGACACAGTAGGTGGACCCTCAGCTAAGGAATGGATTGAGGTGTTGGCACTTGTTTACCTATGAAGAAACAGTAGTATAGCTTGAGCAAGTTACGTTTTGAATAACCTCCAAAAATTACTTTTGGGACTACAACACCCAGAATGGACACAACTCCTGGAAGTTACTATTTTGACTACGTTTCCCAGAATCTTCCAGCTAGTATGAGGATTCTGGGGTTGCAATCCAAATAGATATGTATATAATTTTTCCAGGCTCTGGGCAGAGCTCTGGAAGGACATTGTATTATTTGTTGCCTCTCTGTGCAGATTTATTGTGGGGGTAATGAATCACTTTGTAGGAGTGCTTTAAATATACGGTACTTGAGGAAGTACAGAATGTTCCATGGTGTTTTGCTTGTATTTATGTACTATTATTGTTATTATTTTAAATCCTGTGCTTCTCCCAAAACTGGGATTCAAGATGGCAGACAAAAATGTAAACAAATACAGATAAAAGCACAAAGATAAAAGTAAAATCATACAAAATATTGTTATTTATTCATTTATGCTTTTATGTGCATTTTAAAATTGTTTTTAAGTTGACTTATGAATTCTACATATGTTGTGAGCTGCCTTTAGATTTTTAAAGATAGCAAGCATATGCCATTTAAACAATTAAACCTGTAAAAAAGAAATATGATGGAATTATATGTTCTTGATCCACCTTACCTCCAAATTTCAGGTGCAGATGCATCGCCGCTTAGCATCACTGGGGGAGATGAAAGACAAAATAAAGACGACTCCAGCAGATGCAGAAAAGGAAACCTTAGACATGCTTGTAAGTCTTCCTTTTACTTTGATGAGCAAAAGTAAGAGCCTTATTGCACAAGAAAACAAAGCTGAAACAGCTGGAAAGTAGCAACTTTCTCCATGTCTTACCACATGATGTTGTAGTGCTTAAGAGCTATCTTTCCACAGGATACGGTTGTCAAGGCACATCTTTTCTCTAGCTGGAAAAACCTGTTTGAATAAAAGACATGCTTTTGCAACCGTCTCCTGCAAGAAGACTGAAGCACTACGATGTCATGTGGCAAGGCATGGAGAAAGTTGCTACACTCTGGCTCTGTTTCCGTGTTGTTTTTTGTGTGTGAAAGTGAGCCTGTAACAGGAAAATAAATATAAAACAGATAAGACTTCCAAGCTGCAAGACATCTCTGCTCCTATTGTCATGTACAGGAACAGTGCGGTTCAGAAATCCAGGTGTTCAGTAGTAGAAACAGAAAAGCTTTATTCAGAAACTATATGTGTGTTATCAAGACTGAGAGTCTACCAATAATACAATACAATTAAAACACATCATAATTCAAATTTTGAGTGAACTAGCATCCTATTCATCCATAACCGCAAATGGATTCCTTTCCTCTGTTTTTCTTGGTTGTCCCTCCTTTCACCTCATGCCATCTGTTTTCATGGGACTACCTGTAAATCTCCAGGGATAGTCTTTTTACCACCTGTTATGACTACATATCCCATTATCCCTACCCGTACTACGTAATATATTAAGAGGAAGCAAAGCAATGATAGCAAGTCTAACCCTATTCATCATGGCAGGCAAGCTGAAAGACATCTTTGATCCTATGAACTTATTTGGAACGGAAAACTTTAGTGAAAAGCCACACAAGAGTGGGCCCTTCTAAAGGCGCTTCCAGGTGGAGCTCTTATGATCATGTCATCACATGGCCGTATTCATGGAATGATGTTCGTGTCCTCAGATGTTGTTGTTGTTATTGTCTTAAGTTTGTCTTTAACTCTCCCATCCTCCTCCTATTATTCTCTTAGAGCAATGGTGGCAAACCTATGGCATGTGTGCCAGAGGGGGCACTCAGAGCCCTCTCTGTGGGAACACACGCCATCACCCTAGCACAGAGTTCACCAGAGTTTGGGCCTCTGCAGATGGGACAAAGTCTCCCCAGGGAGTGAGTGGTGAATTGGGGCCATGGCAACCCCACGCCGTGGCCCCGATCCTCCCTTCCGTCCCGAAAAGAGTGGCAAAAGGCCGCCCTAAGAGCCAGTGCATGGCTTTTCAGCGCTCTTTTTGGCACAGCTGTCCTGCCCCAACTCTACCTCCAGGCCAGCTCTTTGGGCCAGTCTGCAGAGGCCCTTAGTTACTGGAAAGTCAGAGGGACACGGCATTTTGCAATAAATAAGAGTTTTGTGTTGCAGTTTGGGCACTCGGTCTCTAAAACGTTCGCCATCACTGTCTTGAGCCTTTTCACATGAGAAAACAAAGCAGAAATGGAGCTGCAGAGTAGCAGCTTTGATGTTAGTAATACTTCAGTTCTCTTCCCATGGGAGACAGTTGTAAAAGCATGTCTTTTGTCAAGATTTTTCCAGTGCTACTCTCTAGTTCTGTTTTTACTTTATTTTCTTGTGCAATAAGGCAATAAGAGTAAAAAACAAACAAACCACACTATGATGATGACGATATGAAGAAGAAATACTCAAGATTTGCAGGCAGTTGATTTGATCTGTGATAGGCCAGACATGTCCATATTGCTGTTACATTTATGCTCTGCCTTTCCTCCAAAAAGTATATATGCTCTTCCTACCTCTTTCTCTGTCACAACAGCAAGTTAGGCTTACTGGACTGCAGTCACCCAGTAAGCTTCATAATCCAGTGTTGACTGGAACCAGATCTCCCAAATCCCATATTCTAACCACTACAACAAGCTAGCTTACTTCCTTCTTTGACATTATCACATAACTTCCCTCTTAATTGTATTCCTGTTGCTGTCCTACTTTCTGAATCCCTTTTTGCAGAAAATACTGAAAAAATACTGAAAAGACAAAACAATCTTCAGTTCAGTTAACACAAAATAGTCAAAAGCCAGAAACACCCCTTCAGCTTGAACTCATATATAACTGCTCCAGTTGATGTTGCAAAGACTCATTGTGGTTGAAAAACATACTTTTTTGGATTTTGGATAACTTTTTTTGATTTCTCAATGAATATCATAAGTGTCATGCTGACTGTCTTGGAGTTGTAATCCAAAACAGTAAGTTCCTGTTCTGTATACATTCTCATATTGGGTTTCCCCCCCAATCTTCATTGCAGAAGAGAATAGAAACAGAGAAGGATAAGACTGTGGCTGACTTCAAAAACCTACACACATTTCTGGATGAGCAACAGAAACTTCTGGTGACTCAGATGCAAGAGCTGCAGAAGGAGATGGCCAGAAAAAGAAGACAGTATCTGGGCAGCCTCTCAGAAGAACTTTCCTCCTGGAAAAGTTTAATTGAGGAAATGGAGGAGAGCTGTAAGCAGCCAGCTGTTGAATTCCTTATGGTAAGATGGTGGTGGAAATGGTCCAGCTGTTGTGGGTAAAACAGGAAACAGAAACCCTTGAATCAGGAAAAGTTGAGTTTATTCTTTAAACATCGATGGGCCTGAGAGCACCCCCCCCTTGCTAATCAACATCCTTATATACCATCTTACACAGCTAACTTATAATTATATTAACATATGCATAATTCCACACTTTCATTGGTTATGATATAACTTCAAAACTCCTCCTTTCCTGATCATGTTACACTTCTATTTGCCATGTGCGAACAAATTTAGCTTTCCTCCCCACTGCCTGCTCATACCATCCTTATCTCCCTTGGCTTGTGAAGCTGACTGGCTAGCCTTCAAGTCCGAAAAACACATTCCATTTCAATGAAGCAGTACTGAAAGTCTGTTACCAACTGCCTCAAATGTACAGTTTTAACCATAGAAAATGAGACCTCAAGGGTCATCCAGTCCAGCCCTGAATTAGCCATGAGCTTTGTAATTTTTTTATATTTTTCATCTCTTACATTTACACAGCCTCCTCTCCAAGGGATGAATGGCTATGAAATTGGAAATGGTCCCTTCACCTATATGGGAAGTAAAGGAGACCAATAAATGTTGCTGATAGCCAGGTTTGTTGTGATCTCAGGCCTTGTTTGCAATAGTGCAGGGCAACCCGGAGTATCCTTGTTCCAGAATTGTCTCATCCCTCACCCACTGCAAAGCCTTCTGTTCTTACTCCAGACAACTGACTGAACGCATGTCCTGCTGAGCCTCCCAGAGGATCCACTGCAGATCACTTTGCTCTGAGGTCAGAATGAAGGCCCCAGCGACAGTCACATGACTGGGTGAATCATTCTGATATCAGAGTGAGCAACTGGCAGCAGTGGCAGACATGCAAGCTGGCTCAACAGGACACGCATGCCATCAGCTGCCTGGCATCAGAACAAAGGGCTCTAGATCTTTTGGAAAGATCCAGAGCAAACAAGGACTTTTAAAATCCAGGGTAAGAGGGGTAAAACCTGGTTCTGGTGATAAATGGGCTGTCTGTTGTCTGGTCTGCTCACACCAGATCTGGGTTTTGAGTGATGCATTGTTCAGTTTCCCTGCCAAGATAATGGGGAGAGGCTGTTTTATTTGGCCCATACAAACAGGGCCTAAGAATGCAATCCTATACAAGACTCCTTAGAAGTAAATTCCACTGACTTAAATGGGATGTGCTCAAATAATTGTGTCTAGTAGGGGTGGGAATTACCGGTATGTGACCTGCTAGTCATACACATCAACCAAGGCTGTTTCAGTGGCCCCATCATGCACATTGCATCTCCTTGAGCAAAATAAAATAAAATAAAACAAAAATAATACATGCAGGAGAATTCCATCTCCAGTAGTCTCTAGTAGGTACAGCTGTCTTCTAAAAATTATTTAAAACATTAACTTACAAAAGTTAAAAAGAATTAAATATCAATATTATTAAAAACAAGATTAATCCCCTTTGCAGACAGCGCTTTGCGCCGTCTTGGAGGCAAGGAGGGGGAGGGGCAGGGGCAGCCGGACGCTGGGCGCCCCATCCCCGTCCTGAGGAAGTCATTGGAGCACAGGCCTTTCCACATGACAGGCGCTCTGATGACGTCCTTCCAGCTCAGCGTCCGGACACGCTAAACCGGAAGAGATGCCGAAGAGCCGCATGGCGGCTCTTGCGGCGCCCCTTACGCAGCTTGTGGAAGGAGTGCTATTTTAGTGCTCCTTTCCCAGGTGGCGAAAGGGAGGATCGGGGCCAAGGCATGGGGCAGATGCATCCCCCCTAAGAAATACAGCACACTGCTTATACACACACTACAGCTCCATAATTAAAATTTAAAAGGCTGCCTAAATAAATTTCTCCACCTCCTGATCTCCTGTGGGAGGAAATTCTACAGTCACAGAGAAGACTCCTGTTCCCACAACCACAACTGCAAAGGTGATGGGACTGAGAAAAAGCAAAGACATTTTTATGTAAGCAAGCTTTTAATGGTTAAGCAAGGAAGTTTCTTATTTAGATTTATGTTTTATCTATTTTTAACTTTTGTATGATTTTGTAGTGTTTAATGTGGGAATTTTTAATTTTTTAAAAACTTTACTTTTTAAATTGTTTTAACGGAGCTTTTTAAAATTTGTTTTTATTTGTTTTTAACTAAATGTTTTTAATTTGTTATCTCTGGAAGCTGCCTTGGGTCCCACCCTGGGAGAAAAGTGGCATATAAATGAAGCAAATAAATAAATGCCTTCCCCCTGCAAATCTTAAAGCACACACCAGTTTATGTAAGGAAATCTGGGCCTGTACAAACTGCAAGAAATAATCCAGTTTGAGACCACTTTAACTGTCCTGGCTCAGTGCTAGGGAATCATGGGAATTATAGCTTTTTCTGAGACATTGAACCTTCTCTGTCAGAGAGCTCTGGTGCCACAATAAACTATAGTTCCCATGATTTCCTAGCACTGAGCCAGGGCAGTTAAAGTGGTCTCAAACTGGATTATTTCTGGCAGTCTGTACAGGCCCACACTCTTTCAGTAGTCTGGACCCAAACTGTGTAGGGGCTTTAAAGGTCAAAACCAACACTTTGAATCCTGCCCCAAAACAGACCAGTAGCTAATGCAGCTGTTTTAACAGAGGAGTCACATAATGGTCCCTGTGCCCAGCCCAGGTCAACAGCCTGGCCACAGCATTTTGGATTACACCATTTTGGATTTCCAAACAGTTTCCAGAGGTAGCCCCACATGCAGTGCATTACAGTAGTCCAAATGGGATGTAATCAAGGCATATGTCCCCCGTGGCCAGATCTGACTTCTCAAGGATCAGAGTGATGGGTGGAAAATGGCTCCTGGGCCTTCTAAAGTAGCCCACCCTGGTGTACAGGATTATAACTGAGGGCCTCTGCAGACCAGCCCAAAGGGTCTGCAGGCCGCCCCAACCCCACGGCAACATCATCTTGATGCCATGCGCCGTTACTCACATCCTGACGCTGCGCTCTTTGGGGTGGCAGCGTGGGGTAGCCACGGCCCCGATCCGCCACTTCCCAGAGCCGCCCGTCTGCACACCCCCTTAGTCCCTCTTTCATACACTGTGGACGTTATCACACGGGGAGTTGCGGGGAGAAAGTGGAAATAAATGGGACAAGCGGAAGACTTTAATTTACGGGATTTGTCCCGTTCCGCCTCGTCTGATAACTAAATTCGAATTTAAAAGGGGGTTAGTTCGAACGAAAACCTGATCTTTTTAAATCCTCAAAAATCCCGAAAATGAAATCCTCAAAAATCTCAGGTGTCACCTAGTACGCTCCGCACTTCCCTAGTGACACCACTAAAATCATCTTAATTACAGTGATTATTAAAACAGGAGGGAAGTAGGTTGGGTAAACTCAAAATCTGTATGAACACAAAGTCGAAACAAAAACAAGGTTATATCCTCACACCCCCAAAATGGGTTAATGTGGACAGCGCATACTCAAGAGCCACAAAATATAAAATGTCAGCTGTAAAGGGAAATAGGTGGGAGTAGAGAATGAATTGGAGTATCCTGGAGATTAGCATGGGCAGAGAAATCTTTTAATGGGGTCAGGACAGCCTTTAGCATTTTCTTGCAGGATCTACTTGTAATGGTTGAATGATCCCACTCTGGCTGGAAGATAAGAAATGCTCCCTTGCGCTTTTGACAAGGGTTCTGCTGGATCAGCCAAAAGGCCTTTGTAGTCCAACAGCCTACTTCTCACAGTGGCCAGTTGGATGCTATCTGGTCTCCCTGGCATTTTGGTGTCACAGGCATGCAGGGGCATGTTGTCTTTGAACCAATTATGTACCAATTATGACTTGATTGTGATCATCATGCAGGATGAGATAGTAGATGGGAACTGGTCTCTGATTTATGTATTTGTGGTTGAGCAAAAGTCATAGCGAGCAAAAGATTGGTGCTGTAGGTAAGCTATGTTCACTCCGTATTTTCAAAGAAGAGTATCTGTGGATGTATAGCAAGTCATAATCTAGTTATCTGTTTGTTTGACTTGTGAATTTGTATAGGCAGCTATATTGCTCTGAAATGAGGTTCTATATTGTGGTTGTTGAAATTTATCCCATGGACATTTTCTCCATGAGAACAAATTTACCCTCAGCTTACAACATACACCTTGCAATTGTTGTAAAGAGTCAGTGTAGTATAGAGGTTTGAGCATTGGATTCTGACTCTGGAGATCAGGGTTTGAATCATGGCTAGATCATGGAAACCCACTGGGCGACCTTGGGCAAGTCACATTCTCTCAGCCTCTGCGAATGGCAATGGCAAACCCCTCTGAAGAAATATGCCAAGAAAACCTCATAATAGGTTCACCTTAGGGTTGCCTTAAGTCGGAAATGACATGAAGGCACATAACAACAACAATGCTAAATAGACAAACGGTATAGTTGATTCCTGTTCAGGATGTGAGGGAACTTCACAACATCCTGTGGCAGAAGGTGAATTCTTTCTTCTCTGTCTCTCTTTTCCCTCTAGGATTTCAAAATGAATTTGCAGAGGTAAGTACCGTAGTTTCCATTCCCTTCTCCTCATGACATAATATAGTAGTCTTTCCCTACAGCAGGGGTAGGCAACCTTTTTGAGCCAGGGGCCAGGTTGCTGTCCCTCAGACAATTGGGGGGGGGGCCGAAGCACCAAAAATAAATAAATAAATAAATAAATAAATAAATAAATTTTTTTTTAATTTTTTTAAAAAAAATATGCAGGCACACTCTCTCAGCCCCAGAAAAGCCATGGCAAAACACCTGTGGAGATTTTGCCAAGAAAACCCCCAAATAATAACAAGTAATAACAACAATAATCAATATCATCATGGCTGGTGGCGGGGGGGCGGTGGCGGTGGCAGCAGCAGCAGTAGCAGCAGCAGCAGGACCGTCCTGGGGCCAGTCCAAAGGCCTTGGGGGCCGCATTCGGCCCCCGGGCCTTAGGCTCCCTACCCCTGCCCTACAGTGACTTGGGAGACTTTCTACTTCCCCAGAACAATGTTTATACTACACCTTCTTTTGCACCCTTTGCAAACTTCTAAAAAACTTATTTAAAAATTAACAAACAAACTTCTACCCTATGCATAGATAACTGTTTTGGATTTTCCCTCAATCCAACTTGTTCTGTTTGGTTCACAGAACAAAGCATTTTTTGGGTCCTCCTAGAGTCGGTGCTCATATAGGTCAGCAAATATATCACTCTGGTCCTAAATATTATGATGTAGCCTCATGTATCCCCATTCCATAGAGAACTACTTATGATCCCTAAAGGAGCAGGCAGTAGGATGTGAGTATTTTAGATGCTGACTACCACTTAAAATTGCAGAACAAAATAGGTGAATGCTTTTGTTGTTGGTATTTTAGAAGATTTTGGTCACTGTCTAGAGCAGCAGTCTTCTGTGGCCTTGCTACATTTCCCTGGGAATGTTTAGAGATACCATAGAAAATGTGTGACACATAGGAGTTTATCACATGGGGAGCCCCGTGCAAAATCGCTCTTTAAAGTAAAAACAAAAACAAAAAACCCCCGCAAAAGCGGAAGCTTTTAATGAACAGGATTTCTCCCGTTCTGCCCTGTATGAAAAGTGAAAGCGCTGTTAATCCGAATGGAAATTAGACAAATATTGCTTCTTTTGACTTTTGGGATCTTCCGAAAGTAAAAAGAAGCAGTTTTTGTCTAATTTCCATTCGGATTAACCTCCTTTTAATAGTGACGTCATCTGAAAAAACACCCGCTTTTGCGGGTTTTGTTTAATTTAAAGCCCCGTTTCCGCATGGGATTTCCCCCGTGTGATAAACTCCATAATGTTGTTGTATTTGCAAGTTTCTGTTCCGTTGCATGTGGCAGCAGGTGTAATAGAGGAGCAAAATAAAATAAAATAAAATAAAAAAATCTGTGGATAATTTGATATTGTATGACTTCTTTTTCTTTCATAAAATGTGACTAGGAAGATGCAAAGAGATGGACACTTGCCTGACCCTGGAATGCTTCATTTTGAGGTCCTAGAAGTGAATGAGATAACATCTCATGTCAAAACCATCTCCACATTTGCTTTTTTAAAAATGTTTTCTTTCTCCCAATCCTTTACTTCTCTCTTCAAAAATTCTACATTGGTGGGTTAACACTGTCTTTCTTTGTACCAGGTGTGACACAGCATTTCAGGATCCAGTTACTTTTCCTCTTGAACTGAAGTGGAAACTCTGGGATTTCTGTGATACAAATCTTTTGCTGGAGAACATTGCAGGCCAATACAGAGGTAATAAAGAATCAGTGCAAGGACTTGATAATAGGTCCCAATTTTGGGAAAAGAGCGAGATATTATTATTATTATTATTATTATTATTATTATTATATCACATAAGTCAAAAGAGAATGCCAGGCTCCTAACCATAGGATAACCTGTAGCAGCTTCATCCCCAGATTGACACTCCACAACCTCACATGGTATAATTTTGTTGAACAGGAGTACAAGTTGAGAAGAAAAATAATTTTATTAATGGAAAGGGCTCGAATCATACTTTTTTCTGCGTTATCTCTGAACCCATAGACTGTAAAAAAACCAAAGTAATTATACTTTGTTTTTTTACCTCTACTCACTCAGGCATTCAAATAATGTTTTACTGAAATACTCTCATAAGACCATGTATGTATTTGATGGTGATACCAACAAATGGGCTATTTTGATCAGTTTATATAAATCCTCTTGCTAGTTGAGACTGGAGAATAATCTGAAGGTAATCTGGTATTTTGGAATTTTTGAATTTGCTGAATTGGAGCTACCAAAGCTCTATTTTTTTATTCTTTCCAAGGTGGTTTCAGCTCTGTTTTAGCACATCCTTTTCAGTTTTGCTGGTCTTACTCAGAACCAATGGTATTCTTCTGGGTTGTTTGGCCAGCTGGGATTTAGGGACACCAATCTGAGGTACTACTAATCATTACTGGTAGGACATTCTTGGAAGGAAATACATCTCTCTGAGTCAATGGCAAAATTGTCTTAACTTTAAAGACTCATCCCAAATTCCCACATTTAGGTTATGAGACATGGGGCTATAGTTGTAACATGTTTGAACATTCAATAGATGTGTTTGAGCATTCCAGAAATTCCACAAATTGGACCTGCATCTGATTAGACTGACTAAACTTTTCTAAAGGCAACAGAACAATGATCAGTACTGTTTATTCACAGCTGACTTGAGCTAAATTAGAGCCTTGATCTTCCAATTAAAGTCCCACAAATCACAAGAGGATCAATTTTGTTTGGGATCACTTTTGATACTTTTAAGACAATACATACTTTAAATTATCAAGCTGAAACTTTTATCAAGAACAGCCTCAACTGGGAATGCTCAAAAGATACATATCAGTAAGGAATAAATCAGAATATTTGCAAGCAAATTAGTGTTTGTTTATTTGTAAAGACATTACATTTGGGATCTCAGAGAGTCTCCTGAGAAATAAAAAAACCCTCTCTCCACCAAATCTGTTTCAGCTTCTAATATTTTATTATCCACAACATAAAGAAAGACGTAGGGCCTTTGCAGACTGCCAGAAATAGTGCAAATTGAGTCCACTTTAACTGCCCTAGCTCAGTGCTAGAGAATCATTGGAACTGTAGTTTATTGTGACACCAGAGCTCTCTGACAGAGAAGGCTCAATGTCTCAGAAAAAAACACAATTTCCATGATTCCCTACAACTGAGCCAGGGCAGTTAAAGTGGACTCAATTTGCACTGTTTCTAGCAGTCTGCAAAGGCTAATAGATACTCTCATGAAGTGAGCTGATTTTGTCCTTATGAGATCTATGAAATCTCCAGATTTGTTTCAGTGTTTTATGTTGTTGTTGTTCACCACCTTCAAAGCGATCTCAACTCATGGAGACCCTGTGGATGAGACATGTCCAAGACTCCCTATCTTCCACTATTCTTAGTCCTTGCAGATTCATACCCATAACCTCCTTAATAGAGTCAATCCATGTAACGTGTTTTTTTCTCTTTCTACTTGCCTTCACCTTTCCTAGCATTGTCTTTTCTAATGAGTCGTGTCTTCTCAGATGTGGCCAAAGTATGACAGCTTCAGTTTAATCATTTTGGGTTCTAGGGAGATTGCAGGTTTGATCTTTTCTAGGACCCATTTATTTAGTTTTTTGGGGGGGGGCTGTCTATGGTATTCTCAGCACTCTTTTCCTGCACCACATCTCAAATGAATTTATTTACCTTTTATCTGTTTTCTTAATGGTCCAGCTCTCGCATCCATATATAGGACTTTATGACACGGGGGAAAATCAGGGGGGAAATGGGAGTTTAAAGAGCCATTATCCAACAAGGGAAGATTTTTATACACATCACGATTAAAGAGCCATTATCCCGGGAATAACCAGGCAATAAACAGCAACAAATCATTCATGGGACTTCCCTAAGAATGATTTGTTGCTGTTTATTGCCTGGTTATTCCTAGGATAATGGCTTTTTAATTGTGACGTTGTGTGAAAATCTTTCACCCTATTGTGTGATTTTCACAGGATAATGGGTCTTTAAACCCCCCCCCCCCGATTTTCCTCGTTTGATACAGTCCATAGTAATGGAGAATACAATTGCTTGTACGATTCTAACTTTTGTGGTTAGTTGTATATCTTTGCTCTTTAGGGTCTTTTCTAGTTCTTTCATAGTTGCCCTCTTCATTCATAATCTTCTGATTTCTTGACTGCAGTCGCTGTTCTGATCTATGTTTGATCCAAAGTATAGGAACTCTTTTACTATTCTGTTTCCTCATTGTCCAGGTTGAATACTGAACTCTGTGGTTATTATTTTTGTAATTATAAGATTTATGATGTTTAATCTCACTTCCCTTTTTCTTTTCAAGAAACTCTGGTATCTGGACTTCTGCTGCAAGAAGGTAAATTCTGGAAACTGATAATTCTTGGCAAATTCTCAGAGGATGTGGGTTTGTTTTAAAGTTGCTGATATATTTCATCAAAGTTCCACTGTTCCATTCAGGCTGTGAAACCATCAATGTAAAGTAAATTTATTAATCTATTTTACATTATTTGAGTGGTTTTAAACCTGATCTGACATACAACTACTAGTCTGAACTGGACTAAAGAGACTGATCTGATCTAGTGTCACCTGCTGCTGTGCTAAGATCATGGTGCAGGTGTAGTTATCAGAAGGTAAATTGAGGCTTAATTTGCAAGTCCAATTAAGAACATATCTTTGAGAAAATCCTGTGGTAGGAGGGGAAACAAAGGGGAAAATGAGAAGGGTTCTTCCACTTAAGATCTAGCTTGACCCATGTACTCTGTGAAATGGTGTTACTATTTTTTTTAAAACAAAATATTTCCTTCTTTCTCCTTTCCCACTTCAACAGAAAATGTAACTCTGGAGCCAGACACAGCTCATCCTCAACTCATTCTATCTGAAGATAATAAAAGTGTGAGAATGGGTGAATTTTATAAAAATTTACCCAAAAATCCTGAGAGATTTGACATATGGCCTTTTGTTCTGGGATGTGAGGGATTCACAGGAGGCCGGCATTTCTGGGAGGTGACTGTGGGAAGTGAAGAAGCCTGGGGTATAGGAGTTGCCAGAGACTCTGTGAGAAGAAAGGGTGATACAGAGTTCAGTCCTGAGGGGGGTTTCTGGGCTGTGGGGAGGTGGGAAGGTACCTATACAGCCTACAACCCCCCCTTTTATACTCCTATGACCTTGCATGGAGAGCCCAAAAGGATACGAGTGCTCCTGAACTATGATGGCGGGTGGGTGACCTTCTTTGATGCTGATACAGGAGCCTCTCTATTTGCATATTCTGCAGCTTCATTCTCTGGAGAGACCCTTTTCCCTTTCTTTTACGTCTTTGGAAAAGCCCAACTCAGCTTGACCACCCCGACAGTTAACTCTACTTTATAGCCCCTGTTGATGTTAATTAATTGGTCAGATTAACTAATAGGAACAGGGGAAAGAAACATTAGTCTGAGGAGTTTTTCACATGGAGGCAAATTGCTTAAATTGCGTGCAAAAATGGGATTTAAAAATCTGAAAAAACCTCTGCAAAAGCAGATTGTTTTTCAGATGTGTTTGTGTAAAGGAGAAAGAATGCAACGGAACAGAAAGTTGCCAAAGCCCCTTCTTTTTTACTTTTGGAAGTTCCCGAAAGTAAAAAGGAACGAGTTTTGGCAACTTTCCATTCGGATTAATGATACATTATTTCTCCTTGACACCAATGTTGTGTGAAAAACAACCCACTTTTGCAGGTTGTTTTCAATTTAAATCCAGTTTGTGCACGGGATCTGTCCCATGTGATAAAGTCCTGAGATTCTTTTTGCAACTGTACAACAGGCTGCAAGTAAAAAACAACAACAGATAGACTAAAACAGATGGTTCCTTTTCCTCTCTGTCTCTTTAGAATTCCTATTACAGTTCATTTCATTTCATTATTGGTCATATATAATATCTGTTCTCAGAAAAAAGGCAGAATTCTGAAATTGATGTCACAGTAGCCATTGGAGTTTGTATTTGCATGCTAATAAGGTGTCCATGTTTTCATTCATTAGAACAAGCGTGGGGGTGTCTTCTGATGGGTGACAAATCTTCTCTTCAATGTTAGAGCTGTATGTGGAGGATGGGATCCTCCTAGCAGTTCTGTGGTAATCCCTAATCTTTCCAGAAGGTGTTGACAGGAAGGCTGGGGGTTGAATGACGCTTGTGTGTATGTTGGCTATTTGCCGTAATAAATGAATTGTAAATTTTAGACGCTTATGTGGTTGAGGTGCCTTGGGTTACCTTGGTCACGTAGGCTCCAAACCTCAAATGAGCCAGATGACATCCTCCTAGTCTCCTTTCCTTGCAGCTGATCTTGTTTCACCTTGGTAACCAGAGAGAATGTGGTCTTACCACGACGATCTTCCCTGTCCCTAGCCAGAGGAGCAACCATGATCTTCTGATTTTATCCTGCATTCAAGACCAAACATAGTTGAGTCTCTTCCCATCACCATAATTCATCCCTTTAAACTGACCCTTAGATACTTAGAAAGCATCAAGAAATCTTCTGGTTTCCCAGGTGTCTCTGAAGCCCATTGCAAAATCACATATTGCTCTTTTCCCCATGCTTTTGAAGTCATCCTGTTGGCCTCATGTCACATTTTTTCTAGGTCTAAATTGGAAGAGCAGGGGCTCTCCTTGGAAAAAATGTGCTTGACAGAGAGAAAAAAAAGTACTTGGCAGTGATAAGCTGCCACAGTGCATTTCTGGATCTTTCAAGGGATAAATCTTGGCTCAGCACTGGCACCTTCACTGATCAGCTGCAGAGCCAGCAGTAGGTGTGAGACCTGGCAACCACAAATCGTGGCTTGACTACTAGGGCCAGTCAGACCTCTTAAACTTAACCCTAGTTTTGATTTCCTTTTTCCTCCTTTTCTTTATTCATAAGTCCCCCTCCCAGTTGTTAATATGCAAAACAAACAAACAAATCCTATAAACCCAGTATCAAAAAACCTCACATTCGTTGCTCCTGTTCTGGAAGCCCAAGGCACCATAATCTCTATAGTTAAAGAGACAAGTTTGCTTGTACTTTAACAAGCAAGAAATGAGGATTGTCCAGAGGGAGTTACAGCGGGAGTAGATATCTACAAGAGAGGGGGCGGTGAAGGTAACTAGCCCAAAGAAATGTCTACTCCATGAGGATAGGAGACTGTCACTGTATTTCTGCTGTTATTCTGTAAGATGGTTTGTTGTTATCATTCCTTCAGCTCCGGTTGCTCATTGTTCAGTCTATCTTTGCATGCAACACAACTAACAAATGCCTTGAATAAATAAAATAGAGACTACTTTTCTCTTATGTATATCCCAGTGGGAACTCTGTGACTCTCCAGATGTTGTTGGATTGCAACACCCAGCAATTCCTCACAGTAGTTAGGGCTTCTGGAAGTTGCTGTCCAAAAACATGTGGAGGGCCAAATGAATCTCTTCTCTGATGTATGTGAAGAAATTCTGGATGTTTTAAAACGTGTTCAATTGTATTGCTGTAATAAAAGCTGCTGTTCCTGTTACTTGTGTGTTTCTCTTCATCATCGTGATATCCTACTGATAGGTATACCTTGATAATGAAGTAGAGCTGTTCCTGAGCATTACTTCTTTAACAGAAAATGTGGTACCAAAGGCAGAAATAACATGAAAAAAAGAACATTTCCCCAGACTCAAAAAAGAACAGCAGTACAACATGTTGCTGCAAACTTTTTATTCCAAACTAACAATATGCATGTGTAAAATCAAATTATTTTGAACCTCTTGGAGAGACTGCTTAAAAACCTATTCCAAAATGTGTCCAGGGATGATTTTTCTTTCTTTCACCAGCATCCATTTTGATTCTGATTTCCAGTTTAGTGCCCAAACATATCAATATATCTTATTTTTAATATATATCTTCTTCATGGTCTCTGCGAATCACACAAATGGGTTACATCTGCGCCTGCACAGCTAGTTCAGAAAGTTCTAGTATCACTGGGCAAATCTCTGCAACTTTTTGGTGGTAGCTCCGCCCATCCCTATAAAGCCCCCTGGCGTTCCCGCTCTTTCCTCAGTTACTTTTGTCTGCCACGTTAGCAGCTAGCAAGGAACTTCACTTGTTAGAGAAGTTTGTTTCTCATTGTGTATTTGACCTACGGCTTTTGACCATCTTTTTCTGGCATTGACTATTCTTTTGGACTACGTATTGGTGATTGTTGGCAAATCGATCGACTTGGGCTATTTTTGACCTCACTCTCATCTTGTGCTTCCATTTTGTTGTACTTGGAAAATGGTGTTGTTTAAACACTGTGGTCATTGTGGCACGAAAATCCCCACCACCTATTGCCATGATCTTTGTGTGCTTTGCCTCAGTGAGGCACATAATCCAAAGGCTTACCCGCTCTGTAAGGGCATAACCACACGGGTCCTGAAAAATAGGGACCTCAAATTGAAGCCCACGCTATGGGAGCAGGCCTTGAGATCAGCTTCGGCGCCACCCAGATCACCTTGGCTGAGGGTCCTTCTACCTCTGGTAAGGAGAAAGAAACGGAGAGGGGGAGGTCTAAAGAGAGGTCTAGGGAAAAAACCCTCCAAAGACAGGAAGGCCTCCTCAAAGAAGAGATCCTCAAAGAAGAAACATCTTGAGACTGGAGAGAAATCGACCTCTAAAAGGGCTCTAAATCTGCCTCACCAAAGAGGCTGGAACGGGGAAAACCCTGAGAGTCGGCGAAAACTCCCCCAGCTGTGCTTGGGTCCGAACAGACTCCTTCCATTCCGACACGGCCTCTTACACCTCCAATTCATGTGGACTCGGGAATCGGAGGGGGAGATTCACGAGTCAGAACCACCAGCCCTGACTCCGTACTAGGCCGAGGAAGCTGTTCCTAGCCTCCATCCCGACATTTCACAACGCTGCCTCCACCAGTTCCACCTCGGCATGCCTCTATTTGTACACAGGCCACTTCCACAGTTGCCTGTTGAGTCCCTGGTTTCAAGTGTCTCTCGTCTACGGTCCTGCTCTCCCACTCCAGACTCTGAAGTGGATCTTTCTTCCAGCCTGTCTCCGTTGACCAATTTGGCATCCTCATTTCCCACCGCTGATGTCAAGTCTTTCAGCGATCAGGTGGTGAGAATGGCCAACACGTTGGAGATCGAAGTGACCCGTTCTGATGACAAGGCCGTGGATCTAATTGAGAGAAGGGTGCATGGCAAGGTACTGACTGCACCATCAATCGCATACCTGCTGTCCCTGGAAAAAATAGCCAAGTGATCTTAGATGACTCCAGCCACTGTCCTGTCGACCTTGAGGAAAATTGAGAACTTTTACCGAATTTCACCATTGGGACTGTCTTGGCTATTCCAGCACCCCCGCTAGAAACTTGGCCATTGTTGACAGCTCCTAGACCGCCTTCATGCCCAGGACCTCCTCCTCACCCTCTGATAGGAAGAATATGAAACTGGACGTGGTGGCTAAGAAAATTTACACAGCGGTGGTTCTGGACCTTAAAGTGCCTAATTACACAGCCTGTATGGGTGTGTATATTCAGCACCTTTTGGAGTGTTTGGAGCTTCTCCTCCAGTCGGTGTCTGATGAGAACAAACTGTTGGCAATGGCCATCCAAGGGGAAGCCCATACCTTGGGTGGTCAACAAATAATCTCGGCGCACCACTCCACTGACTGTGAGGCCAAGATTTTATTGGGATTGGTGGCCCTCCACCATCACGCCTGGCTCATGTCCTCTGACTTAACATTTCAGGCCGAGACTGCAATCAAGGACATGCCCTTCGATGAGTCCGGCTTCTTCAACAGGGAGACGGATGAGAAGTTAAACTTCAGGTACTGCATGAAGGCAGTGGCCAAGAAGCATGGCATGTCCTTGTCCGCCTTCCAGTCTCCACGGCGCCAGTACAGAGGGCAACGCCCCTGGTACCAGCCTTATCAACAACGGGTCTACCAGAATCAAGATCAACAGCCTCAGCCCCAAGGTCAGTCCCGACAGCGGCAACCCTCTCAATCCTCCTCTGCCTCGTCGGGCCGCCATCAGCACCAGCCTCGGTACCGACAGGAGTTCAGGAAGAAAACCTCTGACTCTGGCAAGAGGAGGTTATGAGATGGGGTGGCACACTTTGGTGAACCTCCCTTTGGGGACAGATTAGAGGCCTTCTATAATACCTGGGCTTCAATCACCTCTGACTCTTGGTTTCTGGACATTGTTTGCAGGGGCTATGCCCTCGAATTTGAAGAGCTCCCAGTCACTGGGACTATCCTATCCACCAGCCCCTCAAACACCCTACTCGACAAAGTGCGCGCCTTGATGCAAAAAGGTGCCATCGAGCCCGTAGAACCCTCTCGGGCCCGGCACTTTTTTTTCTCCTGTTACTTTACTGTTCCAAAAAAAGATTTGGGCATTAGGCCCATCTTGGACTTGAGAGACCTTAATTCCCACATTCGGTACCGACGGTTTCGAATGGTAACCCTTGCCTCTATTTTACCACTTCTACAGAGAGGACACTGGTTCGTGACCATAGATCTCAAGGACACTTACTTCCATGTCAGCATCAGGAGAGATTACAGAAGGTTCCTCGCCTTCGCCGTCAGGACTGAGATCTATCAGTACAGGGTCCTTCCGTTTGGCTGTCCATGGCACCGAGAGTCTTCATGAAGTGTATGGCTCCACTCGCAGCCTACCTCCATCAGAGAGGGATCACGGTCTTCCCTTACTTGGACGACTGGCTCTTCACGGCACCAACCAGTCAGCAACTACAATGGGATGTCCACTTCGCCCTTTCCCTTCTGGACTCTCTCAGGCTGGTGGTCAACAGAGAGAAGTCCAACTTGACCCCATTCAGGTGAATGAAGTTCATCGGAGAGATACTCAACTCTGAGAAGTTCAAGGCCTTCCTCCCACAGGACAGGTTTCAAGCTCTGTCTGCGGCCATCAGGGACTGTCTTTGGCACAGACGCGTAAGAGCCCACACTATCCAGATAGCATTGGGACATTTGGCATCAACCATGTTTGTGACTCTGTGGGCGAGACTCCGGCTCTGGCCCATACAGTCTTGGTTCCTGTCTGTATTCTATCCCTGTGCGACCAACCCTCCAAGTGGCTAACGGTACCGAGGCCCGTAGCCAGATCGTTGTGCTGGTGGGTCGAACCAAGCAATGTCTACACTGGCATGCCCTTCTTGACTCCACAACCAGAGGTCAATTTAACAATGGATGCATTCCTAGAGGGATGGAGGGCACTCACACAGGAACGGACTGTCAAGGGTCGGTGGTCCTCAGCAGAGAGGGGCTTCCACATCAACGCCCTCGAAAAGTTGGCCATGGAGAAAGCCCTTCAGGCATTCCAGACTGTGTTGTCAGGCAAGGTAGTGCTCCTCCTCACGGACAACACCACCAAGATGTTCTACCTGAACAAGCAGGGAGGCACATGGTCCCAGACGCTCTTGCAGATTACAATCCGCACCTGCAACTGGTGCATCGACAACTACATACTCCTGCAGTCGGTGCACCTGCCAGGGATGGACAATGACCTTGTGGACGAGCTCAGCAGATTGTCCAACCCATGTCACGAGTGGCATCTCCACCCGGAAACAGTCTCCGACCTCTTCTCCACCTGGGGCCATCTGGAGACCGACCTCTTCGTGACCAGAGAGAACACTCATTGTATAGAGTTCTGCTCTCGGATTCCAGCTCTGGGGTCATGAGGAGATGCCTTCCAGTACAAGTGGTCTGGGAGGATGTTCTATGCTTTCCCCCTGTTCCCACTGATTACAAAGGTCATTTCCAAGAAGAGGACAGACGGAATGGACACCATCCTCATCACCCCTTGGTGGCCGAGGCAACTGTGGTTCGCCCCTTTGCTCCATCTGGCTCAGGGATGTTACTGGCGCCTCGAGTTCCATTCCAACCTGCTCTCGATACACGATGGTTGGGTTCGACGCCCAGACTTGGACTTTCTCAACTGGTAGCTTGGAGAATCCGCCCTTGACATTGCTACCTGATTTGGTACAGACTGTGATTCGGGCTACACAGAAGCCCTCTACCAGGAAATCCTATACCCTTAAGTGGAACAGGTTTCTGGACTCCCTCTCAGCAAAAGACTTACCTCCATCTCGTGTCTTGGTACCAATAGTCCTGGAATTCTTAATGTCCCTGGCCGACTCGGGCCTATGTCTCAATTCTGTGAAGTGCTACCTCTCTGCCATTTGTTCACACTACCAGCTTGAAGGTAGACCATCCTTCTTTGTGGATCCCTTGGTAAAGAGATTCTTCAAGGGACTGAACAACCTTCATCCTCCATTCTCGGTACTGACCTCGACTTGGAGTTTGGACTTGGTGCTTTCTTATCTCTCCTCCAAACCATTCAAGCCTTTGGCCACCACGGACTTAAGAATGCTGACTTGGAAGACAGCATTCTTAGTGGCCATCACCTCTGCCCGTCGTGCAGGCAAATTTTGTGCCTTGTGGATGGACCAACCGTACGTCCGTTTCCACAGGTGGTCCTCCGTACTGACATCACCTTTTTGCCTAAGGTGGTGTTGGCTTTCCACTGATAGAGTATTGATGGGATATATAGTCAATGGTGAAATGTAAAGATGTGTGTGTCTGTATTTTTCCATGAGAACATGCTTCTAGGCCGAACACAACAACTCAGTCCAGGTGTCCAAAGAGACAAAACAAAATGGAAACCACAAGATGGAATAGATGGGAAAGTGTTCTTGTTTATACAGTGCAAACAATAATATAAGTTGTTACGAGAAGGTAGATCACATGGTAAAAGATGAACAACAAGAGGTTGGGTTAACATACATCATGTACACAACAACCAATTAACCTGAGGTTAACACCCAAGAGGTGGAGAAAGGTTGGTCTGAGAAAATTGTGTATCAGGCATAGAAGTCAGTCTGTTTCTGAACTTTCATTAGAATTGATTAAGTTTTCTTTATTTTTGCTGATGCTGTAGCATGACTAACTTTTTCACAATGTAGCATTAAAGGATTTGTAGTTTGTTCCTGTTAGCCACATCTGCCTGATGTGATGATCTATTGGACTTTATAGTTTTTACTCTGCATATGTTTTTTCTATAATAAAGCCTACTACTAGAAACTTGGAGATTGCTCTGCGTGGTGGTTTTTCTCTACTGCAAGTTAAACTCTGCTACAAATAAACCTGCTCCTCCAACACCGAACAACCAGGACATCATGCTATACCCATCCTGGCCCCTAACCCGACTACTGATACCAAATGTAGGCTGCACACTTTGGACGTTCAGAGAGCCTTGGCCTTTTACTTGGAAAGGACTTCAGGATCGAGGCACTCTGAGAGCCTATTTGTATGCTACTCAGAGGCTAAGCAAGGGCTGCCTGTTACACCCCAGAGACTATCCAAATGGGTGTCGTCAACCATTCATCTTTGTTATGAACTGGCAGGCAAGGTCCCTCTGGGCCGGGTGCATTGACATTTGACTAGGGCGGTAGCTGCATCCTCCACATTTTTGACTGGGGTGCCTTTGGAGGATGTCTGCAAGGCTGCTGTGTCTGGTCCCAGCCACTGACTTTTCTTAAGAACTGTAGGCTGGACGCAAGAGCCAGACAGGAAGCCTCATTTGCGAGGGCAGTGTTACTTTCTGGTTTGCACTGACTAATTGCACTGCTTTATACCATGCTAATTGCACTGTTTTATTGCATACTTGATTCTAGCACAAATGACACAAGAGTGCATTTGAAGTTTACAGTTTATTGTTGTAAATAAATGTTATCTTGTTTGAAATCTACAAGATTGTGTCAGGACACTCCCTCCTCCACTGACCGAAGCTTGTCAGTCTGAATAACCCATTTGTGTGATTTGCAGAGACCATGAAGAAGGAGGACAGGTTGCTTACCTGTAACAGTATTTCTTCGAGTGGTCATCTGTGAATTCACACAAATCCTGCCCATCCTCCCCTCAGTCGTGTCCTGCTCTAGCTACAAATTCCTTCTGTTGCTGCTCAGCAGCAAACATTTTGGAACTGGAGAAAGAGCGGGAACACCAGGGGCTTTATAGAGGTGGGCGGAGCTACCGCCAAAAAGTTGCAATCAGAGATTTGCCCAGTGATACTAGAAGTTTCCGAGCTAGCTGCGCAGGCACAGATGTAACCATTTATGTGAATTTGCAGATAACCACTCAAAGAAATACTGTTACAGGAAGCATACATTAAGCTCTACTATGCCAGGGGTCGGCAACCTACGGCCCCCAGGCCGGTTCCGGCCCAAGTCGCTGGACTTACCAGCCCAGGCGGACACCTGCCACTGCCGCCACCGTCCCGCGCGCCCTGCGACTGCCATTTTGTTCGCCAAAATGGCGGCCACAACGTGTTTGTGCATGTGCAGGATTACTGTGCATGCGCAAACGCGTCGCGGCAGCCATTTTGGAGAACAAAATGGCGGCCGCGCTGCTGGCAGCGCGCCCGGCACCCGGGAGCATGCCCATCGCCGCCGAGACAAGCCCCCCGGGGGGACCCTCGGTGGCGCTGGGCTTCCAGGAGGCCCGTCGCCGCCGAGGCAAGCCTCCCCGGGGGGACCCTCGGTGGCACTGGGCTTCCAGGAGGCCCATCATGTGGGGGGTGGGGGTCACGCGCGTCGGTGGAGGGTGCGCACGAGCCTCCATTCCCTCGGCCCAGCTGAGACCTGGGCTATGGGAGACCGGCCCAGGTCTCAAAAAGGTTGCCTACCCCTGTACTATGCCATTCTTTCCCTTCATTGCATTGTTTATTGCAGTCATGCTGCTGCAACCAGATACCAAAAGTTTGTGTTTCTCCACCATTAAAATGCTTTGTGGGGTTGCAATATACTTACAAAACTCTGAGCAAGACAAGGCTTCAAATTGTACTTTACTAGCAACCAACCCTTGACTGAATCTACATTTAAATTATTCCATTCATCTGTCCATTGTACTGAAATTAAGGGAAAACCCCTTTCAGCATTTCCATCATGTGTCCTCAAGAGCCCATTGCCAAACATGTTTGCTGTCCTTTTCCCCTCCAAGAAATAAACTGTTCCAAGTCCTGGATGCGAGTCTTATCTCCTGCTGCACCTAGGAAAAAAGAACTCTAGAAGAGGGATCCATCCTATCCTCCTATTTGCAGCAAGGACTGGCTGCCAAGTAGAAGAATTTCTGGAAGGGGAACTGCAAACGTGGTGCTACTAAATGTCCAGAGAGTAACTACAAATAATATAGAACTGAAATTGTGCAAACCACAGAATAACATGAGTAATATATTCTCTGTGAAGTTGGTTTGTTTATTATTCCACTACTACAGCTTGACACCTAAAGAAGCGAAGTAGTGTTTAATCCTGGATACAAGACTTAAAATTGGTGTGATGGAGACAATTCTTTTCACGGACTTCTATTTAGTATTTCAGCAATTTAGAGCCTTTGCAGACTGCCAGAAATAGTGCAAATTGAGACCACTTTAAGGGTTAGGGTTAGTGCTAGGGAATCATGGGAATTGTTTTTTTTTTCCTGAGACATTGAGCCTTAGAGCTCTGGTGCCACAATAAAATACAGTTCCCATGATTCCCTAACCCTAACCCTAACAGTGGACTCAATTTGCACTATAGTCAAGTACTGGCTCAGTAAGTACTGTTTGTTGGTTAATTTGGCATGGTTATGTTTGTTACTTTCTGTATACCAGTATATAATTGTTAGTTACTTTTGTGGTATTCTTTGGTTTGTCAATTTCAGTTCATTACATTATTTGTAGTTACTCTCTGTATGTTCTGCAGTTATTTTTTTGTTCATTTTTTCCTATTATATTTGGTACCTACATGGTTTTCCTCTAGTTTTTTTTAGGCATAGTCCTCTTTTTGAGACTCCCCTTTGGTGTTACCCAATGTCCTTCTATGGACTTTATCACACGGGGAGAATCTATACTTTATCCCGTACAAATCCCCCCCCAAAATGCGTAATTATGTGCAACGATTTCACACGATGTGGCACAAAACCCGTCATTAAAGTGGTCAGAAAGTGGTTTTATCCCGGATCCTTTTACTTTCAGGATTTTAGCAAAAATGCACTTGCGATATTACTGTAATTGCGCATTTACTCTATTGTGAAAGTCAAATTCGGTTTATTCACGCAATAATCCTCCTTTCACTGGTTTTTCCGTTTTTCTCATGGTTCTGTGGGGCCGCTTTTACTTCCTGTTTTGCTTGGGCAACAAACATGCTAAACAAAATGTCTGATATTCATTCACGCAATTAAACACTATTTTCGCTTTATTTTCGGGATGGTTTATTTGCGCTTTATTATCTCTTTAAAGATCGAACTGCCCCCGTGTGATAAAGTCCTTAGTCCTGCTCAAAATGGAGGACATTTTGGAATTCCTCCCGGACAGAAAGTTGAAAGGTAGGTCATGTCCTGGAAAAGAAGGACATCTGGTCACCCTGAACAAAATTTTAAAGGGCAAAAATATTTAAACCCCATCTAGGGCTGGGGAACTTGAACTTGAAAGAGACTGAAAACCCAATTTTTGCTGCTATTTAGTGTGCAATATCCTTGCAATATCCATAGAATAGTAGGAAACATCCCCACAATGTCTTTGAGTGTCTGGAAAGCATGAAGGGGTTACACCACTTCCTTTATGGGGAGGACTTTGCTACCTGATGAAATGATTTCCTATGTGGAACTGCCCTTGTTAGTATCATAGCTCTTTTTAAAACTACACAGTTATAGCACTTTGGCGCCCTGTCCTGTGGAATCATGGGATTTGTAGTTTAGGGAGGCACCAGAGCGCTCTGGCAGAGAATTTGAAATGCCTAACGAAACTACAAGTGTGCCAGCATGGAGTAGCAGTTTGAGTGTAGGACTAATAACTCTGGAGGCCAAGGTTCGAATCCTGGCCCTCGAAACCCACTGGGTGACAATGGGAAAGTCACACTCTCTCAGCCTCAGAGGATGGCAATGGCAAGCCTCCTCTGAACAAACCTTGCCAAGAAAACCCCACGACAGGGTCGCCACAAGTTGGAAACGGCTTGAAGGCAACACACAACAAAACTACAAGTGTACCAGCATGGGGTAGCAGTTTGAGTGTAGGACTAATGACTGGAGGCCAAGGTTCGAATCCTGGCCCTCGAAACCCACTGGATGACAATGGGGAAGTCACACTCTCTCAGCCTCCTCTGAACAAACCTTGCCAAAAAAAACCCACGACAAGGTGGCCACAAGTTGGAAAAGGCTGGAAGACAACACACAACGAAACTACAAAACCCAGGATCCCACAGGATGAAACCATGGCACTTAAAGTGGAATGATAGTGCTATAATTGTGTAGTGTGAGAGCTGCAGTGTTAGAAGGGACTCTAAGGTCCAACAGTGGGAGGCAAAAAAATGTGCACAGGCAGCAAGTAAAGGGGACACATGGTCTTAGATGTCTCTACACTAATGCACAGAGCATGGGAAATAAGCAAGATGAACTTGAACTCCTAGCACAACAAAGCAAATATGATATAATAGGCATCACTGAAACCTGGTGGGATGAATCTCATGACTGGAATGTAGAAATAAAGGGGTATAACCTTTTCAAGAGAAACAGGACAAACAGAAAAGGAGGAGGAATAGCATTATATGTCAGGGATATTTACACCAGTGAAGAAATCCAGGACATCAATCCTGGAAGCCAAGTGGAGAGCATCTGGATAAAAATTAAAGGGGAAGGAAACAACAGGGATGTTAGTGTGGGAGTCTACTACAGACCCCCAACTCAAGCAGAAGAATTGGATGAAGCCTTTCTAGAACAGATGACCACACACCCAGAAAGGAGAAATATAGTAGTGATGGGTGACTTCAACTATCCGGATATTTGCTGGAAGTCAAACTCGGCAAAATCCTCAAGGTCTAGCAAATTCCTCACTTGCCTCGAAGACAATTTCATTGTTCAAAAGGTGGAAGAGGCAACGAGGGAGTTAGCTATTTTGGATCTGATCCTAACTAACAGGGAAGACCTAGTTAATGGGGTGCAAGTGGTTGGATCCTTAGGCGGGAGTGATCATGTCCTCCTGGAATTTATTATACAGTGGAAAGGAGAAGCCAGGCATAGTCAGACACGCATTCTAGACTTTAGGAAAGCTGATTTTACTAAACTTAGAGAAATACTGAGGGTGATCCCATGGACAGGAATACTAAAAGAGAAGGGATGGGAGTTTCTCAAAAGGGAGATACTGAAGGCACAATTTCAAACCGTGCCAACGAGGAGGAAAAATGGGAGGTGTCTCAAGAAACCAGGATGGATGACTAAGGAACTTGCAACTGAACTATGTTTTAAACGGAACATGTATAAGAAATGGAAAAATGGGGAAATCACCAAAGAGGAATTCAAACAAATAGCTAGCACGTGTAGGGGTAAAGTCAGAAAAGCTAAAGCGCAGAATGAAATCAGGCTTGCTGGAGAGGTTAAGAACAATAAAAAGGGCTTTTGGGGGTATGTCAGTAGCAAAAGGAAAAAGAAGGAAATGGTAGGGCCACTGTGTGGGGAAGATGGCAAAAAGTTAACGGGACAGAGAAAAGGCAGAATTACTCAACACCTTCTTTGCTTCAGTCTTCTCAGAAAAGGCAAAGGGTGCTCAACTTGAGGATAATGGAGCAGAGGACAGAATAGGAGAATTTCAGCACAGAATAAGTAAAGAGATAGTACAGAAACATCTGGTTAATCTAGATGAATATAAGTCTCCAGGACCAGATGAATTACATCCAAGGGTATTAAAAGAACTGGCAAATGTAATATCAGAACCATTAGCAATAATCTTTGAGAACTCCTGGAGAACAGGAGAAGTCCCAGCGGACTGGAGGAGGGCAAATGTTGTCCCCATCTTCAAAAAGGGGAAAAAAGAGGATCCCAACAATTATCGTCCAGTTAGTCTGACATCAATACCCGGAAAGATTCTGGAGCAGATCATTAAACAGAGAGTCTGTGAACATCTGGAAGATAATTTCATAATCACAAAAAGTCAACATGGGTTTCAGAGAAACAGGTCATGCCAGACAAATCTGATCTCTTTTTTTGATAAAATTACCAGCTTGGTAGATGAAGGGAATGCTGTGGATATAGTATATCTTGATTTCAGTAAGGCCTTTGACAAGGTTCCCCATGACATTCTTGCAAGCAAGTTGGTAAAATGTGGGCTAGACAAAGTAACTGTTACATGGATTTGTAATTGGTTATCTGGTCGAACACAAAGGGTGCTCAACAATGGCTCCTTTTCAACCTGGAAAGAAGTGACCAGTGGGGTGCCACAGGGCTCTGTCCTGGGCCCAGTGCTATTCAATATCTTTATTAATGACTTGGATGATGGTATTGGGGGCATAGTTATCAAATTTGCAGACGACACCAAATTAGGAGGAGTAGCTAATACCCCAGAGGACAGGATCAAAATTCAAAATGACTTGAACAGACTAGAAAATTGGGCCAAAGCTAACAAAATGAAATTCAACACAGAGAAATGTAAGGTACTGCACTTAGGGCGGAAAAACGAAAAGTACAGATATACGATGGGGGACACCTGGCTGAATGAGACTACGTGTGAAAGGGATCTAGGAATCCAGGTGGACCACAAGTTGAACATGAGTCAACAGTGCGATGCAGCAGCTAAAAAGGCCAATGCAATTTTAGGCTGCATCAGTAGAAGTATAGTGTCTAGATCAAGAGAAGTAATAGTGCCACTCTATTCTGCTTTGGTCCGGCCTCACCTGGAATACTGTGTCCAGTTCTGGGCACCACAATTCAAAAAGGATGTGGAGAAACTGGAGCGTGTCCAAAGGAGGGCGACTAAAATGGTGAAGGGTCTGGAAAGCAAGCCCTATGAGGAACGACTTAGGGAGCTGGGGATGTTTAGCCTGGAGAAGAGAAGGCTGAGAGGTGATATGATAGCCGTGTTTAAATATTTGAAGGGATGCCATATTGAGGAGGGAACAAGCTTGTTTTCTGCTGCTCCAGAGACTAGGACCCGAAACAATGGATGCAAGCTGCAAGAAAAGAGATTCCACCTCAACATTAGGAGGAACTTCCTGACAGTAAGGGCGGTTCGACAGTGGAACACACTCCCTCGGAGAGTAGTGGAGTCTCCTTCCTTGGAGGTCTTTAAGCAGAGGCTGGATGGCCATCTGTCGGGGATGCTTTGATTGGGAGTTCCTGCATGGCAGGGGGTTGGTCTCTTCCAACTCTATGATTCTATGATTCTATGATTCTATGCTCTAATCCTCTGCTGGTGCTGCTAATCCACAGCTAAAGCATCCCTGAGAGATGGCCACCCAACCTCTTGTTTTACAAACTCCAGTAAAAGGGAGAGGAAGCCCAAAGAATCTCCATATACTGTAATCTGAATCCATTGCTTCTAGCTTTATCCTCTCCAACAGCAGGGGTGCATCTACACTGTAGACATAATGCAGTTTGACACCACTTTTAAATGCCATGGTGCCATTTTATAGATTCCTAGGATTTGTAGTTTGGTGAGGCACCAGCACTAGGGCAGAGACGCCTAATTTAGACCTTGAGCAACTACAAATCTCAGGATTCCATAAAACGGAGCTACGGGGCTTAAAAGTGTGTCAAACTGCATTATTTCTACAGTGTAGATGTGCCTGCTGTCAAACCTAATATCAATACATCTTGTGCAGTGAAATCTTCTATGTGTGTGTCCCAAATCTTGGAAAAGTTAATCTTTTTTGGATGACAGTTCCCACAATCCCCCTAACCAGGATGGCCAGTTGTATTCAGGGGTTGTTGAGACTGAAAACTAAGGTGGTGTAGTCGTTTCTAGTGTTGGACTACAACTCTAGAGACCAGGGTTCGATTCCCTGCTAAGCCTTGAAACCCATTGGGTGACCTTGGGCAAGTCACACTCTCTCAGCCTCAGGGATAAACAATGACAAAACCTTCTCTGAACAAATGTTGCCAAAAAAGACCCCATGATGGGGTTGCCTCAGGGTTGCCATAAGTTGGACACGATTTGAAGGCACACAACAACAAAAAGATTGAAAACTGGACCTTCAATGACTGTGCAGAAAGGGAATTTCAGCAGGTCTTGCTGGTGTGACATTTCACCTGGCAACCATATTTGTATTCCAAAAAAAGTAACTTTTCCAATATGTCCTTCAGAGGGTAAGCCCCATTGAACTGACTCCTAGGCAGGTGTGTATATTATTGCTGCAAGGCTCCATCTGCACTGCAGAAATAATGCAGTTTGACGCTGCTTTAACTGTTGTGTGGCTCCATCCTATGGGATCCTGGGATTTGTAGTTTTGAGAGAGATATAGCCTTCTCTGTCAGAAAGCTCTGGGACACAGCTTTAAAACTAGAGCTCTCTGACAGAGAAAGTGAAATCTCTCTCAGAACTACAAATCCCAGGATCCCCTAGCATGGAGCCATGGCAGTTAAAGCGGTGTCCCAGAGCTCTCTGACAGGGAAGCCTAAATCTCGCTCAGAACTACAAATCCCAGGATCCTATAGGATGGAGCCACAGCAGTTAAAGCTGTGTACCAGATCTCTCTGACAGGAGGTAAAATCTCCCTCAAAACTACAAATCCCAGGATCCCCTAGCATGGAACCATGGCAGCTAAAGCCCTATCCCAGGGCTATCTGACAGGGAAGGCTAAATATCAGAACTACAAATCCCAGGATTTCATATCATGGAGCCATAGCAGTTAAAGTGGTGTCCTAGAGCTCTCTGACAGGGAAGGTTAAATCTCTCTCAGAACTACAAATCCCAGGATCCCATAGCATGGAGCCATGGCAGTGTCCCAGAGCTCTCTGACAAGGAAGGCTACATCTCTTTCAGAATTACAAATCCCAGTATGCCATAGCATGGAGCCATAGCAGTTAAAGCCCTGTCCTAGAGCTCTCTGACAGGGAAGGCTAAGTCTCTCTCAAAACTACAAATCCCAGGATCCCATAGCATGGAGCCATGGCAGTGTCCCAGAGCTCTCTGACAGGGAAGGCTAAGTCTCTCAAAACTACAAATCCCAAGATCCCATAGCATG
Organism: Phrynosoma blainvillii; assembly: GCA_026167975.1. Classification (NCBI taxonomy): domain Eukaryota; kingdom Metazoa; phylum Chordata; class Lepidosauria; order Squamata; family Phrynosomatidae; genus Phrynosoma; species Phrynosoma blainvillii. The sequence continues at coordinate 381,155,107 of JANUYF010000002.1, forward strand.
GAGCCATGGCCGTTAAAGCCCTGTCCCAGAGCTCTCTGACAGGGCAGGCTAAATGTCTCTCAGAACTACAAATCCCAAGATCCCATAGCATGGAGCCATGTCAGTTAAAGCGGTATCAAACTGCATTATTTCTGCAGTGCAGACGCAGTCCAAAGTCACATGTTACCCTTTCAGGGCAGATGCCATTTGGGGCTTCCTTAACTAGCAATAGTCCAACTATGGGATGGTTATTTGCTTTTGCAAATAACTGTAATAAGTATAAAATAGGACAAAGGCAAAGCCATGGAGTTGGCTCTAGTGGGGAGAAAAGACCCGCCATTTTGTAGCAGGATGGAGAAACTCCAGAGGAGACTTCAACAAGGCACCTGAACTCTCAGGGCGCCATTATTACTCTCCTTAACTCTTTGCCAACCCAGCTCGACAAAGAAGAGGAGGAGGAGCAATCCATCCTTTTAGGGGCGTTGTGGAAGCCACGGATTGGCTGAAGAGGCAGAGTTAGCCCCACCCCTTTCGGTCCAGTTTTGCATAGTGAGCACGTGATCCTATAAATAGAGGTGGGGAGTGCGGTTGGTTGCATAGTTAACGGTTTTTAACGGTTGTAGCCTTGTGTGTATTGTTTCTCCTTTGGCTGTGTTTTTCTCTTTAGCCTCCAGGGCGAGAGAGCGCCCTTTCTCATGGTTCCCACTTTGAAGTTGGGCCTTTGGCGAGGCTTATAGTCAGGTGAGGGGAATAAAGCCTGGCTGAGCCCTTTCTCTCGGTCACATTCCCTCACAAATCAACAGATCTTCCTTCTTTGGATGGCAGTGTCCAGAATTCCCTGCAGCCATATTGGCTGGGGAGGGATGTTGGGAGCTGTAGTCCCCCCAGGGAGCCAGTGTGGCGTGGTTTGAGTAAGAACTGGATTTTTGTCCCATGTGACATAGGCTTCCAGAACTGCCTGGGTGGCTCTTTTCCTGCTTACTTGTTGGGTTCCTCCGCGTCGCTTCTGACTTATAGTAACCCTAAGGCCATCATTTTCTGAAGATGAGAGAGTGTGAATTGCCCAAGGTCACCTGGTGGATTTCCATGGCCAAGCTGGGATTCGAACTTGGTCTCCAAAGTCATAGGCCAGCTCTCAAACCACTATTCCAGGGGTAGGCAACCTTTCCCCTTTAAGGGCCGAGGGACTTCAGCTTCCAGAATCCCAGGAGCTATTGGCCAACATGGGACTATTGGCCAATATGGTTGAGGCTTCTGGGAGCTGAAGTCCCTTGGCCCTTAAAGGGGAAAGATTGCTATACTGTGCTGGCTGTATATATGTATATATACAGGGTGATTCAAAGAAAACGGTGCAAAACCAAATAGGAACAGCTTTGTTTTTGCACCAATGTTTTTGAATCATCCTGTGTGTGTGTGTGTTAGAGTTCTGTTAGTCACATCATTTTCAAGGCCCTTTCCTATAGAATCATAGAGTTGGAAGAGACCACAAGGGCCATCCAGTCCAATCCCCTGCCATGCAGGAACTCCCAATCCCCGACAGATGGCCATCCAACCTCTGCCTAAAGACCTCCAAGGAAGGAGACCACTACACTCCGAGGGAGTTTTTTTTATACAATCCTTCTGCAGACCACTTCTCTTCCTTTGTAAGGGCATGTTAGGAGAAGTGTGTTTGTATTTGGTGATTCCCCTGTCACAGTTTATAAACCTAAAATGAAGTTAAGCCACCACTCCAGCAGGCCAGCATGCCCCATGGGTGCACTTATATCCTCCAACATTTCACAGATGAAAACTGGAACACGTGGCTGAGCAACATCTGAATGTGATCAGATGGCCAAAGTTATTAATGAGGAAGAAAACATAAAACTTATACAGCAGTTTGTTTCTGCCTGAGCCGACTGAGAAGGGCAAGACTCCAACCCTTCCTCTCCACCTCTGCTGAATTGAGTGCAAACTATTTTTCCACTTTGAGTTCAGTTTGCAGCAACTGAGGTAAACTGAGGACAAAAGGGAGGAGGAGAAAGAAACTAGGACATTTTAAAAGTAAGATGGCAAAAGATGAATTAGGAGCGTTCCTACAAAGTCAGGAGTATACCCAGTGCTTCATCCCAAGGACATTCCTGGATAGTGAATGAATGAATTTTGAATTTATTATACTAGCTGAAGGCCATGACAAATACACTAAACTTATATAGAGGTAGTCAAAACATTCAAAGCAAAGGCTACCCCTTCCTCTTTCAGTACCTTGTTCTTTAAACAGAATAAATTCCCATAATTCATGCAAGTTGTCACAAGATGGCAGGATTGCGCCACACTTACTATTTGCAACTCGATAAATTTGGTGGAATAGAGTGCTGCAAAATTTTAAATACTGTATTCTGAGAATGGTGTAAAATGTTCATTTTCAAAGGTTAAATTGATTTTTTTAAAAAGGTATCTGAGACAGGTTTAAAAGCCTGTCTTGATTCTGAAGTTACAATGGGCCCTTGTTATCCGCTGGGGTTTGGTTCCAGGATCCCTCTGGAGATACCAAAATCGGTGGATGCTCAAGTCTCATTAAATACAATGGCATAGTGAAATGGTAACCCTTATATAAAATGGCAAAATCAAGATTTGTTATTCGGAATTTATATTTTAAAAAATATTTTAAAGCCATGAATGGTTGAATCTGTGGATATGGAGAGCCGACTGTAGGTAATAAGTATAAAATAGAAGTCATATAGTGAGCAATTAACTTGTGTCCCATAGCATTCATAATTAGGGTGTGTATTTTACACATCTATTTTCACAATTTTGAATGCATTTTCTTGGGAGGGGGTATGGTTTTCTTTGATTTTGGCCTTTCACGCAGATTATAGCCCTTTTTTGGTACAGAGAAGAGCTACAGATAAAATGTTGGTGTGTATAGATATGCTGGCATTAAATCTTTTGTGAAGGCAGCTTTAACGCTAAATGCACTGCCCATGCTTGGTCCATGCTTGAAGTCACAGTCCAGCCAGTTACAGGTTTGCAATTTCCAATAACTTTTAATAATGGGCAACCAAGTTGCAAAGCAGAGTTTTGTGGACTTTGGATGATCCTGTATTTTAATAGTGGGGTCTTTTAATGTCAGTGTGTGATGGACACCTTGATCAAATAGACTGCAATTGAATTTTAAATTATCTGAATTTGTGCAAAATGTAATTTACTGAGAGGCAGCCATACAGACGTATGCTGGTAAGGAATTTAAACATCTTACCCAACACTATAACATATTCATCTGTTAATGATCTCTGTTCATCTTCAAACAGGTTAGCATCTGTCAGATAAGAAATATATTCCAATAGCCTAGTACACTGTCTAAAGGCATCAGATCCTGTCTGATCTTGGAAGTAGGGCCAGCCCTGGTTAGTACTTGGATAGGAGATCACTAACAAATACCAGGTGCTATAAGTTGTATTTCAGAGGAAGGAAGTGGCAAAACTACCTCTTGAGTATTCCTTGCTTAAGGAAACCCTATGAAATTCATGGGATCACCATAAGCCTACACAGAGAATACTACCCAAAGAAGAGGATCTCTCCTTTCTCCTTCCCCGCTCTGTTACCAGCATTTTAAGAATATGGTGTTGTAGCACTTTGCAGCACAAGATCCTGGCTTGGGTACACTGCTGGTTCAGAGTATGAGGCAAGTGAAATGACCACACAGTCCTGGTCTCAAGAAAGGCTGTTTTATCTAAACAAGTAAAATTAAAGAAAGACAAGGCAGGCATACAAACTCTAGCTTCAAACAAATAGGCATGAAAGAAGGAAAGAAACTAAGCATACATACACACTGGCCAGGCAGGGCTGCAAGCGGCTACAAGGCAAAAGCCTTTGACAGCATCTTATATATCTTTTTCCTTCTACAGAAGCTTCTAAGAAAACATCATGTCATCCAACCTAAAGGGTCTGGGCCAAGCAAAGGGAAAACATTCCCATACCAACTACCGAGTTATTTACCAGGTGTCGAAGGGAGATGGGACACCTTATCAGTTGGCATTGGGATGTAATTCCTCCACCTCCCTGTACCATCCAGATGCAGGGAGAATTTTTCCTTATCTCATTCTCTAACAAGGGAAACAAGGCATACAATACAAAATGCAGCCTGAACCAAACTTGCCGAAGCTATAAGCTCCCGGCCTCACAGGTATTCAGCTGAGGAACCGCTTTTTAAGAGCACCCTTGATGAACAGCCGTATGAGCAGCATTTAAACTCTTCACTAGCTTTATTTAATTTATGTAATTATTACTTCTGGCCCAGTTACTGTAGTGCGCCTTGCTTAGGTCAAGAATCAGTGACAACTAACTTAGGAATTCTGGCACTTTGCCTAGGCTTCCTTATTTGGTAGGGATTTTCATATGTATTTCCCCAGCGTACTTTTCCAGATCTGATGAGTCTGTCTCTCATGTCTCAATATCTTTTTGTTCACCCTTTTGCCAGCCAGCAGTACTTCAGTCTGCCCATTTTATTCCTTCATTCTGTCATATACCTTATCAGATCTAAACTCTGTACTTTTAACCAGCTGCAAGCACCTTCACATTTGTACTATCTTGTTAAAATATAACAGTCCTTTATAATCAGAGTGCCCTGTCTAATTGTATTTAAATTTGTAATTTTGTTTTAAGTTAAATTTTAAGGTTGTTATCGGTTTAATATATTTTTAAGGGGGTGAATGTTCTTTGTATTGCTTGGGATTGTATTTTTAAATTGTAAGCCACCTTGATAGCCTCGGCTAAAGGCGGGATATAAATAAATTGTTGTTGTTGTTGTGTTGTTGTTATTAACAGGGTGACTAAAAAAATGGTGCAATTGGATTTGCACCATTTTTTAATCCCCCTGTACATATAAAATTTAGCATCCAGCCGATAGCAATTGTTATGCCTTTAAACTGTTTAAAAATAATGCTGTTTCTAACAGCCTGGTGTATTTTGTGCAGTGTAGTGTGGTTTTTCAAACTTTTTTTTACAATTATAAAGGGTTTTTAGCTGAATTTTCTTTTAGGGTGCATCTACAGTGTAGAATTAGTTTAGGCGTGGCAGCCCCATCCTATGGAATCCAGGGATTTGTAGTTTTACAAAGCCTTTAGCCTCCTCTACGAAAAAGTGCTGATGCCCTATACTACCAATCCCAGGATTCTGTAGGATGGAGCCATAGCAGCTCAAACTGCATTATTTCTACAGTGCAGATGCACCCATAAGAGCTACCTTGAGTCCTATATTGGGAGAAAGATGTGATATTAATAAATAAAGAGACCACTGGAAGTTGCCATTGGAGCACCAGCTTGGAGGAACTTTGTTTTGTTTGAAACTGGATGTTTTGAACTGGGCATCAGGCAACTTCCAGCTTTTTCAAATGCTGACAGTTCTATATCAATAGGAATCACAGGTCAGTTGCAAGAAAGGGAAATTCTTGGTGGAATTTACAAAATTAAAGCTAATTCTGTTGCTCTCTTGTCTTCCAAGTGAGGCAGTCATGGCGGACGGTGGCGGTGGGATCCCTATCCAGGATCTCTGTGAGGAAGCCACTTGTCCCATCTGCCTGGACTATTTCAAGGATCCAGTGACTTTGGAATGTGGGCACAATTTCTGCCAAGGCTGCCTGACCCGGTGTTGGGAGGAAACAGAGGCAGAGGCCTCCTGCCCTCAGTGTAGAGAAAAAATTCAGCAAAGGCACCTCCGACCAAATCAGCAGCTGGCAAACTTTGTAGAAATCACTAAGAAACTCAGAGGTCAGGGAGCCAAGGGAGATGATGGCAAAGGGGCAGTCTGCGAGAAACACCAGGAGCCCCTCAAGCTCTTCTGTAAGGATGATGAAACCCCAATCTGTGTGGTGTGCGACAGATCCAAGGAACACAAAAATCACGAGATAGTTCCTGTGGAGGAGGCTTCCCAAGAGTACAAGGTAAGGCATTGTTGTTGATGTTTAAAAAAAAGATTTGCCTTCTAAATGAGACAGAGAGAAAAAAGAGTAAGCTTCAATAGAGATGTGAGCCAGATGGTTAAATTAACCAATGTGGAAAGTGTAATAATCCAGTCCAGATTAAGCATCAGTCCTGAGTTTGAAATCACCAGAACAACAGAAATTAAAGTAGTTGCTATATAAAAAGTCCTAACTTCACCCATGTATAATCCACACTTGATGTCTAGAGGACAAGATCAGAATTCAAAATGACTTTAATAGATTAGAAAGCTGGGCCAAAATTAACAAAACGAATTTCAATAGGAGAAATGTAAGATACTACAGTTAGCAGAATTTTTTTTAAAGGCTCATATATAGGATGGGGGACACCTGCCTTGATAACAGTAGTCTTAGTAGACTCAAAGCTAAACATGAGTCAACAATGTGGTGAGACAACTGGAAAAGCCAATGCAGTTCCAGCCAGTATCAATAGAAGTATGGTGTCTAGACTGAAGGAAGTGATAGTACTCTATTCCACTTTGGTCAGGCCTCACCTGGAATATTGTGTCCACTTCTGGGCACCACAGTTCAAAAATGAAGTTGAGAAGCTGGAGCGTGTCCAGAGGAGGGCAACGAAAATGGTGAAGGATCTGGAAACCATGCCTTATGAGGAGAGACAGGAGCTGGGTATGTTTAGCCTGGAGACGAGGTGGTTAAGAGGGGTCGCATGGTAACCATGTTTAAATATTTGAAGGGATGTCATATTGAGAATGGAGCAAGCTTGTTTTCTGCTATGCCAGAAACTAGAACATGAACTAGTGGGTTCAAAGTACAAGAAAAGAGATTCCACCTAAACATTAGGGAGAACTTCTTTACTGTAAGAGCTGCTTGAAGTGGAATAGATCACCTCAGAGGTGATCTCTCAGAAGTGCTTTAGCTGAGTATTTCTACATGGCAGGGTGTTAGACTAGATGGTCCTTGTGATCCTTTCTGACTTCATGATTCTATGATTTCCACTGTTCCAGTTATTGAATATCAGTCACCTCTCTTATTCAAACATGAATTTTTGTTTGCTCTTCAGGACCAAATCTGTAACTGCCTGGAGAGTCTGAAGAAGGAGAGAGAAGACATTCTGGCCTCCAAAGCAGCTTCAGAAAAAGAAAGCCAAGACTTGCTTGTAAGTGACTCACTGTTACTTGGAATTGAAAAATTCTTTAGCTGGAAGGGGGTCTCTGGAACAACTGAATGTAAAATACACTCGTCCCTCCCGATTCACATGGAAACCGTTCTGGACCCCCCCCCCCCGTGAATCGCAAATAACGTGCATATCCAAGCCCCATTAGTTACAATGGCAGAGTGCTCCCAAGTATGCCATTTTGTCCCTCCTTGCTTGCTGTCTGTGAAGGATCAAAGCAGCCAACTCCAAATCCATGAATGGGGAGGGACAAGTGTATAGTCATTTAGCAAAAAAATCAGTGTGCTCCTATTTTGAATGGCCTTATCTTTCGCACAGAAGGTTCTTGAAATGCTATCTGAAGGCTTTATTAGTCTTTAAGGTCTTTTCTTTCATGGAGTCTCTTTCAAGAGCTGTAAGTACCCTTCTTTGAGAATTCTCACCCATAACCTCATGATGCTGTAGAGCAGGGGTAGGCAACCTTTCCCCTTTAAGGGCCGAGGGACTTCAGCTCCCAGAAGCCTCAGCCATGTTGGCCAATAGTCCCATGTTGGCCAATAGCTCCTTGGATTCTGGGAGCTGAAGTCCCTTGGCCCTTAAAGGGGAAACATTGCCTACCCCTGCTGTAGAGGGTGACTAAATTCGTAACCTAACCTTGGCCTTCTGATTTCTTCTCTTTCCATCTTGATTATAGAAGCAGATAGAGGCAGAGAGGCAAAAGACTACAACAAAGCTCAGAAAGTTACGCCAGTTTTTGGATGGACAGGAGACACTTCGGCTGGCCCAGATGGAAGAACTGGAGAAGGTGATAATCCAGATAAGGGAAAAGAACCTGGCCAGCCTTTCTCAGGAACTTGCCTCTCTTGAAAGTCTCATTCAGGAGATGGAGGAGAAGCAACAGCAGCCAGCAAGTCAACTCCTGCAGGTAAGTATAATGGAAACAAGCCACACTAATCTCTAGCCTTCAAATTCAAACCCAGATTCCAAATTCTCTTGAGTGCCTTTCCAGAGGAGGAAAACACCTCAGTTCATCCAGCGAATAACTAGCACTTTTGCATACAATGGAACCCAAGTCAAACAGGAGAGTCCATTTTCCTTAGTGTGGACTTTGGTGCTAATGGATTGTCTTGTCATTTCATGCCTCTGTAAATGTTGAGCTGCAATATCCACCAGGCCTAGCCAGCATCACTAATAGTGTGATACACCGGATGTAGCATTTCAATGATAACTGGAAGACCAGCTCTGAATCATACACTGTAACCATTAGACTGCACCAATTTTTTGGACTCTGAGTGTCAGAACAGTAGGCTCTGCTGGGAACAGTCCAAGTCCTTTTTTGCCCCTGGAAGCTTTGCTTTCGTTGAGTTCCTTTCATCTCAAATAATAGCAAAAACCCCTGTTCACACACTCCAGAATCGCTCTTGTTATATTTAACCAGTGTTTGAAGATAGTGAGGATTCCATTTTCCTGCTGTCAACTGGCCACCTTCATGAGAAGCTTCTGAAGAATCCTTTGGTTGTGGTTGTGGAAGCGTCCTTAGGTGCATTTACACTGAGCTCTCTTTTCTTTCTCTTTTTTCCTTCTAGGATGTGAGAAGGACTTTGATGAGGTAAGATCCCCCCTCATTTCCCTTCTTGGTGCTGACACTGAAGTTCCTGTGGAAGGAAATTACAAGACTCCTTAGATCCCAAGATTTCACAGATTAAAATCAGGGCACATATTTTAATTTGTTGTGTATTTCCTATATGTGGATTTGTTGCCTTCGCATCAGTCTCGACACATGGATGACATGGATGAGACATCTCTAGTTCCCCCTGTCCTCTACTGCTCTGCCCAGCTCCTGCAAACTGTTACTTGTGGTCTCTTTAATAAAGTCCATCCATCTTGCATGTGCCATTCCTCTCTTTCTACTTCCCTCTACTTTTCCTATTATTGTCCAAAGTACGGCAGTCTAAGGGCCTTTGCAGACTGCCAGAAATAGTGCACATTACATTGAGGCACTGCCCTGGCTCAGTGCTAGGGAGTCATAGGAATTGTATTTTTTTCTGGGACATTGAGCCTTCTCTGTCAGAGAGCTCTGGTGCCACAATAAATTACAGTTCCCATGATTCCCTAGCACTGAGCCAGGGCAGTGCCTCAATTTAATGTACACTATTTCTGGCAGTCTGCAAAGGCCCTAAGTTTTGTCATCTTGGCTTCTAGGGATATCTCTGGCTTAATTTGTTCTAGGACCCATTTGGCTGTCCATGGAATCCTCATCACTCTTCTCCAGCACCACATCTCAGGACGTTATCACACGGGGGAAATCCTGTGAGGAAACGGGGGTTTAAACTGAAAATAACCCGCAACAGCGGGTATATTTTCAGACGACGTCGCATTTAAAAGCAGGTTAATCCGATCAGAAAGTAGTCAGAAACTGCTTCTTTTTATTTTCGGGGATCTTCCGAAAATAAAAAGAAGCAGTTTCTGCCTACTTTCCGTTTGGAGTAACCTCCTTTTAAATGCACAGGAGGTTTTCACACGGGGAAAGCCGGCTAATTAATTGCTTCCGCTTTTGCGGTAGCACTTTTACTTTAAAGCCGGCTTCTGTTCGGAGCTCCCCGTGTGATAATGTCCTCAAATGCGTTGATTTTCCTCCTATCTTCTTTCTTGATGTCTAGCTCTCACATCCATACATGGTAATACAGAGTATGATGGCTTGTATGATTCTGATTTTGTACTGAATTGTATGTCTTCGCATTTTAGGATCTTTTCTAGTTCTTTCATAGCTGTCCTCCCCATTCTTAATCTTCTCCTGATTTCCTGGCTGCAGTCCCCATTTCTATCAATTTTGATCCTAGGTATGAGAACTCTTACTATTTCTGTTTCCTCATTTCTAATTTGAATGTGTGTAAGTTCTCTGTGGTCATTAATTTTGTTTTTATGTTCAACAGTAAGTCTACCTTTGCACTTTCTTCTTTGATCTTCCTTAGTAGTTGTTCTAGATCTGTGAGGTGTTCTGCTAGTATTATGGTGTCGTCTGCATTTCTGGGATTGTTGATATTTCTTCCTCCTATTTTCATTCCTCCCTCTTCCATGTTCAAATCTGCTTTCCTTACAATATGTTCTGCATATAAGTTGAATAGGTAGGATGATAGGATGCAGCCTTGTCTGACTCCTTTCCCAATTGAGAACCATTCTGTTTCTTTGTGTTCTGTTCTGACAGTAGCCTCTTGTCCTGAGTACAGATTCCTCATCAGAACTATCAAATATGTTGGCACTCCCATGTCTTTAGGGTCATTCCATAGCCTTTCATGATCTATGTAGTCAAAGGCTTTGCTATAGTCTAAAAAGCACATGCTTATTTTCTTTTGGAACTTCCTGCTACGCTCCATTAGCCATCGTATATTTGCAATGTGATCCCTTGTGCCTCTTCCTTTCCTGAACCCTGCTTGGACCTCTGGGATTTCTCTCTCCATGTGTGGTTGGAGTCTATGTTGCAGTATTTTGAGTATAATTTTGCTTGCATGGGATATGTGGATACCCAGCAGTTAAGTCAGACTGCATTCACACAAATAATGGTGCTTAGCATTGTGGTCTTAGGCTGCAGTTCTGTCAGTAAATGCAACTACACTGAGGTTGGTCATGGTTTAGGTGGTGGCACAATGTTGTCATTATTATTTGCCATCAAATCAGCTTCAATTTACAGTGAACTTCTGAGTGAGAGATCTCCATGAACCTCAGTCATCAACACTCTTGCTCTGGTCTTGCAGACTCAAGACTGTGGCTTCCTTGGTTAAGAGATGACAAGATAGCCATGTTCAAATATTTGAAGGGATGTCACACTGAGGATGGAGCAAGCTTGTTTTCTGCTTCCCCAGAGACCTAGGGCACAGAGCAATGGATTCAAACTACAGGAACAGAGATTTCACCTAAACATTAGGAAGAACTTCCTGATAGTAAGAGCTGTTCAACAGTGGAACACACTCCTTCAGAAAGTGATGGAGTCTCCTTCTTTGGAGGTCTTTAAACAGAGGCTGGGTGGCCATCTGGATTTCTGTATGGCGGAAGGTTGGATTGGATGGCCCTTGGGGTCTCTTCCAACTCTAGGATACTGACAGTTGCCCTACCCATTCCTGAGCTTGTTTGAGAGGCAGTGGGGCAGCTTTTTCTGGTGATGCTAGGCCAATTCTATTGTTTCTGTTCTTATTCTTCCCTGTGCCACCGCTGTGCACCAGTTACGCTGATATGATGGGACTGTTCCACTGCGCTACATCCCAAGTTGTTTCCATCCACATTTCTCCACATTACATATCTCTGCTCCCATCTTGGCTTTGCTTTTCTCTGCTAGCTGTACATTACTTGCCATTTCAAATTCATTTTCAGATCAGTCCTGTGGTTCGGGGTGGGAGCAGCAGAGTGTTCTTCTTCCACTTCTGCTTTTTTGCCTCCACCATCTTGTTTTTTAAAAATCAAAATCAATAGTCTTCCATTTAGAACCAGTGCGAGGGAAAGTCTGTATACCAGCCCCAGACCTTGTGGTGAGTGATCACTGAAGCAGCGTTACATCAAAAATAAAACACATTTAAAATTTATTGAAATAGCAGACAACTGATAGATGTTTTAAAAAGAGTGCAATACGTCACTTTCCCTGTACCTTGCAAGTGGCATCCAGTGAAGGGGAGCATTGGTCAGGGAAACTGTGAGCATGGCAATGTCCCTAGAGAAATCTTATTTGGAAAGACATTAATTGAATGAATACAAGGATGCCGGTCCTTTGGGCAACAGATGTTTCCCCTTTGGATCTTAGATGCCACTGTGAAAAGGAATTCCCTTTCCAATGCTCCTCGGTCATTCAGTATCTGCTTCTGTATTTTTTTTCTATCTATTCCATTTACTTATTTATATCTTTTAAAACAAGTTAAAATCCTGCTCTGAGATGCCTTAAATCCAAATTTTGGGAGAAGAGAAAGCTCTAAATACCAATTCTGGATGAGACAGCTAGTGAGTGAAAATTGTTTCTATCCCCAGTACTGAGAAAAGAGAAAACCTGGAAAAAACGGTGGCTTTTCCTCCTTGGCTGACATGGATGATTTCAGACATCTTTGATATAAGTCCCTTCTTAGAGGTTGTCTTGAAGCAACTCAAAGGTAAGGAAGAGTAGGAACCAAGAATTTACCCTGGTTATAAAGCTTTGTTTAGTATACTCTTAATATTTTTTTTTTAGGTGGTGTTACCAGAACTGTGCGAATAGAAAACAAAATAACAATGAGATTAGCTGTTTTATTTTTTCCCCTTTTGCACACAAACTCTGTAAAATCTCTCATTGTACCAAAATTGTCACCACGTAATGTTTGAGGAGAAAAAGACAAGGCATTAGTATAGGAATAGATGTCTCTCGGGTGCTACTCTCGGGAAGGGGGGTGGAAATGGAAGAAGCAGAAGGTACTGGAAACATTAGACAAATCCAATGTAAGTCTTAGGATGTATATAAAAGAAAGTTTTTGTTCTTCAGATTAGCCCAACACATTTCACCTAAGAAATATTTGCATGGTCTTCTTGAAGGGTCTTTTTTTTTAATATCCCTCCAAAGAGGCCATACAGATATTTCTTGGCTGAAATGTGTTGGGCTAATTTGAGGAAAAAACCCTTTACATCCTGAGTTTCAATTTCTCTTTTAAATCAGACCACCTTCTTGGACCCACCTTTCCAGGAAGGACATGAACCTCTGTAAACCTATGCTTTTGAGCTCCATTCTGCAGAAAGAGGCCAGAAATTTATCATGGCTGATGGTTTCAACTTGAGAGATCTAGGGAGGAAAAAACCACCCAGGAACACTAACATACCTCCTGTCCATTTTCTTCTATCATGTTCATCATCTAAGAGGATGATCATGGCAGCTTCCATCATGAAAATATGGCTAGGAGGCAATGGAGACTTGATTTCGGGGATGCTTTGATATTTTGAGTTCCTGCATGGCAGGGGGTTGGACTGGATGGTCCTTGTGGTCTCTTCCAACTCTATGATTCATGATACTGAATTAGCAAATTGGGAAGATTGGTCTGGGGCTTGGAAAGTGCTTTGATGAAATGCCTATTAGGACTCTGTATCTGTAGGTCTTCATTTTTTGGGTTGTGTGTGTGAAAGTTTTAATAATCCTCTGTGTTCCTGCTTGTGTACAACGCAAGGCATCTTGCAGCTTCCAGGTCAGAGGGGCAATGAATTTGCTCCAACATTCATTCTAAATGTTAAGGAGTTGCACAAGCTGCCCAGCCTATTTTAGAACAGATTGTTGTTGTTGTGTCCCATCACGTTGACTTGGCTTATGACAATCCTATGAATGAGGGACCTCCAAGATCCACAGTCATCAGCTGCCCTCCTCAGGTCTTGCAAATGCACAGTTGTGGCTTCCTTGATTGAATCAACCTACCTGTAGTGCGGCTTTCCCCTTTTTCTACTGCCTTCCACTTTATTGAGCAGTATTGTCTTTTCCAAGGAGTTCTGTTGTCTCACACGTTAAAGGATGACAGCCTCAATTTAGTCATCCTGGCTTTTAGTGAGAGTTCAGGCCTGATTTACTCTAGGACCCATTCATCTGTCTTTTTGGCAGTTCACAGTAGAACTGTTCTCAAAGACCACATTTCAAATGAGTAGATTTTCTTCCTGTCAGCTTTCTTCATTGTCCAGCTACCTTTACCCACACATAGAAAGCAGAAATACTATAGTATGGATGATCCTGACTTTGGTATTCAACAATATATTTTTTCACTTGATGATCTTATCCAATTATTTCTTTCTTGCCCTTCCAAGTCCTAGTCTTCTTCTGATTTCTTGACTACAATCTCCATTTTTATTAATGACTGAGTCAAGGTATAGAAAATAATTGTTTCAATGTTTCCATTATTCACTTTAAAGTTATGTCATCTGTGGTTAAATCGTTATTTTTTTTTAAAAAAATTGTTTAGTATTTAGCTATTGTACTTTCTTACTTTCTTCAATAAATATTTCAGGCACCTTGGACAGATACTTTAAAGTTAGGACTAAACTCTAGAGAAGATTCACTATTGACATGGAAGCTGCTGGTTGCCATTGTGCACAACCCTAACTTCTTGAGAAATCTCCAAGACCCAAACCAAATAATTTCCACGATTTTTTCAAAAGCAAATGTCAGTCGTCATAAAGAGGAGGCTATCCATCTGCTATTTTGACCCTGAGACCCTTATCCAATTTCATATAGGTTCTATGGATCCTTCTCATGAAATAAATGGGAAATATATGCTTCATTATGAACTGGCATTTTTTTGTTGACAAGATTTGTTGGAAGCACATTGGTGTTATAACTTTTGTAATTTTTTAATGTTAATTTTATACTGTTCTAACTGGATTATTTTAATTGTTTTTAAATTTTTGTAGTAAAGTTTTTAAAGTGTTTTTATCTTGTGAGCTGCCTTAGGTCCCTTTCTGGGAGAAAGACGGCATAAAAATGAAATAAATAAATACAGTAAATAAAATAAACATTGTATTTCTTTGTTTTGCAGATACTTTCTTCTCCAGACCTCCCTTGCAGAAAGGTAAATTTCCACAACAGGGCCACTTTCTAATGAGGGAGGGATGCGGGTTGATCAGAAATTTGGTTGCTCCTTATAGGTGCCGGAAATATCTTGTTCCCAAACTCCTCTCTTTACCTGCTATAGAAGTGGGTTGTGGATCTCTCTTGATATCATTCCCAATGAATGCTATATGGAGAGACTTTACATAGTAGCTCTTGTTTGCTCTCTTGAGCTGAAGTCCCCTCACGTGTCTCTCTAGCAGCTTCCATTTCACATATAGTAATGGGATGCAAAATCTCTCTTCTCTTATCCTTTCATCAGGAAAATTAGTGTTTCATTCAGATTTTGAAAAATATATTTTGGGGAGCTACAATTCCCCAGATCCCTCGCCTGCATTGCCACAACTAACTGTACTGTTGGGTTAGCCAGTGATCATGCTGACTGGGGATTCTGGGACTTGTAACCCAAACAACTTTTTCCTAAGGGTGGATTTTGCTTTTCTATACTTCTGAAACAGAGCAACTCTTTCCTTCTGTTTTTGTTGCTTTTGTAAAAGACTTACATCCTTATCACATGAGAAGAGAAAACTGAAATGGAGTAGGAGAGTAGTGGCTTTCTCCATGCCTCTCTGCATGCTGTTGTAGCAGTTCCATTCCCTTCCTGGGGGAGATGGTCATGAATGCTATGATGGTACACAGAGACAAATGGAGAAAGTCACTACTCTTCCCCACCACTTTTCATGCAATAAGATTTATAGATAGTAAAATTTCCTCTGTAGATAAATAATTAAAAGCTAGGTCAAAGTTTCACAAGGGTGGTATTTTTGTCATGTGGAAATCTGGAAGTGGAAGAGGGGCATGTCTTTTCTCTGATGGGTATCTGCCAACTGATGCTGCTCCTTTCCTTCTGCCTCCTCCTCCTCTTCCTCCATCCCAATAGCAAATGTTACTTTGGATCCAGACACAGCTTTCCCACAGCTTGTTGTTTCTGAGAATCGCAAGAGTGTGACATGTGGTGACAAACCTCAAGACCTGCCTGATTTTCCTGAGAGATTTGACAAGCGTGCTTACGTGCTGGGGTGTGAGGGATTCACAACTGGCCGACATTTCTGGGAAGTCTTTGTGGAAAC
The DNA here is from genome assembly GCA_026167975.1 of Phrynosoma blainvillii. Classification (NCBI taxonomy): domain Eukaryota; kingdom Metazoa; phylum Chordata; class Lepidosauria; order Squamata; family Phrynosomatidae; genus Phrynosoma; species Phrynosoma blainvillii. The sequence continues at coordinate 381,170,832 of JANUYF010000002.1, forward strand.
AGAGGAAGAGTGGGCTGTAGGGGTGGCCAGGAAGTCTGTGAGAAGAAAGGGGTATGTCAACATAAGCCCAGAGGAAGGGATCTGGGCTGTGGGGAAATGGGATGGTGCCTACAGGGTCCCTGACTCACATGCTCAGTCTGTTCTGTCCCTGAGGAGGGAGCCCAAGACGATCGCAGTCTCTCTGAATTGCGCTGGGGGAAGGGTGGCCTTTTATGATACTGATACAAGAGTCCTTCTTCACATATTCTCTGGAGTCTCATTCTCAGGAGAGGCCCTTCTCCCTTTTTTTTGGCTGCGGGGACAAAGAGCCAACATCCAGATCTCTTTCCTTTGAGCCAGTAACTCCAAACATCGGAGCCAGGGCTTGGTGGCATGCTTGCAAGAGAATGAGGTTTGCATGTCCCAAATACAAATTCTTAGTCCAGGAAGACTATACGTGTTTATGTTGAGAGCAACAATTCTATTACAGTTACTACAGTGCCTTCTGTGCCACAAATGAATGCCCAATATCTGGCTATTTCTACAAAACCTGCCCTCTATCTGTTACTGTGATGTGCCTTGCCCTGTTGTTACCTTGTAATAACATAGACCCTCTAGCTGCGATTCAACTCCAACCTTGGCAGCTTGTTAAGAGACAAGATGGTAGGCATGACAAGGTTAGAGGACAATGTTTGCTGAAAAGAGAACCAGCTGGGTTCCCTGGCTTCTGTCAGGTATGCTACAGGGAGCGCCAGGTCAACCAGATCAGCCATTGCTTCCTGGAGCCAGGTTTCTTGTACACCAGAGATGAAGAAATGCAGCGGGGTCAGGAGGTTGCATTTGAATTGTGAGAACTAGAGTGCTGCACCTTTTATTTTTATTTTTTCCCCAATTCCTTATTTAATTAATTAATTCCTTCCAATTAATTAATTCCACCTCTTTCCTTAAAGTAGTAAAAATATAGTGCATTAAAAGAAATCCAATACCATCTGACATTGAAATTGTCTCTCACTGTAAGTGGTTTCTCTCACTGAATTTAACGACTGCTGGGTTCTTGACTTACTTAGGACGTTATCACACAGGGGCAAATCTACTGGTTAATCCAAACAAAATCCAGACCGAAACTGGATTAGTGCCCTGTGTTTTCACCCGACGTCGCACAGAAACTGGACAGAAAGTGGACAGAAAGTGGACAGAAATGCGGTCTTTTGAAATTCGGTTGTTTGGAGGAAATGCAAATGCGCAATTAAGGTAATTTCGCATTTACCGTAATGTGATAACCAAATGCGCATTGGGGAGCATTTCCCTGCTGTTGCCATGGTTCCAGCGAGCATTCCTCTATCTATGCATGTGCAAGAGGCTCATTTCTAGTACATTTATGGGATATTTTCGCTTGTGTATGGACATTCAATGCACTTACTTAAATTCGCAATTAAGGTAATGATGTTTGCAGAAACAAGGTTTATTTCCCGTTTATTTTCGGGATGTCTCATTTCCACTTTATTTTCGCTTTCTGGCCCATGTGTGATAACGTCCTTAGAGAAGTACGAGGGATGGATTTTAGCTTTTGCATTGTGCTATTCATAAAAAAACCAAACAAACCAGGGTTGTGTATGTTCTTTAAAAAAGTGAACAGGGGTTTTGATAGAAAAAGAAATTGCTGGATTTTTAAAGGAGCAGAGTTTTTCAGTGGTGGCTTGGGAAAGATGAGCCCATGCACTCTTTTCTCTCCCTGAACATTTTCACTGGTCTTAAGGCAATGGAGTAAGCTAGCTTTAATGGGGCCGCCACACTAACCAGTTTGAGACTCAGTTGGGTGGGACTTCTGGGGGAAGTTGGGACTGTATTTCCCAGCAAGCAGTGCACAACGGAAGTGCCTCCTACTGGCCTGGCTGCTGGTGGGGCTGCCTCACTAATTGGCTGGGAGGCTGGAGGGGGTGGGTGGGACTTCTGGCCTCCCCCACTTCTGATTGGTCAACAGTCCTATCATGCCACATGGATGGGGTGAACCATTCCAGCTTGCTTCTTTCTCGAGCTGGAAGCAGAAGGAAGGCTTGGAGAGGCAAGCAACCTAGTCACCTGAATGAGACTGAGAGGCCTTGAGAGTCAGCCAGGCCTGGCAATTAACGGGAGCCCCTGGGAGCAGGGGACCCCCAGAGAGGCAGATTGCTACCTGCATAGAGGGGCGAGTGGTCTGGCCTAGAGACCTCGCTGGCCTTCCCCACCTTGTGCAGCCACACCATGCCATCCAAAAGTGCCAGGAAGGGGGCAGGGCCTTCACAGTCTACCACCAGGGGGCGGGCCCGGCAGCCTAGGAAATCCAAAGGGAGGCAGAAGCGGCCTGCTTTACCACCAGAAGCTCCTCCCACTATAGCACCACCTTTGGGCGAGGAGGTGCTGGCGGGTTTCACCCGCACCTTCTCTGCCTTCATGGAGCAGGTTGGGTGTATCGGTGCCTTACCTGTCGCCGGGCAGAGCCCATCATCAGCTCACGCAGGTTCTGACCAGGTGGAGAACCACTCGGCCCAGGGGGACAACTGGGAGTGTGGTCGGGCTGGGAACCAGAAGAGGACATGTCCCGCGTCCTCTGCCAACAGCAGCAGCTCACCCAGCCACAGGTCAGGGACCAATTCAGCATCTGAGGCCTCCTCTGTTAACGACAGGTGGAGGAAGCGAAAACAGAAGCTCAGCGGCGGGAGGAAGACCAAAAAGTCTCGAGACAGAAATGGCTGGTGCAGAAAGGACAGGGATGGAGGCCGGGTTCCATCAACTGGAGCCTGGAGCAGACCCCTTGCCCATGCCTGTCCCAGAGGAGCTGTGGGAGGTCGGAAACATGCTGTGATGCAGGGCATATTGTCTTTGTTTGCCCCAGCCACCCTTAGAACTTACAAGAGAGCTGTTTCCAAGCTTTTCACCTTCTGTGGGGCAACGGGTCTCCAGGCACACTGGCCAATCTGGTCCCACACCATCCTTCAATTCCTTGTCTAGTTGTAGGAAGCTGGCATCTCACCATGCACCATGATGATCCACTTGGTTGATATTCCCTTCATTTCCAAGGCTGCTGGGTTCTGTGAACCTTCTTCTTTTGCGTTAGGAGGGTCATTGAGGATTGGAGGAGGATGTCCCCTAGGTGGGTGGATGGGAGGAGACCCATTTACTTCAAACTCCTCTCCAGAAAGTGTGTCATTCCAGAAGTGAGGCTCGCCTTTTCTGAGCTGCTTTTGTAATAGCCTTCTTTGGGGCACTGCAGGTGTGTGAGCTTGTCCCATCTTCCAGGTCAGATGGGACAAAGAAGTCTCTTCGGAGGGCAGATGTCGCTTTTGTGGGAAACGCTGTGTTTTTAATTCTTCATAGGTCGAAGTGTGACCAGTTGGGAAAAGGGTGCAAAGGTTTCATGGCCACTGGCTGTGCCCAGTCCGGACTTTACGCAAGTATCAGCCCTGGTGATTAAAACTTTGATTTTAATAATAATAATGCACATGACCAGCCCTGGTGGCGCAGTGGTTAAATGCCTGTACTGCAGCCACTCACTCATAAACCACAAGGTTGCGAGTTCAATACCAGCCAGGGCTGAGGCTCGACTCAGGCCTGCATCCTTCCGAGGTCGCTAAAATGAGTACCCAGCTTGTTGGGGGCAATCATCTCACAGTTGTAAACCGCTTAGACATCCCATAGCGTGATATGAAGCGGTATATAAATGAAGCTGCTTTTGCTTTGCTTTTACCTGGTATTGCGCCCACTGATCGTGGACTGGGGGGTTCTGGGAGTGATGAGGTGTTGCCATTGTGGGGGTAACTCCTGATCAGCATCCTCTGGGACAAGGGGTTGAGATGCAGACATTGATCAGTCAGTTGCCCCTTCTGAAATCCTGAGGCCCAGTCATCGATCAACAGGTGGGTCAGTAGATGCAAGATCCACACTCAGGCATTTGAGCCGATCCTACCTGTCAGCTGTACTCAATAAAGTTGCGGCCTTTTTCCTTCCAATTATTTGTCCTGGTGTATTCTTCTTGTGATGTCTCCTAAATAGGCCTTGTCTTCAGAGAAGAGGAACTATAAACAGATACTTTTAACACTCTTCACTGAATCTGCAACCATCATCTCACCAGCCAGTCGATCTATAGGGACAAGGGCTGCTACATTTAGCTAGATTTCTGGACTTTTTGCTTTTCCTCTAGTCCTTCAGATTTTGCACCATCTAAGACTAGAAAATAGATTTGGAAAGCTCATGTTAGAAAAACTGACTTCCTGATTCAAAAAAGCTTACAAACATAAATTTCAGACAATTTGGTAACCTTTTATTTCATTTGTTTAGAAAGACGCCTCAAAGCCGTATCCCAGCAATTGTACTGTCCTCTTGATTTACACCCTCATATTCCTCCGTTTTTATTGTTACCTTTCCCCCATTGAGTACATTGCTACTGTCCTTAATATGCTTAACTCCATGTTCCGATGTTTTGCCTGTAGCTACAGTTTCAAATAGTTTTTTTTAAAAAAGGTTCCAGGGAACTCCAAGCTTGCCACATTTGTGATATTTCGGTAAGCCAATAAAAATATTAAACAACCTGAATTGTGGAGAGTTGTTATTCCAGATTTCAGTTGGGAGCAGATTTCATTTATGATCTAGGAACAGAAGTACAGTCAGCCCTCCATATCCATGGATTCAAGCATCCATGGTTTGAAAGTATTTTAAAAATGTATAAATTCCAAAAAGCAAGCCTTTATTTTACCATTTTATGTAAGGGACACTGTTTTACTATGCCATTGTATTGAATGGGACTTGAACATCCACAGATTTTGTTATCCATGGGAGTCCTGGAACAATCCATTCATACAATAGAGTTATAATGCTATGATTCCACTTTACCTGCCATGGCAACAGTAAGGCACTGGAGCACTGGTTGAGAATTTCAAATGCTTATCCCTAAACACCAAAACTCAGGATTCAATAGGACAGAACCATGGCAGGTAAAAGGGAATAATAGCACTATAAATCTGTAGTGTGAATGTCCCCCGGCAGCTTTTTAAAAACCTATGCTGAGTGTATTCCTTGTTAGCTTGCCTTCTGTATGTATAAGCAAGTAAAATGCTGGATCTGATCAGTCTTGCCCTTCTCCATGTAGTTCTTGTGAATTGCTCATTGTTGTACTTCAACTGGAATCTGCACTAAACAGTTCATTATAGGCTCAGCCCTTCATCCAATTACGAAAAAATAAAATTAAAAAAATTGTACGTTCCATCCAATAAGGGAGGGTTTCCAATGACCTAGTACTGTACTTGAGGGTTTTCAGGTCAAGCAAACCATACATTTCATTTATGAGGATATACACACATTACCTATTGACTACAAATTGATTGGATCAATACTGATGTTAATGAGTACTGGCTTGAATAGAAGAATACAGATATATTTCAAACTCTGCAATAGAGAAGGATACAGGAAATATTTTTTTTTTTGAGTAAATTGATTTCAGTGTTGATCCCATGTGCGTCACCAGATTTAACAATTTTGTATCACAATAATTTTCATTTGACAGGCAAAATGAAGTAATCTAGGGACTGGAAAGAAAATACAGTCGCCTTTCCATTTTCACAGACTTGGAGTCTGTGTCCCTCACCTGTTTGCAGGCGGCAAATGGAGGGGGACAAAATGGAGTGCCTGCGGGTGCACACCGCCATTCAAGCCGATGGAGCTTGAATATTGGCGATTTTCTGTTTTCACGGGGGTGGTTGTGGTCTGGAACGGATCCCCTGCAAAGACGGAGGGGCAACTGTAGTATATGTAAAATAAAGGACTTCTTTGTAAGAGAAACTTATCTCTGTTAACTAATTAAGAGGAAAGCTACATAGTGTAGAATTGCTACTAGGGTGGCTAATATTTAATTCTGTGTGAATGTTATATACCTTAGAACAGAGGTGGGCAAAGTGTGGCATGTGGGCTGCATGTGGCTCTTGGACCCCTCACAGAAGCCCTTAAGTTCCCCCCAAAATGGCAGATTATTTTTGTTTAAAAATGGACCCAAATCTTCCAAATGCCTTAACATGCAGTGATTTACTTCCTTTAAAAAGCAAGCAAGGAGGGGATGAGCAATGATGCATTCAGCCTTTTTCCAGCTCCAGACTCCTGGCATTTGGCTACAGGAAAAGGCTTGGATACATCATCACTCACCCTGCCTCTTTCCAGCCATGCTGGGGTGGTTATTTAACTTGAGGAGATCTTTATATCTTACTCATTTTTTGTGTGGATCTTTCCATTAGCCTAAGGGCTCATTCCCACTATGATTTAAAGAGATTTCTTGATTGCTTTATGTGCCTCATTCACACTGCAAACAGTATCAGATCCGACTGCGATCATTCTGACTCGCTTTGAAGCGAGACAAATGCAAAAAAAAAAAAAAAATAGCTCTTTTCGAAGACTAGTTTTTTTGGTGGTTCTTTTGAAAAGAATAAATTTCCAAGCATATTTAACAAGTATGAACGACGTTCGGATCTGAATCGCATTGTACTGGAGGGTAGGGACAAATGGCATTTGGTTGGCAGATGATGTAACCCATCCCATCCAGGTTTTTGGGAAATCTGCCACCACCACCACCCCGCCCCTGCACTGAGAGTGAAGTCTTTACCGTGGTGGCTTTATTTTTCATTTTTAAACACTGCCAAGTTGTCCCTTCATGAGATACTGAGCCTTCTCTATCAAGAGAACGGAGGGCTTTGCCCTGGAGAAGGAGGATGTGTCACCCTGGTGTGGTTGTGTAGGTTCGGGTTGTAGCCCTCTCTGGGTTCCTATAGAATCCAATACCGCAGTCCTAATAGCCACTTACCTGCAAGTAAGTCCCATTTAATTAATAGGGGGATTTACATCTGAGTAGAGGCCCAGGCTGGTGTTGTGCCTTCAGTGTTGGACTATGGGCCTAAGCAGACTGCCAGAAATAGTGCACATTAAATTGAGGCACTGCCCTGGCTCAGTGCTAGGGAATCATGGGAACTGTAATTTATTGTGGCACCAGAGCTCTCTGACAGAGAAGGCTCAACTGGTCAGATCGCAGGAGCAAAATAGTAAAACTCAAACATTTTATAAGGCAATGCTGGGCCAGGACAGAGTGGAGCATCTCAGGAGATCCCAGGGGCTTGTAGTTGTGTGCCTTTATGTCCTTTTCCAACTTATGGTGACCCAAAAGCGAACCTGTCACAAGGTTCACTTGGCAAGAATTGTTCAGTTTTGCTTTGCCTTTCTCTGAGGCTGAGAGAGTGTGGCCAGCCCAAAGTCACCCAGTGGGGTTCCATGGCTGAACAGGGATTCGAACCCTGATCTCCAGAGTCATAGTCCAATGCTCAGACCATGACACCACACTGGCTCTCGGTTATCTTTTAAGGGGAGGGGGGAGGAAATCCTAGTCACTCCTTTGAATCATCACAAGATGGCAATATTGTTCTTCTGAAAATCTATTTCCTTCAGTATTCATTCTGTTAGACAGGTTTTATGTCAACAGAGTGCCTCTAAATTTTAAATTTGGAACATGAGGACCTGTCATTTTGTAAAGGCTAATGCTTCATATTAAAAAAAAATAAAGTATTGTTTAAAAAAATTCCACTGATCAAAGTCTTTAACATGAAGGATTAACTTCTATACCCAGAAGCATTTATAACTGAAATGTACACACAAACAAGGAAATTTGACCAGTAAAATATATATTCATACCTGCGTAAGGAAACACTAAGGCTGTGACTTACTCCTAGATAAACCTTGAACTATTTCGATGTTTAAAATAAATGTATTACAATGTTTCTATCCTGCCCCATATTCAAACATTTCAGGGCAACATGCAACAAAATCAATGTACGTAAAACATTTTGAAAGGTAAGACAGTAAAAGATCAATTATAGTCTAAAAACATATAACCTGTGAGAACACTGTAACCTCTAGTACTTAGCTGTTGTCAACATGGATGCAATGGTGAAAGACATATAGTATGATATTTAGAATATCTAGAAAAGATGTAGAAAGTTATAGATATAGAAATATAAATATAGAAAATATAGAATGTTGTATAGAATAAAATAAGATATACATAGAAAAGAAATTAAACATATCTAATAATAGAATGATGGGGGAAGAGAGGAAAACATATTTAGCGGAAATCATAAAGAATTAACTAAATTTTGTTTTGTATTGTATGTTGAATAATTTGTTCATTTGCCTAAATGAAGTCTTATTTATTTTTGAAAACCATCAATAAGTATCAATCAATGTTTTTAAAATAAAATAAATAAAAATAAATAAAAGCATGTAACCTGTGAAATGAAACAAAACAGTGGGAATGTTGTACAAATTAGATAAGATTGCCAGACACAACATTGCTGACATGTAGCTTTTGTATCGGCTTTGCTTGATGTTTGTTCCTCTAACAATGATCCTCTCTCCCTGTTGGCAAGATTTCATAGAATCATAGAATCAGAGTTGGAAGAGACCTCAGGGGCCATCCAGTCCAACCCCATTCTGCCATGCAGGAACTCAAAATCAAAGCATCCCCCACAGATGGCCATCCAGCCTCTATTTAAAGACTTCCAAAGAAGGAGACTCCACTATTCTCCGAGGGAGTGTGTTCCACTTTCGAACAGCTCTCACTGTCAGGAGGTTCCTCCTAATGTTGAGGTGGAATCTCTTTTCTTGCAACTTGCATCCATTACTCTGGGTCCTGTTCTCTGGAGTAGCAGAAAACAAGCTTGCTCCATCCTCAATATGACATCCCTTCAAATACTTAGACAGGACTATCATATCACCTCTTAGCTGTCTCTTCTCCAGGCTAAACATACCCAGTTCCCTAAGTCATTCCTCATAGGGCATGGTTTCCAGACCCTTCACCATTTTAGTCTCCCTCCTCTGGACACGCTCGAGTTTCTCAACATCCTTTTTGAACTGTGGTGCCCAGAACTGGACACAGGATTCCAGGTGGAGCCTGACCAAAGCAGAATACAGTGCACTATTACTTCCTTTGATCTAGACCAGAGGCTGGCATAACTTTTTTGGGGGGGGCAGTTACGCTGTCTCCCAGATCATTGGCGGGCCGAAGGGAAAAAAAGGCACCGGAGGTGCTCGTGCGTGCGTATGCGTGCGTGCGCACTACTCCCGGCGTCGTGTGCATGCATGCACGAGCACGGGGTGCCATTGTGTGTTCCAAAATGGTGCCCACTGTCGTGGGCATCCGTGCGCGAGTATGGGCGCCATTCTGGAACACAAAATAGCACCCTGCCTCTTGCGTGAGCGACGGCAGTGGCTGCGGTGGCGGCAGGACCGGCCATGGGCCAGTTGAAAGGCCTCGAAGGGACGGGTTCAGCCCCCGGGCCGTAGTTTGCCAACCCCTGATCTAGACACTATACTTCTATTGATGCAGCCTAAAATTGCATTGGCCTTTTTATGCCGCCTTTGTCAGTAGCTGCCAATTTTATTGGCAGCTGAACTCCTCTGAGTCATTTCCAGGAAAGGCAACAGCCAGCCTTTGCCTGGAAAGTAAAACTAACTGGTTCTGTTTTTCTGCCTCTGTTTTTCTACCATGGCTGCTGTGGCAGGGGGTGCTGTCCAGGATCTGTGCGAGGAAGCCACTTGCTCCATCTGCCTGGATTATTTCAGGGATCCAGTGACCATTGCCTGTGGGCACAATTTCTGCAGAGGCTGCCTGAGCCAATGCTGGGAGGATTCAGAGAAAGAGGCCTCCTGTCCTCAGTGCAGAATGACTGTGCAACCGAGGAATGTCATTCCCAACCGGCCTCTGGCCAACTTTGTAGAAATCACCAAGAAACTCAGGCTTCAGGCGCCCAGTGGGGCAGGAGGAGAGGGGAGAGTCTGTGGGGGACACCAGGAGCCCCTGAAGCTCTTCTGTAAGGAGGATGAGACCCCCATCTGCGTGGTGTGCGACAGGTCCAAGGAGCACCGAAATCACGAAGTGGTTCCTGTGGAGGAGGCTGCCCAAGAATACCAGGTAATGCTTCAAAATTACAATGATCCCTCCACATTCGCTGGGGTTAGGGGTGAAGGGCCCCCGTGAATGTGGAAAAACCACGAATAAAAAACAAACACACTATTATTTTTCCTGAGAGAACATCTCTCTAGGAATCTCCAGGTCCTCCAGTCCAACTCTATGGTCAACATCTGCCAGAAGCTGATCACAGAATCATGCTGGAGGACCTACAAATGCCTAGAGAAGTTGTTTTCTCTAGGAATTTCTAGGTTCTCTGGCACAACTCTGTGGGCAACTTCTGGCAGAGTTACGCTGGAGGATCTAGAGCAGGGGTAGGCAACCAAAGGCCCGGGGGCCGGATGTGGCCCCCTGAAGCCTTTGGACCAGCCCCAGGCCAGTCTTGCCATTGCCCCCGCCGCCGCCCCCTGCCGCCCCCCGCCATGATGATATTGATTATTGTTGTTATTACTTGTTCTTGGGGCTTTCTTGGCAAAATCTCCACAGGGGTTTTGCCATCATGGCTTTTCTGGGGCTGAGACAGTGTGCATGCATCCCTGCTTGTTTGTGGGTCTGCCTTCCAGTCGTTTCCATGATGATAATGATTATTGTTGTTATTACTTGTTCTTGGAGTTTTTGTGGCAAAATCTCCACAGGGGTTTTGCCATGGCTTTTCTGGGGCTGAGAGAGTGTGCATGCATATTTATTTATTTATTTATTTATTTATTGTGCTTCGGCCCCCCAATTGTCTGAGGGACAGCAACCCGGCCCGAGGCTCAAAAAGGTTGCCTACCCCTGACCTAGAGATTCCTAGAGAGAACATATTCATCAAAACTGCAAATCATCAAATCCGCAAAAGTCAAAGCTGCGAATGTGGAGGGCCAACTGTATTTTTATTCCTCGCATGTCCTCGCACCCAGAGGCCTTGCCTCAACAGAACAATACACAGATTTACATGCTAATTTAATGCTAATTCCCAGCAGACAATGGACCATTAATTAGACACAAATCCTCCTCGCATATTCTCCCACCCAGAGGCCTTGCCTCAACAGACCAATACACAGATTTACATGGTAATCCTCTCAACCAAGGGTCACACAGTATATATATACCCCACACACCTCCATGTCACCATTCTCTGAAGATGCCAGCCACTGATGGGGGTGAAACGTCAGGAATACATTCTTCTAGAACACGGCCTGACAGCCAGAAAAACCCACAAAACCCTCTAGATGCCGGCTGTGAAAGCCTTTGACTTCACATGTATTTTTTATTGTTTAAAGAAATGCAACAGAACTGAGGGAAAGCACCAAAGACACTTTCACTAGAAAAGTCTTCGGGGCCTAAAACGCAGTGCTCCAGTCAAGATCAAACAGGGGGTCGCTACTTTGAAACTAACCTGACCACCCAGAAAATAAACAAATTAATGCAAAATAAATACAGAGGGATTGTGTAGGCTGCACCTGCACTGCAGAAATAAGGCAGACACTGTTTTTCACTCCTGTGGCCTCATCCTGGGATGTGTAGTTTGTGCCTCATTTGAGGGAAACTGTGCCAATCCCCCCATTTAACTCTGTATCTCATGTGGAAGATTTTTTTAAAAAATACTTAGAATAGATGATCCACTCTCATTAATACAGAAACCTTACAGAGCTGGAACCTAGTGTGCAGTTTTCTGCAGCAGATCTCCCATTTCACAGAAAGGAAATGCTTCGCCTGCCAGCATGTGCCTCCTAAGAAAATATTCCTCATGAGAGATGGAAACACTGGTTGCTTCCACACTGTAGAATTTATGCAGTTTGACACCACTTTAAACTGCCATGGCTCCATCCTATGGAATCCTGGGATTTGTAGTTTGTTGCAGCACCAGCAATCCCTGACAGAAGGCTAAATGTCTCACAAAACTACAAATCCCAGGATTCCATAGCCTTGAGTCGTGGCAATTAAAGCGATGTCAAACTGCATTAATTCTGCAGTGCAGATGCAGCCATAGACACGGGATTTCTTTTTTTTTTTAACCTGTATATAACCATTCTTTCAAAACCCCAAACCCAAAATAGTATCTTATTTTACACACTCCCTTAAATTGTGGACTTAATAGTTATTACTCCTTTTCAAACACTGACTGAAGATGTACAAAGACTTCAAATACATTTTCCAGTTTAATATCCCTCCCAGTGTCCCTCCTGGTGAGTTCTTTTACTCAGCAAAGTCCTGCACCACATAGAAGTTTCCCACTCCTTTGTTATTTGAAACTAGTAGTTTCCAAAGAATGTTTTTCTTGCAGTACAAATAACAGTTTGAGAAGAATGGGCAGTTTTATTTAGGGCCCCAGCAAATGGATGATTCAACTTTCCCCATATCTTTTTTAAAACCCAGTGCTACCTTAATTCTAACCCAAGCTTTTCCAGAGCTTGTATTTGATTAACAAAAATCATGAATATTAATTGCCTCAAAGGGAAAGAAGGGCTGGAAATTGAAGATGTCTTGCACCCCCTTTGAATGAAACTGCACCAAAAAACTGGCTTGTCTAGAGGTTTCTCAGGATGTCTTCAACCAAATGCAGTTGGCCCTCCGTATCCATGGATTTTTTTTATCTACAGATTTAAGCATCCACGGCTTGAAAATATTCAAAAATTATATAAATTCCAAATAGCAAACCTTGATTTTGATATTTTATATAAGGGACACCATTTCACTATGCCATTGTATTTAATGGGGCATCGACATTCACGTATTTTGATATCCATGGCAGGTCCTGGAACTAAATCCTAGTGGATACCAAAGGTCCACTTTAGTTATTTATTTTAGCCTCTTGAGTAACAAAGCAAATAATGATCTTTTAAAGTCATGCTGCTGTTTGATTTCACAACAGATCCCTTATTGCTGGTACAGCCATATAGCCTGTGGTGCCTGTTTCATGTCAGTGCGATACTAAATCAGCTCCCATTTTTAGTCCAAATTGCATGGGTCTGTCTAAGGTGCTAAACATCTTTTAAACAGCCTTGGACAGACTCTCTAAAGTTCGGGCTAAAAGCTGGGGTGGATTCAGCACCCCACTGATATGGAAGCCACCATCCATTACTGCAGATTGGGCCAGGATTGTTCTGACCTCTGAGGAAATTATTCAGACCACAAGTGTTCCTGCTGGCTTTTGTCCCCAAACACATTTAGTTTTAATAATATAAAATCTATTAGCACTGACACCTTCTGGGCTTGGCTGCTCAACAGTTTCTTAAAAGGCAGGTAAAACTATTAAGACATTGAGACTAAGCAAAGTTAAAAGCCAACGTGGTATAGTAGTGTGAGTGTTGGACTACTGTTCTGGAGACCAGGGTTCGAATCTCCACTTAGCCATGGAAACCCAGTGTATGATCTTGGGCAAGTCACACTCTCTCAGTCTCAGAGGAAAGCAAAAGCAAACTCCCTCTGAACAAATCTCGCCAAAAAAATGCCATAATAGCTTTCAGTTAGGTTCATCATAAGTTGGAAACAACTTGACGGCACACAACAGCAACAACAAAAAGTCCAGTCTTTCATAGCACAGCCATTACTAAATTATTGCCTTAACAAAAATAGATTTGATGACCTCTGGAAGGCCAGAGACAAGACACAAATGGCACAAGTACCATAAGTAACATAAGTATTTCCCAAAGCACATAAAATGAGGTACAGGCTGAGTCTCCCTTATCTGGAATTCCGAAATCCAAAATACTCCAAAATCCAAAATTGTCCATGTGGATGGCTGAGATACTGACACCTTTGCTTTCTGATGGTTCAGTGTACATAAACTTTGTTTCATGCACAATTTTTTTTTAAAAAATACTGTGTTTAAAAGTACCTTCATGCTATGTGTATAAGGTGTATATGAAATGTACATTAATTTCATGTTCAGACTTGCTTCCATCTCCAAGATATCTTCTTTTGTATATGCAAACATTCAAAAACCCCAAAACCTCCTGGTCTCAAGCATTTTGAACCTGGGAGATTCAACCTGTTGTTGTAAGCAGACATATCACATTAAACATCCTTACATTAACATTAACATGACCACAAGAAATACCATAAATATTTTTGAAATTTTGCGCAACTATTAAAAGTGCAAGATGTTTAGCCTGGAGAAGAGAAGACTGAGAGGTGATATGATAGCTGTGTTTAAATATTTGAAGGGATGTCATATTGAGGAGGGAACAAGCTTGTTTTCTGCTGCTCCAGAGACTAGGACCCGAAACAATGGATGCAAGCTGCAAGAAAAGAGATTCCACCTCAACATTAGGAGGAACTTCCTGACAGTAAGGGCTGTTCGACAGTGGAACACACTCCCTCGGAGAGTAGTGGAGTCTTCTTCCTTGGAGGTCTTTAAGCAGCGGCTGGATGGTCATCTGTCGGGGATGCTTTGATTGGGAGTTCCTGCATGGCAGGGGGTTGGACTGGATGGCCCTTGTGGTCTCTTCCAACTCTATGATTCTATGATTCTATGATTCTATGATATCTGAAGCAAGTTGATGAATCGAAAAACTGGTTATTTCTTGGTCAAGTGCCCCTTTTCCCTTCCTGCCATAGGTCCCTGAGAGGCTAATTCTGGTCACAGTCTATAAAACTCACTCAAAAATGCCTTGTTTTCACAGTTCCCCAGTCCTTCTTTGGCTTGGTGCTTACAAAGAAATGCAACCTTTTGCCATCATAAAGGGCCTATTCACTGAAGTAGAAGAACGTACATTGTTTTCAGTATCCTGGTCTTAATTTCCCTTTCTTTTCTCCTCCCTACAAGAGGGGAAAAAAGGAGGCTGCTGTACAAGGGACCTGATATGACATTTTAGGCAAAGATGCTTCATTTAAAGAACCTCGCTTGCTTTTGTGAAGAAAAGAGGGACATACATTCATCCCTCCCGATTTGTGAATTGGAAATAATAACAAATGCTGAAGTCCCATAGGATATGATGGTTGTGCGCCCACCGCGGGCACACGTCATTTTGTACCTCGGTGCTTGCTATCTGTGAAAGACTGAGGGATGCGAATGGCAAGTCTGTGAACGGCGAGGGATGAGTGTACTCAGGGATGACCAAACAACATGAATCTAATTCAGGGGTCGGCAACATACGGCCCACAGGCCGGGGTCAGCCTCCCAAGGCCTTTGGACCAGCCCCCGCCAACCCCTGCCACCGCCGCTGCCAACCCCCACCGACCCCTGCCAAACGCTGCCACCGCTGTTTTGGAAAACAAAATGGCAGCTGCAATGTGCGCCGTGGCGGCGGTCGGCGGGGGGCGCGCACACGAGAGCAATCGCCACCATTCCCCCCCTGGGGCCGGTCCAAAGGCCTCGGGGGGGCCCCATCCTGCCCCCGGGCCTTAGGTTGCCTACCCCTGTGCTAGTCAGTTGTTTCAGACTGCCGTGTTCAAAACTGCTTCATTTATACTCATTAAGCTGGAATAAGACTATTACAGCATAAGATCATTACAGCACACGTATCACTGCCTGGATCTTGTATTGTAACAGGTGATACAGGATGAGAAATGGGGCCCCCATCACCATTTTTGATATTTTTTCTTGTAAAAAACAAAATCATGGTAGTCCTTTGCAATCACTTCATTGTGCTATTAATGCTATTATGGCATGACATTGTAACTTGATTTCACTACTGTCTCAAAAATAAATACAATTTTTTGAAAGTAATGGTGTGGTGGCAACACTGTGGTGTGGGGTACCACATGAAAGCAGTAGATAAATCTTTGGGGCAGAAAGAGGTTGTAACCGCATCTGAATAAATAATGGTTAACAGGTAAAGATTGCAGTGTTATTGCATTATATCGCCCCCAAATTATGGAATGGCCTGCTGGATGAGATCCATCAGTTGACAACTTTAAACAGTTTTTAAAAAGCTGTTAAGACAGATCTCTTCCGGCAGGCCTTCCCTGATTAGTTTCCCGGCCTCAGGAGTCCTTTTATCCCTCCTACATTTGGTTTAAATGCTGCCCCGCCTATTATTGTTTGATTATGGTTTGTTTTAATTATATGTTTGAATCATTGTTTTAATGCAAAAATTGTTTAATTATTTTTTAAGGGGTGGGGGACTGTGGGATTTGGATGGTATTTTAATATTGTATGATGTTTTTAAATTGTTGTGAGCCGCCTCAATTGCGTGACAGAGGGGCGGGATATAAATAAAATTTATTATTATTATTATTATTATTATTATTACAGCATACCATTAAAAAAAGGGAGGGGAAAATCTTATAAGAGTACAGACCACAGAAATCCTAGCTATTTTCTTCAGAAGTTTTGTCCTCCCTGCCCAAGCACAGGAGGTAGTTTCCCTGCTGAATATTTCCTTGGGAATCTCCAAGGGAAGGATAACAAGAGCATATGCACATCACACATATTAATTGATTGTTTTCGGAATAAAGTGGATTGAGACACTTTATTTTACTCAAATTGGCTACTGAATCATAGCAGGAAAGGGGGTCATTAGCAGATTATTTTAGGATGAAAAACATGTTCCCAATGACTGTAAAGCACAATAGCACCAAGAGAATCATGACATCATGCAATGAGGTTGAGTCAAAAGTGGGATCAAACCACTACTATGGTGGTCTAATAGCATGGTGTGATAAGGATCCCAGGCATCCCTTTGTATTTTCTCTAGGGACTTCTAGGTTCTCCAGCCCAAATCTATGGTCAACTTCTGGCAGATTTGCACTGGAGGACCTAGAAATTCCTAGAGAGAACATATTAATCAAAATTAAAAAGGTAAAGATAAAGGTAAAGGTATTTTCCGTTGACAAGGTTGTCAAGTTGTGTCCGACCATGGCGGGCAGTGCTCATCTCCGTTAGTAAGCCGAAGAGCCACCGTTGTCAGAGACTACTCTGTGATCATGTGGCCAGAATGATTGCACAGAATGCTGTTTACCTTCCCACCAAAGTGGTACCTATTTATCTACTTGTATTTGCATGCTTTCAAACTGCTAGGTTGGCAGAAGCTAGGACTAGTGACAGGAGCTCACTCTATCATGCAGCACCCGGGCCTCAAACTGCCAACCGGCCAATCTTGCAATCAACAGAGTCAACGTCTGAACCACTTGAACCACTGCATCAAAATTGCAAGTAATAAAATCTGCCAAAGTCAAGGGTTGCAGACTGCCAGAAATAGTGCAAATTGAGTCCACTTTTAGGGAATCATGGGAACTGTATTTTATTGTGGCACCAGAGCTCTCTGACAGAGAAGGCTCAATGTCTCAGAAAAAAATCCCATGATTCCCTAGCACTAACCCTAACCCTAAAAGTGGACTCAATTTGCACTATTTCTGGCAGTCTGTAACCCCCCAAAGTCACAAATGTGGAGACTATTTCTATACTCTTGGAATCTACATTTATTCTATCATATCTAGACTCTCTAGAGCAGTGATTCCCAAACTCTGGATTTCTTGGTGTTTTGAATTTTGGCTCCTAGGATCCCTGGGCATTGGCCAAGATCCTCACCTGATCCTCTAGCAGTCACTCGCATCCACCGTCCTCTTTTACCTGCGACTGTTTCAGAAGCCTTTCCTGGTAGCAGCACTTCTTCTCCTGGCAAAGCTGAACAGGTTCACCCAGAGTCTACCAACTTGAGTGCATGGATGGAAATGGGAAAGGGTCCTGAACTTGAGGAGGAAACACATTCAGGAGTAGAGCCCTGTTGGCCATGCAGCAAAATCCAACGAAATCCAAAATCCAATGAAATCCAAAATCCAATTTTATTGGCCAACCAAAATGCACAAAATGTGCATCATACCACACCATCCAAAATCCACAAAACAGTGATACCTTTATGGAACTATCAAAAGGCACAGTATACATGTTGCAAGCTTTCGAAGCTCCACTGGCTTCTTCATCAGTCATAGGACATCACACGTGGGCCAGAAAGCGATAATAAAGTGGAAATGAGGCATTCCAAAAATAAACCGAAAATAAACCTTGATTCCGCAAATGGCTTTCACACGTAATTACCTTAATTGTGAAATTACAGTAAGCGCATTTAACATTCACACACAAGTGAGAAAAGCCCGTAAATGAACTAGAAATGATCTTCTTGCACATGCGCAGATGGAGGAATGCTCGCCGTGGAACCATGGGAAAAGCAGGGAAATGCTCCCAAATGCGCATTTGCTTTTCACATTACAGTAAATGCGAAATTACTGTAATTTCGCAAATGCATTTCCTCAAAACTACCAAATTTCAAAAGATCTCAGATAACACCAGTTTCTGTCCAGTTTCTGTCCAGTTTCTGTGCGACGTCATGTGAAATCGTGAGGCACAAATCCAGTTTCTGTTTGGGATTTGTGTGGATTAACCAGCAGATTTCCCCCATGTGATAACGTCCAAAGGTTAGTTCAGCCCCATTCAGTAAGGATTAGGAGTGAGAGACAGGAGTAAGGAATAGGAGTTGTTACCTTATACCACTGCAGTACATTGGCTAACATATTTCATTAAGCAATAGCGTCACCAGGGGGTGGTGCAGGGGGTGTGGACCTCACTGGGTGACACCCCAGAAGAAGGGGTGACATCTGGTCCCCCACTCCCTGCAGGGCCTTTCCGGGGCCACGGGCCTCCCCTGGCCTTTCTGGGGCTGCGGGCCTGCTTCCGGGGCCTTCCCAGGGACGCAGGCCTGCTCCCTGGGGCCGCATGGGTGGTTCTTCAGCCCCCATGTGCACACTGTCATGCGGTGCATGTGCTCCCATGCAACATGCACACCGGAAGTCCCATGCCAGAAGTCCTGCCCCCCACAGAAGTCACCCGGTCAGGGAACACCACATACTATATAGATGAGATAGAGCATAACACCACTGTCATTAAGTACTGCGTCATCCAAAATCCACAAAACAGTGCTACCTTTATGGGACCAACCAAAATGCACATTATACACGTTGCAAGAGTTCCAAGCTCCACTGGCTTCATCAGGCAAAAGGTGTTAAAAATCATGAAGAGAAGAAAGAAAGAAAAAATGACCATGGTCCAAAACACACTGCAGAAATAATTCAGTTTGACACACTGCCCTGGCTCAATGCCAGGGAATTCTGGGAATTGTAGTTTAGTGAGGCTTTTAGCTTTATCAGAGAGCCCTGATGCTGCTATAAACTACAATTCCCAGGGATCCCTGGCGCTAAGACAGGGCAATTAAAGCGGTCTCAGACTGGATTATTTCTGTAGTGTGTTTTGGCCCATAGTTAGACTTTTTAGCACTGCATTTGATCCAGATGTTGCATTTGTAGTCTTCAGTCCAGATGGTATGGAAGGGCATTCATGCAGGTGAGCTCTTCCTCCTTCTGGCCATGTGGATGCTGGGAGAGGCAGTCCAGGAATAAAGTCTATTTGCAAGACAAAAGGCTACTGCCTTTGAGATCCAGTTTGTCTCAAATCCTTTGTGCACCATGCAAGCTTCCAAAGCTTCCACTGTCTTCTTCATCAGAGCAAAGACAATACAAATGATATAGGAGGCAAAAACCAAAGACTTGAGCCCAAATAATCCAGTTTGGGACTGCTTTAACTGCTCTGGCTCAATGCTAGGGAATTCTGGGAACTGTAGTTTTGTGAGACATTGAGCTTTCTCTGTCAGAGAAAGCTCTGGTGCCACAAGAAACTACAGTTCCCAGGATTCCCTAGCACTGACCCAGGGCAATTAAAGTGGTCTCAAACTGGATTATTTCTTCAGTGTGTTTTGGATATGTTAAGAGTCAAAGGCTGAGTCTGTGCTGCAGAAGTAATCCAGGTTGGCTCTGCTTTAAATGCTCTGGCTCAATGCTATGGAATCCTGGGATGTATGCTATGGAATCCTGGGATCTCTGACAGAGAAGGCTAAATGTCTCAAAAATCTACAAAGCTCAGAATTCCACAGCATTGAACCAGGGCAGTTTAAGAAAGTACTGTCAATCTGGATTATTTCTGCAGTGTCTCACTGTTTCTCATCCATGTGCTCAGGCAATAGATTGAATGGGGCTGGTGTGTTTTTGTTTTTTGCCAGGACCCTGGCATGGCTTCAGTGGTCACATGGCAGGAAGTGCAACCTGAGCTGGACCTCCCAAATTGCAAAAAGAAGTGACAGTGGCAGAAAAAGAAAAAGAAGAAGAAGGAAGGTAGGTTGCTGGGGGATGAGGAGTGTGGAAGGGCTCTCTTGCAAATGAGCCATCCAGATCCTGGAAACAGAGAAGAAGGTAGATGAGGATGATGCTGAGGATGATGCTGATGGGTTGGAAAAGCAGAAAGGGAGGATGCAGAAAAAGAGGCACAATGGACAAAGAGAGGGATGGAGAGCCACAGGGAGAGAAGGAGGAGATGGAGACCCATTTTGCAGAGGAATTTGCAAAAGGAAACAAACAAGCAAAAGCTTTAACAGTGTCTTCCTTATTTCTTCTAGTCCTCTATACATTTTCTGCTAAACTGTACTCCCAGTTACATTCTTATCATATATTGACTCCACATTGTATCTTGTTTCTTTAAGATGTCTTTCAGTCCCTTCTGTATTCTAATAGTTATTACAGGAATGTACTAAAACAAATGACAGAACTTGCCCATAGGGAAACCATACTTGCCCATAGAGAATCATAGGGAAATACTTGCCCATAGAGAATTATTGGGGAATACTTGCCCATAGGGAATCATTGGGGAATACTAGTATTCTCCTATGATTCCCTATGGGCAAGCATTGCCTTATGATTCCCTATGAGCACGTATTCCCCAATGATTCCCTATAGGCAAGTATGGCTTCCCTATGGGCAAGTACTGTCATTTGTTTTAGTACATCCCGTTATTACACAGTTCTACATTTTTTCTGTTTTTTTTAACCTGCTAAAGCGATGCTTGTTATTTTATTTAGATAATAATAATAATAATAATAATAATAAATTTTATTTATACCCTGCACCTCTGCATAGCAATCGAGGTGGTTTCCAACATAAAAATACAATACAGTAAAATCGACCCTAAACCCCAACCCTCCCAAGCCTTAAAAAATTATTAAACAACATCAAATTTAAAAACAGTTTAAAACAAATTACCAAAAAATTTACCAATTACAATAATAATGTCTCGCCTCCAACTACCTCTAATTTTTGCTAATTTGTTATTTCTTCCACTTTTAATTAGTATTTCATATTGGTATTCATTTTATATTGTTACTGTTTTTAGTTTGCTTCTTTTTTATGATTGGGAGGGGGGTTGGGTAGGGGTTTATTTAAAAATGTGGTTTTTAATTGTAGTTTGTATTTTATTGTTATTCTTATCTCTTGTAACCCGCCTCGATCCACAGGGGGAGGCGGGCTATAAATGAAATGTATTATTATTACTAATATTATTATTATTTGATGATTTTGTTGTATTTGTTTGTTTGTTTTTAATTTTTTGGGGAATTAATTAAAAACTATTTCAAAAAAACCCCAAACAAAAGCTTTAGGGGGTGATTGGAGGAAATAGGGCTCCCTTTAGACTGATGAGGCTGCATCCACACTGCTGAAATAATCCAGTTTGCCACTGCTTTAACTGCGAGGGCTCAGTGCTATGGAATATTAGGATTTTTAGTTTGTTGTGGCAGCAGAGCTGTCTGACAGAGAGGAGTAAATACCGTATCTCACAAAACTACAAAGCCCAGGATTCCATAGTTTTTGGAGTCATGACAGCTAAAGTGGGGTCGACCTGGATTATTTCTGCAGTGTGGATGCAGCCTGAGAGAGGCTTAACTTCCCATCATTGTGCATAATATGGATTCTGCATTTTTTTCTCCCTTTTACTTTTTGGTCCAGCAGCATGTTCTTCAAGCAAAGCCTGCAAGATTTAAAAGCTGATGCCACATTGCAGAATTGATCCAGTTTGTTATTGCTGTTGTTGTATGCCTTCAAGGCGTTTCTGATTTATGGCGACCCTATCATGGAGTTTTCTTGGCAAGATTTGTTCAGAGGGGGTTTGCCATTTCCTTCCTCTAGGGAAAGAAAATGTGGGTGCACTCCACTTGAGTATATCCTTATTTCTTCTCCTCTAAGGGCCTTTGCAGACTGCCAGAAATAGTGCACATTAAATTGAGGCACTGCCCTGGCTCAGTGCTAGGGAATCATGGGAACTGTAGTTTATTGTGGCACCAGAGCTCTCTGACAGAGAAGGCTCAATGTCTCAGAAAAAAACACAGTTCCCATGATTCCCTAGCACTGAGCCAGGGCAGCGCCTCAATTTAATGTGCACTATTTCTGGCAGTCTGCAAAGGCCCTAAGTTGAGCTGGGACTCCATGGTCTGAATCCCCTTCCCCTTGTTAAGCGACAGTAACCGAGACCCCTCCTCTTGACAGTTGCTGGGTGGTAGGAGGATGTGGAAAATGCCCATGTGGAGCCCTAGACTGATGTAGGATCTTGGGCACTGAATATTAGTGAGCCTTCAGGCTTTATCTGTGTTATTAGAGAGCATCTGTATTGTTTGTTTCAGTTTGATTCGAACACAGCTCCAGCCTTCAAATCCAAAATCCATCTAAACCTTATTACTTCTTCCTCTCCCCTTCCCCATTTCTTTGTAATCTCATGCAGGATTTCCCCCCTTGATTCCTCCCCCCCCCACCTCCAGACTTGAGCAAGACCCTTGGTTTCCAGGACAGCGTATTTTGGGAGACAATGGAAGTTGCTGCACAGCACAACACAGGTGAGAAAACCAAATCCCACACTGTAGGAATTACATACGATGGCACTAAACTGTAGAGCAGAGTGAAGAATGCTTGGCCCCCATGGACTTGGATTGCAGATCCCATCAACCCTGGCTGATGGTGATGGCTGATGTGAGTTGCACTCCAGCTATACTAGAGGACCACCTGTTTCTAATATGTGGTTTGGAGATTTATTACTAAATCCATGGATCCTTTCCTGTGGCCTCGGAGGTTAAGTTCCATCTATCCATCCCTTCATTTATATGCCAGGAAGACAAGGCGGTTCACAAAAGATAGAAAATTACGATGAAAACACATATGGTTAAAATATCCAAAGCCGAGATTAAAAGAGTATTAAACAAGAATTAAAAACATTTTAAATCATGCTTTTTTAATATTTATTTTTTTATTTAAAATCATATCTGTACAAAATAAAGCTATGTAGGAAAACAAACTCCATGTTACATCTTTTTTCTTCATATTTATGTTACCTATACATATATTTCCCTTCCTTGTTAGGCTACTAGCAGAGAGCCAAAATTTATACAATTATTGTGAAACAAATTTGTGTCAGAAGTTTCTGAAAAACCTAAACTTTCTATCTAACTAACTATCTGAATCTTCTTTCTCTAATTTGCTATTTGAAGCTTTACATACATCATATTTTATTACTGTAAATTGATCCTAGATTCTGTTTCATCTACTATTTTATTCTGAAAGCATACAATTAGTTAGCTGCCTGTAGTTTTTTAAAACGAACATTAAAAACAATACAATGCTATAAAAAGGGCTTCCTTTGTTAAAAATCAATTCCCAAAGGCTTGCTGGAAATGAACAGCCTTAACCAGTTGTTGAAAAGTCATCAGAGAAGGAGACACAGAGAAGGCCTTCTCCTGCATTCCCACCTACCTTGCCTCTGAAGGCAATGAGATAGAGAGAAGTGCCTGCCCTGAAGATCTTAGAACTCAGCCAGGCTTATATCGAAGAATATGGACTTTCAAATATATGTCCTTCTGAGCTCTATTTTCTTATTTCATTTTCCTGATCAGGTTTTCTTGATATGGCAGTCAAGCTGGAACAAGAAGAAAAACCATGTAGCCTGCATCAAGAAGACTCTCACACCTTTCCAGGGACCAGCTCAGGTGACGTATGTAGGTTACTAACAGAGAGACAGCATGATGTTGTGTTTTGAGCATTAGACTCCAGAGATCAGAGTTCGAATCTCTGCTTGGCCATGGGAAACCCACTGGGTGATCTTGAATAAGTCACACTCTCTCACTCTCAGAGGAAGGCACTGGCAAAAATCCCTCTGAACAAATCTTGCCAAGAAGACTCCGAGATAAGTTCGCCTTAGGGTTGCCGTAAGTTGGAAACAAGTTGAAGGCATACAACAACAAAAAAGCATTTTTCCTTGTGACTTTTTTTTTAAAAAAATTGCCTCATAAATGTCCAGCTCCTAATAATTTGGTGTACAATATATAGACATTTCCCCTCAAAGCAGAACATCTGTTGTGAAGACAGCAGTTTTCCAACTATTCATCTTGCAACATCTGTGGGGGCCACATTTTCCTCACCCCCTGTTGAAATGATTTCTTATAAAATGAGTTCCTCCTCTTTTGTGGGCTACAAGAATCTCTTTCAGATCCATTTTCTTACTCCCTTTCCTGTTCAGGATTTACAGATATTACTGTCAAGCTAGAGCAAGAAGAAGAGGAAGAAGAAGAGGAAGAGAAACCCTATGGCCTCCATCAACAGAAATCTGAGACCATCCTAGGGACTGAATCAGGTGAAGTATTTGGACTACTATGAGCCTTTCACTAGGGACCTTATCCCACGCTGCTGTAAAAGTGGCAAGAAAGCGATATAAGCATCATCCCACTACTATAGCGCTAGCAATCCCCAGAGATGGCAATGGCCAGCACACGCAACTGGCATCATCGCGCTATTGACGATATCGCGATGATGCTCCCCCACGGAAAGCGCATTTGCAGAGCACACTACAGCATGGTATAGTGGGATGATTCCGGCAAGCATATTCTTGCACATGCACTAACTTTTTGCTTTGGCGTCAACACATCACCAAAAGTACTACAAAACATGTTATCATTCACCCCTATGCTCTGCCTGCACCCACAAGCCTGCACCCAACAAGCCTGCACCCTACAACCCAGCACCCACACGACAGGAAAATGTCCACCGGCTGTGTTTGTGTCCCTATGCAAAAAGGAAACACGTCATAGGATGCTGCCAGAAAGAACAATGGGAAATAGCGCTAGGAACGATGGGTTATGAAGTGGAAATGCTCACGGGGAGGGAATTGCTGACCATACCTACAGCGCTAGCACTTTCATAGCGCTAAGAATCAGCTCGCGCTATTGCAATGCCTGGTGAAACCGACATTCAAAAGAATGTGAATGATGCTGCATTCCAAGCGGTCTCTTGCCGGATTCTTAGCGGCGGCGTGGGATCAGTCGGAAAAATTTAGCGCTATAGTGTCAGATTCTTAGTGGCTTCTTAGCGACGTCGTGGGATCAGTCAGAAAAATTTAGCGCTATAGCGCCGGATTCTTGGTGGATTCTTGCTGCTTTTGGCCCCGTGGGATAACGTCCTAGGTCTGGGATGGGGCAAGTGGGTTTTATGGGCTCCATGTAACCTCCAGATCTGTTTTTGAGGTCTACAGTTATTTATTTATTTATTTTGAAAAACAAAATGCTATCCATTTTTGTTTGCCCCCAAACATCCCACACATGGTGTTGGAGGCAGTTTTGGCACATTTTTGGCTCACCAGAACCTTAGCCCCTTCCTGTCAAGAGGAAAGGCCTCTCCTGAATGTATAATGATCCAAGGAAGGCAAAAAAAGATAGTTTAATCCCCACCCCACACTTTGTAGATGGAGGCAAATCAGGTTCCCCCCCCCCCGCTGCCAAAATAAATTAAGATTGGGATGGATGGAAATTGGGGTGGCCGCCAAGTTCCCGTGGGGGATGATGCAGCCCCCTGGCCTTTGAAAGTGTCCTAAACATTGAATTTAATTGTCTGAATCCACATTTTTCTATGTATTTCATACGCTTCCTTGTAAGGACAATACAGTTGTCCCTCCCTGTTCACAGACTTGAGGTCTGTGGTCTCGCTCTTCATGGGGAGGAACAACAGCTATACCTTAAATTGCCGCACATGCCTGTGTGTGGCCCCGCGCATGAGCCATTAGTTTAAATGGGGCTCGAATATTAGTGAACTGCCATTTTTGTGGGGGGTGGGGTCTGGACAAGATCCCTGTGAATTGGGAAGGGCAACTGTACAGTCACTCCAAAGGAAGAGGAGAAAGCTTTGTATGTATTTGTCTGTGTCCAAGTTATGCACAAATCTGTGATAGAAGACATTTTAAATGAGGCATCTCGCCTTACCTTTCCCAACAGAGGAGGTCAGAACATCCTATAGTATGGGTTGATCCTCCCCATTTGCTCCCCAAAGGTCAGCCTTTTCTTGCCTACACTCCCAGCAGGATGTATTTTTCCAAACTAGACAAACTTCTTAGTTTTTCAAGCTACCTGGTTGTCCCTGGCCTCTACCGCCCCCCACTTCCTTCTCCTCTTCCTTGAAGGTCTTTAAACAGAGGCTGGATGGCCATCTGTCAGGTATGCTTTGATTGAGAGTTCCTGCATGGCAGAGGGTTGAACTGGATGGCCCTTGGGGTCTCTTCCAACTCTATGGTTCTGTAATTTCTCCTCCTCCTAAAAAAACACCAACAAAACCTTTTCCTTCCCTATCTTCTCATAGACATTTACTAAAGAGCATAACTAATTCAGTGCCATCTACAAGACATCACTTTCCCTCTTGGGATCTACATATGGTTCTTAAGGCTTTGATAGTGGAACCATGTGAGCCCATATGACAAATATCCCTAAAGCACTTTTCATGGAAGGTGCTGTTTCTCATGGCCATTACTTCTGCACGGAAAGTATCCGAACTCGGCATACTATTGGTGTGTAAGGAGCTTTGCATCATTAGACCAGAGTCAGTGCTGCTACGTCCAGACCCACCTTTCATTCCCAAGGTGAATTCTGTTTTTCATTGGGCCCAGGATTTGGTGTTGCCACCCTTCTGTCCTCGTCCTGTGAAAGACCTAGAAAAGATCTGGCATACGCTCGACGTGCACAGGGTCATCAAAGTGTACTTGAAGAGGACAAATAGTTTATTGGAGGTTCTGTTTCTTTCATTCCAGCCCCACTCATGGAGAAAGAAGGTGTCTCCATCCACCCTCAGTAGATGAATCAGAGATTGTGTTGTTGCCTGTCATTGATCCTTGAACATGAGCCCCCCGGAAGGGGTGGTGGCTCATTCTACAAGGAGTAACACTACTTTGTGGCCTTGGTCCCCAGTGCACCTCTGGCAGAAATCTGCAGGGCGGCCACTTGGAAATCTCCATCTACTTTTATTAGACACTCCAAACTTGACTCCTTCCAATCGGTGGAGGTTGCTTTTGGTAGGGGAGTTCTACAACATGTGGTTCCAAGTTCTCCTTATTCTTATCAATCTTCCCTCCCTATTGAGGGGGCTTTGGTATATCCCACACTATAGGATGTTCTGACCTCCTCTACTGGGAAAAGGAAGGTTGGTACTTACCTGTGATACATTCATTTCCAGCAGATAAGGTCTGAACATCCTGCCCACCCTGGGTGCTAGCTGGTGGAACCTGAAAACCTTACCTAAACTTCACCTGTTAGTTGGTCTTGACTCTTACAAGACATTCTTTCTTCTGGACCTGTTCAATGTCCTGGGTTATCAGTTACTCACTTATTCCAGTTATAAGTTTTGTTACTTGTTTTGTGTTAATAAATGTTAAGAGTTCTTTCTCAAGACAATGAGTCACAGTTTTCTCTTCAGCTGGTTACTGACTGAACTTTGGGGGGGGTGCCCCTCCCAAATGATACTGGAAGGTCTCTTTGCCTATTCAGGAGCAAATGGGGAGGAACAACCCACACTATAGGATGTTCAGACCTTCTCGGCTGGAAATGGACATATCACAGGTAAGTACCAATGTTCTTTTCTCCTCTCCAAGAGGTAGAGAAGTCATAGGAATTGCACACTTGCTCTGATCTCCAAATTTTTCTGGAAATGTCTTACCAAGTCCATTTCTCCTCTTCTGTGGACTTACTCTTTCCCTCTTGGTTCTATTTTCTTACTCCATGTCTCCTGATCAGGATTTTATGATGTGGTGGTGAAAGTGGAAAAAGAAGAGCAGCCAGGTGACTTACCTCAGCAGGAATGTGAAACCTTCCCAGCGACAAGTTTAGGTTATGTATGGACTAAGAATTACTGGATTTTGGCACTACTATATGACTCTTGTATCTGCAGAACCAGTAACTGCCTTTTCATTTAAGTCCAAAAAATACATCCTCCAGTGCATTTCTGTGGTATACTTCTGGCAGAGGTTGACCATAGATTTGTGTTGGAGGACCTAGAAATGTCTAGGAATCTCTAGGTCCTACAACATGACTATGGTCAACCTCTGCCAGAAGTCATTTGTTTCAATAGGGTTTGTTATTATCTATTGTTTCACATTTCCACAGTAAGGCAGGGACCAAATTACCCACAGATACTGGAGCTGTATTGTATAAAGATGAAACTATCAAATTCCCCCATGATATTCTTCCAGACTAGCAGGCAAAAATGTGGGCTAGAGATGAGATTATTATTAGGTAGATCTGTAGCTGGTTTTATCTGCAACACAGATAAAGGCTAATATGTGCAGCTTTATTTCTTTATGTGTGGAATAAGCCTCACTTGGACTCACTGGGACTTCCATTTGGCTAAAAATGCATAAAATACAACTCAGTAATCTATAAGCATTTACTGGGAAATATTGTTTAACTGAGTGTGCTTTCCTTCTTCAACAAACAAGGAACCAGCAGGTATAATGTGTGATTACTTCAGTTGCACATACTTTTACTTAAATAAAGGGAGGAAGAGAGAAGCCTTCTCTAAACTGGTGTTGGACTACAAATCCTACTGTCCCCAGTCAGAATGGTCAGTGGCACCAAACTGGGAAAAGGTGGTGTCAAGAATATTGCCTTTGCTCCCTGAGTCCATCACCTGGTTAAATACATTTTAGTTAATTGCATTTGCATCACTTCCATATAAGGAAAATATGATTACTTGGAAGAAAAAATGTAACTCCCCTTTTTGTCTGTCCTGATTGTGGACAGTGTATTGCAGGTGATATTATCTCCCCCAGCTGTAGGGCCTTTACAGACTGCCAGAAATAATGCAGCTTGAGACCACGTTAACTGTCCTGGCTCAGTGCTAAGGAATCATGGGAACTGTAGTTTATTGTGGCACCAGAGCTCTCTGACAGAGAAGGTGCAATGTCCCAGAAAAAAAATACAATTCCCATGATTCCCTAGCACTGAGCCAGGACAGTTAAAGTGGCCTCAAGCTGCATTATTTCTGGCAGTCTGTAAAGGTCCGTACTTCTCTCTGGAAGGGAATCCCTTCTATGATGATATTTTTAGAAGCAATTGCATTAAAAAAAAATCAACACCTTAAAAAGAGCAGGTTCAGGGGCACTTTTAAATCTGAAACATCTTTTCTGCCAATCACTTAAAATGTTCCATGGTTAATTGCAATGCATTTTAAGTGACAGTTGTGTCCAAATGGACACCTAATCCTAGCTCTTGGACACCTGGTAGAGTCAAATCAACACATACAGTTTTATCTTTGGACCACAACCACAGATTCAGATTAGAAGGTACATTAACTAACGCTAGGGTATAATGACCAAGGTCTTACACTGAGCAGGCATGGTGTAGTGGTTTGAGTGTTGGACTAGGATTCTAGGAGACCTGGGTTCAAGACCCTGCTCACCTCTGGAAACTCACTGGGGGCTGACCATGGGCAGGTCACACACACACAACCTCAGAGGAAGTCAGTAGCAAACCCCCTCCAAACAAATCTTGCCAAGAAGCCCCCTTGATAGGTTTGCCATAAGTTGGCAATAGCTTCAAGGCATACACAGCAACAACAACATACTATATAGATGAGATAGAGCATAACACACAGTTACACCCTGCCATCTTGTTAATCATTGCAACTTCACACCACCACATAATTCACACTTACACACCACTACCTTGTTAATGAATTGCAACTTTACACCACCACATAACTCATAGTTACATTCCACTACCTTGTTAATCAATTGCAACTTCATGTCACCAATACACAGTGCACATCACTATGCTTCAGTGTGCAGTGTACCTCATTAATTCACAACCATGTGCAAACATCTGTGTGCAATGCCATTTGTGGATGCCCTGCATTATTAATTCCATTTCCACAACTGAATAAGACTGTTCCACGACAGACAAAAATGCCCAACTGATTTTGTAGGAGAATTTACGCATGTGTAAAACACCAACAGGGTTCTGGCCAATGTGTGTAAATATATTTGCAACTTTCTGTTTACTCCCTGGTTTTTAAAATTGGTTTCACCTTAGTCTGAATATCAGGATTGTACATAGAGAAGCTTATGCTCATGAACAATCTGAATGAGAAAATGGACACCCAGTAACAATTGCTTTAAAAAATGCCTTGGTTAATTGCTCCAGTAAGTTAATAGATGAAACTTTGCAGCTGTTGTGATCACTTGCTCTTGCCTCTTTCCCTCCCTTCAGAATTTCCTGATGCTGTAGTGAAGGAAGAGGAGGCAGGGGAGTCATGCAAACAGGGATCCAAGGACATTGCTGGTGGCCAGCCAGGTGAGGAAGCAGTTTGTATAATTGGAGGCTGACTGTCAGTAACAATTCACAGATTATGTGCCCATCTTCCATGGCAGAGCATTGACTTTTCTGAACAGCAGCTTCTCTTCAGGATTTCAGAGAGAGGGTCTTTCCCTCTACTCAGATGTTTTGAACTTGAGGGCAAGAATAATTTTATGTATCAAGACTAAGCATTCCCTAAAGGGCAGTCTATTGAGGGCTGCTTGCTTAGTCCTTAAACATCTTCCTTTCAATCCCTGTATATTCAACCATGTTAGCACTGAACTATCTGTGTTCATGTGAAGTTGTAGGCTTTCATGGCCGGCATCCATAGTTTTTGGGGGTTTTTAGGGCAGTGTGGCCATGTTCTAGAAGAGTTTCTTTCGGACGTTTCACCAGCATCTGTGGCTGGCATCTTCAGAGAATGCTGGAATGGAAGAGAGTGGGTCTGTATATACTGTGAGACCCTGTGTAGGGAGGAGTGATCACCCAGATATACCTCTCCATGACCAGATCGTCTGCCCAGACCTCAGATGGTGTCTCTCCTCTCAATGATTGTCTTAAGGCGGTAATGGATTGGATGAGGAAAAACAGATTGAGACTGAATCCAGACAAAACGGAGGTACTAACAGTGACGGGCCCAAAACCAGGTTTGGGAATACAACTTCCAGTCTTGGATGGAGTCACACTCTCCTCCAAGGACTGTGTTCGCAGTCTGGGGGTACTCCTAGATTCATCGCTTCACATGACCAGTCAGGTGAATGCGACGGTCAGGAGTGCCTGTTATCAGCTTTGGCTGATACGCCAGCTGCGCCCTTTCCTGGATACTAGGGATCTCAAAACTGTGGTACATGCTCTGGTAACCTCACGTTTGGACTTCTGTAATGCACTCTACATGGGGCTACCCTTGTGCCTAACCCGGAAACTTCAATTAGTCCAAAATATGGCAGCCAGGTTGGTCACGGGAACATCTAGGAGAGAGCACATAACACCTGTGCTGAAATCTCTCCACTGGCTGCCAATTAGTTTCTGGGCACAGTACAAGGTGTTGGTTTTGACCTTTAAAGCCCTAAATGGCTTGGGTCCAACTTATCTCAGGGACCGCCTCTTCCCGTACGATCCCCCCCGCACACTTCGGTCCTCTGGGAGGAATCTGCTGCAGCCTATGAAAACTAGGCTGTCGCAGACCTCCCAGAGGGCCTTCTCTGTCGCCACTCCGAGATTATGGAATGGCCTGCCCGAGGAGATCCGTCTTATTAGCACTCTTGACTGCTTTAAAAAAGCAGTAAAGATGGATCTCTTCCGGCAGGCCTTCCCGGAATAACTCTCCCGCCCTAACAGAGTTGGGTGGCTGCTGCTCCCAGCCACCACTGTTTGTTTTAAGGTTTAAGTTATTGAGTTGTTTTAGTTTGATATTTTAATTATTCTACTGGTTTAATTCGATTTTTATGGGGTGGGTGGGTTAGGGATTGGGGGGAGAGAATTGTTTTAACTGTTGCCTTGTTTTAACTTGTACGCCACCTCGATTGCTTTGCAGAGGGGTGGGTTAAAAATAAAATTTATTATTATTATTATTATTATTATTATTGTTATTGTTATTGTTATTATTACATGGACACACACCCGAGAAACCCACAAAAAACTGTGTTCATATCTATCTGTCCACATAGTTTTTGGTATGCTGGGAATATTTGAATTTGACTGGAACAATTTGACTGAAATGATTGGTTTTTGACACATTTACCAACATCCTCCCACCCTGGAGCCATGCCATTAACAACAGAACAATACCTATTCAACACAGAACAACACACAGTTCACCTGGGAGCTACTCCTCCCTACCCAGGGCCTCACAGTATATATAGACCCATTCTCTTCTATTCCAGTTTTCTCTGAAGATGCCAGCCACAGATGCTGGCGAAACGTCAGAAAGAAACTCTTCTAGAACATGGCCACACAGCCCGAAAAACCCACAAAAAACATTTACCAACACTTACAAACTTTGTATACAAGGGCTTTGAACTTTGAAAGGATTCAGATATGGGAGAAAATGAAATTGCACTTCTCTTGCTCATCCCTAGCTGGCTCAGACCCCAGCGCATAACAGGTCCAGTGTGTAGTTTACTGCCCTGTGCCACTGAAAATCAATTAATGTAATTGCATCCTCCACTTAGGCTGCATCTGCCACCTTAACAGCCATGGTTCAATGCTGTGGAATTCTGGGAATTATAGTTTGTTGTGGCACCAGACCTCTGTGACAGAGAAGGCTAAATGTCTCACAAAACTACAAATCCCAGAATTCCATAGCATTGAACCATGGTGGTTAAAGTGGTGTCAAATTGAATTATTTCCATAGTGTGGATGCAGCCACATTCCCCAGCAGCTGTTATAGAGAAGCATATATATTCTTCTCTATAACAGCTGCTGGAGAATGTGGCTGATATTGGTCTAATATACAGCCATTATGACTAACTAGTAAATACTAATAAATTTACTGCCATGAATTGATCTAATCCTCTCTAAAACCATGCAAGCTGATTGCCAGCTGCAAGAGTATTTAAATTACAACACAGGGAAATGAGCAACATCACTCTTGGAAAGTTTGGTGCAGACCATCAAGCTAGACAGAAGCTTTGGATGATTCCTTCCTCGATTGTATAATTAAATGTTCAAAGTATAGAGATATAGTAGTAATGGGAGACTTTGATTGTCCTTCAGTCAATTGGCAATTAAAGGCAAGAATCCTGTTGGTGACATAGGCTGAGATAAATACTGCTTATACCAGTACATGAACTTATGGGGATATTGCAAAAGTTGGTATTCATTACCTTCTTTTGCAATGCCTCTTGACCTAGCTGTATAAAATCAGTTGGGAGGATCCTACTGTAGTTTTGTTCATCTGACTACTGATCAGCTTGGGTAGAGGTGCCCTGGCACATTCCAGCTACCCTTGAGAAGCCATGAAAGAAGGAACAGTCCTGCACCAGGGATGGAGGTTGCTCCATTTTCCCTGAGTACACAAGAGCAGCTAGAATGTGCAACCAGTCAGTGGTCAGGAGATGAAACTTGCTTAAACATCTATTTAAAAATGTACCTTTCAGAATCTTAAGTTTTTGTTTAGATCCTTTTCTGCTCTTTAAGACTCCTTCTCACTCAGCCTTAGGATTCAATATTGTCTGTGCTTGTTCTTTTTTCCAGCCAATGCCTGGACGAAAACAAAGATAAGTACCACACCAGATCTTGTTAGACATCAACAAATCCATACAGAAGAGGGAAGTTCTACCAAAGAGAAACCCTACAAATGTGCAGTGTGTGGGAAACATTTTGCTCAAAAGATGGTGCTTACATATCACCAGCAGGTCCATATAGGAGAGAAACCATTCAAATGCCAGGAGTGTGGGAAATGCTTTGCTCACAATTCCCACCTTGGGAGCCACCAGAAAGTCCACATAGGACAAAGGCCGTATAAATGCCAGGAGTGTGGGAAATGCTTTACCCGCAATTCACAACTTGTGATGCATCAGACAATCCACACAGGAGAGAAGCCACACAAGTGCCAAGAGTGTGGGAAATGTTTTGCTCGGATCTCAAGCCTTGTGATCCACAGAAGGGTTCACACAGGAGAGAAACCATACAAATGTCAGGAGTGTGGAAAATGCTTTGCTCATGGCTCGCACCTTGTGATGCATCAGACTGTCCACACAGGAGAAAAACCACACAAATGCCAAGAGTGTGGGAAATGTTTTGCTCGTATTTCAAACCTTGTGATCCATCAGAGAGTCCATACAGGAGAGAAACCATACACATGCCAGGAGTGTGAGAAATGTTTTGCTTACAAGTCGGATCTTGTGAAACATCAGAGAGTCCACACAGGAGAGAAACCATATAAATGTCAGAAATGTGGGAAATGTGTTGCTTTCATTTCAGCCCTTATGAGCCACGAGAGAGTCCACACAGGAGAAAAACCTTATAAGTGCCAAGAGTGTGGAAAATGTTTTGGTCAAAACTCACACCTTGTGAAGCACCAGAGAATCCATACAGGAGAGAAACCCTATAAATGCCAGGAGTGTGGAAAATGTTTTCCTGGCAGTTCACAACTCGTAACCCACCAGAGAATCCACACAGGAGAAAAACCATACAAATGCCAAGAATGTGGAAGATGTTTTGCTCAAAATTCAATACTTGCCAGGCACCTGAAAGTCCACACAGGAGAGAAACCATACAAATGTCAGCAATGTGGGAAGTGTTTTCCCTGCAATTCAGAACTTGTCACCCATCAGAGAGTCCACACAGGAGAGAAGCCATACAAGTGCCAGGAGTGCGAGAAATGTTTTGCTTACAGGTCTGACCTTGTGAAACACCAGAGGGTCCACACAGGAGAGAAACCTTACAAATGCCGAGAATGTGGAAAATGCTTTTTTTTCAGTTCAGCCCTTTTGAGCCATGAGAGAGTTCATACAGGAGAGAGACCATACAAATGTCAGGAGTGTGGGAAAAATTTTGCTTATAATTCGCAGCTTTCCAGGCATTTGGAAGCCCACACAGGAGAGAAATCATTCAAAGGCTAGTAGCATAAGAAATGTTTTGCTTCCACTTCTTAACCTTGTGACCCACCAGTATGTCTACACAAAATAGAGAAGCAATGCTCAAATTAAAAAGTCCTATAGGTAGAGAGAAAAGCATAGAAAAAGTGAAGACCCCAAATTGTTTTGCAATGTACAATAAATCCACCACAACATGTGAACTAGCAGAAATATACCATGAACATAATAGCATATGTATCCATAATCCAATAATAATAATGATGAACATTGGTGCAAACATTGTTCAGTAAACCAATCTTGTATAAGATAAATTCGAACTTCAGAAGAATTTTACTCTAATCCAGAATGATGTTGACTTGCAAAAATTTTGGAACAGAATTAGTGTATTTAGCTAAACTTGTTTTCAACCACTTGTGTATACTGCTATGAACTCAAAAGAATTTTTGAAAAGAGGAAAGGAAAGATCCTTATCAATCTCCAGCCATTTGAAAGGAGATTAGGATACAATCCTGTTTCATGATTCAAAATTATTTGGTATTATGTACAAATCACATTTTTGCCATTCTACATGGTTATGGTTGATTTGCTATACATTACAAGGCAGTTTGAGGTTGTTATTAATATGTTGCATAGTTCCCACACAGGAGATAAAAACCATGCAAATGCCAGGATTGTGGTCATGATTTTACTCAGTATGCACACCTTTCAAATCAACAGAGAATCTACACAGTAGTGAAATTATTCAAATACCAAGCCTGTGAGAGATAGTTTGCTCACAATATGTGGACTTTGTGAGTATTTGGAATCCGATCCAAAGAGAAATGAGATTATATGATTGTCAGAAGTGCGTGAAATGTTTTGCTTGCAATTTGCATGTAAGAAACCATTATTCTTACAGGAAGGGGGGAAAAATATTAGAAGAGTACAAAATGATTTTGTTCACAGGTAGAACATGCGACACATTAGTGAATCCACATAGGAGAAAGAAACTATAGTGATGACAAGAATGTTTGTATTTTACTTGCAATATGTGCCTTTTGAGGCATTAGAGC
Source organism: Phrynosoma blainvillii (assembly GCA_026167975.1). Lineage (NCBI taxonomy): Eukaryota > Metazoa > Chordata > Lepidosauria > Squamata > Phrynosomatidae > Phrynosoma > Phrynosoma blainvillii. Next base: position 381,206,767 of record JANUYF010000002.1, read on the forward strand.
AGGGGCAGATAGGTTCTGTGATGCTGGGGATCACTTTCCAGTTCAGCCAACTTAAAGTAACTTTTTTACTTTTGAATAAGAGCAGCTGTTACTTTGGATTGTAATTATGACTGTAACTACTGTAGGGGCATGTAATTGGTGACTGTAAACAATTATTTTTTAAATGTAAAGTTTGTTGGAACTTAATAATGTAACTTCTGAGTGAGCCTGCATAAGGCTATGCCATAAGCAGGGAGATACTTGCCAACAGGTGTGGAGTATTACAAAAGGATACAAACTATTTCCTGTGCTATTATTATTTTCTATTGTGAGGCAGTGGCATACCTATCCCTAGTGTCATCCAGTGTAGGGGGGGATACAGGGGTGGTGGTGGTGGCCAAAGGGGCACACTTATCCTTCTCCTTTGCCAAGGTGGCACCTTGAGGAGGAAGCTGCCACTGGGGGAAAGCTGTGAGAGGTGTGCTCACCCTTTCTAACCCCTTTTCTGGGGTGTCATCCAGTGTATGCTGCACCCCCCCCATGACTGTTGTGAGGGAAGAAGTGAGGGCTTATAGGATTTCCTTTGTCAAAGCAACTTGGCAGGCTTTCAGTATGTCTAGACTTAAGAGGGGTACCATTTGTTCCTATGTCTCAGGCAGCAAAATGTCTTGGTTTGGCCCTGACATGGGGCCTTTGCAGACTGCCAGAAATAGTGCAAATTGAGTCCACTTTAAGGGTTAGGGTTAGGGTTAGGGAATCATGGGAGCTGTATTTTATTGTGGCACCAGAGCTCTCTGGCAGAGAAGGCTCAATGTCTCACAAAAAAACAGTTCCCATGATTCCCTAGCACTAACCCTGACCCTTAAAGTGGACTCAATTTGCACTATTTCTGGCAGTCTGCAAAAGCCCATGATCTGGGCCATGGGCGCATTTGTTCCCTGACATGTTTGGCATTTGGGATCTTTTGCTATCACTGTTCTTGGGAAATGCAGGCTAAGGCCCCAACTGCACAGTTGTCCCAAGCCAGCCATACTTTCTTTTGTCCTGCTCACAAGTAGCCTAAGCAGACTGCCAGAAATAGTGCACATTAAATTGAGGCACTGCCCTGGCTCAGTGCTAGGGAATCATGGGAACTGTATTTTATTGTGGCACCAGAGCTCTCTCACAGAGAAGGCTCAATGTCCCAGAAAAAAATACAATTCCTATGACTCCCTAGCACTGAGCCAGGGCAGTGCCTCAATTTAATGTGCACTATTTCTGGCAGTCTGCTTAGGCCTAAGATGTGCCGTCACCTCAGACTTGACAATCAGTTATCTAAACTAGATGTCTGAGGGAAATTGAGAAAAGAATGCTAAAGGAATGGAACAGAATAACCCAAAGAGGCACTGGGATTTGGGGCAAGTAATGTCAGCATGTCAGACAGTGAGGCAAAGACTGGAAGAGTTAGATACAGATGCAGGAACTTTCCTTTCATCTGAAAGGAAATCAAGCTTCAACTTCCATGAGATCCTGCATGGCAGGGGGTTGGACTGGATGGCCCTTGTGGTCTCTTCCAACTCTATGATTCTATGATAGCTGTTTGCACCTTCCTCTTTCTCTGCCACTGTCATGAGAAGCCACTGGGCATGTTCAGCCACCTTTTCCTCAGATTTATTGTTAACTTTGTGTTAAATCAGCTTCAACATAAGGCAGCTCTATGAATGAGACCTCCCAAGAGTTGTTGGCTGCATCCGTACTGCAGAAATAATGCAGTTTGACACTGCTTTAACTATTACAGCTTAATGGTATGGAGTCTTGGGATTTGTAGTTTTGTGAGATATTTGGTCTTCTCTGTCAGAGCTTTGTTGCCACAACAAAGTACAAATCCCAGGATTCCATAGCCACTGAGCCATGGCAGTTAAAGATGTGTCAAATGTCAAATTTCATTATTTTTGAAGTCCAGATGCAGATGCAGCCTTTGTTCTTGCAAATTCAGGGCCATAACATCATAGAACCATAGAATTAAAGTTGGAAGAGACCACAAGGGCCATCCAGTCCAACTCCCTGCCATGCAGGAACTCCCAATTAAAGCATCCCCGACAGATGGCCATCCAGCCTCTGCTTAAAGACCTCCAAGGAAGGAGTCTCCACCACCCTCCGAGGGAGTGTGTTCCACTTTTGAACAGTCCTTACTGTCAGGAAGTTCCCCCTAATGTTGAGGTGGAATCTCTTTTCCTGGAGCTTGCATCCATTGTTCCAGGTCCTAGTCTATGCAGCAGCAGAAAACAAGCGTGTTCCCTCCACAATATGACATCCCTTCAAATATTTAAACACGGCTATCATATCACCTCTTACCTTCTCTTCAGGCTAAACATCCCCAGCTCCCTAAGTCGTTCCTCATAGGACTTGGTTTCCAGACCCTTCACCATTTTAGTTGCCCTCCTTTGGACACGCTCCAGTTTCTCCACATCCTTTTTGAATTGTGGTGCCCAGAACTGGACACAGGATTCCAGGTGGGTCTGACCAAAGCAGAATAGAGTGGCACTATTACTTCCTAGACAGAGTCACTCTATCTTGGGGCCACCTTGTTTTCCTACTGCCTTCAAGCATAAACCCATCAAGTAGTGACAAAAGTGATGCAGTGAACGTACTCATTACAAAAGTGATGCAGTGAACGTACTCATTACCTTCTGCCTAACACCAAATCTAGGATACAGACCCTGCTAAATGTATATACAGATCTGTGGTCAGCATGGAGCTATCTTATTTTCCTACTTCCTTCCACTTTACTAAGCAGGATTGTCCTTTCCAATGTTGTCATGTTGACTCAATATGTCTCCATATCTCTCTATCATTAAGTATGATAGCCTTAGTTTAGTTTTTCTGGCTTCTGCTGAAAGTTGAAGCTTGATTTCCTTTCAGATCCATTCATTTGTCTTTGTGGTACTTGTTGAATTCTCTTCCAGCACCACATTTCAAGTGAGTTGATTTTCTTCCTGTCAGCTTTTTTCATGGTTTAGCTTTCACAACCATACATAGAAATCATGAATGCTATGGCATGGTTGATTTTGATTTTAGTATTAAATAATACATCTTTTCACTTGAGTCTGTTATCTGGTTCCTTTATAGCTGCCCTTCCATGTCCTGATTTCTGATTTTCTTAATGATTCCCCAACTACAGACTATTTTGCTTTATGACTGAGCTAAGATATATAAAATCTTAAAAGTATCATCCATTTTATAAAAAGTGGATGATAACACACTGCTCATAGGTGTGACCCTGCAACTCAATATTGTTGTGAGACTAAAATGGGATAGAATCCATTGATGTCCCATTGAGTTCATTGGGAAAAGTGTAAAATAAAAACAGGACAGACAGAATAAAGCAACAAGAGAACTTATTACTTGTTTATTGAATTTAGACTCCACCTTTATCCCAATTAAACTTATGGTGGCTTATAAGGATACAATCATAGAATCATAGAATCATAGAATCATAGAGTTGGAAGAGACCACAAGGGCCATCCAGTCCAACCCCCTGCCATGCAGGAACTCCCAATCAAAGCATCCCCGACAGATGGCCATCCAGCCTCTGCTTAAAGACCTCCAAGGAAGGAGACTCCACTACTCTCCGAGGGAGTGTGTTCCACTGTCGAACCGCCCTTACTGTCAGGAAGTTCCTCCTAATGTTGAGGTGGAATCTCTTTTCTTGCAGCTTGCATCCATTGTTTCGGGTCCTAGTCTCTGGAGCAGCAGAAAACAAGCTTGTTCCCTCCTCGATATGACATCCCTTCAAATATTTAAACACGGCTATCATATCACCTCTCAGCCTTCTCTTCTCCAGGCTAAACATCCCCAGCTCCCTAAGTCGTTCCTCATAGGGCTTGGTTTCCAGACCCTTCACCATTTTAGTTGCCCTCCTTTGGACACGCTCCAATTTTTCCACATCCTTTTTGAATTGTGGTGCCCAGAACTGGACACAGTATTCCAGGTGAGGCCGGACCAAAGCAGAATATAGTGGCACTATTACTTCTCTTGATCTAGACACTATACTTCTACTGATGCAGCCTAAAATTGCATTGGCCTTTTTAGCTGCTGCATCGCACTGTTGACTCATGTTCAACTTGTGGTCCACCTGGATTCCTAGATCCCTTTCACACGTAGTCTCATTCAGCCAAGTGTCCCCCATCGTATATCTGTACTTTTCGTTTTTCCGCCCTAAGTGCAGTACCTTACATTTCTCTGTGTTGAATTTCATTTTGTTAGCTTTGGCCCAACTTTCTAGTCTGCTCAAGTCATTTTGAATTTTGATCCTGTCCTCTGGGGTATTAGCTACTCCTCCTATCAAATAATCAATCAAATAAGACAAAACCAATTAAAGCCAAATTAAAACATATCAATGCCTGGACCTATTTTGCCTGCCAAAAAAGCTGATTCAACAAAACAGTAATACACATAATACAGAATAATTTTCTGGGTGGAGTCTGCAACAAAATATGATCTGGGATTATAATGTCTCATTGTGGAGAGCCTATATGTTCTTAACTAATATAAAGTCAAATACTGAAAGTCACTATGGTATGTAATGCATGTTGAAGGTGAATTAATGTTTGCACTCAGATCTTTGTTTATCTGCAAGGCTCACTGAGGCTAAGCAACTAGCTGTTCACCTAACAGACTTATTAAATTTATCATGAAGAGAAAAAGGGAATAGCAACCAGAACACACACAAAAACTTGTCAAAGGGCTACATACAAATATAATAAGCAGAGCAATGAGATAACTATCTGAAATATGTGGTTTGCAGTTTTTAGTCTTCTCCCTTGTCTTAATATTATTATCAAGAATTCCCAGCTATGGCATCTATTAATTTTCAAAACAAAACAAAACAAAATATCAAAATAAAAATAACAAGGAGAGATCACTTTTGATACAAATAGGCATTATGACATAAAAGCACCCTCTCAGATAAGCTAATGCTCATTTTTTTAAAGAGTTAGATTTAGAAATTGATGGTTATGCCAACCATAAATCATTTTCCAGCACTGTATCACCTTCCTCCAAAATACCACCTGAATTGGCTGGACTCAGATCCTTTTTTGGAATCATATGGAAGGAGATGCAAGGACCATCTAGTCCAGGGTTTCCCAAACATTTGTCCTCCAGGTGTTTTGGACTTCAACTCCCATCAGCCCTAGCTAGTTTAGCAAACAGCAAGAATTCTGGGAGCTGAAGTCCAAAACATTAAGATGATCAAAGTTTGGGAACAACTGTCCGACCCCATATTGTACAGGACTCCATTGCTAAAGCACCCCTGAAAGAGTTTCCACTGGAATCTCCCCAGGAAGCCACTTGAAACAGCTGGGATCCTTCTGAACAGAGTTTTTGCTGAAAAAGACATGATTTTGATCATTCTTTCTAACTAATAAAGGATGAGATTTTAGATCTGTGTCTCCATAGTTCCACAAACATGGAGAACAGAAAGGGAAACTGCAACCATGATTGAAGGTCAAGAGAGTCTGGAGTTAAAGTGGCCATATTTATACAGAGGACTGTCTTCGTTGAATGAAACATGCTTAGGTCTTTTTTTTTAAAAAAATCCTAATCTGTTGTTGCTGCTCTATGAAATAAACTGCAGAGTGTTCCAGTGTCTTTCTAAAATTAATGCTAGTTTGAAGACCGACAGCAACCAAACTATCTGAGAGCTGAATTGAACTGTCTTAGGGAGCAAGTGAAAGGCAAGGTTGAGAAGAACCAGAAAATGGAGCTAGGCAGTTGCTTTTTCTTCCCAGATAAAAGAATGGGTGAATAGTTTCCCCAAACATTGAGGCTTCTGAGATCACAGAGAGCTGGTCTCCTGTTTCAGCATTGTAAAAGGCCACACGTCCACCAGGACAGTTCAGAGACACTCGTATTGTCCTGATATTCCCAGTCACATAAGTGAAGCCAAGAGTTGTATGTTCTCCATTACAGTTCCCTAAAGCCCAGAATCCTTCCCCTGGACCACATTTGAATCTGCCCTTTCTCTGCACAGATTTCCTGGCAACCCCCACAGCCCAGTCATTACTTCTTTCCACAGTGACTTCCCAGAAACATCTCCCTGTTGTAAATTCTGCATGTCCCAGGACAAAAAAATAATGGTCAAATCTCTTAGGATTTGGGGGAAGATCTTGGTATTTATGTCCCATTCTCATACTTTTATGATCTCCAGACAAGATTAATTGTGGGTGGGCTGTTTCTGGATCCAACGTCACATTTGCTGTTGGGAAGGGAGGAGAAAAGAAGAAAGAGGTTTAAGATACACAGAATTAGCTGTGAAGACTAAGTTTTTGAAGTTTAAGCATATCACAGGAATCACATCTCTCTCAAATCAATAAAAATTGCATACTGTCTTTGAGATTAGGCTGTGCCATTCTCAGATTAAGGGACCGTGTCTCCAAACCTGAACAAAATGTGGTGGCAGGTTAGGCAAGGACAGAAGGTACCCTGCACTTTGCTGTCATGATGCAAATTTTATATGTGGACCACTTCCTTCCTGATGTTAGAGATGGGAGTTTATCACACAGAGGAAATCCCGTGCAGAAACAGGGTTTTTAATTGATAAAAAGCCCGCAAAAGCGGGCAGATTTTCAGATGAAATGGGGTTAACCCGAATGGAAAGTAGTCAGAAACTGCTTCTTTTTACTTTCGGAAAATCCCGAAAGTAAAAAGAAAGCAGTTTTTGACTATTTTCTGTTCGGGTTAACCCCATTTTAACAGCAATGTGTGTGAAAATCTGCCCGCTTTTGTGGGTTTCCCCCACCTTTTAAATCCCATTTCTGCACGGGATTTCCCCCATGTGATAATCTAAAGTTAGGAAGATAAAAATGCCCAGAAAATAGTACTGCTTTGAAGGAGGAAAGGTGAGGTGAAGACTCACACTTCCTCAACAGTCCCCTGTGCGCATTTGCCATTTGTGACTTCCAGAAAGGACTGTGGTGCCACAATCTACACAAACAGAAAGTTGCCCCTTGATTCCTTCCTTCTTATTTTTATTAGGAGTAAGAGCACTGGTTCTTACCTGTCTATTTCCAGTAGATAAGGGATGAATATCCTAGAGTTTGGATTATGATCCTCCCACTCATTCCAGATAGGCAGATAAAAGAAAGATCTTTTGGTATCCCACATGGATGGAACTAACCCCAGAAGGTTAGTCGCTACAACAGCCAGAGACAAATGCTCTAGAAAAACGTATTTATTAGCATTTCAGAACATACAGAACTAGCAAGAGACAGAGACAACTAGTAAGCAATCTAAATTGCTGTCTGCAGGACAGAACTATGTACATTATAATCTATCCTTACACCAGCACCCCTTAGGATGGGCCAGGATGTTCATCCCTTATCTACTGGAAATGGACATATCACAGGTAAGAACCAATGTTCTTTTTCCCCAGTAGATTAGCGCCAAACATCTTGTAGATTGAGATTTGCCAAAGCTACCCTGATTAGCATGGATAGTGCTATCATCTCAACTACGTAGGTTTGAGCACCTGCTGCAAGACCCTGCTGCCAACTACAGCTTCAGCTGAGTCAAGGTAGTAATGCCTATCAAGTATATAATGCTGACTTGGTGTTCACCTTTTGGAGGCCACTCTGCTGGTTCTGCTAGAGGAGTGTTGATGGCTAGAGGCACTGATGTGGCTGTGCTTCATGGTGTGTATGTTTATGGTGGTGACACTCCCAAGGGCTCATGGCAGGTAGTAATGCAGAGCCCAATCCACCTGCTAGGAGTGGAAACCGATGCTTTTTTTGCCCTTGGAACTGGACTGAAAGGAGATGAAGGTGACATCAGAGGAATGAAAACTGCTCATCCTCTTTGGGTAGATTGGGGTGGCTCTCCAGGCATAGCATGTATTTTATATTTTCTGCAATTCTCTGGACGGATGAAGGAGAAGGCTAGGAGGATTGCATCCTACATGCTGAAAAAAGTAGAAACTCACTATAGGGGCAAAAGTTAGGGTCCAGCCAAATCATCTGGGAGTCAGTTCTGATGATGTATAGCTACTTGTGTGCTAAAAGGGCCCCTGGCTCTGACACCCTATGTGCCAAGGTGGCAGCAGTCAGAAAGGGCTCCTCAGGGCAGGTGCTGCAGAGAGGCAATAGCAGTGGCAACAGCACTTTACATTTCTATACACTTCATATAGAGAACTAAGCAGTTTACAATGTGTAATCCAGTTGCCCCCAACAAATTGGGTACTCATTTTACTGATCTATGAAAGGATGGAAGAGCGAGTCAACCTGGAGCCCTGCAGGGTTTGAACTCACAATGTTGTGGTTGCAGTGCTAGCATTTGACTACTGTGCCACCAAGCCTCCCATAGGGACTCCAGTAGGTGGAGCAAGCAAGAACAGTTGTTTGAGGCGCCTCAATACAGGTGGATGGAATCCTGACCCCTTGCACATGTGGCAACAGTGAGGTGACTGATAACTGTAATATGTCCAATTGGTCTAAGGATCTGGCCAGTGCTCTCCTAGGAGAATTCCAATAAGAAGGAGAATTTCAAGAAGTTCTAAAGATCATTCACATTTTCTAATGTGCTATAGAGTAGTGCTATTTAATAATAATAATAATAATAATAATAATAATAATAATAATAATTTTTATTTATAACCCGCCCCTCTGCATGGCAATCGGAGCGGGGTACAACAGTTTAAAAACAAAACAGAGTTAAAAATCATTCCCTCTCCCCATAATCCCACCTCCCATCCCCTTAAAATAGAATTAAACTACAGTCAAATTAAAATGCCACATTAATTAAAATTAAAATTTGTTAAGAACATACAATAACAGTAATACAGGAGTCAGAGGCAAGAAGATTAAAAACTCTTCTCTCAGCTGAAGATTATTCCGGGAAGGCCTGCCGAAAGAGATCCGTCTTTACTGCTTTCTTGAAAGCAGCAAGAGTAGTAATAAGACGGATCTCGTCCGGCAGGCCATTCCAGAGTCTGGGAGCAGTTGCAGAGAAGGCCCTCTGGGAAGTCTGGGACAGCCTAGTTCTTATTGGCTGTAACAGATTCCTCCCAGAGGACCGCAAGGCACGGGGGGGATCATACGGGGAGAGGCGGTCCCTGAGATAAGATGGACCCAAGCCATGTAGGGCTTTAAAGGTTAAAACCAACAATTTGTACTGTGCCCGGAAACTGATCGGCAGCCAGTGGAGGGATTTCAGCACTGGTGTTATGTGCTCCCTCCGTGATGTTCCTGTAATTAGCCTGGCTGCCATATTCTGAACCAGTTGTAGTTTCCGAGTCAGGCACAAGGGTAGCCCCATGTAGAGTGCGTTGCAGTAATCCAGGCGTGAGGTTGCCAGGGCATGTACCACAGTTTCCAAGTCCCTCATGTCCAGATAAGGGCGCAGCTGGCGTATCAGCCGAAGCTGGTAACAGGCACTCCTGACCGTCGCATTCACCTGACACGTCATGTGAAGCGACGAATCAAGGAGTACCCCCAGACTGCGAACACAGTCCTTCGAGGAGAGTGTGACTCCATCCAGGACTGGAGACTGTATTCCCAGATCTGGCTTTGGGCCTGTCACTGTGAGTACCTCCATTTTGTCAGGATTCAACTTCAATCTGTTTTTCCTCATCCAACCCATTACCGCTCTGAGACAGTCATTGAGAGGGGAGGCGCCATCTGAAGTCTGAGACGATGATCTGGTCATGGAGAGGTATATCTGGGTGTCATCAGCGTACTGAAGGCACCGATCTCCATGCCTCCGAATGATCTCCCCCAGCGGCTTCATATAAATATTAAACATCGGGGATAGGATGGCGCCCTGAGGGATCTCAGAAACCAGCAATTGTTCCTTTTGTCTCTTGGGAGCTCACCAGAGTAGCACGTCTGGCCTAAGGGCCACCACTTTGAAGAGCCCAGATGGCACAGTGGTTAAATGCCTGTACTACAGCCACTCACTCATAGACCACAAGGTTGCGAGTTCAATACCAGCCAGGGTTCAGGCTAGACTTAGGCCTGCATCCTTCCGAGGTCACTAAAATGAGTATCCAGCTGTTGGGGGGCAATGAGCTTACAGTTGTAAACCGCTTAGACATCCCATAGTGCGATATGAAATGGTATATAAATGAAGCTGCTTTAGCACTGGTATAGAGAGTTAGACGGGTGTCTAGTTCACCAGACAAAGAACTATGTTGGATCCTATTGCATCCTGTAATTAGAAGGCACAGCAGGCATGGATGCCATTCTTTTTAAGCTTCCAATCCCATTCCACACCTTTCCTTTCAGTTTAGGGATTCCGGAGGCTAGTGATCTCAATGGGATGAAGGATTTTTAACTAAGCCCTTGGGTTTTTTTAAGCTTGTCTACAACGTACTTGGTGGATCCAGCAATCAATCAGAATGAAACCCAACTCAATCTGAGGCTATGCCTTCTCCCATCTTATCAATTGGTTGCTCTAAAAAGGTAAAGGTTTTCCTTGACATGGTTGTCTAGTCATGTCTGACTGTAGGGGGTGGTGCTCATCTCCATTACTAAACCGAGGGAGCCAGCATTATCAAAGACGACTCTGTGGTCATGTGGCCAGCATGACTGCACAGAATGCTGCCACCTTACCACCAAAGTGGTATTTATTTATCTGCTTGCACTTTTGCATGATTTTGAACTGTAAGGTTGGCAGAAGTTGGGACTAGTGACAGGAGGTCACTCTGTCAAACAGTGCTTGGGTCTTGAACTACCGATCTGCTTGCCTCCACTCCTCCCTTTCTACCTGCATATGTTAGCTGGGAAGGGCACTTACAAAAAAAAGGGGGGCTGCTGTAGGTCAGGACTCCCCATTTCGCTAAGTAGGCCTGGATCTTGGAAGAGGGCCAGCTCTGATGGAATGGCCAAGGGTCCTAACCACGTTCTTCAAGAATAACACAGTTTTGGACAAACTAACACAATTAGGGGTGAAGGGAACTCTCTCCCCTTCTTCCAATGAGTGCTCTTCTCCTCTGCCTCTGGGGAGGCAGTGTAGGAGAATTCCTCCCTATACTCATCAGAGGAGTGGGTAGCAGAGGCCATGCTGTTTCTGGCAGAGGCATGACGTTGCTTCTTGCAATTCTTATGAAATGCTTTATGTGGCAGCTGGGAAACCGCTTTAGAACTGGAAGCCTCTCCCCTCAGCCTCTGCTGGCCCCTGTCTGACATTTGTTTTGGCCATGTGGCCAAGATGGTGACCATCTATGTGGGAGAAGGAGTGCTCCACCTCCTCCTACACCGTGATGGCAAACCTTTTAGAGACTGCCTGCCCAAACTGCAACCCAAAACCCACTTATTTATTGCAAAGTGCTGCGTCCCTCTGGCTTTCTAGTAACGAACTCTGTGGTAGGGTGACAGCACGCGTGCCCACAGAGAGGGGTCTGTGTGCCCCCTCTGGCACGCATGCCATAGGTTCACAACCACTGGCCTACACCATCTCAGAGCAAGAATTCAAAAGGAATGTGGCTAGACCACTGACAGCATCTCTACATGCTTCACAGGCTGCAAATAGGTCCCCTCACAGTTGTTGGGGTCAGGGATGGGAAGTGACAAGGGGACCAAGCACTCTCCTGCCCTCATCCACCTTCTTGGTAGAGTTCTGGACCTTCTGCTAGGCAAATGTGTTTGCTATGGCAATGGCTGAGGGCTCCTGGCAATGACCACCCTGAATCAAAACACTAGATCTGGTGAAGGTTTCCTGCTGGCTAGTTAAAAGCCTCTAAGCAGTATACAGTCAGTAAGCCAATTGCCCCCCCCCCCCGCCAAAGCTGGGTACTCATTTTACCGAACTATGAAAGGATGGAAGGCTGAGTCAACCTTAGAGCCCTTGGATTGAACGCACAATGTTGTGGCTGCAGTACCAGCATTAAACCATGCGCCACTAGGCCACCAGGAAGAAATGGAGGGGGGATTTATAGGCTAAAGTGTAGAGCTCAAAGAAAATATTTTTGTTTGTTTTAAATAGGTAACAAAGAAAGGAGAATGGAAGAAAAAAAGAAAGCATAATCAAAGGACTGGAACAGCTGTAGTGACAACGAAGCAGGGGAACAGCAAACATATCCTATTGGAGCAGTTGGCAGGAAAAGAACTGGTCTTCTGGGGCTAGCGCTACCCACATGGGGTCACCAGAAGATCTTTCTTTTTCCTTCCTATCTGGAGTGATTGGGAGGAAGTGGAATTCCCCCACCTGGTGTCACGTGGTTCAGGGAGGGCTACCGGGGGGTGGGATTAGTGAAGATAGCAGCAGCGGCCAAAAGGACATGCTCACCCTTCTCTTCCCCATGGTGGTGGCCTCCTCTTGAGGAGGGAGTAGCAGCCATGACAAAGCCTGCAGGGACGCATGGCCTTCTCCTTTGCTTTCATGCACTTCCACCATGGCCTCCTCTTGAAGAGGGAGCTGCCGCTGTGGTTGAAGCTTGTAGGGGCACATGCTCCCTTCTCCTTCCCTGGGGCAGTGGCATTCTGCTCCTGTGGAGGCAACTACCATGGCAGCAAGGCTTGGAGGGATGTGCTTGCCCTACTCCTTTTGCATGGAGCTGCCACCATGGCAAAGTGGGAGGCACGCACTCGCCTCTTCTCACCCCACGGAGGGAGAAGGGCCAACTGGGCTTCACCCCTCTTTTGAGGTGTCTTATGGTGCACAAGCACCCAAGTGACACCACTGGTGGGGGAGCATAAGCCAAATTACAGGTTGTTCAGCCCTTGTCTACTGGGAAAAGCACTAGAGCAGATGCATAGGATAAACTAAAATCAACTAGATTTCCTTCCTCTCTCCTCTGCTATCAGCTGCCTGCTCCCCCACCTCAGATCTATTCTGTAGCTCCTCCATTCCCTTGGAACAGATTTGGAATGCATCATCCCACCCATCCCAAAATTACCTTTCTGCAGCTGACGTCCAGAAATTAGCATGTCTAAAAAAGGAAATGAGACAGAGATTAAATACCATGTCATATATGAACACAAGGCTTTGATCAGCCATAAGCTAAGTAGTATTGTTCAAGAGTTCCATGCCTGCACAAGGTCAAACATCTCCAAAATTGGTACATTTCACACATACCAACAGGTTAAGACATATCTAATGAATTAAGACATCTAATGAAGAGATTCACATGCTGTGTCATTTAAATAGTTAAAAATTCCTTTGACCACTTTGATCATCCATGAGAGGCAGAGGTCAAGGGAGTCCTCTTCAAAGACTCCTGTCCACATCCTCAGGTGATGAAAAGTGATCAGGCAGGGCAAGGCAAGTTAAGAACATTCAGAACCACAGTTACACATAGTATGGGGTCCAACATTGGAACAAATGTGAGTTATTTTAATCACCGTGGGTCCTCTGTATTCACTGGGGTTTGGTTCCAGGACAGCCCCTGGATACCAAAATATGTGAATGCTCAAGTCCCATTATATACAGTGGCATAGTAAAATGGTGTCCCTTATATAAAATGGCAAAAAGCAAGGTTGGATTTTTTTTTAGTATGATTTTAGTATTTTTGAACCATGCTTGATTGAATCTGTAGGTGCAGAATCCATGCACATGGAAGGCCAACTTGTGTATCACATTTCTTGAAGACTATCCTGAATTTCTCCACTTCTGTTTGAGATGAAAAGACTCACAACACTTGAAACAATTCCACTAAAAGATCCTGTACAGATGCAACGGTAGCAGGAATGTATGTTTTCTTTACTGCCATCACTATATTTGATAAGGTTCTAAAATGGAATCTCTCTGTCTCTTATTTAAGTAGGCCTGCACAACATATGGCCCGTGGGCCGCACAAGGCCCGCCAAAGCATTTCCAGCGGCCCGCATGCTCAAGCTCACCCCCAAGCCTCCTCCACAGCCTAGCTTTCTCCTGAGGAGATGGGTGGGTGGGGAAGTGGAGAATGGGCATCCGTTTGCTTGTTCTCCTCCTCCCCAGCCCAGCCATTGCCTTGGGAGAAAGCTGGATTGTGGAGGGGGGTTAGGATCGAATGGGCACTTGCCCTCCTCCTCCCCAGCCCTGCCATCACCTCAGGAGGAAGCTGGATTGTGGAGGGGGATTGGGGGCTAACAGGCACCTGTCTTCCCCCCCCCCCCCGCACACCTTGGGAGAAAGCCAAGTGTGGAGGGGGTTTGGGGGCTGCCGCTGCACAGACCTCAAAGGCCCCCCTCACCCCCCCATTCTCTCTGAGTCCCTCTGAGTCCCCCCTCACCCCCCATTCCCTCTGAGGGACTCTCTCTCTCTCTCTCTCTCTCTCTCACACACACACACACACACACAAAATGCCCTCTGAGTCCCAGGATGTCCTATGTGCAGCCAGGAGAAACTGGAGAGGTCAAGAAGTGCAAAAACAGATTTACTGGGATACATGCGCTCCAGGTAGTTTGGCAGTGGGCCACATGCAGCCCACTCCCTGTGCTACCAAAATATTGATATGGGGGGAACATGGTGATAGCGTAGATGAAAAATGCATAGAATGCAAGGAGTGCTCTCTAGGACACATCTCTTTGCCTCCCCACTTTGGTGCCTTGAGCCAGATATGCCATAGGGCCAGATCTGACTCCAGGGGCTGCAGAGATTACAAAGTGTGTGGGTGTGTTTGTGTGTCTGTATACGCATGCATGCATCTTCAAGAAGCCCATCAACTTATGGTGAGTCTGTGAATTTCATAGGGTTTTCTCAGGTGAAGAATCTTCAAAGGTGATTTTACCAGTCCCTTTCTCTGAAAGCTATCCTACAGTACCTGGTGCTCTCCTGTCCAAGTACTAACCAGGGCTGACTGACCCTGCATAGCTTCCAAGATTTGGATGTTGTTGGGCTGCAGCTCCCAGTATTCCTCAGGATTGGCTACATCAGCTAGGGGCTGCTGGAACTTGCAGTCCAATAATAGCTGTACTCAATAACTCCATTGAGTTGAGGGCATTATAGTATGCGCTGAACAGAGCAGGATGGAGAAAGAGAGAATTAGAGCTTAGAAAAGTTTTGGACTACAGCTTCCATAATCCTCCTTCCAGCTATAGGACTTGTTGTCAAAACTGATCCCAGCTTGTCTTCCTCACTCTATCTTCATAGAATCATACAATCGTAGAGTTGGAAGAGACCCTCAAGGGCCATCCAATCCAACCCCATTCTGCCATGCAGGAACTCACAATCAAAGCACCCCTGAGAGATGGCCATCCAGCCTCTGTTTAAAGACCTCCAAAGAAGGAGACTCCATCACACTACAAGGAAGTGTGTTCCACTGTTGAACAGCAATTACTGTCTGGAGGTTCCTCCTATTGTTTAGTTCAGGGGTCAGCATATCTTTTGGCGGTGGGGCTGGTTCCGCTGTCCCCCGATCGTCGGTGGACTGAAGGGGGGAGTGTGTGTGTGTGCGCGCTTGCGCACATGCATGCTCACTACTCCCACCATTCATGCGCATGCGTGCGTGGGCGTGAGTGCATGCACCATTTTGGAAAGCAAAATGGCGCCCACACTTGCACACGCATGCGCACGACGGCAGGTGCCATTTTGGAATGCAAAATGGCGCCGCGCATCATGAGCACATGCTTCCTAATAAACTATACCAAGCTGCCTCCCCCTCTCCCTCTCTTTGTGAATGTTCTGTTTTAGCTTTGACAAATTTGAATCCAGTCATTGCAAAAACTACAACACACAATTTCGGCACGTCATTGGCAAGACAACTACCTATGTCACTTACCAGAGTAGACTTTTCCAATGTGAAAATGTACAGACTTTTGCACCCTGCTGTTTTATTGCACTGATGCAAATTTATTGGCTCGTATATAAAACAATTAAAGCAGCCGAGAAATCAACAATTCATATGTTTAGTGAACCATGACGAATGATCATCACATCCCTACTTCCCTCTTTCAGTTAGTCTCAAAGGTGCTACAAGATCCCTATGCATATAATCTCTCATTGTTGGCTACTCTGGTTAGGATTGCCGGGAGTTGTAGTCCAGTGGCATTTGGTGACCACAAATTGTCCACCCTTTATTTAAGTTCTTAATGAATGGTCAAAATAGCACTTTTTCATCGGTGGAAAAAGAAAAGAAAGGAAACATGGAAAATTAATATTTCACCTTTTAACTGCAGCCAGAATCTCCTATGCAGCAAAATGGAAGACTAAGGAGATCCCTACAACTCAAGATTGGTTATTGAAAATGATGGACCTATTCGAAATGGATAGATTAATAGGATTGCTAAGAGGAGAGGATAGTGAACTTTTTGTTATTAACTGGAAACCATTAATAAATTATTGGATAAAACAAGGGTGGAAAATACCAATAAATGCCTGGAGAATGATTTAAAAACATAGAAGATAGTTGATTGTTAGATAAAAATAAGTTGGAGCAAATGTTAGATAGGATATAAGAGACTGAAGACTATATCATGATGGTAATGTAACTTGTATTTACTATAAAGGGAAATATGAATGTATGGTATGTAGTGTAAAAACTGATGACTAAACAGAGGTAGATATATTGGGCTAAGCACAAGGACAATGGGCTGGAAGTATTTTAGTTTAGACGAATAAAAAATAGTTATTAGCTAATATTTGATCTAGAATGTAAGAGATCAACGAAGATTTCTTTGTTAATCTTAGTTAATCTATTTTGTAATCGGGTTTATAGATTTTTTTTATGTGTGTTTGTCTGTGTTATGTATAAGATAGGTTATTTGTTGTCTATAATTATTTGTTATTGTTTGTTATCGTTTAATGGTATTGTTTGTTATTGTTTAATTTGTTATTGTTTAATTGTATGTTTAATTGTATGTCTTTTTTAATTCAATAAATTCTTTAATTTAAAAAAAGCACTTTTTGGAATTCTGTTGACACTTAATCTCCCCCTTTGCACTTCCCCTCCTGCACTCATATGTATATAAGTTGATCTACTGAGGAGATTACTTCATGCATCTAATTATTTTTTTTAATAAATTTTATTTTATTTTTAAAACATAAAAAAACACTTAAAATATAGTCATTTTAACAATATGTTTACCCATAATTCAAACTTCTCAATAGTTCTTTGAAAATAAGTGCATTTTTTCACATTTTGCATAAATCATTTCTGTATCTCTTACTTCTATCATCATCTCAAATCCAGTTCATTTACACAATCTTAATAACTACTTAGCTGCTTTATTCCCATTTTCTATTTATATATTCTTCCACTGGAGCCCACTCTTCCTCAACCAATTCCACATTCTCATTATTCAATAACCTTGTGAATTTATCCATTTCCTTCATTTCCAACAGTTTCAATAACCATTCATGTTGGAGTTGTCTCATGTTTCCATTTGGAGGCTATTAATATTCTTGCTGCCGAGACCATGTAAAGGATTACTCTCCAATATTTTCTAGTTATATCCGATTCTAATTTGTATGTCATGTTTAATAAATATAGTTCTGGATATAATTCAAATCTATTTTTGAGTATATCTTCCATCATCATGTGTATTTTTCCCCAATAGATTTTCATTTTTACATCTCCACCAGAGATGGTTCATGCATCTAATTAAATGGATATTTAAGAATATGTTTTCTAATTCTATGCCACAGAATTTTTCATATGATTGATAGACAGACAGGTGAAAGAAAGGCAGCCAATATGCACATGACTGATTGATTTTTTTAAAATCTAAAAACTGCAATTATGAGTTAAATTAAAAAGATTTTTGAAAGTGGATTAACACCATAAATGAACCTAGATGAAGGTAAGGTAAAGGCATTCCCTGTTTTTTTTTATTATTATTATTGGATTTTCCATATTACAATACATTACATATTGTACTTATTATAATATATTACACATTAAACATTTAAGTGGGGGGTTGCTTATGTATTACATCAACCTTAACAAGTTTACTTTATCTACATTACTCATTTCATTATTATACGTTTGTGATAAATTAACTCTTTACCATTTTATATAAATAGTTTTTTCTGCACTATTTCCCTTTTTTTAATATTGTTGAAGTGTCTTGTCCGCCGCGTACATTGCTAATTTATCCATTATCATAAATTCATGTAATTTATTTTGCCATTCGCATATATTAGGTAGATTTTCCGATTTCCAATGTTTTGCTAAGACAAGACGTGC
Source organism: Phrynosoma blainvillii (assembly GCA_026167975.1). Lineage (NCBI taxonomy): Eukaryota > Metazoa > Chordata > Lepidosauria > Squamata > Phrynosomatidae > Phrynosoma > Phrynosoma blainvillii. Next base: position 381,224,825 of record JANUYF010000002.1, read on the forward strand.
AGCTGTAATCATATAGAGTATTACACTTTTTTCATCATTATTCAGTTTGCAATTTATCGTATCAAGGGTGTTTAATAAGAACAATTCTGGTTTGTATGGTATATATTTCTGCAATATTTCTATCATTTTCTTTCTAATTGCAACCCAAAATATATTACTTTTGTCACACTTCCACCACATATGATACATGGTGCCTATTTCTCTTTTACATTTCCAACATTTGTTCTCATTGTTACCTTTTATTTTAGCTAATCTTACAGGAGTGATATACCACCGATGAAATATTTTATGGTAATTTTCTTTTAAGATGTTACATTTAGTAAATTTATTGCAATCTTTTCATGTATTCTCCCAACTTTGGAAAGGAATTGTATGCCCAATTTCTTGCATCCAACTGATCATATTTTGTTTTATTACCTCTCCTTCTGTTTTGATATCTAGTAAACACTTATATGTCTTTTTTATCCATTGCTTCTCTCCTTCTTTCAAGATTTTATCAAATATTCTTGTTTCTTCTTCAATTCCATATTTTTGATATCTCTTTTAAAGTCTTCTTTTATTTGCAGATACTGAAACCAGTTAATAATGATCTTATCATGATGTAATTCTTCTTTAGTTTTTAATCTGTATCCTTGTTCAGATTTCACTAATAATTTTTCATAAGTAATCCATTTGTCTTGCCTCATTATTTCTTTGTTATGATATGCTTCTTGAGGGGAAGTCCATTTTGGTAGCTTTTGATATAGATATATTTTTATATTTTTTCCATATTTTTAACAGATTTTTCCGGATATAATGTGTATTAAAAGTTTTATCTAGAGGTAATTCTTCATAACATAAATGTGAATGCCAACCCATCCTCATGTTGACCCCTTCTAATTCTAATAATTTTGGTTTATTGAGAAGGATCCAATCTTTTATCCATGATAATGCACATGCCTTATAATACAATTCTATGTCTGGGAGGCCCAATCCTCCTCTTTCTTTTCTATCTTTTAGAATTTTTGATTGTATTCTACATCTTCCTCCTTTCCAGAGAAATTTATTAATATCTCTGTTCCATATACGAAAATTTTGTCTAGTTAGACAAATGGGAATTGTTTGAAATAGGAACAACATTTTAGGTAATACATTCATTTGTATTGTTGCAATTCTTCCTAATAATGAAAGTTGCTTTTTGTCCCACGTTTCTAAATCCTTTTTGATTTTATTCCATACAGGTACATAATTGTTTTTATATAAGTCCGTGTTCTTTTTTGTAACTGTTATCCCTAAATATCTTACCTTATTAAGAATCTGGTATCCTGATTGTCTTTTAAGTTCTTCTTCTTTTTGTTGTTGTTAAATTTTTAGTAATAATTCCACTTTTTAATTTATTAACTTTGAGTCCTGACATTTCATTATATTCTTCTAGTACTTCTTCTAGTCGTTTTATACTTTTAGAGGGGTCATCTAGAAAAATTACAATGTCATCTGCAAATGACCTTAGCTTATACTAATAATTATTAACTTCTGGTGAATAGATCTTTTTATCATTTCTTATTTTCATATTTAATACTTCCATGACCACAATAAAAAGAAGAGGGGATAGGGGACAACCTTGGCGTGTACCTTTCCTTATGTTACAAGTTTCTGTCTTTTCTCCATTTACTAATATTTGAGTTTTTTGTATGTTGTATATTTGGCGAATACCATTAAGAAATTTTCCTGTTATTTCATTATTTCTTGGAGTAATAATTCTAAGAAGTCCCATTTCACATTATCGAAGGCTTTTTCTAAATCTAGAAACAACATTCCTAGCTTCTTCAATTTGTTGTTGTCATATAACTCCAAAATATCTAACGTTGTCCTAATGTTGTCTTTTAGATGTCTTTTGGGTAAAAACCCTGCTTGATCTTCATGAATTAATCTTGACAACACCTTTTTTAACCTTGTTGCTAGAATTGTAGTATATATTTTATAGTCGGTGTTTAATAGTGCTATAGGTCTATAGTTGTTAATATTTTCCGGGTCTTTATTCTCTTTATGAATTAATGTAGTTAATGAGTATCTCCATGTATCAGGATATTGTCCACAATCTATTTTTTGTATTGTCTTATGTAAGGTTCCTGTTATCTCATCTTTGAATATTTTATAATATTTCGATGTTAACTCATCTGGGCCAGGAGCCTTATTGTCCTTTAAGTTCATTATAGCCTGGTCTACTTCTGCCATTGAAATTGGCGCATTTAAATCACAAATATCTTGTTTTGTTAATCTAATTATATTTTCTTTTTTCAAATACTCCTTTATTTTTTCTTTATTTTTTGTGAAGTTTCATTTGATGAAAGTAATTTTTCCATAATATTCTAATATAACTTTTTTCAAGTCTTTTTGTTGAGTATATTCTTGGTCTTTATTTTTTAATTTCAATATTATTATTATTATTTTCCTTTTCTCTTTTAAGTCTTCTAGCTAACCATTTACCCACTTTGTTTGCATTTTCAAAGTGATAAAATTTCAAATATTTGATTTTGTTATCTATTTCGCTAGTTGATATCTGGGTTATTAAATTTCTTATTCTTTGTCTTTCTTTGTTCAATGCTTCATTTTTAGGATTATTTTTGTGTTTTTTTTCTATTTCCATTAATTTATTTAATAGATCTTTTTCTTTTTTTCTTTTAATCTTTTTTCCCTTTTTTCTTGTTGTATCAGAAGGCCTCTTGCCACTGCTTTATTTGCGTCCCATATAATATGTGTTGGTGTTTCTTCGTTTGTATTTTCCAAAAAATACATTGAGAGATCTTTCTTCAGTTTCTTTACAATTTCTTCATCAGCTAACAGTGTTTCTTTTAAATGCCAACTGTATTCTTTTTTCTTTCTGGACATTGATAGTGTTATTGGTGAGTGGTCTGACATACCCATAGGTAATATCTTGCTTTTTAATACTTCTTTACTTATTGAAGCAGATATAAAAAACATATCAATTCTAGACCACGTATCAAATCTATTAGAAAAGTAAGTATAATCTCTATTAGTTTTATTTTGCAATCTCCATATATCTATTAAATTATGTTCCCTTAGTAAGTTACATGCTGTTCTTGGTAATTTCCCCTGGTTTTCCCCTCTGTTTTTTTGGCCAGATCTATCTTCTAACGGATTCACCACCGCGTTCCAATCACCAACTATTATAATTTGATCATAATTGTATTGTCTTATTTTGTTATTTAATTCTGAAAAAAAAACTATCTCTTCGTTCTTGGGGCATATATATATTAATTAATAATATTTTTCCATGTTCTGTATTTATTTCAATAGCAATATAATGCCCATACTTATCTTTAAAAACTTCTTTAGATTGTATATTATCTCTTACATATATTGCCACCCCCTTTTTTTTGAGGAGATGTGAGATGCTGCAAATAATTTGCCTAGTTTTGCGTTTTCTAACACATGCAAATCTTTATTTTTAATGTGCGTTTCTTGGATACAAATTATATTTTTCTTTTGTTTAGTTAAATAATGTGTAATTCTGTTTCTTTTTCCTTTCGAATTCAAACCATTAACATTCCATGAGATTATATCATAGGACATTTTTCCTTTAGATTATTAATATCTGTAACTTAATTTCTTACTCTTTCTAAGTCTAAGATTAGTTTGAATGTAGCGTTTTTTTTCTTTTACTTTTCCTCTTTTCCCTTGCTCTTCTTCTGTCTTTTCTTCTGGCGTTTTACTTAAATCTACTTCTTCCTGATGTTCTTCTTGATTTTTCCCCTTTAAGCTCTCTAATTGGTTTGTTTTTTCTGTTTCTTCTTCTTCTTCTTCTTCTGACCCTTCTGAATCTATTAGATTGTTTCTACTGCTTTCCAAGTCTGTTTTGTCGTATTTCTTTTGCTTTCTGATTTTACTTGGGCCTACTTCTTTTTCTTCCTTCTCTAATTTTCCTTCCAACTTTTTTTATCTCCGTTCTTTTTTCATACTCTTTTTCTTTAGATTTTTCTTCCTGCTTGATACCTGCTAGGAATTCTTTGGCTTTCCACTTTGTATCTATTAACCATCTTTTTATTCCTATTGTAAATCTTACTCCTTCTATTCTACCCCACCTGTATTTTATGTTATTCTGTTTCAAATAATCTGTTATTTTCTGATATTCTTTCCTTTTTCTTAGTATCTGGGGTGGAATATCTTTGAATATTTGTACTTCGTGGTCCTCTATATAACACTTTTTTTCATAGTTTCTTGCCAAAAATAAATCTCTCACTCTCTCTCTAACAAAATAAATATTTATATCCCGTGGTAACTGTCTATTGGTTGCTATCCATGAATTAACTCTAAACAGTTTATCTATCTCCCCGTCCAGCTGTTCAATAGGCCAATCAATAAATTGTGCTAATGCTGGAATTATACGAGCTTCTAAATTTTCATTATATTTTTCCGGTAAGCCTCTTATTTTTATTGCTTTTCCTTTGAGTTTTAATTCTAAAGAAATTTTCTGCTTATCTTCCTGATATTGTATTTCTTCTAACAATGTTTTTTTTTTTTTCTAGGTCTACTGTTCTCTCCTCGATTTCTACAACTTTTGTTTGTATCTCTCTTATTTCTGATGTTATTATGTGTATACTTTGTTTAAATTCCTGTAATTCTCTTTGAAGTTCAATTTTCATTTGTGATTTAATTTCCTTAATTTCTGCCCTTATTTCTGCACGGATTTCCTCCCTAATATCAGCTCTTAATTTCCTTATTTCTTCTAATAAAATATCTTGTATTCCTGTATCTGTCGTTTTTCTATCAGAGGGTACGTTATTATTATCTCCCTCCTCCTGTATAAGTTTGTGTGGGTCAACACCAGTTGCCATTATATCCCCAAATGAAAAAATAGAATAACTATATCTCCAACCCTTAACTACTAATTATTCTCAAGTGTAGGTAAAACACAGTGTCTAGTAAGCGTTCTTCAGATGAAAACAAGAAAAATGCTATTAACTATTTTTGTTTCTTATTTCACAAAATTAACTACTCCTTAATTCAAAAGACTATTTTTTTCCTTTCTCCACTATAGCTATCAATATAAACTAAAAGGAGGTACACAAATATTTTAAGTTGTCTGTTAAGATTTTCAACTTTGATAAACCAAATATATAGAATCAAATAAATTTCTTAGTTTTCTAATACACCCTTATTTTTCTAACTTCCTTTTCCCCTCTCTTTCTATCCCCCTGCTAAACAGTTACCAAAAATACTGTAAAGGGAAGCGGGGGCTTTGAAGTCTCCATCACCTCACGTTTTAGTTACTCAGTCTCTCTCTCTCTTAACCTCCTCCTTCCCAGAGCAGGTGCTGGCGTGGAAGAGAGAGCAAGCGGTGTTTTATGCTCCTCTGCCCAGCGCTTGGTCTTCCTGGCTCTCTCTCTCTCTCTCAACCTCCTCCTTCCCAGAGCAGGTGCTGGCGTGAAGAAAAAGCAAGCAGTGTTTTATGCTCCTCTGCCCAGCGCTTGGTCTTCCTGGCTCTCTCTCTCTCTCTCTCTCAACCTCCTCCTTCCCAGAGCAGGTGCTGGCGTGGAAGAGAAAGCAAGCGGTGTTTTATGCTCCTCTGCCCAGCGCTTGGTCTTCCTGGCTCTCTCTCTCTCTCTCTCTCTCTCAACCTCCTCCTTCCCAGAGCAGGTGCTGGCATGGAAGAGAAAGCAAGCGGTGTTTTATGCTCCTCTGCCCAGCGCTTGGTCTTCCTGGCTCTCTCTCTCTCTCTCTCAACCTCCTCCTTCCCAGAGCAGGTGCTGGCCAAGGCATTCCCTGTTGACAAGGTTTCAAGTTGTGTCTGACCATAGAGGGTAATGCTCATTTCCATTACTATGCTGAAGAGCCAGCATTGTCCAAGGACTGCTACGGTGGTCATGTGGCCAATATGACTGCACTGAATGCTGTTACCTTGCCATTGAGAAGTGGTACCTATTTATCTACTTGCATTTGCATGCTTTTGAACTGCTAGGTTGGAAGAAGCTGGCACTAGTGACAGGAGCTCACCTCATCATGCACTCGGGTCTCGAACTGCGAATCTGCTGATCTTGCAATCAGCACAGTCAGCGTCTTAACCACTTGAGCCATTGATTACCCATTTTCTTGTCCTTCTAAACATTTGAGACCTACCAGGTACTGTAGGATATATATCAGAGAAAGGAACTGGCAAAACCACTTCTTATTCCTATGAAATTCAACAGACAACTTGAAGGTACATATACACACAGCCTTTCCACATCTAAAACTAGACCAATGGGACAGGCAGAATTAATAAAATAATACTTTTCTCAATTATTTTCCTTACCTTTAAATTGTTTCATTGCACCCTCTAGGAAGGAATTGATATCAACGACTTCCCAGGTCTTCCATTTCACATCAGGAGAAAAGTGACTTTTCCATGAACCATAAGCCATAACCGCCTGGGTCTCACATCTACAAAAGAAAAAAACAACAAACAACCTCATCATTTACCAAGCCAAAGTTCCCAAGAGGAGTAATGCAAAGGGAGGGGGAGAGAGGAAAGAGAAAACATAGGCATGTAGGCTAGTGCAGGAAGCAAAGGAAGATAGGGTGCTTTGGACCCAGGCCCAATCTACATGAGATGCTAACAGGTCACAAGAAAGCACCGTGGAATATTTTGAAAAGAATAACAAGCACACCTTGGCCACCTGTTATTCATTAGGACTGTAGCATGCAGGGAAATAAGTTTAGTTCCCCTCCTTAGCTGAGATTTTGACAAAAAAAGTCTCCTAATCATAGAGTCATTTGGAAGAGACCTCAAGGGCCATCCAGTCCAATCCTTGCCATGCAGGAAGACATAATTAATGCATTTCTGACAGATGGTCATCCAGCCTCTGCTTAAAATGCTTCCAAGAAGGAGACTCGACCACCCTCTGAGGCAACTTGTTCCACTCTTGAACAGCTCTTACTGTCAGGAAGTTCTTCCTAATGTTTAGGTGGTATTTCTTTTCCTATAGTCTGAATCCATTGCTCTGTGTCCTAGTCTCTGACCAGGAGAAAACAAACTTGCTCCATCCTCAATATGATATCCCTTCAAATAGAATCACAGAATCATAGAGTTGGAAGAGACCACAAGGGCCATCCAGTCCACCCCCCCCCGTCATACAGGAACTCAAAATCAAAGCATGTTTAAACATGGCTATCATATCATCTATTCTGCTCCAGACTAAACATACCCAGCACCCTAAGCCACTCCTCATAAGGCATGGTTCCTAGACCTTTGACCATTTTGGTCACCCTCCTCTGGATACACTCCAGTTTGTCCATATCCTTTTTGAATTGTGGTGCTCAGAAGTGGATACATTATTCCAGGTGAGGTCTGACCAAAGCAGAATAGAGTGGTACTATTACTTCCCTCAGATTCTAGGCACTATACTCCCATCGATGGACTCTAGAATTCCTTTGGCTTTCTAAGGACCTGAGCAGATGAGCAGGATATCACAGGTCAAGCCCATGGTATCTTGCCCCTGTTTCTGACCTGGGTGCATGAGGCCATAAATGTGCCATCTTTCACAGTGGAGTTTCAAGGAAACTCAGTCTGGAGCAAAGTGGGTGTTTTTGCCCTGGGTGAAGGTCCCTTTGGGCCAGGATTAGACCGGCTTGCATTGTCTGGACAGAACAACACATACTAGGGCAGGGTTGTGGGGAGAAACGGTTCTTTTGGCACATGACCTCAGTTCCCCATGTCCTCAGCCTGCCACGTCATGGTGCTGACTCATGTTCAGCTTGTGGTCCACTATGACTTCTAGATCCCTTTCACATGTATTGCTGTCAAGCCAGGTGTCACCCGTGCTATATCTGTGCATTTAATTTTTACAGCCCAAGTGTAGTGTCCTACATTTCTCCCTGTTAAAATTCATTTTGTTAGTTTTGGCCCAGCTTTCTAATTGGTTAAGAACATTTTGAATTCTGTTCATGTCCTCTGGGGTATTAGCTACCTGCCTAATTTAATATGTAAATCTGGTAAGCATTCCGCTTATTCCATCATCCATATAATTGATAAAGATGTTGAATAGCACTGGGCCCAGGAAAGAACCCTGTAGCAGTCACATCTCTCCACAAAGAGAGAGCCACTGTTGAGTACGCTTTGGGTTAAGCTAGTCAACCAGTTACAATTTCACTTAACAGTTACATTGTCTAGCCCAAATTTTACTCGCTTTTTTTGCAAGGATATCATGGGGGAGTTTGTCATACGTTTTACTGAAATCAAGATATGTTAAATTCACATCATTCCCTTCATGTGATGGGCTTGTGCTGTTGGCAGAACAGGAAGTGGGGTAGTGGGGTGAGGAACTAGATTGGCCGCCACTTTGGTGGGAAGGTAAACAGCATTCTGTGCAATCATGCTGGGCCACATGGTCACAGAGTAGTTATTGACAATGCTGATTCTTCGGCTTAGTAACAGAGATGAGCACCACCCCCTATGGGATATCACCGGCAGCAGACCAGCTGCGGTGGTGACGGGGCTGGGGAGGCCCGGCAGTGCCTTTAACAGGGCTGCTCTTCACCACCACCACCCGGCAGTGGACCAACTGCGGAGGCAACGGGCCGGGGAGGCCTGGCAGCTCCTTTAAAGGGCTGCTCTTCACCACCACCACCCGGTAGCAGACTAGCTGCGGCGGCGAAGGGCTGGGGAGGCCCAATCAACTCTTTAAAGGGCTGACTCTTACCAACATTATCACCCAACAGCGGAGCAGCTGTGGCTGCGACAGGGGCCATGGAGGCCTGGACAGATTTTTAAAAGGCTGCATTTTCATCATTACCACACAGCTGCGGAGCAGCTGTGGCTGTGACGGGGCCGGGGAGGTTCAGCAGCCTTCTTAATATTTTGCCACGGAAACTAGGTTAAGGGTTGGGGTTGGTTCTAGCTTTAGTTACCCTACCTTTTTCTGTGGCTTTATTGTCTTCCCCTTTACCTGAGGCTAGGAATGAGGTGGGGGCGGCTATTGGAGTTAAGGTAGGAACAGGAGATATGGATGGAATGGAGCGAACAAATATTGCAAAAGAGGACAAGATCACTGCTTGAGAGTTATCTTGCCTTCAGTTCTCTCTGTTCCCCAGAATGGATTGGAAAGCAGACCAACCATTCCACAGAACCTCACTCTGCTCCTTTGCAATGCCAGGTTGGTTAAAAATAAAACTCATATCATCCATGATCTTGTTCTGGATGAGAATGCCGACCTGGCTTGCTTTATGGAGACCTGGCTGGGAGAGGATAGCGCTGTTACATGGGCGCAGGCCCCCCCAGCCAGGTAATAATAATAATAATAATAAATTTTTATTTGTAGCCTGCCCCTCTGCTAGGCAATCGGGGCGGGGGACAGCAATAGTTAAAACAGAACAACGTTAAAACATTCCCTCTCCCCATAACCCCTACCTCCCCCCTCCCCATCCCCCTAAAATAGAATTAAACCAAAGAATAATTAAAATACAATATTAGTTAAATCAATAAATTAAAAACAAGATTTTCCGAGGAGACAGACAAATGGGGACCCCTTTAAGGGCCGACCGTTATTCCGGGAAGGCCTGCCGAAAGAGATCCGTCTTTACTGCTTTCTTGAAAGCGGCAAGAGTGGTTATCAGATGGATCTCATCCGGCAGGCCATTCCAAAGTCTGGGAGCGGTTGCGGAGAAGGCCCTCTGGGAGGTCTGGGACAGCCTAGTTTTTATTGGCTGTAACAGATTCCTCCCAGAGGACCGCAGGGTGCGGGGGGGGGTCATATGGGGAGAGGCGGTCCCTAAGATAAGATGGGCCCAAGCCATGTAGGGCTTTAAAGGTCAAAACCAACACCTTGTACTGCGCCCGGAAACTAATTGGCAGCCAGTGGAGGGATTTAAGCACAGGTGTTATGTGCTCCCTCCTAGATGTTCCCGTAATTAGCCTGGCTGCCATATTCTGTACCAGTTGAAGTTTCCGGGTTAGGCACAAGGGTAGCCCCATGTAGAGTGTATTGCAGAAATCCAGACGTGAGGTTACCAGGGCGTGTACCACAGCTTCCAGATCCTTACTATCCAGATAAGGGCGCAGCTGGCGTATCAGCCGAAGCTGATAACAGGCGCTCCTGACCACCGCATTCACCTGACTAGTCATGTGAAGCGATGAGTCAAGGAGAACCCCCAGACTGCGAACACAGTCCTTTACGGAGAGTGTGACCCCATCCAGGACTGGAGACTGTATTCCCAAATCTGGTTTCGGGCCCGTGACTGCAAGTACCTCCGTTTTGTCTGGATTCAACTTCAATCTGTTTTTCCTCATCCAACCCATTACCGCTCTAAGACAGTCATCAAGAGGAGAGGCGCCATCTGAAGTCTGAGTCGATGATCTGGTCATGGAGAGATATATCTGGGTGTCGTCAGCGTACTGAAGACACCGAGCTCCATGCCTCCGAATGATCTCACCAAGCGGCTTCATGTAAATATTAAATAGCATTGGGGACAGGATGGCACCCTGAGGGACGCCACAATTAAGCTCAATTTTGGATGAGCAACTGTCCCCAAGCCTCACCCTCTGAGATCTGTCCGAGAGGAAGGAACGGAACCACTGCAGAGCAGTGCCTCCAATTCCTAACTCCCTCAGGCGATCTAAGAGGATGGCATGGTCTATGGTGTCAAAGGCCGCTGAGAGATCCAAGAGCACCAACAAGGTCACACTACCCCTGTCGATACTCAGGCGGAGGTCATCGGTCAGAGCAACCATGGCAGTCTCCACTAACAGGTATTCTGTTAGTGAGCAGGTGAGGGGAAGTGGGTGGGGGGCAGAGTGGCTCTGGTTCATAAGAATAATCTGATTTTGACCAGGATACCTGTCCGGAACACAGTCCACTTCAAGTGTATGTATCTTAGCCTGAGGACCAGGGATTGTATGGGGGTTCTGCTAGTACACCAACCACCCCGTTGTCTAGCAGACTCCCTAACTGAACTGACACAGCTGGTCTCTGAGTTGCTGCTGGAGTCCCCCAGACTTTTAGTCTTGGGAGACTTCAACATCCCGCTCTAGACCAGCTTAACAGGCGCGGCTCGGGAGTTCATAGAAACCATGACTAACATGGGCCTTTCCCAATTGGTCGTCGGGCCCACACATTGTGCAGGTCATACCCTTGATGCGGTCTTTAGTACGGAACAGGAATATCCGTGGGCAGAGGTCATTAAAACCACTGCCCTGTCATGGACGGATCATTTCCTGGTCAAGGTGGAACTAAGAGCCTTTATCTGTCCCTCTGGTGGTGGACCTATTAGAATGGTCTGCCCTTGAAGGCTAATGGACCCAATTGGATTCCAGAAAGCCTTGGAGGGTTTAATGGTTGGTAATGCCAGTGATCCTGTCGAAGCTTTGGTTAACACTTGGAACACCGACCTCACCAAGGCTATCGACACGATTGCTCCCAAGCGTACTTGCCAACCCACTTCTAACCATAAGCCTTGGTACACCTTAGAGCTTAGGAAAAAGAAGTGGGCTGGACAATGACTAGAGCGCAACTGGCGGAAAACGTGACTCTTATCTGACCAGACTCGCCATAGGAGCTTTCTTTGGTCCTATCGGGAGGCAATATATGCAGCACAGAGATCCTTCTCCTCGGCATGTATTGCATCTGCAGAGTCCCGTCCAGCAGAGCTGTTTAAGGTGGTAAGGGAGCTGACGCAGGTGCCCCCTGCGCAGAACCCTTTACTCAACCAACAGCCTGCTGTGACGCATTTAACAACTTCTTTGCAGATAAAATCTCTCAGATAAGAGCCGACTTAGATGACAGTGTTTTGACAGAAACTATTGACGAGTTATCCAGTGACTCCGTTATTGAAGTTATCCTGGACAAGCTCCTTGGAAGATTGAGGAAAACAACTTGCCCTCTCGATCCTTGCCCGTCCGGGAGGGGGGATGCTTTGAGGATGTTCCTTATGGACATCATCAATGCATCCCTTAGGGAAGGCCATATCCCATTTTGTTTGAAGGAAACGGCTGTTAAGCCACTTCTGAAAAAGACTTCCCTGGACCCCCTGGATATGAACAACTACAGGCTCTTTATTACCATTCTTGAGCAAGGTAATCGAGAGGGCCGTTGCTCTTCAACTCCAAACTGTCTCAGATGAAACCGATTATCTAGACCCATTTCAAACCAGCTTTAGGACAGGCTTTGCAGTTGAGATTGCCATGGTTGCCTTGACAGATGATCTGTGTCTGAGCATCGACAGGGGTAGTGTGACCCTGTTGGTGCTCTTAGACCTCTCAGCAGCTTTTGACACGATAGATCATAGCATCCTCTTGGATTGCCTGAGGGGGTTAGGAATTGAAGGCACTGCGCTCCAGTGGTTCCATTCCTTTCTCTCGGGCAGGTCCCAGAGGGTGCTGCTCAGGGACAGTAGCTCCAGTAAAAGGCAGCTCACCTGTGGGGTTCCACAGGGTGCTATTCTGTACCTGATGCTATTCAACATCTATATGAAGTCACTGGGTGAGATTATACTGAGTTATGGAGCTGGGTGTTATCAGTATGCTGATGACACCCAAATCTATTTCTCCATGTCTCATTTGTTGGCCTTGAATTCCAATGGCACCTCCTCTCTCAATGAATGTCTTCAGGCAGTAATAGGCTGGATGAGGAGAAACAGATTGAGACTGAATCCAGACAAAACAGAGGTGACATGGTAGCGGCCTCAAAACCAAGAATTGGGCAGAATTCTCCAGTCCTGGATGGGGTCACCCTTTCCGTAAAGGACTGTGTTTGCAGTCTGGGGGTGCTCCTTGACTCGTCGCCCCTGATGACGAATCAGGTAAGTGCGACAGTCAGGAGTGCCTGTTATCAGCTTCGCCCTTTTCTGGAAGTAAGGGATCTTGCGACTGTTGTGCACGCACTGGTAACCTCACGTCTAGACTTCTGTAATGTGCTCTACATGGGGCTACCCTCGTGCTTGGTCCGGAAACTGCAGTTAGTACAAAATATGGCCGCCAGAGTAATTTCTGGAACATCTAGGAGGGACCATATTACTCCAGTATTAAAGTCCCTCCACTGGCTGCCTATTAGTTTCCGAACCCAGTACAAGGTGTTGGTTATTACCTTTAAAGCCCTAAATGGCTGGATCCAAACTATCTTTGGGACCGCCTTCTCCCTTACAATCCTCCCCGCACACTCCAGTCCTCTGGGAGGAATTTGCTCCAGCCACAAAAAGCTAGGCTCTCAGCTACCTCCCAGAGGGCATTTTCTATGGTCACCCCCAGATTATGGAACGGCCTGCTGGATGAGATCTGTCTGCTTACATCCTTAGACAGCTTTAAAAAGGCTGTTAAGATGGATCTCTTCTGGCAGGCCTTTCCAGGATAGATATCCTAGCCTCAGAAACTTGCTGTAGAGGAGCCCTCCAGGAACCTCCTATCAGTTTGCCTTCTAGTCAATTTGTGACCACTGCCTCTTTCTTGCTTGTCATGTGTGTTTGTTTTAATCTGTTGGTTGGCTAATTGAGCCGTCTTCCGGGCCTGGAAGAGGAGGGGCAGCCGCACGAGCGGCGCTCCTTCCTCTTCCCGAGGTCGCCCTTGGAGTCGCCGGCCCTTCGCATGGCCGGTGCTCCGGGGATGACCTCACGCCGTGGCGATCGGATGCGCCGCGGTGTTTGAGTCAGGGAAAGTGCGCCCACCGCTTTTAGGGCGCACTTTCCCTGAAATCTAAAAGGAGCGCCAATTTGGAGCTCCTTTTAGATTCACCGGTGGAGCGCCCCGGTGCGGAGGCTGAGCTCCGCCGGCGCTCCGGACCAGGGCGTCCCTGACGCCCTGGTCTGCAGAGGGGGTTGGTTGGTTTAATACTTTTTTAAGGGGGGGAGGGTATAGGGATTGCATGTATTGTATTTTATTACTTGTAAGCCGCCCCGATTGAGCTTATTATTATTATTATTATTATTCATCTACCAAGCTTGTAACTCTGTAAAAAAAGAAGAAGACAACATCAATTTGCATGACTTGTTTTTGAGAAATGTGTTTTTTTAGTGATCACAGAATTCCTTTAATAAGTGCTTACAGAATGTCCGTTTAATGTTCTGCTCTAGAATCTTTCTTGGTATTGAAGTCAAGCTGACTGAGTAGTAATTGAGTCCTCTTTAATCTCTCTTTGAAGATGGCAACAAGATTTGTCCTCTTCCAGTCTGCTGGGACCTCTCTCTGTTCTCTTTTTCAGAAATAACTGAGGCAAAGAAAGTGTTGAGTAGTTTGCCTTTTTTCTGTTCCCTATTAGCATTTTGCCATCTTCTCCACATAGTGGCCCTACCATTTCCTTATTCTTCTTTTGCTTTGGACATAACAACAACCAAAAAAGGAATTCTGAGGAATGATACTGCTGCTCTTCTTGCTTCCCCTTGTCATTACTAATAAGGGAGAGAGCTTCAAATTGATTCTGCAGCTAAAAATTCATAGAATGATCCCTAGTCCTTCTACTTCTGTGTGTCACATTCTTCCAACTGCCTGTCTCCTGTGTATGGGAATTGACCTTGACGTGAAGCAGAAGAGCAGAAAGGAATGGCCAGAAGCCACTCCCAGCCCAATAGCTATGGGACCACGGCAAACACATGCTCATTCTTGACCCAACAAACTCTCCCAAAAGATTCACTGGGGCTAGGGAGATTTAACCCAACCAACCCAAGTTCATCTTATGCTGTCTCTTCCATCACACCTATGCAAAATGACCCTGTTGGCCTCACTTGTTAGCCGAGCTCAAGAGACTGGGATTGGAGTTATACAGAGAGTTAGTGGCTGTTCGCTCCTCCTTCTACCAAGTCTCTGACTCACTTCCTTTGCCTTACTGTAGTCTGCTATAACAGCTTCTATTTAGTGCAAATGCAATTTTGTCATTTGAATTCCTGTAATGTTAAGAATAGCTAGGGTTGCCAGAGGGAAGAAGAGGGAATTTTAGCAGCATGCAACTAGGTAACAAGCAACACCTGCTAAAATTTCCTCTGCTACACAACCATCCCCCTCCTTTTTTAAATCTGGCAACCCTACTTATGTAATAGCACAGGGGGAAAAAGATTCTGCAGGTGGTGACTGGAGATCCTCTGAGGGACAAATCAGAGCATGAGTGATTTTATCAAGTTTACAACTTCAAGGGGAAGGGAGAACATTTAGGATATTATTACACTATCAGTTATAGCTCAAGCCAATTGGCATAGTTCTGATTTGGCAACAGTCCTGACCACATGATGCAATGCACAAACCGCTGTTCTCTTGCATTAAAATTGCCACTTTTCATTCATGGACAGAACTAGTGAATACCCACAATAATGCAATAATACCATGCCAAATGACCAATGCAATCACTGAATGTGCCATCATTGCACGATCTCGTGATCTTGTCAGCACAAGACTTCACTGTTCTTTCCTTCTAGTGATGTCAAAAGGTGCACAATTATGCATGTGCAGCTTTTTTTTTTAAAATCACAATTTCAAGAATGTAGTCAGTTCCTGCCGCTCTTATCATGAATACATCTCGGTTTTCAGATAAAAGTATGATCTAACACACGACTGCAGCACTAAGGTAGTGGTTTCATTTATTTTGGGTTACCAACAGGTTAGCGTCATGGTATGATAATCTCCTTAGTCCCCTGTACACGACTTTCCTAACAAAAGGATATTAATGAAATTAATAAATTTCAATAAGATCCCTTGCAAAATTTTATAAAATGACTTGTCCCCTCACCATGGCTCCAAAGCCTTTCAAGCCATTTTAAAAAATTATCTTACTGGTGAACACTACATTATAAATTGTGTTACACAGTATTATGCATAATCACCTGGGAGATTCAAGGGGCATTAACTGCTAGCTCAGTTATTGTAGTATTCAGCACCAGAATAGCCAACTGTGTACTAAATGCAAATATAAGTGTGACTTGATGCATAAAAAACCCCCACAAGCACTCAATGCAACAGACAGCTGACACAGACAGACGTCAGTAAAGTGTAACAGAAAGGACGGGAATGATACTTGCTTGTGAGCCTTATTTTCAGTTGTGAAATATGAGAGGACATGGAGTCAACTGTTCTCTCCTCATGTTCTTTGTCTAGTATCCAATGCACTTCAGTGCAGTCATAGGACGTTATCACACTTGCAGTAAGAGAGCGGCGAGAAAGCTGGTCGGAATCATTTCGGAACCATTTTGGGCTCATTCCGGAATGTGCCCGGCAAGCGGAACACATTACCACACTAGAATGGAATCAGTGAGGAATGTGAGATTCCGGAATGGTTCCGCTCCGGGGGCTCGGAACTCCTGTTCACACACAAGTTGAAAGATCCCTACCTCGATCCGGCAAGGATGTTCATGCACATGTGCAGACAGGGCAAGGCAAGGGGTCCAAGAGGGGATCCCTCCCTGGCGCTGGCAAAGAAGGGCAAGGAAAGGGGTCCAGGAGGGAGATCCCTCTCTGGTGCTGGCAAAGAAGGGCAAGGCAAGGGGTCCAGGAGGGAGATCCCTCTCTGGCGCTAGCAAAGCAAGTCAAGGCAAGGGGTCCAGGAGGGAGGTCCCTCCCTGATGCTGGCAAAGAAGGGCAAGGCAAGGGGTCCAGGAGGGAGATCCCTCTCTGGCGCTAGCAAAGCAAGGCAAGGCAAGGGGTCCAGGAGGGAGATCCCTCTCTGGTGCTGGCAAAGCAAGGCAAGGCAAGGCAATGGACGTTACCACAAGTTCCCGGCTGCGCTCCAGCTCCAGGTGTGCTGGTGGGGAAGGTGTTGGTCCCCCGGCAGCCCCAGCGTTGGAGGGAGGGGTGGGAGGGGTGGAAGCCGGCGGGCTTTTAAGGTCTTCCTGGCCGGGCTTTTAAGGTCTTCCCGGCGTCATGAGATGCTTCCTCAAATCCTGTCATGAGATGCTTCCTCAATTCCTTGGGGAATACCGCAAGGAACCATGGGCCGTAAAACAAGGCAATGCGGAATGACAAGGATCTCGTGTTCATACCTATGCCGAGATCAGCGTCATTCCGGTATAGTGCCGACCGCTCGGGTGTATTCCTTAAAATTCTCGGAAGTCAAAAGGACTGAAACGAGGCTGAAATGACGCCGAGACGAGGTAGGGAAGGGCGGGGTTTGCTGCGACGTCGTGTGAACACACGGAAAAAAAGTCTGAAACGAGGCTGAAACGAGGCTGAAGTGAGGCTGAAATGACGCTGCTTTAGGGCCAGTGTGGTAACGTCCATAAAGGGAAATCAGTGATATCCACTTACCTTTCCATGGTGTTCTGAATGTCCTAAAAAGAATGAGACAGAAGAATAGGGTTGCTCAATATTTGCCAAAGGTTGTCCTAGGAAGACTCTTCTTCAGAACTTGGTGGCAACTGGACTCTGTTTAAATGTCTATGCAAGATCTGTTGATGACCAAGAGTCTAAGGCCTCTCATTCACAGGGTCACCATGAGGCAAAGCAGAGTTGGCAGCAAACAATAACAACAGCAAAACCTTATATAACAGGAACTAGATAGGGGATCAAAGACCTGGCTAGTGCAAACCACACAATAGCTGAGGAGAAATGGAGTAATAATTTTTGTGATTCTGAATTTGGCAAGCAAAACAGTAGCTTATTTACAAGCACTGAGCTTAACAGATCAATTAAATACAGTAAATGGACAGAATGGGCACAATAACACAACAAAAGAAACAAAATATTTCCCCTCTGTATAGGTGTATCCACACTGTGCAAAATTAAAGCACTTTGGTATCACTTTAATTGCCATGACTTATTCTACAAAATTCTGGGATTTGTAGTTTGGTGAGGTATTCAGTCTGGTCTGTCACAGGCTGCATCCACACTGCAGATATAATCAAGGCTGACACCGCTTTAACTGCCATAGCTCAATGCTATGCAATCCTGGGAATTGTAGTTTGTTGTGGTACCAGAGCTGACAGAGAAGGCTAAATGCCTCACAAAACTCTCAGAAGTCCATAGTATTGACCAAAGTACAAATCCCAGGATTCTGTAGGCTAGAGTGGTGTCAAAATGTTTAATTCTGCAGTGTGGATACATCCAAAGTGCAATAAAACATCTTACACATACTCGTAGTCCTAGTATCTAACTGATCTGACAAACTGTATGGGTTCCTTTTATCCCCATTTACATACCATATATCTACCATCTTGATTTGCAGTGAATTCTGCCCTGCCATTCAATCTCTGGCTTTATCTCACGTGCCACCTCTAGACACTCCCTCCCCCAGATATGGAATCCATAGAGACTTTACATACAGGCCTTCAAATGAAATCAGATTCTATTAAGACTAAATAGGAGTGATTATAGCAACAATAAGGCATATGCACTACCCTGTCCCACTTTTATTCTCTTTTGCACAATTTTGAAATGTACTTCTAAAAAGCAATTTGTTATGTAACTCTAACAAAGCCCTCCATCATCACAACTTGTTGCTCTTAACCAGAAACTGAGGACTGATAAGAAATAACATAAAATCTGAAAATCCTGTTCAAAATGACATTATGAGTTCTTAAAACATAATTTAAAGGTAAATAAAAACTGCAGTGGACCCTCCATATCACTGGGCTGGTGATCCACTGATCGTCACAGTCCATATTATTCAATGGTGGTGCATGCATGCATCCATACTGATGCATTTATGCACATGTCGATACCATAGAATAATATGGGGCGCAACTGTCCCTAGTTTTTGCCATTTGTGGAGGGGGAATTGTAGGGTGCAGAACCAAATCCTTGTGGATAGGAAGGGTCCACTGTTCTAGAAAGCATTCCTGCCAAATACGGTTCTAATCATGCTTCTTTTGAAAAGTAACTTCACTACTCCCTTGTTACAAGAAAGTAATACAGGGAGCTGCTGTTAATTCTAACTTGTCACTTCTAAGTTCTGCATAACAGTCTCCGTCACCACTAGCATTCCTTGTATAGGTCAAGGAGGCACACAAACCTCTGGAGCCTTCTTTCCTGTGGAGTGGGTTTGGGGATCTATTTCAGTAGGATCTTGCCATGGGGGGAGGGGTGTTTGCCCTTCCCACAAAAAGACAGATCCTCAAAAGCATGGTTGTCTTCTATAGCTTGTTCATTTCTTGCCCAAAACAACACTGAGCTATTCTGTTAGATGAACCTTTAGAGCCCTGCATGTTTCACCTATTATTATTGCAAGATGAGCGTAGTAACATTGGGCCGAAACAGACGGTCGTAAAGGGTCGTAATGCCACCCCTTGGAGTGCTGGGTTGAGGCTGCGACAACCGCACACCACGCCCCAACCCAGCTGTTTCCCAATGCAAAAAGCAGCAACAGAAAGCAGCTCCTTTTTTGCGCCGGGAAAAGGGTGCCTTTGCTGCCTTGGCAGCGGTTTTTCGGCACTCCAGAGGCATGCAGCATGTAAACGCCATGCCACCGGAGTGCTGCCAAGCTGCCCACCGTATGGTTGGGCGGTCAGCATCATGCTGGCTTGGGGGCGGCATCAGGGCATGTGTCATCTGAAGGCCACGGCCCCACACTGCCCCCAAGCTGGCGTATCGTGCCAATCCCATTGATCACAAAGTGGGAGTTACAAGTTAATTTTTTCCCCCCTGAATGTTATAGTTCACCAAATTTCTAAATGTTACCATTTCAATGTTACAATGATAATTTCTTAATGTTACAATCCTGGATGAACATTTCTGAATGTTACAATTTATCAAATAGGTTATTCTGATGTATTTGGGAAAAGCAAAGAATCCAACTGAATGAAGACGCCATGGGACTTATAAATGATAAAATATTAGGGTGAGTTGTTGTTGTTGTGTGCTTTCAAGTCGTTTCTAATTTACGGTGACCTCAAGGCAAACCTATCGCAGGGTTTTCTAGGGCTGAGAGTGTGTGACTCGTCCAAGGTCCCTCAGTTGGTTGCAATGGATGAGCGGTGAATCAAATCCTGATCTCCGGAGTTATAGTCCAAAGCTCAAACCACTACACCATTCTGGCTCTCATTAGAGTGCTTACCAGGAGCCAAAGTGATCATCATTAGTAACTTATGCATTTAATATAATCCACTGAGTCTGTTTCAGCTCCAATCTATTCCATTGTCAACAGAGAGCTTTTTCCATTCTTTTTTTCTCTCTCACTCTAGCAACTTGTGTGTGGAAAAAATTACACAAAATAATATCCTTTTCCCCCCCTACATGGCATGCTAATACAAAACAACTTATATGCGTTTGCATAAGAAACATATGCTTCTCTTTCCTTCTACTTTTTATTTGTATTTCTTTTATCATTATCTTCCACCTTTAAAAGTAACACAATATCCTTCATGAACACACACACACACATACACGCTTTTAAGAAGGCTGTCAAGATGGATCTCTTCCAGCAGGCCTTCCTTGAGAGATAGATCAATTGATTGTTCCATGATACTGATATAGGCTGCCCTGGTTTGTCCCATGATGCCACATTTTAATGATGTTTATTTAATTAATTTTATTTCTTGAATGTATTTTATGATGCTGTGTTAGTTTTATTTGGAGGTAAGGGGATCATGTTATTTTATCATGTTGTTTTATAGCTGTATTGTTAGAGTTTTATGATTGTTACCCGCCTCGATCCTGTAGGGAGAGATAGACTATAAATAAAAAAAATTATTATTATTATATCTTAATAAAATTTGAGGTCAGGGAATCCTTATCTGACTAGAGATTCCATACAGACAAAGCAGTCTGGCATCTTGAGGATACTATCTCTTCAGAACAGTGAAAATCTGCTATCAGCAGGTTATGTTGTTGATTTTTCCAACATGATCATCACCTACATGGGTAACATAAGAAGGGAAATAGAGAATACTGAGGGATGGATATGTACCTCCCTCCTCTCCAGGACTAAATGAAGGCTTGCCGTTTACCCTCTACTTTAGAGTTCAAGTTTTCACACATTCCCTCAGGCTTCTTCCTCACTACTAATAAGGTTGCTTTGAAACATGCAAGAGTGTACAATGTCTGAAAACTTTCAGACTCCAGGCACTAGTTATAAAGAAATACTATTATGAAATCCCTGAAGGTTGATGCTAAGATTGCTTTGTAAGTACATAAAGAGTTTGGTTTTATGTGTATGTGAGTCCATCTGATTTATTTCCTATAGATTTTATTTAATGTGTAAGTTAATATAAGGCATGTGTGAACATATCACATTTGTACCCCTTCTGTTTATGGCTTGCTTATAATTATTAATGTATGTGTATTTCCCACTCCCACCCCCTTTTAAACACCCTGTAGAAGACAGCAAACATTTTTCTTACATCCTGAAATATGTCTCCCTCTCATCAAGGATCTTTCCTGACTTTTGTTGTTTGCTGGAAGCACAAACCCTCTTGGGCTGAGAGTTTCAAATACCCCTCTCTAAAGTGCAAATCAAGAGCCAGAGTGGTGTAGTGGTTTGACTAGGACTCTGGAAACCAGGGTTCGAATGCACACTCAACCATGAAAATGCACTGAGTGACCTTGAGCATGACACTGTTATCCCACAGACTAGCCCTCCTTCACTGCAGTTGATCTCTGATATCAACTTAATATTAAAAAAGAATGGCTGGGTCATGTAGCCATGGAGGGTGCCCAAAGCTAGGAAATAGCCTGCCTAAATAAGGAGATCCAGGGCTGATGCAGACTGGCCTAAAGGGCCGGCCTCGGGGTGGAGTTGGAGTGGGGTGACCTCATGCCGGCCGCACCTACTCTGGCCCGATGCCACCATCACGCCACGCACGCAACTGCACAGTGCGCAGCATCAGGGAGCCCCGCTGGTGCAGCGTGCACTTACACTGCGCCAAAGGGGCGCAAAAGAGCCGTGGCGGTGGCTCTAAGGGCAGCTTTTTGTCACCCCCAAAAGGAGTGGCATTTGCTAGCTCTTTTTGGAGCGGCAAAAAGGAGGATCAGTGCTGTGGCATGTGGTTGCTGCAGCCCCAATCCAGCACTCCCAGGAATGGCACAGAGCCGTCCCTTACAGACCATCTGCATTAGCCCCAGTAAGTATTGCTTTGAAGCACTATCCCACATAGTCAAGATAGGTCCATTTGCATAATCCCTTCACATGAGAGTGTGATAGTGGGCAATGCACCAGATACTTGCCAAAAGGTTGGGAATCAAAGGGCACTTCCCTCTGGAGATGACACCTCTTTTTGTGAAATATTTGAATTGATTGCCCTGCCATTTCCACACATCTCTGGCCATTCTTCCTCCTGGAAAAATCAATTCAAACCCCTGAGAAACTGCCTCAGGCCCTATTTGTCCTATAAATATCCCTGTTTTTGCACAATCAAATCGGTCTAGTTTAGGATCAGACAGAAACTCTGTCCGATTTTAGCTTGACTCGTCAGTATTTCTGGCTGTCTGAATGTTTCCAGGCAGCATTCTGAACCACCTCTAATTCACAATCTCCCTTCCCCCTGATTGGAACTTTGCTTCTGGAACCGGTAAATTATCGCCCTCTGCTAAACCCTCTAAAATCGCTATCCATTACCACCTTTTATATTGCTAGTAATTTTATGTATGTGTGAATGTGTGCTTTGTGTGAAAGTCGTTTTCTCTTTGTTGTGATTAATAAAACTACATTCGGAATCCTCTGTCTGGAATTCTTTGGTTTGGAACTATATATATAGGCTAGACCCTTTTAAGCATTAACCAAAGCCCTCTTGCTGTTTCCTATCAAGTTAAAACCATTCCCCCACTGAATACAACCATGGGCAGACTCTGGGATCCTTTTGTTTTGGGTGACAGCACACTTAGAAGAAGGAAAAGGCAAGCCCTCTCTCAATAAATCTTGCCAGCAAAACCCCATAATAGGTTTGCCTAGACTTTGGAAACAACTTAAAGGTACAGAACAACAACCAACTGCAAATTCCAGTATTCCATAGGAGGCTGGTATGGTAGAATCAGAGTGCTATAAATGTAGGGCATGAAAGAGATCCAGGTTTAATTGGATATTTCCACTTTCTTGTCTTTTCTCTCTCACATGAAGTCTTACCTGCAGGAGTTCACTTGGTGGCTGCTGACACTTTTCTCCCATCTCCCTCATAAAACCTTCAAGAAAGGAGATCTCCCAGGACAATTTGGCCAGGTGCTCTTCTCTTTTCATCTCGATCTCCTTCTCCACCTTCTCCATCTGGGCCAGTATAAGCTCCTCTTGTTCTTCCAGAAACTGATGCAGTTGTCTGAATTTTGCCACTGTCTTTTCCCTCTCTGTTTTTGTAAGTACCTGAAACAAAGAAATAGAGGAGGAGAAGAAATAGAAGGACCCAGGCTGGCACACCACAATCTTTTGCTGCATCTCAGGGAGGTGATACAAATTGTACAGAAAGAACACTTTCAACATTTCGAGCCTAAACATATGGGCAGGACACCAAAGGCTAACCCCACGGTATCTTGTCTGTGGTTTCCACTGGGGTCAGTCCCTGGGCTGGCTTGGTGATGGTCAGGTGTTCACATGCAAGCATGCCACCACACTGTGGATTTGCTGCCGCCGCACACTCTTTACTTTCAGCACTGTTACACCCTCTCTCAGGGTCCCTGCCACAGCCCATAAGTGTGGAAACCGGGCATTTGGCTACAACCAAGTTGCAAGGTGCCCCCTTACAATGTGGGGGCCTTCAGAAAGGAAAGGATGTGATGACAGTGACAGGTAAGGAGCACATGGGTTCATCCAATCTGCTGCAACAGCTGGTGTTATTGGTCCAGATTAAGGGCTTTTAAGGTCAGGATCAGGCTGCATTCACTGGATCCACACCTAGTTTGCCTGATCCCAGCCTGGGGCTAATCACCTGTGTTGTCCGGATAGGACAATACTAGGTTGGGAGAAATATGAGCCTTATGCCCCATGTGGACAGGGCCTAAGAAGAAAATAGAATAATAGAATCATAGAGTTGGAAGAGACCCCAAGGGCCATCCAGTCCAACCCCATTCTGCCATGCAGGAACTCAAAATCAAAGCATCCTTGACAGATGGCTATCCAGCCTCTGTTTAAAGACCTCCAAAGAAGGAGACTCCAATACAATTTGAGGAGCAGCAGAAAACAAGCTAGCTCCCTCCTCAATATAACATCCGCCTCCTCAATATGATATCCATTTTCTTTGGGACTTACAGAGGCCTGTCCTTAGAATGGCCTTTCATGAACATTTTATATTTGAGTCATTTCCCCTATATAGATACCACACGCCATGCTTGAGTTAATCTCTTTCTGTCTTTTACCTCTAAGTGGACATGTATGGGGTTATAACTGCTTTGGCATTTCCTGTTGTTTTAAATTTGTAGTTTGTTGAACATCTTTATTATTAAAATTTAAAATTACCATTGCTATTATTTAAAATTATTAAAATTATGCTATTGTTTTTTATTTGGAATTGCTTTAAATTGTTTGTATTGTTTTAATTATATGCTGCCCTGGGTTCCCATAAAAGAGGATTGGCCAGAAATATTTTAACAAGTGAATTAATTAATTAATTAATTAAATTCCATCTCCCCTTAAAAAGATGTCAGCAAAGCACTGTGGCTCATCCAATTTCCCTTCACAGGGCTCTGAGAGGTTTGTTCTGGGCATTTATACTGGTGATTCCACTGGCAAGCTGCAAAGGCCCTCAGTGAAATCTCAGTTACAAAGTTGGAAGGAATCCTGAACCTCTTTATATTCAGTGTGTGTGCGTACCTTCAAGTTGCCTATCAACTTGTGGTGACCCCATGAATTTCATAGGGTTTTCTTAGGTAAGGAATACTCAGGGGTGTTTTTGTCACTTCCTTCCTCTAAAGTAGAGCCTACAGCAGCTGGTATTCCTTGGTGGGTTTCCATCCAAATACTAACCAGGGGTGGCCCTTCTTAGCTTCCAAGATGGGATCTGATGGCTCAGTCAGAGGCACAGGGCTAAACGAGACCATATAGAGTAGACCAACTGAAACTCATAACAATATCTGTGGAGGAGAGCTATGTGCTGGTTTTACCCATCTCTTTGTGCTTTCTATCCAGTTGTCAGCCAGCTATGAGTGATCTGAGTGTTGGACTAGGATTCTGGAGATCAGGGTTCAATTCCCTGCTCAGCCATGGAAATCCATTGGGTGCTTGGGCAATCACACACTCTCAGTCCCAGAAAACTCCATAATAGGTTCACCTTAGGGCTGCCATAATTTGGAAACTGAAGGCACACAACAACATCCAGATGTAGTTCATGTTCTTACTGCCTTCCACTTTATTGAGCATAACTATCTTTTTCAAGGAGTAGAACTGCCAAGTGAAACAAGTGGCAAGACTCTTGTCCCCTTAATGGTTATACAGAAGAGAAATAATTTCAGTAGTTGTTGCTTGGGTGACATCCCTCTTCTAGACAACCATTAAAATCCCTCTTCTAGACAACCATTAAAAGGACAATAATCTTGTTCCTTATCTCCCCTGACAGCCACACCAATAATAAAAAATACCATGCTTTTATAAAAGGAAACATTTTGGTGCCACACACTGGACAGAGGAACTTCCTGACAGTAAGAGCTGTTCGACATGGAAGATGCTCCATCGGAGAGTTTTGGAGTCTCCTTGGACTTTATCACATGGCAGGGAAGCATCTGCATCATGTGAATAAATGGCCATTAAATCCCATAAATATCCCACAATAATGGGATGGTTTCCAAACGATGTCACGCAACATCACTATTATCTTGGCATTATCCTGTGAATAAAATGGCAAAATCACGCCACTTTTCATTCACAGGAAAATCCTATGAATGAAAAACGGCGCGATTTTGCCACTTTATTCCCAGGATAATGCGGGGATAATGGTGATGTCATTCAAAAACAATCCCATTATTGTGGACTTTAGTTAAGATGGTCTATGGTGGGGAGGATATCTTTTGCAGGCAGGCAGGCTCCTCCTCCTTTTGGCCCTGTGGCTATAGGGAGATTTGCAAAATCCTGGACTTTCAAATCTTCCTATAGCCACAGGGCCAGAAGGAGGAGGAGAATCCTGCCTGCAAAAGAGATCCTCCTCACCATATATCGTCTTAACTAAAGACTGAAACTACATGTAGGCATCTGACTAACATCTCCAATTGTTTTTCTCCTGTTTGGCTTGTAACATCTTGCCTTATGAAGGAGCCCATAGAGCTTCGAAAGCTTGCAACAAGTATACTGTGCATTTTGGTTGGCCAATAAAGGTATCATTGATGGGGTTTTGTTTGAATTTGCCAAATGGCCAACACAGCTACCCCTGAATGTTTCCCGTTATTGCAGGTTATTCACGGATTTAATGGCCATTTATTCACGGGATGCGGTTGCCTCCCATGTGATAAAGTCCCTTCTTTGGAGGTTTTTACGCAGAGGCTGGATGGTCATCTGTTGGGGGTGCTTTGATTCTGTGTTCCTGCATGGCAGGAGGTTGGACTGGATGGCCCTTGGGGTCTCTTCCAACTCTACGATTCTATGAAATGAGGAATGGTAACAAGGGGCCAAAGTAGATGGCCTGGAAAAAGTGGGCTCTGGCTACTTGGGTGCCAATTGCACCGGGACCACAGTGACCGCACAGCCTACCCCCGAAGCAAGCCACTGCTGAGATCCCAAACAGGCTGCTGGCAGGAGCAGATTTAATCCACTCCTTTTGGGGCCGGATCTTACCGCCTCAGCACAATCTCCGTGTGGCTTCCAGATGCTGTGGGGCTATGCATCATGTAAATGCCACAACCCTGAAGGCTCTATTTGGCTCATCTGTTTTGAGCCAAATTGACCTTGTTTGTAGAACAAAGAGAAACATTGGTGAAGGAGAGTAAAATTGCTGTTTGAATTGAAAACTTTTGGTAAGTTGTTTATTTGTATAAATACTATTTTTGTTCTTTTGCATGCATAATTAAAGGAGATATGGTGTTAGATAAGATAATTTGTTTGCAAATAAGGACTGAAGAAGAACTGCAAAATGTCTGAATAACTCCAGATTTGCCATCGCCACATGTTTTCTGGACTACATAGGACTCCTTCCACACAGGACTTTTTGAAGACACTTGAACAGTGATTTGTTAGATTGTATTACCATATGATAACAAATTTTTGGGGCTTCTGTAATGTAAGTGCAAACTTGTTATATAGGTTTATAAGTATAGTTGGCTGTTTTGCAAGTAATTCTCACTGCTCTTTATGTTCTGTCAATGTTATTCCGTTGCTCTGGTATTTGGGAACCCTGCCAAGGACTTATGCTGTCTCATTACATGTCCAAAGTACAATAGTAATAGTTCAGTCATTTGACTTCTAGTGAGAGTTCAGGCTCAACTTTTTATAGAACACCTTTATTTGTCTTTTTGGTAGAAATTTTCTCCAACATCACATTTCAAATAAATATTAAAGTGGAAGGAAGTAGGAAAAGAGGGAGACTATAATACAAGTGGCCTGATTTAATCCAGGAACCCACAGCACTGATTTAGCATGACCAGATCAGGACTGTTGATGACTAGGGCTCAAGGAGATCTGTCATTAATACACTGAATTCACTGTGACAGCAAAGAACAACACGTTCATATTACTTGTTTGCTTCCCAATAACAATGGCACTTACAAGCAAGTCTTGGCTTTCCTGTTTCACTTTGGCTTCGTTTTCTAAAATCAGTTTTTCTTCCTCTCTTAGCAGCTCTAGTAAGTCACAGATTTCCTCCTAGAAAGAAACAAAACACTTTAAAAAAAAAGATTTACTATGGACATACAAGCAGATAAGAGAGAGCTGAACAACTTGCTTTATGGACAAAGGAGAGAGATGAGACATAAATGTTGAATGATAAAAAGTATAAACCAGGGCTGCATTTCTCTATCAGTCTTTCTTGCCTAATTTTATGCATACTGAGGGCCTGAACAGACTGCCAGAAATAATCCATCTTGAGACCACTTCAACTGCCCTGGCTAAGTGCTAGGGAATCATGGGAGCTGTAGTTTATTGTGGCACCAGAGTTCTCTGACAGAGAAGGCTCAATGTCTCAAACAAACAAACAAACAAACTATAATTCCCATGATTCCCTAGCATTGAGCCAGGACAGTTAAAGTGGTCTCAAGCTAGATTATTTCTGGCAGTCTGTTCAAGCCCTTACCTAACTAAAGGAGGTGCCTACGGTATAGTCCTAGTGAATTGCAAAGATGTGTACAGTGGTCCCTCCACATTTGCTGGGTCCCTCCCCTTGAATGTGGAAAAGCTGCAAATATATATATACACACATATATTTTACCTGCGAGAACACTTTTCTAGGAATCTCCAGATCCTCCAGTGCAACTCTATGGTCAACATCTGCCAGAGGTTGATCATAGAATCAAGCTGAAGGACTTACAAATGCCTAGAGAAGTGTTTTCTCTAGGAACTTCTAGGTTCTTCAGCCCAACTCTATGGTCAACTTCTGGCAGAGTTGCACCGGAGGACCTAGACTAGAGATTCCTAGAGAGAACATATTAATCAAAACAGCAAATCAGCAAATCTGCAAAAGTCAAAGCTGCAAAGGTGGAGGGCCAACTGCCACTGTGTTGGCATCTGAGGGAGTAAAGAGCAGCCAGGTTCAGTGCCCTCATGGCATTTGTGGACTCATTTGTTTATTGCTTCTCAACTCACCTCGGCTCCCAAGCTCATGTACAATGGGTAGAAATATTAAAACATTAAATATGTGACTTAAAACAATTAAACTGGAATTCTTCTTTAAAGATTATTTGAAAGCCTTAAACCATTAAAAATAGCCAGAGCAGCCACTCCTAATGTTAAGGGCAAAGAGCAAATAAGATTGCACAGTCTTTGCTGCAAGTCAGAAGCTGTTGGGAGGGAGTTTCACAGTCAAGTTGCTGCTGCAGATAAAGCCCTGCCATACATGTGGCACTCCCTTCCAGGATTAGTGGAATATATAATAGGACCTCTGTTGAATACCTTAGATTTTGCAGAGGTTTATACGGTGAGAGGTGGGCTTTCAGATACCCTGGTTCCAAACTACTGTGTGCTCCTTCTCATTTGCCCTCTGTCTTTCCCCAACCCAGCACATGCAAAAGGGGATTTTTTGGGTGTTTCTTTGGTCTTTCTGAGAGAGTTTGGGTCCTGTCACCTGCTTGCTAGCCTTATGTGTGTGAACCACTTTTGTTGCATGAGCAGGTATAGTGTTCTGGCATTTTTATGCATGTTGTGCTGGAAAGGGGAGTGTGCAAGGGGAATGACCGAACAGATCACCATCACTGATTTGTGGCAGAGATTCTAGCTATTCTAGAAGTGTATCACTTTTCTGCCATGTCAGCTTTCTGTGCCTTATTCCCTACCTCTCTTTTAGAAAAAATTCTGACACCGGCACTGTAAAAATGAAAGGGAAATATAATTCTAGCTGCCTCCATCACTTTCTGCACCTATAAATCCCAGTGTGGTGTTGTGGTTTGAACACTGGACATTGGAGGCGAGGGTTCGAATCTCTGTTGGGCCGTGAAAAAGCGCTGAGTGACCTTGGGCAAGTCACACTCTCTCAGTCTCGGAGGAAGGCAAAAGCAAACCTGAACAAATCTTACAAAGAAAACCCCATGATAAGTTCATGTTAGGATCACCATAAGTCAGAAACAACACGAAGGCACAAAACAACCAATAAATCTCTTATCAGTGCTGCACCTTTAGGGGTCATTCACACTTACTTTTTGAACAGAAAGATTTGCATCTCTGCACAGATTCAGAACCGATTCAGAATCGTTCAGATTAGTTTTCTAATAAGCTGTAGCTGCTTTCTCTTTTCTTTACATAGAATATGCTTTATCTCCCTAATCTTTTAAAGCCATTTTGGATCAGGTCTCAAAATAATTTCATTTCAGTTTTACTATGTGGAATTGTCCAGGGTTCTAGCCAGTGAGGTAGTGTGCATGGATGCTATATTTTATCTTTCAGACCTCTTCCCTTCCCACTAGTCAGCCAGCATTTGTTTTGCATTCCCTGTAACTATTTTTAATGTCTTTAATATTTTTCTATATTAAAATATTATTCTACATTTTCTATATTTTAATGTTTTAAACAGATGCATACTTTATTGTTGATTTTTTAAATTGAATGTACTCCATTCTCTTGCACTTGTCTATGACCATCTTAAAGGTTTATTCTACATATTCCATTCCTTCCCTGTATCAGTTTAGTCCTCAGTTACCTATTAGGGCCAGAGAGGAGGGAGAGATCTACCTAATAACAATTCTTTCCTTAAGTATTTTTGAATTCTGCAACCTAGAGGTGCCCCTGAACCTGCTCATGCCTCCCTGTTATGCACAGATGCTGCCCTTTTGCTTCTTGGAATTTTTTTTTTAAATTATAAAATAAATTTTATTAATATATAAAAAAGAAAAAATACATACATATAGATACACATACAATTACATACATCAACAGTGAAAGCGTTACATACATAAGAAGATTAAAAGGAAAAACAATAACAACACCTAGCTTGAAAGGACTTACAAACACTAATCTATACTAACTAACTTTCAGTCCATGCGTTCTTTTATCAACCCCCCTCCCCTTCCCGAACCCTCCCCCCAAACCCTTACCAACTGCACCACACCCACACCTCATATATACAAAAGACAGTGGCTTTCTGTCTGTCAGTGAAGCATCATGATTGTAGTCTCTTGGCTTCCTTTTATTTGTCCTTAAGGACTTTGTATATTATCTTTTCTACAAGGACCACTAGTCATATGGAGATAGAGTTAGTTTGGCTTGAATAATACAATTTTTCCCCATTCTTGTTTAAAAAAGGTTATCACTTTCTTCCAATCGTCAGCCACCTTAAATTCATAATCATTTTTCAATGCTTGAGTTAGCATATCCATTTCCATACCTTCAAACAGTTTAACTAACCAGTCTTCTTTAGTTGGTATTTGTTCATTTTTCCATTTCTGGGCAAAACAGATCCTAGCCAAAGTTATCATATAAAATATTATCTTCTTTTCATCCTTTTTAATATCTCCATTCATCATTCCTAATAAGTATAATTCAGGTTTTAGAGTTAAATTTGTACCCATTATTTTATTAATTGAGTTATTAATCATTTTCCAATAAGATTTGGCCTTTCCACACTCCCACCAACAGTGGTAAAAAGTTCCCTTTTTTTGATTGCATTTCCAACAAGCCTCTTTTTTTGTTTTGTATATTTTGGCCATTTTGTAGGGTGACAAATACCAAAAATATAACATCTTATAACAATTCTCTCTTATATTTTGGGAAAGAGTTAATTTCCTAATATCCATCCATACCTTCTCCCACTGATCCATTGAGATAGTATGTCCAATACATTTTGCCCATTTCAACATTTGGTCTTTCACAGTCTCTTCTTCGTTATCTAAACACAACAAGAGTGTATAAATTTTACCTATTAACTTCTCTTTTTCAATATACAAGATCCTTCCCAATTCAGATTTCTTAATATCTGGTTCAAAGTCATATATTTTCTTATCCATCTGGAATTTCTCATAAATTTGCTTGTATGTGAACCAATTCAAATTTTGACCAATAATCCCTTCATTTAATTCTTCTCTGGATTTCAATATAATTTTCCCTTCCACCTGTTTCCATAGGTCCTCATATTTAAGCCAAATTGTCCCTTCACTGGATTCCTTCCTGTGGGTAGCCTCATGAGGAGATACCCAACCAAAAATTTTTGGGAGAATATGTCTTTTGTATTTCTGCCATATCCTAAATAGTGGTCTCCTAATCGTATGGTTACTGAAGGTTTTATCTAGACTCTTTTTGCCATAAACTAAATAAGTGTGCCATCCCATGCTGAGGTCTTCGCCTTCTAGATCCAGTAATTGTTTGTTTTCTAAGGAAATCCAATCTTTGATCCAAACTAAACTACATGCCTCAAAGTACAATTTTAATGAAGGTAAGCCTAATCCTCCCCTCTCCCTGCTATCCTGAAGATTTTTTAATTTAATTCTGGGTTTATTCCCCCTCCAGACAAAGTTTGTAATATCTCGATTCCAATCTTTAAAGGTTTTATCTGTCGTTACGATAGGAATGGTTTGGAATAGAAAAAGCATTCTTGGTAAAATGTTCATTTTTATCGTTGCAATTCTACCTAATAAAGATAAGCCTAATTTATTCCATCTTATTAGATCATTCCTAATTTCTCTCCAGACCTTCAGATAGTTGCTCTCAAATAGATTTACTGCTTTCTTCGTGATTGTTACTCCTAAATATTTGACTTTATTAACAACATTAATCCCTGTTATCTTTTCCAATACTTTTTCTTTTTCCTTATTCAAGTTCTTTGTAAGAATATTTGATTTATCTAGGTTGATCTTACAGCCTGAAACCTCTCCAAATTCTTCTAGAATTTCAAGTACTTTATGTATGTTGCTTATGGGGTCATCTACTATAAGTACCACATCATCTGCAAAGACTCTGATCTTTATATTTGACCTCCTTATTTTTACTCCTTGAATTTTTTTATTTTCTCTAATATTCATAATTAACAAGTCTATAATCAAGAGAAACAGCAGAGGGGACAGGGGGCAACCCTGTCTAGTACCTCTCTGTACTTGAATTGTCTTGGATTTATCATTATTGATTCTAACTTGTGCACTTTGTTTATTATAAGTTTTTGATATCCAATTCAAAAAATTCGTACCTATATCAATTTTTTGCAATATTTTTATTAATGTGTTCCAATTAACCGAATCAAAAGCTTTTTCAAAGTCTAAGAAAAGTAACCCAATTTGCTTTTCGTTATGTTTTTCTCCATATTCCAAAATATCTAAAATTGTTCTGGTGTTATCTCTAATGTACCTATTCTTCAGAAAACCCCTTTGTTCTTTTCCAATTAATTCTCCTAGATATTTATTTAGTCTTTTTGCCAAAATGGTCGCAAAGAGTTTATAATCATTATTTAACAGTGAGATTGGTCTGTAACTACTCGGATTTTCCTTGTCTTTCCCTTCCTTCGGAATTACTATTATCTCAGCTTGTTTCCATGAGTCTGGGAAATCTTCATCTATAGCTTTATTCATAACTAGTTGTAAGGGGGGTATGATCTCTTCTATAAAGATCTTGTAAAAAGAGTTAGGTATACCATCGTTCCCCGGTGCCTTCCCTTGCTTTGCCTGGTTGATTGATTCCCAAATTTCAGAACGTGTAATTGGTTTATTTAGTTCTTGACGCCACTCTTCCGAAATGGGCTTAATATTTAATTTCTTTAGATATTTGTCTATTTTATCTGGTTGTATTTCTTTGACTTTATATAAGTTTTCATAAAAATCTCAGAAGGCTTCCTTAATATCCTCTTGCTGGGTAAGTAATCTATCCTTTTTTCTAATCTTATTGATTACATTTCTTTCTTTTATTCTTTTTAATTTAAATGATAACCATTTTCCAGATTTGTTTCCCAGTTCAAAACTTCTTTGTTTAGCCAGTTTTATTCTTTTCTCTAACTCTGTAGCCATTTCTACCTCCAATTGCTTCTTAATTATTTTGATCTCTTTTTGAACTAATTTATTGGATGGGCTTTTCCTTAATTCTTCCTCTTTCTCTTTCAGGTTCTTATTCAGAGTGTTTCTAATAGAATTTTTCTTTCTATGCCAAATTATATTTTGCTGAGTAAAATAGCCTCTAATCGAAGCCTTACACGCATCCCATACAATACTTGTCTTAACTTCCCCATTCAAGTTTTTTTCAAGAAAAGTATTCAACCAATCTTTTCCTTTTTTTATAATTGTTTTATCTTTAAGTAGATTTTCATTAAATCTCCAGATGTTATCTTTTTTACTTTCTCTTATCTTTACCACAATGGGATTGTGGTCAGAAATTTCTCTATTCAAGACATCTATATGCTCTACCTCTCTGATTAAGGAGTTGGTAACCAAACAGAAATCAATTCTAGCCAGAGATTTGTGTCTGTCTGAATAGAAAGTAAAGCATTTTTCATCGCCATACAGATGTCGCCATGTTTCTACTAAAGATAAGTTTTTCATCATAGCAAAAATTTTTTGAGGAAGTTTGCCTTGATTTTGTTTTATTTTTTTCTCTGATTTTCTGTCTAGTTTTGGTTCCAGTACCCCATTGAAATCACCCACCAAAATTATATCCTCATAACCAAATTCTAAGATTTTCATTTGGAGTCTCTCATAAAAAACTCCTTTATTTTCCTGGGGGCTGTATATACCTATTAATAAAATTTTCCTACCATTCCAAAAAATCTCAACCCCCACATAGTGACCTTTCGAGTCACTAAAGACTAGTTTTGACTCTAAGTAATTTTTTACATATACAATCACTCCTTTTTTATTTTTATCAATTGAGGAAGTATATTCTTTACCTATTTTTGAATTTTTGATCAGTCTCACATCTTTGGTCTTAATTTTAGATTCTTGTAGACATATTATATCTGTTGGATTCCTTTCTAAGTATAAAAATACTTTTTTCCTTTTTTGCGGGGAGTTCAGTCCTTTTATGTTCCATGAAAAAATCTTCATGATAGAGGGTTTCTATTCCAGATATTTTGTAGGAGAACAATAAACACGTTTGTTAAATTACTAATAGTAGTGTCTTTATTCGTTCTGTAATAGAAAAGAAGAGAATAATTTTTTTTTTATTTTCGAACAGAATTAGAAATTTGGTGGGGGGAGGTATGCGTAGGGGGAGTAAGTTTTAAGAAAGATAAAGATAAAAAGAGAGTCAAATGCTCTTTATCGAGTATACAATCTCTATGTCTCCCCTTCCCCTCCCTCTCCCTCCTTTTCTTTCTTCTTGTCTCTTCCCTTTTCTAAATCCTTCTTGAGACCTCCCAAAAAGAGTTTCGCTTTCTCCACCGAGTTAAGGCGGATCTTCCTATGGTTCCACGTCACAGTTAGGCCTTCAACTTCTTCCCATCTGAAAGGGATTTCCTGGGTTTTCAATACATCCGTTAAAAATGTATATTCTCTGCGGTTCTTTAAAATTTTACTGGGAATGTCCTTCAGAATCGTGATCTCCTGTTTGTCAATAACAAGTTTCGTTTTATAGCTTTGATTAAGAATTAAATCTCTAGTTTGCTTCCTGACGAAGTAGATGACCACGTCTCTTGGTAGGCTTTTTATCTTTGCTATTCTCGAATTAATTCGATATGCCCGGTCGATTTCTCAAGGGAAAGATTCCACAGATTCGTTGATATATTTTGGTAGTGCTGAGCACAACAGTGTATACAAGTTTTCGTTAGTATTCTCTTTCAGACCTCTCAACTTTATGCAATTCTCTCTTTGCTTCGTTAGCATCCTCAGGATCACCTCTTGGTCTTCTGTACGTCCCCTGTCTAAAATGTCCAATCTTTCTTCCACCTTTTTCACATCTTTCTCCAAATTTTTAATTTTCCCATTGATTTTACCAACTTCATTCTCGATCTTATCTAAACTTGCAGCTACTCCCCTTATCTCCGCTTTCAACTCTTGTTTCACTTCTTCTTTAGAAGATAGAATTTGATTGTTCGTTTCTTGCAATAGTTTTCTCATTTCTTCAATTACTAGGTCATTTTGTTCTACCATTTTGCAATTTGTGTCTGTTGAGGTTCTTCTTGCGTTTCCTGGCTGATTTCCGTTTCTCCTTGTGTTCATTGTCTTACCAGAAAGTGTAAAAAAGAAAAAAAAAGAAAAAGAAAAAAGAGAATAGTAATAATAAAAATAATAATTAATTAAAAGAAGAATAGAATATTAATTGAGAAAAAAAGGGTAGTTGAGAAGAATAGTCTATAAATCCACAACGGGAAAAGCAGTGCAAAAAGAAAGCTAAACAAACACCTATTTTTGTTAAAACACAACACAAACCCAAGGATCAGTGAAGTTAGGTTAGATGTTTCTTCCCAATTGTTTAGAGAAGGATAAACTTTAGTTTAATTAAATGGCCTATTCAGTCACCTCAGCACTTATAAAGTTTAGGTTGTTTCCTTCCCAATTCACAAGAGGCTTATTGTAAAGCTTTTACCCTTAATAAGGCAGTATAAATGAATTATCTAATACCTTATTACCAGAGATTTCACCTTAATTCCAAGTCTATCTATGGTAAACAGAATTGTGTCTAATACAGTTATGTAGGAATTCAGAAGGAGATTCTCTTTTCTACTCTAGTCTCTATCCAATTATATCTGGGTAAAGAAAAATATCTTTCTCTGCACCATTCTTAGGTACAGTGGGTTAATAAGTGTATACAGTAAAATACAATTCACAAGTAAATCAATTATAGAAAAGAACCTTACCCACTAGGCAAATCGTTGTTCTCACAACCAGAAGGTCAGGGAAAGAAAGAAGAAAGAAAAGAAAATCACTCATTTAAAACTAACTCTCAGATAAAGAGGAAGGAGGGAGAGAAATATAAAAAGGCAGTCTTTCCTTTTTGTTTTTATTAAGTCTTCTCTGCCTCCTTATCAGCTGTCCTTCCAAGAATATACAACACCTGTCTAAATAAACCACCCACTTAATCAACAGGAATGACTCCCAGCTGAGAGGCAGCCTATGAAGCAGCAAAGGGAGAAATCTCTTTTTCCACAGGGTTTTCCACGGAAGCAACAGTATGCAATCCAAGTTGAAAGAGTCTGAGTTCAAATAGGTCCTCCTTGCAGCAGACGAATAGGGGTCTTCTCAAAGAAAGGTTTTTTATGTCTTTTTCTTCAGCCCTTTGCCCTAATTAAGAGAGTTCAGGAAGTCCAATAGTGTCCCTTAGTGAGTTGCAAGGCAGCAGGGAAAACCAATTGTCACATAGGGGCTTGGATTCCTCTTTCCTCCTCTCTCCTCCCTTTCACTCCGCATTAAAGTTCTTTCAGAGGCTTTTCCTTTCACCTCTCCCCCCTCTTTGCATCGAAGAGCCTTGCTACTCTTTCCCTCTTTCCCACAGTTCTTTTAAAGATCTATGAAGTAAAAAAAATTGAAGAGAGGGGGAAGAGGGGGGAGGAAGGTGAAAAAAAAGAGTTTGGGGAAAAAAAGGAGGAGAGCAATCTTACTTCCCACAAAGCAGGTCGCTGGTGAGCCGCTGGCAAAAAGAGTCTCTGGCATTGGGATTTGTTTAACATCTGCTTCTTAGGCCCTTATCACATGGGGTCTGAAGCAGAGCTAATCCAAAGGGCATCCACAGCTAATACATATTATTCCCCCGTGTTTACACACGACGCTGCCCCAGAACACGGAGCTAATCTGTATTGTTCCCCCGTGTTTACACACGACGCTGCCCCAGAACTCGGCAGAATACGGAGCTAATCCGTAAGGAGTAGGGAGATTTTGACATTCGGTTTGTAGAGGAAGTACCTAGGGAGCCTTCGCATTCATTGCGAATTGGTGGGCAGGGCGAAAATCCCAGCGAGGGGAAGGGATTGCCTTGGCAAAAGGCAAACCGGATTGGAAAGAAGAGGAGGAGAGGAAGAGGGAAGAGGGAGGCGATCTCTCTCTCTCCATGGGCTGCCTTCCCTTCTCCAGTCCTCCAGCCCTCCTCCTCCTCCCCGGTTCCCATGGCTGCCTTTCCTCCCGGCTTTTTGTGACGGGAGAGAAGGGAGCCTTGGTATTAATTGCGAAATGGCCAAAAGGGCGATATTCCCTTCGTTTCGCTATGGAACCGAATTTATTCCTACTTCGGTTAGTCTTCGCTTTTTCTTTGCTTCGTGGCCAGCGTTTGATAAGGTCCTTATAGTAGTCTTTACAGTCTAATCCACTCCAGAAAAAGTCTAATCAGTCTGGTCCAGTCCAAAAAAAATGATAATAAAAAATAATAATAATAATAATCCCAAGAATGGTGTTTTAAAAAAGAAAAGGAGGGAAAAGAAAAAACAACAGCCACAAAACGAAACAACCCCAAACTCTGTCTCCTCTCACCGCTTACTTCAAAAAGTTGCCAGTGGTCCAATCCTGTGGAAGCTTTCTACACTGACAGAATAAAAAAAAAAGTGATCTCCAAAAGGATAAAAAAGAACCCTTTAAAAAGGTGGCGGCGGAGCGATCAGCACAAAAGCCACAGTTTGTGCCTGCTCTTTGCGGCCGTGGATGCCCCTGGTCCGTCCAGCTTCATTGACCCGTCCTGTTACAACTGGGTTTTCTCGTGTTCAAAAAGCAGCTGTGGACCTTCTGCGGGGCCCCTCTGCCTCCGCTTTCTCTAGGGGATACCCTCGAGACAGCGATACCTCATCCCGCCGCTCCCGTCGCCGCAAAGCCGCTATCTCCCTTGTGGAGATGTCCTGCAAGAGAGATCAAAGCGCCGCCATGACACCCCGCTTCTTGGAAAATTGAAAGACATAGCCCTGTTCGTCTGGAAGATCAGTATGCCAAGGAATCTTTTAGCACCTTTGTATCTGTGTGAGTGTGTGTGTTGTGTGCCTTCACGTCATTTCCCACTTATGGTGACCCTAAGGGGTTTTTGTGGCAAGATTTGTTCAGAGGAGGTTTGCCACTGCCTTCCCTTGAGGGAAACCCCGTGGGTTTCATGGCTGAGCTGGAAATCGATTCCTGATCTTCAGAGGCGTAGTTCAACACTTGAGCCACTATGCCACGCTGGCACCTTTGAGACTCAGGGCTCATTCCCACTTATGTTTAACCCAGTTTGCGATTTGCTTTCACTTCGGTTCACTTTGGTGAAGCGATTCCAGTCCATGCATCGTTCCCACTATGGAAGCAGGTCTTTTCTTTATTCGCTTTTTTTTGGCACAACTGTCGTTCCCACTAGTTTGTGCCCCTTCAAAATGCCTGTCAATCATCTATGGGTAATTGGTGACGCAACCAGCAACACATTCAAGAAAACACAGGGGGGAGTCATGGGTGCCATGGCCAGAAACCCATCCCTCACTAGTATCCCATCCCTACTAGTTTTTTTTTGGGAAAATCCATCATTCCCCCCCCCTTTCCCAGGACCCATCCCTACTTTCCAACCTTCTGTCCAGGAGGAATTCCAAAATGTCCTCCATTCTGAGCTTGACTAGGAAGCATGTCCTCCAAGTCCTGCAAGGCTAGGAGGGCACCACTCCAACTCCCCATGTCCTCCAAGTCCCCTGGGATGCTTTGGCCGTGGGTGTCATATGGAAGACTCTCCCCTGGGTGATGTGCTGCCCTCCTAGCCTTGCGGGACTTGGAGGACATGCTTCCTAGTCAAGCTCAGAATGGAGGGCATTTTGGAATTCCTTCTGGACAGAAGGTTGGAATGGAAGATGGGTCCTGGGATAGGGGAGGGGGAAAATGGCGGATTTCCCCCCAAATTGATGAGGGGTGTCCCAACCCTCTGCCCCAGTAATTCCTCCCCTTCAGTTTGATCCAATTCAGGTCCACCATTCCCACTTGCTGAACACACTTGCTAATCGCTTCTTTTCAAAAGAAGCCAAAAAACTAGTGTCAGGAAAGAGTGGTTCTTTTGCGTTTGCTTTGCTTCATCACGAAGAAGTTGGTAGCATGAGCTTTCCTAGACTTAAGGCTATTTTCTCAGATGCATGGGGAAATAGACTTAAATCTACAAAAGCTCATGCTACCAACTTCTCTCTTTGTTGCAAGATCCTTTTGCATATTGGAAAATTGTGTTTTGAAGGAGGCAAGGTTTCCTACCTTGAACCCTTGGGCGGCCTCTTCTACAAGGATCACCTCATGATCTTTGTGCTCCTTGGACTTGTCACAGATCACACAGATGAGGCTTTTGTCCTCCTTGCAGAAGAGCTTGAGGGGCTCCTGGTGCTTCTCACAGACCCTCTCCTCTCCCCGAAGGCTCAGTTTCTTGGTCAATTCTACAAAGTTAGCCAGCTGCCGGTTGGGGATGAGGTTCCTTGGCTGCCCCTTTTCTCTGCACTGAGGGCAGGAGGCCTCTTTCTCTGACTCCCTCCAGCACTGGCTCAGGCAGACTCGGCAGAAATTGTGCCCACACTCCACAATGGTCACTGGATCCTTGAAAAAGTCCAGGCAGATGGAGCAAGTGGCTTCCTGGCAGAGATCCCTGACAGGGTTCCCACATCCAGCCATGGCTACTTCCTCACCTTGAGCAGCCACGAGTTAGTTTCATTTTCTCTGGGTTTTATTTACCTGCGGCTGGGCGTTGTTTTTCTTTTCTGGAAATGACACTGAATCTGTGCTGGGGTAAGACCTTGAAGATATAATTCAGGTATATACTACCGTATATACTCGTCTATAAGTCGAAAAATGTATGCCCCCAAAATTGACCCCCAAATGCCAGGTCGTCTTATTTATGGGTCAGTATGATCATGATGCAGTGGCTCAAATGGTTAAGACAATGACTCTATTGATTGCAAGATCGGCAGGTTGGCAGTTCGAGGCCCCGGTGCTGCATGATGGAGTGAGCGCCCCTCACTAGTCCCAGCTTCTGCCAACCTAGCAGTTCAAAAGCATGCAAATGCAAGTAGATAAATAGGTACCACTTTGGTGGGAAAGTAAACAGCATTCTGTGCAATCATGCTGGCTGAACCATCACAGAGTAGACTCTGACAACGCTCACTCTTTGGCTTAGTAATGGAGATGAGCACTGGCCCCTACGGTCGGATACGACTTGACAACCTTGAAACAAATTGAAAGCACACAACAAAAACAAGCACCATCTAGTTTGGTTGTAGTTCCAGCAAGGAATGGAAAAATTAAAAGGAACCCAAAGGCCATCCAGTCCAACCCCTTTCTGCCATGCATGAATACATAGCATCCTCGAGTTGGAAGGGACCCCAAGTGGCAATCCAGTACAACCCCAGCAGCCTCCCTCTTACAGAAATCTGGGATTTGTAGTTTACTGAGGCAGATCAGACTGAATACCTCATCCAACTACAAATCCCAAGATCCCACAGTATAGAGCCTTGACAGTAAAAGCTAGTTCTGCAAGTGAGCCAGCAGCCTCTCTCCTACAGAACCCTGGGATTTGTAGTTTACTGCGGCTGAATACTTCACCCAACTACAAAGCCCAGGATTCCACAAGATGGAACTGTGACGGTAAAAGCTAGTTCTGCAAGTGTGCCAGCAGCCCCTCTCTTACAGAATCCTGGGATTTGTAGTTTTTTGAGGCAGACCAGGCTGAATACCTTACCCAACTACAAATCCCAAGATCCTACAGAATGGAGCTGTGATTATAAAGGCCAATTCATAGTGAAATATCACACTCTCTTGGGACACACACTGAGCCACATTAAAGCTCTTGGAAATACATTTCTGGCCAAGAATTATGGGAGCTGCAGTCCACATCTGGAGAGGTGACTTTGCCCACCCCAATCAGTTTCTCCATTTGAACACAGGCAGGCCTAGGAGTTGTAGTATGAGTGGCCCTGGGACACTCTCTGAGCCGCAGAGGAGGGCAATGCCCCACCTCTTACCAAATGGAGGAGAGGGTGTTTGCCTGCATGGTCCCGGGTGGCGGGGGTAGGTGAGTCTCTTCCAGTTGTAGGATTCTAGGATTATTCCTGCCTGGCAGGAGGAGGTTGGACTGAATGTCCCTTGGGGGTCCTTCCAACTCTAGGATTCTATGACACTCTGACAAGAGCCAATAGATGTTTTGATAAATTGGTGCTTTTTTCAGGATGTAAAAACTGATTATGGTTGAAAGGAAATAAGGATCCCTTATTTTCGGGATGCCTCATTTCCACTTTATTTTCAGTTTCTGGGCCACGTGTGATAACGTCCTAAGAATGGGAAGGACAGCTATGAAAGAACTGGAAAAGATGCTGAAGAGCGAAGACATACAACTGAGCACTAAAGTCAGAATAGTTCAGGCCACCGTATTCCCAATTACCATGTATAGATGTGAGAACTGAACAGTGAAGGAAGCAGACAGCAAGAAAATCAACTCATTTGAAATGTGGGACTGGAGAAGAGTACTTAGGATGCCATGGACAGCCAAGAAGACAAACAAATTGGTTCTTGAACAGATCAGACCAGGGCTCTCCTTGGAAGCAAAGACAATCAAGTTGAGATATAATGAGAAGGCACGGATCACTAGAAAAAACAATAATGCTAGGAAAGGTAGAGAGTAGAAGAAAGAGATGAAGCCCACAGACCAGATGGATAGACTCAGTCGGGGGGTTCTGGGCAAGGGCTTGCAGGATCTGGGTAAGGCAGTGGAGGAAAGGGAATTGGAGATGTCTCGTCCACAAGGGCGCCATGAGTCGGAATTGACTCGAGAACAGCTAACAATAACAACAAAACCTGCTAAATTCTCAATCCTGTTCTCATTTGCCCACACCTTTGCTTTGCAAAACAAATGATACCTTAATTGCAAAATTTACAGTAAGTGCATTGAACATCCACACACAAGAGAAAAAAACCCATAAATGTAGTAGAAATGCGCCTCTTGCACATGCACAGATAGAGGAATGCTCGCTGGAACCATGGCAACAGCAGGGAAATGCTCCTCAATGCGCATTTGGCGATCACATTACGGTAAATACGTAATTACCATAATTACGTATTTGCATTTCCTCCAAACAACTGGATTACAAAAGATCGTGTTTCTGCCCACTTTCTGTCCAGTTTCTGTGCGACGTCGTGTGAAAACACGGGACAGTAATCCAGTTTCGGTCTGGATTTTGTGTGGATTAACCAGCAGATTTGCCCCTGTGTGATAACGTCCCTAGTCTTCTTATTTCTCGACTGCAGTCTCCATTCTGATCAATGTTTGATCCTAGTTACAGGTTTTACACTGTCCTTATTTGTCAAAGCTGTGTGCAAGAAGAGAACAGGAAGGATTCTTCAGCCCTGATGGGCAGCTGGTTTCTTGCATAGTTTATATTTACAATTGTTTTATTTACACCCTTTTCAGATGAAGAAATGTTGAATTCAATCTTGCACTAACTAGTTGACTCCTGTGCTATGTGCATGCATAAGTTTAATGCATAGAGCTATAGCCTCTTAAAGCAAGACTAGGGGGGGTTGCAGACTGCCAGAAATAGTGCAAATTGAGCCCACTTTTAGGGTTAGGGTTGGTGCTAGGGAATCATGGGAACTGTATTTTATTGTGGCACCAGAGCTCTCTGACAGAGAAGGCTCAATGTCTCAGAAAAAAACACAATTCCCATGATTCCCTAGCACTAACTCTAACCCTAAAAGTGGACTCGATTTGCACTATTTCTGGCAGTCTGCAACCCCCAGGACTCTGGAAACCAGGGTTCAAATCCCACCTTAGTCATGTAAACCCACGGAGTGACCATGGGCAAGTCACACTGTCTCAGCCTCAGGATGGCAATGGCAACCCCCCCCCCCCCCCGCTGAAGAAACCTGCCAAGAAAACCCTGTGATTGGTTTGTTTTAAAGTCACTTTGTTGTTAACTGCCCCTGAGTTGATCTCAACCCATGACGACCCTATGGATGAGACATCTCCAAGACCCTCTGTTCTCCACTGCTTTGCTTATATCCTGCAAACCCATACGCATGACCTCTTTAATAGAGTCCACCCATCTAACATATGGCCTTGCATTCTTCCTTTCTTCCTACTTCCCTCCACCTTCCCCAGCATTAATGTCTTTTCCAAAAAGTCCTCTCTTCTCATGATGTGTCTGAAGTACAACAACCTCAGTTCGGTCATCTTGGCTTCCAGGGAGGCTTGATCTGCTCTACCATCCATTTGTTTGCCTTTTTGATTGTCCACCGGATCCTCAGCACTCTTCTCCAGCACCACATCTCAAATGCATTGATTTTCTTCCTATCATCTTTCTTAACTGTCCAGCTCTCACATCCATCCATGGTAATAGAGAATACAATGGCTTGTATGATTCTAACTTTTGTGCTGAGTTGTATATCTTTGCATTTTAGGATCTTTTCAAGTTCTTTCATAGCCAACCTCCCCATTCTTAGTCTTCTTCAGATTTCTTGACTGCAGTCTCCGTTTCTATCAATGTTTGATCCCAGGTATGGGAATTCTTTTACTATTTCTATTTCTTCATTGTCTAGGTTGAACTTGTGAAGGTCCTCGGTGGTCATTATTTTTGTTTTCTTTATGTTCAACATTAAACCTGCCTTTGTACCTTCTTCTTTGATCTTCCTTAGTAGATGTTCCAGGTCTGTGAGGTTTTCTGCTAGTATTATGGTGTCATCTGCATATCTTAGATTGTTGATATTCCTTCCTCCTATTTTCACTCCTCCTTCTTCTGTGTCCAAGCCTGGTTTTCTTATAATATGTTCTGCATACAAGTTGAACAGATAGGGTGAAAGGATGCAGCCTTGTCTGACCCCTTTATCAATTGGGAACCATTCTGTTTCTCCATCTTCTGTTCTGACAGTAGCTTCTTGTCCTGAGTACTGATTCCTCATCAGGATTATCAGATGTGTTGGCACTCTCATGTTTTTAAGGGTGTTCCATAGCTTTTCATGATCTAGGCAGTCAAAGGCTTTGCTATGGTCTATAAAGCACATGCTGATTTTCTTTTGGAATTCCCTGGTGCACTCCATTAGCCATCATATGTTTGCAATGTGGTCTCTAGTGCCGCTTCCTTTCCTGAACCCCGCTTGGACCTCTGGGGTCACTATAAGTCACTATGAGTCACTATAAGTTGGTAATGACAACAACAATAACAACATGAAGACCAAACTGTCTGAATATGAAGGGAGTTTATTCATAGTGAACCTAAGGCAAATCTATCATAGAGTTTTCTTGCTGAGTTTGTAATGGAACAAAAGGAGGGGGCATTTAGTGTGTAGGTGGTGGGTACCTTAAACAGTAGTTAACAGTAGTAGTTAACTTTATTCCGTAACTATATACCCAATCTAGAGACGTTCATTGTCAGAACTGAACAGCAAGCATCACCATTGCCTAATTAAATTGCACACATTTTCAAATTCCTGGTAGATTTAGTTTTCATTTGTTATAATTTATAAACACTTTTCTCCCTCTCGAACAATGAACAACGAACAGGCTTGACTTGTGCCTAACTTCCCACCAGAGTTATCTCCCCATCTGTGGCTGAAATCATCAGAACTTTGTAGTACTATTTCACTACTACATAACCCATCACTTAACCTTCCCAGTATAACATGGCAGGACAGTTGCATGTGCAACTCATGACAACATATGGTGAACCCATGAATTTCATAG
The DNA here is from genome assembly GCA_026167975.1 of Phrynosoma blainvillii. Classification (NCBI taxonomy): domain Eukaryota; kingdom Metazoa; phylum Chordata; class Lepidosauria; order Squamata; family Phrynosomatidae; genus Phrynosoma; species Phrynosoma blainvillii. The sequence goes on from JANUYF010000002.1 coordinate 381,269,731, forward strand.
GGTTTTCTTAGGCAAAGAATATTCAGAAGTGGTTTTGCCAGTTCCTTCCTCTCAAATATAGCCTACAGCACCTGGTATTCCCTGGTGGTCTCCCACTGAAGTACTAACCAGGCCTGACCATGCTTGGCTTCCAAAGGTGCCATCAGGATACAGTGACCATACAAATTACTTTAAGAAATAGATTGGAGAGGTAACTCTGGCAAATGGGGAAAAGGGAGGAAATTAGATTCCATTTTACTTAGTAACTTTCAGAGTGAACAAAAGCCTGTATTGCCCTTCACGGAACTGTCAAAAGGGATCCTGAGCAATAAATGGTATTTTGATTAATTGTCTTAGTCTAGTGTGGGCAACATCAGCAGGGTCTGTGAGCAGATTTGACTGCATTAAGGAGAGAGTCTGAAATGGGTCTTTCCAATCACCCAAAACAGGGGGAGGATGGTCTCACCAGAGAATGAAATTGCAGAGTAAGTGAACAGCAGGGCTGCTGAATCTGCATCAAAAAAGGCCACCTGTCCCCCTTCATAATTCAGATCCACTCGGATCCTCTTGAGATCTCTGCTCAGGGACAGATCAGAAGAATTGGATGATCCATATATTTTGTACTTATTTCCATGCTTTGCCATAGTCCAGAATCCTTCCTTAGGACCAAAGACAAATCTGGTCTTTCTCTCCACAGACTTTTTGGCCACCCCTATTTGCCAGTCGCCTTCATTTTCTACAAGAACTTCCCAGAAATGTCTTCCTGATATGAATCCTTCACGTCCTAGCACGATTGCATATCCATCGAATCTTTCTGGATTTGAGGGCCAGATCTGGCCATGCTCGCCCATTCTCACTCTCTGACAATCCTGAGACAGGATGAGATATGGATAAGCTGTGTTTGGGTCCAGCGTCACATTTGCTGTTGAGGGAACAGAAAGAGGAGGTCAGCTTAAAAAACTAGATTAAGATCTGAATCTAAACATATCTCGCCGTGGCCCCGATCCTCCCTTTTGCTACCCCCAAAAGAGCGGCAAAATGCCACTTCTTTTAAGGGCGGCAAAAGGCTGCTCTAAGAGCTGGCGCCACAGCTCTTCTGCACCCTGAGGGCATCCTGATGCCATGCACCATGCAAATGGGCACGTGGTGTCAGGACAGTGTCAGGGTGGAGTCAGGGCAGCCGGTGTGCAGCTGCCCCGCCCCAACTCCACCCACAGGCCAGCCCTTTGGGCCAGTTTGCAAAGCCCCCCTAGGTATCTAAACGTCTGTATTTTGAAAGAGGGCTCTCCCAAATAGCAAAAGCCATCTGATTGTGAGATCTCTCAAATATGCACCTTGTCCATATAGGGACCACCAAACACAGTGTTCAAACACGAATCAAGGAACACGAGAGATACTGCAGACTGGGCCAGCCAGAAAAATCAGCAGTAGCAGAACATATTATAAGCCAACCTGGGCATAAAACATTGAAATTCTGGACCATGCCAACTACTATCAGAATGCACAGGGAAGCCATTGAAATCCACAGACACCTGGACAACTTCAACAAGAAAGAAGAAACCCTGAAAGTAAACAAAGTGTAGCTACCAGTCCTGAAAAACACCAAAATCAAGACTAAGCACATGTAAATGAACTTCACCCAGGGTCAGGGGGTTTCTCAGCAGACAATGGATCACTAATTATATAGACACAAATCCTCCTCGCATATCCTCCCACCCTGTGGCCTTGCCATCCAACAACAGACCAACACACAGATTAACATGTAAATCACTCCACCCATCCAAGGGTCACACAGTATATATACCCACACACCTCCATGTCAGCATTCTCTGAAGATGCCAGCCACAGATGCTGGTGAAACATCAGGAATAAATTCTTCTAGAACATGGCCTCACAGCCCAAAACCCCCACAAAAACCTATAAAAGCATAAATATTTCTGGAGTTCTAAATAAAAACACAAGCAGTTCTAAGGACAAAATTCTGGGACTCTAATGAAATACCAACACACAACTTTCTGAAAAGCCCCCTTCCCTTCTGGAAATTGGTGACTCCAAATTTTACCTTTCTGTAGCGTAAGTCCAGATACTAGCTTGTCTGTGAAAGAAAAAAGAAGAATGGTAATATGCCACAGTATCATGTGTTACAAATCCTGTGTCCAAAATAACTAGGTAACAACATTATGGCATCTACATGTTTTCAGTTTATATATTATTTATTATTTTATTAAGTATTATTTAGATCCTGAAAGCAGCCTGCAGGGAATGAAATCTCCCAACTGCCATGTCCTTGCAAATATTCAGATTGGTCTCTAAAGTGATTTTTTTCAAAATTCCTTAATATGGCTGTTCTTGGGTTTTAAAAACAAAAGGCTGGTCTCAAACAGCAACAACGTTTGGCTTAGCGTTGTAAGAAGGAGGCAGGCAATCCATAGACTTAAATGTTCTGCCTTTTGCCCTCTTTTGCTGAAGCGCTTGCAATATTTGCTTCTTTTCTCAATTTATTACAGCTCACTGTGTCAACTGAACATAACAAAATGTGGTTAATCATAAGTATGTAGTGGAAACAATGGTTTAACAAACTATCTACAATCAAGCTACATTTTAGTCAATTAAAATATTTCTGGCACATCCTGTATGAAAAGATCTCAAGGTAAGATACTGTCAGGAAAATACAAACAAAAGCTGCAAATACTGAAATATATCAACATCAAACTATAAAACAGCAGAGCCTCACAAACCAATATGCAGCCAGTGTTGATGCAGTACAACCTAATTATGGTCAAGCTCAAAAGCTTGGGAGCCTTTTTGCACGAGAAAACAAAGTGGAAATGGAGCAGCTTTCTCTGTTCCTTACTAGTGACATTGTAGTGCTTCAGTTCTCTTCCTGTGGGAGAAGGTTGCAAAAGCATATCTTTTTTCCAGTTGGAAAAACATGTTTGACAAAAGGCACACTTTTACAACTATCTTCCATAGGAAGAGAACTGAAACACTACAATGTCATGCTATAAGGCAGGGGTAGGCAACCTAAGGCCCGGGGGCCGAATGCGCCCCCCCGAGGCCTTTGGACTGGCCCCAGGCTAGTCCTGCCGCCGCCCGCCATGATGATATTGATTATTGTTGTTATTACTTGTTCTTGAGGTTTTCTTGGCAAAATCTCCACAGGGGTTTTGCCATGGCTTTTCTGGGGCTGAGAGAGTGTGCATTTATTTATTTATTTATTTATTTTTAACTTTTGTATGTTTTAAAATAATTTTATATTGTTTTAATTGTGGCTATTTTAATTGTTTTTAAAATTGCACTGTAGATTTTGATTGATTTTCTTTTGTGAGCTGCCTTGGGTCCCTTGAGTCTGGAAAAGTGGCAGCATATACCGTATATTTTTCGGCATATAAGACGCACATTTTCTTCCTCAAAATGGCGGTGGGGAAGTTGGTGCGTCTTATATGCCGAATGTACGCTCCCTCCGAGGCCGCCGCGCGTCCTCGGTGGTTCAATGGGCTGCTCCTGGGATCGGAGGCCGAGCAGCCCATTGAACCACCGAGGACGCAGGGGGAAGGAGCGTCACTTTCCCGGGGACCATGCTAGGGTCGGAGGACTCCTCTGACCCCAGCATCTCCCCAAGGAAAGCAACGTTTTTTTCCTTGGGGCAATACTGGGGTCAGAGGATGCCTCCGACCCCAGCACTGCCCCAAGGAAAAAAACGTTGCTTTCCTTGGGCGCATGCTTGGGTCGGAGGACGCCTCCGACCCAGGCATCCGCCCAAGGAAAGCAACCAGGCTTTCCTTGGAGGGATCCTAGGGTCCGAGCCGTCCTCCATGCGTCGGAGGACGCCTCAGACCCCAGGGTCCCTCCAAGGAAAGCCCGGTTGCTCTCCTTGCAGGGATCTTGGGGTCCGAGCCATCCTCCGTGCGTCGGAGGACGCCTCAGACCCCAGGGTCCCTCCAAGGAAAGCCCGGTTGCTTTCCTTGCAGGGATCCTGGGGTCCGAGCGGTCCTTCGTGCTTCGGAGGATGCCTCAGACCCCAGGGTCCCTCCAAGGAAAGCCCGGTTGCTTTCCTTGCAGGGATCCTGGGGTCCGAGCCGTCCTCCGTGCGTCGGAGGACGCCTCAGACCCCAGGGTTCCTCCAAGGAAAGCCCAGTTGCTTTCCTTGCAGGGATCCTGGGGTCCGAGCCGTCCTCTGTGCGTCGGAGGACGCCTCAGACCCCAGGGTCCCTCCAAGGAAAGCCCAGTTGCTTTCCTTGCAGGGATCCTAGGGTCCGAGCCGTCCTCCGTGCATCGGAGGACGCCTCAGACCTCAGGGTCCCTCCAAGGAAAGCCCGGTTACTTTCCTTGCAGGGATCCTAGGGTCCGAGGTGTCCTCCGTGGGTCGGAGGACGCCTCAGACCCAGGGTCCCTCCAAGGAAAGCCCGGTTGCTTTCCTTGGGCGGATGCCTGGGTCGGAGGCGTCCTCCGACTGTATTTTATTAAGAATCTTTTTTTCCTAGATTTTCCTCCTTTAAAATTGGGTGCGTCTTATATGCTGGAACGTCTTATATGCCGAAAAATACGGTAAAATCAGCCCTGGTGGCGCAGTGGTTTAATGCCTGTACTGCAGCCACTCACTCACAGACCACAAGGTTGCGAGTTCAGTACCAGCCAGGGCTGAGGCTCGACTCAGGCCTGAATCCTTCCGAGGTCGCTAAAATGAGTACCCAGCTTGTTGGGGGGCAATCAGCTCACAGTTGTAAACCGCTTAGACATCCCATAGCGCGATATGAAGCAGTATATAAATGAAGCTGCTTTGCTTTGCTTTATATATTTTTTAATTTTTTTAAATTTTTTTAATTTTTTAATATTTATTTATTTATTTATTTATTTTTGGTGCTTCGGCCCCTCCAATTGTCTGAGGGACAGCAACCTGGCCCCCGGCTCAAAAAGGTTGCCTACCCCTGCTATAAGGCATGGAAAAAGCTGCTATTCTCTGGCTCCATTTCTGCTTTGTTTTCTCATGTGATAAGGTTTTGAATAAAATACTGGGTCTTAATTTGGTGCTGGAATGAAGCTGGAATTGATGTTAGCTGGGTCTCTGGGAGGAGCTTACTTCATAGGTCAGTCATGACTGCTGATGTACCACTATTATAGTTAAGAATAAGCACAATTTATTGAGTTTGGGTAAGATGGGCACTTAAAAACCCACATATTCCTGATTCTTGCACGCATTTTCCTTACCTTTGAATTGCTTCATGACACTTTCCAGAAAGGGACTTAAATCCCACAAATCCCAGATCCTCCACTTCAGAGCAACAGGAAAAACAACTGGTTTCTTGAACTCCTTTTTTGCTTCACACCTGAAAGGAAAGTACAGTATTTTCTGGCATATAAGACTACTTTTTAACCCAGGAAAATCTTCTCCAAGGTCGGGGGTCATCTTATACGCCGGGTGGAGGAGGAGGAGGAGGAAGAAGGGGTGGCGTGGTGGGAGGAGGAGGAGGAAGAGAGGAAGTCTAAGTCAGAGGAGGGGGAGGAAGGGGTGGTGTAGTGTAGAGTGAGGCAGGAGGAGGAAGCAGCAGCAGATAAGAGGTGAACCCCTATCCTGGGGTTTTCTTGGCAAGACTGGTTCAGAGGAGGTTTGTCATTGCCTTCCTCTGAGGCTGAGAGTGTGTGACTTGTCCAAGTTCATCCAGTGGGTTTCATGGCAGAGTGGGGAAACAAACCCAGGTCTCCAGAGTGGTAGTCCAACACTCAAACCACTACACCATGCTGGATCCTATTCCCATGTACTACCTATGAAACAATTGCAGACTTTTTTGTTGTTCTTGTGTGTCTTCAAGTCCTTTCTGACTTATGGCAACCCTAAGGCAATCTTATCATGGGATTTTCTTGGCATGTTTCTTCAAATGGGGGTTGCCATTACCATCCTCTGAGGCTGAGAGTGTGTGACATGCCCAGGGTCACTTACTTGGCCACAAATTGTACATACCCCAGAATGCATCACCTAGTATATTGGCAGTCCTTTCCCCCCAACACTTTCTCATTTTCTCCCGTTGGAAGAGGGATCGTCTTATACAGCGAGCATAACCCAAACTCTATATTTTAACTGGAAAAGTTGGGGGTCGTCTTATGCGCCCAGTCATCTTATATGCCGGAAAATACTGGTGAGTTAACCCACCACTCCAAGCAGCTAACCTATCATCCCAATAATGGCCAGTGATAGATGATGTAACATCATGCACAGTCTCCTTGCTCCCACTCCCTCACCTGCCATATACAAGAATCATGGAAATTGTGAGCATGATGATGTAATGCAATGTAACTTCTTTCTTTAGAGGCAAAATCATTGCCCTTGTCTGAGGCCACATGAGCTCCATAGCAGCTACCTTGAGCTTAGCTATTCTTTTTAAGCATTATGCAGAAGCAAGAACACAGAAACACGGCATAGTACCATACCTCAGTGACAGGAAAATATGCTGTCTTGCTCTGGAATTGGGTGTAGTTCCAGGCCTCACCTTTGGTGCTGTGCACTAACACATGTTACTGCTATAGCATAACCTGTATTAGTGGTAAATGATGCAACAGACAGTATGCAGCAAAGAAGCATTCCAGCCCTTTCACTGCTAGGGTCCAGCATCCTCTCCCAGGCAATGGTAGAATTGGGCCCACCAAACAAATTCTGCCCAGATAATCCCCTAGCCAACAATCAATTTTCCCATTCATCACTGGATATATTGGAAAGCCCTTGGGTTGGAATGCGCTCCCTCCAAGGCAAGGCCAATGGAGGATGGGCTCCCAAGCATTATATAGTGCAGAAGCAAGCAAAGAAAAGCAAAGTGTGCAAGACTGACCTATCTACTCTCAGTAAGTATGAGAAATGTACAAGCAGATTTGCAACAGAGGAAAAATCCACACACACCCAATCCATTCTCAGCCTTCATACCTTTTCCCACCCTCAAACTGCAAAGTGAATGCAAAAGAAACCAACAAGGCCATCAATACAAATGAACCTTTTCATGTCAATGGACAGCGTTTAACATTTTGTCATGACGCTGACAAGGACTCTGAAAACCATCTGCCTGCTGGTAGAGGCCCAACTCACTGCATATACTTTACATGCAACCCAAAGTTTTGTGGTTCTCTCCCTGGCATCTCCAGCTTTAAAAACCGGAAAGCATTTTATGGTGAGAAAACTCTGGAGATTTTCTGCCAATTAGCACTTAGTATGTCCTGGGCAGGCATAAGGCAGATTCCTCTCCATGGGCCCCACTCCTGCTCTAAGCAAACTCCCGAAACAAGGCAGACCCGAGACTAGGTCACCCCCATCATAGGAGATTATTGCTTGGCTTTTGGAAACTGGTTTACCTCTATCTGGTTTAATCGTAATTCAGGCAGCATCCTGATCTTATTAGATGTTTTTTGTTGCCAAATTTGCCGCCCGAATACAACCGGGGTGCATTCCCACTTCCAGGAGTGCTCCTCGCGGCTCTTTTAGGATTTGGGAGTTTTCTGGCTCAAGAAAATGGCTGTGAGGAGCAGCTTTGGAAGCGGGGATGGACCCAGGCTGTATTCAGGCAGCAAAAAATGTCTGATAAGATCAGGATGCCGCCCGAATTAAGATCAAACCGGATAGAGGTAAACCAGTTTAAAAAGCCAAGTGATAAACTCCATAGTGTTTCGCTGGTGGGGTTTTCTTCTGTTAATCTACGAAGCAGAGAAAGCCATGAGTAAGGTGGAATGGAGGAGATGATTCTTTTGGGGGAGCCCTTTCTTAAATATTATTTTTCTGATTTACACTGAGAATGAAAAGCCCTATTTCTGTCTGTGAATTAATAGAGGACATGACCCCTTGTAGCATCCCCCATAAGCCTCTTGGATGGCCACATTCTTTGCCTGTAATCCACTCACTTCTTGACACAGTTATAACCCATGAAGAGAAACAAGTGGGATCCACTTACCTCTGCAATGTGCTCTTAATGTCCTAGGGAGAAAAAAGAGGAAGGGAGAAATGCTTTTGACAATTTGGCCACAGTGTGGATGAAACACAGTGCTTTTTTTAGTTTGTAGAAGCACACGACACAATGAGGAAGGCTTAGAGCAAGGAGAAACCCCTCAGCTCCCCTAGAGAGTGTGTCCTTCAGATTGTAGGGAGGCAGATGTGGAATGCAGATGAGTAATGGGCACCTGAAACTTCTGTATGGGACTACATGGCCATCTCATATACAAACCTTGAGGAACATTCTAGTGGACCTGAGACCTTGAGAAACATCATACAATCTCAGGACGGCATACAATAAAATCTGTTTAACCAAATTAATCAAGATAATAACAACTGCAAAGATCACCTGGGAGTAACTAGTAATGGATTTTTGTGTGAGTCAAGTCTATTCCCTAAGTGTTCATATATGTCCATGCACTATGATGGCTTCAACTAATGGAACTAAGGGTTCTAGTAAAAAAAAGCAACCCAAAGGAGATCCCTCAGGCCCAAGCCAAACCTCATCTGCAGTCAGACCTCTACTCACAAAAAGTCCAATAGCACTAAAAAGCACTAGATCAGACTTGTTGCTGTGTGCCTTCAAGTCACTTTCGACTTCTGGCAACCTTATCATGGGGTTTTCTTAGCAAGATTTGTCCAGAAGAGGTTTGCTATTGCCTTCCCCTGAGGCTGAGAGCATGTTACTTGCCCAAGTTATCCAGTGGGTTTCATGGCAGAGCAGGGAATCAAACTGTGGTTGCCAGATTCACTACACCACTAGCTCACAATAAACTGCTGTATTCCATTAAAGTGCTCTAGCATGTTAACAGACCTGTCCTTGGCACATCTTGTATAGATGAAAGAGGCACACAGGTTCTTACCTGGAGAAATTCACTTGCTGGCTGAAGACACTTCTTCTCCACCTCCTGGATGAGATTTTCAAGAGAAGAGAGCTCCTTTGAGAGTTTGACCACATACTCACACCTTTTCCTTTCAATCTCCTTCTCCACCTCTTCCATCTGAACCAGAAAAAGCTTCTCTTGTTCTTCCAGAAACTTGTGAAGCTGTTGGAATTCAAACACTGTCTTTTTCCTATCTGCTTCTGTTTGCTTCTGCAATAAATGGATTTAAAGAGGTCATATCAGAAATACTGTCAATCATGGCAATTCATTTCAAGAAGGACACTAGAGGGAACCTACAGGAATATATTTTTGACTTTTAAAAGAGATCACATCATCTACAAGGAGCAAAGGGTTGCCTGAATATTATTTGGGTCCGTTCCAAAATATCCTCAAACAAATAAAAGTGGGACATGTGTGGGCCAGGCAACATCAGAGTGTGGTGAAGATGGAAAAAGTTATTAATGAGGAAGCACACACAAGCTAGGAGAGGCTGCAGCAATTTGCTTTTGCCTCAGCCTACTGGGAAGGACAGGACTCTGCTCCTCCACTCCTTTGAGCTGAGTGCAAACTACATCTGCACTTTGAACTGAATTTCCGCAATGTAAGTGATTTCTGGGTGTAGTAATGGCTGGCTGGCATCTCAGCCTATAGGAATTGAGCAGAGCAGTAGAGTATAGGGGAGCTTGGAGACGTCTGTCTCACAGGGTCACCATGAGTTGAGGATGACTCGAAGGCAGCTAACAACAACAAAGCCTTTCCTGGCAGGAAAGATCAGGTCTGCCTGGTCCACAGGACTTCCCACCAACATGTACCATCCATTCAAAACTCTACCCTTAGCTCCACGACGAAGCCAACCTGGACCATGGGGCACACGTACAGTCAGCCCTCTGTATCCATGGATTTTTTTATCCATGGATTCAAGCATCCACAGTTTGAAAATACTAAAAAAAAAGGTATAAATTCCAAAAAGCAAACCTTCATTTTGCCATTTTATACAAGAGACAGTGGCATCCCGGGCTATGGTGGCACCTGGTGCAGGGAGCAGGGCTTCTTTCCCGGAAGGGATGGAGCTTCCATGAGGAGGTGCGCCCCATGCTGCCCTTCCTTGTTGAAACTTTGTTTTCTGCAGAAGAACTGGGCTCTGGCAAGGAGCCAGGTGGTTGTGTGGGCCTCCCCACCCCTCCTTCCCGCAGTGCTGGGACCGCCATCTCCTCCACTGTGCTCCCCAGAGCTGCCATCTTGGTCAAACTCCCGCCTCTGCCATTCTTCCACCCACAGAGCATGCTGGGAAGGAGGACTGGGCAGGCAAGAACAAGTGTCTGCATGCCTCCCTGGAGAGACTGCCATTTGTGTCAGGCTGTGGGTGGAGAGCAAAATAAAATTGAGTCACCTCACTGCCTGGATAGAGAGTTTCCGGGACCCTTTTGGTGGAGAAAGAGTTAATTTGAAATCTCCCCCCCCCACCCCCAAAAGGTGTCCAGGATGGTCTGGACCAGGGGATGATGGGCAGGGAGGAGACCCATGGGCCCTGTGGTGGCTGCTGGACTACAAGTCCCACTATACACTTCCTTTGGCTCCGCTGGTTAGGGCTGATGATGGGAACTGTGGCTCCAGATCCTTAGGAGTCCCTGAGGAAAACTGAGCCATAGCAAGGGGGGGGGGTGCCATGGCACGGATCCAGGCCAAGTGTGCATGCCCCCCACCCCTACTTGCTGTGGCAAGGAGGTGTGGGGGCATGCACGTGCTTGGCCCACCTCCTTGCTGCTGCCTGGTTCTTCCAAGGAAAACTGAGCCATGGCAAGGAGGGGAAGTATGGGGGGCCACTGACTGGGTGTCAACCCCCTCTGGGGTGTCACCCAGTGCGGTCTGCCCCTCCGTGACACTACTGATAAGAGACACCATTTTACTCTGCCATTGTATTTCATGGGACTTGAGCATCCATGTATTTTGTTATCCAGTGGGAGTCCTGGAACCAAACCCCAGCAGATACCAAGGGGCCACTGTATAATAAACTACTTTTTCCAGGAAAGTGTTGAATAAAAATGTTAGGATTTTTAATGGGATATAGAGTCAATGTTAAAATGTTGAAATGTAAAGATGTGTGTGTCTGTATTTTTCCTTGCTGAGAAAAGCTGTTTTTCTGAGGCCAGATTCGCACTTATCAGCCCAGGTGTACTTTAGCCCAAACAAAGTACAGTTCTATGAGAAAGAGACCTGTTTGCATAAAGGATTTATAAACATGAGAAATGTTATGGGAATTGCAGTCACATGATTTAGTATGGTAATTAAAGGTTGGGCTAAAGCACGTCATGCATCATCAACCAATCAGTCTGTAAAGGCTACACCCAAAGGGGTGGAGAATTGAGGGCTGAAAGTTGTGATCCAAAAAGCCTCTTCACTTGTTCTTTCACTTTTGAACTGTAATGGACTAATTAAAAGACTTTCCTGATGCTGCAACTAACCAATTTTGAATCATGTAGCAGATAGGCTTTGTTCCTGTTTAGCCTTCTGGCTAAAGTGAAGATGATATTATTATTATTATTATTATTATTATTATTATTATTATTATTATTATTTGTTTTTGCTTATGCTGTTTTACAATAAAAGAAGCTTGCTGGAGATTCCAGGTTTTGGTGATTGGTTTATGGACTGTTTTACAACACATCCATAAACATAATTCCACAAGTGGTACCAGAGCAGGATGGTTTCGATCCACCGGGATACTCTGAAGCAAAGCCTGGATTTTAAAAGCAGGAGCATTTTTTCCCCTCTTCTTCCTCCCAGCCTTGCCAGCGTGACGCGTGGACGGCAGGAGCGGTTGGAATTCCAAGCCTGAATTATGGCAATCAGCACCATAGAAGCCTGTAAGTAAAAACCTCCCTTATCTCAAGGCAATTAATTACATGGACTGTCTCAGAGCTGTAAAAGCGGCAAGAAATGCAGTGATTAGCCGGGTGGCTCTATAAACTGCAGTTTTAAAGAGACAGTGTCCTGGAGGGGCAAGCAGTTTTCAAGGCTTGTGCTGGACTAAAAGGGAAATAATTAAACATGGAGCTTGGGAAATTTCCTAAACTTACATCAGATAACTACACGTCCTGGGAAGTTTACAGCAAGGCCCTTTTGACCAGAGAAGGTCTTTGGCAGGCTGTACAGGACGGGTTGGGCGCTAATCCAACTGCAGCTGAGATAGAAAGAAATTCCAGAGCTGTTGCAACCCTCTTTCTCCTTTTATCTGAGGGGCAATTAAATCACGTAAAGCATCTACCTTCTGCTAAACAAATATGGGACTCTTTGGCTAGAATTCACCAGTCCACCTCTGATCTAGCAAAGATGATTTGGGCAAAGCGGCTGTTTTCATGCAAAATGAAAGAAAAAGACTCTGCAGAAGGTCACCTAGATCGGATGAGAGACTTGTTTGCCCAGGTTCAAGCAAGGGGCATAACCCTAGATGAAAATCTAAAAGTTTACATCCTTCTGGGATCTTGAAATGAATCGTATGATAATATCCTGCTAGGCTTGCAGGCCCTCCCAGGCGCGCAATTGACTATGGAAATGGTCTGTGGGAGAATTTTGGAAGAATCTCAGAGAAGGAGATTTGAGGCAGAGCAGCGAAAGCAGGGATCCACAACAGCAGCAAGGCCTCCAAATGCCACAGAGGGAGCTTTAAAAGAGATGCAAACTGAAAAAGCAGCAGTTTCAAAAGGCAAAATGTGTTTTTATTGTAAAAAGTTTGGACATTTAAAAAAGGACTGCAGAAAGCTGGCTGCAGATAGCAGGAGGGGGCAGCAACAACAACAGCAACAGCAGCAGCAGCAGCCACGTCCCCCTGGTGGCCAAAAGGGACACAGTGCTAACAAAGGATTGTTGCCACAATTCAAAGCTGTGACAGTGTGCCCCAAGTTCAGTCACCCATCACCTGGCTTCTTGACAGTGGAGCCTCCACTCACATGGCAAACAAGATTGAACTGTTCCAGAGCAGGATACCAGCAAATGTTTCTTCTGTTGCCTTAGCAGATGGGGCAGGCCCGAAAATTCAAGAAATGGGAACTGTTTGCATTCCTAGTTTTGGTAAAAATTTTGAAAATGTCTTGTATGTACCTAGCTTGCAAAATTGTTTAGTTAGTGTGTCAGCTTTGACCACGGATGGGTACAAATTGAGTTTTGAGGGGGATGAATGTTTAATTTTTAAAGATGGTGAGATTTGTGCTAAAGCCATTAAGAAAGACAAATTGTATTACATGATAGATAGAGAGAGCTGTGCAGTTGCACAAAACCAGCCTTTGCATGCAGATTGCATTCATTATTTTCACAGAGTGTTGGGTCATGTTGGTTTTCTGAATCTTTTGAAATTGGAGAAAATTTGTCCTGAGTTTAAAATGTCAGCATGCTCAAACCACTTGGAGTGTTCGGTTTGCAGCAAGATTAAGCTGAAGGCTTATCCTGTGGCAAAAAGAACAAAACTTAAAGCCCAGAGACCGTTTCAATTTTTGCACTGTGATTTAGCTGGGCCAATTTCTCCCAAGACGCAAAGGGGAAATAAATACTTCATGGTGATTGTGGATCGCTTCACAAGGTTTTCCTATGTAATTCTTTTGAAAGAAAAGAGTGAAGCAGGGGAGAGATTCAAGGAATGGGTGAACGTGATAGAGAGACAGTTTGACTACAAAGTGGGAACCTTAGTCACAGATAGAGGAGGAGAATTCTTGTCTCAGAACTTGACCAATTGCTTGAGAAAAATGGGAATTAGGCATTTTACTACGAACCTGGCTTCTCCTCCGGAGGACGGACTTGCTGAACGAAAAATTGCCATTTTGAAGCAAATAAAAGATTGTATGATGCTTGATGCAAATGCTCCTGAGCACCTTTGAGGGGAGGCAATTCTCACAGCTAATTTCCTGACAAACTGCACTTGGAATTCTGCTGTGCAGAATACTCCTTACCACATGCTTTACAAGAGACCACCCAACTTAAAAAACCACCTCCATTTGTTCACAATGGACACAGAAAGCAGGTACAAGAGGGCATTCACACTCATTTTTTTTGTCCTGAGGTGATGCAGATCACTGCATTGATGCACACTGGATTTGTTGTTCCCATTTTGTTTTGTGTTCATGAATCTCTTTGAGTCATTTGCAGAATGCTAGAAATAGTGCAAATTGAGTCCACTTTAACTGCCCTGGCTCAGTGCTAGAGAATCATGGGAACTGTATTTTTTTCTGAGACATTGAGCCTTCTCTGTCAGAGAGCTCTGGTGCCACAATAAACTACGTTCCCATGATTCCCTAGCACTGAGCCAGGGCAGTTAAAGTGGACTCAATTTGCACTATTTCTGGCAGTCTGCAAAGGCCCTGCATTATTCACACATGCCATAGTTTCAGGTTAAAATGGAGCTGCCTCCCTTCCTTTCAAGGAGAAGCAACAATACAGAATGATCCGAATCAATTCAGAAGCTTATTCACACTGCTGACAATGCCAATCTTTCAGGAAAACTGGGGGGGGGGGGGGGAAATCTAGTATCAAATATCTTGGGTTAAGTAGGTCTTTTACCAGTCCCCACCCCCCACCCCCAAAAAAGTGCATCATGTGCATTTGGGACATGTATGAGCAACAAGGATTCAACCCAGATTCATCCCAGATTATTTTCGTAGTGTGAATGGGGCCAAAAACAACCTACTATGTGCAAGACACACACCCCACACAAGAGTATTCACCTGCTACATCTCTTCCCCTTCTGCCTCTGTAACATTCCTCTGTTGGCCCAGCCACCCACTATGTTGCTCTCCTCAGTCTGCCAACCCATACCCACATCTCACATCCTTTCTGCCCTAGGACTTTAGCACACAGGGAAAATTCTGTACAGACATGGGATTTCAGTAGAAAAAGCCCTGCAAAAGTGGGTAGATTTTCACATGACGTCGATGTTGAAATGTGGTTAACCCGAATGGAAAATAGTCAAAAGCCGCTTCTTTTTACTTTTGGGATTTAAATGGTGGGGAAAACTGCAAAAGCGTGTAGGTTTTCACAGACATCAATGTTAAAGTGTGGTTAACCCAAACGGAAAATAGTCAAAAGCCGCTTCTTTTTACTTTCGGGATTTTCCGTTTCTGTACAGGATTCCCCCCATCTGATAAAGTCCCTAGAATCAACCGACTGGTCCTGCCTCAGTTTGCTAGAGACTAGTGGGCAAAGGGCTTCTCCTTTTTTGTGTGTGTTAGTCGACATTTTTTCCTGGCTGACTGAACTTCTTGCAAAATGTCAGCCTCCAATCACCTGGGATCCAAAGAGATTCTGAAGGGAAGAAGATGGTGCTGGGGGACAATTCTTCATTTAGTTTTAAAAAACAAAAAACCAAAACCAAAACCAGGCAGATTATTTCAACTAATAAATGCTGAGCAGCAGTGTTTCCTTCCACAATCTCCTGGATTTCATATCCAGTTTCCCCAGCTATGCTAATCCTTTTCATTTCTCCAAAATGGCTACTTACGAGCAGGTCTTCACTCTCGTCGTATGCCTCTGCTATACATGTACAAATTTCTGCTTGAAACTTCTTCAGACTCTTCAGATAACTTGCAGTCTTTTCCTAAGGATAAAACAGAAGTTCGAATTTGGTTCTATTTTACAGGTGTAATCCAGTGGTGTAAGAGAGCCAGGATTCATGTCTTTCAAGTCTCAGGACTATGATATAATTTGCCCTGCAGTTCCCTTCAAGTTTATAGAATTATTTATTAATGATTCAGCGGTTCAAGTGGGTCAGACGCTGACTCTCTTCATTGCAAGGTTGGCAGGTTGGCAGTTTGAGGCCAGGTGCTGCATGATGGGGTGAGCTTTTGTCACTAGTCCCAGCTTCTGCCAACTTAGCAGTTCGAAAGTATGCAAAGGCAAGTAGATAAATAGGTACCACTTTGGTGGGAAGGTAAACAGTGTTCTGTGCAATCATGCTGGCCACAGGATCACAGAGTGATCTCTGACAATGCTGGCTCTTCGGCTTAGTAACGGAGATGAGAATTGTCCCCTACAGTTGGACACGATGTGGGATACAGTTTTCTAAGTACCAAAGTACCAAATCAAATTAATCATGACAAAACAGGTGAAGCAGTAATTTCCAATTTATTAATTAACATTCTTGCAAGAAAGGGTGTCCTAGGTGAATAGGCACCCCCCCCAACTTAACACAACATGGTTTTATTCCCTTTCCCTGGCAGTATTTTCCCACCCCCGTAACATTATTGGATGATGTCATTAGACTATATAAAAAATCACAAATGCCTAAAATGAATAGATTATCTCCGCTCTATTTACATCTCCCCTCTGCTCAAATTCATAAGCCCCTTATCTTTATTTACAGATCTCCTTTTACAGTATATCTTTGGCGTGATTTTCAACAAAAGCGAAACTTATACAATTTTACTCCCAGTTCATACCATCAATATTATCTCTGGCTCTGAAACAGGTTTCAAGGTTGAAAAACAACATTCCTTGCTATCTTTCCCAGTGAAGCCAAACTGAAAGCCTGTTCCAATTGATCTGTAAATGCACAGTTTTAAACACAGAATATGAGACACCAAGGATCATCCAGTCCAGCCCTGAATTAGCCATGAGTTTTGTAGTTTCTTTTACATTTATTTCATCCCCTACACATATACATTTTTATTTGTTGTTAACTGCTTTCGCGTCGATCTTGACTCATGGCAGTGACCCTATGGATAAGACATCTCCAGGCCCCCTCTACTGTCCTCCACTGCTCTGCCCAGCTCCTGCAAACTCATGTTCATGGTCTCCTTAATAAAGTCCATCCATCTAGCATGTGAATGTGTGTAAGTTATACATATACATGCATATATCTCTCTATATATATTTGTGTATGTTGAATCCAAATTGTCAATTCTATCACACGACTTGACAATCTTGTCAAAGGGGGATAACTTTACTTTTTTTACTTAATATATTTATCCCATCCTGTCATATAATCATAGACCACATAGGAGTCCTAGTAGACCACAAGGTGAACATGAGTCAACAGTGTAATGCAGCAGCTAAAAAGGCCAAGGCGATTTTAGGCTGCATCAACAGAAGTATAGTGTCTAGAATCTAGATCAAGGAAAGTAATAGTGCCACTGTATCTGCTTTGGTCAAGCCCCACCTGAAATACTGTGTCCAGTTCTGAGCAACACAATTCAAAAAGGATATTGAGAAACTGGAGCATGTCCAAAGGAGGGCGACTAAAATGGTGAAGGGTCTGGAAACCATGCCCTATGAGAAACGACTTAGGAAACTGTGTATGTTTAGCCTGGAGAAGAGACGGTTAAGAGGGGATATGATAGCCCTCTTTAAATATTTGAAGGGATGTCATATTGGAGCTAGCTTGTTTTCTGCTGCTCCAGAGAATAGGACCCAGAGCAATGGATGCAAGCTACAGGAAAGGAGATTCCACCAGGATATTAGGAGTAACTTCCTGACAGTGAGAGCTATTTGCAACAGTTTGTTTTTCCACTACAACACATCCCTCAGAGAGTGGTGGAGTTTCCTTCTTTGGAGGACTTTAAACAGAGACTGGATGGTCATCTGTTGGGGATGCTTTGATTGAGAGTTCCTGCATGGCAAGGGTTGGACTTGGGGTCTCTTCCAACTCTATGGACGTTATCACACGGGGAGTTGTGGGGAGAAAGTGGAAATAAACCGGATGAGCGGAAGACTTTAATTTACAGGATTTGTCCCGTTCCGCCTCGTCTGATAACTAAATTCGAATTTAAAAGGGGGTTAATTCGAACGAAAACCTGATCTTTTCAAATCCTCAAAAATCCCGAAAATGAAAAGATCAGGTTTGCTTTCGAATTAACCCCCTTTTAAATTCGAATTTAGTTATCAGACAAGGCGGAACGGGACAAATCCCGTAAATTAAAGACTTCCGCTCGTGCCTGTTTATTTCCACTTTCTCCCCGTGACTCCTCGTGTGATAACGTCCTATGATTCTATGAAAAGCCAGGTGATGATAGCCCCTGGCTTCTACTCTTGGAAGTGATAGTCCAGGGCCTGCCTGGAACAGGAAAAGGGAGCCAGGGAGGGGGAAGTGGAGATAGGGTTAAAAAATAAATGTGGAGCTCGGCTGTGACAGGGGAAAGAAAGGAAAAAGAGAAAGAAAAAGAGGTGTAAGTACAAAATATCTACTCTACACAGCATAAAGTAAATATACAGTGGGCCCTCAGGACTACTGTGAAAGTGGAAAAACTGCAAATTAAAAAAACCAACACCACTATTTTTTAACTTGAAGGAACACCTGTCTAGGAATCTATAGGTCAGGGCTAGGGACCCTAAGGCCCAGATGCGGCCCCCCGAGGCCTTTGGACCGGCCCCAGGCTGGTCCTGCCGCCGCCGCCCCCCGCTGCCACCGCCGCTGCCTGCCATGATGATATTGACTATTGTTGTTATTACTTGTTCTTGGGGTTTTCTTGGCAAAATCTCCACAGGGGTTTTGCCATGGCTTTTCTGGGGCTGAGAGAGTGTGCATTCATATTTATTTATTTATTTAAAATATTTTGTTTGTTTGTTTGTTTTTGGTGCTTCGGCCCCCCAATTGTCTGAGGGACAGCTGTCCCTCAGACAATTGGGGGGCCGAAGCAAAAAGGTTGCCTACCCCTGCTCTAGGTCATCCAGCTCAACTCTGTGGTTCACATCCACCAGAACTTTGGCCACAGAATTGTGCTGGAGGACCTACAAATGCCTAGAGAAGTGTTTTCTTTAGGAATCTCTAGGTCCTCCAGTGTGACTCTTTGGTCAAGTTCCAGCAGAGTGACACTAAAGTACCTAGAGATTCCTAGAGAGAACATATTAATCTGATCTACGAACAATCAAAGCCGCAAAAGTCAAAGCCGCAAATGTGGAGGGTCGACTGTATTGTGTCATCTCCACTATATTGATTTAATTATGTATTTGGAGTATTTCTACCCTGCTCTTCAGCCTCAAAGGCTTGACTTATGAGATGTGGTTTGGATTTTGGATGAGGAATAGCAGTCAGGGATGAGGTTGGCAGGAGGAGCGCAGGGACTAGAGATGGGGTGGAGAATCCTGAAAACACTTAAGCCATAAGGAGGGGGGAGTTGGAAACAAGAATGGGGAGGGAAGTGCTTCAGGATCTGATCTGTCGCTTGGCTTTCCATTCTGTCTGCCTCCCTCCAGAATGACAAAATGAATAAATACACCATGATCCTAAATAGGTCTACTTAGAAGCAAAATTCATTTGGGTTTGCTAGGACTTACTCTGTGTGCACACACCAAGTGACCCTTGCTAATCTGGTAGAAAGAAGAATCCTTTAATCAAGCCTAGACAAGTCTACTTGGAGGAAAATCCTATTGCTTTTACTCAGGCTTGAGTTCCAAAACACACTGCAGAAATAATCTGGTTTGAGACCGCTTTAACTGCCCTAGGTCAATGCTTGGTTATTCTGGGAACAGTAGTTTTGTGAGACATTTTGCCTTCTCTAGTCAGAGAGCTCTGGTGATACAACAAACTAAATTCCCAGGATTCACTTGCACTGAGCCAGGGCAGATAATAATAATAATAATAATAATAATAATAATAATAATAATAATAATAATAATAATAATAATAATAATAATAATAATTTTTATTTATATCCCACGCCTCTGCGACGCAATCAGGGTGGCGTACAACACATTAAAACATCACAACAGATTAAAATCAATCCAAATCCCGTCCCATTTTCTCTCACACACCCCACCTCTTAAGAATGAATTAAACTAAAACAGGTTAAAATAACAATTATTAAAATATACAATACAAAATGCAATAAATTTATCAATAATTATATGCAGAGCGGTATTTAATTCAGGCGGTAGAAGGGCGATGGTCAGATCCTATATCTTCTGGGCTGGGATGTTATTCAGGGAAGGCCTGCCGGAAAAGATCCGTCTTAACTGCTTTTTTAAAGCTGTCTAGAGTGGTAATGAGACGGATCTCGTCCGGCAGGCCATTCCACAATCTGGGAGCGGAGGCAGAGAAGGTCCTCTGGGAAGTTATCGACAGACAGCCTAGTTCTCATAGGCTGTAGCACGTTCCTCCCAGAGGACCGAAGTGCCCGGGGAGGATCATATGGAAGGAGGCGGTCCCGGAGATAGGTTGGACCCAAGCCATGTAGGGCTTTAAAGGTCATAACCAACACCTTGTACTGTGCCTGGAAACTAATGGGCAGCCAGTGGAGAGATTTCAGCACAGGTGTAATGTGCTCTCTCCTCGATATTCCTGTAACTAGCCTGGCCGCCATATTTTGAACTAGTTGAAGTTTCCGAGTTAGGCACAAGGGTAGCCCCATGTAGAGCGCATTACAGAAATCGAGACGGGAGGTTACCAGAGCATGTACTACAGTTTTGAGATCCCTACCTTCCAGGAAAGGGTGCAGCTGGCATATCAGCCGGAGCTGATAGCAGGCACTCCTGACCGTCGCATTCACCTGATTAGTCATGTGAAGGGACGAGTCTAGGAGTACCCCCAGACTGCGAACACAGTCCTTGGGGGATAGTGTGACTCCGTCCAGGACTGGAAGTTGTATTCCCAAACCTGGTTTCAGGCCCGTCACCGTTAGTACCTTCGTTTTGTCTGGATTCAGTCTCAATCTGTTTTTCCTCATCCAGTCCATTACCTCTTTAAGACAGTCATTGAGAGGAGTTAAAGCAGTCTCAAACTGGTTTATTTGTGCAGTGTTTTTGGGACTGTACTCCACTTATCCCAGATGGAATGGAATTGCTTCTGAGTAGCCAAACTGGTTACATCTTAAGGAACAGGACTAACAAAATGTAATTAAAAGTTTCAGTCATCTTTCAAGTTTTCCAGAGTTTAGTCATGCAGGCATGGATATGATAGTAAGAGTTCAAATGCCTGCATATTAATAACATGTTTCTTCTGTTAAATATTGTGTACTGTTAATTACAAGAGGGAAACATGGGGAAGGTTTTTAAATTGCGTCTATGGACTTAATTCCCCAAGGGTTTTTTGTTTGATTAATTTCTGCCCAACACTGGTGGCATTCTTAAAAAAGAGGGTAAACTTCCAAAGCAGAAAATGTATTAGTCATATGCAACAAAAGCTAACTGTAAAGATTCCCTCCTCAAACATTAAAAAACAACAACACTGGATGACCTTGAACAGATCACACTCTCTCAGCCTCAGAGAATGGCAATGGCAGATCGCCCTCTGTACTGTTTATGTGAGATCAGTGGTAACTTTTAAAATGGTACAAAGGTTAAACATTGTGGAAAGAAAAAAATGCAACCATTAATGTGCTGAATTTGTGTAATTAGAATGTAAATCAGAGTGGTTTGCATAATTAGAGTGTGTACATAGAATATAAATTAGAGTGGTTTGCATAATTGGAATATGCAAATTAGGTGCCTGGATTTTAAGAAGTGAAATATGACAACCCTACTCGAAAGCAGCTAACAACAACAAACTCAGTATTCCTTACAGCAGGAAGACTGTAGGGATTACCTGTGAACACCATTGGCTGAAATAAATACATGTACAAGGGACAGCCAGCATGGCATAGTGGTTTGGACTATGGAGATTATCAGACAGGGGGGAAAGCCCGGAGTAAAAAGCACATTGCGCTCATCCAGGACTTTTGCCATGATGATCCAGGAATGCTCTAGCAACAAACCATTTACGAGGAAGTCCCAGGAATGGTTTGTTGCTGGAGCATTCCTTGGTCTTCATGGAATAAATCCTGGATGAGCGAGACGTCATCTGAAAATCTTCAGCACGAATGCGCGATTATGCCGGAAGTATGGAGAACATCACACAGAGGCTTACCGTGGTTAAAACGTGGCCAAATCGTTCATGCTGGTGTGATCGCCAGTCGCACTTGTCTGCCGTGGTTAAATCGCATCCACTCTGCTCCCGTCATCAAAGTGTTCACGGAGCCGCATGATGGGAGCAGAGTGGATGCGATTTAACCACGGCAGACAAGTGCGACTGGCGATCACACCAGCGCACTTTAGGAACGATTTAGCCACGTTTTAACCACAGTAAGCCTCTGTGTGATATTCTCCTGTGCCTTTTACTCCCAGCTTTTTTCTCCCATTTGATAATCTCCTATGACTCTAGAGATCAGGGTTCAATTCCCAGCTGGGTAACTTTGGGCAAGTCATACTTTCTCAGCCTCAGGGGAAGGAAGGCAATAGCAAACCTCCTCTGAACAAATCTTGCCAAGAAAACCCCATGACAGGATCACCTTAGGGTCTTCCTCCATAAGTCAGAAAGGACAAGAAGACACACAACAGCAACCACAACAAATGTGCAAGGAACACCATCAGGCTATGCAGTCACTTCTCACCTTGTAGTCGTGGGGAGCCTCCTCCAGAGGGATCACCTCATGAGCTCTGTGCTCCTTGGTTTTCTCACACATCACACACATGAGGAGCTCATCCTCTTTGCAGAAAAGTTTGAGGGGCTCCTGGTGCTTCCCACAGACTCTCTCCTCACCTTCCCTTCCTTTCCTCTCTTGGAGATTCTTGGCTATTTTCACCACACTGGCCAGATGTCGGTTTGCAATGAGGCCCTTTTGCTGGAAGGGTATTCTGCACTGGGGACAGGGAGTTTCTCTCTCCAGATCTCCACAGCACTGGGTCAAGCAGTCTTGGCAGAAATTGTGCCCACATTCTGCAATGGTGACAGGATTGTTGAAATAATCCAGGCAGATGGGACAAGTCAGTTCAGCATAGAGATCCTGCATGTCATCTCCAGCAGCCATCGCTACCTTGCGAAGAAGAACAGCAAGAGAGCAACAAAGTCAGTTTCATTTACATGGAACTG
The DNA here is from genome assembly GCA_026167975.1 of Phrynosoma blainvillii. NCBI lineage: Eukaryota > Metazoa > Chordata > Lepidosauria > Squamata > Phrynosomatidae > Phrynosoma > Phrynosoma blainvillii. The sequence goes on from JANUYF010000002.1 coordinate 381,292,382, forward strand.
GGTGTTTCCCTTACAGGAAATGATTCCAGATCTTGGCTGAGGTGAAATTGTCAGCATGTGAACCAATTAAAGGCTGCTTCGGCACTGTAGAAATAATCCAGTTTGATATCACTTTAACTGCCATGGCTCATAGAATCATAGAATCATTGGACGTTATCACACAGGGGAAATCCTGTGAGGAAACGGGGGGTTAAACTGAAAATAACCCGCAAAAGTTATTTTTTCAGACGGCGTCACATTTAAAAGCAGGTTAATCCGAACAGAAAGTAGTCAGAAACTGCTTCTTTTTATTTTCGGGGATCTTCCAAAAATAAAAAGAAGCAGTTTCTGCCTACTTTCCGTTCGGAGTAACCTCCTTTTAAATGTGCAGGAGGTTTTCACACGGGGAAAGCCAGCTAATTAATTGCTTCCGCTTTTGCGGTAGCACTTTCACTTTAAAGCCAGCTTCTGTTCAGAGCTCCCCGTGTGATAACGTCCCTTGAGTTGGAAGAGACCAAAGGGCCATCCAGTCCAACCCCCTGCCATGCAGTAACTCCCAATCAAAGCATCCCTGACAGATGGCCATCCAGCCTCTGCTTAAAGACCTCCAAGGAAGGAGACTCCACTACTCTCCGAGGGAGTCTGTTCCACTGTCGAACCACCCTTACTGTCAGGAAGTTCCTCCTAATGTTGAGGTGGAATCTCTTTTCCTGTAGCTTGCATCCGTTGTTCTGAGTTCTGTTCTCTGGAGCAGCAGAAAACAAGCTAGCACCCTCCTCAATGTGACATCTCTTCAAATATTTAAACAGGGCTATCATATCCCCTTTTAACCGTCTCTTCTCCAGGCTAAACATACCCAGTTTCCTAAGTCGTTCCTCGTAGGGCATGGTTTCCAGACCCTTCACCATTTTAGTCTCCCTGCTCTGGACATGCTCCAATTTCTCAATATCCTTTTTGAATTATGGTGCCCAGAACTGGACACAGTATTTCAGGTGGGGCTTGACCAAAGCAGAATATAGTGGCACTATTACTTCCCTTGATCTAGAATACTATGGCTCAATGCTATGGAATTCTTGCAATTGTAGTTTGTTGGGGCACCAGGGCCAGTGTGGTATAATGCTTTGCCCATTGGACTAGAACACTGGGAGACCAGGGTTCAAATCCTGGCTCAGCGATGGAGACCTACTGGGTGACCTTGGGCAAGTCACATTGTCTCAGCCTCAGAGGATGGCAAGAAACTTGCCAAGAAAACCCTTTGATAGGTTTGCCTTAGGGTCGCCATAAATCGGAAAGACTTGAAGGAATGCAACAAGAAGTGGCATCAGAGCTCTCTGACTGACAAGGCTGTCTCACAAAACTGCAATTCCCAGAATTCCATAGCATGGAGCCATGGCAGTGAAACTGGATTATTTCTGCAGTGCAGATGCTGCCAAAATGAATCTCCTGAAATGGACATTTGTGGGTTCCTTTCCTTTTTCTTTTTACAAGCATGGGTATAATTTTTAAGCAATGGGTATAATTTCTGCCTCATTTAGACACGAAGTAGGACAATTTTATATCAAATGTAGATGGAAGCAAACTTTCATTCCAGCTTCCAAATGCTTCCAAAAGCAAGAAGCAGCCAGAATAACTATTCTGAAGAAAATACTTTCCACACGAATAAATACTCCTTGTCTACACATCCAGCTGACAGTCATAACATTCAGAAATTATGTAAGAGTATTTGGTATTTGTGCTAGCAAAGAGCATGGGCTAGTGGTGAGCCTGCTTGTTGTTGTTGTGTGCCTTCAAGTTGTTTCTGATTTATGGTGGTCATAAAACGAACCTCTCATGGGGATTTTCTTGGAGATTTGTTCACAGGAGATTTGCCATTGCCTCCCCCTGAGGCTGAGAGAGTGTGACTGCCCAAGGTCACCCAAGCAGGGTTCATGGCTGAGGTGGAAATCAAACCCTGGTCTCCAGAGTCATAGTCCAACACTCAAACCACTATGCCATGCTGGTTCATAGATATTAAATAAACATGGATAATTTTCTGGAAATATTCCCTCTGACATTTCACAAATTAAAACCAGTATACTTGCGGCTGAGCAACAACACAATGTGGTCGCAAGGGCCAACGTTATTAATGAGGAAGAACACAGAAGCTAGGAAAGGCTGCAGCAGTTTGCTTTTAACTGAGCCTACAGGGAAGGGCAACCTCCCCCTCAAGCTAAGTTATTTGCACTTTGAACCTAGTGATCAGCAACTGAAGTAAACTGGAGACAAAAGTGGGGAGTGGGAGAAGGTGAGACAAACTGGTATAGTTTAAAAGCAGCTGAAATAGCATGGCAGAGGATTAATCGAGACCATTCCTGCCAAATCTGCCAGTTGGAGAATATAGAAATTTGTAATTAGATTTTTTTGAAAACAGAAAACTCTATGATTCTATGATGCTTTGGGAACTCCATGCTGGGATAATCCAGGGGAAAGAATCCTAAATTTGTATAGAGAAGTCTCTAATGATGGCATCCATGCATAAAAATATAACATAATAGAGTTGGAAGGGACCTCACAGACAATTAGTCCAACCTCCTGCTATGCAGAAATACACAAGGAAAGCAACTCCCAAAAGATGGCAACCAACTCCTTTTCAAAGGCCTCCAAAGAAGGAGATTCCCTCACCCTCTAAGGCAGTCTGCTATACCGTCAAACATCCCTTATCATCAGGATGTTCTTCTTAAGCCTTTTACCAAAGGGTTCAAATTACAAGAAGAGATTCCACCTAAGATTCCCTGCTCAGCCATAGAAACCCACTGGGTGACCTTGGATGAGTCACACACTCTCAGCCCCAGATAGCTTCTCCTTAGGAGTTGGAAACTGTGAGTTGGAAACAACTTGAAGGCACTCAGCTACACAACAACAGTTATTCACACATAATGAAATATAGTTCATACACTGGTTTCTGAATCTGCCCTTTTCCCAGTATACAGTCTTCTTGAATACTAGAAATAAAGGGGGGTTGCAGACTGCCAGAAATAGTGCAAATTGAGTCCACTTTTAGGGTTAGGGTTAGTGGTAGGGAATCATGGGAATTGTTTTTTTTCCTGAGACATTGAGCCTTCTCTGTCAGAGAGCTCTGGTGCCACAATAAACTACAGTTCCCATGATTCCCTAACCCTAACCCTAAAAGTTGTCTCAATTTGCACTATTTCTGGCAGTCTGCAACCCCCCAAAGTCTTTGGAGGTCTTGGGTAGTTGTTTTTTAAAAAATTAAATAGTTCATAAAAGTATTTCTGTGCCCATGCACAGAGGCAAGTCCTTTCACATGTAGGAGTTTATCGCATGGCTAAAAAAAAGTTTTACCTGAACTGAATTTAATTTTAAATCGGGCTGCATCCAGACTCTGTCACAAAGATTTTGCCACTGAAATTGCTGCTTGAATGCAGCCCAGGTCCATCCCTGCTTCCGGGAGTGCTCCAGCAGCCTTTTTTCAAGCCGGAAAACTCCCGGTTTCGAAAAGAGGCGCCTGGGAGCGGGGATGGACCCCGGCTGCATTCGGGCAGCGATTTCGGCAACAACATCTTTGTGATAGTGTGTGGATGCAACCCGATTTAAAATTAAATTTGGTTGAGGTAAAACGCTTTATTTTAGCTATGCAATAAGCCTCATCGAATAATATCACACGTGGGCCAGAAAGCGAAAATAAAGTGGAAATGAGGCATTCCGAAAATAAACGGGAAATAAACCTTAATTCCGCAAACGTCATTACCTTAATTGCAAATTTACAGTAAGCACATTTAACGTCCACACACAAGCGAAAAAAGCCCGTAAATGTACTAGAAATGAGCTACTTGCACATGCTCAGATAGAGGAATGATCGCCGTGGAACCATGGGGAAAAGCAGGGAAATGCTCCCAAATGCGTATTTGGTTATCACATTACGGTAAATGCGAATTTACCTTAATTGCACATTTGCATTTCCTCCAAACAACCGAATTTCAAAAGATCGTGGTTAACACCAGTTTCTGTCCACTTTCTGTCCAGTTTCTGTGCAACGTTGTGTGAAAACATGGGGCACTAATCCAGTTTCTGTTTGGGTTTTGTGTGGATTAACCAGCAGATTTGCCCCCGTGTGATAACGTCCTTAGTGGGTCACTAAATTGTTCTCTCTAGGAAAGCGACTAGTTCTAACTAAAAATTCTAAGTGGAAGTATAGTTGCCCCTCCGTTTTTGTGGGGGATCTGTTCTGGACCCACCCACCCTCCCGAAAATGGAAAACCGCAAATATTCAAGCCCCAATATGCTTGAATGGTGGTGTGCATCTTCTGCCGCTTGCCCCATTTGGGCCCCCTCCGTTTGCTGCCTGCAAATGGGGCAGGAATGCAGATTTGAAGTCAGTGAAAATGGAGGGGGCGACTGTATTCAACTGTGTGGAGTGTTTTTAATGTCTTCAGATCACCAATGACACATAATGACCTTCTGAGTGGAATAAAATTGTGAATGAAAGTTAAATATATTGGCTGACAGAATTTGTTTATCAATAAGCGGAGGTGTGAGGGAAGCAGTAGCAACCAATCAGAGAACCATACAATTTTAATCTCAAAACAACAAAATGGAACAGATTGAACCAAATAAATCAGATATCCACTCAGGATCTCTGGCCTGCCTGATGCTTCAATGTGCTGGGCTGAGATTTTGCCTCATCTTGCCACTTTCTGGACTCAAGGCTGCTGCTCTTGTGGGTGTTAGCTGCAGTCCCATCCTCCACTGCCATCTTCTGTTGGTTTTTCTTCACATTATTTTCCTTGGTCTCTCCTGGGTCTTTCTTCACTCAGATTTTCCACTCTCCCTCAAAATTTCCCCACATTCACCAGCCAAACCATCCTCCTTAGAATTTCCCACAGCAACTTCTTACCAAACTGGAGAGGGCTGCAGCCTTGGACACCACATCAGTCATTTTGCAAACAGACATCCCCACACGACAAACCAATCTGGTGTAGTGGCTTGAATGATGGAGTAGGATTCCAGGACCAGGAGACCAGGGTTTGAAGGCTACAAACCCACTGGGTGTCTTGAGCAGATCACATTTTGTCATACTAATGACCTTATCATATGAGGCAGGTATACTGCAACCTTGCTTGTTTGTTGTTATGTGCCTTAAAGTCATTTCTGACTTATGGTGACCATAAGGTGAACCTATCATGACGTTTTCTTGGAAAGCTTCTTCAGAGGTGGGTTGCCATTGCTATCCTCTGAGGCTGAGAGAGTGTGACTTGCCCAAGGTCTTCCAGTAGCTTTACATGGCGGAACTGGGATTCAAATCCTGGCCTCCAGAATCATAATCCAATGCCCAAACCACTACACTGCACTGGCTGTTATACCGCAATTACAGCAGGATAACTGTATTTTTAGCTGGGACTCATCACATGATATCATTCCTCTTCTGTTGCTCTTCTAGTGGAAGACTGTTTGGAAAAGCATATCTTTTACAACCATCTACATTATCATACCACCTTGTTATGCTAGGGTTATACCATTCGAAAATTGCTTCAGCTTACTTGCAAGGATAGCTGATTGTTGACGCTGTGTATCACAGGCTCGCCACATTTGTGCTGTAATGGAATAATTTGCAGGTTCTTCCATGCATTAATGCCACTTTCATCACTTGATTTGACCTGCCTTGTGCTTTGAGTGCTGGACTAGGATTCCAGTAGACCAGGGTTCAAATCCCCACTCAGCCCTGAAAACCCATAGGATGACATTGACCAAGTCACACTCTCTGACTAAGAAGAAGGCAATGACAAAATTATTTCCACAAAAACCCTAAGATAGAGATGCCAGAAGTTAGAGTTGACTTAAAGGCACATGGCAGTAACAATGCCCACAGGGCACCCATGCCATCTTCTAAAACTTCTAGATGTGTTAACTGATGAAAAAGGACTGGAGACACTAACAAAAGCTTTTGTGGACCCTTTGGCACAATAAAATAGGTGCATCTTCAAGGTGCCAAAAAAATTGAATTTGGAAGTCAGCAGCTATAAATAACATGTCACTTCTTTTGTTTTGTTCTTTTGTTTTGCTTTGGCTTTTACTATTAGCAACTGTACATGTGGTCTCATTGCCTAAGTGTGCTTTGTACAGTCAGCCCTCTGCCCATGGGCTTTTTTATCCATGGATTTTTTTTATCTATGGATTCAGGCATCCACAGCTTGCAAATAGTTTTAAAAATATATAAATTCCATAACACAACCCTTGATTTTGCCATTTTATATTTGGGCAACCATTACACTAGGCCAGGGGTCGGCAACCTATGGCCCACGGCCTGCACCCAGCCCGCCAACCCTTGCCAATCAGCCCCCGCTGACCCCCGCCGCCGCGCGCATCACAGCTACCATTTTGTTTGCCAAAATGGCGGCCGCGACTTGTTTGCGCATGCACAGGATTATCAGATGGGATAAAATATGAGCACGCGTGCCACCATTTCCCCCCCCCCCCGGCCCGGCAGAAGACCTGGGGACCAGCGACCAGTCCCAGATATGTTAATGTTGCCGACCCCTACACTAGGCCATTGTATTTAATGGGATTTAAGCATCCATGGATTTTGTTATCCACAAGGAGTCCTGGAACCAAATCCCAGCAGCTACCAAGGGCCCTCTGTATCTTAAAACCATTGAAAATCAATTCCAGTTCCATCCATGGTGAATAGTAATAGCAATAGCAATAACAAGTGCCATATTTTTCGGCATATAAGACGCTCCGGCATATAAGACGCACCCAATTTTAAAGGAGGAAAATCTAGAAAAAAAAGATTCTTAACCAAATACTGTAGTAAAATATTTTATATCAACTGTATAAAGTTAACAGCAGTTTAAGAACAATTTTAAGTTGTAAATGTAAGTTTAAGCCAGCAGCAGGGCCAGGTATTGCACAAATTCCCTGCCCAACTTTCTTGCAAGTCTCCTGTCGCCTTATGGTGACTCCATGAATTTCTTAGGGATTTCTTAGGCAAGGAAGACTCGAGAAGTGGTTTTGCCAGTTCCTTCCTCTGAAATACAGCCTGCAGCACCTGGGATTCTTTGGCGGTCTCTCATCCAAGGACTATCCAGGGCTGACCCTGCTTAGCTTCCAAGATCAGATGGACTAGTACCTTTGGAGTTTTTGGGCCATTGGCTTATGGAGTAATTTATGGCTTATTTTGACCCTACCATGAGGGTTTTCTTGGCAGATTTGTTCAAGGGGGGGGTTGCCATTTCCATCCTCTGAGGCTGAGAGAGTGTGATTTGGCCAGAGTAATCCAGTGCCTTGGAGTAATTTCTGGCTCATTTTGACACTACCATGAGGGTTTTCTTGGCAGATTTCTTCAGAGGAGGGAGTTTGCAATTTCCACCCTCTGAGGCTGAGACAGTGCAACTTGGCCAGGGTACTAATCCAGTGCCTTGGAGTAATTTCTGGCTCATTTGGATCCTACCATGAGGGTTTTCCTGGCAGATTTCTTCAGAGGAGGGAGTTTGCCATTTCCACCCTCTGAGGCTGAGACAGTGTAACTTGGCCAGGGTACTAATCCAGTGCCTTGGAGTAATTTCTGGCTCATTTGGATCCTACCATGAGGGTTTTCCTGGCAGATTTCTTCAGAGGAGGGAGTTTGCCATTTCCACCCTCTGAGGCTGAGACAGTGTAACTTGGCCAGGGTACTAATCCAGTGCCTTGGAGTAATTTCTGGATCATTTGGATCCTACCATGAGGGTTTTCCTGGCAGATTTCTTCAGAGGAGGGAGTTTGCCATTTCCACCCTCTGAGGCTGAGACAGTGTAACTTGGCCAGGGTACTAATCCAGTGCCTTGGAGTAATTTCTGGATCATTTGGATCCTACCATGAGGGTTTTCCTGGCAGATTTCCTCAGAGGAGGGAGTTTGCCATTTCCACCCTCTGAGGCTGAGACAGTGTAACTTGGCCAGGGTACTAATCCAGTGCCTTGGAGTAATTTCTGGATCATTTGGATCCTACCATGAGGGTTTTCCTGGCAGATTTCTTCAGAGGAGGGAGTTTGCCATTTCCACCCTCTGAGGCTGAGACAGTGTAACTTGGCCAGGGTACTAATCCAGTGCCTTGGAGTAATTTCTGGCTCATTTGGATCCTACCATGAGGGTTTTCCTGGCAGATTTCTTCAGAGGAGGGAGTTTGCCATTTCCACCCTCTGAGGCTGAGACAGTGTAACTTGGCCAGGGTACTAATCCAGTGCCTTGGAGTAATTTCTGGATCATTTGGATCCTACCATGAGGGTTTTCCTGGCAGATTTCTTCAGAGGAGGGAGTTTGCCATTTCCACCCTCTGAGGCTGAGACAGTGTAACTTGGCCAGGGTACTAATCCAGTGCCTTGGAGTAATTTCTGGATCATTTGGATCCTACCATGAGGGTTTTCTTGGCAGATTTCTTCAGAGGAGGGAGTTTGCCATTTCCACCCTCTGAGGCTGAGACAGTGTAACTTGGCCAGGGTACTAATCCAGTGCCTTGGAGTAATTTCTGGATCATTTGGATCCTACCATGAGGGTTTTCCTGGCAGATTTCTTCAGAGGAGGGAGTTTGCCATTTCCACCCTCTGAGGCTGAGACAGTGTAACTTGGCCAGGGTACTAATCCAGTGCCTTGGAGTAATTTCTGGCTCATTTGGATCCTACCATGGGGGTTTTCCTGGCAGATTTCTTCAAGGGGGGGACTCTTTCCACCCCCGTCCTGGGTGCTCCAATGGAGTCTTCCTGGGATGGGAGGATGTCCTCTGACCCCAGGAAGAGTCCATTGAAGCACCCAGGATGGGGGTGGAAAGAGGAGGAGCACATTCAACTAGCCAGGAAAAGAGGACTCTTTCCACCCCCGTCCTGGCTGCTCCAATGGGCTCTTCCTGGGATGGGAGGAGCCCACTGGAGCACCAAGGCTGAGGTTGAAATGAGGCCTACTTTTAGCCTAGGCCTCGGCCGTTTGCCCTCAGCTTGTATATTCGCTTCATTAGGCGCAGCAACTTTCCCACCCTCATTTTGGGGAAGAAAAAGTGCGTCTTATATGCCGAAAAATACGGGATATTTCTATACTGCTTATCAGTGCACTTAAGTACTCCCTCAGCGGTTTACAATGTGTAAGCTAATTGTCCCCGACAAGCTGGGTACTCATTTTACCAACCTACAGAAGGATGCAAGGCTGAGTGGACCTTGGAGTCCTTGGGATCGAACTCATAACCTTTTGTCTGTGAATGGCTGCAGTATTGCCATTTAACCATTACGCCACCAGGACTCCCAGGGCTGGGCAGTACCAGGAGCCCCTGTCTAGAAGTACCCCTGGTCTGGACAACAACAACATCAGCACTTGTGTAGTAGACTGGAAGCCTTTAGTGAGAGAGTATTAAGTGGGCTTTTCCATTTGCAAAAAAGAAGGGATGAAGGTCTTCCCCAGAGAATGTGAGTGCTGAGAAAGCAAAGAGAAGGACAGCTCTGTCAGCATCGAAAAATGCCACACACCTCCCGGAATAGTTCAGAGACACTCGGATCCTCTTCAGCTCTCCCGTCAATGGGAAAGAAGGAAAATAAGGTTCCTTGAGAACTGCGTACTGCCCAGCCCATCTCCCAACTGCCCAGATCCCTTGATCAGGATTAAAATCAACATCACCTTTTCTTTTCAAAGACCTGCTGGCAACACCTACACCCCATTCCTCTTCATTTCCCACACTGACATCCCAGTAATGTCTTCCTGACATGAATCCTTCATGTCCCAGGACAAAAGGCCTTTCGTCAAATCTCTCAGGATTGTTGGGCAAGTCTTGATACTCATCTCCCCATCTCAAGCTTTTTTGATCCTCAGAGTGGATGAGTTTTGGATGAGCAGTGCCTGGATCCAGAGTTACATTTTCTGTTGCAGACGAGAGTGGATGAGACAAAAAGTAAAATAAAACAAAATAAAAGATGGAGCACAAGAATCTGCTATGAGATTGGCTGACAGCCTGATTTTAGAAACACATTGCAGACATGGTTGGATTAAGTAGGGTTACCATGTTTTGAAAAGCAAAAAAAAAGAGACACATTTTCCAAACACCAATCCGTTCAATGACTTTCACTTAAGCTGTGATCACTGCTGCTATAAATATTTCTAATCTTCATTGTATTTAAACAATAGTTTAAATTGATTATTCAGCAATAATTAATATTACCAACAATTCATCTGGTTACAACTGAAATTTTAATATCTAAGTAACTGCAAAAGGACATGTGCTGAAATTAACTTCCATGGGGCTGCTTTGGAGGCCTCCCCTGAGTGTCTTTTAAACTGGCATGTCTTTCCTCCTCCTCTAAACTTTACTATTTGATCAACCACTTCCTCCAGTAAAAAAATCTAGACATTTTAAAAATGAAGTAGTTTCTGATTGATGGCAACCCTAAGGTGATCCTATCATGGGGTTTTCATGGTAAGTTTCTTCAGAGGGGGGTTTCCATTGCCCTCCTCTGAGACTGAGAGAGTGTCCAAGGTCACCCTGTGGGTTTCCATGGCTGAGTTGGGATTCAAACCCTGGTCTCCAGAGTCATAGTCCAACACTCAAACCACTACACCAGTGACAGGCAACCTTTTTCAGACCTGGGCCAGTCTGCCGTCGCCCAGGTCTCGGCTGGGCTGAGGGGGGGGGGGGAATGGCGGCGCGCTCCTCCTCTGCGCACGACCTCCCCGCGCATACGGCCGCCGCGGCCGTTACCGCAGCTGCCGCCATAGCGCACGCGGCTCCAGTGTTTATTTCTTCTCCAATAGACTTGGCAAACTCACCTTTCTGAAGCTGAAATTCACAAAGTAGAGTGTCTGATGAATAAAAGGGAACAAATATTAATCATTTTTCTGTATACCACATATCTCTGTGTAAACATATTCTTTTCATCTCACTATACCATTCACATAGGATGTTATCACACATGGGCCAGAAAACTATAGTAAAGTGGAAATGAGGCATTCCGAAAATAAACTGAAAATAAACCTTGATTCCGCAAATGGCTTTCACACGGAATTACCTTAATTGCGAAATTATAATAAACACATTTAACGTTCACGATTTGCTTTTCACATGACAATAAATGCGAAATTACTGTAATTTCGCAAATGCATTTCCTCAAAACTACCGAATTTCAAAAGATCTCGGATCACACCAGTTTCTGTCCAGTTTCTGTGCGACGTTGTGTGAAATCGTGAGGCACAAATCCAGTTTCTGTTTGGGATTTGTGTGGATTAACCAGCAGATTTCCCCCGTGTGATAATGTCCATACACACACCTGTTTAGAAGGAACAGGGGTGAGGAAATGGTGGGCCATAGGGTATTTTGCAGGACCCAGATCCCAAAATTCTTAATTTTTATGGATTTCCCCCCTCCAAACAACTAAAAAATGCCACAAACAGTAGCGGATTTACCCATGCAACTCCCAAGCCCATGTGAAAAAAAATGACCAATGACCAAAAATGAAACAGATTCCAGTTATGCTAGGAGTGATGGAGCACTCCATGGGGAACAGGAGTAGCATTTACTCAATATATACAGACTGGGGTGAGAGGGATGCTTGTCCCAGTTCTACGTGGCTTATAAATAGTCACATTTCTATATTGTTAACCTCTTTTAATTTGGCTAATTCACGCTCTTAATAGATTTAGAACAGTGTAAAACAGTGATTCCCAAACTTTGATCCTCTAGGTGTTTTGGACTCCAACTCCCAGAAGGCCCAGACAGCTTGGCCAACAGTCAGGAATTCTAGGAGTTGACGTCCAAAACATCTGGAGGATCAAAGTTTCAAAACCACTGGATTGTATCAAAGCCAGCTATCTAAGACTTAATATTTCCTCAGTGTGATCATCAACATGGTTATTCAGCTGCAAAGCACACACTCCGGAAGCACAGAAAAACTGGCTGATTGATGACAAGACAAATAAACCATCCAATGCTTCTAATTCTTAAAAGTCAGTGTAACAAGGCAGCAGATACTGTAGTTCAGCTATGAGGTTTGTACAATGTATGCATTGTACAAGATTATTCTCACAAATGCAAGAACACACTTTAAAATTGACAAAATATCTCACTCTTTTGCAGGCAAGGAGAAACAAAATGTGGTTTTATGATCTTGCATGTAAAAAGTAGACCAGTGAGGAATCATGGGAACTGTGGACTAATAATGGGAACTGTGCTAGGGAATCATGGGAACTGTGGACTATAAACTATGGGATAAAGCCCTAATCGATTTGAATTTAGTCATAAATGAGTCCCAGTGAAGTCACTAACTATTAAGTTAGTCACAAGCAATATTGTTTTGGTATTAGTGTATCTTAATGAACTGGTTTGGAGGCTGACAACACAATTCTGCATGTCTACTCAGAAGTAAGGGCCTTTGCAGACTGCCAGAAATAGTGCAAATTGAGTCCACTTTAACTGCCCTGACTCAGTGCTAGGGAATCATGGGAACTGTAGTTTATTGTGGCCCCAGAGCTCTCTGACAGAGAAGGCTCAATGTCTCAGAAAAAAATACAGTTCTCATGGTTCCCTAGCACTGAGCCAGGGCAGCTAAAGTGGACTCAATTTGCACTATTTGTGGCAGTCTGTAAAGGCCCTAAGTCTCACTGAATTCAATAGGCCTTCCTGTGAAGCAAGTGGACCTAAAAGCACATGCCAGTTTTTAAGAAGTGCCTCTCAAAGTTCCAGTTCAAAATTATGGGATTGAATTTAGGTATTGCTATAATCCAGAGCCTTGTAGATCAAACATAAGGATTTGGGTCCAAGCCAAATTCAATGAACTCAATGTGAACTTTGCCTCTGCAGGCAGCAAACATACTAGCATTGCTGTTATCAGGAAATTACTGGATATATTTTTCTCTTGGCTTTTCTCCAAGGAGCTGAGAAAACAAATCATAAAATAGTTTCCCCTGTCAGGATTTCTTCAGCCTCATTTCACCCAGAGACACACACTTTTAAAAAATTATCACTTGACTTTTAGGAAATGCATGTCTGGTTTTACCAAAACCAGAAACACCTTTTTATGGCAAACTAGAAATGACTTCTCAGGCTGCATCTGCACTATAGAGGCAATACTGTTTGATACCACTTTACCTGCCTCAGCTCAATGCTATAGAATTCTGGGATTTGTAGTTTTGTGAGATATATAACCTTCTCTGACAGAGAGCTCTGGTGCCACAACAAATGATCATTCCACAGATGCCATGGCTTGGAGCCATAGCAGGTCAAAACAATATGTGTGAAAGAGATCTGGGAGTTCTAGCAGACTACAAGTTGAACGTGAGTCAATAGTTTGATGTGGCAGCTAAAAAGACCAATGTGATTCTGGGCTGCATCAATACAAGTATAGTCTCTAGATCAAGGGAAATAATAGTGCCAATCTATTTTGCTTGGGTCAGGCCTCACCTGGAATACTGTGTCCAGTTCTGGGCAGCACAGTTCAAAAAGGATGTTGAGAAGCTAGAGTGTGTCCAAATGGTGAAGGGTCTGGAAACCATGCCCTATGAGGACTTAGGGAGCTGGGTATGTTTAGCCTGGAGAAGAGGTTAAAAGGTGATATGAGATCTGTTTAACTATTTGAAAGAATGTCTTATTATGGATGGAGCAAGCTTGTTTTATGCTGCTCCAGAGAATAGGACATGGAGTAATGTATGCAAACTACAGGAAAAGAGATTCCACCTCAACATTAGGAGGAACTTGATTTTATCCAAGCAGCACATGTTTTATGGTTATGTTACTCAAGACTGTTTTAACCTGTTTTAAATTGTCTGTTTTTAAATTGAGAAAAACAGAAGTTTAATCTTTTAAAACTTTGTAGTTATGTATTGTTTTAAGTTGATTCTATTGTAAGCCCCCCTGAGTTCTTTGGCTAAAGGGTAGGACAAAAATATTTTAATAAGTAAGTTATATTTTAAAATATTTTCACATATTTATATTTCTTACTTAGTACTGATATTTCTTGTATGAGCTCAAGATGACATAGATGGGTATTTTTCTCTCCACTTTTACCCTCACAGTACCCTGGTGATGTAGGTCAGGACAAGAGAATGGCAGGTTCCTGTGATCTTCATGGCTCAGGAGACTCTAACCTGGACCACGTATTTCAAAATGTAGACAGGACATTTTTCACATACATCATCCTTGAATCTAGGAATAAGCAACGGTAGAGGAGATGAAGCCATCCCCCGTCCACCCATGGGCCACTCCTGGAGTGACCAGAAGTGATGCAAAATTGGTTCTGGTTCTGGCAATCGGCTGAAATGTATCCAATTTATGCATTGATTTTTGACTGAATGGGGTGGTAGGGGGAGATGAAAGGTCCTCCCTCCATCTCTACTGCTACAACATTTGTTGGACTTAACCTCCTTCTGCAACATTACCATTCCCTCTTCCTTGTGTATCATGGAAGTTATCACATGTGGCCCAGAAACTGAAAATAAAGTGGAAATGAGGCATCCCGAAAATAAACGGGAATTGCGAATTTACAGTAAGTGCATTGAACATCCACACACAAGAGAAAAAAACCCGTAAATCTAGTAGAAATGAGCCTCTTGCATATGTGCAGATAGAGGAATGCTCGCTGGAACCATGGCAACAGCAGGGAAATGCTCCCCAATGCGCATTTGGCGATCACATTACGGTAAATGCGTAATTACGTATTTGCATTTCCTCCAAACGACTGAATTACAAAAGATCGCGGTTAACACCAGTTTCTGTCCACTTTCTGTCCAGTTTCTGTGCGATGTCGTGTGAAAACATGGGGCACTAATCCAGTTTCTGTCTGGATTTTGTGTGGATTAACCAGCAGATTTGCCCCCGTGTGATAATGTCCCATGTCTTATTTAGACTGCAAGCCCAAGGGCAGGGAACTGTCAAGTTAACAATCTGCAAGCTGCTCTGAGAGCCTTTGTGGCTGAAGAGTGAGGGTATAAATACTCTAAATCAGTGGTTCCCAAACTTTCATCCTCCAGATGTTTTGGACTTCAGCTCCCAGAATTCCTGAATGCTGGCTAAGCTGGCTAAGGCTTCTGGGAGTTGAAGTCCAAAACATCAGGAAGGCCAAAGTTTGGGAATTGTTGCTCTAAATAAATAAATAAAACCATTGTGTTTGGGCGGGGAGGGGGGTTGAATGGGTTTTTTATGTCATTTTTTAAAGCAAATATATATATAAATGGAGAGCTCTGGACACTTTGAATCATAGAATCATAGAATCATAGAATCATAGAGTTGGAAGAGACCACAAGGGCCATCCAGTCCAACCCCCTGCCATGCAGGAACTCCCAATCAAAGCATCCCCGACAGATGGCCATCCAGCCTCTGCTTAAAGACCTCCAAGGAAGGAGACTCCACTACTCTCTGAGGGAGTGTGTTCCACTGTCGAACCGCCCTTACTGTCAGGAAGTTCCTCCTAATGTTGAGGTGGAATCTCTTTTCTTGCAGCTTGCATCCATTGTTTCGGGTCCTAGTCTCTGGAGCAGCAGAAAACAAGCTTGTTCCCTCCTCGATATGACATCCCTTCAAATATTTAAACACGGCTATCATATCACCTCTCAGCCTTCTCTTCTCCAGGCTAAACATCCCCAGCTCCCTAAGTCGTTCCTCATAGGGCTTGCTTTCCAGACCCTTCACCATTTTAGTTGCCCTCCTTTGGACACGCTCCAGTTTCTCCACATCCTTTTTGAATTGTGGTGCCCAGAACTGGACACAGTATTCCAGGTGAGGCCGGACCAAAGCAGAATATAGTGGCACTATTACTTCTCTTGATCTAGACACTATACTTCTACTGATGCAGCCTAAAATTGCATTGGCCTTTTTAGCTGCTGCATCGCACTGTTGACTCATGTTCAACTTGTGGTCCACCTGGATTCCTAGATCCCTTTCACACGTAGTCTCATTCAGCCAAGTGTCCCCCATCGTATATCTGTACTTTTCGTTTTTCCGCCCTAAGTGCAGGACCTTACATTTCTCTGTGTTGAATTTCATTTTGTTAGCTTTGGCCCAACTTTCTAGTCTGCTCAAGTCATTTTGAATTTTGATCCTGTCCTCTGGGGTATTAGCTACTCCTCCTAATTTGGTGTCGTCTGCAAATTTGATAACTATGCCCCCAATACCGTCATCCAAGTCATTAATAAAGATATTGAATAGCACTGGGCCCAGGACAGAGCCCTGTGGCACCCCACTGGTCACTTCTTTCCAGGTTGAAAAGGAGCCATTGTTGAGCACCCTTTGTGTTCGACCAGATAACCAATTACAAATCCATGTAACAGTTACTTTGTCTAGCCCACATTTTACCAACTTGCTTGCAAGAATGTCATGGGGAACCTTGTCAAAGGCCTTACTGAAATCAAGATATACTATATCCACAGCATTCCCTTCATCTACCAAACTGGTAATTTTATCAAAAAAAGAGATCAGATTTGTCTGGCATGACCTGTTTCTCTGAAACCAATGTTGACTTTTTGTGATTATGAAATTATCTTCCAGATGTTCACAGACTCTCTGTTTAATGATCTGCTCCAGAATCTTTCCGGGTATTGATGTCAGACTAACTGGACGATAATTGTTGGGATCCTCTTTTTTCCCCTTTTTGAAGATGGGGACAACATTTGCCCTCCTCCAGTCCGCTGGGACCTCTCCTGTTTTCCAGGAATTCTCAAAGATTATTGCCAATGGTTCTGATATTACATTTGCCAGTTCTTTTAATACCCTTGGATGTAATTCATCTGGTCCTGGAGACTTATATTCATCTAGATTAACCAGATGTTTCTGTACTATCTCTTTACTTATTCTGTGATGAAATTCTCCTATTCTGTCCTCTGCTCCATTATCCTCAAGTTGAGCACCCTTTGTCTTTTCTGAGAAGACTGAAGCAAAGAAGGTGTTGAGTAATTCTGCCTTTTCTCTGTCCCCTGTTAACTTTTTGCCATCTTCTCCACACAGTGGCCCTACCATTTCCTTCTTTTTCCTTTTGCTACTGACATACCCCCAAAAGCCCTTTTTATTGTTCTTAACCGCTCCAGCAAGCCTGATTTCATTCTGCGCTTTAGCTTTTCTGACTTTAACCCTACACGTGCTAGCTATTTGTTTGAATTCCTCTTTGGTGATTTCCCCATTTTTCCATTTCTTATACATGTTCCGTTTAAAACATAGTTCAGTTGCAAGTTCCTTAGTCATCCATCCTGGTTTCTTGAGACACCTCCCATTCTTCCTCCTCGTTGGCACGGTTTGAAATTGTGCCTTCAGTATCTCCCTTTTGAGAAACTCCCATCCGTCTTGAACTCCCTTCTCTTTTAGTATTCCTGTCCATGGGATCACCCTCAGTATTTCTCTAAGTTTAGTAAAATCAGCTTTCCTAAAGTCTAGAATGCGTGTCTGACTATGCCTGGCTTCTCCTTTCCACTGTATAATAAACTCCAGGAGGACATGATCACTCCCGCCTAAGGATCCAACCACTTGCACCCCATTAACTAGGTCTTCCCTGTTAGTTAGGATCAGATCCAAAATAGCTGACTCCCTCGTTGCCTCTTCCACCTTTTGAACAATGAAATTGTCTTCGAGGCAAGTGAGGAATTTGCTAGACCTCAAGGATTTTGCCGAGTTTGACTTCCAGCAAATATCCGGATAGTTGAAGTCACCCATCACTACTATATTTCTCCTTTCTGAGTGTGTAGTCATCTGTTCTAGAAAGGCATCATCCAGTTCTTCTGCCTGAGTCGGGGGTCTGTAGTAGACTCCCACAATAACATCCCTGTTGTTTCTTTCCCCTTTAATTTTTATCCAAATGCTCTCCACCTGGCTTCCAGGATTGTTGTCCTGGATTTCTTCACTGGTGTAAATATCCCTGACATATAATGCTATTCCTCCTCCTCTCCTGTTTGGTCTGTTTCTCTTGAAGAGGTTATACCCCTGTATTTTTACATTCCAATCATGAGACTCATCCCACCAGGTTTCAGTGATGCCTATTATATCATATTTGCTTTGTTGCGCTAGGAGTTCAAGTTCATCTTGCTTATTTCCCATGCTCTGTGCATTAGTGTAGAGACATCTAAGACCATATGTCTCCTTTACTTGCTGCCTTAGCACGTTTTTTTGCCTCCCACTGTTGGGTCCCTCTACTGTTTGCTTTGTTTCCTCTATGACAGTTTGACTATTTTTTCCAGTCCTTTTGTCTTCCAGGGTGCTGTCTCCCTTCCCCACATAACTCAGAAGACTGCAGAACAGACTCTCGGTAGGTCTTGTATCCCATGGGCAGGACTTCTCTCCCCCATATTGATTATTTTTGACCTAGTATTTTTGGGCAACCTCTCCCACAGTGACCATTTTGTGACCCAAGTGCTCCCTGGATCCACAAGAAGAGGCAGACAGCAACACCATCAAAACAGTTCCAGGGGCAGTCAATGCCTCCTTTTCTCCAGGGTTAGGGGCAGAGGACCTCTGTGAATGTGGAAGAACCACAAATAACAAAAACACTATAGGACGTTATCACACGGGAGCAAATCTGCTGGTTAATCCACACAAAACCCAAACAGAAACTGGATTAGTGCCCCGTGTTTTCACATGACATCGCACAGAAACTGGACAGAAAGTGGACAGAAACTGGTGTTAACCGTGATCTTTTGAAATTCGGTTGTTTGGAGGAAATGCAAATGCGCAATTAAGGTAATTTCGCATTTACTGTAATGTGAAAAGCAAATGCGCATTTGGGAGCATTTCCCTGCTGTTCCCATGGTTCCAGTGAGCATTCCTCTATCTGCGCATGTGCAAGAAGCTCATTTCTAGTACATTTACGGGCTTTTCTCACTTGTGTGTGAATGTTAAATGCGCTTACTGTAAATTCGCAATTAAGGTAATTATGTTTGCGGAATTGAGGTTTATTTTCCGTTTATTTTCGGGATGCCTCATTTCCACTTTATTTTCGCTTCCTGGCCCATGTGTGATAACGTGTTTTTACCTGAGAGAACACCTCTAGGAATCTCTTGGTCCTCCAATGCAACTCTGTGGTCAACATCTGCCAGACATTGACCATACAAATGCACTGGAGGAGCTACAAATGCCTACTAGTGGAGTGTTCTGTCTAGGAATCTCTGGGTCCTTTGTGCAACTTTTGGTTAAAGATGACCATAGAGTTATGGTGGAGGACCTAGATATTCCTAGAGAGAACATATTAATAAAATCTGTGAACAATCCATGAATAATCAAATCCGCAAAAGTCAAAGCAGCAAGTGTGGAGGGACAAGTGTAGTACTCCACAGAGTAAGATATACAGGTTGTGTCTCCCTTCGGAATTCGAAAATTCAAAATATTCCAAAATCCAAAACTGTCCACATGGGTGGCTGAGATAGTGGCACTTTTGGTTCCACGTGCACAAAATAATTAAAACTACTGTGTATAAAATTACCTTCAAGCTATAGGTATAAGATGTATATGAAACATAAATGAATTTCATGTTTATAGACTTGGTGATATCTTAGGATGTACAGTATGTCCAAATATTGCAAAATCTGAAAAACTTCAAAATCCAAACCACTTTTGGTCCCAAGCATTTCAGATAAGGTAAACTCAACCTGTAGTTTTACTGGCATGCCACACTCACATCTCCATCAGGTTGGGCTTAGAGATTATGGATGTACTACACCGCAGAAATAAAGCAATTTAACACCACTTTAACATTTTCAGCCTCCTGAACATACGGGTATTCATAATTTGGTGAGGTACCAGAACTCTGACAGACCAGGGGGCATTCCTCATCCAAAATAAAAATCCTAGGACCCCACAGCTCCATGACAGTTAAAATGGTGTCAAACTGCTTTATTTCTGCAGTGTGGCAGAACTGCAACTGTAATCTACCTAAGGCCACTCTTGAATTAGCATTCTGCTCTGAATCTATAGCAGAGCAAAGTGCAAAACCTTCTGTTCCACATGCTCTGTGCAACTGAATTCTCGCTCTAAACACACAGGATGGGTGGGTTCAAAGAAGTACATGGGCTCTTCGTACCTTTTATGCTTCCTTTTTGGGAGAAAGGTGGGATATAAATCCCTTAATTAAAAATAAATAAATAAGTAAGCAAAGGTCCAAAGCGCCACAGTCAGCAGGTAACACCCATCCAGTAGGCAGGGGGTATTAGGAGACCACATTGCTCCCTCCAGGGATGTTTGAGGACTGCTTCCCACTGAAATATTTTTTCATGAGGGGAACTGGGGTGCTGGGGCCCTCAAAAATAACCCTAAGAGTCACATGAGGTCGACAGCCTACACCTTGAGATAACACACACACACACAATATGAAAGAAAACTGGTAACCTTTATCCAGAAATTTTACCCAGAATCATATCCGCCCCTGCTCACCCACCATTAATAATACCCACAAGCAACACATAGAAATATTTATAGCATTTGAATACTTTATAAATTACAGGGACACAACAAGTGGCCTCCTCACAACCGTTACTGTAGGATCCTGTCACCAACCCCCAACCAGGCCATTCAGGTTTGCCTGCAAACCAGAAAAAAGACCTTTAAAACAACATACAGAGTATGTTGGCTTCAGATGGGTTTTCAAAGCTCACCACCTAAGTCAAAATATTTCATCAAATGTTAGCAGTGCAGTAATATGGGGTATGTGTAGTGGTTTGAGTCTTAGGACCTTATCCCACGCTGCTCTCAAAAGTGGCAAGAAAGCGATATGAGCATCATTCCAGTACTATAGCGCTAGTATAAATATAGCACTAGCGCTATAATAGCGCTATGGATCACCTCGCGCTATTGCAATGCCCGCTGAAACCGACATTCAAAAGAATGCGAATGATGCTGCATTCCGAGCGGTTTCTTGCTGGATTCTGAGCAACGTCGTGGGATCACGCGGAAAACTATAGCGCTATAGTGCCTGATTCTTAGCGGATTCTGAGCGACGTCGTGGGATCACGCGGAAAACTATAGCGCTATAGCGCCTGATTCTTAGCGGATTCTGAGCGACGTCGTGGGATCACGCGGGAAGATATAGTGCTATAGCGCCTGATTCTTAGTGGATTCTTGCTGCTTTTGGCCCCGTGGGATAAGGCAGCTAGGATGTTATCACACGTGGGCCAGAAAGCGATAATAAAGTGGAAATGAGGCATTCCGAAAATAAACGGAAAATAAACCTTGATTCCGCAAATGGCTTTCACATGTAATTACCTTAATTGCGAAATTAAAGTAAGCGCATTTAATGTTCACACACAAGTGAGAAAAGCCCATAAATGTACTAGAAATGAGCTTCTTGCACATGCGCAGATAGAGGAATGCTTGCCGTGGAACCATGGGAAAAGCAGGGAAATGCTCCCAAATGCGCATTTGCTTTTCACATTATGGTAAATGCGAAATTACCTTAATTTTGCATTTGCATTTCCTCCAAACAACCAAATTTCAAAAGATCTCGGATGACACCAGTTTCTGTCCACTTTCTGTCCAGTTTCTGTGCAATGTCATGTGAAAACGCGGGGCACAAATCCAGTTTCTGTTTGGGATTTGTGTGCATTAACCAGCAGATTTGCCCCCGTGTGATAATGTTCTGGAAGACCATGGCTGGAATCCCCCCCCCTCAGTCATGGAACCCCCCTGAGTGACTTTGGGCAAATTACATTCTCTCAAACTCAGAGGAAGGCAAACACAAACTTCCTCTGAACAAATCTGATCAAGAAAACCCCATGATAGCTTTGCCTTAGGGTTGCCATAAGTTGGAAGTGACTTGAAGACACACAGCAACAAATGTTTTCCGAGGCCAAAATGGGCCCCATGAATTGCTAAACTCATCCACTTTGCCAGAACTGGGGGCAGTATCCTGTGACCATCAGATGTCTTAGGGTGACATTTCTCAGACACCCTAGTCAATGGTGAGGAATGCTGGGATCTAGAGTTCAATAACACCTGGCTGTCTGCATAACTCCCATCCCAGCCTCAAATGTTGCTCTCAGTTAAACTATCCTTTAGCTTCATGCTTTGCTTGTTTTGAAACTTAAGAGTCTGAGGACGTTATCACACTTGCAGCAAGAGAGCGGCGAGAAAGCTGGTCGGAATCCTTTGGGAACCATTTTGGGCTCATGCCGGAATGTGCCCGGCAAGCGGAAAACATTACCACACTAGAATGGAATCAGTGAGGAATGTGAGATGCCGGAATGGTTCCGCTCCGGGGGCCCGTATCTCCTGTTCACACACAAGTTGAAGATCCCTACCTTGATCCGGCAAGGATGTTCATGCACATGCGCAGAAGCAGGAATGCTTGCCGAGTCGGCCGGATGAGATTTTCGTCACTTCCCCCTTCTCGTCATGTCGTCATTTCCGTCTGCTCGCCATTTCCGTCAGATCGCCATTTCTTCTTCCGTGTGTGCCGCCACTCTGACCATGGAGGGGTCTGGTGCAGTGATGCTTTCTGTGTTGCATGCGGAGCTGGAGAAGTTGGATCGGCAACAGGAGCAGAGGCGCAGGGCTGTGCTGGCTGGCGTCCGTCACTTTATGAGGCGGCGTGGCATCACTGGCTTCACAGCCCATGCCTTGTTATGGAGGTTTTTTGGTCGCCGCCACCGCGTTGGCCAGGGTTTCCATGCCGCCAGTGTTCCCCGGCCACGCCGTTGGTGGGTCAGGCCACAGGTTGTGAGGAACTGGTGGGCAGAGGAGGTGATCCCTCTTTGGGATGAAGACATGTGGATCCGGAACTTCCGGATGTCCAGGGCCACACTGTACGAGATAGCTGAGGCTCTGCGCCCTCACATCCAGGCCAGGGACACCTTGCTGAGGAGGGCCATCTCCGTGGAAGAGAGGGTGGCAATCACCATATGGTGGCTTTCTGCCCCCCTCAATTACAGGAGAGTGGCACGGCACTTCCAGATTGGGGTGTCCACAGCAGCAAAAATCTGTACTGAGGTGATCCAGGCTATTGTGGATGTACTTCTCCCAAGAACAGTCTGCCTAGGAAACTATCGCCAGGTAGGTTCCTCTTTTGTGTTCTTGGCCTCTGCTTCATTTAAATTAATCTATGCTATCAAATAATACTGTACAGTATTAGTTTGGAAAAAGTACTCCTGCCGTGCCACATAACAAGGGGGGGGGGTCATGGCTTCGGGCTTCCTTTTGGACAATTCCTTAATTTGCTATTACCTCCCTTGACTACGTGACATTACCTCTTGTATGTGCAATTTGCAGAAATGCATGCCTACATATATAAGCAGATTACTGAAGGGGCTGGTGTAAGGGGTGCATTAATTTTGAAAGGGAGCTACAAGGAGAGCGGAAATGAGGGCTTCTTCTGTATATATGTGTGTATGTAGCTATGGATGGAGAAAACCATCTACAATTATGAGAACTTACCAGACACCTAAGCATTGTGTTGCTCTTACCCTGCTCTTCAAGGCTTTTTCTCTTTTTCCCTTTTTCTTACCTTGCAGGTCATGGATGGATTTGAAGAGCTGGGCTTCCCCCACTGTGTCGGCACACTGGATGGATCACACATCCCTATACACCCTCCAAGAGCCAATGCCGAGGACTACTATAACAGGAAATATGGCTACTCAATAGTACTGCAGGCCTTGAGCTCGGCAAACGGTGTATTCCTTGACATCGAGGCTGGCTTCTCCGGCCGTAACCACGACGCATTCATCTTCCGGAATTCATCCCTGTGCCAGGCGATGGATGAGGGTGCTTTTGTCCCCGGAAATCCCACGGTCACTATCAGGGGGGTGCAGGTGCCTCCCTTGATAATTGCGGATGGGGTGTACCCCTTGCGGTGATGGCTAATGAAGCCTTACATTGGAGCTCTGCAGCCCAATCAATTGGCGTCCATCCCACCCCCCTCTGCCGTGTGCGAGAACAGTCAGAGGTTTTTTGTTTTTTATTAATTTCTCCATCCCTCTCTCCCCATTGTTTCTTTTAAAAATCATTAGTAATGAATGTGTATAAATAAAAACAACAGGAATCATATTGTTAAAATAAATACTATATTTTTTGTCAAAAATACTGCATGGCATCTTTCTTTAATTATCTGAGGTGGGATGTTGGGAAAACATAGACTCTTCAACGCGCCCTTTTCACTCCTTTGCACCAGCATCTCGATATCTAGGACGCAGTGTATCTGAAAGAGAAAGCAGGGAAATCACTAGAACTAGAAGGGAATGGACCACGAGAATAGATTAACAATAGTGTCTCTCTTCTCTTACACACTGTAAGATATTAGAAGACAGAGCATTCCCTGGCAGGCCAAAAAGAAAGGGAGCTGAGGAAAAGTTCAATTGATCAGAGGAAAAGGTGAAACGATTACCATTTTTCAAATCGGCGAAGGGCACTACCTGATATGTCTCGCTTATTAGCCGAGGGCCAAGAGCTGTGAAATGCATGCAAAAGAAAAAACCGCCCAAACAAACATTGTTAAAACTTCCCCTCACAACTGGGCCCCCAAGCAGGGAAACATGTGCTATGCCATTTGTGGAGCCATCTCCGCTGAAATGCACATCGAAGCACAGTCGGAAAGGGCCCCTTGGGGTGGTGCATAGAAATGGCATTCCTGCATGGCAGGAGGCAGAAGTGGATGGACGTACTGTTTTTCCCCCACTGTACAAAAGAAGAGCCCATTTCGGGGGTGCTTTGATAAGTCACCCATGCACGTCAGGTGTAATATGTAGATATATATTGAATGTAAATTTAAATATATAGTAAAAGTAGATAGCTACATGGAAAAATGTGCATGTAACAAATACATATATATATATATATATATATATATATATACATGTATGTATATATTGTATATATATATATATATATGTATATATATGTATGTATATATATGTATGTATATATATGTATGTATATATATATATATATATATATATATGCACACCTTTCCATCCCTCTATCCCTGTATGTACCTATCTATCTATGTATCTATCTATCTATCCATCTATCTATCTTTCTATTTCTAATTTGTTTGTAAACCATGTCTGGTTTAAAAATTTTTATGGGGGGAAGTTGTAATCGCTCTTAGTTGTTATTGATTATGTTATGATGTAAGCCGTCCCGATTGCTGTGCAGAGGGGCGAGTTATAAATAAAAATAACAATAACAATAACAACAATAACAGCAAGTATTACTGTTATTATTATTGTTTCTGTTGTTGTTATTATCACTATTATGTCCATCTACCCATCACCCACAGTATTCTCCCAACCAAATTACCACCTCCACTGCCCCCCCCACTATATATACCAGGGGTAGGCAACCTTTCCCCTTTAAGGGCCGAGGGACTTCAGCTCCCAGAACCCCAAGAGCTACTGGCCAACATGGGGCTATTGGCCAACATGGCTGAGGCTTCTGGGAGCTGAAGTCCCTCGGCCCTTAAAGGGGAAAGGTTGCCTACCCCTGATATATACAAACTGGGCGCCCAAGGAATAGATGTAACACATTTATTCAAGATGACACTATTCACACACGACCAGGTACCACGGCCTCCGAGATGCTGGCAGCCAGGTATCCACACCTGAGGAAAGAGAAACATCAGAAAAGAAAGATAATAATTATTGTTATTATTGTTGTTATTATTATTGTTATTATTGTTGATATTATCACTATTATATCCATGTACCCATCACCCACGGGGAATTCTTCCAACCAAATTACCGCCTCCACTGCCCCCCCCAACTATATATACAGATATTCCCCCCCCCGAATTCTGGGCTACAAAGCCATCCATAATAATGATTTCCCCCCCCAAGCCCTGGTCGCACGGCGGCACAAATCCCAATAGAAAGCTCTAGATTGCCTTAAAATAATAGAAGAGAGGACCATTGTTTACCCGTCCCGTTTGTTGCCCGCTCCAAACAGGAAGTACACATCATATGATGCTTCCTCAAATCCTTGGGGAATACCGCGAGGAACCATGGGCCATAAAAAGAGGAAATGCGGCATGACAAGGATCTCGTGTTTATACCTATGCCGAGATCAGCATCATTCCGGCATAGTGCCGACTGCTTGAGTGTATTCCTTAAAACTCTCAGAATTCAAAAGGACTGAAATGAGGCTGAAATGACGCTGAAATGAGGTAGGGAAGGGCGGGGTTTGCTGCGACGTCGTGAGAACACACGGAAAAAAAGTCTGAAATGAGGCTGAAACAAGGCTGAAATGAGGCTGAAATGACGCTGCTTTAGGGCCAGTGTGGTAACGTCCTGAGAGTGCCCTGTTCTGTCTCAGAAGGACAAGGTGCTCAAAGAGGTCATTAGGTAAGGCCTGTTTTCTCAGCGCTGCTATGCTGACACCAGTACTGCAAAGGTGTTCTGCCGCAACACTTGAAGGAATGCCTGTGTTGTACTTCAGGAAACTCTGTTGAATATACGGAAAGCCACGGAGCGATGATGACAACATCTCCCCATTGGGAATCTTCAGGTAAGTCAATATCTCCTCCTCCACAATATCCTCTGTTGACCTCTTTCTCTCAAACTTGATATCAAAGAAGAAGCCATCATTGTCAAACTGCTGGTCTTCTTCTGAAGGCTTATCCTTTTCCTTGCTTACAGTATCCTGTACCGTATTTTTCGCCCTATAGGGCGCTCCGGCATATTAGGCGCACCCAATTTTAAAAGGAGGAAAATCCAAGAAAAAAGGATTCCTCCCTTTAGCCGGAGGCCGGTTGTTCAATGGGCTGGTGCTGGGATCGGAGACTTCGATCGCTTCGATCCCGGCACCAGCCGATTCCAAGACCGAGGCCGGGGGGAGAAGGAAGGCTCCTTCTCCCCCCGGCCTCAGTCTTCAATCGGCTGGTGCCGGGATCGCTTCGATCCCGGCACCAGCCGATTCCAAGACCGAGGCCGGGGGGGGGGGAAGGAAGGCTCCTTCTCCCCCTGGCCTCAGTCTTCAATCGGCTGGTGCCGGGATCGCTTCGATCCCGGCACCAGCCGATTCCAAGACCGAGGCCGGGGGGAGAAGGAAGGCTCCTTCTCCCCCCGGCCTCAGTCTTCAATCGGCTGGTGCCGGGATCGCTTCGATCCCGGCACCAGCCGATTCCAAGACCGAGGCCGGGGGGAGAAGGAAGGCTCCTTCTCCCCCCGGCCTCAGTCTTTCAATCGGCTGGTGCCGGGATCGCTTCGATCCCGGCACCAGCCGATTCCAAGACTGAGGCCGCGGGGAGAAGGAGCCCTCCTTCTCCCCGTGGCCTCAGTCTTTCAATGGGCTGGCGCCGGGATCGCTTCGATCCCAGCACCAGCCCATTCGCCCTATAGGGCGCACTCACTTCCTCACGCACATTTAGGGGAAGAAAAAGTGCGCCCTATAGGGCGAAAAATACGGTAGTTCTGCCTTCAACAAGGCTTTCATTGCAGGCCTATTGAGAGATGAGACATTATCACTCAAAGGTTAGGAAACCAAAATAAGTTACTGGTTCAATGATGGTTTATTGATGCATTATGCTTATCTTGTAATCAGGATAGCCACCAGCCTAAAGGGTTTTAGAGAACCACTAAGATTGTAGAGTGATCTTGTAGCACCTTTGAGACTAAGTGAAAGAAAGAAGTTAGCAGCATGAGCTTTTGTAGACTTCAGTCTACTTCCTCAAAAGCATCTGAGGAAGTAGACTGAAGTCTACGAAAGCTCATGCTGCCAACTTCTTTCTTTCAGTTAGTCTCAAAGGTGCTACAAGATCTCTCTATATACTGATTCTACAGACTAACATGGCTATATCTTTGAATTCTACTATTAGAGAACCACCGTTAGGTCTGGACTGGCCATTGGTGGGAAGAAACAGAATGCTGGATTTCATGCACACAAGCCTACCATCTTGGTGTCATAACCCACCTGAAGGTCTCCTCTTCTAACCTCACCTGTTCATACTGCACTCAGAAGACTGCAACCAGTCCAGTTTGAAGAGAGGATGTAGGCAGGCCGCCAAAAGAAGGTTTTTGTCCTCCCAAATATGTGCAAATCGCTTTCTTATGGCTTTGTGCACACATCCCAACAAATGATGACAGTACACTTATGGTTCAGCTTTCTTTTTCAGCCTCTGTAACTTGTGGTCCAGGCCATACAGAGTTGGCAGAAGATACCCCATGAACATGTTGCCCTCCCGCTGAAGGATGTCTAGGGCCCGAGCAAGTGGTCCCAAGATCTCTGTGTACTCCTGAACCACCAGACGCTCAGCTTTTGTGATCCTGCCCAAGGAGCACTGGTTCATTATGGCATCCACTTTTTCTGGCATAGTAGACATAAGCTCACTTTCTTGCTTCAAGGCTTCAAAGGTGGAATTCCACTCATTTTTGTTGTTTGGGACCTTCAGATGGACACCACACTGTTCGTGAATGTACTGTGCAACCTGGGCTGACTGGTTCTGCTTAGACCAAAGTTTTCTGCACTTGCCCATCAAAGAAAGTAGATGCTTCCTGAATGAACCAAAACGGCTATTTTTGGAAGAATCAGAAGCCATGATTTCTATGTCGTGTGTCACCACCAGGCTGAGAGAGTGGCTGGCACACCTCTGGTGTGGTGGCAAACAGAAAGCCTCCACTGATTTTGCTGCTCCTTTCTCCATTGTGTTGCCTGCGTTTGGGATTTCAGAAATGGGCACAAACTCTATCTCAGCTTCCTCATGGTTGTTCTCCTCCTCCTTCACCTCCTCCTCATCCCCACCGCCACTCATGTCTACTGCATCTCTGGCCTTGGAAATTTGGAATGCCTTAGCCAAGTTGGAACCACTGTCAGTCGTAATGCATACAACCTTGTTGTGAATCCCATATTGTGCATACACCTCGTGCAACGCTTTCATGAGGGCACTGTATGTGTGGTGTCCTTTTAGAGGCTTGCAAGCCAAGGCCCCCCACTCACGCTTCAGAGTAGCTGGGTTAATCCAGTGAGCTGTTACCCATAAGAATGTTTTCTCACCACTGGCCCAGCAATCTGCTGTGGTTGCCACATACGCGACAGCATTCATCTGGTTCCTAAGTGCTTCTCGCACCCTGGCTACTCTCTCTTCAATCTGGCCTCTCAGAGTCTTGGCACACATGATGTGGAGGTCTTTTGGAAGCCCTAGGCTGACTAATGCTCTGAATGCTGGCTTGTCCACAGTCTGAAGGGGCAAAGTCTCTTCCACAATGTAATCCATAAGTCTCCTGTCAAGAATGTTCTGTGTGACCATCTCCCCACCAAACATCCAACTGCCAAAGGTAATCTGCGTCTGTGCCATTTCCACAAGAGGGGAACCATCACCACCTCCAGTGCACATCATGTGCCCTGAATATCGACACCTTCTCCTCTTCCTTCCACCACCTCCTATAACTGTAAGAATTTCTCTCACCTTATCTGGATGTTCCCGCTGGAATGAAAGAAGGGAGAAAACAATTTTTTAAAAAAACCCTGGAAAGGCAACTCATATTTAGATCACATTTTAAAATCTGATAATACAAGATGGTGTTGCACATCAGACCCTTCTACAGTTTGAGCATTCCTTATCTGGAATCCCAAAATCCTCCAAAATTGTCCACATGGGGGGCACATTTACTTTCTGATGGTTCAATGTACACAAACTTTGTTTCATAAACAAAATTATTCAAAAACATTGTGTATATCATGTGTATTATCTTCAGGCTGTTTATAAGGCAGAAATGAATTTCATGTTTAGACTTGGATCCCATCTCCAAGGTATGTAATTATGTATATAGAATCAGATGTTGGATTGTGACTCTGGAGAACAGGGTTTGATTCTCAGTCCAGCCATGTAAACCCACTGGGTGACCTTGGGCAAGTCACACTCTCTCAGCCTCCAAGGAAAGCAAGGGCAAACCTCCTCTGAACAAATCTTGCCATGAAAACCCCATGATAGGGTCACCTTAGGATCGCCATAAGTCGGAAACAACTTGAAGGCACACAACAAACAAACAAAAAATATAGAATCACAGAATTGGAAGTGTCCCCAAGGGCAATCTAGTCCAACCCGTGCCATACACAACCAAGGCACTATGGAAAGATGGCTATCCAGCCTCTGATTAAAAACTTCCAAAGAAGGAGACTCCACCACACTCCGAGGCAGTGTATTCCATTGTCGAATAGCATTTACAGTCAGGAAGATATATGTAAATATTCCAAAGTCTCCCCCCAAAAGTTGAAACCCAAACATTTTGGATAAGGGATACGCAACCTTTGTTATTCTTCCCTCATTTTAATATTACATACAAAGCAACCCAGCATGGCCAACGCTCACCTTGAAATGCAGCTTCACATTGGAGGAGGTGCTAACTGCTGACCTGACATGCTTGATCATTGGCAGGCAGTAGTTGCACTGTACAACCACATTATTCCCCTTCTGGCTCACAAATGTAAGGGCTTCATCAAAGCCAAACCAGGGTACTTGCTGCTGTGCTACCGCTGAGGTTGTGGGCTGCTCCTCCATATTCCTCTCCTTCTGGAGTGCTTGCATCTGCTCAGCCACAGTCTCTGTCTGGCTTGTTCCTGCCTTAGGAGCAACTGAAGCAGCAACACATCCTTCAATAAGACAGATAAGCCAGTTAGCCTCAAAATTTTAAAACTCATAAACCAAGGAGGAACCAAAATGATCAAAGTATTGCAACAACCATTTCTATTTCCAAGTGAGACTTTTACTCGATATGGTGCCCTAGGCTCCCATCAGTCAGTTTTCTCTACAGAGACTTTCTGGAAATCATAGAATCATAGAGTTGGAAGACACCCCAATGGCCATCCAGTCAAACCTCTGTCATGCAGGAACTCTCAATCAAAGCAACCCCAACAGATGGCCATCCAGTCTGTTTAAAGACCTCCAAAGAAGGAGACTCTATTACTCTCCAAAGGATTGTGTTCCACTGTTGAACAGCTCTTAGTGTCAGGAAGTTCCTCCTAATGTTGAGGTGGAATCTCTTGTCTTCTAGTTGGAATCCATTGCTTCATATCCGACTTGCTCCATCCTCAATATGACATCCCTTCAAATATTTAAACAGGGCTATCATATCACCTCTTAACCTTCTCTTCTCCAGGCTAAACACATCAAACTCACTAATCACTAATGCAGACTGCTATAAATAGTGCAAATTGAGTCCACTTTAACTGCTCTGGCTCAGTGCTAAGGAATCATGGGAATTGTATTTTTTTCTGAGACATTGAGCTTTCTCTGTCAGAGAGCTCTGGTGCCACAATAAACTATAGTTCCCATGATTCCCTAGCACTGAGCCAGGGCAGTTAAAGTGGACTCAATTTGTACTATTTCTGGCAGTCTGCAACCCCCCTAAGTCTCTCCTCATAGGGTATGGTTTCCAGACCCTTCACCATTTTGGTCCTCCTCCTGTGGACAAGCTCCAGCTTGTCAAAATCCTTTTCGAATTGTAGTGTCCAGAACTGGACGCAGACTTTCAGGGGCCTGACCAAAGCAGAATACAGTCATACTATCACTTCCCTTGACCTAGGACGTTATCACACGGGGGCAAATCTGCTGGTTAATCCACACAAAACCCAAACAGAAACTGGATTAGTGCCCCGTGTTTTCACACGACATCGCACAGAAACTGGACAGAAAGTGGACAGAAACTGGTGTTAACGGAGATCTTTTGAAATTCAGTTGTTTGGAGGAAATGCAAATGCGCAATTAAGGTAATTTCGCATTTACCGTAATGTGATAGCCAAATGCGCATTTGGGAGCATTTCCCTGCTTTTCCCATTGTTCCAGCGAGCATTCCTCTATCTGCGCATGTGCAAGAAGCTCATTTCTAGTATATTTATGGGCTTTTCTCGCTTGTGTGTGAACGTTAAATGCGCTTACTTTAATTTCACAATTAAGGTAATGCGGAATCAAGGTTTATTTTCAGTTTATTTTCGGAATGCCTCATTTCCACTTTATTATCGCTTTCTGGCCCACGTGTGATAACGTCCCTATTACTCCTTTTGATGTAACCAAAAATCGTGTTGGCGTTTTTGGCTGCCACATCACACTGCTGACTCATGTTCAGCTTGTGGTCTACTCCTAGATCCTGTTCCCTTTCACTTGGAAGGGAAATAACCTAGGATCTCCAGGTAGGGCCAAGGAGAGAGTTACCTGTGAGCCCATGCTGCTAGTCAGAGTTTGATAATACTAGCCCAAGTGTGCCAATGGGCCAACTCAGTGCCAGACAGTGTCCCTTCCACCGCTGCCCAGCATGCTAGAAACTTGAAGAAAGGACCTGCTGGACCACTTACCTCTTATCTTCATCTGTTTATCACTTCCAGATGATCTTGTTGGGTTTTCATCTACTCTCTCAGCTGTGGTGCTCTGTGATCTCTGTGCTCCTTTTCACCATTTGGCTAAAAATTGACAGAGCTTGCCAGTGTGGCATGAAATACCGAAAGCAATACAGCAAACAAACTATGGGGTTTTCCTCCCTTTACCCCTATTTCACGAGGCCACAGTAACTCAGGCATGAGTGGATTCCACATTCCCTGACCTGTTCTTATTATGGCAAAGAAAACACAAAAGCAGCAGTTATTTCCAAGTAGGGATGTGACGAAAGTTTGTTGCTGTTACATGGGATTTTTGGTTTTCTCAGTGTTCAGCTTGAGTATTTATGTTTTGCTGCAACCCAAGACGGGTACCAAGTGCTTTGTGAGGTTTCTGCTTCAAAGACAGAAAGAAAAAGAGGACAAACTTTACAAAGGAATCTTATGCATCTTTACTTGGAAGTAAGACCTGCTATGTTTAATGGCACTAACT